>OX465579.1:83907714-85390214 GCA_950022655.1 Alentia gelatinosa
GTAGCTCTGAATGGCGTCATCATGACTTTCCTGCACTGAAGTAAGGATTGATGTCAGGTCCTCTTCTGTGCAATACCCTTTCAACTTCGTTCTACCAGCCTTTGCCTCTGCCTTCCAGTGGTCGTATTGTTGTTGAGTCATCCTCCTCAGACATCTTTCCTTCTTCTCCCTCTCCCTTTCCTGGAATTCTGACAATTTCTCTGTCGGTCGAGATGTGCGTGCGCTGCGCCGTGGGGCACCAGAGTCATCAGCCCCTTCTTCTGTTTCGTCAGGTGACTCTCTTATCACTGTTGACCTATTTTGAAGGGTTTCAACCTGCCCCTCTAACTCCTGCACTTTATCACCCTGACCCGACGTTTTACAATATTTTGGAAAGTAATGTGGAAGAAAGGAGATTATGACAATAAACACCTATACCACACAATATGGAAATTCAGTTGTAAATAGTGTTGCTGGAAATTATTGAGCTCTATAAACAAGAATACTTGTTTGAAAAAGTCCTGCAATAGATGTTAACGAATCAAGTAAACGAATTGGTAAACATGTGATATTAGCAACCTTAAAAAAGGGATAGTATTACCCTTAATTGAGTCCTTGGTTTAAGCTGTCAGAGTATTGATTCACAAGAAAAGCATTTAAGAGTCATTAAATCATGGAGAATGAGACCATTAAGTACCATTGATTGACGTTAACGAGTTATGGTACTTCACTAATTTGTCTGCTTCTCCGGCGATGCGATGAGTAGACCCAACACGATGCTTTTCTCTTGTCACGACGTCTTCCGACACAATTTGGTCACCAATCGCTTGTTTGGAGATCTGACCTTGGACTTGTACTTGTTGCCTTGTTCACATGCCTACGTCAGTATGTAGTCGACTTCCCTCTCTAGAACACGTCTTCCTGCAGCCTTCGAGCATTTACGGTACATGCAGGGGTTGCGAGGTGAAGATTTGACTGTAGATGCCCCAGATGATAATGATAATTTAAGATGATACGGATGTCATTCTTTATTAATCTTCGGTACGTTCGACATAGACATCGACATAGACATCGTCAAATCTGCAATCAGTATATATAAGTTCAGATAATTAGTTCAATTTCACACCTCGTAGGTTTACAGATTTGACACTTGCTTGACATTAGATAGTTATACAATTAATAAAACAGTACTAAATGATATAGATTTATGTGAAACATAGCACATTAAAGTTCCCTAGATAACTATAGCAGTCATTAGGCTCACATAAGACTGAATCTCCTTGACATATTCAAACACCAGTACTAAACTAGTCATAGAGTGACTGAGTGTTAAACTAGTCATACAATGAGTATTGGCCATACATCAACATGAACACATTAAGAAATACACATACACCAACTAGAAATACTCCACATATCAGACAAGTAAGTAGATGCACTAAATGAATAGGAACATAGTACATACATTCAACCACTAACCTGAAAGCATGGGACTCTCAAACAAAGGATTCTGAAACTAGGTCAATACTGTGAGTAGCTCCCACTAAAATGTCTACAAAATCAGTATTTCTATGCAATACAGATACCTCACACATAGGTACAGTAAATCTACATGTAAATATCAACTTAAATTTACCTTGTGGCCTCTGTAAGTTACATCTGGACATCTATTTGGACTGATTTCTTCAGGAACTTTGTCCACTTCTGTGTTGCAGTTGTGCAATCCACATGATGCTAGTCTTGAACCCTCAGTTCTACTACAGATTATAGTTAGTCCACTAGGACATTATAAAACAATAAGTATAAACTTAATCTGTATGGTGATATCATGTGTAAATCAAATTATATTACATTTAGGTTATATAAACACAATATCTTATTTAAAAAGGTGGTAAACTTGATAAGTGTTTGGTTTGAGATTAACTGTTAGTACTCAAATATACACAAGGTGGCAGCAGAGTTCAATTCTGTTAGTACACAAAGTAGCCACCAGACTGCAGCACGGTTCTGGCATGGTTAAGTATGGGTGCTGCTACATGCAGAGCACCTGTTTGGTGGAATAGCTGCTTAATCCTGCCTCTCCTTGCCTCACTGTTACCATACCTTCAGTGGCTGCCCTCCCTTTGTCTATTACAGAAAGAGTATATGACACAAAACTCTCTGGTTTGGGGAGTTCTTTATTCTCAGCAGTGGTAGATTTACTGCCATATCAAAGGCCAGTCCAACTCATACCATATCTATGTGACGTGGGCAATAATGGAAATAGGTAAATACGTAGGGGTCGGATTTCTCCCTGAATTCATCTCATATAGACTTGATCACTGACGCTGTGTCATAAAACCTGTGAGAAGAGCTGAACCAACCTCCCTTTTCATTGATTAGAAATTGAATATTCTGGGTGTGGCCTTAGAATGAAAAGACTGAGCGAATGTGTCATTCTGACCTTTGGAGATACATTTACAGTTCTATCGGATTCAGATGTTTCTATTGTGTCAGCACTGTCCCTTTGATCTCAGAATATCTACTGACATTTGTTGGAGATAGAAAACAGATGTTAGAAGTTCAAGTAAGGTCTCAGCTTCAGAGGGGTGTGGAGATTATTCAAAGCACTGTGAGGTGTGGTGTAAATGCCTGCTGTACCAAAAAGGAATAAGGTATCCATTAAGTCTTTCAAGAGCAAAGCTTGGTCGTAAATTCTTTGCAAAAAGTTTCGCTCCGATTGCAGTCACTGAAGATGTATTCCCATTAGTCTTTTGTGCTTGAGTATGGGTTACATAACTAATACTTTTGTGATGAATTTAACACACAACGGTGGCTACAGTTCGGTTAGTTTGGTTTGGTTGATTTATTTATATCAATGTATTTCGCAATCTGTATGACCTGGGCTAACGATGTTTCAAGATCAGGTATGTTATCAAATGCTCTAGGGTCATATTCATCTCATTGGAGAGCCTCGACCCTATGTTGACACAATAGTCGTTAATACATTTAGATATTTTTCCTTTTCCTTTTACCTGATCACTCTCATTTATAAGATATAATTTCAGGCGATTTTAGTAGGGTTGTTAATCCTGGCAGAATGCCATTCATGGTCCTCCAAAATTTCCTATGATCAGAATAGTTTCCGTTATAAATGTCTGTCATGCTTTCCTTAGTCTTTTATTTTTTTCTTTCTGGCTATTTTGGCTTTGTCTAGTCCTGTGCTACTACAGATTATCGTACAATTTGAAAGAGTTTGATTTTATCGCTTATGATTTTCTAGTTCTCTTATGGAGGTGCAGCGTTGTCCTTTTTTCGTTTGGTAGAAAATTTCCTAGTTTAATGATGGATATCTAAGTAAAAGTTAATATTTTCTATGATTTGTTTTCATTTTGTGTATGCATCTTTACTGTTTATAAAATCACAAGATTTTAGGCGATCCGAGAAAGCGGTTCTTGAATATCTTAGATAGGATTTGCCCTTGGTGATTTTCATTTCAATTATTGCTTACTCCTTTTCTTATCTGAAACGCATTGGGCTGGTTATCTAGTGCATGAAACTCGTCTGTTCGATGTCCATGATGAAATCAGAAATCTCTCTTGATTGTTCTAGAACATTAAAGTTGAAGGCCCCCATCAATATCATTTCATAATTTTTCTATTAATGAATTTCTTCAATAAGGAATTAAAGAAGTTCACTTAAGTGACTTATGCTACCACCTTGTAAAGTGCTAGTCTACACATCCCTATGACCAATATTTTTGGTTTCTATGTGAAGTTATCTAAATTTCCCATATTTATTAGTAACAAAACGACTGTATTATGACAGCATCATTGTGTAGTAGCTCCTCCCTGTCTTGATGTTGACCGTACGGCAGCCATTTTACGGCAGTTTAAAACGACACAACGTTTCGTCCTATAAGGTTTGTGGCCTTCATCAGGTGTACTTTAGACTATCACATCTGTTGTGAAGTACTAAAATTGAGCAAATTTGTAGTGATGTTGCTATGGCAACATGAGCTTCTGCTTGATAGTATTTTGCTTATCTTCTTGGTCTATTTCTTTTGTGTATAATTGTAAGGCTTAAGAGATAGAGATGTAGTTTGTTTACATAAGAGTATTTATATAGCGCATGATGTTCTGTGCGATGGTACTGCTTCGATAGGAATCCGATAGATCTGGGTTCTTGGGGCATATCCACATTGCATTGGTTCAGTGTGTCCTTGGTATTTGGTGTTTCCATATCCATTTAGTTGCTGATTCTGTCTGTAATGTTGTGTCTTGGTCGGTTTCTTTTGTCATTTCCTTTTAGAACCCGTGGTGCAGAATATATCAAGGTTGTAGATGTGTTTTATTTTACTTTGTTTATGGAGTTCATATGGCATACTAAAGACTGTTACATCTGTCCTGAAGTACTAAAGTGGAGTAGTTTTTAGTGATGTACTTAAGACTATCACATCTGTGCTGAAGTACTAAAATTTAGCAAATTTTGAGTGATGTTGCTATGGCAACGTGAGCTTCTGCTTGATAGTCTTCTGCTTGTCATCTTCGTCTGTTACTTCTGTGTAGTTTTTCAAACTTAAAGATAGAGAGTTACTTTATTTATGTAAGAGTAAATACATAATCAATACATGGCTAGGTGTGTATTCATAGGCAGCTACCACTTGAATGAGCTCGATGTCTGTTATCGGCTAAGTCATCGGAACCGTTCAATTGTGACCACCATAGTGCCAGCAGCGTAATCATGGTGATTTGCATAGTGTCAATTGTTGACAAAATGATTCGTTGGTAACAAATTGGGTTTGTCAGGTGTTGTCAGGGTGTGGGTATGACAAACAGCAGTTTCATCCTCGAGAATCCTCAGGCTGCACTGATGTTGGTAGATCAAAAAGATGGGTTCTTCAAATTAATCTAGACTCCAAAAAGCGGCCCTGTCAACATGTTGTGACAGGTAATAAACTTGACTTGCATTAGTGTGTTGGAATAGGGTGAGACAGGTTTATTTCATTAAGAACCACAGGGGTTTTCACATTATTAATGTTTACAAGCAAAGTGTGATCATAGCCATTAGTAAATATTGGTAAATTTAATATGTATCGAACGGTTTTCACACGATCTTGTCGATCTAACAAACAGATGACTACAATAGACTCCTCCATCGCAATTTGGATTAAAGAAATTTTTTACGTGGCTAAAACAATCGAGTAGTCTGGATAATCCTGTTTGGATTTTTTGGCGATTGGGGTCCATTACATTCAGCCCCAATGGGGCGTTTGTGTAGAGTATCTAGATCCAATGGTCTCGTATGTATTTTGCCTTCTCACTGTTGGGGTGAGCATAGACAAAATCCATGATGTGAATGGTCACATCGTCGAGGCCTATATGACCCTCCGAGTTGAAGTGTTGGGCCACTTTACTGATGATTTTGTAAAAATGAGCAGCGAAGCCTATTTTCAGCTCACACTTGGTTTGGCATATGTATTGGACACCACACCTCTTGCAGGTGATGCAGTAGATAAGGTTTGAACTGGACCAGCAAGCGTTATATCTTCTCATGTATGTCAGACGAGATGCAGAACATAGGATTCTACCATCTGTGTTCAGCATAGGGCAGTACCTGCAACTGTTTGGTCGTAAAACAGATGTTGGTATTTGTCTCCCACGTCCCTTGGGCGACTGGGGTCAGTTTGTCACTAACCAGGGGTGCCTTCAGATTTCTGGGTTTTCTGTAGGCTCCAATCAGGTGTCTCCTGTGTATGTCCCTCATGGCACAGGATCTCCCAAGGATGTCCCAATTCTTGATAACGACACTCTTTAGGCCTAGGAAGCCCGGGTTGTATGTGGTGATTAGGTTATTGGGGGTCTCGGACTTCTTGGTTTGGGCGGAGGTCAGCAAGGTGTCCCTTTTTAAGGCAAGTGCATTAGCAAAGGCCTCTTTCACAAAGGGCATTGGGTACCCTCTTCTCACAAAGTGTTGGCCCTTTGCGATGCTATGTCTGACAAAGTCGTTAACGTTGGTGTATATTCTGCGAATGCGCAAGAACTGCCAATATGGTATACCTTTAATGCAATGCCTCGGATGGGAGGAGTTGTAGTGAAGGTAGTTGCTACTGTCTGTAGGTTTGGTGTACAGACTCGTTACCAAATCACCATTGTCGGTGAGTCTAATGACAAAGCATTCTTCGAGGTCTGCCATGAACAGGTTGGCATACGTGCGTGCATGTTCCCATTGCAGTCCCCCCTATCTGCAGATAGTGCTTGCCATCAAAGTCGAAATTATTTTTGGTGAGTATGAGCCAAAGAAGGCGACAGATATTCGTGTTCGACAGTTCACCCGTGGTGGGTGTGCGATTTTTGTATAAGATGCGATAAATCGCATAGCACCCTCCGGAGCTGGGGATGTCGGTGTACAATTTGAAGCTTTGGTGTAAGAGTAAATACAGAGCATGGTGTTTTGCGCGATTTAGACTAAGCTTAAATTTCTTTATGATTTAAACTGTGGAACTGCTTCCATAGGAATCTGATTAGATCGGCGTTCTTAGATCTGTTTATGAGCCTAGAGACTAGTTATAGGTGGTGGATTGGACATGCAGTCACCACACTGCAGAGATCTATTAGCATTTGCATGCTAATAGATACCATTTGAAGAACAAAGTAGAGCATTCCAGTGAGAATTTAAATATCTAATTTCTGATATTCTATCTTTGGAAAAGGACATTTTTGCTCAGTTAGACGATTAGGAATCATTCTATGTCTGACTCTTATCAGGTTCTTCTGTTTTAGCTGCCTTTAACCAAAAGTACTACATTGATACTAGAAAATAGAAAGACAGTGTACTAGTGCAAGATTCTTTTTTGAGCAGGATAGTAGAAAGAATTAGTTTATATTGCAGGAAATTTGCATACGTTTTTGTAGGCAACCCAGATAACAAGCTAAAGCATTTTGTTATTTACTTTTTTTTTAGTGAAAGTAAATACTATTATTATATACTTGTGCCGTATAACCTAGACATACTGCCCACTGCTACCCATGACGTATTTATGGCCGAACGTCAGAGTGTGACCTACGGGGTATGGCATCACGTGATTAGCTAATATTTCGCCATTTTTAGGTATATAATGAAACGAAAACGGGCTGACTATCTTAGTACGTCAAAATACTTGGTAAAATTATTGATCAGATACATCCCGATGCCAAAGTGCCCCCCCCCCCCCCCCTCCAAAAAAAATGTCCCTGCTTGGTAATAGTCCCCTAACAGAAATTAAAAAAAAATGCTAAAGTTGCCAATCTGCCCCCCACCCTATAGCTTTGCTTCGCACCCCACACAAATACAAAAGAGGTTCCTCCCTTCAGAAGTACTGAAGTTGCCCCTCCCCCCCCCCCCCCCCACCGAAATCCCTCCCCCAAAATAATGAGGTTTTGTTCCGACAGAAATAACAAAACCTAATTTGGCTCCTTACATAAAAAGTTTTGCACCCCAAGGAAATACAGAATAAAGGTTACCCACCCTTCAGCCCAACCCCCTTATTTTTTTAACTCTTGACTTTGTGCTGATTTGAAATGAAATTACCAGAAAACTAGACATGTTTATCAATTTGTTATAGTTCTATGGCGATTGATCGGGGAATCAGTGTTAAGTGACAGCGAGCCGTAAGGTTGGAGTGTTGGCACGGACGTTTGATAGACTGTTGTCAAGGACTTTTTAAGTCATTAAAATTGTATTTTTGTTTAATTTAAGGTATATAATAATAAGCAAACATCTTAACTGTAAGCGAAACTTTTATTGTTTGAGGTCAATAACGGAAATTATACGGCCTTGGCGGAAGGACGTTTCCTAATGATACTCCAGATGGTTCTGTAATAAATGCATTCGGAGTATACTGATTCATAGCAGCCAGACCCTCTGATTTTATCCTTCTTAGCTACAAACCATACAATTTTACATAAGTCATGATGTGACACCCAGGTTGACAACAGCATCACGCCCTCACACCTGCCTTGTGCAATGGGCCGGCTGGCATGCCATGTGAGGTTTATTCAAGAGAAATAGACGTAAAGTTCACCCTCATTGGGCGTTTTAAATGTAGTCTTAGATTAACATACATCAAGGTCTGTGACAGTACATGTTCCTACATCCGTAGAAGATGATAGGGGGTTCCGTGACTATATAGTCTAAATATTTAACAATTTGCAGGACATACATAGGACAAACAACCAGGACATCAGTACATGGACAAAAGTACACATGCGAGAGAAGAAAGTGTTGTTGGAGTGTGTTTGGGGTGGACGGAGTCAGATACATATGTATGAGAAATCTAGAATTCCAGGAGCTCTGCCCCCTGGACCCTCACCCTGGGCCTCATGGGCCAGGCACTGCCCAATTGGGATTTTCTTAATTTTAGCTTTCAGCTAAGGCCTGAATAAGGCCTGTAGAATAGCAGAAAGTGCAAGAGCTTCTGGGGCTCTGCCCGTGCACCCTGTTGGACTATTTCCAGATATTTTGTTATTTGCAAGTTTTGTGCCTGAATTTGCCTCTTCCCAATGGGTTTGTCAAATTGACGACACACAGTGACTCATATTTGTTGGTTGTTCACACTTCAACCAATTTTATTACCTTCTCAATGGCTGTTAAGAATCACTGACGTGTGAATTCTGTCAATGTAAGTGGTATTATTATCTTATCGAGGATATCAAAGGCTTCTAAACCTTTATAATTCTTCAGGAAATGTCTGTTTGACCCCAGCAAGTCGAGTATTGTGCTGACCGAAGTCTGTAGATAAAGTAATTATTTATCTCTAGCAACTAGGTTTATTGTTTTTAACCTCTATGCAACATCATTGTAAACGCCACATTTCAGTCCGTATGCCTACATGCACATACACGTTACTCTACCTTTGTTAATACAGCTTTTATAAATGGCCGTGTGGCAATGATTCAGCAGACCAGTTGAATATTTATCCCCAACAATACCCAGTAAGGCAGTTGCATTTAGAAGTCATTTATTATGGATACACGATTGTTAGAAACAGCAGACTTGTAGTCTATACGTTAATGCTTAGAAAGCCAGACTGGTATCCCCCTCTCCCAAGGTATGTTATACACGGTATTTACTTGTAAGTTTGTTACTTCCAGTTTGGAAAATTGAACATTTTATTTTGTTCTAGTCGACGTTTCGACCTCTTGAGGGTCTTCTCCAGGACAATATTATATTGTATATATTATATACGTATGATGGGATCCTGTGAGTTACACATCATATAGAATACATCCCTATTTGATAAATACATCCCTATATAATGTCAAATCGAAGTCTGTAGGTACGAAATATCATATATTTGATTATTCTTAGGTAAATGTGTATAATAAGGAAGGCAGATAGGGAGAGACCAAGGCCGCTAAAGATATGTGATAATTCTGGTCTAGTTTTGTATTTTTCAAACAGTTTTATTTCAGACTAATAAGGAGCTGCATCGAGATCCATAGCCGATAACAATATCCCATGAGTTCTGATTGTGGAGTAGTCTTACGAGGCAAAGCCGAGGGAGATTATGTAGCAAACCAAAATGCATGGCATATTATTATTGGCTATGGATCGACTGCGGTTCAGATTTTATCTCACCCCCATCACTGACTATTTGGCTAAAATGTATGACATCATCCCCCATTGAGTATTTTTTAGCAATAATTTAAGGGCGTTGAGTAGGAGTTCGCACGGCTTTGCCGTGTGAATTACTACGCGATTCAAACTCGATGGAGTACGAGCTCTGACCATAAACTTGAATAGGTTTCTGAATTTAGCTCACCCTCCACATTGACTAATGGGCTAACATTTATGACATAATCCCCCATTGGATATTTTTCCTAAATATCGCATGGACGTTGGATATGAGTTCCCAATGTTAAGTCTATGGAGATAGCAGGGGTGAGATAAACGATGTTAACTAATGGGATAACGTCATTATTTTAAAATAGCCACTATTGTTTATCACTGTCAATGTGAGACGAGGCGACGTCCTTCTCCCCTAGCAATACTACCTTGAGTGGCAGTTTATAGAACTGCCCCTAACCACCGTAACCATAGTGCACTCGCGGCTGTGACATCATGGTGTCAACAACCGTATCCCTGGAGTCTCTACAGTGATATGTTGAGACTTGTGACAGCAAAATACTGTTGTTGTTTATGTGGTGTGAGGGAGGATCAAAAGATCCTGTCAAGTGGGATATTTAGGTCAAGGTTTCGCCGTTGATCGGCTCATCAGGCATCTTAGCAAGCTTTTTGGGTATCAAGGTGATCAGACTAACGAATTGTACAATGTCTGAGCTTAATTAATCAACAATTCAGATTATATTTGGTGTGTATTGAGTGAGATGTGGGAAAAACCTTTTCTCTGTCAAAATAGAAATGTTGATTGTGTGCAGAGGTTACAAATCTCCGTGTGCCGGAGATCGATCACCGAACGGTCTACATAAGGGTTTGTTGATCAACCATATACATTAAAAAAAAAACTATTGTTTATCAATTCGACATCGTTAATGTTAACGTTACGGCACATAAAGAAAAAATACATATATGAATTATGGAAAAATATTGCAGTGATAATATTCTGATTGGCTGAAATAAAATCACACTGACCTACTTATGACATACTGACAGTGACTTGCAGCACTCTGCTTATGTATGTAGAATCTTTAGGGACCCACTGAAAACTGATGCTGATGGAGTAGCCTGAGCTTCTTTTTTTGTAAATATCTCACTGAGAGAGGTAGCACCGACTGCCTTGACCCCTCTCCAGCTGAGGGATGAAATTGGAACACTGAGAGAACCTGTAATTATAAAGAAAATCCTGACCATGCTGTACAAGCTACAAAACGAGATGATAATTTATAGTTTGTAAGGAACGAGGCGTTTATGCCAAGTTCTTTAAGAACCATAAATTATCATAGAGTATGCATATATACAGTAGAACCCCACCTAACAGACACCCTGCGTAAGCACCCCGCATTAACAGATACCTTCTCTTGGAACGGATCCCTCTATTAAATGTTTATATTAACTCCGCGTAAGCACACACATTGGCTGTGAAAGGAGGTTGTCTGCTTATGCGGCGTTCAACTGTGTGTGTATATATGTATATATTGTAACATCAAAATAAGGAGTCGAAGGCCAAATCCAATTGCACAAGCGTTAAGGTTGTTATATTATAGCTGAACAAGACATCAATTCAGCTCAACAGGTAACCCCCGTAGCAGCATAAGAACTACGCTAAGTTATCACAAAGGGTTGAGAAGGCAGAGTTCGACAGCTGAGCTCATCCTCGAAGCCACCAGTGACGCACCAGAGCAGCTGTCATCCTTATATAGGATGTCAAGATTATGTGACAGCCGCTCACGTGGGGGACAAGACCTCCCCGTGGGCTCCTCTCTGGACTGTGTCCGGGGGATCTAGTTTGTCTGCTCTGCTGTAGTCACCACTCAACATATATATATATATATATATGTATGTATGTATATATATATATATATAGAGAGAGAGAGACAGACAGACAGACAGACACAGACAGACAGACAGACAGACAGACAGACAGACAGACAGACGATAATCCAGGATTGTGATAGTTCTCATGTGAACTATTGTCATAGGATTTTTTGGCGTAACCTTTTCGTTCCGTTAGACCTCCCGAGGGCGATCCGTAGTTCAAAAAAAAAATTCCAACTACGGATCGCCCTCGGGAGGTCTAACAGAACGAAAAGGTTACGCAAAAACGATCCTCAACATGGGAGACTACAGAAGGCAGTGTCAGCTAGGACTACAAGAATAGAGAGGACCTGACGCCACGCAAGATCACTTTCTGGCGGGGACGCATATCCACTTCCCTGACTGGCTCCGGGGGGAAAGACCACAGAAGAGTACCTACCACACTTAGCCTGATGAGACTTGATAATAGTCGAAACCACAAGAGAATACTGAGTGTAATCGCACTCGCTACGGCATATTTCTGAGGCGATAGCGTCAGACGAGCTACTCGGGTTGACTGGTTCAACAAGAGATAGTAACGCCTCTACCACACCGTGTGAACACGCGGTGTTAACAGATCGGGTTGACGAAGTTTCAACAAGATACTGCATACAGTGACGGGACGTGACAGTGCTACTGTCAAGTCAAACACAACACCGGGCTGGCGCCACCCAGCAAGGCAAGAAGAACCACACTCACCTTGGGTATCCTCCATGTTCTGAATGAACTTGGCGTGTGGGGTTTGGACAAACCCCATGTTTAGAGTTGTTCTGATCGAAAAACTCCACAGGAAATGGGTGGCAATACACGTAGTAACCCCCAAGTGAAGCCGACACGAACGGGCGATGTGCAAACATCGAACGCAGCCGGCCGTACAAATGACAACACGGGTCACATGACAATCACATGACGCGCCGACCAATCAGAACGCCGCAACGGGTATGTTAATGAGGCCGCGGCGTCGTCCGCGGTCCGCTTCCCGCTTCTCTCTATTCCGTGGTCGCTACGTGGTGGGAAAGGAGCTCGAACCTTGCAACGCCCCGTGACAAAACATATTGTCATAGGATTGGTCAATGTCATTTACAATTGGGGTTGATAGAACACACACACACCAATGATCTATTGAATGTAACTGTCCACATGAACTTTAATGCTTCATTAGAATATGCTGAACTATAGTTATTAGTTTGTCATACCTCGTGTTAGTGAAGTGTAAGGCTACTGTGCCCTGCTGGCACCATGCAAAGTGAGTGTTGAAAGATCAAGTGTATTCTACCATAACATAAGATTAATTGGAAGTTGATATTAAGGAAGTGGTTCTTGTAATAATATGAGCTTGTAAAACAACATAGTCAATTGTATGAGACAACATTATATTAATATCAAAAGACTTCATAATTCACATATTCTTCTTGGGACGATAACACAGACCTGATTACCAAAATCTGAAGCCAACAATGTACTATAGCTTACAGATGTCTTGATCGTCTGACACTTAGACTCTTAATGTCTGCCCTGTCTAGTAGCACCTCTATTGGGATATGATTTTATTATCATTGAGCGCGCTTGGAAGCAACGTACTCTCAGGGTCCCCTGGGACGTTAGACCACAAACAAACAAACCTCGTAAGGCAGTGTTAAATAGAACCTGCATGTTATTTATTGTCATTTAGTTAGGACCACTACCATAAAATCTCTGTATTCAATTTTCTATATTATCATGGTTTGAGTGACAGCCACTGCGGTATTGATGACGTCATCGAGGCGAAAACAATGTCACAAACGTCTTGGGTGTAACGTTTTTTTCTAAATGAGCGCCATGGTTATTGGCCTTCATGATGCTTTTCTCCATGGGTATAAGGGGTTCTGGCCTTGGTGACGGTTTTTGCCATGGGCATCATGGCTTTTGGTCTGTGTGACAGATTTCTCAATGGGCATCATGTTTTTTGTTTGGCAATGGTGACATTCTTCTCCTAGGGCGTCATGGTGTTTGGCATTGATGATAGTTTTCTCCATGAGGTCACGGCATTGGTGACGGGCATTGGATATTTTACCGATGAATGGATATTATGAATGGAAAGTGCTCTTTCCAACCGTTTTCTGACACTACAGCACAACCCACCAACGGGTAACTGGATTATGAATAGAAAGCACATGTAGATAATATCACAGCAAAGCTCGTATATATATATTCTACTATGCTGTATAAGACTGCCATTGTTAGACCGACCATGACCCTCGGGGAACTCTATTGAATAACGCCGACAGATTGTAGGTTTAACCTTGTGTGTGACCTTGACAGACTGTTAGTTCCTCACACACAGGCAGGCTGGTGCAGTCACCACTGACTTCTGACCCAGTATTGACCGCTTTCACATCCTCAGACCGTGTGGCATAAAACGGACACATTTACTGCCTCTCTCTTGGTAAGATTTACACATTGCACTAGGAACAATCAGCATCGTAGACGTACAATGATATATTATGAATCCTAGCGCCGAGGGGTTCACTATATCGATGATACACGTAGCTAGAATCTGGTAACTGTATATAATATATATATATATATATATATATATATATATATATATATATATATATATATATATATATATATATATATATATATATATATATATATTATATACAGTTACCAGATTCTAGCTACGTGTATCATCGATATAGTGAACCCCTCGGCGCTAGGATTCATAATATATCACATATCATATATAT
Source organism: Alentia gelatinosa (assembly GCA_950022655.1). NCBI lineage: Eukaryota > Metazoa > Annelida > Polychaeta > Phyllodocida > Polynoidae > Alentia > Alentia gelatinosa. The sequence continues at coordinate 83,921,919 of OX465579.1, forward strand.
ATATATATATATATATATATATATATATATATATATATATATATATATATATATATATATATATATATATACATGTGTGTGTAGAGCATGCGGCCGCGTTCAGCTCCTGTGAGTTGGGCACTAGTGTCAGATTTGAACTTCATTGTTTTGGAGTATTAACACATTGCGGCATCCAACATCAATCACCTAGGCGACTTGGATGATGTTGAGATTCACATTTTGGACTTGATTCACGCCTACCCGGGGATTCAGAAAGCTAAATATTTGAAATATTTAATTAAATTCAGTTGGGTTCAGCACCTGCACACTAATTTCCCCTTGGGCCTTAATGTAATGGACCCAGATAGGTCCTAGGCACTTCTCAGATACACGCATCGTGGGCCCTACCCGGCTTAGCCTCACCAAAGCAATATCACCTTTATCGTAGGTGAAGTTGACCCATCTGAAATAAGGTCACTCCAGACTTACACACGAATATCTCCTGAAAGGGGAAAATCCCCCAATATGCCAAGCATGCAATGTACCCATCACTGTCGAGCATATCCTGCTGAACTGTAAAAGGGTACAAGAGAATAGAAGAAAGCATTTGAAAAACAGTAACAACATGAAAATGTTGTCCGAAACTATTCCAAAGAAAGATATCATCATGTTTTTGAAAGAGACAAATCTCTTTGATTTTATATGAAATATTTGAAAATATTTGAAACATTGAATTTTTTTTACTGAAATAAGTCTAAGAAAGTGAAAAGTTAAATCATTGATAGTCCCTATATACCCTCAGGGTCCCCTGGGACATTAAACCACAAACAAACAAACATCGTAGGTGACAGGTTAGCCAGGGCAAAACCTATTTACGATAAAGGGAGCATTCATTATTTATGGCGGGGGGCACAGTTTTTACATGATTCGGGTCAGGAAAAGCCCCCCTCCCCTTGGAATACTGGGAGGTATAAGTTGCTCCTCCCCGATTTTATTGCTTTTCCCAACGCATCGGGCATTACTACCATGTCAGATATGACCGACTCTCACCGACCTTAAGATTTCGGTGTACGCACTTCACCGACTGTTCCCGATTCTGAGCAGGCCATCTAAATAGCGATGCAATCCATCCCCCAGTCTGATTTACAAGTGCCTAATATCGATTTGTAGAGTAGAGAGAGGCAATGAAAACCGTTTCCCGATATTGGATATTTTAATTGGATCCGAAGGTATTAAACTTTGAATTAATTTCTATGATTTCACACCAGCGGCCCGTGGCTCACCCCGGCTCGGCTCCCGGTGGCTCTCTTTGATCTCATACCGGGTCATTTATGAGGTTATAAAAAAAAAAAGTGTAATCGGGAATAGTGGGTATGTCGATGTCTTATAGGTATAAGCCACCAAACTTTTATTCCTGACTCTCACCGAGCCGATGATCGGGATGAATCGGGGACAAATTTCGGAGTCTTATAGGCTTAAGTGATATGGTCAAGGAACAGGGAAGACTAAAAAACATCGTTCTTTATCTTAAAACGTAATCCTATAAGATACCGACCCAATGGCTGTGCCCGATTCTACCTTTGCCCGACGGATCCGCCGGGTCGGTGAGAATCTGCGTCAATCAGGTCGATGTACACACTTCACCGACCCGATTTTATTGCTTTTCTCGACGCGTGGGGCATTACTACCATGTCAGATATGACCGACTCTCGCCGACCTTAAGATTTCGATGTACGAGGTTATGACGGGAGGAAAGTGTGATCGGGGACACTCATTATGTCGGTGTCTTATAGGTATAAGACACCAACATTTTATTCCCGACTCTCGCCGAGCCGATGGTTGGGATGATTCTGGAACAAAAGTTGATGTCTTATAGGCTTAAATCACTACATTCCGTGGATTTTCAAAATATATGGTAGTGGTCATACTTCTGACAGTGAAAGGTCTATCCATACATTTACAATTTATCTAATAACTAAAACTTGCTCTCTTGGAACACTGCTAAGATCTTCTTGTTTGATATGTTATTGGTGGTATGAACACACTGTCTTCATCTGTATTGTGCACTAATTTCAACGTGACTGTTGAAGAGTTGTGCTAAGCTTGCCTTTACCAAGTAGCTTTTCCCAGTCACAGTCATCATATCCTTTAGCATTTCTACATGTGCTACCTAATAACACCTTTGTCTCATTGCCTTGAGGAATTCCAGTTGATGTAGGTTGATTTATGAGAAAACTTTTCCTGTGGAGTAATCTTCCAATACTGAACCTGAGTTCACCGAATGTGCAGGGGTTAAAAAGGGGTTGGTACAATATTTCAAGGACAGCTTTGCACACATTGAGATATTGTATTGGAAAAACATCGCAAAGGGAGCTTTGCGCTGACTTTTCCCCCGAAAAACTGGAAAAAAATCGCAAAGTGTGCGATGCTCTTTACCGGTACCTTACCTTATCAGCGGTTTGCAGCGGTATCAACTTCACTGGTAAAAAGTTCGCATGGTATCAAATGCACAATATACCTTAGTACATTACTATTACACAAATCAAATGGTGCAATAAGTGTAGGTAAAGAATGTGGAGGTACCATCGGTCTAGGCAAGTGGTGCCATCAGTCCAGGTAAAACTGGAAAGTGATGCCATCAGTCCAGGTAAAGCTTAAACGAAGTGCCATTAGTCCAGGTCCCATCGGTCCATGGGGCCATTAGTCCAGTTACCTCCTTACACATCCCAGCATGTGTCACTTAGCCTAATACTATACTTAATTAACGTAGTTTCATAGTAATAATCACTGCTACGAGATAGAGGGCTGGTTCCAACAACTAAGAGTTATTTTGACGCCAGGCCGGCCTCCCAGCTGAACCTCCTGGCCGGCTCCATCTTGAAGTTTCTAAATAATTAGCGGAGTTTCGGTGACTTTAGGGAGGGTCTATTATTTATGGCAGGGGGTGTGTGGGTTTTGCTAGGCGAATCCTCCAAAATAACCCCCCCCCCCCCCGAAAGTAAACCGCCCCCCCCCCCCCCCAAAGATAATTCTGGCGTGCAAATTTTAATCTATCCAGCCCTTGAGAAATGTGGACTGGTTTAAGAGCAATGACTGGAAGCTGGTGTATAGTCACTGTATTTGGGAGTTTGTTAGAATTTCATCAAAATAGTCATTCATTACAGCAACTCTCAGATTAAATCCCCCCCTCCCCCCGTCAATTGCCTCTAAATAAAAGGCTTTCCCCCACCCCCCCCCCCCCCACCCCCGGGCAAATACCTTTGGATAAATTGCTCCCCCCCCCCCCCGGCAAATACCCTCAAATAACCCCACTCCACCCCCAATGGCTCATCTCCCCCCTGCTGTAAATAATGAACGGTCCCTTAGCTCAGAAATCGCCCTTTTTAGGGGTCACCCTTGAAAACTAAAAACCTAGATAGATTTGAAAATATTCCTAGTCTATCGGGCCTTAATAAGCTATCTAGCTGTCTTCCCCAAGTGGAAACATACTTAGTTGGAATTACGGTTCTAGACTTTCTCGAGATTTCCAAACAAGCATACAAATGAGCTGAATCAAAAAATGCATATTTTACATGTATCCAGTCTTCACCAGAAAAAGCTTTTTTTATAATCAATTCACTGAGTGACAGAAATTGATACACCTGTTTCATCATCGCATGCACCACTTGGTTCAAATAATAACGAACTTTTAAAAAAATCTACTGTATCTGTTGTTCTTTTTGGTGATCTTCGTACACCTGAATTTTTCACAATTATCCAAAATATATTTTTTTATAATAAACAATAGCAGTTTATATAACAGAGATTATTATGAATATGTGAGTATTGAAGTTTTAATCAGTAAATATAAGCATCATTTGCGCATTAAACTGGTGATTGTGATAGGAGCTCAGTGTGATTTGACAGTATTGCTGTCTAGTGACAAAAACGTGAACTCTAGACGATGCCGAGGCGGACCATCATAGGCCAGCGTCGCTGTGTTTCTAATATAGGTCTGTGATAGGAGCGCGAACATGATTGCAGACCATTTCACCGTTGCGAATTTATACTTAATGGCAACAAAATACTTAAAGGGGTTTTCCATAAGTCTCCAGCCGTGGTGAAATCCCTGTTTCCATTTCCAGTTCATAAAACAAAGGTAGTATAAATTAAGCATAATTCACACCAATAAAACAGTGGTTTAAATCTTCGTTCAGACCATCAGACCCATGCTTTGCCCAACACCGATATATTTTCTTCATTTAATAATATTCAAATATTTCCATTTTTCCTTAACCCCAACTGACATCTCTGAATCGTTTATTTGTTGTCCAGGTGCTAATTGAAGATGGTGTCTTGGGAAGGCGTTTCCCGCTTCGCGGTGTCAGTGGTGCAACTCCAGTCTTTCCCGATCTTCTGTTTGTATCTATCCTTGGTACCAATTTCTAAACTGTGGCAGAAGTGGACAAAACCCGTCAGTTTGAAATGGGTGAGTAGAATCCATTTGATCCCCACATGAAATTGTTTAATTTACAAGGTGCAAAACTTAGGCTAACCCTCGTTTCATATAATAAGACTTGGCAATGCTAAATAGTAGGGGTTCATTTCATCAGCCCCATAATCATTTTGAGCCTACCGATTTTTTAGAATTGTCTCTATGGCAGTTTTTTCTGCTCTTTCAATCTATCTGGGTCCAACCTCTGGGAAATGTGGGAAATTCGAATTACAAGCCAAAATCCAAAATGGCCGCCAAAAATAGAACAAAAACAAATAAAATTAGTTAAAAGCAATTTGAGAGGAAAATAGAGTAGCTGGATCGAAAGGTACAGTGGGAATTGAAAATCAAAGAAATTGTTTAGCTGCCATCACAAATTCAAATTAACAACCTGGAAATAAAGACGTTATACCGCATACCCCATTTAATGTCAGGAGGCGATGCTATCTTGAACGGAAAAGAACACTGGAAATATTTCTGTTTTCCTGTTTATTTTACCCAATACATAAATAAATATCTTTGGTTCAATCTGTAGGTATTGGTGATGTACAACCTCAGCTGTAGTCTCATCAGTCTCTACACGCTGGCAGGCTTCGGGTACGGACTCTACAAGGCAGACTTCATCTACCAAAAGGAGGCCACACCGGAGCTGCTCCACTTCTTCCACGTGTACAGCCTGACGAAACACCTCGAGTTGCTTGATACGGTCTTCATGGTGATGCGACACCGCACGCGACAAATGTCTGTGCTCCATATCTACCACCACGCCTCCATGCTGCTCCTCTCCGACTATGCCTACCACTTCACCCCATGGCCAGCCATCGCTGTCATACTCGCCCTTAATGCCGCTGTGCACGTAGCTCTGTATTCCTACTATGGGCTTACTGCGTTCCGACCATCCCAGACCCCTACGTGGAAGCGCAGATTGACGGAGATGCAGATCCTGCAGTTTTACCTGGATCTGGTCTATGCAGGCCGGGGTTATACTAACCATGGATTCTGTGTCTATGGCTTCTTCTATGGCCTTGGAATGATAATCCTCTTCTCTAATTTTTATTACAGGGCCTACATCAAAGTTCGGCCGCTGAAGGTCAAACATGTTACTGTTGAAAACGACAAAACTATGTACTTAAATGGGAAGAATGATTAGGAAGCTTTGTATAGAAAGGGTTTTATTTCTGAACAATTTGGAAAGATTTCGATCTGGTGCTGTTGTTTTTCTACGGCTATCATTACAGCAAAAGATCAAAACTATGATGCCTTACACTGATATGAGCAAGTCTGATTGTACCAGACTCTCATCACTCCGGTAAGGGTCTATAACCACCACACTTTCTGTGTTTACAGCTTCTGCTATCATCTTGGATTATCATTCCATTCCAGGGCTGCCAAGTATTACACACTTTTTCTAGCGCCAGATTATGGATTACGGCAAGACCCATCCGTAATACGCATTTTGCGGTTCGATTACGAATTCTCACCTTAAGGATGTGCTCCACTGAACTGGCAGTAGGGCTTCAAAGGAGCGCAAATACCCCAATGTGACTAGATTCAGCTGCACAGGACAGGCCAGCAAGAGGTCTAGTTCAATAGAGATACCCATTAACCTATGAACAAATGGGAGCCCCACAATCAGCGCCCGATGCCTGACGAGGTTGAAACACTGTCGAAACTACTGGTATGCTAAATTACTAAATAAGTGATCTAGATGAGACTCCCACCCTAGACTGGTTCCCTGCCCAAATGAAATATGGGACTGGTAACGCCTTCCTACGTACTACTCGCACTTGACACATACAGGCTCTACATAGACTTGCTGAAGTCTTTGATTATGAACATTCATTAAATGAAAAAAAACAAAAACATAAAGTTCATTATAGTACGTATCCTTCTCTGACTGGCCCATGAATCAGTCGCTCCCTGTAACCCTACACCTCCTCCTACCCCTCCCTATCGAGGTAGGTGGGGAGGAAGGTTGATGCAGGGACAGAGGCCACAGTCTAGGTTCTACAGTCTTGGTCTGTCAAGGTGGCACTCTCCCAGCAGATCTTTTGCAGAAGAGCGCAGGATCTCTGCTAGGAGAGTGTAAAGAATGGAGGCTTTTCCAATAATGCATCAAAAAATGGCTGACGTTCCTGGCCTATAATGTGATTGAGCACATAATCCGTGCTTCCAGGCTACTCCCACCCAAACAACACACACAAACTAGGTGGTAGTTGCATACACATTCAAGCTTTCAACATTCCAATACACGCAGGATACACCACGGGGCAGCTCCGCCAAACTAGTGGTACCCTTTCAACTAATATACAAAGACTGGTCAGAAGAATGATTCCAATTGGAGGGCCATCGTTCCTGCCAGAGGGCAGGGCAGGAGGGACCAATCGGATGAGAACATCCACACTAGGTGATCTAGTTTACCAATGGGTGCTGAGCGAAGTAAACAGTTTACATAGGCTATCTCACCCCATAGTGAGAAGGAGAATATATCTATCACATACCAGCAAATTAGCCCACAATCATATATGTTCGATTTGAAATACGGGGCGAAAAGCACTTCTGGTCCCAACCAAAAAAAAAATCATATATGTTCGAGTTCAACATTTTGATATCTCGGCTTGTAATAATCAGAACCAGACCAAAATGATCCCGAGAGTCTCGGTTACAGGCTATAATACCCGGGAAGCAGTGCCGGCCACATGGCTTCACTTGGCGGCTGTAGAACGCGCCCACTTCTGTGTTCACTGTCGACCTGGTTCCAACCAACACCAGCCTTTTTGGCCAACATAGAGTTGTTCAAATCTTACATTTTTAATCTGCGTAAAATAACGTGCAGAAAATCAAATTCTTGTGCAGTGTAAGATGTTGCGAAATAGTTTCATTGAATACATATTGATTGAAATAGTTTATAATGCATGTGAAATTCATGTTTTAAAAGGAAATGAAATGCATGCACATTTATTTTTGTGTTTCCGAAGATTGCACGTATATGTATTTATTTCTGAAAAACAGTGATGGCAGTTTTCCAGCGAAGGGAAATCCTTGATTTTATTTCCAGTTTATAAAACAAAAAATTGTTCTTTTGGAAAACAAAATATTTTAATTTGAGTCTCATTACCGGTACAAAACTGGTTTGAGCCTCCCCACACAGCCTCAGCCCTGTTCCGTGGCCAACTCTGATGTTTTTTTCACGTTTTCTTGGTCTCCTTTCTTGGAAAGTAAATTTCACATGAGAAATAAATCTTTGTTTCCCGACTCGAACTGACAGCCCTAAAAAAGATTCTCAGGTTTTATGGAAATATCATATATAGATACAAACAATTGTTTTCATTCGTTTATCGGTGTTTGTTGCAATTAAATATTTGAATGTGGTTGGTTGCTGATCCATGACGTATTCCAGCGGGGAATGGATGGGTAGGCGTAGCCTGAAGCCAGCCTAGGTTTACCCCTACCTCCACTGCAGGATATACTGGATTCCCACGGTCATGGAAAATTCTGGAAAGCTATGGAGAAATTTAATAGCAGTCATGGAACGGTCATTTCGCATTCAAGGTAGCATGATACTGGTCGTGGGCGTCAGCACTATCAACTGTACAAAATGTGGTATACAGGTCATACAATTGACCTTTTTCCAAATTTCCTATATAAACGCCGATACACATTGAGCGATGTAGTGGTATGTCTGAGACAAGCAGGCCAAGTGGTTCAGGCCCTGCATATCAGTGCGAATGCTCAAATTTTTTAGAATACCGATTTGATCGTTAAAAAATGACGAAATCTGGTATACATGTATCACATATAGATATAATTCTCTGTTGAAAATATCTTTTTAATATAGAGGTGTCTCCCTGGACGAGATTTACAAAATGAACAATTTGTAATATGGTATACCATCTACAATATCTATGGTTCTCGTATCTTCAAAAGCTCCCACACTTACAACATCTTCTAATGCTATGTTTTGGCACCAAAGACATTTCTACGATACATTCTTTTTATCGTAGGTTTATTATTCAACGGCCCACAGAATCCCATGTTCGTGTAAAGAATGTACTCGTGGAAAAGTGCAAAATGTGTCATGGAAAAGTTGTGAAATTTTGCCATCAATATTGTTTTTTAAGGAACCGCGTTTATGGACCATGAGGGAAATTGTACCAGTTTAAAACGTATCATTTTTAATCCCACAAAAAGTATTCAAAGTACAGACGTCACTGTCATCCGGAAAAAATCCCCACTTTTTCTAGTTTATCGAAAATGAGCATTGCAAGGAATCGAATAAATTAATTGTTGATATGATATTTATGTAATGCTAGCCTATTACAATGTTTCTACGATACTAGTACATTATTAGTCTAGTATTGTCATATATTTACACGTGTTAATCTGCCATATCTGTTGGTATTACAGGTTGAATCTCATATTCCTTATAGAATCTCGATAAATATATTTATGTGTATACACTATATATATCTATATGCACTTGTCTACTCCACTGCATTTTAAAAGAAACGCATTTACAGAAATAAAGGATAAGAATACTACCACTGGATCTTTTTGTTTGTGGGAACTTCCGAAAATGTTATTGTTCAAGGTACTATCGCATTAACCGGGAAATTTGCATAAATATTTTATAGGAACTACCACATTGAATTGTGGTAGATCAGGGGCCTCTAGCTTGTAAGATATGGAACGGTACTTCGCGCACCGGATAGCCTACGATCTTTCGGCGTTTTTGAAACAAACTGTTGACTTTAACTGGGGGGAAAGCCATAATCTGAATCTCCACATATTAATTACCAAAATACTATGTTATTTACCTGTAAATGACCATCATTTCTGCCGGGATGAGTTCCTGGCAATACCTGTGTTTTGCTCTTTTTTTCTCCTTTAGGATTAGGGTTAAGGCTAACCCTAAACCTAACCCTATTTTAGGGTGGGGTTAGGTTTAGGGCTAGGTTTCAGTAAGTAGTTTGGCTACGCATTGATATTTATAAGTTGACTTCTCTTGCACTGAAATGGCGCCTTATTCGAAAAATCGGAATTATGACCTTGTTGACCCATCCCGGCGAAAATAATTGTTAGTTTAAGTAAATAAGCTTGTAATTTTGTAATTAATATGTGCTGATTTGGATTCTGGCCTTTTTATTGCGTTAAAATCGACCGTTTGGTTCGAAAACGGCGAAAAAGATAGTCGGGTATCAGGCCCGCAAAGTGCCATTCCCTTCTTATAGGTTAGAGGCCCCTGATCTGCTGTTTTACCTGAAAGGTAAATTGAAGTATGAAATCCATTAATTTGGGAAGAATTCTTCCCTTTGTGACTGCAAAGTACAACCTCTCAAAATTAGTTTTGTGCCTTCTATACAAAAAATATATGGTCAATGTAGTGGTCACAGTGTAGGGGTCAGGGTAGTCGAGCAGTTTTGTTTCACTTTACGCTAGATGGCACAAGTGCCAATCCCTGCTGTGCGGTAAAGCCGGCTGACCCTGTGTATGCAAATACTACGGGGTCGGCCGCATTACGTAACTCGATCAGTCAGTATATAAGACTAAGTCCACAGCGGGTTGACAGGACTTCTCCCGGTGCCTCTCAGTCGAGTTAACACCTGGAGCCTCATACGTTGGTAAGGTTGTTTCGGAACCTTTCAACGGTGAAGAGACCAGAATCTCATCCCGCATTAGTTGGTGCCCCGTAGCACTAACATACTGTAAAATTTTTACAGAATAAAAGCCTGTATATTGAAATAGTCCGGAATCTGGTTTTGTGTCTACCGGTAGCGATAGGTTGTAGATCCCGCATCTCCCTGCCCTTTCCAGTGGTTCATTCCGGACCCACCTGTGCTGGAGTGGTAAGTGGTCACACACTTTCAGCGACCAGTGGTACGCTACAATACCATTCCTTTAAGATGTACGAGCCATTGTGAGAGGAACTCAGCCACACTCAAGTAATTATATAGAACATCCAGACCATGCTGTACAAGTCACAGAATGAGATGGTAATTTACGGTTTGTACGGACCAAGGCATTCATGCCTAGTTCCATACAAACCGTAAATTATCATCGAGTTCTGTGACTTGTACAAGCGTGGTTGGACGTTAAATATTTACTACCGGTATACCCAAAATTGAAAAAATATATTAATTTCATTTTTAACAACCAATATGTTAATAAACGTGTATGGCAAGGTGGTCCATATTTTAGTGTACGGACCAGTGGTCTGTACAGTATTTTTACATCATATGCCAAAACGGTGCGTATTTACAGTTTACTATATACCCATGCCGTATATACTGTAAATACGCACCGTTTCGGCATATGACGTAAAAATACTGTACGGACCACCGGTCCGTACACTAAAATACGGACCACCTTGCCATACACGTTTATTAAAAAATTGGTTGTTAAGCCAAATGAAATTGATTTTTTTTTAAAGTTTAGGGTATATAGTAAATATATAACGTCCAACCATGCTTGTACAATTCACGGAACTCGATGATAATTTACCGTTTGTACCGAACTCGGCATAAATGCCTCGGTCCGTACAAACTGTAAATCACCATCTCGTTCCGTGAATTGTACAGCATGGTCAGGACGTTCTATATAAATACATACGGCATGGGTATATAGTATTATACAAAGTCCACTCACTCACAGTCCTATCTCAAGGGCTAATAACTGAAAACAACAGAATGAAAGTCCGAAAATGTTGGTAATAATGCTGGGTAACGAAATTACAGGTACCGCGTACCCATAAATAGATAAACCCAGTACATCGGTTTAGAATTCCTATAGATCCAATTACATATCAAAATGGTAATCTCTATATCACAAGCTAGCACCGCAAAGGCCAATTTTTAAGTTAGATATACATGTTCCACAACACTTTGAGGTGATGATATCAAATTTTCAGGAAAAATACATGGGATTTAATTTTCAAGACAGGTTGCTCGATATGCCTTTCACGTCAGAGACCTGGGTTCTTAAAACAATATACCAAGGAAACGATTATAATATACGGTCGTACTGTTCTTTTACCAAACATGGATCATTAAGGGCCATTAAAGACAGTACCGGTACAGTTTTTCAGAATGTGTTTCATAAAATCCCTCATTTTAGGTATCTATCTGATATCACTATGAGTTTATGCGTAGCCTATATATCCAATCATTAAACTTTACCAATATAAAACGTGAACGTGGCATAGTAGGGCTTATATTGTGTTTTATATAATGTTTGAGTTCCCTAAATTTGGTTTATAATAGGTGTGATATACAGTTAGAGGTACTAACTGATATGTAATTTGTGAATATAGAGGAAACCCATGAAAGTTTAGGGTCTGAGCCTGTATCCCATCTCATTTGAATCATATAGTAATTCACGCGGCTTCGCCTTGTGAATTACTATGTGATTCAAATGAGATGGGATCGAGTTCTGGCCCTAAACTTGAATGGGTTTCTGAATTTATCTCACCTTTATTTAATATTGACTAATGGGCTAACATTGGTGACATTATCCCCCATTGGATATTTTTCCTAAATATCTAATTGGCGTTAGATACGAGTTCCCAATGTTAAGTCTATGGAGAAAAAATATCTGGGATGAGATAAAGTGGTAAAACGTTGGTACTCGCTTCTAAAGGCGTCTTCAACTTTGAATTTACTGACCTGGAACGCGGGAAAGCGCAGGAGTACGTTATCCAGTAGCGATATGTTAACCTCATCTATTGGTTCACTCTGTCCAATCAGATCGATCAATTCATTCGCTTTCGGCGTGCGTTTTTGGTCACGTGGTCAGTTCGCTTTGCCAGCCATTTTGTCGGGCTGAAGTGAAGATTTACCGCAAATGTACTCTAAAAGTATCGATAGCAGAAATAGCACAACTAGGTAGTCTACGACTATCTACAGAAGGTAAGACCCAGTTCAAGTTGAATTATGTATGTATATAGTCAAGCTGCAACACCTTGACTGTATTGTTTTTTTCATCCAGCTGTCAAACAACGCGATCATCGAGTCACTGTTTGTGGTTGTCCGAGTCCGAGAAAGCGTGTTTTAGAATTAGAGTGCTTAAGTTGCGTATTACAACTTTTCAAATATGTATTCTGGTGTAGCTTGCCAATGCATACATCCTCGTAGTAAGAAATTCCGGATTTCTCGTGCGAAACGATCTGATAGTATATAATTGGATTGGATTGAGCCATGTGGTTGATGATTGTTGTGGTGGCGTTGTTTTGGCTCGGGTATGTTGAGCGTTCACCTGGGGTTACTCGCACTCTGTTATCATTGACAGTGACAGAGGCACTCCTGAGTGGGAGTGACAGCAATTGACAGTGAGTTTATCAGCGTGGGCTAGTTAAGTTTTGTTACTTGGTATTATGATTTTGCAATATATCGAATGAATTACCTACCGGGTAAAACAGCATATCCGTGGCCTCCCGCTTTTAACATAGGGAATCGCACTTTGCGGGCCCGATACCCGACGATCTTTCGCCGTTTTCGAACGAAATCATCGATTATAACGCAATAAAAAGACTAGAATCGGAATCAGGACATATTAATTGCCAAAATTCTAGCTTATTTATCTAAAACTAACCGTTATTGTTGACGTAATGGGTCAAGAAAGTCGTAATTCCGATTTTTCGAAAACGGTGCCATGTCAGTGTCAACTTGTATCAATGCATAGTCGAATCACTCACTAAAACCTAACCCTAAACCTAACCCTAAACCTAACCCTACCCTAAAATAGGGTTAGGTTTAGGGTTAGCCTTAATCCTAACCCTAATGGGGAAAAAGGCAAAACAGAGGTTTTGCCAGGAACCAGCTTTTAAAAATGCAAATAGATCCGGCCTTTTCAAAATGAAAACAAAGTTACTAATGATAATGTTCCTCAACCCATCCCGGCGGAAATAATGGTTATTTACAGGTAAATAACATTGTACTTTGACAATTTATATTTGGAGATTAAGAATCCGGCTTTTTCCCAGGTTAAAATATATAGTTTGGTTCGAAAACGCTGAAAGATCGTAGGCTACCCGGTGCGTTCCCTATGTTATAAGCTAGAGGCCACGGATCTGCTCTTTTACCGTGATTCCACCAACACACAAGATGTAGATCTAGATCTAGCTAGATTAGCCACGATTTGGGTGTCTTACTAAATCGGCCTAACTAACTTCAATTATGCATACATTTCCTGAAAGCTTAGGTCATAAGAAAGACAAATCTGATTTTCCTGAGTGTCTATCCCCAAAATTCAAACTCAAATTGAATTTTTGAAAAAAATATCATAAATTGATACGAAACGTCGTGTTCACCACTGATACCACACACCATACCACCATTGTCATCTTGGTTGCAATACACTTTTTAATGAAATCAACTGTGTCTGGTTTTTTTTGTGTCTTTTTCACTTTACAAAAATAAAAATAATCGAGAATTTCTGTCAGATACCATTTTGTAATGAAATCTGTCTTTCATGGTATAACCCCCGGTAATGTATACATTTCCTGAAAGCTTAGATCATGGGAAAGACACATCTGTTTTTCTTAAGTGTCTATAACCAAAATTCAAATTGAAATTGAAATAAAACAGATGTTGACACAAATTCTCAATTGTTTTTATTTTTATTTCGGTTTGACCTGTAGGTCAAGACCGAAATATATTAAGGGAGACGGGGAACAGTTTTTGCGGCTTACATTATAATACATTACAGTAATGTATTCTGAATAATTAGAGCTTCGATACCGACGATACCGGGCGCAGGCGGCGACAGCAGTGTATTTTTATATATTGTATAGGCACCCGTTGCGGTTCAGTGTATTTATATATATTGCAACAGGCTTCCACCTCCCTCCCTCCCTCCCTCCCTCCCTCCCTCCCTCCCTCCCTCCCTCCCTCCCTCCCTCCCTCCCTCCCTCCCTCCCTCCCTCCCTCCCTCCCTCCCTCCCTCCCTCCCTCCCTCCCTCCCTCCCTCCCTCCCTCCCTCCCTCCCTCCCTCCCTCCCTCCCTCCCTCCCTCCCTCCCTCCCTCCCTCCCTCTCTCTGGCCGCATGGACATGTGAAAGCCGGTAGTAGTAGGTACTCATTGAACCGCGGCGGGTGCGCTGGTGACCTATTTGACTGGGGCCCGTTTCTTAATCTACTTGGATTTGAAGTTATCAAACTTTAAATTAATTTCTACACCAGCGGCCCGTGGCTCACCCCGGCTCGGCACCCGGCGGCTCTCTTTGATCTTAACTTGTAATTTACGAGGTTATAAAAGGAGGAGGTGTCGTCGGGAAGAGTCTACATGTCGGTGTCTTATAGGGTTAATATATGAAACGGGCCCCTGATATCCGCGCCCGCACCCGGTGTCTAGAGCTTTCAGATTGAGGGAGGGAGATGGAACCCTGTTGCAATATATAAAAATATACTACTGTCGCCGGCACCCGTTGCGGCATCCGTTGCACATCAATTTGTTGAAACCGAAATCATGGCAATGCCATGCCTACTATTAATCCTTTTTTTTTAAATTAGTAAAAATTGATTTTGGGTGATGGATACTTAAGAAAAACATATTTGTCTTTCCCATGACCTAAGCTTTCAGGAAATATATGCATAAATGAAGTTAGGGGAATATTGAATTTCAGTGTGTTACCCCTATACACTGGCTGCTATCACCATATCTCATTGTGCCAGTTTGTGCGATGTCCTAGACCAACACAACTCAAACACAGCTTATTAAACACATTTATACACATGTGAGAAAGTGGCAATCAAAGTGAAAATAGTGCTCATTTTTCAAAAACCTGCTCAATTTTGCCACTTATTTTTGCTGTAATCAGAGAGTGGGGGTGTATCCATGCAGAAAATGGTCAGAACAATGCTGATTGGTTAAAAAATGCCTGAGAAAATCCATTTACTGTGGAGTCAGGGCAGCTCAAAATCTGTCATTCCTGTGCATCAGACGTGTCAGAAACATCGCTGTATCTCTGTTTCTAGGCATCAGTTCAGAGATCAGTAAATTTCCAATCCATGTATGTGTACTCCGACACCCTTGAGATCTGAGTATGTTAAATGAAATAGACCATGCTATGTATGATATATTGATGCCCCCTGAGAGGCCTAACAATTTAAGCTACATGTGGGAGTTTTGCAGTTTTCCATGGAAATCCACGTTTTCATTTCTAATTTATGAAATTCATTTTCCTTGTGTTAAAAGAAGATACTATTAATTGGGCCGCAGTCATGTCCAGAAAACCGTGGTTTGAACCTATCAACGGACCCCCATGTCTGTCCCACCAAATATGTTGTTCTTTCGATTTTTCAAAAGATGACAACACAATGAGTATATTGGGAAGAAGTTAGAATAATAATGCATCTTTTTTTACATTTTTTTAGGGTTTTTATTTAGACTGGAGGTGTCAGCTTGGGCAAATTTGGTCCTATATTCTGCTGGCTCCAGTAAAACGATCCTTGAATCATCCTCGATTTCCTGTATAGGACTTACATGAGGTCTTGGCAATATATCTACATAATCAATTGATCACATTGCTTGAGTGAAAAAATACATCTTACTCAGAACCAATAGTCTTAACTACCTTTCATGAAGATCATCTCAATGAAGAGATTTACAATTGAACACTAGTTATCATATTTAATGGTTCTCACAATATACATTAGTCATGGGTATGGGGGTTTATCCCCTCTTCACCACATTCTTACAATCGTTCTAGCACCATCCCTTATTTGTATGATCCAACGTGTATTTACAAGAAATCATGCTTACTACAAAGTTACTTGATCCTGACGGAAAATACAAGAAGGGAGGATCTCCTAATTTAATTTGTTATTCAGCAGGTTTTTCCGAGACGCTTTGAAACATCTTATTTCACCATCAGTTCAATTTTTCATCATATTCCTTTATGTTGATTTGTTTTTCATGATCGCTCATTAGCATTCGGTAAAAGAGCTTTCTCACTGAAAGGAGTGGATAGAATATTTAGAAAAAAATACTCGATGAGTGTTGAGTATGAATAACCTATAAATACCTGCATTTCCACTATTGAGCCTTTACCATTTCTAAAGTAATCTATACAACCTATAAAAGCCCATAATGTTTTCACTGCCATGCAGATTGTTGTATACAGGAAATTTTAGAAGTTAATTTGCCACAGAGTCACATTTTCAAATGACAGTAAATCCACATTATCGTTATTGTATTTAAGAGATCATAAAAATGTTTAAGAATCAACAGTTTGTATGACATCTTGCCAGTCTGGCTAGCCTGTTGGAAACTTGGCATGCATGGCTAACCTGATGAGACAGGCATCATGATATCCTGCAAATCAGTACTAGATAAATCTTTTTAGAAATCAAGAACTAAAGATAAGTGATTCACTATATCCTGACTACATCATGGAGAAATATATTAACTCTAAATACCTATAAAAGCCTATGTTTTTGGCCTTGAAACCCCTGTAATGACCTATATTTTGGTTTTAAAAGCCTATTAGAAAAAATATATTGAGGAAGAGTAGTACTTGGAGGCCTGTCTATGGTAAAAATTGCAGGGATGAGATAAAAGAAAAAATGGTCTTGAAGATTGAGTACATTTTGCAGTGAAATCTCGACATGTATATATTAAGGGGGCCTCCCACCTACTACGATTTTGCTCCCGACACGCTACAATTAATCCTTTGGCAATGTCAGTGACATGCCTGAAAAAATTGTTGAGCTATCGTAGAGCTCGGCGTCAATTAGGTGAGGTTTTTTTTTACCAAGCTCTACTGCATGCCACAACACACTACAATGAAGGAATGTTAATCATAGGGTGTCTTCAAAATTCAAACAAGCTTGAATTTCGTAGCCCGTCATGGCCTGTCAGAAAGAATATGGCCAGGAAAATCTCTCTTATATTTGAGATACTTGACCGAAAATTATGAAATTGTGGATCAGTGGCTCATATAATGAAGACACTGCGCTGCAAGTTTGATAAAGGCTAAGGGTCTCAAATCAATCCTTCCATGGTATAGCTTGGAACTTAGTTTTTATTGTCTGAAAAACGATATAGATTAGTGAGACGTGGCTATGACACATCTACTACAAGCCGATGCTACCTTGATAATGACAACTTCATTAAAAAAAAAACACGATATAGTATTGTTATGTATATACTATTAAGAGCCTGCGGGTAAAACATATAACCTCCTAATATGCTACGACGGGCTACAACACACTACAATTAACTTCCCGACGGGCTACGATGTCTGCGACAACAGTGGCGTGTCGCTGACATCGGGAAGTTAATTGTAGCAAACGTAGTCCGTCGTGCTAGGTGGGAGGGCCCCCTAAAGGGGCCATCTATCAAGTATGTACACTCTGATTGGGGGTGGGAGGTCAAACATTTTGGAAATTTTGCGTCTGCCCCTTCTTCGTTCTATTGTGTACAAGATTGGTGGGCGTGGGGAGAGGTATCCGAAATTCCAGAAATTCTGCGTACATATTTTATGAATGTCCCCAAAGTAGGTTTAAAAGCGAGAACATATTTCAAGACAGGTTCTTAGTATCACATAGGAAGAAAACCCGACGGGGCCGTCCATAATGTATACACAGTGCGTATATCCGTACTATAACTAAAGCGTACAAGATGGGGGTTAATCCCTTTTTTCAAAAATGCTGGCCGAATACCAATAGATTGTCAATACGATATTCCAGACGTCTGTACAAACGTAGGATATTTATTACCCACCTGATACGGAGTCTCAATACTAAGCCTATGTAGCTTACAGATCGCTACTGAGTAGGATACGGAGCTGCGTACCCTCCTAGGAGGATACGGATTTTTGAGATGAAAGTAGTCCCATTGAGATAAAAGTAGTCCCAAACATAACTTCTTAACTATGTTGAAAAGTTTTCTAACGATCATATTTTTTGCTTAAATCTAAAAGTAAGTGAGTAATAAATACAACATTACCATAATTTCGATCTGTGTGGCCGTATTCTCCTTGTAGTTGACGCTACGCAATACACCTCGCTATCGCTCGGAGTATTACTACGCGTCAACTACGCGGAGAATACGGCCACTCAGATCGAAATCATGGCAATATTGTGTATATACAGTTTTATGAAATTGTCGATAGCAGTGGATAAGAGGGGAGACGTATTTTTACTATCGCATGGATGTTGAGTGCTTATAATGCGGATGGTGGATGGATGGCGACTGTCCCAACTCGCCTGATACTCATGCCTGTACTAGAAAAGAGATATTGGTATGAGTCAGGAGCCTTTTGGTGTCTAAGCAAGCCAACAGACGTGAGGAATAATGTTGTTCTGGGGTCCATGGGTGCTACTGTCAATACTTCGCGCTTGTAGACTCTGTTTTCTTTATGTACATGTATACATTTTATCGACTTCACTGCGTGTGTGCTAGAGGACACTCAGCCGTTCCCAGCTGTAGCTGATATGGTAACATTGATGAAAATAGTTTTGGGGAAGAGCTCATGTTACAGAAAAAAGCTCATTTGGATGTATTATAAAGTCTAATTGAATATATTGGATTACCCAAACACAATTTTTTCCCCATTGACTTAATATTGGGAACTTTTACTCAACGCCCATGGAGTATTGTAGAAAAATACTAAATGTCACACATTTATCCAATTAGTCAGTGATAGGGGTGAGATAAAACTTGAAGCGCTCTCAATCCATGGCCACTGATAATATGCCATTCATTTTGGCATATTAAAGCTAGGCCTGCCAATGTATTATTGTGTATACAGTTTGGATACACCTGTGTTGTCTGAGCTATATCTAAAGTATCATTGAGTTGAAATGCCTGTATGACATACCAAATTGGAGCTGGAATACCATAGAATACGATGCAATCACTGTTATCTCTATGGGAATGAGTTAACAAGGGGTAGTTAACAAGCGAGTTAGTTGGGCGGGTTGGGTAAGCAGGTTGGTCAGGCGAGATGGGCATGCATGATGACCAGGCAAGTTTGGCAGGCAAGTTAACTGTGTGGCATGGGCGTGCATTTTGGTCTTGCATGATGGAAGGGCAAGTTGGACAAGCAGGTTTTGCAAGCCGGTTGGACAGACAGGTTAGATGGCCATGCAAGTTGGATGTGTGGATTGGGCGTGCAAGTTGGGTGGGCAAGTTGGGCATGCAGGTTTGGAGGGTGAGTTTGGCAGTCAGGTAAGACAGGCAAGTTAGATGGGCGAGTTGGACATGAGAGTTGGGCGGATGGGTTGGCCATGCTGAATGGACGTGCAGGATAGGCAGGCAATTTGGATGGGCAGATTGGGTAGACAAGTTGGGCAGGTATAGTAGGTGGGCAAGATTGGCAAACAAGATGGGCGTGCAGGATGGGCAGGCCAGACCTCTTCCCGCTTGTATCATGGCGAGGAGGGATGGGTAGGATGATGGGTACAGAAACTGGCTGTCTCTTGCCCCTACCCCGTATTACAGTATAGCGACCGTTGCCCCGCCATAGACAGGGGAACGTTGATTCTTATGAATAGAAAAAAGGCATGGAATTTCAATATTTAGGAAAATTGGTCAATTTTGATAAAAAAAATAAAAAAAATGAAAATGAATCATTAAAATAGTCTGGTAAATTTGACATAATCGGTGTAATGAAAGTTCAGTTATATACCGTTTAAATGTAATGAGAGCGTGACGTGAAATATTTTGGCTCTGAAAGTGAGTCCAGTTTCGACAGAAAACTCAAATCGGCGTAAAAATAAATGAGTTCTGCCCATGTTTACTGGTAATCTAGCCTCGATGAGTCCATTAGTCTTATGCCACTACCAAGTTCACTGTGGAGACTTCCAGCACCAAGGGCCAATTTTTGGACACAATCCTGTCCTGATAAGACGGAATTTAAACTACCAGTTTGTACGACAAACCTAGAGAGAGTACCTCTACCTTCACTATAAGCCGGCAGATTCCTGACATTGAGTTAAAGATATATTATTTGGACATTTCTTATGTATATGCAGGATTTGTTTGGATAATAATGCTTTCATCCACCACTTCATGTTGAGAGGGCACCCCTTCATGACAAAGGCCTTTGCAAGGGCCTTATCCTTGAAATAAGATGTTCTGTTTCCCCACAAAACCAGAGAGGAAACCGACACTCTGAACATCCTAATACGCATGTACAACCCTGGCTTCACTGGTCTAAACAATGTAGTACTCAAGAATTGAACAAATTGGACTTAAAACTGCACAAACAAACAAACTCAAGAATTCGCATGTCCTATGGGAGTCCTGTGCTACTACAGACATACACAGAAACGACCTCATCGGTGCCTACAGGAAACCCAAATCAGGGCGAAAATACCACTGGTACCGATCAATGCCAACATGACCTAACATATTTGTAATAGACGTGCAATCAGCTTAAGCGACTGCTGGTATATAATGTATAGCACTGCATCTGGTCGCACATACGCGAGTAAGACTAGTTGAACAAATTGGACGTTAAAATAAACAAATAAGAAAACATACAAACATGAGTAAATCTAATAGAATATATTGGATGTTAAACTACCCAAACAAGCATACATGAGTAAGATGTAACATGTGCCGTTCCAGCTCCGAACTTATCTACTACATCACTTGTAAGAGGTGCGGCATATAACATGTTGGCAAACCAAATGTGAACTCGAGATATGCTTCGCAGCACACTTATTAATAATCATAAACAATGACCCTGACTGTCATGTAGGCAAACACTTCAACTCAAAAGAACTTGGAGGGTGTAACCATACATAGTGTAAACTATGTACTCCCAGACAAAGCATCTCTAAGACTTGCTGGAATTCAGCTGGATCCAGTGTATTGGGCTTGAATGTGATGGACCTTCATCGGTATAAGTCATGTCAAAGATATACTGTCACATAACAACAGATTTACTCAGCCAGGTAAAAAAAAATGGTATTTGTATCAATTTAACCACGGTCATTCATGTCACTTATCTGCCTCCCCATAGCAGAGTAAATCTGTTCATTAGCCGAAATAACCCAACTCAGTAAAGTTTACATTCACCCAGATATGAACTTCTAAAGCTTCAGATCCCAACTAGATATAGAATGCAAGTCACGATGATTACCTGGCCCTTACAGGCTGCAGGACCGCTTTTTGACAGTAAAGCATTTTGACAAATTCTGTCAGTCTCCTGCCCTTCGCTGCAGTCTGAGGATTCTCATAGCTGAAACCGTCCTAACAATAACAAGCCATGTCATACACTAGTTGCATTACTACAACCTTTTGTTGAATGCATACATTAGGCAAATCACTATGATGATGCTGGTGTCACAAAGGTCACTATAAAAAGAAAGGTTCGATGTCACACATCAGCTCATTCAAGAGTTAGCTGCCAACAGAACCAAACCCTGCCACATTACAAAGGCATATTGGTAATATGTGGTAAGGGATGCCAGTTTTCAATGTTTCCATTAAATTCATGTTTTCATTTTCAGAATCGGATATTCTTTTTTTTCATGTGTAATAACACATTCCCCTCTGAACCTTAACACTGACCCCAAAATCTAAAAACTTGACCTTGATCCTTTGATCGCTTGACTCCCCACTCACTGAGCCTCGCCACAAAGCCTCGGCCTCGGCCGCTGCCAATCCTGGCATGTTTTCAATAGTTCTGCTGCCTTGGGGAGGCCGGGAAACCATTGGAATACCATGAATAGAAACCACTCAATGGTTGTGATTGGTCAATCAATATCAGAACTGTGTCGGGAGAGTGATAGGCACCATTGACATCAGTTCAATCATGACATTCTGTAGGCTAGATTTTCCTCGTTGTTTTAGAACCAATTGTCTCTTTCATAATGCTATATTTTAGATATTATCGATGTAAGATGCCAAAACACATGAGCGAAAATGAGAGCAATATCTAGATTCAAATGTAGTTACCATTATCAACCAAATAGTGCACCAGAAGTAGCACCACATACTACACTAGCCACCAGAGCAAACGTTTGCTTCACTCAGCGCAGACAAGGGACGGGCTTTACTAATGACATTTTCAGTCCTGTCATGCAGTATATTCAAGCGTAATTTTTGTTAAAATGCCTTTCCCTTTTCATTATCAACCATAAATTCATTGATCCAATATTTTTTTCTAGTGTTTGCATGCATTTTGCGTCAGGGTTTTGGTGTTTTTTTAAAACGATAGTCGACAGCATATATATGTTATTATGCTATTATATCATTGATTGCTAATGTGTTTCCATTTTTTTGTGATCCAGGTGCTCTGATAGACTAGACTAAACGTCGAGATGGCACAGTTTGGTACGGGGAAGAATCCCCCATGGGCAAGGGCCAGTGAAAGTAAGTATTCAGATTTTTCATGTTCAGTGCAGCTCATAAGTGTAACTGCTCAAAATGGAGCACTGCATTTTGACTGAAGTAAAATGACACAAAAATATTTCACTGTACATATGATGGACAGACTAGATCCATGTGCCATGTCCTTATTTTCTATTAAAAAATGGCTAATGCATCATTGGCTGCAGTCGATGATGCCATGAAATTGGCTTTTTACAGACATATTCAATGAAAATGCTAGACAGTCCTGTGGAAACCATTGTTATAAGACCATTGATGTATAGTAACTTAGCATTGTCGCCTTTCATTCTTAAAGGCATATCTGATAATATGCCTTGAAAATCAAAACCCATGTCATTTTTCTGGAACTTGAATATAATGATATCAAAGTTTTCTGGAACATATATCAAGCTTGAAAATCAGAACCTGCTAGCTTTTGATCTAGAGATTTAAATTTGATAATATTATAATATAATATAGAAGAATTTCTAAAAAGTTGTATTTTACATAGTAAAAAGCCCATGTCAATTTTTTCAAACCTTCATCGAATGTAAATCAATCTTTAATACTTCACATTTAAGTCTTAAAAACTACATGTCAATGTCCTTGTGTTTGAAGGAATTTAAGAAAACGATACTTTTCAGTACACCCTCTGCCTGAAATATATAGATACTGTATGAGCAACCCGTATGTGTATTTATCCTACCCCTAATATAAAATCCCATAGGCTTAACATTGAGTTTTCCTATGCCACTCTGACTAACATACAGAGTTTTATATGTCACTAGTAGCATACAGAATCGACGTCATGTGGCCAAGGTATTGACCAATTAGTGACCAGAAATTTGGCTACTATGAAAAAAGTTCCAGTTGCGCTCATAGTGCCCATTCAAATGTTTTATAGCTTGATATAAAATATTACACCTTATTTATGAAACCATACCCATCCCAAACATCATTTATATATTAATAATAAGAATACACTAAATGAAAAGAGCTATAATCATGTTATTTGCCATTTTATGATCTTGTTGACTCTAAGCAAGAAACCCACCCGTGGTGCCATCTTTGTTGACACTGTTAAACTATGACGACCTGCACAATGTGTAAGGCTTTGCAGCAGAATCGTGATCTAAAACCAGCCCAAGAGAAAAACATGTTCTAACCATATGTGTGTTAATGCCATAAGAATATCAAAAGTGTTTGTGAACTCACAGAAATCCCAATATCATCACAAATCTTCAGAACCTGAGGCTGGGACTCTGGGAGGTTCGCCAAAGCATTCACCACTATACATCGGCCATTTTGGCAACGTAATTTCCAGTCTATTGGCAGGATACGTGAAGCCATATACTGCTGGTAGAGATCATGTAATATCCGAATAGTCCACACAGATCAGTGTATTTGTGTCCTCCTAGTCACATTAAGGTTATCAGATCAGTGTGACGGTTTAAATTGAATAAGCCACCATGTGTATAACTACACATTGTGAGTCTGTCCAAGGCACCACAATGACGTCAGCTTCCTGGCCCGCTTACGAATACCATGGCAACGCTTTTAGTAATGTTAAATAGAGCCTGGCCTAAGAGTTTGATAATCATAATCATCTTGTATATGTTAATATCAAACTGATTCTGCTATTCGCACACTTTTAAAAATTAAGATCTGAAAATTTGTAATAAAACCATCAAGGAGCAGGCCAAGGCACTGCCATGTAGGTAGATAACTTGAGTGCAAAACAGCATGACAATAACAAGTAGCAAATAGATATCCAGCACACATTTAAGGTTGGTTGATGTCAAGTTTGTATTAATTTTTTAGTATTGCAAAAGCGTAGAGAGGGGTAGGATAAGATATAAACGTCACTCAATTTCATATGAACGTTTATATGTCATGAATTATCTGCATGTAATGATTTCATGAGGCGTAGCTGAGAGAAATCCGAAGTAGAGAAGAGACAATTTTGACTGACAATTATGAAATTTCACCAGGTTGTGCTATTGTGAATTGTTAGAAGAAAACTCAGGAAATGAGAATAAGGGACCAAGTTATTTTATATCGAGTGGGTTTCTGATTTTACCCCCCCCCCCCCCCCCGTATAATATAATTTATTGATGAAATAACTTACCAAATTAGCCATTGAGTATTGGGTACAATACTTCACAGCTGTGATGTACGAGTTCCTAAAGTTGAGCCTAAGGAGAAAAATACCGGGGTGAAATATTAAGTAATATACACTATAATGTATAGTAGAACCCCACTTAAGGGGCCACCTTCCGTCCTGGCCAAGTGTCCCCTTAAACGGGATGTCCCCTTAAGCGAGGTTTTCAGTCTAGATGGTTATATAGTGAAGTATACTCATATAAGCGAAGGAAACACCAGCTATCACATAAAAGATTTATTAGATAACCAATTCTAAGCAAATATATGGAAAATGAATATAAGATAAATAAAAAGTAGATATGAAATAAATGTATAGATAATATAACATATATATCGCAAGATATATATGTATGTATATATAATATTCCTGACAAATATTGTTTTTGCTTGGTGTGACAGTGCCCGGGCAGGGGATAGTGACGAACCTCACCCCACAGCAGGTGAACGTGGGCGGCGCTCTCCTGAGTCAGCCTGGGGTGGCCCAACCCACTGTGTACAGCCTGCAGACGTCCACACCCTCCATGCAACAGCACCAGTACGCTGCACAGCAAATCCAGGTCGCCAATGTTCAGGTGGGCCACTTCTCCTTTCACACGCTCTTTACTCTTTTTCTTTTTTTTAAATTTTGGAAATTGTACAACAGACAAAAACACCTCCAGTACGCCCGACGCTAGCTTAAGTTATTACCTACCACATATGAAACGTGTAAATTCTGTAGGATCCCCTCGGAGTTTCTTCTCGCAAATAAAGACCAAACCTATGCCTGGAGACTGAAGAGCCACGAGAGTGAGAATCCCATGGAGGGAAGAACTCAAACCTGCTCTTCTTTTTTTTCTCTTCTCTACATAGATGTGCTTATTCTCTTATGATATATTTCTAGCCACGTTAAAAAAGAATTTGATGGTTTTCTGATATTTTTAATTTGAGAGAACCCTCTGAGACTAGACCAGTGTCAACCTAAATAATAGCCCTTTGAGAATTCCGTTCGTTCTCCCTCTAAGTATTTGACACATTTATCGCGTCGGCTTTGTGGAGCAGTCAGTTGGGCATTCAGTTTTGAGTCCGAATGTTTGGAATGAACTCTAGTATTGGCAGTCTATCATTTCCTTTTTCAATTTTTTTTCATCCCAAGAGAAGACCAAATTTGCTGAGATAACATACAGGTGTACTTACTATTAATTATATTATCTGAATACAGTTGAAATAAGATACTTGAGTTGGAAAGATTTCAAACTAGTTGAGGTTGTTATTGGTTGAGGTGTTCTATTGGGGCGAGTTCGATGTGGGTCGAGTTTGTTACGAGTTGAGTTCTCCAGTATTCCATGGAAACATGGCATCCTCCAAGGTATCCACCGAATGGGTCTGCGAGGAAGACATTCCATGTCCGTTTCAGATGTGCAATATGATCATAGTGAGTAGATCAGCTAATAGTTGTACCTCAAGGCTGCATCCTGTCACACTCTTTAGTATCAAGATCAATGAGATGGCATCAGGATGTTAACTGCTGTCTGTTTATTGATGATCTTGTCGTCTGCTACAAGGTTAACCACATGCTGGTCGTTGAAAGGAGACTACAGCAAACACTCAATAGACCTGGAATGGCCGGAATGGGTTTAAATCTTCAGTTACAAAGACTTGTGCAGTTCATTTTTGTCACAGGCGAGGATGCAAGGAAAAACCAGCACTCTACCTCCAAAACAAGGAACTGACAGTCGAGCAGGAATTCCTTGGATTGGTAGCTGGTAGCAAAATACTGTCGTTCAAACCAAATGTTGAGTACCTAAGGCGAAAATGTCAAAAGTCTATGAACCTTTTGAAGGTGTTGAGTAACAAGTGGGGATCTGACACGGAGATCCATCTAAGATTGTACAAAACATGCATCCAGTCCCATAGTATATGCTTCAGCGGCAAAGTATTAACTGGAGTGGTTGAAACCAATTTAAAATTAGGTCGTAAATAGGTCTCTATATCGCCCTTCTGCTCCCTTTTCTATGAACGGCTTGGTAATATGATTCTTATATCCATATCCTTAGTTGAAAACGGGTCATACGATTCAGATCATTAAACTCAGTCTTAAGACATTGATTTTCTTCTTTCCAGCAGCAGCTTCAACCACAGCAGCAAAATGCAGTCCTCCCTCAGGTGAGTTGAACAAACAGTGGTAAATTCTAAAGTGTACCAGCACTGTCAAATACCTATGTCCATGGAATACCTTGAGCTCTCTTACCAGGCAACATAAACGTTTAAGGATGAGTAGCTGAAAGGTACAACACCCATGGACAATGTATTTGAAAGCACCGAGCCCATTCCCGCCGGGTGATGCTTTGAGGCATCATTTATTGAGATTTGCAAAATCATGGTTTTTAAGTAATAACATAGGAAATAATGAATCAATAAACATTCTTTTTAGAAGGAGGTATGATATCATATTTAAAATGTCATTTAGGCAATGTAAAAGATGATATCAAGGATTACGTTTGATTAATTATTCAAATTGACCCATGAAAACCCATTCTCTAATGGTATCAACTGACACTAGTACCCGACTCTGTGGGTCTACCGCAGGCACCTGGTGCGATAGGGTTCAGAAAGAAATAATTGAAAGAAGAATAGGAAACAAAATCTGATTTAAGTATTATTACAAAGAAAATCGCTTCTGTGAAAGAAATTCTTGAAACCATGGATTTTATAGCGGTGGCACATCATTTAGATTATCATATTGAATATATATATATATATATATATATATATGCGTATATATACTCTATGCAGAAAGCACAGGGGGACAATGTTTCGAGCATGAATCCGTTTATTAACTTTGTAAAAGAAACTCAAGAGAAAGATCTATTACATTGGCGTCTGACCTAAAACAGGAATCGAGGGTCGGATTCTTCTGACTAGGTTTTCCCTGACACGCTGCCCTGAGATGATGCAGGGAAGAGAATCCATAAATATCCATGAAACCATTGGTCAGTTACCAAACACATCACTTTAAATGAATAGTTACTTCATTTACCGCTCTCCCATGCAGATATTCGGTATAACAATAAAAAGGTATGTAATATATTGCTGTGGTTGGAAAGCACAGACGGACTGTAGTACTAGTCCTACTCACCAAAGGATACAGCTTTCATTGTTCCCAGTTAATTTGTTCATTGTAGTTTAGGAAAGCAGTGTTCTTTTTAAACCATAGATTCAAGTATTTCTCATCAGAATATAAAAAGATCAATGAATAAGTATGTATAACCCCTATTACCAATTAGAAATCAAAATTGAAAAAGAACTGAGCGTGGGCTTGCCCTGGGGTTGGACTCCATACCCTCTGATAACTAAACCAAAGCTCATCTACAGGGCTAACTCGGATTTAGGTTAGGGAATGTGTAATTCCATATCTGCTCAAAGGTGTAAAGTAAAGATGGCCCTATAAAAACCCACAGAAGGTGTAGTGCCTACTTTGATGTGAATAACATTGCTCTTATTATATATTATTTTCTCTCTCTAAAAAGAAAAATACAATACGTGTTTATATGTCCCATATAGTACATGTTAGTTACATATTTCATAGTGTTGATGCTTAACTGTTTCTGAATGAGGATGGGGGTGGTCGACTGGGTAACGCTTGATAAAATGCAGTTAAAGCAAGCATGAAATTTATAGAAAACTGATGTAAATCCTGAATTCAGAACGAAGAAAACCACTTTATTATGTATTGAGTAAAGGCTGATATAATGCAGTAAAACTAAGCAAAGCCTTGATAGAAAAGTGAGGTAACTGTTGACTTTTATTTCAGCCGGGAATCGCCATACCAACAACGTTGGCAACAACTCAGGTGGCAACGGTGAGCTACCCAACCCCACGGGCTGCCCAGCAGGCCCAGCAGCCAAAACAGCGAGTCTTCACCGGCACAGTCACAAAACTGCATGACAACTTTGGCTTTGTTGACGAAGATGTCTTCTTTCAGACCAGGTACTATTTTGATTTATTCAGATATTTAGGGATACCAGTTCTCAGGTTATTTCATGTTTATAGGTTGTTTATCCTCAGTGCTTAATGTATCGTAATTATGATGAATATATCCAATAAGTCTATTTCTTGTTACTGCTTGGTTGGAGGTCAACAGAGATGTGGTTCTCGCCTGGTACCAGCATTGGCTTCTTCGCAGTAAAACCACTTCACAGTGACTCACGTTGATCCCATTTTAAAAACAAGAAAAAAACCAGGAGGATTATACAATTTGAGAAGCAAGACACTGAGAAGCATTTTGAAGTCTTGACACATGGGTGTTGCAAAGTCAAAGGCAAATATGGATTGCCAGAAACCAGGTCTGAAAAGCCAGTCTTTCACTAGAGAGGAAACGTCAGATGCGGTTTCACAGAACCGACTGTCCAGGGCCTAACCATGGTACAAATGGACCAATTCCGAGAAATGATGGCCGCCTATCTTGATGAGAGGGAAAAACAGTGTGTCACCATGTGGCCCTCACCAGCAGCACAGGGGAAGCACTCCCATAAAGCTGCCTGTCACTCTGACTCTGACACAAACTCCGACTGAGAGCTGGAGTGTGGTAAAATCCCTCAAGAGGAAGACCAGGTAGATGCTGCAGGCCAATGCCGGTGACAAAACATGACCAGAGGTTTCCGACATGGTGGTCCAGGTGATCTCGCGTACCATGGGACTGTCATTGTCAAAAGACCTGACAATGCACCAATGCTACAGGGGCGTTTGTGGGGTCCTTGGATCTGTTAGATGCCTACTACTCGATACTTGGCCATGAGGCAGACAGAAAATTCCTCAGATTTGAGTGGAAGGGACAACTGTTCAAGTATACTTGCCTACCTAATGGCCTGACCCAAGCCCCAAGGCTGTTTACCAGGGTTTTGAAGGCGTTTTTTTTTCCACCTACAGAGCCAAGCTCACTTAGTTTACAGGTACATTGATGATACCTTTACAAGTGTCAAAGTCTGACCTTTTAGTGTGCAATGATGGCTAAGCCCTGACTTTTCACCATGGAAAAATGTCAAAGTCTGACCTTTTAGCATGCAATGATGGCTAAGCCCTGACTTTTCACCATGGAAAAATGTCAAAGTCTGACTTTTTCATGTGTAATGAAGGCTAAGACCAGACTTTTCACAGATTTACAGTAAATCCAGTGGAATAGGCCAATGTCAAAGTCTGAATCCATACCAAGAAAAAAATCAGCAATTTCTCACTTGCCCCCCCCCCCCCCCCCCCCCCCCCACTTTCAGCTAGCTAGTGCCTTGTTGGCCTTACTAGTGAAGCTCAGTTTCAAAGTACATGAAAACAAGAGCATGATCATACCTACTACACAACGGACCCCCCCCCCCCCCCCTCCCCTAAGACTGTTGTTTTCCTGCCCTGTGTTATTGCTTCCGTTGCTCTGTTTGGGTAGGTCACTTGTGCCCCTCTATGCTAAAAACTATGGTAACGAGCACTGGACTTGTAATCTCAAGGTTGTCAGACTTTGTTGATTGGAGTCCCACTGCAGCCACTTTTCTCCTTCACCCCAGTAGTGGTAGATTTACTGCTATATCAAAAGCCAATCCTTCTCATACCATGTCTATGTGGTGTGGGAAGTAAAATAACTCACACCTCGGTAAATGTGTAGGGGTGGGATTTCAACCTACATTCATTTCATAGATTCGGCCAAATCTAAAGCAAGTCTAATTGAACAAATTGGACGTTAAACTAAACAAACAAACAAACCCGGCGGGAACCACATCTCTGTTGCTCCCTCCCACGACTCTGTAAATCATCATGCACTCACTATCAATTGTTTTTAGGAATCTTAAAGCTGTTTATGTTGTTATGTCAGGGGCTGGAATTGACACTATGTCAGTGTCAAGAGTTGTCTGACAGCTCTGGACTATTAAAACGGATGCAAGTCTTCATGTCAATTATAAGGGATGCAAGTTTGCCGACAAATGGAGGGAATCCAATATTTCAATATTTCGTTTTATCAATTTTAATAAGTGGTTTGAAAGCAAACCCTTTGGGGCCTCATTTTAGTGGTAGTAGGTTTTTCTTTTTCGAACCCTTTCGGTGGTTGAGTAAGGGAACTTGTTTCGGCTTGTGGACTTACTCTTCTGGCTTTACCTGGCATTCCGGTGCCAAGGTACTGTATAGAAAGACTATAATAAATATTATAGACCCAAGTTTCGGAGTCTGGTTTTGTGCTCACTGGCAATAGTAGCAGTAAATACTATTTACCGAGGGAATATCAGAACCGACCTATGTAGTGCCACATGGGGTAGCACAGTCTCACCCGCCGGAATGGATGGTAATAGAACCCGCGAACCGCTACATGATTAAAAAAATTATAGCTGATAAAAATTTGATCGAATAATAGACTACTTTTCAAATATTTAGGGATCTTATCACAATGCCTGTGATTGAGGAATGTAGTCTTATCTGGAGATGTGATCTTGTTGCAGTTGTGTGAAGGGAGCTCAGCCTAAAGTCGGCGACAGAGTTTTGGTAGAAGCGACCTACAATGCAAATATGCCCTTCAAGTGGAACGCAACCCGAATACAAGTCCTCCCGAATCAGGTATGTCGCATTATACTTATCAAACGTAACTGAAGTGAAGAATTAACATAAAGAACACCTCTTCATTAATGCAAACTAGTGGCTAGCAATAACCATTTGAGCACTACCTGTACTCTTTCCCTCTCTTTGGTATATACATGTTCATATATTTCTTTGGTTAAATTGTTGGATTTCTCTGATTTAGCTGCGATATGATGCATGCTTTCCGTTGCCGTTTGTTTCGGGTGCTCTATGACCCCGCCCCCATGCTTTGGCTTGAATTGTTTGTTTTCTCCACAGAACCAGCCGTGTCTTGAACCACGCTTTGGCATGCCTGATCGGATGCATGTGAGTATGTCAGCTTGGAAGCCTGCCAATATAGATTTCATGTTCTGAAAAAGAACTTTTTAATCCATATATTTACCCTAGCACAAAAGGGTCACTGCCTTATAAGATATATAGCGTAAATCCAAAGTTACAATGTACATACATGTTATGACAAGGTTGTCAGCTTTCCGAGTTTCCGGTGTTTTTTTCTATTCTAAAATAATCCAGTGAAATATAATGTACTGGCGGCCGGTAGCGGAGGTTCAGAGGCTCTTAGCCCAGCCCTGGCGGCCGGCCACGGGAGCACCAGTCGTGGACCTCCCATAGGACTAAGTAGTAGACCAGAATCACCTGTATAGCACCCGGGATTTTCCCCGAACACCCAGAACTGTGTGCATGGTAAACTGCCATGGGCTATCAGGGAAACCCGGAAACCAAACCTGTGCCGAGAGACTGATAGAAGCTACGCCTGGAGCTCAGGCATCTTACCTTTATTCTTCCTGTGTCTGCCAGGAATATTTCACTTTTTTTGTGGGCATTTTTCTTTTATCAGTTATGTGTACTGATGTAAACCGGGCATGAGGGCCCAGTATGCGGGACCCAGTGGTGGTCACCCGGCCGCATTCAGTGACTGACCAGCGGTACCCTGTGTGCCCGAGGGCCTTGTAGAGTCTGGGGACTTCCTCTGAACACACACTGCCTGTAAGGTAGACTGCCACAGGGTATTGGTAACTCACTGAAGCCCCGGAAAACTCTCCACTCGTGTTGAAGGTAGACCTGTGTTTGGAGAGTGACAGGATGGCTGCTTAAAATAGAGCTAGGTCAGAGTGACTGAGCTGTGGTGTAGACAGTTCTAGGTTTTTTTCAGAACCTGACTGGCGTCCCTGATAATGATTGATATTTTTTACCTGTATGCCGCAAATTTATTTTATTTAAAAGGTTTTATTTAATTTTTGTAGTACATACTTGCTTAGATTGATAATTTGATTTTTGTACCACTATATACATGTATGCATTTCTAGTCTGTAGGGTACTCATTACTGACATAGTTCGGAGTGTATGAATTTAGAACCATTTAGCCATTCGATTGGTATGGACCCTTTGCACCGGGGGCGATATATAACTTTCCGAATCAAAATCCTAGTAATCCCTCTCCATCTTAACTCTAACACACCTCACTCGTGTTGGTTTGTAAATCTGTATATTGATTTTACTGCAAAAACGCAATCTTGGTGTCATTATAGCAGCAGTGGCGGAAAAAACAAACAAATGAAATATCTATTCAGAGTCTCGTACCTGAAATATAGCAGACTAATACTTAGATCACCCGTACATGGAGGCCCTTCAGATATGGGGTAGCACCTCTGTTGTATTCTCACCCCAATTTGGGTATCAAAAAGAAGATAAATGAATAACGAGAAATAAATAACCTATTAATGTGTTTACTTAAGACTTGTTATACATTTTAAATATAAACAAATCACAAGACACGTAGTTGATTCTTCTCTAATAACATGAGGGGTGGGGAGTTATTTATATGTGGATTTCTTTTTCTTTTATAGAATCAATCAAACATTGATCGCTTCGGAATAGTTGAGAGAATGCAGGTATGTCTTTGGTTCTTTCATTTTATAGACATAGCACACCAAATAATCATATTTCACTTAACTATATCTCAATTTCCAACCTATATATTCATATCGGTGCTGACACCTATAGCCAGGAGTGGGAAGTAAAAGAACGCCCACCTCGGTAAATGTGTAGGGGTGAGATTTCTACCTAAATTCATCACATAGATTTGATCACCACGCTCGTGGTGTAAAAGAACCTCGAGAAAGTCTGGTAAAGACCTATAATGGTTGACTGGACGTTAAATCAAACCAAGCAAACAAACAAAACTATAGCCAGGAAAGATTGTTAAACGTTGAAAACACCTCTCAGTATATGCAACAGTAAGCTGTTCAATATAAAATTAAGAAATCAAAGGAAAGGGGGAAAGCTATTTGAGTATTGCAATGAATGATTCTTTATGGTGGAGATAAACCAACTGTTCCGATTATATTTCTAGTCAGGACCACCTAATTGGCAACAACAGCAGCAACAACAACAGCAGCAACAACAGCAACAACATAAGGTTAGTCAATGTTCACAGTAGTCAGTGGGTCCATCAGGCGACTCCATTTCTGGATAATGATACCATTTGCTCAATAACAGTAGTTTCATGATGATTCTTAATGCACATGTGATTCTTAATGCACGTGTTTCTGATGAATTGATGTGACAAAATCGAAATAAGATTGGCAGTGGTCACAGTCATTGATGTTATTAATAAAAGGTTTACTGATTTCTGCCACTATCAGGACACAGACAGGGAACCTATTACCTATTCTATCCCCTCTTTTTTTGGTGTTTTTTTTTTACAAATAAATAATATTTTAACTGTCACATAAAACATACCATACATTGAAAAGAATTTTTCTTGTGGTTCAGCCAGATCTCGCTATTTGATTTCAAGATCTCATGTCTCAGTCTTTTTTCTTGTCCTGAGTTCACTATCTATGATCTATATGCCACTTGTATGCCACTTGTATGCCAATATAATACTGTTAATTATTGAATAGGCCTGTCAGAAGTCCTATTTCATACTGATTTTGCAACAACAAAATGATGAAAATACCCATTTTCTCCAATTTTTTAATGGAAATATACCTAATATTAAAATTTAAATCTCAACAAATGTAAAACTATATGGAACAGTTAATAAGAAGATGACTCACGATTAATGTAACTATTTGATTATGAGTGATACTTCACAGATGAGTTATTATGGCAATTTGCATCTGTCTATTGTATCGTTATTATATGGAAGGTCATATAAACTGTTACAAAGAAGGTTCATCACGATGACCCATGAAAACCAGTCATAAGGCTGATGGCTTGCCCCTTTGTTGGATACTACTTTTTATCAATGCTACCACAAATGAATCTGTACAATAAACCAATAAATAATTTCGGCCTCCAAAAAAATATTTATTCCTCTTTCTTTCTCTTTTAAGGTAATGTGAGGCCTAGTATAACAAAATAATATGCCTTGCAACTGACAACATAGTATTTTATAAGTGATGTCAAATTACACCATAGAATTACATAGTTATTAAAGGAATTATACACTTGAATTCTTACTAAAGATTAATTACAAGTGAAAAAATAACATTGACATTTGATCTCTGTTTGCTATAGGGTCCATCGCAGTTCGGGCCTCCTGGCGGTGGGTTACTGAAGCCCCCCGTGATGAATCCTAACATGGCGCCGTCCAACATGAGTCAGCCTCCACCACCCCTGATGGCCCAGCCTGCACAGCCAGCTGGCGGCTCGCATCGTAAGTGACCACCAAACCCCGCTCACTATAAACCAGATAAAGTAATAATACCCAATAACCAATGGGATAATGGACAGACATTTGTAAT
This sequence comes from Alentia gelatinosa, assembly GCA_950022655.1. Classification (NCBI taxonomy): domain Eukaryota; kingdom Metazoa; phylum Annelida; class Polychaeta; order Phyllodocida; family Polynoidae; genus Alentia; species Alentia gelatinosa. Next base: position 83,957,195 of record OX465579.1, read on the forward strand.
CAAACAGTTGTTGAAATGATACATAAGTGTATCTTAAAGAGTGAATTATCACATAGAGCATATTGGACGTTAAACTGTCCAAACAAACCCAAAAGTAATATATCGTTTACAACAAGTTGTGATTCAAGAATCCCCCCCCCCCCCACCCCCACCCCCCGGAAAAAAAAGGATGTTGGATAAAATGAAACTAGTGAGACTTTGCGATTGACTGGATGGAAAGCTGCCTCATGATAGATTATCAATATAGATATACATTGGCCCCTCACTCAACAGTTGTGGGGGGTATAAGGACGGTGGTTTGTACGGCCAGATATTTCGTGTATGGTTTAAACAAAACTGCTTTATATCAAAATAGTTTTTTTTCTAATCTTCAAATTGTGTCTCAAAATGCACGGTATTGCTCCATATGATGTCCATTCTATGTCCAGCCCTTTGGAGTGCTTGCTTATTTCTTTAATCCTGCATAAATCTCTGGTGGTTGCTGTTAATTCAATAATATACATGTAGATTAAATGGTTGTTGGTATTCATGCAGCACCCCGGCCCGGCATGCAGATCTCTCGCCGACCTGACATCCCCACCTACCGGGACCGTGGCGCTGACAGCCGCGACCGCCGCGGCGAACGAGACCGCCACAGAGACGACCGCCGCGAACGAAGGTCACCCCGAAAACGTTCAAGGTCACCAAGGCGGTCAAGGTCACCTACGTCAAGGACACGAAGTCCGCCTCGCCGGCGCCCGGCGCGCATAGCTCTCCCCCGATATATGGTACAGATCCCCAAACTGTCTCTTGACACGTAAGTAGTTTCCTATTGTATATATTGATTTTAATTATATAAAATGATTTTTTCATCTGTAAATGGTCAACAGCCGGCCACATTGTACCCGTGGCTGGCACTGTCAACTCAACTCAAAAAGTGCTTTGGACAATTACTGCCGAGTATAACCGAAACACTGAGAATCAGAGATAAAGTGGCAGTGTCGTTTAAGCTTGATTATAGTGCATCTAGTATGGTAAGAACGGCGAAATCGTTCCCCGGACAACTGATATGATCTGTACTGAACCTTTTAAACAATATCAACACCCGTGGTTTTCAGGAAAGAGTCCAATGTCATCATGTTACGTTCGCGATACTCCAACCTGTACGTGCCAAGTGATTTCTTCAATGCCACCTACTCGTGGACCGACGCCTTCCCTGTACACAGACCCTTCCAGCTGGGCCATGCATGCAGCTTCCATATCATGAATAAAGAGGTCCAGGCCACCGAGTCAAACGAGGCTGTGCTGGAGCCCTCAGATGCCGATCACCTCTACAGTGCGAAGGTAATATATAGAAACAAGTTAAAATGACACACCTTTCTTGACATCAACAAAAGAATTTATTCCCATTTCCTTTTGACTTTAATGTTCGTGTGGCCTTTGCCATGTAAACATAGTTTGGGTTATGCAATACTTAGGGAAAACTGGTTTAGTGTGACGAGATGCAGGGGCGGATCTGTGTTAGATTACTAGTTTACGAGGTTTTATCAACTAACGATATCCCATTCGTAATCCCAGTGAACTATGGTTCTCATACCATGTCTGTATGGTGTGGGAACTAATAGAGCTCTCACCTCAGTAAACGTGTAAGGGCGAGATTTCTGTGGTGTGAAACCTTTTCATTCGCTTTCTCTCAAGGATATCAGCATTTGAAAAAAGAAATTCAAATGCTGATATCCTTGAGAGAAAGCGAACGAAAAGGTTTTACAACACAGTCATCTTTAGGATAAGACGGGCAACACAGCTGAATGAAGAGAGAGAGATTCCTGAAAGGGTTGAGCGATCCCCTTCCCCGGAGATAGCCCATGGAAGAAAGAGCACTCGCCAAAGAAGAAATAATGGTCGAAACAACAACCAACACCCCCTACACACATAACGAGAGTCTGACCGAAGTAGTCGGCCATTAGAACGATAGCAAATTTCGACAGAGAGTAGAAGAATGTAACAAAAGGTATTCTCCAACTACATGTACAATGTATACTAACACCCAAACAAATTCAACCACCAAAACTCCCACTAAGATAAGAACTGGCCAGGGGATGCGGCTTCCGCGGCCTCGTTTAAGAACACAATCATTGAGGAGCACTGGATGCAATTCAGCGCTCAAATAACCCTATAATTTGAAAGAAAAACTGTTTTACCTCTCAGCTGAGGACAGAAAATTATTTTTGAATAATATAAAATGTATGACACCATGCGGGGCTTATGCGGCTTCAAAAACCAAGGACAATTTTCGTTTGTGCTTTTTTGTTACTCGCTCCTTCCTCTGTGTCTTCAGGTGATGCTTCTTTCTTGCTCACCGCTGGATGAGATGTACAACAAATCCTGTGCCCTGGCAGAGGACGCGGCTGAAGTACGCGAGAACTTCCAGCACTCGACACGCCTCATTCAATTCCTTGTCGGCCTCAAGGGCAAATCTGAGCCAATGGCCATCGGAGGACCATGGTCTCCTTCGTTAGATGGACCGAACCCGGCCGAAGACCCCGGTGTGCTGATCAAGACTGCCATTCGTACGACTCAGGCTCTCACTGGTGTTAACCTCAGCAACTGCACGCAGTGGTAGGCATGCTTTTACCTCCTCACACTCTCCTGATCAATGGAGCATAGTAACTTAAATCACCAGGGATTAGTTATGTAATTATTTACTTTGAAATACTGATAATATGAAAGTTGGGGGGTGGGATGGGAGGATACAATCGAAATTTCCCACGAAGGTTCCAAGCTGAATACCGCTACCTTTTGTGAGAAGTTTTTGATTCCAATTTTGACGGGTGAGTTATGATTCTGTTCCATCCATATGCGAGTAAGGCATCCCATTCCGCGGAATTAAGTATATTTCTTATTTCTTGTATGACTGGCCATGTTTAGCCTATATGTACAAAGTAATGTTTAGTCATAAGAAAAAGCTTCAGTTGGTCATAGTTATGACGAATCCCTGGTGAGTTTCATTACGTAAAGAATAAGAGCGGGAGGGACAAGATGTATTCTCTGCACTTAGGAGAAGATCTAATGTACAGAAAAGTGAGAAATACAATGATGGTGAGGGCGTGGACGTGTGACAGAGGGCAAGCTTTTTAACATGCAGTTCTCCGTGGTGGGAAACCCTCGCTCTCATGTTGTCTATAAAGCCTGGGTGGAGGAATTCTCTGTAGTTAAGTGTTGTATATTGTTCTGTGTTTGCTTATGTTCCTGGATGACTGTCAATGAGAGAGTAAAAGAGTTGCGTGAGCTTATGTGCAGTTTATGCCACAATGATTTTTTCCCGTATGTGTCTTTCCCTTTCACTATAGATGAATGTATAATAAAGCGTTAGTCGCCTAAGGATGATATGAATCAACAGTGATTGGATTATGGAATTTCTGTTAAAAGTCAAGACTTCATAGTGTTTCCCTATTTTGATTACTTTCCTTTGTGGTTTGAATTCGACCAAAGTACGTTTACACCTGGGAAGAGTGTATCTTTTTACGTTCCGTTGAACTGGTTTCCTTTTTACGTGTTATTGTTTGTGTATATGTTTTTTTGTTGGTTGAACAGCAAATTTTCATTTAGCAACTTAAGACCATCAATTATAACGGTGAGAGAAAAGAAAGACCATTAACGTGAGGCTAAATTGCGACTGTGTAACAGCTATTGTGTGTAAGGTGGTGGTCTTTTTACCGTTACTTCCGAGACGTTGTCGCTTACTGTAGACCCTTCTTTCCACGTCCACTTGCAATGTTATTTTATCTCCAATCCTTCTTCCATCTACGAGATGAACCAATCTTTACGATTGGTATTATGTAGTCATAACCATGCAGGGCTCTATGCACAATCTCAGCATAAATAACATCTCACTTCAAAGACAAAGCCTATTGAATCGCTAAAACTTTTGATTAAACCTTTTAACAAAATTGACACTTGTATCTATTTTCAATGCATGGTGCTTGGATTGTGCATATAAGTACCACTCTTTTAATACCCAAAATTAGGTGTTTTTGTTGGCACATCTCGAGGGATTCTAGTATGCTGTTACTAGTCATCCCCATGCACCTGCCAAACTCCCACAACATGTAGGGGTAGCTTAAGCATGCTGTGTCTTTGCTGCCCCGAAACAAACATGCATACACATGCTGAACATTGTATACACCAACATGTTCTATAAGGGCTGCTGCTCATTAGTAGTAGCCAGCTCGCAAAGACTGAAATTAATTCGATGACTTTCCACCCCTTTTTGTGCAGGTATCGCTTTGCAGAGATCCGCTACCACCGCCCGGAAGAGCTGCACAAGGGGCGGAAGGTGCCTGCCCGGGTTGAAACTGTCGTGATTTTCTTACCAGACGTTTGGAGCTGCCATCCAACCCGCCTGGAATGGGAGAGCCTTCAGGCTGCTTACAAAAAACAGCTCACGGACAAACTGGCCGAGGAGTCCAAAGAAGAGCAACAGGCATCTACTTTTTACCTCTCTTTCGTAATGTCGTACACCACAGACCATGATCCAGTCCCTACTTTGCACCACTTCCCTTGAAATAGGTGCCCCCGCCCCCTTTGGCCATGTATCGGGAGCAAGCCCTTTCAACTCGCAATGTGATTTATACTGTTGATTGTAGCTGCGGGGCCTGTGACAGGCCACCCCTGGTTCTGCGCCACCATCGCTGTATGGTCGGCTCGCTTAGAGGAAGATACCAGGGTGGCTCGCGCTAACGGTGGGTGTCCCGCACCTGTAGCCACAGGCCTCTGGTCAGATTTATTTCTCTACTTTTGGTTATTTTTATCTAGCCTTGCTGACGCTGTCAGAAACACTCACTCAAAGTAGTGGCTTTGTGGAAAGGGGCGAGAAGTGCAAAACGTGTCTAAAAGAGAAGTCATCTCCAGGATTTTATGACCAGCTGGATAACCTAGTGAGAGCGGGCTTAAGGCGGGGCCACCGCTACCACAGAGCAGCCAGCTGCATCGCTACAACACAAACCTCTTCTTTTCAGTGCACGATCAAGGTGGTATACAAATAAAAAGATCTTGTCAGCACCCGAGGCAGGCTATCTACCCTCCATATGACGTGATGCTGATTCTAGGGACGGGCCAACACTCTTTACTGTGAAACATCCGCGCCTTAGTTAATCGTCATGCTTTAGTTTGTTCGGTGGATGAAAAGTGCTCTTCTTTCTGCTATTTTTAACCTCCATGCTGATATGGGGTCTCGTAAAGTAGTCAACACGTCTAAACCTGTTCAAGTAGCGGAATCTCTCACTAGCAGATAAAAGTATTTGCCCATTCAGTAAGACCAGAGAGACGAGAGAGAGAGAGAAAACAAAAAAGCAGAAAAATCCAAACTTAAGTGTTGATCTACACCGGTGTGCTACACTTGGGTCTGTGTTCTGTTCGTCCTAGAACTCTACTAATTTGGTTTTGGATGCACAACCGCTCTGTCGCTATCTCTTAAAGTCTTAGGCCGCTGTGCCCAGCCATCATAGAGCAAAATTAAAGTAACCTCTCATGGATTTCAGGAGGAGGAGGAAGAAGGGGAGGGATCGACCGAGAAGAAGGACCCAACGCATCACTCTGAGCTGGACCCTCGCACCATGAAGGTAGGTTCCTCGTTCTGCTGATCTAAACTAGGGGCTACAGTAATTCATACGAGATGAAGTACCCTCTTTTGGGGAGGAGGGAATGTCATAAGGTGGTTATAGCCAAATCAATCATGTTTAAAGACATAGATAAATACCGTGTGAGGCCACACAAAGACCCGGAGTAGAAGATCAAACATGTTTTTACCTCTTATTCAGAAAAAAACTCATTATTTGGAGGTAGAGCTAGAAAATCATCAAAAAAGAAACGCATGCCTCAGACAGACATTAAATCATCGGGCCAACTGTATAGTGATATGTCTTCATGTGCATTGTGATACGAAAACACTAATTTCTCTAAGTTACATCTTGGACTTGATATACTTGTTTATCTCCTGTGCATATCTCGTAAGAAAATGCTAGCGATACACGGGGGTGGAACTGTCCTCAATCTTGATTCTGTTATCAGGGGTTATCCGTTACTTTCTGATGTGAGATAAACAACAGACTAGAGTGTATGGTTTGCATTCAGAAAAAAAAGAGGAAATTCACAAATGGTATCTTGTACATTCTGTTATGATCCTTATGTTCTATGTGCTGGTAAATGTTCGTGACATTCATACACAGGCTTTTGGGTTCAGTGGGGTTGGGGTTTTAGCTCAGTGGATAGAGCACTGGACTTGTAATTCCAAGGTTGTGGGTTTGAGTCCCACTGAAGCCACTTTTCTCCTTCATCCCCACCAGGGAAGGTTTCGTGCTATGTTATTAAGGTCAATTCTTGTCATACCATGTCTGTTGGGTGGGAAATAGAAGAACTCTCGCCTGTGTAAATATGTAGAGGTGAGATTTCTACACGAATTCATCTCATAGATTCAATCAGCACTCTCGTGGTGTAAAATCAGTGAGGAGAGCTGAAACTTGAGGAAGTTTGGAAAGGTTGCCCTGTAATGGTTCAATTGACGTTTAATCAAAAGTAAACATTTGGAGAAATTGCAAGTCACAAGTAGGTTAATGACCAAATTTCTAATATAAAAAAGTCATAGAATAAAACTAAAAAAAGAAAAGTTGCACTCCTTCGTGTATTTTGGTATTTTTCCTAGTGCGAGTCCAAACTGTTTTCTACTTTTATTACCAATGTTACACAATTCACACTTGGTTCCAGGTTGCTGACCTACGTCGGGAATTAGAATGCCGGAACTTGAGTTCAAAGGGCCTCAAGTCGCAGCTCATCGCTCGTCTGACAAAAGCGACAAAGTCGGAGTTGGAGAAAGAGGAACAGGAGGCAGAACAGGAGAAGGAGGAGGTAGGTATCAAGGTGTTATCCGTATCAGAAGCATGTGGTTTCTTCTGAATTTTACGGAATTCCGTACTCTTTAGATCCCAAGGGCCATTATTGGGATCAGTATAAAATCCGAGGAGAAAGTAAGCCGACGAACGTGTCATTTTTGGTTCGAATCTGCTGCTGCCGTTCACTTAAAATAACTGGGAAAGAAGACCCCCAAAACCCCTTTTCCGGATTTTTTAAATTTCCAGTTACAAGCCTGCTGTCATGAGAGTTCTTACAGTTCTCAGGTGAATTTTCCTCCTTAGCTCCGAACATATTCATTTCTCATTTTGCTATATGGAAATCTAGTCTATATTGGGAATGGTCTGTTTTGGGAAAGAATATACATATTCGAAATTTCAATATTTTTCCACGATATTTTCAATAGATCCGACCCCTGTGGTGTAAAACAAGTGCGAAAAAGCTGAACCTTTGGGAATTCTGGAAAGGACTTGCTGTAGTCCACATGGATGAATAAAGAATGTATAAAAATTGTGTTTTGAATACAAATCTCCGTTGTTAAAAACCTATTGCATACATCTTGGCTTCTAACAGGAAGAACAAAAGCCTGAGGAGGAAGAGAAACCTGAAGTAGATGAGAAGGAAGAAGAGCGTAAACGTAAAGAGGTAAGTCTTTGGGACAACTTCTAAAACTGGACAATAAGATCAACATTTTCTCTAACGATTGGTGTAGATGTAAAGCTTTAGCCACACCTGTTTCAGGAATCTGATAAAGATTAATTTATTAGAATTTAAGTATTTTTTAAATTTGAATAATTACAAAACCTAGTTTTGCATTCAACCAGCTTCTGTGATTACTCACTATCTTTTGAAATGTTCATACACATATGAAACAGTCTCAGGCCATTTTCCGCACAAGAATCAATTCAAAATGGCAGCAATATTAGAGTATGTGGTTCGTTAGCGCATTGATACCGCGGCCAACACCAACGTTGAACGCCCTAAAACGCTGCTCCACTGCGTGTCAGGCACAGTTGCAGACATCGGATGGTCGCCGCCTAAGTCCTTTATTAAATGCAGGTCGTCCTTTCGATACCTCAATTTGCTTAATGGAATACATGACATGTTCTCAAAATCACTTGAAAAAGCTAAAATTCAAAGACCCTTTTTGGGATCCTGGACTAATGCTATGTTTGTTTTTGATTGGCGTGCATTTTAATTATTGCCACGTATGTTTACAGGAGGAGGAGAGAAAGCGGCGTGAAGAGCGTGACAAGGCGGCCCGTGAACGGCGCTACACGCTGCCTGAAAACACCTCCATCCTCGTGCACCCGTCAGCCACAGCCAAGAGCGGCAAATTCGACTGCACCGTCATGTCCCTCAGCTTGCTGCTTGACTACCGCCCTGAGGACAACAAGGAGCACTCATTTGAGGTAAGCTATGCCACAGAAACAGGAATAATGGAACATTGATATAAATAACGATAACATAGCCCAGATGACAATGAACCCTCCTTTGAGGTGAGCTATAAATACGAATATCTCCTGAAAGGGGAAAATCCCCCATTATGCCAAGCATGCAATGTACCCATAACTGTTCAGCATATCCTGCTGAACTGTAAACGGGTACAAGAAAATAGAAGTAGATACTTGAAAAACAATAACAACATGAAAATGTTGTTTGAAACTATTCCAACGAAAGATGTCATCAGGTTTTTGAAAGAGGCAAATCTCTTGGATTCTATATTAAATATTTGAAAACATTGAAAAGAATTGACTGAAATAAGTCTACGAAAGTGAAAAGCTAATCATTGATAGTCCCAATATACCCTCACGATCCCCTGGGACGTTAAACCACAAAAAAACCTAAAGATATCAAGCCTAGGTGTTATCAAAGGTCGTGATTAGATTGCTGCATTCTACAACCAATCTAATGTAGACAAAGCGTAATTTTTCAAAACTATTTTCAGCTAAAATTGTGTACCTTTTCTTTTCACTGATTTCTATACATTTTTGCGGTAATGGGCTGGTTGCAACATTGGGTTCTTGAAGGTTCTTGCTATATGAGCAGCTGCAGAGAAGATAAAATGCTTAAATTCGTTTATATTGTCTTCTGCAGGTATCTTTGTTTGCCGAGCTCTTCAATGAGATGTTGATGAGAGACTTTGCCTTCCGAATCTACAAAGCCCTTGTGCACGCTCCCGAGAAGAAGGAGGAGAAAAAGGAAAAAGACAAGGACAAAGATAGCAAAGAAAAAGAATTGAAAGACAAAGATAAGGAGAAAGAGGGCAAGGAAAAGGAAAGTAAAGACAAAGACAAGGACAAGGACAAGGAAACCGATGAGAAAGATAAGGAAAAGAAGGACGATAAAGAGAAAGACAAAAAAAACGAAAAAGAAGATAAAGAAGACAAAGACAAAAAGGATAAAGAATCGAAAGAGAAAGAAGATGAGAAAGATTCAAAAGAGGAAAAAACAAAGGAAAAGGATGTAAGTGTATATCAATAGAATGGTGGTACCTTTCTTTTGTAGTTATATAGTCTCAATGTACATCTACTAGAGATGACAGATGTGAAGAGCGGAAAATGACATGGATCATATATTTTCTCTTGTATGTTATCTAGCCAGTGTTAATTTTACATAGGCTTATAGATGACGACTTTTAAAGTCTTTTGAATTGATCTCTATGTAAATAGTAAATTCTAGCGTGAAATATAATGACGGCCCATTAGGTTATCAATTTTGAATGAAAACTGTAACTAACTACGATGAAATCATCATTTTTGCCAGGAGCCTAGCAGTAAGAGACGGAAAACGGACAGTAAAGAAAAGGTGAGACACCAGTTTGCCATTATTTCCCGGAAAGTCATGTTTTCAGCTTGTATTGAATAGCACTGAATAGGAACAATTCAGGGATGGCAGTTTTCCTTGTTCCCAAGAAAATCCTTGTTTTCATTTACAGTTTATAGAATTATTCATTATGTATGCAAGGAAGAAAGTATACACTGAGCCTCATCCACGCTTATAAAACAGTGGTTTGATCCTCCACACACACCCTCAATCTTATTTCACGGGTAACATTGATGTGTTTTCCTTGTTTTCTTTGGTCTCTCTGAGGCAGTAAATCCCACTTGAAAAATACTTCCTCTCTCTTTTTTCCTGACCCCAGCTGATATGCCTTAACAATTACACTAAACTATTTAATTCGAGTGAATTAGGTAAGTAATACAAGTGGTATACAGAGAGAAACAATCGCTGGGACACTCACCGTCCCCAAAGACCATTGGCCATTTTAACCAATCTAGAAAATGGTTTTACTTGTCTACACGTTACACTACTGTATGGATTCATTTTGATATAGTCACCAAGAGGATGAAACCTTTATCCCACACCCAATACTAGATATCTCTCGAAACAGTCTCAAAAGGACGTAACTAGCTAACCGAGATGTAAAACTACGCAAACAAACAAGAGTAAACACGCCAAGAATCTGCTTGGATGTAATCATTGTCCACATGAGAACCCCTGTTGGACGGCGGGACAACATTGCAGTCTCAGATATGAAGGGAGTTGTTATACCGCATATATTTAGGAATGGTTTCCAGGGGGGCACTCGCAACTGTTTGGATGTGACTGGAAACTTTCATTTTCAAGGTAGCATTGGCTGCGCTTAGAAGTGTACTTGTCTCCACATCAAAAGAGAATACGGTAGAGGTTGGGAGTCCTGCGCAAATTATATTCTTGTTCATATTTGCTATTTTGATGAAGATGATGATTATGTATAAATCTGATGGAAATATTTCTGTTTAACTTTGCTGCAGGAGGATGATGATGACGAGAATGACGACGATGACGAGGTTTGTGCACAAGTATTAGCTTACATGCTGCAGGTCATAGATTTAGAAATTAAAAACAACTTGTCATTCATGATACCGTCGGCAAGAGTTATGCAAACGTCTTGAGATCCACAGGGTCGTTCATCCAGATAACCAGGTCTGATTTTTGGGTAAAACCATTGCCATTGGTAAATAAAATATTTCCATCGAAAAAGAAAAATCAAAATAGTGATATTTACTATGTATACGGGCTATGCAGGATTTTTTTTGGCAGTTGAATGCTCCTATCGAAATTTATCTATTTCCTCGGCGAATAAGCAATTTACGAGCGCGTGTTTGTGTTGCAGGGTGAGGAGACTGGAGAACGTGGTAAGGAGAGACGGAGAGCTGACTCCAGTAAGAAGCGTGAGAAGGTGAAGTTTCGCACCATGGACCCAGACCTGCTTCTGTCCTTTGTCTACTTCGACCAGACTCACACAGGCTACCTGCTTGACAAGGACGTAGAGGAGCTTATACACACCATCGGACTCAACCTTTCCAGGGCCCAGGTAAAACCATGCATAATTGAAATGAGTTACATTTAGATATACAATTTGTAAGGATTTTCCCATTTTAAGTAACAATTGAATTGATTACAACTGATATACAGTAAAACCCCGCGTAAGCGGACACCTTCCGTTCCGGGCCAAAGGGCCCGCTTACGCGGGGTGTTCGCTTACACGGGGTTTTCACGTTTCCTCCGGGCTAATATACAACTGTTTTATACCGATATGTAGGGCAGACAGAGGGGATGGTAAATCTGAAATTTATTTTCCAATACCTTAATTGGATCTGAAGATATTAAACTTTAAATTATAAAATAATTTTCTATGAGTATTTTCAAACGCACTCATAAAAAACACAGATTGATCTATTTTTGGTAGGGCGTCCGTTGGAGCTGTCCGCTTACACGGGGTTTTAGGCCTTTTCGTACCGAAATAACTGTCCGCTTACGCAAGGTGACCGCTTACGCGGGGTTAGATTAAACATCTAATAGAGGGGAAAATTTCCGTTCCGAGCAAAAGTGTCCGCTTACGCGGGATGTCCGTTAGGCGGGGTTCTACTGTACTTTAATGATACCGGTTGCTCTTACAGCTTATAAGATAACTATCATTATAGTCAAGAGTTTTGTCTTCAGTTGATAACTTACATTCATGTTTTATATAGGAATTGATCCATGGGGAATATGATTCCAGGTTAAGAAACTAGTACAAAAGGTAGTTCATCGTGAAACGCTCTACTATCGCAAATTGACTGACAAAGCAGACAACAAGGAGCAAGAAAAGAAAGACGAGAAAGAAAAGGAAGAGAAGGAAAGAGAGGACAAGGAAGACGACATGGAAGTGGATGGGGGTGAGAAGGAAGAGAAAAAAAATGACAAGATGATTTGTGACGAAGAACTCGCCAGAGGTGAGACAGTCAAGATAATGTTTCTGTTAATAAGATATGGAAAATATGGATTCATTCGAGGAATATTTGATGTTAAGATAGTATTAGTATAGAATAGAGTAGATTGCAACAGTCTGATTGTATACGATACTCTTTTAAATCAAATGAAGTAGATTAGTCTGCAGATCGTGAATACCTGTAAGAAATAACCCAGGAATGCATTAAGAGCAGTCTAGAGTATCTGCCTGATCTTTGATATTAAAGGGAGAGCCTGGGGACATTGACATTAGGCTCCTTTCACTCTTACATGCTTAGGATTTTCTCAACTCTTTTTTTTGTCCGGTGTTCGTTAAGGTAGAGTATTCTAATATTTTGAAACTACACTCGGTGAACTGCATGGTTGACAGATGTAATGTCTCGCTTGAATTATTTTCAATTTTTATTTTACATGGGTGTTTAGCCGTTTAGCTAATTAGATCATACAGGGATTTGCACATTAATCAGTTTGCAGGTAGTCTATTAAGTAATGTAATTATTATGGTTCAGTTTGAAAGAAAAGATTGTTCTCCTAAGGTTACAACTTAGTTATCATGCCAATGCATTGATACAAGCAACAAAACAAAAATTAATTTTACTTTTTCTTTTATGGCTTGTCACTTAGGTGTTTTAGCCACTTTGTACTAAATTCAAAAATCAAACTTGTCATTACACCTCAGAAATAACAAGAGACGGTGCCGGTCTTGCGTTTTCACAGGTAACAAGGTATTGATCCAGAAGCGGGCGGCCGAGCTGGAAGCTGCGTCACCCTCCAAGCTGGCCAAGGGCAAGAAAGGGAAGGGCGAGGGTGAAGCTGAGACAGGGCCTGGATTTGTCATGTACAACGGTGGAGTCGTTGACATCCAGAGCATCATGCAGCGACTGGAGAAGAGCGAGAGGACACGAACTGCCACCGAGACAAAACTGAAGGATATCCAAGAAGATCTAGGTCCGTCTCCTCTTCTTCATCTCACTCTCCATTCAGAGATCCTGAGCTGCTGCTCTTATTATTGAGGCAAATGGCAACCTGACATTTTTTTTTTTTTAGCATTTTGAACTTCAATGAAGAGTCCTTTGTGTTTCATTGATAGAAGTCAGATATATGTATCACGTAGTAGACATACCCTTATTCGTATTGTTTGGGACTGCCTTCTTAGATGCAAAACATCTCATGTGAGGCAGGGTTTTGTTTGTAAACAAGACGCGTGTTTATTTGAAGTGGCAGATAATTTACTTGTTATGCAGGTAAAAGATTCTATTTTGCAAAACCCTATTTCAGTGTTGTAGTTACGTAACATTGTGTAGAAAATTCGGGCGTGCAAGATGTGTAAGAGGATTCTGTGCCTCGGTCAAGATGACTGCCGTAGGTCACTGCTTATTTCTGGCCCAATCTCAGAGCTAGGATTTCGCCGTAATATATCATTCATAGATACTTCTGATTACCATTAATAGTTTTCATTGAAATTATTGTGCTTCTTAAATTGACATGAATCATTATGGTTTATCTGTATACCATTTACAAATAAAGGGGTGGATTGTCATTTAATATAAGAGTAGATATATGATGGAAGTTACCCTCCTGCAGTCATGTGCTTTAGTCACTCTGAATATTGTTTTCATCGTTACAGAGGAGCTGCGCACTTCATTCAGCTCTAGTGAGCAGAACTCACAAAAGGTAGCGCTTGAGTTGCAAGATTTGAAGAAGAAGCTGAGGGATCAGAAGAAATTGACTGAGACAGTTGAGACTGCAGCAAAGCGGTATCAGGTGAGAAATATATTAATCACTTAGTACCCAGATAGTCGAATGCTGCTTGGTGAGAATCGTAGTAATCAATTAGAGCTGAGACAGTTGAAACTGCTGCAAAGTGGTATCTGGAGAGAATTGCATCCTGCATTTAGTGCTGGTGCATTGGAGAAGGATGTTCTTGACGATGTTTCCATAGCCCCATCCTAACGGTGATTGAAAGGTTATTCCTGGCCAAATCCTGATAATGTCAAATCTAGCCATCGGCTGATTTAGAGCCCTAAATGCTCAAGTGTGTAGATATCTTGCAACAGAAATGTATTTGTGGGGTTTTTTTTTGCCTCGTTCTGTTAAAAAAAAAACCAGAATTCTTTTTGAAAAAAAACTGAAATTTAAACAATACTTCACAAATATACAATATTTACCCATAGATGATTCATTTGATTATATTCTTCATCTTACAGGAGTCCCTGACGAAATCCAAGGTCACTCTTATGTCAATGACGACTGACATGGAAAAGGCCCTCGCTGTAACTACGACGTCCTCCTCGTCTTCGTCATCGTCGTCGTCGTCGTCGTCATCAGGCTCGACTGTCAAGGCCGAATCCAAGGTCAAAGTCGAAACAACCGGCCCCAACGTTAAGGTCAAGACAGAGTCAAAGGAAGTTGTAAATGGCAAATCATAGGCGCCATGACAGGCATGGTGATGTAGACGCCATGACGCGATGTAGTTGTCATGACGTCATGGTGATGCGGACGCCATGACGTGACGTAGAGACATTGCCTTGTTGGAGAAACGCGTTTGCTAAGTTCAGTGGTTTGTCTATGTGACATTATACTCGAAAGATTTGGGACCGAGTGCCTCGAGACTGTTGGCGGGAAACCTGGAGTGTGTTCACAGACAAATGTCGTCTGCTCGTTAGTGTTGGCCGACCTTGGAGCTGTCAGTGGGTTTAACATACTTTAGTAGCATACATCTCTCACTTCCCATTATCACAGAAACCCAGCACAAGGTTGCCAGTCACAGAACATTGTATATTATTTAAATGTTAGGAAGTGGCCCACCAATATTTGGTGTTTCCATCCTTTTTTTTATTGGCCTTTTTCATTTATTTCTCTTTAGCGATTCTATTTAAAGCTATGTTCATTTTTTTCTGCGAAAAACCTTACAGGCTCGTGAGTGTTTAGCTAGAAAGCCAGGTTTATACACGTCTAATTCATATTTTTCAAGGTATTTTATAGTGGATGTAATGAAAATTAACGTGATTCTCGTGAATATTGAGCAAGCACGGTGCACTGCAATGATTATTTTGTCTGTAAATGGTTTCGTGGTAACTGATCAAAAGTAGTGAGAGTTGCGCCGCTTATTTTGTTTCTGGATGTACAAGAGATTGTATTTTATACTTTATATTTTGTCACCACTGCAGCACAGATGATTAACAATACAGAGAGATCAGTGGTAGTCACATTAAGAGTAAAGCGATCTCAAAGACTGTTTCATTTACATAAATCTTGTCGCTATTTGAACGTGACACACAACATGAATGGGTTTGCGAGTTGAGATTTCCCCCTTTCGTCTATCGACCAACAAAATGCTTATTGTACCAGTGTTTCAGGTAATGCAAATAACAAAGATTATTTCGCTTTGCTGTTCATAATCACGTTAAAAATAGAAAAACATTGCTGTCTAAATGTGGTATGTGTGTATAAAAACATATGAGATACATACATATATATATATACAGTTATATATTTTTTCGTGAGAATGCAAACCTGTCTTGTTGGAAAGTAATGTCCATTTTGAGGTTCTTCAATCAAGTGCCAACTCCACATACATACACCTGTTACTAAGATGGTGTTAATAAATTAATGTACATGGTAGGCGTTCTTGGTAGTGCACATTTTCCAGTGTCGGGGAGTGAATTCGGGCGTGCAAGATGTGTAAGAGGATAATTTTAGAACACAGGGATGCTCAAGGCGTCGTGGGTGTTGCGTTCTGTGCACGAGTAGTTAGTATGATCGTTAAGCGTTGCCTCACGTAAACGCTAGACCGTGGTCTGCTGTTACCAGGTAGCAACTTAACTTTTGTTGACAGTATGAAATGTGAGAATAAAATTCTTATGTGGAAAAGTATATGGTATTGTGTGTTTTTGAGGTACTCTGATCTATGGTGATTGGTCATGGTCAGCTGTTCACTGGTCACATTGGACCTCAGTGAAAAATTAAGATAGTTTCCGGTATGGAGCCGTGCTCTAGTAGGCAGGGTCTGTGCACAGCAAAGAAATCCCTATTTTCATTTCAAGTTTATATAATTCGTGCTTGTGTGTGTGTCAAACAGAGAATGAATTGGGACACCTTCACACCAATTAACACGAGTTTTTATAGCTCATCACATACCCCAACCTTATTCCATGGCCAATAACAATGAGTCTTTCTGAGGCAGTTAATTCCACATGAAAAATATTTCTTTTTTTTCCTGACCTCCTGACCTGCAGGTTAGAATATCTAAATTTTGCAGTCCAATCTCGCCGTGCCACGTCGCTGATGACCGGGGGGGGGACAGCGTATGGGATCTATGTCTGGTTAGCCTGGGGATGTGCTTTTCACGCTTAGTGTCGTTTAGAGAGCTATGTGAGCATGGCACACCGGTGTGCAGGGACATATAATGATAACTTCAAAAACTAGGTAAACAGATCACAGAAAAAAACAGTTCATGGTTTACAAGTTGGGGACGGCTGCATGCAAATAATCAGATGAGTGTTCCAGTCCCTTAATTCTTGAAATTACCTTACTTCCTTAAGCTTCTTTGAAATGACAGCTAATGAAGATAGATGTAATCTATAAAATTGTGAAAAACAGTACTAACCGACAAACTAAGGAGCAATTTGCATCCTGAAACTGCCAGAAGATTTGGGTATTTTCAAGAGAAAAGCCTAAGAGGTACTTTAGACAGCAGCACACCTAAAATACTATCAGAAATAAACTCCCGAGTACACCCATAGACTTATCTTTATGTGATGGTGGCCCCCATGGTAACCCTCAAAGTGCCATCGAGCGGATTGGAAGGGTATCAGGCGAGTGCCAGGTTTGTGGGCTGATCTAGTCATCTATGACATTTTTAAGCCTGACCGACCACAAATTGTTTGTCTTCTTCACAATGCATCTCAGGTAGGTCCCCAGAACATCATCCTAAAAATCCACCAAAATACTCATTGGGGAAATCTATGCCTAATTTGCATAAGTCCAATTTAAAATTAAACACGTGTCAAAATAAGCATAAAGGAACGTCTAGATAACATTTTATTTTTCGATGTGCAACCTCTAACAGAGATGTCAGTTTTCCATTTTTCCGTGGAAATTCACTTTTTCATATTTAGTATATGTAATTGCTTTTCCTTGCAACAAATAAAGATAGTATTGATTTAACTCCAATAAAACACAGTTTTGGACTTCCCCCACAGACCCTCAGCTTCATGCCAAGGCCAACAAGGACATAGTATCCCAACTTTTTTCCCCGTCCCTCCGAGGCAGAAAAATCCACATGAAAAATATTTCCACTTTTCTCCCTAACATCCATGCTCTTAGAATACATATTTGCCTGATTAGAAAGTGCATTTGGTCGAAAATCATGAAATCTCAGCAAATGGGCTATATTTTGAATATATAAAAAGAATTCTTTTTTTAAAATAGTTCCAATGGTTTCCACACATCTAGGGCACTGCATGACACAGTCCAGAACCTTCAAATTTTTTTAATTTAAAAGTGGCAGAACACAATGAGGTTCACTGTTTTTAATGACTCAAATTTAGGCATCTTCCCACCATAAAAGGATAGGCCTATATGGCTTCCTTCATACTAAACTCAATTTGTGCTATTTTGGTGTAGTTTAGGCAGTCACATTACGACACCCACTAAACTCTTAATATTTTCAGTCCCCTTTAAATTTAGAGTTCTTTTGGGATATTAAAGGGGGATATATAGCTACAAAATGGTGAAAGAATGAAGTCTCTATTTTTACTTGAAAAAGAGTTCTCAACAAAAACATTTTTTTGTCACGTTACGACCCCGTCACGTTATGACTGCAGTGATTCACTTGGGGTCAGGAAAAAGGTAGAAATAGTGCTCATGCATTGGGTAAATATTTACCTACAAAATGGCGAAAGAATGAAGTTTTTATCTTTAATAGAAAAAAAAGTTATCAGCCCTTATATATTTTTGCATCACGTTACAATTCCCGTCACGTTACGACCCCTGTCACGTTATGACCCCTGGTGAATATAAGGCCAAGGAAAGCCAAAAAATGATAAAAATGTATTTTTTATGGCTCCAATCCATTTCCCCAGTGTCAGCCCAGTCCCTGGTGGTGGTGTGAGCTTGCCCTTTAGATATGACAAAATTCCGGGGAGGGGGGGGGGTCGTAGCGTGACGTTTTTATTTTCATATTAGCCCTGCGCCAAAGCTAATTATGGTAGTTAGTGTTCCCAATTTTGCACATGAGTCCTTTTATATATAGAGATAATATTTCCAAAATGTATTTATGATCCTCTCAGATTTGATTTTTTTGGCATTTGGTGCAATATCGTGTTTTTCGACCATTTGATTATTGAATTTAGTTACGCAGTTATTAACGTGATTCTCAATAAAATGAATGAAAGACAAAAAGGACATATTGGACGTTAAACTACCCAAACAAACAAAATTCTAAATGATATCACTCAAATCAGCAGAAGTGTTATCACATATGTCTTAAGCGGGTGATCCACTGAGAGTGAATTCCAACCGGCCGGTTGAATTGTGGAGGAATTGTGTACCTCGGCCGATGTAGCAGCCCAAATCGCTCGTCTGTTCCAATCGGCCGGGACAATCTGCTTGGTGGATCAGCGAAACAGGCAGCCGCGGCCGGCTCCGGCCGGCTCCGGCCCACCGCCGGTCCACCGCCGGCCCTCGCCGTGTGTCCATGGTTGGCGTCGGCCGGACTCCTTTGGTCCTCTTTTGGTCGCCGTTCGTGATCGGCTGGGCCTCTGTTTTGCTGATCCACCAAAAAAACTCTTCGGCCGATCGGCCTATTTCCAGGTCCGGTTACCGCTGGGCGACCTCGGCTGGAATGTACCCACCCAGCT
Source organism: Alentia gelatinosa (assembly GCA_950022655.1). NCBI lineage: Eukaryota > Metazoa > Annelida > Polychaeta > Phyllodocida > Polynoidae > Alentia > Alentia gelatinosa. The sequence continues at coordinate 83,976,220 of OX465579.1, forward strand.
CCCACCAGGCTCAAAACTGTTTCCTCTGATTTTCAGCAGGCGCCGGGAGACGGCCAACAGATATGTTGAGTTTACTTATAATAAAAATACTGTTGAACCCAAAATAAAATGCAATGATAACATTTTCGCTCTTTCGGCACATCGGCACATCGGTACATTGTCCTAGGTCTCATTCCGCCATTCGTTATTTATATTTTGCATGTTCCCCCTGGTGACTATATTATTACACCAGGGGGCGCTTGCATCTGTTATCCGGCCTGTTATCCGGCAGGGGTTCACTAGTATATATGCGGCTATATAATATATTTGGCGGCCCATATCCATGTATTTCCTCCTGTAATAACAATGAATATAGTGTTTATAATTGTTTTTTTTAATTCAATTTGTCCTGTACCCACAACGTACCCAAATAAACCATATTATTTTACCGAAGTACTGTGGTCCTTTGTGTTGATCACATGCGTTTATTTTTATCTTCTTGCGGGGGGTGTATTATTGTTATCATGTGCGGGCGGTCCGCACACCCCCACCCCTGCCCCTATTGGCCAAGTTACCTAATTTCTTATCTGGCGTCTCCCGCGCTGCTCACTTGATCGCTTTGAGGCCACCGCTGCACATCGTCACCCTTCCTTGAACTCTCCAGGAAATATTCAATCTCTGAAGAAATGCCCTGGAAAAAATCGTCCACACGTGGTTCAAGAAGGGGAGGTAGGAGAGGTACCAGAGCAACATCTCCAGTCATCGATTACAATATAGAGGCGGCCAAAACAACGTTGGCCAATATATCGAAGGATCTTTCCGATCCCGAGGATACGACGCCTGTGGTCGTGGCGGGAAAAAGTGCCGATCCACCATCGTTAATTCGTTGCCTGGAACTATCCACTAGTGAGGATGGTACCATCGCAGTGCGTGATGTGAAATTGTCTGATGATCAGGCAGCCAAGGCACTGAAACCACTGCCTGCTTTGGACAAGGACAAGGAAGAGGCTGAAGAGGCTGAAGAGACTGATGAACCATTGCCCGTTTCGGAAGGAGATGCAAATTCCGAGCATGGAGAACAAGAATCACATACCTCCACCTACCAGGGACCGGGAAAAAACACCGGGAGCGAACGGCCGAGTGCAAGCACCACGAAGAATCCAGAACAAGAAGAGGCTGACGAGCGACTAATGGAGGAAGAACTGTGTAGGCTGTGGGAAACGCATCGTAACTTATACGATATGACTGACCCGCGACATAGGGATGGCGGTGCCCGTCGTTGATCCGTGGAGGCCATCGCCGAGGCTCTGGGCCTTTCATGTAAGTTATTAAATTGAAATTCCCAATTAAACAAATGTCCTCTTTTATAGGCAATAGCTTTTTTATTGCCAACCTGTTGAAAGTTTCACATTGAAGCAGGGTCGTCATTTTTTTTTAATTTGAAAAGTTACCTTTATTTGTCTCTAAATGGATAATTGGGAATGTTAAACATAATATATATGACCAAGTTATAATTAAGAAGAGGCACGTGTTCCATTCTATGCGTAGATGTGTATATGCGTATGTTTGTTTAAACTTACGTTGGCTTGTCCAAACATCGTTCTAGACATGGTGGCGACAGCGACTTGATAATGGACAGTCTCAACATGATAAGGGTGTATGCCGTTCAGTTGAACACACTGTGTTAATCCCATTTGCACGTGTCCAGGTTATTTTTAACCTTGGCTTTAAACCCAATAGACGAGAACAGCAGGCTATAATTTGTTTCGTTTCATGTCTCAATTATCGTTGTGAATTTGTGTTTGCTCACACTTTAAGGTTATTTCGTCAGTATTGTAATCTTCGCTTATTCGTTTCAGATGAGCGTGTGAAGACGCGGATGAACACGTTGCGCACTTCCTATTCAAAAATTTGGTCGATGAAGGTTCCATCCGGTGGATCGCCTCCACGATACACCTATCGCCAGAAGGAAATTCAACGTCTGTGTTCCTTCCTGGCGAAGCACATAAAAGCCACAGCCTCCACCAGCAATTACAAGTCATCTTGTTCTGCTTCTGCGGTGAGAATTTTAACCCATATACAATAATATTTACTAATTTCATTAAAAAACATGTATTTAAAATCAGCCTCTAAAGTGATAACTTTATAATATGGTTGGGGCAGCCTATAAGTGCAAATTAACTTGTGTGACGATTATTGGAAGCTATAAGTAAATAGTCCTTTGCGCTAACTTATTACCGGGCAAACAGAATATTACAAATAAAATCGACGAGCGACTTATGGAGGAGGAATAACTGTACTAAATAATAAATTGTACTAATATGTCAATCGACTTTTAGCATATAACCCAATTACAATTCCAGAAATTATGTAGTCGTTAGTATCAGCTAATTTCAGAATAAATCCTTTTTTCTTCCTCAGACTTTAGACCCATCTACCGCCCAGGCAGCAACTTCCGCGGATTCCCCCCCACACCACCACGAAAGGATAGCCACACCACCAGTCAGGACCACCTCTACCCCGAAGATGACAAAGAAGCAGTTCCCAACTTCGCTGTCGAGTCCGCCGAAAACACCGACTATGCAACGCCTGACTGGTAAGAAGTCGCCCAAAGTACGTCGCTCACCTCGCGTTCCAAAGACCAAAGAAATGGGAGAATTCGTCACCGGTCGTGCGGCCAACAAGAGACCAGGTATGAAGGGTGGCAAAGAGGTTCGAATGTCTGTGGTAGAAGACATTGTTAGCGATGAAGAGGAGTACGGTGTGAGGCTACCCGACGATGATGAAGTAGCAGATGTTACACCCCCACCTGAGAGGAAACGCAAAAACAAGAAATCCCCAGGCAAGAAGTCCCCAGAGGCCGCCGACAGCGCGATCGTGGCCCATGAGAAAAGAACCAAGGTTCTGGATTCCAGATTGGGGGAGCTGAATACCATGGTAAACAATCTCGGTGTAGAGCGGAAGGTTGAAAACATTCCTCATGAGTTGATCTGTCGTGCGATTTCAGGTGTTTTGGATCAGATGGAGCCTAAGAAAAGGGAAGATTTCTGTAAATATCTGGCTGGTGACGTGTTCTTTGCTGCCCTGGATGCCTTGCATGGACGCTGGCATCTCTGAGTCGGATAGGTGTGCATGTTTGCATGTATTGTAATGTATTAAGAAATCATAATAAAGAAACGATACTGTTTTAATGTAGATTTTCTTGTTTTGCAGCGACATTGGAGGAAGAAACATTTATTGAAGCCAATCGTTTAATTGCAAAGTCGCCTGTACACTCGAATAAACAACCGTCAGATAATGTTGTCATTTGCTTTTGAGAAATAAAGAATTCATACATGTACTTATATTTTTGTCAAATATTTATTTTATGCAACTTATATATATATATTTATATATAGCAGTCGATAATGATTCACAGTTTGTTTTACAAGCCATTATTAATAGCTCGAAAATATGAAAAGATTACAGTTATTACTATAGACTTTAAAAGGATAGCATGCCAAGCGAATGAATAAGTAAGATGAACGAATTCCAGGTTGTCAATCTCGCTTTTAAAGCTTTATTGTACACGATCGTGCTTATCAATACAAATTTTTCTAGTTTGTGTAAATTGACCAATTAACGCATCGGAGGTGCTGCCCTTAAACCACGTGGGTAATCTTAACACTAGTCGACGACATCATTTCTAGTTATGCTTTTTAACAAGAGATGGCGGCACCAAAAATGTAATTAGTTCGCAGTGAATGGATTGTCGAGTATTCGGCAAAAACTGGATCATTAATTCTTCCCCCAAGTATTACTGAATTTGGAGAGTACCAACCAATATTTATTTCATGAAACATTATGGAGTCTGAAAAGCTTGTTTTCAATATTGTGAAAAACACAAATCTATTTCGGAATAACTGCAAGTCATCCCGCACCCGACGTCATTACAATGCGGTTCCCACCGGTAAAAACAACAGCAGCGATGCGACGCGACGAAGAAGACGAGCTAGAGGCCCTACTTTGCCGCCACTGGGAAGAGCACTCGGTGCTCTACGACACACGGCACCACCTGCACCGAGTGACCCGTGCACGGGAAGCTGCTTACAGCGAGATTGGGGCGATAGCCGGCATCTCTCGTGAGTAACATAGTACTAATAGTGCACCAACCATCGTTGCACCGTCAGCTTCCATCTACATGTACAGATCGTTCATGATGAAACTAAAAATCAAGTTAACGAAATTCGACAATTTGAAAATCTATCCTCCAAAATATAGGTTTCAATATTGTTTAATCGTTTATAAATTCAGCCTTCCACGTTAAGAGACGACTGAGGTCGCTGCGGACCACGTATCAGCGCCTGCTGAAGAACGGGGCCACGACAGCCCGACAGAAAAACACCCTGGCCCGCTGTTCCTTCTTGGAGTACTACTCCAAGGGAAAAGACCCTGAGGTACATAACTGAATTAAATTTGAAAGTTACAAGGAACAGCTACACATGTTAGATATAGTACATTTAATCTGACAACCCTCTTATACACACCCCCCATTTTCCCGGGGTTTTCAGTAGCGCAAAATGACTTTGTACCTGTAATCGTCATAGTAACATTAAAGGTGCAAAAATTACAAGAAGTGATACAAACGTTCACCTAAATAAAGAACCTGGTGTTATAGATGAAAGCATGGTACGCACTTTATAGCCTAACAATTAATGCTCACATACATTCACAACACATTTTTTTTGATAAAGTGTGCATCCAAATTACTATATATCAGCAGGATTCGCAGGCGATTGAAGGAGAGGAAGCAGGCCCTTCGCATGTGCCACACACTACCAGGTCCCTCACCAAGCGTCAATCGCAGAAGGTGCGTTTCGTAATTAATCATTAATCTCCCGAAAATAGGAACAGTTAAATTCTTGGGTAATGGTCATTGTTCGTCAGCCCCGTCGCAACTAAAGAACGATTTGGTTGTCCATGAAAAGGAATGTGGCATTTTATGTTATATTTGTAATTTTGACTGGTCTCTCTATTTCATATATAGGATCCCGAGTGCCCCATTCCGAAGAAGCGCGGGAGGCCCAAAAAAACGTTCGTAGTGGTAAGTTTTTTTTGTCAATACATATTAATAAATTCATATTAATACTGACATGAAGTACATATAGAGATATTCCCAAGATATTAATCTTGACTGTAAGTTTCTTGCGGAAATGACGCCTCTATTTGATGAAACAAAGATCTAGGAATTGGTAAACTAATTCCATCGCTTGTTTAATTGCGTAGGAGAGCTCGGAAGACGAGAGCAACGACCCAATCGGTGACGACCCCTCCTACTCGGATGTGAGCATTAGTATTTAAGGGCCGACTGTGGTAGCATTGCCTAGGAACACATATAAAACCTAATATATGTATTACTAAATTTCTTGTGAAGGTCACGCGACCGATAGTGTGAGCAACGTAATAAGTACTCTGTAATGTAGGATATGAGCAGTAAGTATAAACTTTCGCCTGTTTTCCTTGATATTTCGCGAAATCGCGAGGGATACATGAAAAATACCCAATAAATATTCTATTTTACAATAGTTCTAACTGTTTTAGATGGATGCTGCGGAATCTTTGGTGGCCCTTCGCGCCAACGCCACGCTGAGCGATTGCTTGGAAAACCCGGTACATAGATGAAATATTACTTTGCCAAACTAACGATTGTGATAGTGGATGCAACACTGTACAAGAAAATGAATTGTGATAATGTTCAAATATTTAAATATATTGAATTGAAACAGTCTTAGTTCTATAGATATAGCTCACCAAATAGGAATCACTTGCACACATGAATGAACTAGTTACAGGCCTTCTATTTCTTTTCTAGACAACAACACCTTATTTTCATAACGATAGACAGTAAAGTGAAGAACAATACTAACACGCTCACATATAAATTATCTATTCCTGATAGTCTCCAGCAGCGCCCGTCAGTGAGGTGCCGAAAACTTCGACAACGCAGCCGCCCATACACGAATCGCCGCCAATGTCCCAGTCAGTAGTGGTGAGTTTAAATTTGAAACCATTTAACACTATTAAAACATAAATCGCCTTTAGCCCCAATAGAAAAAAATAAGATCTCTGCAAGAGATCACTCCACAGTAGGAACCCCCCCCCCCCCGCCCGCTCTCAGTGAAGGACCTATAAATACCCTTATATACACGCCCACAGATGAGGTGTCTACACAAGGGAATAAGACGATCTTGTCAACCACCATGGCCACCATGCATAAATCGTTCATCTCTTGCAGTGGCAGATTATGACATTTTTAAGAGATGTATATACTGAAAAGGCTCCTATTCTCGCAGGGCAACGTTGATGTTGACGAGGAGGAGGTGGGGGCGATTCGGCGTGTGCATGTGTATCGACCCAAACATGTAAGTATAAAATTTACAGTTTGATACAAGATGATACAAATCTTTTTTTTCCAGTGCTGGAATACCATTGCCGCACCTATGCCATACATAGGAGGAATCAGTATAAAATTTACTGTTTGATACACGATGATACAAACCTTTTTTTTCCCCTGCTGTAATACCATTGCCGCACCTATGCCATACATAGGAGGAATATGTGTAAATATGGGTTGGTAAATCGTCCAAAAATTACTTTGCAGGTGTATTCTAGAGCTGAACTCCGGGCCCAGGAAGCATGGTTGACATTCGTCATAACCCACCTCGACCGGATGACAGAGGAGCAGCGTAGTTCGTTCCGGTTCAACACACTAGAGATGCTCGCCAAGTGCTTTCAAAAATAATTGCAGTTTAAAAGTTTGTTAATTTTTCCACCGAGGTTTCTGCTCTGTTTTTAAAATTGTTTTTTTAATCATGCTCTGATTGGTGTCCAAGAATTGAATACCCATGGTGTAAGTTGGGTAGTGTGATTTTTAAATATTTTCTATATCCAACATATGTCTTAGTGCGAAGCCACGATTGTGCATTTCTGAAACTAGTTCGTTACTCTTGTTAATTGTTTCCAAGGTTGTTTTTGCGACATGGATCGTTCATAAACACGAGAATTTAAAAGTTAAAAGTACCACACAATTTGGAATTTTTAAAGATAACATGTTTTCGTGCGATGGTGCGATTAGGGCCGAAAGTGTGAGAAAGCGCAATAGGTGTCTAACAAAATTCGATAAAGTTCACCAAAATTACTCAGGTTTAATTTTTGCCATAGTGCCTTATAGCCATCGGGAAGGTTTGTGTCGAAGGTCAGTTTGTTGTGAAAAGCGATTATTCGCGTCTGTGCGTTTTCTTGCGTGAGAGCATACTATGTATAATTTGGGTTACTAATAATAAAGTTGTTATTAGGCAATGGTATTCCAACACTGGTTTTGTCTACTTCATTTCACAATAACTTACAGGTTGTTACACATTTTACGATCAGGGAAAGGCCATCTTCTCCTGCCAGTGGTATTGCCGGTAGGCGATACGCACCAGTCGCGTATTCCCCTTCTGATTTCCTTCACGTAGTTGGAGTGCGCACGCTTGCTAGGCGTACATGGCTCGAGAGGAGTGTAGGCTTCCTGTATGGCGTCGTTGAGATCGTGCTGATGCATGTTTGGTGGAATGTAGCTCTGGGGAGCCTTTGCGCGCAGAAAGTTGTGTAGAACTATCACTGCCATGGAGATGACCTGGACCCCCAGCGGCTCCATGTCCTGTTCTCGACGGAAAATCCGGAATCTAGTTGAGAGGATCCCAAATGCGTTCTCCACGATACGTCGAGCGCGCGATAGGCGATAGTTGAAGATCCTCTTATCTCTAGATAGGTGGGTCATTGGATACGGTTTCATGAGGTGGGGCCCCAGAGCAAAGGCATCGTCACCCACGAGGAAGTAGGGAAGTGCTTCATTTGTTCCAGGAAGTGGTCGCTTCTTCGGAAGGTGAAGGGGGTTTTGTGGTGAGTTTAAATCCTGCTGGAAAGGGCTGTCCCGCCAGAGACCGGAATCGGAGGTTCGTCCTTCGGCGCCCACATCGACGAAGAGGAACTCGTACTGCGGGCCCACTACCGCAAGGAGAATCACTGAGAAGAATTTCTTGTAATTACGGTACAACGATCCAGACTTCTTTGGGCAGCGAATCCTTATGTGTTTGCCGTCCACGGCCCCCAGGCAATTGGGGAAATTCCATCGTCTCTCGAAGACATCAGCGATACGCAACCATTCCTCTTCGGTTGATGGGGTCTGATTTTATAGAAAATATAAAAATGTTGAACAGCATACTACGTATAAAAATGTTGAACCAGGAAAATGCCACAATATCACCCAAGAGAAACTGTATAACAAGGAAACATCGTTAAAAAAAAAAATTATGTATTGTATTTGAATTTCGACGGCGAATTGGATAACAAAGAATCTTAAGGAATTAAGTTAAGATCCTAGCATGAAAAAGTTCCCAACGACGACTGACGATTGACTTTGCCGACCCCATACCTTTTGATAGTAATATCAAATCACTACCTTCAGGTAGACGTCTTTCAAGGCTTCAACTATCGCCGCACATGTGTCACGTACGATTCGAAGAACAGTGCATCGTCCTACACGGTATGCTTGGTGGAGTGTCATGACCGAGTCCCCTGTGAAAAATAAAAATAAGATATGGTATATATATTTACTTTATTTATAGCAAAGCCCACGAAATTATAATTAGCAACATTAGCGATGTCTGGATTGCTTTAGCTTTTAAGTATTAATTCTAATTTATACTTTTAATATCTTTAATGCTATGAGAGTCTGTCGTCTGGGTTGCTTTAGATTTTAAGTATTAATTCTAATTTATGCTTTTGATATCTTTAACGCTATGAGAGTCTGTAATAAATTGAGGAAACCACACAATTACCTAAAGCCAAATACCGAAGGGTTAGGGATAATCTCGGGAGTTATCGCCTTCCGAAAGTTTGTGTTACTCCTCTCTATTTTTGGGCGAATAAGTAGAAGTATCTCTCTGTAGGAATTTACCGACATCCGCATTGTGGCCCGGAATTCGTCGTGACAGCCCATCTGTAATATAAAAGTTAATTGCAGCGTTTAGATCAAAATGCCAAACTACAAACAGACATGCTACTGTACTTAAATGGAATATTTTTAAATTAACAGATTATATGAAGATTATATCTATATTAAATTTTACATTTATTACTCGTATATTTATTGAAAACAAAATTTTAGCATCGCCTCTATAGAGAAATACATTGAGTACTAATTCCTTACGAAGGGTTCTGAAGAAACACAATAGATCTAGACGTTGGCGCCAAAAAACAGAAAAGGCGCCAAAACCCATGTAGGCAAAAACATGTATTATCGCCCACCCACAGTTTCAGTACAGCTACAAGGGAAAAGGGCATGCGAAAAGCACACAAACAGCAATAGGTTTGTCATAGAAATTGGTTAATAAAACGATACTATCAAGTTTTACATTATGTTCCGATTTAAAGACAGAAATTAGTACCTACCCGTAGCAGCTGGACGTCCAGTTTGGCGAGCGTGTTACATTGTTCGCTAGAGGTCCGATCCTCCAGAAAGGGCGACACCCAATACTTGTGTTTCCGGCGATTCGTGATTTTTCTTTCATTAATTTGCCGGTGTTCTTCTAGGATTTCATCCTCATCAGCACACCCAGTAATGTCATATGTGGCCATAGACAAACAAGATACCAGGGCCTTGACTTTAGTGGCGTCCATGTTGTTACTGTTACCACAACCGAGCTGGTTCCTAGCACGAGTCGCATAAACCCGCACGGCACCAGCGACAAGCACCAGCGACAAACAAATGTAGGTCAGTAGAGCACAATGGCGATGGGGCAATGGGGCGATGGGACGATGGGACGACCAGCCGGCTGGAAAGAGTTAGTGGATCAGGTGAGCCGATTATTTCAGCCGATTACCATGTGTGCACCGTGTGGAGCCGTGTGGAGCCATCGGCTAGAATTAGGACCTCTTGGTGGATCTGTGAGCTGTTTCTGGCCGACCGGCCGGCCGGCCTAGCCGATTGTCGTCGAAAAACCCATCGGACCAGGCCGGCTGGCCATCGGCTGAGCATTCTTTGGTGGATCACCCCCTTTAAGCAGGATTCAGACGTGGAGAATAAAGTATGTGAGACGGGTATTCTTCATCCCTTTTCCCTCGTCTCAGATAGGTCTCCCTTGGTACAAAAGTCTCATGGCAAGGTGCCAATTTTTGCTTTTGCAAGTCTCAAGCAAAAATGGCAAACTGGATTCACATGGGGACCCACCTGGTACATATTCTCAGACAAAGTCCTAGTGAACACTCAAAGACACAGTAGGGGTGTGAAAAACGTGTGATCCTGCTTGCTGGCTTCCTATTAGCTAGGTTGGATACTTAGTCAGGGTCTCAGCAGTGGGTACAATTGTTTCACCGAAATGCCCCTATAAATTTGAAATGTGTTTAGAATTAAAAAATCTCTCGAGACTGTACCTCATATGGGGTAATTGTCACCGATAATTGCAGGGGGAGAGAACTTGTCTTAGACCATTCTTTTGAACTGGTATAGACCGTGGTTTGGCGTTTTTCCCTATTCTTGGACTGGACCTCCACTTGCCAGTACCCTGATGCCAAATCAAGTGCTGAACCAGTGGGCACTGGCCATGAAGTCTAGTGAATCCTCGATCTGGGGAAGGCGATAGGCATCCTTCACAGTCCTCTCAAAGACCCACAGACCTGTAATCAATAGGCCCTATTGAGGTATCCCATAATTCAGTCTATTTACAAATTCCGGCGTTCGCTGGTTGCCGACATTGTATGGTGGTAGACCCCAACCATAGCCTGAAATTCTTACAGTTTAACGGTTTTTTTAATAAATAGTCAAGTTGGATATACGATGTCAGAAATGGAAATTTCAGCTATTTCTACATTAAAATCCGAAATTATATTCAAGTTCTCCAAATATAAATGGGAAAACTATGATTCATGTGGTCGTGGTGTGCCCAGCCATTCGCAAGCGGAACTTGTATTTACCCTGGGCGATAACAGGGAGTTTAGTAACCTCAGGAGGGTGTATGCAAAATCTGGTGGACCATCCTTTTTTCTTATTTATATGACTGGCGAAGCAAACAGACCTTCTGCTGGTTCTATGCCCCCCTCCCCCTTCCCCGGCTTTAGTATCTCTTTGACCGATTCCGTTTGGTATTTCTTTGTCAGTGTGGGGCTAGCTGACAGGTGGGTATTTTACAAGTGCCATATCCCCAGTAGGAATAACGTTTTGAACTAGATCTGTATGGCCCATGTCCGCATCATCAGTCTGAAAGGCCCAATGTGCTGCTCTAGCATAGAAACCAGGGTGCCACTCCTATTAACTCCGAAGTTACTGTACAGGGGAGGGAGTGCAGTAAGGCACTGTACGGGGGAGGGAGTGCAGTAAGGCGCCGGCAGAGCGATGCGTCCTCGCACTCGCACTCCCTCCCCTGTACAGTAACTTCGGAGTTAATAGGAGTGGCACCCTGGTTTCTATGCTAGAGCAGCACATTGGGCCTTTCAGACTGATGATGCGGACTTTTCCCCTCTTTCTGCCCCTACTGCCTCCACATGTCCCAATGTAGTCTATCGGTACATAATCACTGGCTAGGCCCTTGGATTCAGCACCCGTATCAGTACTCATCCATCCTCCACAAAGAATACCACCTTTCCAAAGGGGCCCTCGGCATGGTTTCCTTCACCCCGGCACCCCCTCCTGGTCTGGTTCCACTCACCTCACGCCCTCGCAAAGTCTCCCTCTGGCCTTGCACCAAAGTGGTGATGTGGCACACCACAGAGTGTTCTTCTCCGCCATAAGCAGCTCTCTACCATGTAGATAGTAACCATGTGGCCCCGTAGATACTTTGCCCCCAGGATGGCCTCAGAATCCATGTCAGCTAGGATCATCTCTATCAAAAGCTGCTGGCTGCCAAGTCGTAGATCACCTTGACCTCCAATACCATCAGGCAGCCATCTGAATAATAACTGGTCTGGGATATCGAAATAACATCTCCCGGTTTATCAATGCGTGGCGACTATGCCTTGCACAAAATGTTTACCTCGGCTTCGGTATCCACCAGCAGCTGAAACCCATGTCCCCATGACTGGCCTCCCACGGTCAGCTGTGTCTTCCTGTTTCCCTTCAATACCTGTTCTATCGGCCTCTGTTCTGGTCCTTGGGCAACTCCCACCCGGCCTATCCCTGTACTCCCCCTGTTCTCTGGTTTCGGCTTTGGGGGCACACTCTCAATAGGGGCAATTCTGTTTCAGGTGTTCCACCTACTGACACTGGTTGGATGGCTTTTGCACAATGCCAGCTCTGCTAACCGTTTCCAGCTCATCAGCCATGCTCTATCGACGAAATACCAAATGATCTCATCAAACAACTAAACCTAAAAAAACAAACTCGCCCTCCTGGACCAACTAAACACAATAAACAAAACCAAGATAATACCACACCAATTGCAACAGAGAACAATAACCAGAATCTACAAAGGAAAGGGAACAAAGGGACAATGCAAAAACGAAAGAGGAATCAAGCAACATTGGTAAATCATATGAGACTCATAAACAACAAAATAAAAAATGAGATAAATATAACACAAGCACAACTAGGAGGAGGAAAAGGAGCTGCCACTACAGACCATATTATAAGAAGTAAAAGACCCCACATACATAACATTCCTCGACGTAACTAAGGCCTACGACAAAGCATGGAATGATGCAATAATGTACAACTTACACAAAAAGGGCATAGAAAACAGCACCTGGAATATAATTGACAAACTAAACCAAGACTTAACAGCCAGAATAAACACCATACACAGACCAACCCGCAAAATAAAGATTAAGGACAGCATAAGACAAGGAGGAGTCCTTGCAGTAACACAATACTCAACCCTCATGGATGACATAAACATAACCATAGAAGAACTCACCCGAAAACAAGCAAACACACAAACTGCACCCAGATGCCTCCTCGGGGTCAACGACGTGGCAATAATTACCAACAACATAGAGCAACACAAACTACTCCTAAACATCACAAACGAAGTAGCAAACCGCTATAGGATACAATTCGGAGAAGAAAAATCCAAAACCCTAATCATAGGTAAAGGAGAAAATACCGAAATGGCCATAGGGAACACTAAACTCCAACACACAAAACAGTATAAATACCTAGGAGAGATCATCAACCAAAAAGGCAGCCTAGACGACCATATACAGGAAATCAAAAGAAAAACAGAAGCAGCATTCCAAACAATCCTATTCCTTGCGAAAGACTCAAACTTCAGAGGGATAGAAATGCAAACAATATGGAAACTAATTGAAACACGCATAATACCGATCACCACCTATGGAGCAGAGACTTGGGAGCCCAATAAACAACAGATAAAACAAACAAGAGCTAAGTGTGCATTTAAAAATAGAAATATTGGCCTTTAAAGACCAAATTAGCAGGTTTAAAATTCAATAAGGTTCAAAGGTCTACCAGTAATTAATTACTATGATAACAAGGAAGCCCCCAGACCAGTAGGGAGGGGAGGGAGGGGAGGGGAGGGGAGGGAGGGAGTCCATGAATAAGGGAGGGCCTGCATTGATTGGCTATTTAAAGCCCTACTCCTCTGTGAACTCAGTAGTTCATGGATCAGTGCACACATATATTTAGCTATCTGTAGGGGATTCAATTGTCAATCAGCAATGTCATACCTATATATAAAACGTTTGCTTCATGGTGATCCTTCATGGATGAGTGTACACAGACCTGTCTGCATGCTCCCTAGCCAGGTGGGGGACACAACTTTGTTTTTATGTACACCAATAAAGTAGATCAAGCTAATATCTGATGGTAAATGATATTGAAAACAACTTTACAAACCAATATCATTTGACTGGGTCTTGACTGATTCCTAGAACAAAGTTAGGAACCATTTTGAGTTCTGTTTATGTGTAAATATGCTGAATAAACCATCCTCTCATACACCTCATGCCTCCTCCCTCCTATTATGAGATTTGGTAAAAATAAATGAATAGCACATCAAATATACATTTCACCTAAATAATGACACTTCCTAGAATGTAACTTATGGAGATGGTAAATGTTACACCAATGCTCACTGTAAATCAATATTGAGTAAACATCTGTTTGAGCATGCCCATTTCACTGAACCCCCCCCCCCCCCCCCCACACACACACTTTCAACAAATACTTGAATATCTCTGTAAATATAGAATCTACCTAGATAACTCCACTTCCTAGCACCTACTGGTTTTTTTCTCTCTTTCAAATGAGGCATATCATATTCTGATTCAACCAGTTTAAGGGGTAGAAATATGTCCATAAAGAAGTTCTTAAAAATGGACCTGTGACTACAAAGGTCCCCCCCAAACTGAATTAATTTTTTTTACAAATCCATTCAAAAATACTAAATTTTAAAAACTGTGAGGCATTGTACCTTCTGTCCAAAACAGAAATCATATTCCTATCTGTACTTAGTGAGCTATAAAAAGCAAAAATGTGGTCAGGTCGCCTAGTGACTCTACAAGCAAGTGTACTACAGTAGGCTATAGCCATAACCTAAAGACCAACCGTCCACCTGCTAATAAACAAGATCATAGACTACATAATAAGGAGAACACTCAGGGCCCCCCTAACAACCCCCAGGGAAAATCTATACTTAGAAACTGTTGTGTTATCAAGAAGACAGGTGTTGCCTTTCAGCGCCACCAAGGTGCCCACTGCCTAGTTACGCGGCCGCTCGGACAAGCACTGCTAGGTCCGGCCATATGTGTATAGGGAACACAGCAATCACACCTAAAGTGTGAACGGTGGGTGTGATTACAGGAGTGTTGTTTTTTGATAGATTAGATTGTTGGAGCAAACTAGGGCATTGTATTAACGAGTCTGGACTGTCTAAACTTTATAGTTGATCAATAATCATCTTGGTTTTAACTTGGAAAAAGATAAGCATATTATGGCAAAACCTGCCAATGTATTAGTGTGTATGCAGTTTCGGTGTCCCTGTGTTATCTAAGGTATATCTAAAGTATCATTGAGGTGATATGCATGTATGATACATCAAATTGTAGCTGGAATAGCATAGAATACGATGAAATCATTGTTGTATATTTCTCTGAAAATGAGATACATGGGTCTTATGAACGTATTACACTCATATACTGATAGATCCAATGCTAAAGAATACATTGCCAAGTGAATGTTTGGCTTCAGCCGTGGCGTAACTAGGGAGATAAGGTGCGACACCGGCCTACAGAAAAAGGCCTATTGAGTCTGAACACATGACTAGGCAAAACTGGAAGTGAGTTTTATTCTCCCCCACAATCTTTAGTAGTACTGGCAGTTAACACCAGATGGCAGTATATGTAATACACATTACAACATCTCCCTTTTTTTCGAAGATGACTAGGAGAATCCAACTTTATATGTAGCACCAACGGCTAATAACCATTTAAGGTTTTGATAGATACAGTGATATGAGATAGTATATAATACTGTTGACTAATGAAATATGACTTATGAGTATTTGCATAAGGCATTACCATATGGGTTTACTTGAGTTTATAAACTCTGAGATTGAAATATAGTGAACTAAACATAAACCATATGTCTAAAATCTTTCAAGCTGAAATCAAATTATCGACAGTCTCATTAGTCTTGGTAGCGCATGGGAGTTTTTATTTCTCTCCCACTCCTAGTCTTTACAACAGTCTTTGGGCTAGATACAGGGAGCTGTTTCACTAGTAGTGGAGTGAAAGTGAGAGGTGAGACCGCAACAGTAGCACCAACAGTGGCAGCAACAGTGTCAAGCCCAAATTTGCGTTTCATCAGTGCTGTCGCTGTTGAGGTGGGACTAGCTGTCACTGTTGGCACAGCTCTCGCTATGCGCACGCGTTTGACATTCAAATCTATTCGTCGACGGGCCGCGATGACGTGGAATCTCACCCCTTCCCATAGGAATTAAGCGATGAAATATTTACATGGGTAAGGTATATATATAACCTATAATCGTACCAAAAATCGGCGTTTAAACTTTTCACTGCCTCCGGGGGTTTGCATTGGTTGCTGTTCTTTTTCACTCCCTCCGTAGTGCGGCGGGGTTTCGGCTCTTCTTTTTGTCTCCCCCCGGAGGCCGGCGGGACACTGGCCACCAGAGCAGTATTTGCTACGACAAAATTCAAACCTCCTTATCTTCGGAACAGCGTGATCGATTTTCTTCATATTTGGTACGATTATAAGTTATATAGATACCTTACTCGTGTAAAATTTTCATTGCTGAATTCTTACGGGAAGTGGGTGAGAGTATTCTATACAGGTAACAAATGACAGGGTAGACCCTGTCGCTTACAGAGGCTCCACAGTGACACTAATAGCAACACCAATTTTACTTATGAAACGGTCACTGCCACTGTTGGTGTCGCTCCTTTCCCGAGTGCCGTTCACGCTTGAGTGCACCTCCTAATGAAACGCACACTGTCGCTGTGGTGCCACTATTACAGAGAGCAACAGTTGCAGCTTCTAGTGAAACAGCTCCCAGGTTTGGGACTGTTCTCTACAGCCTTCTCAGGCATTGGCACTGCCTGAGGCACACTTGAGGGGAGTTCATTCACTGTTGGTGGTAGTTCATTAAACTGAACGCAATTACAGACGTATGTCTTCTTGGGGGTACTGATCACATATGGTCAATTCTCCCAGATCGTGATCGATGGGCCACGTACGGTGACCAATAATTCAAAGGGTCGTTTTCATATATAAACATTGTTTTATAATATCAGAAACGATATTAGAGTATGTAGAAATAAAATATCTGTCAGGGGAACCCCACTTTCATGTACCTATATCTTTAATGAAAATTGATAAAACCCTAAAATAAGAATTTTTAGCTCAAAATTCATAGATGAAACCTGTATAACGAGATTTTGAAGACCTCTTATTTGTTTTTAACCATAAATATTTATCTGTTCTGAATGTGTCATACCCACAAATGTGTTGCAGAGCTTATAAAACATGATAAATGTTCAAATTGGCAGATTTATTTGTAGTCTAGGTGTGAAAAATCAGTGGTGAAGGGTATGTCACCGTACATGGGCAAGCAAAATTAAAAGGTAAAAAAATTATAGAAAAGTAATTTTTTGGGTACTTTTTCATCCTCCAAATGAAGAGGGCATGTGAAAAGGTTTTATAGCATTTGAAGTGTGTAAATTAATTCTTCCATAAAATATACTACAGCTAAATGAACATGGGTGGTGAACTTTATTTGGTCACCGTACATGGGCAGAAATTATAAGGTTTTGCTTATATAAGGAAGAAGATTTACAATATTAGTGAATAATATTTTATACATAAATAGAGTATTACGGAACCATTAACACCTGCAATTTACAAATACTTCAAGCATGTTAATGCCAAGAAATATACATGTATTTTTAGATGAAACCTGCTGGACCTGTGTATAATACCACGGACCTATACTCTATGGATAGGAAACCTGGCTTATCTCTGTGTTTGTTCTGCAATGTGTTCGCCTCGGCTGCATTCAACACCTCGTAGTGGCATTTGTTGGAACTACCAGACTTCTAGTGGCGCCCCTAGTGTCAATGAAGCACAACTTTTGGTTCCCTAGTGGTAAATTTATGAACTAGCATTCTTGACACATACTGCCCCTCCACCATACTGTCCCTCAACCATACTGCCCCTCCACCATACTGTCCCCTCTACTATACTGCCCCTCTACTACACTGCCCCTCCACCATACTGCCCCTCCACCATGCTACCTCTCCACCATACTGCCCCTCTACCATGATGCCCTTCCACCATGCTGCCCCTCCACCATACTGTCCCTCCACTATACTACCCTACATCCTACATCCCTACATCCTACATCCCCACATCCATACATCCCTACAGCCTACATCCCCACATCCCACATCCCCACATCTCCACATCGATTTATCCTACATCCCTACATCCTACTTTCCCACATTCCTACATCCCCACATCCCTACATCCATACATCCCCACATCCTACATCCCCACATCCCTACATCCCTACATCCTACATCCTACATCCCTAAATCACTACATCCATACATCCCCACATCCTACATCCCCACATCCCTACATCCTACATCTCCACATCCATATATCCATACATCCCCACATCCTGCTTCCCCACATCCCTACATCCCTACATCATTACATCCATACATCCCCACATCCTACTTCTAAACATCCCACATCTCCACATCTCCACATCTATACATTCCCACATCTCCACATCCATACATCCCCACATTATATGGGATACATGTATGGATATATGGATGTTGAGCATCCACCTCACATTCACTACACCACGGCCGTGGTCACTTTAGGGGGGTGATCTTGAGTATTTTTTTCCTAATGTTATTTCTATGGCGAAGCTTGTACAAGGGGTGAGATAAATCCTACATCCCTACATCCTACATCTCAACATCCATATATCCATACATCCCACATAATGTGGGGATGTATGGATGTGGAGATGTGGGGATGTATAGATGTGGAGATGTGGAGATGTGGGATGTGGGATGTTGGGAAGTAGGATGTGGGGATGCATGGATGTAATGATGTAGAGATGTTCGGATGTGGGGAAGTAGGATGTGGGGATGTATGGATATATGGATGTGGAGGTGTCGGATGTATAGATGTGGAGATGGTGGGATGTAGGGATGTGGGGATGTGGGAAGTAGGATGTGGGGATGTATGGATGTAATGATGTAGGGATATTGGGATGTAGTGATTTAGGGATGTAGGATGTAGGGATGTAGGATGTGGGGATGTATGGATGTAGTGATTTAGGGATGTGGGGATGTATGGATGTGGGAAAGTAGGATGTAGGGATGTGTGGATGTGGAAATGTGGGGATGTAGGATGTGGGTGAGTTTGGGTGACTTTAGATGACGCCGCCACCGATAAAATGACTGATTTTCAGGGGTTCACTGGCAAAAAGTCAAAGATTCAAAGATTTTCCCACTCAATCAGGCCTTTCTAAAGTATTTAGCTGTCTTCCCCAATATAATACCTATTCAGAACAGTTAAAGTTGTATTCCTAGCCCTTCTGGGTTTTTCCAAACTAGCGGCAGAGTTTTGGTCACTTTAGATGACGGCGCCACCGAGAAATGACTGATTTTGACAGGTTTTCAAGTGAAAAGTCAAAGTTTCAAAAATGTTCCCACTCAATGAGGCCTTTCTAAAGTATTTAGCTGTCTTCCCCAATATAATACCTATTCAGAACAGTTAAAGTTGTATTCCTAGCCCTTCTAGGTTTTTCCAAACTAGCGGCAGAGTTTTGGTCACTTTAGATGACGGCGTCACCGAGAAATGACTGATTTTGACAGGTTTTCAAGTGAAAAGTCAAAGTTTCAAAAATGTTCCCACTCAATGAGGCCTTTCTAAAGTATTTAGCTGTCTTCCCCAATATAATACCTATTCAGAACAGTTAAAGTTGTATTCCTAGCCCTTCTGGGTTTTTCCAAACTAGCGGCAGAGTTTGGGTGACTTTAGATGACGGCATCACCGAGAAATGACTGATTTTGACAGGTTTTCAGGTGAAAAGTCAAAGTTTCAAAAATGTTTCCACTCAATGAGGCCTTTCTAAAGTATTTAGCTGTCTTCCCCAATATAATACCTATTCAGAACAGTTAAAGTTGTATTCCTAGCCCTTCTGGGTTTTTCCAAACTAGCGGCAGAGTTTGGGTGACTTTAGATGACGGCGCCACCAAGAAATGACAGATTTTGACAGGTTTTCAGGTGAAAAGTCAAAGTTTCAAAAATGTTCCCACTCAATGAGGCCTTTCTAAAGTATTTAGCTGTCTTCCCCAATATAATACCTATTCAGAACAGTTAATGTTGTATTCCTAGCCCTTCTGGGTTTTTCCAAACTAGCGGCAGAGTTTGGGTCACTTTAGATGACGGCATCACCGAGAATGACTGATTTTGACAGGTTTTCAAGTGAAAAGTCAAAGTTTCAAAAATGTTCCCACTCAATGAGGCCTTTCTAAAGTATTTAGCTGTCTTTCCCAATATAATACCTATTCAGAACAGTTAAAGTTGTATTCCTAGCCCTTCTAGGTTTTTCCAAACTAGCGGCAGAGTTTTGGTCACTTTAGATGACGGCATCACCGAGAAATGACTGATTTTGACAGGTTTTCAAGTGAAAAGTCAAAGTTTCAAAAATGTTCCCACTCAATGAGGCCTTTCTAAAGTATTTAGCTGTCTTCCCCAATATAATACCTATTCAGAACAGTTAATGTTGTATTCCTAGCCCTTCTGGGTTTTTCCAAACTAGCGGCAGAGTTTGGGTGACTTCAGATGACGGCGCCACCGAGAAATGACTGATTTTGACAGGTTTTCAAGTGAAAAGTCAAAGTTTCAAAAATGTTTCCACTCAATGAGGCCTTTCTAAAGTATTTAGCTGTCTTCCCCAATATAATACCTATTCAGAACAGTTAAAGTTGTATTCCTAGCCCTTCTGGGTTTTTCCAAACTAGTGGCAGAGTTTGGGTGACTTTAGACGACGGTGCCACCAAGAAATGACTTATTTTGACGGGTTTTCAGGTGAAAAGTCAAAGTTTCAAAAATGTTCCAACTCAATCAGGCCTTTCTAAAGTATTTAGCTGTCTTTCCCAATATAATACCTATTCAGAACAGTTAAAGTTATATTCCTAGCCCTTCTGGGTTTTTCCAAACTAGTGGCAGAGTTTGGGTCACTTTAGATGACGGCACCACTGAGAAATGACTGATTTTGAGGGATTCACCGGTGAAAAGTCAAAGATTCAAAAATGTTCCCACTCAATCAGGCCTTTCTAAAGTATTTAGCTGTCTTCCCCAATATAATACCTACTCAGAACAGTTGAAATTACATTCCTAGCCCTTCTAGGTGTTTCCAAACTAGGGGCAGAGTTTGGGTGACTTTAGACAACGCGCCACCGAGAAATGACTGATTTTGAGGGATTCACCGGTGAAAAGTCAAAGATTCAAAAATGTTCCTACTTAATCAGGCCTTTCTAAAGTATTTAGCTGTCTTCCCTAATATTAAACCTACTTAGAACAGTAAGAATTATATTCCTAGCCCTTCTGGGTTTTTCCAAACTAGTGGCAGAGTTTGGGTGACTTTAGATGACGGTGCCACCGAGAAATGACTTATTTTGAGGGGTTCACCGGTGAAAAGTCAAAGTTTCAAAAACTCCCTAGCTAGAAGATAAATTTTTTCCCCATTATGTTAATTATTCCTGGTATACGCACTCTAACAACTGAATTCAGTGGCGCCAGAATAGGGGGGGCAGGGGGGGCGACTGCCCCCCCCCCCCACTTTTTGGCCAGCCCAAAAAAGTCAGCAGCTTCAAATTTTACTCAAACATGTGTAAAACCTGTCTTGACCTGTCTAACATTTTAGCACGCAACAGTGGCTAAGCCTTGACTTTTCACCATGGAAAATTGTCAAAGCCTGACTTTTTAGCGTGCAATGATGGCTTAACCCTGACTTTTCACTGTGGAAAAGTGTCATAGTCCGACTTTTTAGCATTCAATGATGGCTAAAGTCTGACTTTTTAGCGTGCAATGATGACTAAGCACTGACTTTTCACTGTGGAAATGTGTCAAAGTCTGACTTATTAGCATGCAATGATGGCTAAACCCTGACTTTTCACAGTGGAAAAGTGTAAAAGTCTGACTTTTTAGCGTGCAATGATGGCTAAGCCCTGACTTTTCACTGTGGAAATGTGTCAAAGTCTGACTTATTAGCATGCAATGATGGCTAAGCCCTGACTTTTCACTGTGAAAAGTGTCAAAGTCTGACTTTTTAGCATGCAATGATGGCTAAACCCTGACTTTTCACCGTGGAAAAGTGTAAAAGTCTGACTTTTTAGCATGCAATGATGGCTAAGCCCTGACTTTTCATGATGGAAAAGTGTCAGTCTGACATTTTAGCGTGCAATGATGGCTAAGCCCTGACTTTTCACCATGGAAAAGTGTCAAAGTTTGACTTTTTAACTAACCCCTGACTTTTCACCGTGTCAACGTCTGACTTTTCGCAGATTCACGGTAAATCCAGAGGAACAGGCGAATGTCAAAGGCTGACTTCATACTAAGAAAAAAGTCTGCAATTTTTCAGTTCGCCCCCCCCCCACTTTCAAAACGTTCTGACGCCCCTGGAATTACTAAGCATTGCAATCTATTTCCGCGCGCGCAAACGTGGCGCCGCATGGTGTGAAAAAACGGCAACACGTCGGCGACTGTATCGCCGCCTTCTGGCGACAGAGAGAACTCTGAAGACAATGCCGAGTCCAACACCTACGGGCCACAGGCAGCCGGTTGCCAAACCATGTAATACAGATACGTGCTACATGGGACAGTTGGAATTAGGGTTCTAAGTGTAATAAAAAAAATTAAAGTTACGGCACATTTTAATAATACGGGAACGTACTGTTAGGGTCGCCCACGACTATATACACCAGTATTACCTAATACGGGAACGTACTGTTAGGGTCGCCCACGACTAATATTACTCGTATTCACTCGTCTAACTAACTGAAATCCAGATCGATTTCATAGTTTATAGACAGTGACAATCCTAAAAGAAGCAATAGTTTTACAAAACAAAGTGTTGGGGTGATGCTGGTTGTTTAACCCTATCTGAAACATCTATAACAACGTATATAGAAGCAATTCTGTGTCCACTAGGAGGCAGCAGATCGTAGTGTTTGGAGGGTTTGTTTTGGTTCTTTATTATCGCCCAACACTGAAGGGGGCGCTCTTCACCTCCTCTGGGCGGCGGCACCAGCCAAAGCGGATACTGGCCGCGGAAGCTCCCAATAATCACACTGCATCGCTAGAGTAACCTACAGAAACTCGTTTTGCGGCACAATAAACCGGAGCGGCGCAGTGTGCCCAATAATAGATTAGATTCTATCACGAAACAGAACATGTATGTAAACGATGTATGTAGAAACCCTTTAGGGTGAATTAATGGAATTTGTAAATAATGCCTGGACTTGAAGCCTGTAATAGGAGATGGGATGTTGGCAGCGATGACTTCGTTTTCCCCGGTGCAATAGAGATCATCGCAAGAACTTTTTGGTAAGTTGGAAATCTAACCGCCCCAACTCGCCCAACTTCAGCCGCCCCAAGTTCGTTTTCCTGTTCTACGCCTAGATCTAGATCTAGACAAAATGACACCGAAACCGTTTGAGAGTCGATACATATGTGACAAATCGTTGCAACTTGCACTAGTAATTATGGTGACTCAAGTAAGAGACTAATTCTCAATTCAGTTAACAGTAAAGTAATTCCACGGCAGAACAAAACTGTTGAATCACAGTCTAGATCTAGCCAGTAATGGCAGTATGTATACCCGGCCCTGTCCCCAAACAATGGAAATGAATACTTTACCTAGTCTAAATCCAGCCAGTGTAACCAGCCATGTCCACAACAGGTGGAGTTGAGGGGTGAACGTTTTACCTTGTCTAGATCTAGTCATCTAGCTGTAGGCTAGTGTAGCAGGTGAAGGATTATGGAACACCAGTTGTATGTTTAGTACTTGTATTTAACTTATTGTGTTTATTGACTCAGACTGTGTTACAAACAGCTTGGAGCATAGTAATGACAGTAGAAGAAGAGTTCAATATAAAGCTATAGTCGTCCTTGTCAACTACAATGCAATATGTAAATAGGCCTACATGAAAATACAATATATAACTACAATGCATTATATAACTACAATGTAACATGTAAATACATGAAAATATAACTCAGATCTTTACTTAAAGTAGGGGTAGTGTCCTCCTAAGGAATTGGCTTACACTATGCAATAATTTGTAGTCAGTTGATTGTAGCCATGTTATAAGTGTATACATACTTGGGTTCAAACTGTGATCTCTTAAAAATTTCTGACGGTATTGTACTATTTTCACATTTTGGCATTCAAACATTAGGTGGTATTCGTCACCAATCACACCAAGTTCACACATATGACATAGCAGTAGCTCTTTTTCTGTAGCTTTACCTTTCTTGATATACCTTGCCCTTATTTTTGGCAGTCTGTTGTTACCTGTGCGCAGCTTTGTTAAAGCTACTCTGTTCGCTTCTGGTAGTTCTATTAAGTATTTTTCAAGTTTAAAATCATCTTTGAATTCCTTGTACAAAATGCAGGATCTATGTTCAGCAACATCACTATGCCATGTTTGTGTGAACTGGTCTTTTAAACATAATTCTACTGATTTTTTTAACCATTCAATTCTGCTATTTGTTTTTTCTGAAAATATTTGTTGCTGATCATGCCATACATGGGTCATCCCACACTCATTGAGAATTCGTTTTACATGAGTGAGCCACTTGAACTCTACGTTTTCACATGTTGTAGCAAACTCATACATTCTCCGAGATAATTTAGTACTCTTCCCACCCACAATTCTAGCCCAATACCCAATCATTTTCTTTTTGATCATTACAGATATGCTGTACCTTCCACACTCTCCATATACCATGGTGTTACTAGTGTTGTTACGGATTCTCATAATGTATTTAAGAAATCTACGGTGAAGTTTCTCAGCTACTTCAATATGCTTGTCATATCCCCACACCTCACACCCATATGTTAGAATTGGCAGCACAGTTGAATCAAAAAGTTCCAGAACAGTATCAAATGGTAGTCCTAATTTTATAGTCTTTGCAATCAAGGAGAACATAGCTTTGCTGGCTTGTGCCTCAAGGTCTGTAATGCACTCCTTGAAGGAGCCATTCTGGGAGAGTGTCACACCTAAATATTTAAACTTATTGACAATTTCAATTTTCACTCTGCGGTATGTAAAGTTGTACTTATCCTGGTCCTTAATATTTTCACCAAAAACTGTAACCTTTGTTTTGGAACAATTAATATCTAATTTCCAGATTTTACAATATTTATCAACTTCGTCCAGTGATTTTTGTAGTTGCTGAGGTGTGTTTGACATAATTAGGGTGTCATCTGCATACATTAGAACAAACAATTTGAGATAGTTGTTTATGGCATCATCCTGAAATTTTAGATACTCACATCCATTTTCCAATAAGTAGTCTTCAATGTCATTTACAAAGAGAGGGAATAATAATGGGGAGAGGTTTTCTCCTTGCCTGACTCCATTCAGGCTCATGAAGTACTCGGACCTTTCCCCATTCATAAAGATACATGACTTTACCTCTTTGTACATTCCCTGAATTACTTTGAGGACTTTACCTTCAATACCAGATTTAAGCAATTTGACCCATAGAGCCTTTCTCCAGACACAGTCAAATGCCTTTCGATAGTCAATGAAAGCACAATACAGTTTCTTCTTGCTAGTCTTCATTATTTCAATAATCATGTTAAGTAGATACATGTGATCTATGGTTGAGTAACCTTTCCTAAAACCAGTCTGGTTTTCATTCAATATGTGATTTGATTCACAGAATTCTGTGAGCCTTCTATTCAGTAGAGATGTGAACAGTTTACCCATGCAGCTCAGGAGGGTAATACCACGATAGTTTCCTGGGTCTTTTTTTTTCGCCTTTCATTTTGTATATGGGAACTATCATACCAGTTACCCATTCTTTTGGTAGTGTTCCTGAGTTAAGGATTCTATTGAAAAGTGTCAGATATGTGGGCATTAGTACTTTGTAGCTGGCCTTAATGTATTCATTGATTATCCCATCAATGCCTGCCGCCTTGTTATTTTTGAGTTCTTTAATACATCTCTCGATTTCGGTGGCTGTGAAATCTCTGTTCAGATTTTCACTGTCAAAATTATTACAATTTTTAGCATTATTTTCTGTTGTAACATTGTCAGGCTCCTCTTCTAAATCTCCTGCTAGCCTCTTAAAATATTCAGTCATACCTGTGATTTCTATAGGAATGTTATTCCTTACTTTGGGTCCCTTCAACATGTCCCAGTATTCCTTTGGTCTTCTGTTCTTAAGTGACCTTAATTTCTCAATAAATGTTTTCTTCTCAGTTATTTTTGCTTTTGTGAGTTCTCTTTTATATGCTTTACTCTTCAAAACTAATATCATGCTTTAGAGTACACAGTGAGTTGAGGATTCATGAGGTTCCCGCGAACGCTCTATAGATCATGTTAGATGCAAGATTCACAAAAACTGTACGGTTATATTGATATAACCGCGGTAAGCGCGTGAGCGCGATCTCTACAAGATGAACTTATTCTACATCTCCCTTTCTCGAGTCTTTCAAGTATGATAAACTATAAGTCTTACTCTGACATAATGAGTCATTGAGTTTGATATAATCTCATACAAGTCTTTGAGTTTGATACGATAAGTCTTTAGTTTGATACTATGTTCAAGCATATGAAAATGATGAGACTAGAATATGAAGTCTTTTGACTTAACGATAACTTGGGTTTTAACTGTTAACCAACAAACAGAACTTGTGGAGAGAGGTTACTAGCACGATCATCCACTCATAAACTTTCAGCGTTTGTGCCCCTACTCTAGTTAGTCCTTAAACCTTTCTGGTTTGTGTATCTCTCGGCCTACTCTAGTACGAGTGATCTTAGGTGACTGTGGTTTAGGAGTCACGGCCTTAGCTGGACTTGCAGCTACTGCCTTTGGTGTCATAGTAGGTGTTGGCAGTAATGGTGTAGCTTGCATCGGCTGAGATTCATGCGTAATCGGCCTCAGAACTGGCTGTTGAACTGGCTTTTGAACTGGGTGTGAAGCTGGCAGTTCTTTCATCTGTATCCTATTGCGCACTAGTGTCTTGTTCGGTGTTTGAACAACATATGACCTTTCATGATGAGATTCTTTCACTGTTGCTTTTTCTTTCCGGTCTGGCAACCACACCTCGTCTCCAGGTTTGAGTGGTGTGAGGTCATGCGCTTTATGATGCTGGTCAAAGTTTCCCTTTAACTTCCGTTTATATTCCTCCTCACGTTGTCTAACAATACTTACATCGGGAGGTTCAATTCCCAATTTGGACGGGTGTATTGGGATTTTGGTGTTCAGGCGACGTCCCATGAGTTGAGCAGGTCTGAACCCATTCCTGATAGGTGCATTTCTGTGATTGAGAAGCGCTACATACGGATCAGGCGCCTTAATAAGGTCTTTCAAAGTGCGTACTGCTCGTTCAGCCTCTCCGTTACCGGAGGGATGACCTGGTGAGCTGGTGATTTGGATGAACCCATATTCCCTAGCAAAGTTCCTGAAATCCTGGCTCGCATACTGCGGTCCATTATCAGAACACACAATTTGAGGTATGCCTTGATCAGCGAAGATGGACTTCATTGTCTCGACAATAGTATGCGAAGTTATAGAGTCAAGCTTCTTATAAAAGGGAAATCTGGAGTAAAAATCTACAACAACAATGTAGTGAACATCTCCAAGATGGAAAAGGTCGGTGGCAACTTTCTGCCACGGATGGTCCAGTAGAGCAGATGGAACGAGTGGTTCCATGTAGTTGGGATTCTTGACCCGACAGTGGTGACATCTCTGGATTAACTCTTCTACATCTGTGCTACATCCGGGCCACCAAACACTGTCACATGCCAGCTGACGACACTTAGTGATGCCTTGATGCCCTTCGTGTAACTTGTTGAGGATGTCTGGGCATAGAGATGATGGAATGACAATACGCGTATCCATCAGCAACAGATCGTCCACGATGTTGAGATCTGCCTGGAAGGGGAGGTATTTCTTCGCGATACCCTTGACCTGTGATCGGTCTGGCCACCCATCACGCACATACATCGCAACTTCACGACACATGTCGTCTTCCCACTGGTGCTGATGAATCTGCTCTAGACGTTGGTCGGAAGCAGGAAGAGATTTGCCAACAAAGTTCACGTATACTGTTGTGTCTTCCTGGAACCTGATGTCGGCTTCTGACGGCCCAGTGCCTGGGGCTCGGGATAAGGTGTCAGCAGTGTAGAGTTCCTTGTCCGGCACATGGATGATGGTATATTCATACCACATAAGACGCATTCTAAACCTCTGGATTCTTGGGTCGAGAAGGTCTAAATCTTTAGAACCAAGAAGAGGTACCAGCGGTTTATGGTCTGTTTTGAGTGTGAACTGTTTACCAATGAGGTAATCACGAAACTTCTCACATGCCCATGTACTTGCGAGAGCTTCCTTTTCTATCTGAGCGTAGCGACGTTCAGTTTCGGAGAGAGATCTGGAAGCGTAGGCAACAGGACGCCAAACGGAGTTGGTTTTCTGCATCAGCACTGCCCCGAGTCCGTATGAAGATGAGTCAGCAGATACCTTGGTCTCAAGGTCGGCTTTGTACAGTGCTAGTACAGGAGTGTAACTGAGCATTTCCTTGATGTTGTTGAACGCCTCCTGCTGGGATGGTCCCCAGAACCATTCATTCTTAACCCTTTCACGCCGGGCACCTCTGACAAAGCAATGTGGGTAAGGCCGGGTAGGGTTTTAGTATATACCGCCAGGGGACGGGGTCTTTTCAGGCCAATTATGATAATTTCACTTGACCACGTGATAAAACACGTGGTCTTTAATATTATTTTATGAGTATTTCAAAATCGTAAGGTTAATGTTATACCAACATCCTGTGAACATTTCATCATTATTGATCAATTATTTACAAAGTTATTACACATAAACTATGATTTTGTAAGTCTTAGAAAATGATGCCTTAAGGCATCATCCGGCCACACACGGCGATGCCTTAAGGCATCATCCGGCCACGGGCGGCGATGCCTTAAGGCATCACCCGGCGCCAAAGGGTTAATACTTAGAAGTTCACGTAGTGGCTGAATCACCGTCGAGAGATCTGGCGTGAACTTCCCCAGATGATTTACCATGCCGATAAAACGGCGGAGTTCCGATACGTAGGTAGGAGCACTCATCTCCTTGATCGCTGCTACCTTCTGTGGGTCGGCCTTGATGCCGTCAGCTGAGATGATGTGTCCAAGAAACGTGATGGATGACTGCTTAAAGGTACATTTGTCTTTGTTGAGTGTGATTCCTGCGGCTGCGAGTCTACTAAGTGTTGCATGAAGACGCTGGTCATGCTCGGCTTCATCTTTACCAGACACCATGATGTCATCCATGAGACATACTACTCCAGGAAGTCCGGCGATTATGTTGGTGACCTGCTTCTGGTAGAACTCAGGTGCCGATGTGATCCCAAATGGTAGTCGGTTATAGGCAAACCTACCATGGGTAGTGATGAACGTGGTGAGGAGACGTGACTCCTCTTCCAATTCCACCTGATGATAGCCACTATTAGCGTCAAGTTAAGAAAATATTTTGGCTTCACCAATTTGTCCAAGGACATAATCAACTGAGGGCAACACGTGCCTAGGTTGTTTTACGGCCTTGTTGAGTCTAGTGAGATCCACACACAATCGAACATCTCCATTCGACTTTGGAACCACCACGACTGGAGCACACAAGTCCGTCGGTTGGTTTACCGGAGTGATAACCCCCAGATCCTGTAGACGTTCGAGCTCCTTGCCTACCTTGTCGTGCATAGCGATAGACACTCGTCGAGGAGTCATAACCTCGTATGGCTCTGCATCATCTTTGAGTTGGATCTTGTAGGTCTTTTCGAGTTTTCCCAGGCCATTGAACAATGTTGGGTACTGCTCCTTGTACTGTGAGACGGAACATGTGAACACTACGAGTCCAAGTGCTGTTGACGATCTGCAGCTGAGCAGATTAGATGCGTTTTCTATAACATAGATCCGCTCTGTGACTTTGTTCTTTCCGTGCTGGATTACACCCTTAAAGAACCCTAGAGCATAGAACTGGCGTTGTTTAGCACCTCAGAACACACAGTCGGAGGCCAGCAGTTTCTCCGAACTTAACTTCTCCGCATAGAGTGTGCTATCGATAAGCATGGCCTCTGCCCCGGTATCTATGCGCATGAGAGCGGGGATACCGTTGATGATGACCTTAGTGACCTTCTTGGACACTGCCCCCTGAGGAGTGTCGACTGATCCAAGGAAGGTCTCTTGAGTCTGCAGTATCTCCGAGTGAATGTCGTTCTCAACGTCCTCATTAACTGATCTCGGTTTCTTACAAACCTTGATAAAATGCCCTTTTATTTGGCAATTGTGACATACAGAGTTTTTGGCTGGGCAACGATGCCGGTCATGCGGACCACCACCGCAGAACGGGCATTTGCTTGACTGAGCTGATGTGGATGTCTTCTTCTTCTGGAATGATCCTGACAAGCGAGTATCTTGACCTGTTTTCTTCTTATAGTGATGCTTACTCAACGCGAGAGCAGCCGCCTCGCCGTTAGCTGTTCCACTAATCTCCGACGACTCTCTAAGTGCGGACTCATCACTCCGAGCCCGGTCGAGAAATTCTGTCAGGTTTATCGCCCCACGAGTGTGCAAGGTTTTACGCCGGATGCCATCATTATGAGTACATTGACAAGCTGGGCAATAATAAGAAGTTCCTCGATCTCTTCAACCTTTTTTTTCGTAAGAGCAAGCGAGTCCATGACATCCCGCACACGATGGTAGAAATTATCCATAGTCTCGCCCTTTTCCTGCCTAGTGTGATACAGCTTGTGTAAGAGAGCGAACGAGGTTTTTCCAGGGGAAAAATACTTAGTCAGTGCCTCCTTAGCTAACTTAAGGGTTCTACCTGCAACCCCATTATTGTCCAACTTTTTGAGAATTTTCCTAGTCGTACGAAGATAATAAAACAGTTTGTCAAATTTCTCCTCATCTTCATGGTCATTCGTGAAAGATTGTAGGGCAAACATAGCTTCCAACCCTTCTAGCCAGTCTTCCCATTCCTGGGAAAGGTCTGCTGATTTTTCATCAAAAATTGGGTAATATGGAATTTCCCCAGAAGCCTTTTGATCCCCCATGTTGAACTACTAGTTTGAGTTTGAGTCAAAATTTCAGAGAGTGACACTTCAAACTTTTGAAAACTGTGGTACTTTTGAGTAAAGCATATGTAGAGTCAATGAGTCCTACATTATAGTTCATATGACAACAATACTGAGTAGTTTTCACTAAACACACAGACACTGGTAATACTGATGAGTTCACAACTTGACCTAGTTGAGTGACTGACAGTGACAATTTTAAAACATCAGTTTGAGTTGAGTTTCACTTAGCTGCACTTGTCATCAATGTCCACTTGTCTAGTTGCCCACTTGCTGCCACCATTAAGGATTATGGAACACCAGTTGTATGTTTAGTACTTGTATTTAACTAATATCATGCTTTAGAGTACACAGTGAGTTGAGGATTCATGAGGTTCCCGCGAACGCTCTATAGATCATGTTAGATGCAAGATTCACAAAAACTGTACGGTTATATTGATATAACCGCGGTTAGCGCGTGAGCGCGATCTCTACAAGATGAACTTATTCTACAGCAGGTATCTGGACGGCTTTGTAGCCAGGAACCCGTAGCCAGCACGACTCGGTTTTCAGCGGTTGACGGACGGACTTAGTCGTGGGCGACCCTAACAGTACCTACGTTCCCGTAATACAGCGTATAGGGTCTGACTCTTCTGACTAGACGGACTCGAAGCTTTAAAAAAAATTCATTTCAGAACTTTGTCAATAATTGACGTAGGAACTCGAAATGAACATCAATAGATAGCTAAAGTTGTGCGAAAAACAGTTCGTGAATTTATATTTTGATTCTCGATATGCAACATATGATTATTTGTCATTGTTTGTTACGCGGTTCGCCGCGGGTGCGAGAATGTCAACTCCGAAAAAACAAGCGGGGCGTCCAATTTACGAAGCGGGGCGTCCAAAGCGTGTCGGCTACCAAGCTGGGCGTCCAGTATTCTAGCAGTAATTAACGCTGCTACACTACAGTCTACACACAGTTAAAGAACTATACGACCAAGAAGCACAAGTCCCATGTTTATATGACGTGACACTGCGTGGACGGTGGCGTGCGACTTGCTGAAAGTGTATGATATTCAAAGTATATCTCATCTTTTGATACTTCAAGACCCAGAAAACAACATAATACACAATTTATTTATTTGTATTTACTTCTGATAGCCTTAGATTTTCAATTTATTAGGCTTGACTCTAAAACATGTCTTGCAAGCGTTTGCTCTGGTGGCCAGTTTACCAAAGGAAAGAAATAATCTTGTAGCAGTATCTGTTGCATTTACTGATTTAGTATTAAAAAAGAAACAACATTTTACAATAAAGGAATATTAATTTCTCACTATATATTTCATTAGTATTGTCCTCTGAAAATCGGGGTGTCGGAGAACATGCTCTATGGGTCTCTATGTTGGAAAATTTGAAGGTCCTGGATAGTTTTGACTAATTTTCAAAACTATATTGTTTACACTTCTCATGACATATACTTTAAACAATTTAATAGAAACAATTGGCTCAGCATTGCGCCTCCCAGATTTTGAAACAAGTGAAAATCATGAAAAACACGTGTTTTTTTTTCATTTTCGGAATGAAAAATTCCTCTGAACTATACAAAACCCTATGTTGGAATGAAAGACCATAAAAAAATTGTCACTTTTACGTTGATGAGATACGTTTCTACAATATCAGCCATGAAAAAACCTATTTTGGCCAATTTAGCAGGTTTTAAAAATCCCACCCTTTAGTAGAGACATAGATCTAGACACTGCCAGTGAAGCCTGTAGGTGTCACAGAATCGCCCATTCAGGCACGGCTACCAAGTTATGGTTCACAACCCTAAAGTATTGCCACTAGAGTATAGCTGTAGGGTTGGACCAATCTGACTATGACTACTGTGTATAGGGAGCGTTCATCAATTATGGCATGGGGGGTGAGTTATTGGTGGAGGGGGCGGTTGACCAGAGGGTATAAATAAATGCAAAAGGTGAGGGGGGGGGGGGGGGCATTTTGAGGTATTTGCCGGGAGAGGGGGCATTTCATTTCAAGGTCTTTGCCTTTGTTGGGGGGAAAGGGCATTTCATTTCAAGGTATTCTTACTCGCCGTAGGAACTACTTTCTTCGTAGTCCTAGGGCAGCAGGGAATCAGTCCCGCGCGTATACCCAAAGAGCACGGACGTGTTTGAGCGACAGAGAAGGTAAATACCATTTTTCTACTGCTTTTAGCAGATTTTATTTAGTTTATTATTCAGCTGTGGACTGCATTTTGTTACTTTACCCTGTGGGGAACTTCAAGTAACTTATTTCCGAAAAGGTTTTCTTATGTTTTGCAGTTGGGACTCCGGGCTCTGGCCATTACAGAGGATATACGCACACTCACTCTCGTCACAAGTACTCCTTAACCGAGAGCCAATTTAAACTTGTTGGATTGCTTGCCATCAACATGATGGCACCTAAGAAGAGCAATCTGAAATTCTAGAAAAGTTTTTAAGCCAAAATGAAGACGATTTAACATGTGCACAGAAGGAGCCTTTCAAGATGGCCGCCTCCTCAAAACAAACAAAGAAGTCGCGCAGAGCACCACATCCAGTACTAGACTCAGACAACCTACTAATTCTGGAGCAGATTCGCTAGGAAATGAAATGATTGCACAAGATGCGACGCTAATGGCGTCCCCTCTCTACCAAGGGGGTTTTGACCGGGAAATCTGGACTTTTCAGATGGCTCAACAGCATCAAGACCATTTACAATCAAACGATCATGATCTTTTCCTTTGTTCGGATAAGGATGATGCTCAATTGAACATTGCAGATGATAACACTTCAGTCGTTAAAAGTAAACCGGATATGGATAACCTGGAAAAAGACGAAGAGGTTCAACCAAAACTGTTTGCGAAAGCAAAACATGGAACCATCATTGCGGCCGCACTAACCGCCCATGAAGAAGTCCACAAGATTCCGGCTTCGGCCCCGCTTAATGCAGAGTTAGCTGGGGTTTTTGATTCGTTTCTTAATAAAACCACAGACATGAAACAAGGGAAAATGCTGATAGATAAATATCCACCACCAGAAAACCTCAAAAACATGAAAGTCCCACTCATGGAGGATACTCTCAGAAGCAATAAAGAAATCGATAACTCGATAAAGAAAACAGACCAGCAAATGGTTTTCACAAGCCAGGCCATGATGGCCGCTTTCACAGCTCTAAGCCCGATGATACAGCTCGCATTCACATGTGGTGAGGATGACGCCAAGCTAAACAAAGCAGCATCTGGAAGTGTAGATGCCATGCGCTTAGCCTTCTACGCCAACACCGCTATGGTGCGAAGAAGGCGAGAAGCATTTAGAGGAAAACTCACGATTACGATTACAAACTCTAAAATCAACAATGAGTTCCTCTTCTGAGACACAGCTCAGGAATCCCTGAAAGAGGTCGACAAAGGAGGGAAGTTATTCAAGAAAATCCTCACAAAACCGGAAAACAAGGAAAAGTAAGAAAAGACAATCCCTGGCAAAATAAACCCGACAATTCCAACCTCACGGGTTGGGGTTTCGCCAGCAGCGTTACTTGGGCCGGAGACCACAGTACAACTACGGTCAGCAGTTCAACAACGTGAGGCCGTGGTACCCAAACGGCCCAAACAACTAAAGCAACGGTTACAGACACCAGAAGCCACAGCAACAACAGAACCAACCAAAGAAGAAATAAGTAAGGTTGGTTTTGATGATTTCTCAAATGATTGTGATTTGAAAAATTCTCCCGATACCTTCAGGGCAGGTTAAACGAAAGATTCTTTAGGTAATTGGAAAAAACTGACCAAAGATATGTGGGTATGTAATATGGTAAAAGGAGCAAAAATACCTTTCTTGTCAAAACCCATGCAAAAATGAATTCTGGAACTGTATAGACTATCTTCGGAAGATAAGCCTAAGGTTGAAATTGAATTATCAAAGATGCTTGAGAAAGGTGTATTGAGAAAGCAGAACCGTCATCTGATCAATGTGTATCAAATATATATTTACCAGACCTAAACCTCACGATAAAGTAAGGATTATCTTAGACTTAACTGAACTTAATAAGCTCATGGAATACCAACATTTTAAGATGTCCTCATTGAATACCGCCATAGAAATGACACAAAGGGGCCATTATATGGCTTCGGTAGATTTGAAAGACGCATACTACTCTATTAGTTTATGTACTGCTCACAGAAAATACCTCAGGTTTTTCTGGAAAAACCAGCTATTTCAATTCACTGCTTTACCAAACGGACTTGCCTGTGCCCCGAGAATTTTCATGAAAATTCTGACACTTGTATTTGGAGAAATGAGAAAAAAGGGGGTTCAATGCTTCGGCTACATAGACGATTCTTTTGTAATGGCTGAAACACCTGAGGAATGTTCTGTAGCAGTAAAACAGCTGGCAAAGACATTAGATAGCCTTGGTTTTGTAATACATCCAGAAAAATCGGTATTCCAACCCTTTGAAAAACTCCTGTTTTTAGGATTCAATATTGACTCTGTACACATGTTGTTGACCCTAAATGAAGAAAAAATGCAAAAGTTTCTTGAATTTTCTGAAACATTAATAAAATCACAATTCTTCACATTAAGACACTGCGCTGGAATGGTAGGCTTGATGATCGCCTATTCCCCTGGAGTCGATTATGGACTCGCGAACCTCAAAAGATTTGAACATGATATAAACAACGCTTTGATTAATAAAAAAGGCGATTTTTATGCACAAATGACGCTTTCCAAGGAAGGAATCCCTGATATTATATGGTGGACACACCATATCAATGACGCTAAGAGAGAAATCAGACAAGATCACAGCAATCTATCCATATCCACAGACGCTAGCCTCGATGGTTGGGGAGCTCACTGCAATGGAACCTCTATAGGGGGACGTTGGGTTCAAAACGAAAAAGAGCACATAAACGTCTTAGAACTAAGAGCAATCTATTTGGCATAATCAGTTTTTGCAAAGAAAGACAAAAAACAATCCATATCCAGACTGATAACGCTACAGCACTGAGCTATGTTTCAAAGATGGGTGGAGTGAGATCCCCCTCTTGCATTTTAATCGCCCACGAGTCAATGGAAAATTGGATAACAATATCCTACTTGCCAGGGAAACTCAATTGCCTGGCAGACGAGGAGTCAAGAGTATTCAAAGACAACCTAGAATGGTCACTTTCGGATAAACTCTTCCAAAATTTGTAAAAATTTTTGGACAACCACAAATCAACTTATTTGCATCATTTAGGAACAACATATGTCAAATTTACGCATCATGGAAACCAGATCCACATAGTACTTATGTGGATGTGTTTTCTATACCATGGAAAGACTTAAACATTTATACCTTTCCTCCTTGCAGCCTCATACTGAGGGTCCTGCGAAAAGCAAGGGAAGAAAAACCGCAGAGGTTCATGTTGGTCACCCCAGATTGGCCATCGGCGGTATGGTATGCACCGCTACTGCACCTACATGTAAGGAAAATCGGAAGAAAGATTAGCAACCTTTTTCTCCCAAAATCACAAAGACAAATTTAAGTTAAAAAAAACCTACCATTTTCCAAGTGTGTAAGTATTTAAAATCGCTTGCGGATGACAACTACCCATACGGTTCCATCAACGCAGCTAGATGTGTTCTCTCCATTTCCTTGCCAAGGCAAACAAATGGAGAAACAATAGGAAGAGATTTCTAGGTCAGTAGAGTGGTTAAAGCCGCCTACTTCAGAAATCCTCCACATCCCAAATACTCAGAAATTTGGGATGTGGGGATAGTACTAAAACTGTTCAAAACTTGGGGCCAAAACAAAAGTTAATCACTAGAGTACCTAACAAAGAAAATCGTTGTCTTATTTCTTTTGATTTCGGGACAAAGAGGCCAGGCTATTCTTGCGTTGTCACTAGACGAACTCATTTTGACGGATCAGAACCAAGTATGATTTGTCTTGATGTTTTTGATGAAGACGGCTAGAACAGGCACACCACTGCAAATGATCATGCTAGACCCGTTTTGCAAAGATAAACGTTTGTGTATTGTACGTACTGCGAAACACTATGTAAAACAAACTGCCAATATTAGAAAATCGCAGGAACTCATTCTCTTGTACA
Source organism: Alentia gelatinosa (assembly GCA_950022655.1). NCBI lineage: Eukaryota > Metazoa > Annelida > Polychaeta > Phyllodocida > Polynoidae > Alentia > Alentia gelatinosa. The sequence goes on from OX465579.1 coordinate 84,013,180, forward strand.
GAAAACCGTTCGCACCTAACACCGTGATACGGAAACATTTTACAAGGCATAGTGTCTGAAGTGTGCTCGTTAGAAAATGTAGTGTCTTGTATTCTTTTGAAAAGGTTTCTCGGGCCTTGCCAGGAAGGTGACCTTCAACGCGGTGCTGTAAAAGCGGCCGTGTGTACACCGGGACCTTGCACCTGCCGTGAATTGTGGGATATCCTAATTTAGGCATACAACAAAATTTCCTCTTACATTAATAATTACTTCGAATGCAAATAGAGATGATTTATGGCTCTTTATCACACCCTGAATAGCCAGCTAATTGTCTAACACCATAATATCTCCGCATAGTGCATTGCTTGAGCAACCTACGGAATATCATCGCTGCTATTACAGGCTTCTGGGTCGGATCTACATTTATGTGAAATGTCAACACTCATCTGACTTGCTAAACTCAGCAGGGTTTTGTTAGTGTCTTGTTTGCTCAGTTGTTAGATTTGTCACTAGATCGCCCTGCATACCTCTCTTCAATGCATACATAGCTCCATCAGTAGAGACACCAATTGAGGAGCATGTTACCAGGTTACACCACATTTTATTAACCACATCTAGAGGAACCGGTCTTATCTGTGGCAAACATCAGAGAGCTGGCTTCATATCCATTGAGAATATTAGCAGTACTGTAGAGAAACCTATGAAAGTTTGTGGTTAGCCCATTAGTCAATGTGAAGGGTGAGATAAATTCAGAAACCTGTGTTGTTTTTTTCTCCCTGGTTTGAATTAGACCGATGCGTTGGCAAATTTAGTGTGGGATAACCTTTTGGGATTAATTGTGGGTAAACAAATTTTTGCATCGTGTACCATTGCGTAGAGTTTAAAATTCTTAAAAGAAATTCTGACACAGCCTTTTCCCGTGTTTTGTTTACGCCCGTTATGCATTCGGACTTACGTCTATGCAACAACGATGCTATTATGAGAAAACGTGGTTACTAAGCCCGTACGGGTGGCCGTTCGAGGTCATTTGATGAAAAAATACGGCCCGACGCCGCAGGCGGGAGGGCTGTATTTTTTCATCAAATGGCCGTACGGGCTCAGTCACTACGTTTCCTTATTACTATACACCTCCAACTCATTTAAAACGCCATTTCATGACCTTTCCTGCACCGTGGTTAATGCCCCTGTTCCTGTACAAAGCTAATGACATTCACTACGGCCCGCTAGCGGTAAAAACCCGGCAACGATCGATGTGCAGCAACAGATAACGCTGTAACTTCACCTCCCGTAGGAATTAAGCAATGGAATTTTAACACGAGTACGGCACATCTATAACCTATAATCGTACCAAATATGATGAAGATCGGTCACTTTAAACTGAAGATATCGGCGTTTGAATACGGCGACTTCGACATTCACTGAGCACCGGGAGGTGGGAGGGTGAAAACCCGGCAACTGCCGATGTGGAGCGGACTATGAAATGTATGACACAGGACGACCTGGAACTCTGGTAGCCAACGTAATTATGACGTTGACAACGCGGAGCGGCCTTACGGGCAGCGGTCGGACTTGTTGATATCGATCAGTCTCACGGATTTGAGCCATTTAAACGGTTTTACGTGAATTTCACATGTTGACTACCTCGATATTTGGACAATACATACTTCCAGTTCTTACGGGTAAGGCTTAGCATGTCTCTCAGGTTATGAATGGAAGAGAACCGCCATTTTCTTTGTTTGTTTTTGACACGGACACTGGTCACGCTTTGTCGTGATATTTTACGTTAGCGGGCTGTAGTGTCTGTAGCAGCGGTATGTACGTTTTGCAATGCTTAAGCCTATGGGAATCCATACGTCCTACTACTCGGCAGGCCCGAACAGAATTTATACGATACCCCTAGCAGCAGTTAGTATATCATAGATGTTCGCCCATAGGTGTATAGTAATATATCATCCTGAATAGTTATTCAAGGGATGTGCACTCTTCAGACATGCCATCTTGTTTATTTTCAGTATACTAAAATCGGTCCATCTAGCTGCCCCTGTCATCTAATTTCGCCATGCCCGCTCGCTTATCACCTGGGAACCAGCGTATACGCATGTAGAGTGCTTTCTGGTGCAGGCCGTAGGGTCAGATTTACCACAGTTGTGACTGGTATTTCTTACTTCACTCCCAGGCTGAGTTTGTTTGGTTTGGGAGTCGAAAGTCATTTTAACACAATCTCTTGGGCAGATAGCCACTGATATGTGGTATGTCAGCACCTGAAATTGATTGTATGTAGAAGAGGTATTTTAACCCACTGGCGCGAGGCACATCAAGAAGTAACATGCAACACTCCAAACATAGCAGGTTCAGGGATAAGTCAAGGAATTTCGGACATAGAAAAGTCAGGGAATTTGATACTGGGAAAAGTCAGTGAATAAATATAAAAGATGTAGTGCATTCCAGGAAAATGAGCATGATGTCATTTAGTCCTGGAGGCTCTGACTGTCAAACAGTGCAGACAGATAGAGAGGCGGTCTAGAGAACACTAGGCTAACTGGTCGACCAGATTGGTACAGCTCAGCTCAGCAGCCGTTTTCTTTATGAATATAGGTCGAATCTTTCTGATTTTTGTTGTTGTTTCCTGAAGCAAAATGCAGTAAAATTGCCTACCTTTGCATTAGTTCCAAATAAAAGAACAGCCAAACACAGGAGAATGCCAAGAACCAGTTTATCACATATGGCTGACATGAGTTAGAAATGGTGAAATGTGAAATGAGCTGTACAAAAAGGCTCCAAAAAGTGTCACAAAAGAACAAAACAGGAGTTTCTACCGTCAAAAAGGACTTATTATACATCTCTGAAGATAAGGGTGCACAAACATGCACTGACATTGACAGGATTATTCAGAACCGAGGAAGTGCTTTTCGGTACTATGGGAAAAAATACATGTGCTCTCTGACTGTCCGCTAGGTAGTCAAAGTTTCTTGGACTAGATGTCATTATGGGATGGTGTTTGAGCATTACAGGATAAATAATCCGTGTGTTTCAAAAGATCTTCCTTGGGTGCATATTCCGCGTCCCTGGTGGGGGTGTGGGTTGGTTGCAAATCGGAAAAAATTTGAGCTGTTTACACGTCTACATACAGGATAAATAATCCTCCCACATACAAAAATTTTACCTCCTCACACACTCAGCCAACCTGACACTGAGTAGTTGCCCACTGAACCCAGTCAGGCCAGTCAGCAGTAGGGGAGGGGGCATGTATGTATTCCCCTTAGACACTTACGTATACCATCCGCTGTAATGCATTACAGATTTTTATTTTGTTTCCTCTAGGGGAGATTACCAGTCACTGCCTCATTTGGGTTTGTGACAGTATTTAATAACACTGTCAGTCATGCAACCTTCCTTTTCAACTGGATGACTGATTAAGGATTAGATCTTATCCTACCCCTAATAAAAAACTGCCATAGACTTAAAATCGGCAAATTATATGTGGCAGGCCATGACAAAAAGTGTTTTTTATGCCACTAGATTTGAGGTGCACCCAGAATGACACTCTCCTCCCAGATATTTCGCGGCACCAGTGCTTGCTAATCTCTGCCTCAACCCAACGCTGGTTCCCTGGTATCTAAATAAGGACAGGGAAACCAGCTAAAATTTCAGATTCAAAACAAGGCAACTGTCAAAAGTTTTGAAACTCAATTAACTCATATATTATGAGTTGTGAAATGTGGGAATTGTTAAATGAGCTTCATAGACAATCCAGCGGTTTTTGTTTTCAGCTCTAAACCACTTTATCATGTGAATCCACAGTTGATTAGACTGCCCCTTCAAGTGAGCACATGTGTCATGTTTACAAAACCAAACCCAATAACACATGAGGTGTTTTCCACTAAAGAAAGTAATCCCAGAGTCTGTGTCTGGTTTGAAATAACAAATAACAGAAATGAGTGTATATCCTTTACCACATAAATATGTGTATCTCTATAGATAAATATAACACAAAATACTCCCCAAAGCTTTCAGAATTTAGGATATTCGAAAAAAACTGGCGGATGGGACAGATTCTGTCCCAAACAGGCAGGTCGGTGCCGAGATACAAGCAGCCAGAGGAAGTAGAGCGCAGGATATCTGCGAGGAGAGTGCCAGAATGATCCTGTGTGGGATTTATCGCGACCAACCATAATATCGTAGCTCAGCGCAGACAGGGGTTGGTTTCCAAACTATCAAAACATGACTAGAAATGGCCAGATCACAAGGGTGGAGATACTGCCATTCAGAAAATTTGAGGAAAACTCGAAAAAAAGGGGTTTTAAATGCCGAAAAAGGCATGGGGAAAAACCCAACAGGGCTAGCTGCAATGTTCACCTGATGAGATCAGAAGGTCGAAACTATCGAGCATGAAGAGAAAGATAAACGCAGATTTCCTCCACATATACGAATTCAGAACATGGTTCGCCAAAAATCCACCAGATGACAGGCGAATCAACCCAACCAGCAGTTCTATAAATTGTTACCAGGGCAATACTAACAGAACGACCACTGTGAACTAAGGCGCCGCCGGTTAGGCAAGCCCAAACGCATGGTAGATGCCCTGGGGTAGATGGGAGGGTTCATTGGATCAGACGTTTTCCCGTGATTAATCAGCCAATGAAAAATCAAGAAAAGGGTCACCTGACCAAACTGACCAATGAGGGTCTAGTTTTGTTAGTAAAAATTGAATATTCAACACCACCCAGCCATCACAGAGCCGGGATACGATCACTTGCTAGATTGTCGTGGTAGCAGCCTCGTGTTTCAACAATATTTATACAATGGCAGCGCCTGCCTGTATCCCCCATCAGATGGCAGCAAAGTGACTGGAAGTTTCCACTCCTTATGTACATTGTTGCTATTAAAACGCAACCCACACAAAATGTGAACGAAATTGTGTCAGTCTTAGATATTATCAAATACTGACAAGAAAGAGCTGGAAAGTGTCTTATAATGCTAAAACTAACAGTGTAATTGAGAAGTATTAGAATGTATACACAAGTCACCACCAAAATAATGTTACGAATTCTTCTCTTCTAAACAATATTTAATATCCAACTGTTTTGCGAGGCTTGAGTTCTACTCCCTAAGCATGTACCTATGCTGTCATTCCGTAGGGGGTACGGCGAAATGAGATGGCAGGGACAGCTCGATGTGGCGGACAGATTCTGATCCATTCCCTGAGCGTAAATTCTGCGCCTTTCTTCCTGAGCTGCTTGTATCGCAGACAAATAACTATGTAATCTTGGCATGCAGCGTTAATCTATTACTACCGAAAGGCAGGGTGAAGATGCCGGAAGTTTTCAGAGTGCGGAGATCAGAAAATTAGTCCTATATCTCTTTTTTTGCAACAGGGCTAGAAGTGAATCGTAAAAGAAAAAGAACACCAGATTATAGTCCTACAAAAAAAGAATAGCAGTATTGAGTTTTTCTTTACATGAGAATCTCACTCTCGTGGCACGTCAGTCGAAAATGTGCCTTTTTATATATAAGGTATATGTAGCTATTAAAAGCATCATGCAATGTTTGTTCTTGACTACAGGGTTGCACCACTTCGCTATCCTGATAAATAATACAATGAACAATCGAAAATCCATCCTGGCTCCACCACTGCTGACGTAGATGTTTGGTTCAGTACTTAAGGGAAACTTAATTAAATTAATACAGAAGTCCGCATGGACGTACCAAACCGCCTTTTCACTCTTCAGTCTTCATTCTAAGTTTGGGGGTTACCACCTCTTAATTAAGGGAAACTAGTTAACCTAATTGGGATGGGTCCTCGTCCCGCATTACTTTCACTAAAACTACCGCATGAGCCCGTAGAGCAAATGCGGTAGTTTTAGAGAAAGTAACAAGGGACGAGCACCCATCCCTATTAGGTTAACAAGTTTCACTTGTACTATACACCTAAAATTTTTGTAAATATTCAATAACTTACCATAATAAGTCTATGTCGAAGCGAAATCAAACTAGAATGGTAGTGCGGAAGTCACTTTCTGCTACTAACTTTAAAGCTAGTTCCCCGGTCTTTCGCTAGCTACGCTGCACCACTCCAGTTCATCTCCAGTTTAGTTTGCTCCAGCAATGCAGTGTGTTCGCTAGCTTGCTTTACTGCAATATTCATAGCCACGATTTCGTAAATAGAATTAAAACTCTTAGAAAATTATTTTCTTTGCAAATATTAGTCTCATAATATTATTTGTTAATTTTCTGTTTGATTATTTATGATTTATTTTCGTATTTCCGTTATTAAACGTTTTCAAAGTATGGTGGTACGGCGCCATACCTGCACAGTATGGTGGTACGGCTCAATTACCACTTGTACAGCAGAGGTTGGTATTTGGATTATTTTTGGGCATAGGTGTATAGTACAACATGCAACCATCGCTTGTTTATCTTATTTCATGTTTTCCCTATAATGACTAATATTTCCTTGGGAGTGCATTTCTTGAAATAACCCGGGTAACCTGGTTTGAAAGCTAGCTTTCATAATGTGTTGGATTATTATTTGAATTCAAGGCAGTTCAGCAATATATATGGCCTATGGATATATCTAGAATCAACCGTCAGCACATTTTTGATTATATATGACGTATGTCTATTTTCATGAGTAGAATCTCATATTTTAGTCTATTTTAGAATATTTTTGACAATAATTCAGTTAAAGGTACACTTGCAGTATTTTGTAGAAAAAGCCGAGGAAAGACACATTCATAGGATAAGAGTTACGGTATGTGAAAATGTAGAAACAAAACAATTAAGTGCTCCTCGTGTATGTTTTATTTCTAGATTTAGCAAGTATTTTATCGTCTGCTTTGGTCAATTAGTCTTGATTCTTTTTCTAATCAACTAATGGCAATGTTCAGACAATCACAACTAAGCCTATTTTCTCCTCACTGGTATTATGATTTTACGTGAAATTGTAACTGGGAAAGTCGTTGTACTTGCGAGACTTTACAATAAAGTAAATAAAAAAGGCACAGGGAAGCACCAGTCATTCCAGACTAACACGAGCATGTGTATAGAAGTCTTCACTCATCATCGTCCATTGTGAATACTGAAGGGGAATGCCATAAGGCTTTTGGGTACACTCACAAGAGGGAGGGGGTGAGGTGTGGGCGGGGAGGTGACACAGTGACACAGTATGTCATTCTAATCTAGCACTGCACCATACGTCAAGGTTTCCTAGTAGGCATGTACACGCGCAGAGACGGGCGTATACAGACCCTAACATGGGGTTTCTTACCCTTCATAACAGTTTACTTTCTCCAAACTCGGCCGTCTCTCCTTATCACGTCTCCTATGATGACCACCCCGAGCTTTAAGTTCTACACCTGTTGATCAAGCCAACGAGTATTTCTCTACACTCATTGATCAAGCCCAGCTTCCCGAGACTGAGTTGCCGATAGGCAGTGCGTATACTCCTATCTCTCTGCGTCATATCTCGGACTTTCTCGCTGTAGATGGCAGACGGCCAAGTTGAGGCTGACAGCACAAATGTATGTGCTCCCGGCGTGTCCTATTTGTGCTAAGAGTGGCCCGCCAGTCTACACAGACGACATTCGACAACAGCGATCAAGTCGTACCACTGAGTGACTGACAGACCCAGCACAACCATCACCAGGTAGATGAGAGAGTACAGGTTGGACACTCGAACCTTCTGCCTAGGAATATAGGGATGGACACATGTGAACCGCTGATGATAGTTTGTATACAGATGCTGATGTATAATTGTGTGTCACATGTGTGCATCTCCAACCCAGCACTCTGTGAACATTCACGGAGAACCAGACTGGAATTCGTGTTGTAGTGCTTGGGAGACTTGGAACAAGATCAAACCACTCCCCAAGTCTAAGCACAGAGATAAAGTGGTTCCAGCCTCTCATTGCCACATACACACACTTTGTTGACTTATAACCCAGCTATCAGCAGAGGCCATCCTGCCAAAGCCGCCCTCTTTGTTTGATCTTGTTTGACCCTCTCTTTCTGAGTCAGCCACGTCCAGTATTCGCTGATAACAGAAAAGGAACGGTACTAACAGGGAACGCTTGGAACCAGTTTCAAAACTGGTAACGGGTAAACTTGACGTCCGTTACTGAAGGGAGGCTCGGAGTTACCATGGTAATCAACCAGATAATTGGTAACCAGGCAGTGCATTCGTAACCATACCGGACAATGGTAAGCAGGCAACGTCCTGGTAACCAAATAGGCACAGTTAACAGAGTAAGAATCTGGTAACCAAGCAACATGCCGGGGATGATAGCTTGTTGCCGGCGGTGGTACGTCAGTACAGATGACTGGGTTTACCCAAGTATCAGGAGCATTTTTGTCTATGGAGCAGGGTGAGTAATCCATACCATAGTCTATTATCAAATTTGAACTGCATGTTGGCCTTCTATTTCTGTTTGCACAGTATATCGAGCAGCAAGAACGACACCTGGTCACATATAGGGGGACATACAAATGTCCAGATAGAGGAGGGCAGTGTGGTTTATCTTACTCCTGGTACAAGTCTAGCCATAGGAATAAAATTAAAAAATTATACGCAACGATAACCCACGTAAAGTGATAACACTATGCCATAGTTGTGGCAGAGTGATATGAGATGACGTCATAAGCGACTGCCCAATCAGCGGCCAGGATTTGAAAAAGTAGACAAGACATCAACATTGAGATTTAAACGTTCCTAACTGGATTTGCAGAAGTAATTTGAATCGTTCTGATATTGTCATGCTATTCTAATGTCATTGAAAGGGGTGAGATAAATTCATAACCGTACTCGAATCATAAGGTAAATAGATAATAATCGATGGATTTGTGGATAGGCGACCGTAGACCACGAGAGGTTGAGGCTATTAATACACGAGCACTAGCGAGTTTATTGCTACGTCAACCTCGACTCTATACAGAAACAGGATGGTCACGGTAGTTTTACGTCAAAACTGCGCCGAAAATTAAAATTGTCAATTTGATTATCCTGAAGGCAGAGGAATAATCTTATTGACAATTTTACAAAGTATTTTTGACATACAACCAGAGTCAGCCTGTTTTGTATCATTTTACCTTAAAAAAGCGAAATTTATTTTTTAATGATGCCGATTGTATGGCTGTACCCCGTACCTTAGACTGGCTCCAGTCCCTGCATTCTATGGCTACCCTGCTCGCTGGGATACAGGGACTGGTACAATCGGTAATGGTGTTGCATTTCTGGCGCGGCTTAGCTCCAGCATTCTTAACACTCTTCATACAGATATCCTGGCTACTGGTCAGGATATCTGCTGGGAGATTGATACCCTTTCACTTTGATCTCAATCCAGTCACAGTCAGGAGCGGGCGAAATTTATTGCTATGACTACACATGAAGCCAGGGAACTGGAAGAGGGGACGGGGGAGGGGTAGGAGGAAGTATATACACAATATTACCATGATTTCGATCTGAGTGGCCGTATTCTCCGCGTAGTTGACGCGTAGTAATACTCCGAGCTATAGCGAGGAGTATTACGTAGGAGGATAGAAGGAGAGGTTAGAAACCCAATTTAAATAAGCGGGAAATCCGCTGCAAGTAGGGTCTCTAAGGTCTATATGTGGTCGCGAGCTCGACAAATGCACACGTCTCATATACTACGGGTAACTATTTCTAGCCCATTTCATATACCTTCAAACAGAGATATTTGAATTAGAAAAATTCCTTTATACAAAATTACGATCGGGCTGAAACAGAGTGAATACAACTAGAAAGGACAAAGTCGACGCTATTGTGTACCCACTCCTCGGGCTGGGACCCCCTAAATAAATTGCGCGCGTGGAACAATTACCTATGTACCAGGATGCTCTGCCAATACCTAGTATCAGCCCCTTGTATATACGTTATACATGTATTTGGTACGGAAGTTAGTCCGAAAAGGATGTGTGCCTCTGCAGCAGGATGTGCTCTTTTTACGTGACTCATGGAATTTCCATTTTCTTGGTCTACTGAATGTTCAGCGAGGAGTGCCATTCATGAATTGGAAATGGGAAATCCACGATGGGACAGGATCTATAGGAATATTCATATATGAATAAAAGTTAAGGCAAAAATAAAACACACCGGAACAGATATAGAAACATGAAACATTTACGATAGATGAAAATTATTACCAAAATATCAGTTATTTTTTCAGACTCATCATTTCTAAATTTTTAGATTGAAACGAGATTTGATTTTCTCATCTACCTGGGTTTCTCTCTAGAAACAGTCGAACTCGGACTCCTATGCCTCGTCCCCCTTTCCCGTGATTTTCAAGACTTATTTTTGAACCACCCAGAATGTAAACAAAGAATAAGATTTGTCCATATATCTACCATTATCATGTAGGCTTCTGGAACTACTTTACAATAATTATAGTAATATTTTTCATGGTGTGTTTAAAGTTAGGACGTGAATGTAAACCGGCCATTATTACCAATGGTTGCGAGTATAATCAGTGGTTTGGGGTTAGGAATTGTTACCAATGTGGTATTAAATTTAAAGACCAGTAACCATCGCAGGCACCTCAGTGCAAGTCCGTATCGTTTAGTACACAAAATAGGCCCTTCATTGTCTGAGTTCCGTGGCCTACTTGTTTGCAGGTCGGTGCTGCGGCTATCCCCCAGCCTACCCCATCAAAGGACTTTAAAAAAAAAACATAAGAAAAAATACACGTCAAGGGCCCATTCACATCGAACTTATGTAGTGAGGAGTAAAACCTTTTCGAAATATTTCGTAGATATCTTCTTTAATATATTGCGTATATGATGTAGAATATGGGTGGGGTCAAAATTCTCAGAAACTTTGCGTACATACTTTGCTCTGTATAGTTTTAAACAGGGAAATATTCCCTGGCTTTTAGCCTCGTCAATGTTAGATAAATTATATACATGTACGTGTAATATACTGTGTGCAAGGGTAATTAGCATTAGTGGCGCAATGGTAACGATAGCACTGTATTGCAGGCATGATGGTAGGCAGTGTTCTTTTTTATTACATCCCCACAACACTATACTGGGCTGACTGAGACAGTCTCTGACAACCTTTTATCATTTTACATTGCAGATATCTTAGTATGTTGATGTTATCTTCTGATCAGAATATATCAGAAGAAAGAGAAATATGTTAGCTATCGATTCCGGTGAGTTTTATTGCTAGATGACAATAGCTGAAAACGCCAGAGTGCGAACCATCTTGGTTCACCAAAAAAACCCGAAACACTTGCCTATGGATTGAACCACAACCCAAATACATTTGGGTGGTAAACCATAGTTACACTGACCCGATAGATTCATTTGGAGGAGGTGTGATCAGGAATAATCAGCATGTCGAAGTCTTCTATATATACCTTACACTAAATTTTTGAAGGCGAGAATGATATATTAATTGTTAATATGTTATATTTTTTCAGTTGACAAGAGGATGTTAAGTTAAATTGACATTAAAAGTCACATTTTGTCAATAAGCAATAGGATGTGAAGTTACTCATTGTTCACAGACAAGGGACAGAGGAGACTGTTTCTCGCCCTGAATGAAGACTTCACGCGAGAATGTTTATATGATACGCTTAGTGTCGTCTGCCTGTCATGCCCGGATTAGATCTATCTGCTTATGTGTAACTCCTATGGCAAACATATATTATTTTAGTTGGCGAGGGTGGGGGCAGTACGTCGGGTGTGGGTGGGATGGGAGTGAATGAGGGATGGAGGGAGGGGAGGGAGGAAGGGAAGGAGGGAGGGAGGGAAGGGAGTCGAGAGGTTTGAGTGTGTCTTTAAACCCAACAGTCTTTCCCCCTTATTCTCCCATTTTTCCTTTTAAGCGGAGATTTTGCAGCACGGAAGTTGTATATCTTAAAGGAGATGATAAAATCCTAGAGTTACGTATCACTGATAATTCTCACTCGAGAAAGAGTGTTATCAAAGGTGGTAAACTACACCGATAAGTATACGATTTCCATTTTGTGCCGACAATTTGTGGTCCTTGACCTATTTTCCTAGAAAGAATGCATTGTAACTGGTGTCATATAAAAGTTTGGTATGATTGTGGTTTGTGGTTGAATATTAGGCTGTTCGCACATAATATGGAAGACGTCTGTCCTTTGCGATCATACTTGTTTGCTCAAACCGCAAACCACATAAATGTCACATCGAAATCAGAGAAAAGTCTGTCGTGTTTCCCACATAACGCTCCCATGCATCCTATAACCACCGAAAAGAGAGGGATAGGAGTTTAGGCCTACATATATAGAGAAGTGTGGTATGTAGTAACAAATTAAAAAGGATAAATATAGAAATGGTTCTTGGAATTAAATATCGCATAAAGTAGGTGTGATAGAGACTTAATAGAGGCATGTACTGGTACCACTGGTGCCATGGATTCATCGCAAAGCCATAAAAGGTCCTGAACGGCGGGTGAGTCCAGTAAAAACGGCGGCACCTCTCGCATCGCACACAGTCGCTCCTGTGGGGCCAGGCTTGTGTGTGTGTACAATTGTGTGTGATGTGAACGATCCGTCGCATCGCACATCTTGGAATGTTCGTGAGGTGTGATGGATTGTTCGCATTGGTATGATGAAATTCTCATGTATCAGATATATCCTCAGGGTCCCCTGGGATGTTAAACCACACACAAACGAATAATCATGTAGAACTTACTGCCTCAGAGAGACTGAAAAACATGGGACACATCATTATTGGCCATAGCATGGCCACTATCTATAGGTATGAATGGGGCCTAAGGCCCATAAACATCGACCACAGATTCTCACCGATCTGATCACCGATTATAATCAGGAAGGAGAATGTCACTGTCCTAGGCCCAGTACCCACTAACTACGACATGCTACGACAAGCATTACGACACACTCTGACACAGAATTTCTCTGTCGTAGCCCAATCGTAGCACTCGTGAGCCGTCGGGAGCCAAGCCGGGGTGAGCCACGGGCCGCTGGTGTGAGTCATAGAAAATAATTAAAAGTTTAATAACTTCGGTTCCAATTAAGATATCGGGAAACGATTTTCAGATTCACAATTGCCCCTGTCACCCCTACAAATCGATATAAGGCTCTTGTAAATCGGACTGGGGGATAGGTAGCATCACTGTTCAAATGGCCTTCTCAGAATCGGGAACAGTCGGTGAAGTATGTACAGCGACACGATGGGACCTCGTTCCGTAAAAAAAATAAATTCCCCATTTTGTAATGTGTACAGTATGGTCATGTCGTTCTATTTAAATACCCGTGCACGCGGTTTCGATATTTACAAACTGCTGCTCCCTATGTCGTATGAACACAGCTGTATTGTGCCGTACACTGTTATACGGAACACATTTAGACATTGGCAGTGTGTGAGTTTTGTCTTCGATGTGGCATCTAAATCAATGCATGGTGAAAGATTTTCAATTTCGGGAATATAATGAATATAGAACAACATGTTATTGCTATACACCATACAAGACTCGATTAGGTTGCTATTCTCCAGAGATCATAGTTTTCCTCTTTCCCAGAGAAATCATTGTTTTCATTTCCAGTTTATAAAATTCTGCTGTGTTTGTTGACATATTAGGATTACCCTATTTGGGCAACCCCACCGTGGGTATATAAGTCGTTGAAAATTTGTTATTATCACATTCCTGTCCTGAAGAAGACGCTAATACGTCGAAACGTTGACTACTCGGAATAAATAATAAAACTGCTATGTCAAAATCTGGAGTGGACATCATTTCTTCACGGGGATTTTAGAGTTAGACAGGCTTTCTCTCACATCTTAAAATTCTGCTGTGTAAAATATAATGAATTAGAACTTATTATAGCTCACCACATACCCTACCCTTATTCCATAGCCAGTAACAGTGTGCAGTAAATTCCACATGAAAAATATTTCCTTTTTTTCCCTGACCTCAACTGATATCCTTGATTCTCAGAAACCCAGAGTACACGTGGTGCCAGATTAACCACAGCCCCATGGAATATTGCTAGGATTCATTCTAATTGTTTCGTAAAAGCGTCCTGTGTGTGAATGAGTGATGGATATCAACTGACCTAACAATAATCCGGCCTGTCCATTATTAACGAATCTTTACAACAAACTCATATTAGTAAAGTCTAAAAGACATTGATACGCCGAGTAAATTAAAAAGATTTTTATCAATTATAGCGAACTGAAACTGACCATCGGAATCGGTGAGAACATGGACTTGTTTTAGACTGGCTTCATTCCCTGTACCTACCCCACCCCTCCTTGCTGCGATACATGCTTGATTTCTAGGCCTCTCAGGCGTTAGGGACTCCAAATGTTACAAAGTAGTTTTATTCCTTAATAATGTCCATAATCAAACACTTGAGAAAGTCTAGGACTGTTTAAACTGTCAATAGAGAATAGACCGTCCATGGTTAGGATACACGGATAAGGTATTTAACATCTTATAGTCTTATAGGAGTCGTGTTTGCTCAGAAGAGATGTGATTAAAGTATGCATGCTGTAGAAACATTGCTCCTCTCAGAACTATCTGTGATTATAGACATCACATGTCAGTGTTGAGATGGCTGAATACTCTGGCGTGTCGTCATGGTTATAGTGACGGCTATTAAGCGGGGTAGGGAGGCATTATTACTTGCGGTATACGCGGGTGGGCTTGGTTTAGAAAAGGGGCACATTGTGTGCATGAGTAGGTCAGTCCCTCCCGTGCCCCCCCCCCCCCCCCCCCCAAACCAACATAATACGCGATGCATGTAACCACGGTATAGCAGCCCTAACTCCCTTTTTTTCTCTTCTCTTTTTTTCCACTCCCCTTTCATGTTACATTGACTCCTATGGAATCAGTAACTGGTGTTTGAAGTTTCCAACACTCCTAATCTTTTATGTGCACGGCGTACAAAGAGAATTTGAATAATCGAATTGCATGCTGGTTTCATGACCCTGTCTTGATCTTAAAATAGAATTAATTATTGTGGTATGTCATAGGTGTTGAGAGCGTTGGCCTTTTCAAGTCAGGTCAGCCCTTGTTCCCATTCAGTGTCTAACTTTAACTCATAGTGGTTTTACATTACAGCGAATCTTTTGGGAAGGTGACAAGAAAAAGCTGTAAAGAATAAAACTAAATTCGCCTTTTGTCAGTAGAGGGCCTATGAACCCTACTTTGATACAGAATGTGGAAATAGGACGAGGCGACGTCCGTTCCCTATGCTGATGCTACCTTGAATGACAGTTGTGGAACTGTACCTAACCACCGTAACTATGTACACTGGTCGGTGTGACATCACACTGTGATGTCACACCTGGTCTCCCCAGAGTTGCCAGGCGAAATGCCTGGGAACTGGTAACATAATTAACACTCAAGTGTTGATTAAGTTGAAATAAACCACAGGAAGGGTTAGAAACACTAAAAAGAGATTCTTTTAGTGGGTGGGGGGTCAAGGTTCGCCAGGATCGGCTCATCAGGCATCATTAAGTGCTAGTAGGGTTATCAAGGTGATCAAAAATTTGATCTTATTAGGTATGGGTAAGCTAATGGGTGCAAGCTTAAGATTGCTAATTAAACCCATGAAACCAGTGTGTGTGTTACAAACCAAAAAAAGATTGCTAATCAAACCCATGAAACCAGTGTGTGTGTTACAAACCAAAATGATTCTTGGTTGATCCTAATTTTGAATAATCGAAGATTATTCTTGTGCTGGAAGCCGACCGTGATGTACCACAAACCGAATACATAAAAAACAAAATTGATACAGAATGTGAGGTATACTCACTACCACAAGTGAATGGAAGTTCTGTGAATGCTACTTTTCTGGTTGAGTTCACGTTTCAATCCTTTCTAGGACATGTTCACAACCATCACCATTGTAAAACCAAATATATATGTGCAGGTATAGAACTAGATAATGGATATAGTATTTGCAATTGGTTAATGGAGAGTGTATTTATCCAAAAGTATGGAGTAAGAAACCTACTGGTGTCAGTAAGTAGGTGAACTGAGAGTACCACTCGCTGCTCAGAGTGTTAAGCCATGGGCCTGTACTACGTTACTCAGTGACATGAATGATCGTTGCTGCGGCGTGAACCTTTAAACAGTTAAAAAACAACAACAACAATCCACCATGTCCTTCGATTGAGACCCAGGAATTCCATGGGACGTGACCTGGTCTGACTTAGGGAGTGAAGTTGTTGGCTGAGGTATTGGCCAAGTCATGTGTCCACATGTTAACAAGTTCTTTATAAAACGACGGGAATACAATTACATGTACACATACCGCTATATATTGTAGGTAATTGACGAGGCAAATTCAAATACACATAGAAAATTCCTGACTAAGCGCAATAAATGAGTGACAAAGAATCGACGTATACCGTGTGATTAATGTCTAGGCATGAAGTTCAATGTCAGCCAATTATTCTCCAACAATTGCTGCGTGCTCGGTAGACATATATGGGCTGATCTTATCAAGGGTGAAAACTAAGGTTTTTTCCTGCTCCTGTCCGTTCCCGTTTCTGTTTCAAATGTTCTGTATTTTCAGATATGTTGTTGACTCAACAACCTTCACAATATTATACGAAAACAGGGTTACTGTGCCTGTACATGATAAATATGCGGTAAAATTGACGATACAACGAACCAATGCCGCAGGCAGAGGTTCATTATATCGTCACTTTTATCAAGTATTTATCAGGTACAGAGCCAATGCCTGTTTTCGTATTATTATATACTGTCACTGCCGGGACACAAGCCTCCATAGGCCGATATATTATTATATATATAGGCAAACGTATTCAATAAAGTGAAAGAGGAAAATATGGGTTAAACCGATGCACTTTGTCATTTACTACCATACTATAGTGTAGGGACGCAGGTGTATCATATATATATATATATATATATATATATATATATATATATATATATATATATATATATATATGGGTGATCCATGGACTTGGGGTGAATGTCCCGTGAGTGAATATTATTAAAAGAGTTAACTATTCAACAGTCTTTTGTTATTAAAGTCTTCCTTTGTCCAATTATTTTCTAGTGATTGGTTCGTTGTATCGTCAATTTTACCGCATCTTTATTTTCCATGGAAGAACTGTTGTAAATAACAGAATGTGGAAATAAACATTATTAAAAAAAACATATATACATCTGCAGTTCAGCACCAAATATTTGAAGTAGAACCAACCCCGGGTGTAAATCAACTTGTGGGGTAGCCTCTTTTTTATTACGCCTTAAGGGTATTTCTATTGTAATTATTGTCGGTAGAATAACATCTCAATTGAAGGTCACTCTTTTCCATTGCAGGCTGACTGTGGTGGCCATCGTGTTCTCCTTGCACCAGAATGGGTTGAACAAGTGCGAGGACCTGAAGCTTGTGCGAATTTACTACATTGGCATGATGGTGCTGCTCACACTTCACATCCTGGTGAGCATGCTGCTGTGCGCGTGCAGCATGCAGGGCTCCATCATCGACATCCGGCGACGTCGCCTCGTGCCCGTCGTCCTCTATCTGAAAGGCATCGTTTTTCTGCCGGAGATCATTTGGCTCTTTCTCGGCACCTATTGGGCGTTCTGGGATTCCGATAAGGGCTGCGAGGGCGTGGTGGTGATGACAGTCAAGGCACTGGTTCTCGTCGGGTGGGTGATGTTCCTGTCAATGCTGGTCGGTGTGCTGGTGGTTTTTGACCCATTGGGTCATCGGCGACGTAGAGGTCACGCGTTGACCTCGACGACGGGAAGCTTCTACATGGACCGGAACACGGACGGCGCAGGCGCCGCCACCAAACAGCTCTGGGAGACCAGGTGAGCGTCTCCTATTTTGTTTTGTTTTTTAAATCTTTATTGATGTCCAAAGTTTCAAAAGAGGACGAGGCTAAACAAAATTTATGTCCAACGTGTGAAAGTGAACATTTGCTACGTTAATTGACGGTGTCACAATTTTTAACGCTATACAGAGAGAGAAGAGCGACCATCAATTCATACATTCCTGGGGAATCAATTTTTTTTCCAAATGTCAACAGTTACGTTTATAAAAAAGAATCATTGGAATTTCTGATTAAAGGAAATTTGTGTACGAGTCAACAGTCAACATTACAACTCCTCTTATAGATAGATAATTCATCCATCAATGAAGAGGGAAAGATCTCAACTCTTATATGAGTTGTTTTTCAATATCTGTCCCTATTACTATATCATTAGTAAGCGACGAAATGTTTTTTAGAACAAAACCATCCCACGTGATATATGTATAAGAGAAAGTGTTGCCCCTAGACCAAAATGATTTTAGGGGTTTTAAGTTCATAGTAAACGATTTGTGTTCGGAATTTATATCGTTCGCAATT
Source organism: Alentia gelatinosa (assembly GCA_950022655.1). Lineage (NCBI taxonomy): Eukaryota > Metazoa > Annelida > Polychaeta > Phyllodocida > Polynoidae > Alentia > Alentia gelatinosa. The sequence continues at coordinate 84,031,513 of OX465579.1, forward strand.
TGGTTTCTTTAACGTTAAGTTTATTTTATAGGCATTTCTTGTACCATTGATACGATTTACCACTATATTGTTTTCATTGGTGGTCCATCGCTTCATTAATTGGGTTGTCTATGTTAATCTCCTGATTGTTAAACTCCTAAATGCAAACAAAAAATTAACAACAGAGGGCAAATGTATCTAATCACACTAGTAACTCTCAGAATAAAATCTTCTACTGACTTTTGTTTATCTAGAAGTGTTTCTTTTTTGTTTCGGATTACATATCCCTATTAATTAAGACTGGTTAGTGAGAAAGAAAGATTACTAAGGACAATACTATTCATAGCAGTCCTATATTTCAGATCGAGTTTGTAAATAATTCTCTTTTTTTTTTCATTTCATTTTTTGGAAATTCGTATCTTAATTTACTATCGAGATATATGCCAAGGCAATTGAAGGATTCACATGTGGGTATTTCACTATTGTGGGAGTATAGTTTGTTTCAAGGTAGGCTAGTGTATTGTTTAACTGCTTCAGAGATACAAAGATACAAAATATCGTGTTTATAACATTAATCACCGTATCATTGGCATTGCACAAGTCACCTAACAGTTTAATGTCATGGTCAAGCCTATTAATAGCTGCAGATGGAATTTTGTCGTTACAATATATTACCATGTAATCCGCATATAGAATATGATTTAAGGCAAAGTGTAGGTACTTGATGTCATTAGTGAAACAGTTGAATAACATTGGTCCGAGAATGCTGCCCTGAGGGAGACGTTAAATTAAATACCTCTTTAGTTTCATTAAACTACATCTAATCTGGGTTTTTAGGTGCAAGTTCATCTGCTGCTGTATCGCAAATGACGAGAATAGCAACAACGCCTTCAACGATATTGCTGAACTCTTTACCAATTTTTTTGAGGTAAGGCAGTATCTCTATAATACAATAATGTAAAGCCTATAAGACATAGACAAGCCTATCAAGCCTTTTCCTGCCCAATTCCTGGAGTCGGTAAGAATCGGTGTCTTTTTGTCGATGTATGCTTTTCACAGACCCGATTTTAATCGGGCCAGGTATAACTTTGGTAGGTATAAAACCTGATTCTGCCCGACCTTTCGATTGTCGAAGTACGCACTTTCCCCAACTGTTCCCGATTCAGAGCAGGCCATTTGAATAGTAGTGGTATGTGTGCCCCCCTCCCCCCAAAACCCCCCCAAAAAACCACCCGAATATGTAACGATTTGTAGGGGAGACAATGGCGATTACAGGTTTGAATACTGCCCCAGTATCCTAATCAAACAGGCGTTCTACTGCTTGATACTGGTCGGTCGAATATCACTGAAGATTTTGGTGCTCTTCAGGTACCAGCAGTGACAGACTCGCGGTAAAACCTCGAGGCGGTAACTCGTATTTTTCTCCCATATAAGGCGCAAATTAGGAGGATTTTACAATTTGTAAAGCAAGTTCGACGTTTGCCTTAAAATCATTACACCTTGTTTGTAAACTGAGTGCCTTGGTTTGTGCATGAATTTATCGATTTTTTGTTCGGCTTCTGTTGACATGATCTGATGTCGTTGTGCACCAGAAGGTATCTGAAATGAAGAAAGACGACTGGAGTTCTTTTCTCATCATATTTATTGCAGTAGACTAATCTCTGCGGTCTGGTCTGTCCCGGATATATCCAGGTCACCTTTGTTTGGAGAGTGAGGGTCCTGGCAACCAGGTAACAGTGACCAGGCCCTGCCTTCTATTGATCCGCCCCGCCCGAGGGTGGGTGCACATCAGCTATAGCAACATAACACTATCCCCAGGCGAAAGGGAGAACTCAGTCTGATGAGTCACTGACTGTATGGTATATGATACATAAGATGGATAGAATCTTCCATTTGACAACATGTGTGACCCCCTGTTTCAGTATACAAGTCTCCCTAATGGCCTGGTACAAGCACTAAGACAGTTCCGCAGGGTGTTGAAAGTAGAATTTGCTAAATTGTAAACATGATAGCTCAGAGGACACAGATGTTACAAGCTCTAACACAGAGTCTATTATTTGGAACAACAAGGATGTCATTCTGCAGTTACAGAAACAGAAGCACACCAAAGAAGGTCAAACCTGAGACCAACTTAGAGTTGCAAAGTTTAAAGATATGAGACTGTGCCCACATCATGGCTTAAAATGATACTGTGCTGAAACAAAGCAGCACAGAGGACAGCACACAGCATTATGGATCATGCTAGGGAAGGAACCACACCCAGCAACAGAAAACACTATCGCCAGATCGATCAAGATGACTGTAGTGGAGGCAGGTGTTCAAAGCTCACTAAACCATGTCTAAAGCTGCTCTGCAGGACTTACCTATGCAAACCATTCTCAGGGAAGCCAGGTGGATGAACAGCAATGCATCCAGCAGGTTCTACAAAAGGACAATCACCTCAGATGAAAACGCCTTTCAGAATACAGTTCTTCATATAAATAGGGAAAAGCAACAAGACAACCAACTGGATGCAAAACTTTCTTTGGAGGAGCATAGATTGATATCCGACTGACTAGTAACAAGCAGTAGACTTTGTAGGTTAAATGAGACTTAACTTGGTAGAAGTTCATATTTGACCTTAAGTCTATCATGATATGAGGTCATCCGATTGACTAACGGTCCCACCCAAGACTGTTGTCTCCCTCCCAAAAATTGATTCGCTCTCAGAGAGTAGGTCACCTGTGCCCCACTGGATGTTAAATACTTCTAATACCTGACAAGTGCTACATCGCCATAGCTCAATCTGACGACCGCATAACACAGTTGTCTTTAGGACAAATATCACCTTCTACCAAGGCAAATCTCATTTAACCTATAAGTTATTAAACTTTGAAACAGTTTCGGACCCGGCACCTGGCCGCTGTCTTTGATCTCAATCATACAGCAGCTGTGAATTTATGAGATCTGTTACATGTCTTTTGATGTGCGTATGTCACCCAACCGATTTTATTGCCCCAGCAAATGCCATCGGCCATTACTCTCATGTAGGCTAATGCTGACAATGCACGTCGCATATGGTTTAGCCTGGCCCGGTCTACGGCGGCACCTTTTGGTTTCAGTCAGATTGCTGTCCAAAGATAATGAATGATTCGGTGATTTTTTTGATGATTTCACTTCAGTTATTTTTTTACCGTAAGTAAGATACTTATAATTAAGTTCGTTATACACAATACATACATGTATTTTTATAATCATTATGTTTTTCTTTTAATTAATATCACTGTGTTTTACCTATGAGTCTCTGAACTTTTCGTGAATATTCTTACAGGGTCTGGACTTAGTGCCGACTGACATTGCAGCTGGCCTGATTCTTGTACAAAAAGAACAGCGCAACTCTCCACTCAAACTAGAAAGAGCGCACATAACTCTCACCAACATATCGCAGCCTCCGCCCCCGCGCAAGCTCTCCAAGAAAGAGCGGAAGCAAATGCGGACGCGGGAGCACTCTGCGCGGCTGGACCACTCTCAGAGTACAGAGGCTGCACCGACTGACCCCTGGGTGCTGCGAGACGAACATGCGCAAGACCGAGCCCTGCAACGTAGCCTCAGTGTCCCCGTTCGCCCGTCGCCGGTACTCGTCGAACTGGACACTGAGGACAAGCCGCTGGTCAGTCCAGTTGGCAACACGAACGGTAATAACACTGCGGGTACCAGCGAGCAGCTCACACCGAGCGGGGAGGTGGGCCCGGATGAGGACGCTGCCCGGACGCCCGGGGCACGGTGCGAGCCCAAAGGGTGGATGTCCATTCATAACGCCACACATTACATGCGCTTCGCTATGGCCAGTTATGGGTGGCCGCTGTATATGTATACCCACCTGCCAGTAGGTCTCTGCAAGCTTTGGGCGAAATGTAGGTAGGTATAGATTTTGTTCATACCATGTATTTATATAATTCGTTTCAATTGTGTGTGTGTGGGTGTTTTAAAAAAAATGAGCTTTGCCCTTTTATTATCATGACTGTACATTATCTCAATGTTACATATATATCATTAATGTACATGCATTCTTTCCTTCTATGCGTTTTACAGTATTCAGCATCTACTACCCTTCTATATCTTATTTCCATTGTCATAATTTGTCCAATAATCTTACCAAGGTTATATCGTACATTATTCAAAGAAATAACATGTGAATGACCTTGAGATTTGAAATGACGTTTCAGATGGGTAGTAAATGTCTATATAAGATTTTTTCTCAGGCACACACATCATTTCTAATGAGCTAGCTCTCCTTTTAACTTTTTTTTTTTTAATAGTGTAGTGACACGGGTTATCTCCGTCCTGTGTTGTCTCTCTGGAGACCTCCGCCCATGGCCTCTCCGGAGACTGACCTCTGGAGTAGGGTCATGACTCAGCGCATTAGATACAGCGAGTGCGACTCAGTCAGGACATTCTGGTGTACCAGTTCTCTGAGCACGGTCACCACCTGGGGCTCAGCACAGTCTACCTTAAATTGTAGTGTTGAGGCCAACGCACACGATATTGGATGGAGAATATCAGAAGGCTGGGAGGCTCAGCACAGTATGGGAGGGGAAAAGGTCGCCGTAAAATGTACTTCAGACTTCGTCCTCCACAGTGGGAGGGGGCGTCATATCTCAAAGCATTTCAAGGCACACCTAGAGATATATTTTGTTGCGACTTTTGCACCTTTGCCGAGATACAATATCATAAGGATGGATAGCGTGAAGAAACTGGTTTGCTGCGAATGCAGTCATTGGCTGCTGGAGCCTTCTATATTGCTTGTATGGCAAGGAAAAAGATAAATGTGTGTAGCGTTTGGGCACTTTAATTCTCGGTGTTGTTGTCATTCGGACATGATTGTTACAATACATTAGATGTTATAAAAGTATCAATATAAATTGATAAGCATGAAATGCTTTACAACTTAAGACCAGAATAAACAACCTAGGGAATACATCAGTGTTTCATGATGTCAACCTCATGTAAACCAGACTTATTTTTTTACGTTTTATGATAGAGTCATAGCGGTGGCTCCTTATTATATTGAGAAACACACTTTTTGAGAGAAATGATGTCCACCCATGTTCGAATATATATATTTAAAAAAAACAAGAGACTCATATATGTTTTTTCATTGTCTGATTTAGTTTTTACCTTTATCCTGAAATGTCTGCATGTGGAAATCGATAGTAGAAATTATACAAATTAAATATCTTATTTTCTACCTAGTACAAAGTGTCCATAGAGATCACATAGGTAGTGTGTATCACCATATAAGGGCATACATATGTATGTTATAAGGTCCGGGTTCAGAAAAGGCACACCTACGGAAAAAAAGTCCTTACTGAAAAATAGTGCGTTCATAGAATGAACTAATATTTGAACGCCACTTGTCAGGATAAAGTGGACAATAAATACGATATAGACTGGTTTCAGATAAAAGCGGTTGTATACTTCTCGGAGTTGACTCTCTGCAAAAACCTTGCATATGTTCGGTTATTACTAAATATCAACTTCTCGGAGCATACGACCGCTTGTATCTGAAACCGATCAATATAGTGTATGTATGTGTACCAAATCAACTGTGATACTAGTATAAATGAATGGAAAAGAAATTACATATGTAACTGTTATGGTTAATGGAAGTTTTCAGAGACCTGTGAATGTTGTATTTTTGTGGTTTTAGGTGCTGCTGCGAGGGTTCGCAGAATGAAAGTGTGCACCACGACAATTCATGTCAGTGTAACACAGCAGCCATTCACAACCTGACGGGGATCGAACCCGACGACATTGTTTATGCAAGCTTCCACAATGCCGTAAGGAAAACCTAGCACATTTACGTTCACCTAATCTTGTAAAATGAGTGATCTCTTCCACAATTATTAGAAATGAAATATGAGATAATATCAAGAGACGTCACGAGGTTGAGTTTGAGTTCATTTATGTCACACATTTTGTTGGCTCCGTGATTTCACGAGTCGAAGACAAGTGACATTATAAAGCCAGCAAAATGAGTGACATAAATAAACTCAAACTCAAACGAGTGGCGTCTAGATTTTATCCTACCCCATTTCATCATTTTTTTCAGCATTAGAAAGTAGTGACATAAACAACACTTTATGTCACATCCGTGACATAAACAACTCCCATGTTAAGCATATGGCGTTTTTTATTAGGGGTAGGATAAAGAACATAGCTCATGCTCCAAGTCTTTGTATCATGTTGAAATATCTGCAAGAGTCTTGAGAGCAATTATCAAAATGAGATTTATTATGGGATTCAACCATGGCCATATCCCCTAGGACTTCAGTGGTGAAATACAAACATGAGTATGCGGAGTAGAATCCTCACAACACTAACAGCTAAACACAGATTACACACAACAAAACGATCAGATGACAAACTGATGTGTGATGCGCCGAAATACAAACAATAGGTGAGATGTGCGTGTGCATATACTCAGTATGAAATGAGGTCGGTACTTAAAGGACAGTAGGAGCCATGGAGCCGCTGTCTTTCCGCATGGATAATATAGTCTCTTCAAGTGTCTGTCCTGCAAGTCTATCAGTTATCCGGTGATGTTTGATTTATCCATCGATTGTTACCTATCCGGCGATGGTTTAAATATATGATACTTTACATATCCATCAGGAAACTCTAGATGTACCATATTGAAATACATACTAACTTCACACTTCCAACTATAATGACATTCTACGAATCCATTACGATGCTTACAAATACATAAACACATTTTACACACTCCATAAATTCACCATCAATCCCTTGGATCTGGCAAGACTAAATCTTAGCAAAATCCTTGTAGGCTCACGAGAGTTTTTCACATATCAACTATAACATAGAAGTAAAACGTGTGAATCTATAAGTTGTGTTTGTTCTCTTCTGGCAGATTTACCAAATTCCTTTTTACGTCGCCCTGGATCACAGTAGGTCGGCGGTCATCATCTCCATTAGAGGCACGCTATCGTTCAGGGTGAGTGTACACACGGCTGGCACCAGGCTGTAACTTTAGCCTGTCATTCAAATATTTAAAAAAACACCACAAGACATTGATTTGCTGATATCCTCTGCTCTGGTGAATTCTGTGATAATCAGTGACTTTCTTTCAAAGTATGCACTTTACTGGCCGGTTGTATTAGCCGCTTGTTATTAATTGTTTGTAGGATTTGCCCAATAACATGCACAGCCCGGCCTGGCCCGGCCTTAGTAGCAGCAGCTTTTCAGGGTATTGTTCAGTACATAAACACTGATTGATACCAATTCATTCCGCCCATCGGATTGGTGAGATTGGGATTGATGTAAATGTCTAATATGCTTCAAGGATGTTATCGGCTAGAATGGATGTTAACATTAAAACCTTGTATTCATGTATGAAACTAGTAACCGATCCAGAGATGACGATTAAAAAGATCAGTTGGGAAGGACATTATGGTTGGCAATATGGAAAATACATCGAGTTTTAATTATGTTACAACTGATGAAGGTTAATAGAGTAGCCGAAACTTTGACAAAATAGTCAAATATATATATACACTTTCTATTATTCATAATAAACTACTTGTCATGTGGGCTTTGAGTAGTTTCTAACGAAATTGATGAAAAGTAATTTTTTTGAATAGATCTTTACATCTTCAGGCTACATTTAATTTTTCAGGATGCACTGACAGACATGACGGCGGAGAGTCAGGACATGGACATCCCGGGTGTCAAGGCACCATGTAAAGGTCACAAGGGAATCTTACGAGCTGCATCTTACGTGTACAGAGTACTTGCTGAAGGGAACATCCTCCATACGGCCTTCTCTATGGCCCCGGTAAGAACTGTTATGTTCTCACATTATACAAGAAGTGATGAGCTCAGTGGTTAAAGCACAAGACTAACCATCACAAGGTTGTGGGTTTTAGTTCCACTGTAGCCACCGGTCTCCTTCATCCCTATCAGCGGTATATCTATTACCATATCAAAGGCCACTCCTTTTCATTCTATGTATATGTGTTGTGGGAAGTGAAAGAATTGTCACATCACTAGTTGCGTAGGAGTAGGGTTTCTGCCTGGATTTATCACATAGATTCGATCACCGTCTCTGGTGTGTAAAACCGGTAGAGTGTGTCCTGAAATGATATTATGGTGTTTATAATGAATTGAGAACAGGCACGGAATATTTGCAGTTTCTCATTCTGTTTGAAGGAGAACAGGTATGCAGCACACCGAAATGCATGTACGACTGAAGACTTCAGCTTTTTACCTAATTGTAGTTGCACCCCACCTGTTGGACTAAACAATATAGTGATGTACATTTTCCCTTTTTTTTTTTTTACAGAACTACCAGTTGATTATCACAGGACACAGTCTCGGTGCAGGCGCTGCCTCTCTGCTTGCCATCTTGCTGCGGCCCACCTACCCTGACCTCAAGTGTTTTGCCTTCTCCCCACCAGGTGGCCTCTTAAGGTATATGATTTGGCCTGAGTGTCCGTCTCAGGTATTACTTTGTTAACTTCCACAGTTCTCTGTGTGTTCTCTGTAAATAGTGCATTAGTTACCTATCATAGTTCAGCCGTAGACCCACTGCTGGTTTCCTGTTTGTCTGCGATCGTCATCTCGTAGATTTGATCTCATTGTGATATGACTCGGACTGTTGTTACAGCGAAAACCGCTGTCAGCCAACCAACAATCAGCAACCCCAGTCCTTCGTGTCAGTTTAAACCGTTGAATCTATGAACATCATGTAGTCACGGGCTGGAATCTCTGCTACCTGGTCGCCTTTATAATACGACATGGCATTTTGTGTAGAGTTTAATTTTGTTAATGTTGCGGCCTGTCGTTGTTGCGCTACTCTGTATCGCCATGACTTTATATTATATCAATGGGCTGATGTTTTTATCGGTTTGATTTCAGCCTGTCGTTGGCACAGTACACAGAGGAATTTATCTGCTCTGTTGTTGTCGGTTGTGACCTGGTTCCACGACTTGGTATTATGTCTATGGAGGACCTCAAGACTCAAGTCCTCCGCTGTATAAAAGATTCTCACAAACCAAAGGTTGGTCTCACTTTTGTACTTAACATGGATTTTTTTCACGCAAATAATATATTCCACCATAAAAGAAATAGTTGTCATCTCATGTGGTAAATCCGGTCACATGACCACGCCGCTTCACACCCCGGCTTGCTCCTGGCACGCCAATGATATTGGATCCACCCACCCACCATATAATTACTCTTCACCCTCCTCTTTTCAATTTCCCCTACTTCGTAAATCCATTTCAATTGTTCGTGGCATTCCTCTTTTATTGTAATTACTTGGAAACGTGTTCGTCTCCTAGTTTATCATAGATGGTTTCCTTAGCTGTTTTGTAAATCCTCATGATCATACAGGGTTTATAAAAGATTATGAAATCAATAAAATATAATTCTATGTGGTAGTTTGAACTGCAGACCTCGCCACGTTTTAATGATATATATATTGAATTCGGGTTAAACATTTAACCTTTATGTTTGAGGCAACATTTCTCCTTTGTATTGGCTTCTTATCATTGAATAATCATAGGAACAAATACCATTAAGTCCCCACCAGAAAACAATTTATTGAAAAAAATAAAACAAAACAGTTTATCAACCACTAACCGATTCATGGTGTGTGTCTACATTACAGTATAAGATTCTAGCTGGCGGGCTGTGGCACGCTCTTTGTGGGCTGCCCATGTCAGACGATGATGGAAGCAGTACTCGGCAACCACTCTTACGATCAGAGGTTCGCCTACGGATGCCCTGCTATGGCAGCAGGGAAGAATCCCTCAACGAGGTCAGCTAACTTTAATTTTTATTCCACCCTTAAACATATAAGACGGCGACATGACACATTGTGACAAATCAGACAATTTCATCGAGTCGGACAAACAGTGCCATTCTTGTTGATGTATACAGTTCAACAATCCGATTTTGTTGCTCCGCCAACGGCTTTCAGTCATTAATCACATGTGGGATATGACAGACGCTGCCTGCAGCCCGTGGCGAGGCGTGGGTTGGTCAGCAGTGGCACCCTCTGGTCGATGTTAAGCCGAAGGACGAGAGTATTTTACTTTGAAACGAGTGTAGCCGAATCGGGAATAAGGCTATAATAGTATGCAAGGGGTCAACCAGTGAAAATCGAACGGTGCCTTTAGGCGTCGTTTCTATGTGATTTTGAAATATCATTGTTTTTTTCAAGGAAGTAAGGGGACAATGAAAATAAAACTTTCGCAGAATATTGGTGTAGCATTATTTTGAATAATTCATTTGAATGTGCCATACTGCTACCGGACAGCTATTACCCTGCCGCAGCCACTAGACTCCAACAGGCCTACCTTGAGCCATGAACACGCTGTCTGGTGATAGTTGGCCACACTACAGGCTAATTCCACTTTTGACTGTCATGTAGTGAAACGTTGTATTTCTACAAATTTCACTTGAGGATCCTTGCATTAATATGAAATACTGCTTTTCATTCAAGTTATATGTTATATATGTTTGTTTTTAGATTTATTTTCCATTATACATATATATCATGTTGGCTTTCCATACAGGCTTATTCAGAAATCAAGGTATTTTACAGAGGTTATGGGAAATATTGTATTCTCACTCAGGGTAACACCCAACTTATATGTGTGACGATTTATCAATCTGTGTTTGTATTACCAATTTAAGGTTACACTGGTTATTAAAACCATGTGTTTTTGTCACCTGGTACACAAAATATGTTATTAACATATGTATTATACTAAAGTAAGTTCTTCTGTCTGTGAAAACAAAATAAATCTATGAAATCTTTTATCATATGTATCCTACAAGTACTATTTTCGGCTTAGCTTTTAAATGCAAGTATTCAAAGATGGCAACTTTCTGGTCTTTTTCTATGAAAAGTCTCATTTCGTTCCTCGTTTACTGAGCATAGACTGCAACTAGAAGGATTATGCCTTGTTGCATAAAATTGGTTAATTTTCAGTATACATACATTTTCCTTGTAAAAAACAAAAGTATTATTAATTGAACCTCATTCTCGCCAATAGAACACTGTTTGAACCTCCTCGCAGACCCTCAGCCACGCTTTGTGGGTGATATCAACGCGTTTTCCACGTTTTCTTATTCATGAGAATCATTTTCACTTGTTTTTCGGACCCCAACTAACATCCCTGAAATATAACCTTGGTGAAGTAGAAATTATAAATAGCAAATTTTCTCGGTCTACTCTTTGAACTATCTGTAGTTCATTACACATGTATATGATTTAGAAGATGAGAAATTATAGGAATTTTTCATTTTCAGCATTTATAATCTCTGGTCGACCAGAATCATTTCTTTTGTGCATTGACACGAAAAGGAACAGTAGTAATATGTGTGAGACTAACAAAGCACTTATGATTAAGATGTTTGAACAACTGACACCTTTATGACGTATGCAATCAGTAACAGTAGATGTTATGTGCACTCTTACTATCATGTTACAGTAACTTGAAATGCCGACCGAAGGCAATGATCGTCTGGTTTTTAATAAAGAAAAGCTTTCACAACCCCGACGCCTATTCTAAAAAAACTCACAATTCTTCTATATTCGATACGCTTGTAAAGCACTCCCTACGAAATGAGGGAATATATTTTTTTTTATAATAAATAGATTGTCAACTCTTTTTCTATTGAGAATATAAACACAGTCCTGGTCGAAATGTTGGCTTCATGGACTCACAGATTTTTTGTATGTATGATAGATTTACCCATTCTTAAAGTGTCAAGTTAATTTGTTTAATGAGAGGTTTATGGTCATTTTCCCATTTCCAGTGTATGTTTGGTTAAAATACCCTTTGATATAGGTAATTCATTTCACTTCACCATATAGTCTGGGCATGAACTGCGCTGCACTCTATGGAGTACGTGCCTATCTAATTCACCTTGTACTGTTTGCAGCGCCAGCTGGAGGAAGCCATCCTAACTAGCGGGCGGTCGCGCCAGGTGCAGCTGCCCTTGTACCCACCTGGTCAGATCATCTACATCGAGGAGGACCAGCCGGGCAGGTATACAGTGCTTTCCGTCGTCTCTATTATAATTTATGGATGCGTGGATTTTTATGAGTTCCGCGTTATGTAAAGGTACAAATGATAATTCTTTACATGACATCGAATCGGCAAGTTCATACGTCCGAAATGTAACATGTTACGATCAATTTTTGATAGGAAATAATGAGAACACTGGAGGACCAACTGAATCGTTACTCAGTTTTTATCAGTTTCCATGCCCCCCCCCCCCCCCCCCCCACACACATCTTTGGTGTCAGGACGTACACAGCCGCTAAAAACCTCATAACAGTTCAGTTTGTTCACTCAAACCCAGTTTATTATTACTGATAGAAATTACGTGGGTTTTAAGACTAGCTGAACTGTGACCATAGCATGCTCCAGCTATGACTAACAATTCTAACCCAACCAGATGCTATCTGGGAAGTGAGCGTTTCCATTCAGATCTAAGCAGTTGATAAAATCTAGGTAATCATTGTATTAGAACAATGAGTCGTAGCAACATCACCCATCATGAATGTTATACTCCTTACCACATACGCCGAGAAGTGAACTGAACCAAGCACATTTTTGGTTATGAAACTGGATTTTCAGACAATTTTGGGTGGGATCATGGCTTTTGGTGTGTCCAACGCTTCCGGCACTGTGTACTTTTGCTAATTCAAGGTATATAACACTTTCACATTTAGAGAACCAACGAAGTATGCTAGTTCCATTCAATTTTTAGAATTAATGAAATCCCAAAGGAGATAGAGCAACCACCTCTCCATTGACCAGAAAAGAATATGAAGATTGGATTTAGACTACTTTAGACAGTAAAACTCAATCAGATGAACAGATGGCTACATCACGGACATTCTGATAATCAGAAGTCTTCAATATGTGTAACTCGGCTGCACGAGACCATACCCTCTTCAGAACTAGATAATTCGTTGAAAAGTGTCGAAATGTGTCTTTTTAATTATAAGAATGCGAGTGATTGTTCTTAACCGATCTGCATACACATGTCCCACGGCTCTAAGCATGTTTGATTGCCAGACCCAGCACTGTCCATTCATTTCCCCCTCTAGATTTTACTTCCGGTCTTCCTTTCAAAACATATTTTGCATCGCTATATGTAAATGGGATCAGTGTCTATAGGCTGATTCTCTGTTACAGTACGTGCTGCGGCGTGCCAGGCTACATTGCTGCGTGGGCTCGTCCAGAAGTCTTCACCGAGGTGCTCGTCAACCCGAAGATGCTCACCGACCACATGCCGGATGCTGTCTTCCGTGCACTCACTCAGCTTGCTGACAAAAACTTTCACATCCGCGAAGCAGTACGGCTACGACGAACGTCCCTCGAAGAAGGTTTAATATAGAGTCAAAAGACTTAACTACTAACCTAGGATCGCCTAACCTTCCAACATTATATATAGGAAATCTATAAGGTTATTCTGCTCAATGTTCAACTTGTATGCTGACAAGGAGAACACTATAGGATTGTCTCACCATAAAACATGCTACAAGAGGAACACCTTACTAAAGGGTTGTCCTATCATAAGGTCACCCTAAGACATATCTCGGAACATCCTAGATAACATGGCCATCTTAATATAGTGTGTCTTTATAGGAAGATCCTACGTTGTCATCTAACCTTGGGTCAGCCTACGGTGAGATCGCCATATCATATGATTAATCTTTCATTGGGTAGTCTTTCCCCAGGGTCTTCAGCAGAATCTCCTACATCATCTACATTTAGTATGATCTTATAATCCTTCTTGCCCGTCCCCCTATCTCATAGATTTGATCTCACCATGAAATGACTTGCTGTTGCTATGGCATAAAACACCATCAACAAACAAATTCATTATCATGTCAGAGTGTTATTTTATAATGTGGGTCCTACCGTTTGGTCATACTTTATAATTTGTGTTACCAATAGCATTGTCATACTAGAACAATCTCTTGGACCATGATAGGATCAGAGTAATATAGGAGGCTTACTTCAACATGCATAGACCCCCAGCAGGAGAGACCCTTGCTTTGCATCGGCCTGATAATATGATCATCCTATAAATTGGATTGTGTAATAACCCAGAAGCCCAATAATTTTGTACTAAGAGGACTAATTATAGAGCGATGCTAATTTCTGGAGGTTCCTTATGATACTCATGTGCAGCGGCCAGTCTGATCAAAAGGTACCGCCTCAGGTCGGCCGTGGTTTGCAGGCAGAGTCCATCATATCCCACATGTGAGTAATGACTGAAGGGCGTTCGTGGAGCAATAACATTTTGTCGGTGAAGTGCATAATTTGTTTGTAGAACATGGGATATTGGTCCCTTATACATGGTGTTATTAGTAACAGCCTTTGGTATACACCTGTACACATATGTATACACTCTATTTACGGAAAATTATTAATTTTGGGTTAATAATAGATATTATCAATTTACTAATGAATAGAGAACAATTTACAATGGTTATACATGGTACAAAATTGGATAAGGCTTGACATTATTCACAAGACTCAGCCTCACGGCCTCATGTGGTAAATCCTTCGATCCGCATCTAGCTGGAGGTAAAACTAATGCAGCATCATGTAAAAAATATTCAAGCATCTCGTTTTATATCATGCACAAACATGGTATGGTTACTACACTTCAGAGAGTTTTGAAACACCAGAAACTGGGAAAGATTAATTCATTCTGATGGCTAGTTATTCGACTTAACATGATGAAAATGATGTAATAACCACGGTTACAAAAGCCTTTATTTTGCTGAACTTCACGGAAGTTTCCTAGATCTATATCAAGCTGTGATATCTTTTATGGTTGATATATTCCCCAAGGCTACAAGATATTATTCCTGTCTTTAGAGATCGCCCACACATTCCACCTTCTTGCTACCGCCTTGTATAAAAAGATTGTGCAGAATCATATCTATTTTAATGCGTGTGTAGATCTTTATGCATGGTTAAACCGATAATTCAATATGTTGCAAGATCCATATGGAGAAATTGACTATGCCAAGTGTCGTTTTTCTGTTGAATCATACCGGTAGTCCGGTTTCTGAATTTCATTCTTTTACACATATATTAGGCTTGACGCGGCTTAAGAATTATACTGAAGAGAGAAAGAGAGAGATTGTGTAAAAACTGCATCAGTATTCTTGACTAAAACGTGTCCAATGACTGAAATCTGTTGTGGGTGTAAGCGAAATGTATCATGGTACAAGCGCGTTGTTACGTGTAGTCAGGAGTGTTGCTGACGTCATCATGTGACGTAGGTGAGACTGAACGACAGACTTCATGGCCAAAGAATTGTACATCTATGCATCAAGCCAACCAAATTTCATAAGTATATCGTACAGATTTAACCAATCTAAACTAAGTCATCGGTATGAAATATACTTCTTTGCGTGTGTTCGACATGGATATATGCAACAGAATTTGAAAGCAAACCTAAGGTAAACTTTATTTACCAAGTAACTTCTTTATATGACTTTGGTGGTACAGCTGGTGGGTAGTGCAAAGTAGATAACATGTTTTAATTTATTCCGTACTGGTTCAACCCATGCACAGTTTATTTGGTTTCAGGTGCAATTAATTGACTGATGTTTATATCTACCATATGTACTTATGCAGTTTGAAAAATATTAATAAGATAAGTTTTAAACTAATATTCTTAAAATTTACTTTTAAATTAAGTAATCTATTTTGCCATGGGAACGCTTTGGGTTCCAAGATTGTATCAGCGGACTTGTACAGATTTATTTTTTTATGCTTTTTTTATTATTATTTTTTTCTTCAAACAAATCGTGAATATCTCTCTTCGTGGATACCTTAGATTGTATCTTTCTAGAAATTTGCCCAATCAGTTACAAGTATACCGAGTCTTCTGTGATCCTAGTAAGCAGTTCAATTTTTATTTTCGGTTGACTTCAGAAGTGCTTTCGCCTCGTTCTTTAAATCTCTTAGTAAGCAGTTCAAAGTACCGGTGATGCCACCATTACAATTTTGTGTTGTTTCTTTTCCCCCTTTTTTTTAATATCATGTTCTGACGCTCTCTCCAACAACTTGGGTCATTCTGAGTGTTAAATCGATATATATATTTTTTTTTTTTCGGCCTGTAGTAGAGGTGTCATAGCCACGTCTCACGAAATTAAATCGATATATTATACAGAATTCCTTTACTAGTACAGCTGTTTGTGTTGCATAACATTGTGTTTATTCAACGTATATGACCTTATGGTCCATTGGATTCCACTGTGTTTTGAGGTGCTGCTAGGTTGTATGATGTGCTATGCAAATTCCTTAGTAATTTTGTAAAGGTAAGTACGATACTGTAATTGATTTTACTGATTCTCCTTTCACTGGTTAGAAGAACAGACTGAAAAGCGGAGTCTCATAGGAATATTTGTAAAAGCTCAGTGAATGTACGTTTTTATAATGCATCTAAATAAAATCTTGATCGGGTTTTCTCCAGTTGTAAACCACCACTTTAATATTGTGGTGTTGTAAATAAAGCTTGCCTTTATTTTCGTGCCTAGCCGTAGCCTGGTACAGGTGTTTGTTCCGAAGCAAAGCAACAGTTAAGTTACTCTATTGTCATGGTGCTATTGAGGTTTAATCATGCCTCATATCCAAGGTGATAATTCTGCTGCTGCTTTAGTAAAATCTACCAGTTAATTACAACAATTAAATGTGTCGCCCGCTAGAACAGGTCAACGGGGCTATGAACGAGACCTCATCTATTATCAGCTACGACTGTCCTTTCAAACAATAAATCGAATTATTAAACAGGAACCCTCGTACCAGTTCTCCCAGAACCTTATACTCTTGTTGGCATAATTGAACAGGCCCCTGGTGGGGCAACCTGTGTGACGGTTATTGACTGACCAACCAAGAGGGAGCAACATGAAGGTTTGTTGGGAGCTGGCACTCATCCAGCAAAACCTATTCAAATAGGTTTTGCCGTGGATTGGCCATTCGCCTTTTCTGCATCGTTCAAAGAAATTTCTGAAATTAATTATTGGTAGCATTTCTATGATTTTATTCAAAATAATATGTTTAAAACAATTATTAATTAAGAAATATGATTTGTTTGATAGCGACTACTATCCACACGCTTCGATGGTCGATGCCCTTTTGTTTATATTCTTTGAGCATGCGCATTTTTGGTAAAATCAAGGCGCCCTTTGCTGGCCAAGAGCCAGGATAGTGGAAGACATGGTTTTCTATATGTGAACCCCTGGCAAATACCAACTGGTTATATGGTGTAATGACACCGAACAGCCTGCCCGATGGAAGAGGCCCTTTAGCTATGTACTACTGGTAAGTGATGTCAACGGCTGTGTAACCATCGCTGGCATCGTGAGGCACGGTGCAAACTGATGCACTCTGGTATACCATATGTCCAATTCAGTTGGGTGTTTATAAAGTTGTTTATGCATTATGCAAATAGCAATTATGGCCTTCTGTAAACGTATGAAATGTAAGCATTCTTTGCTTCTACCTCCAAAGTGCAAAATAATGTATACATGTTATCGAGGACACAAGTGAAGCGTCATAAACTCAACAAATACTATGCCATGGCAAGAGTGGAATCCCCAGATGGTGTTATGCAAACTTCCCTATTATCAATCCACACCAGACAATCGCTTACATACCACGAAAGCTGGATTTTTAAGAAATGTCTCTGTAATACTGGAATACGTATATTATAAAAATCTTGGAAATCATCTTGTAAATAAAAAATATAAATGACATCCTTGTTTTGTGTTGAACAAGAGCTAAGAGTACATTTCATAATATAAAATATTGGTCTTTGAAGGCCAAATTAACAGGTGGACGCATTTAAAACTATAATTACTGTCAAGGAAGCCCCACAGGAGTTGGCACGAATAGGAGGTATAGGGGAGGGGGGAAAGGTAGGTGTCGGGTAACCATAGGAGATACGTATATAAGTTTTGTGCATATTATACAAGTCTTTGATTACTGGGTCTGTCAGGTGCTTGGGGAAATGACTTGTTGTTCTTTTTATTAAATCCATGTCAAAATACTAAATACTAAAAATATAGGCTATTGCATTGCCATAAACTTGTCCAGAAAAAAAGAAAGAAATCATATACCGTCTCCATCTGGTGTTAGTTGGCTCACACGGGAAATGAAAACAGTGATTTGCTCGGATAAGTTGACAAAACCACAATATATTATTTCATGTAGGTATGTATGTTCTACCACGTATGGTAGACTTTATTTCAATGCTATAAACAAATTGGCAGCGTCTGCTGCATGACAGATTCCACAAATCCGTGAATCTCTCGCCGTATGTACAAATATCAGATGATATCATAAACGTCCTCGGTCTCGGGAGCTGAGGTCCGGTCTGAACTCCCACTTTGACTATCGGCTCACCCCTTTTACATTCCCTCTCTCTGTACTTTCCATACCCCTTCCCATTCCCTTTAATATGTGTTTCCTCATTTCATGGTCCCATTGATGGCTACAGGTCTTGACTCGCATGTGTTATAAGACTCCCTCAATCTGACCGCTGGACACGGCCTGACCTCACCTTTTCTGGCCTGGTGAGAATCGGGAATAAATTAAGTGTTATCGTCTATATAGGCTTTTATTAAGCCTCTCACTTTTTCCTCGCCCTGGATTAACCCCCCCCCCCCCCCCCCCCCCCCCCGCACCAGCACCAACCCCACTCGCACTTTGTGGACGTATGGGGAGGTCATACGCTGATAGTCCGGAACACGTTGAAGCCCGAGTGGGCCGTGCTCACCACCAGCCCCGGGATCTGCGGGTGCCAGTGCAGCTCCTTAATGTCCGTCTGTCCCTGGTGGATGAACAGCAGCTGCGGCGGCACGGCGTTCTCGGCGGCCGTGTCGCCGGCGCCCGGGGCCTCCGGGTCCCGCTCCACGGCCAGGTCCCACAACGTGAGCTGGTCGTCGGAGCCAGAGGCGGCGAACACTGTGCTGTCCGCTGGGCTCCACTCCACCGACGTGATAGGCCCTGAGTGGTGTTTGAAGAGCGCTACCGGCCGCCCGTGCTGAAAATCACAAGTTACAAAAGCGTTCAAGTCAGGTGAAGGATAGCACTTTGGAATGAATACAAGATGGGGTCAAATGAAATAGATGGAGTCATTTTTCATGTGGAATTTGCTGCCCCAGAGATTGAAAAAAACCCCGTGCAGAACGTGTTAGTGTCAGCTATTGTGTGGGGTTGAGGAACCTTAAAGAGCCAAACCCATGTTTATAGTAGCAAGTTTGGGCGTCAATTAACAAAAGCTTTGCCACACATGAGGAAAAATATCAAAAATGAAAAAGTGGATTTCCCTAGAAATGCGGAAAACTGTCACCTCTGAAATCTAATACTGCATGGATTTTCGGTATCATAGAGTTCGTAATCATTTCTTTAAAAAACATTTATTCATAATGGGGGCTGAAATCAGGCATTT
Source organism: Alentia gelatinosa (assembly GCA_950022655.1). NCBI lineage: Eukaryota > Metazoa > Annelida > Polychaeta > Phyllodocida > Polynoidae > Alentia > Alentia gelatinosa. Next base: position 84,051,001 of record OX465579.1, read on the forward strand.
ATTCTCATTTAGCTCCAGTGGCCTCGAAATGTCCAGGCAATGCATTTGGGCACGACCGGTCATATCACGGGTACATGTACATGTATTATATAAAATGATATTCACAACTTCATAGCATAATTTCTTTTCTCTCATTTATTCATACTGTCTATTATCTCTGACAACAAATGGTATTACTCACTTGAAACTGACGTAGATCCCAAACTTTGATGATACCGTCGTCGCCACCAGAAGCGATGAAAGGTTCCTTCCGGTTCCAGCTGATGACGTTGACATCACGGTCGTGGGCCTCTGCTGACGTCAACATGCAGGCCTTACTGGGGGCTGCACGTGCATCCCAAACGCGTATGGATTTGTCCACTGAGCACGACGCGAACACCTGAGAGACACTGAATTATGAGCTTGCACTTATAACGATATATTCTAACAAAAGATAATTTTTTTAAACCATCCTTTAATAAAGAACATATACGGGCTGTCAAGATACCCCATTTCAATGGGGCCGCTGGTGTGATTATTTCCCGATCCCGGGAATTTGTAACTCGTGGACAAAACTGCCATTCATAATAAGATGGGACAACATTTGTTAGATCATAACAAAACACAGGTTATACCATCAAAGAATGCCGGTGAAGGTCTAGACCAGAAGTAAAACGGGGTCATACAGCCATTTCATGAGAAAAATAAAGGTCCTCTTTGAAAAATTGAAGGTTTTACCATTAATGGTTAAGACCAATTTGTATGCAATAATATTGTGGTCAGTTGTCCAGACGGTGTGCCTCTGGCACGCCAAATGCACCTCTGGACATATCGAGGATGCAGAGAGGGCTCCTGAGTGTTGCGTCTGCAATGCTCCCTGAGCCCACTATGTGGTGCCCTGGTCCCAGAACTGATGTCAGAGGATGTCCATACAGCTGACAAAGAAAAGTCTCTGTACACCCTTCAGACATAAACCCATCTCTAGACTGGGCTTGAAGCCATCCATAGTTTACCATATTTGGTACTTCGGTAGACATATACCCAGACAAAAAAAATGTCCTAATGTGGAGTTTCTGGTAAACTCTGATAGAACAAGAACTATATTACACAGGGTTCCCACAGTATTCCTGATAAAAAAAATCCTCTGAGTTTTCCATTATTTGTCTAGGTAATTTCCCAAATTTCCTAGTATCCATATGGTGAGGTCTACGATGGAAATTGAGAAAATATGGCTTCATATGAGCCCTCATACGTTTTTATATATAACTGTCTTCATCAGGTATGCTAATGTCATTTTGTTTTTAAAAAATTAGATGACTGGACAGTATTCTGGTTGCTGGCATAATGGTTTGCAGTTCAGCCCAGGGACAGTCCTCTTGTGGGGGCCCAGGGGACAAAGCCCCACAAGCTCCTAGAATTTGAGCCAATTATAGTGATTTTGAAGTGGTTTCCAAGTGTTCAATTTTGACTAATTTCAATGATAGAAATAAGCACAAGTAAAAAATATAGTCATCAAGACTGAGTCCACAGACTCCAAAAAATGCTGTCACCAGAGCTACACTTCAAGCAAGAAAATACTGGTTTCATTATAGAATAGTTCCATTTGATTAAAGATAAAGGTTCAGACCTGAAAATAAAGGCTTTTAAAGCCTAAAAATCGGAAATAAAGGTTTTAAAGGCTCATGTATGTCCCCTGGTAAAAATATTGGTCGGACACCTTGACACAACCCTGAAACCAGACTAAGACGCCTGATGAGCAAAGTACAGCAAAACCATTTTTAATTGAGAATCGATGAGATTGTCATCTTGTACTTACGTTCTCTTCATTGGGAGACCACTGGATGTCCTCCACCGACGCCGTGTGGCCGGCATAGGGCCGCTGGTCCACATGCCAACTCCCACCGTCCTTCGGTGTCCACAGGTGGATGTTCTTGGTGCAGTCTCCTGTCGCTATTTTACCTGTTAACAGCAACAGCGGGGAACGTCTTTACACAACAATCTAAAGTCCAACAAGCGTTTTTGGTATTTTGAGAGTTTAAGTCCCGAAAGTGTACCCTTGTGTCTATGTACCAGTACTGGAACGCATAGAGTGGTTGCGTTTTACCGTCTTACGACTTTGTATCAATTCCTTTTTCTTCTCATGTATATTGTGTATAAGGGATAATCCTAGCTAAACCAAGAGCAGCCAATGTCTAAGCTAGTATGCTAGCATTTCTTCCTGTATAGTTAAAGGGCTGGGAGGGGCAAGGAGGAGGACCAGACTTCCAGCGGGAGGTTGCCTCCTAAAGGGACAAATCTCAAGGATAAAAATGAAACATGCTTCATTCGAAAATCTCATGGAAAAATCGGCGACAAACTGCCTCTCAGCAGGCGTGAAAAGGGGGGAAGTACAATATCTCAAAGAAAATCATGCACACCTTGAGATATTGTACCAGAAATATATCCCAAGGGGAGTTTTGCGCCGATGTTTCCTCTAAACACGGAAAAAGTCGCAAAGTGTGCGATGCCCTTAACAATGACACTCCAAGATGTTAGTCAGAAGTGCCGTTATAGGCATGTGTAGCAGACTCGAATGAGATTGGTCATCCTCTAGTGGCTGATGGTTCAGTAACTAATCCGAGTATAGAGCCGCGACGCTGGACTCCTGCACCACCCCACTATGAACTATTGTAAAGTTGAAAACAGGAGTACTTCGTGGCAGCTCACCTAGGCACCATATATAGATCGTCCGAGCAGGCTATAATAAAATAACTTTCATTGTGCTTTGTATAGATTACATGTTAAATGTAATACTTGTACTCACTGAACATCAATTCTAGATTTGAAAAGCTTACAAGATGCCTGCCCACCCCTACTATGGATTCATAAGATTATGAAATGGCTGCCCACACCCCCTCCCCTTTTGAAGAATACATAAATACCTCAGTAAATATAGATTTTCCTTTACAAAAATTCAACTTCCTAATAACTCCCGACTTTTTGTTTCATTTGAAATGAGCCAAATTTTGATCAGATTTAACCTGTTTAAGGGGTAGAAATAGGTCCATAATGTGTTCTTAAAAATACCATGAGACAAAACAGTCAGGTCAAAACTGAAATCAGATTTCCAAAAATTTAAATTCCATAAAATATGACATGAAAATTGCAGGATTGTATATTGGCATAAAACCTTCTGATTAAAAATAAACATGATATTCCTATCTGTACTTAGATGGCTGCAAAAGGAAAAACTTTGGTCAGCTAAGCTTGTGACATGTGCAGATTGACTACAATTGGCTATAGCAATTAACAATGAGACCAACGGGCCAGCTACTAAAAATATGAAACACTGATAGGTCAGAGCAGTATCCTGCCACTATTTGTCTGCTAGTTTTGTCCAACAAAACTCGTCATTGGCCATCACATGTTCAGGTGAGCGTATGGGTAGCGAGCACACAAGGAACATTGCACAGATTATCTCTGGCAACTCTCAACCATCGCTGAAAGCTTGAGGATCGTCCGAGCGCCTGCTGATATATACGAAAATATATGAAAAATATATCGAGTCTTACCAGGGACGGTGGGGGACCAATCGATAGCGTAGCCCTCAGCCTGGTGCCCGGCGAAGGTGAATAGCGGCAATGGTGACTCCTGAGTTCTCGTGTAGGTAGCCATCACATTAGAGTCGTTTACTGCCTCCAGGGGGCGTGACAGGTCCCAGATATTGACCTTGCCGAGTTCTGACCAGGAAGCCGCTAGGTGTCTCTCTCCGAACCGCGTGCACTGAAAGTGATAAAGTGTTATAATAATAGTTACAAATTTTACTTTATTGCTCTCTCTACCTACAACTGTACCTGCGAGCTATGCCATATTTCATTTGGTGAATGAGTCCCAACTCGAGATGACAAATATCCCAGAAAGCTGTTTTCCCTGACACATATAACGAGAAAATAATTTTTGTAAAAACAACCTAGTCGTCTTTACCATCCATGTATTTTGTCATTTCGGGACCAGACTTTTGAAACAGACTCTCCCTTACTGTGTCTACAGTCCACGGCGTGGCAACCTTTAAGCTCAGTCCTGTCGCTATTATCATACATTAACAAAGATTGATACGGATTACAGCGATTTATACCGGCCATCGGATCGTTGAGCATTGGGGATATGGGATGTTAGTTGGGGTCAGGAAATAAAGTGGAATTCGCTGCCGCATTGAGAGACAAGTAGTGGATATCACATCAATACCAGCTACACCATAGGGCTGAGGGTCTGACGGGAGGTTCGAACCACTGTTTTATTGGAGCACGAATTGTTTGTTTTTTTTAATTAAAAATAAAATTGTACATACTAAAATTTGAGTGGAAAGTGAATTTACATAGAAAAATTGAAAAAATTTGGTCTCGGGGGATAGAGTATTGATGCCTTAATTACAGGGAAGTGAGTTGGTGTCAGAGAAAAAGTGAAAGTAAATTACATGTGGGTCTTTGCTCCTTCAGAGAGACTGATAGAATGTGGAAAACAAATCGGTGTTCTTGACGAGGTCAGGCTGAGCGTCTGTAGGGGGAATCAACACACTGTTTTATTGGCGAGAATGAGGCTATAAAAATATCATATTTTTTTTACACAAGGACAAATACTTTCAGATAGTGAATATGGAAACATTGATTTCCAAGGAAAGGTAGAAAACTATCATCTCTGCCTTATAACTTTTAAACAAATAGAATGACTTACTCTGATTCTGTTAACAGCTCCGTTGTGCTTGATCATGGCCGTCTCCAATTCAGGTTTCTCATCTTCATCCTCGTCGCTGCTCTCCTCGTCGCTCTCATTTTCTTCATCTTTTTCCTCTTTCTGGGTTTTTCTAAGGTTGCTCATCTTCATGACGATCACATGGTTTGTGTGTACGCGTTCCCCCTGCGTGCCGGCCACCGCGTAGAGGGTCAGAGGAAATTGCTCGCGACTGTCTCCAAGATCGTCGCGGATCACATCAAAACTTAGACATGGCGCACCTGAAAGTTCAGTTTGCACGGTTCTTTATAAATTCAACAATTTTTTATTATAGACGGTATCACAATCTTAATTAAGTGGTCATGGCATGGGTTTTGAAATGACAATGGGATTTATCCACAAATACATTTCGGGTATTTCTACTGCTCGTAAATTTCTGAAAGTTCAATGTATCATGTGATAAGATTATGCTCCTGGTGGTCTTTTTTCATTACCCATGATGAACGGTTTAGGAAATATATTATTTGACACCTATCAAAACGCCGTTTTAGCCGCGAATCCTAACGAAAGCGCTCTGCATTAATTGTTATTTTGAGCCAGACTACGGCAGACCCGACGGAGTACGCCGCCATGCTGTTGGGACTTTCGGGGTGATGGTGTAAACGTAGCATACTATATAGGATAAAACAAGGTAAGAACACTTTGATAACTGTAATCTGAGAGATTAGGGAGTTTATGAGACACTGCCACAGGTGAATTCACTTGTACTTGAATTGTGATGTGATCGCAATATTGTCTACTGCTTACTCTACTGACGTTTACTGTGACGTTCGCCTATATCACCATAGGTGGTGTGCATGGAATTCGTTCGCCTTTTGCTTGCTAGAGCCCTTATGCTGCTTTGAGAACTATTTCTAGTATAGGACCATGATATTACAGGCCTTAGTAATCTCCTGGTTGCAAATTACTAACACCATTGCTATTGCTATGGACACTTTGTATTAGGTGGTTAGTAAAAACCCAATATTAACTGGTTTCAGAAATAACCAACAGTAATATCTGAGGACCAGACGAATAGTGACCTCCAAACGATAGTGAGGTGATTACATAGGACCTGGTCCGAGGAGATTGTGATCGCTTTTATCTGAAACCTGTTTATATTGTATTTATCAACCACCGTTCCTCGCTTATAATTTTGGTGGTCTTCCATTTCCAAAGATTTGAAACTTGATCGATGTGCCTCTTATTGTTGATATAAATACACTTCCTAGATTTCCCGTGAGGCGGGTAGTGCTGTCAAACATGGCGATAAATAGGTGAAGCCTTACGACAAAGATTAATTCCATACTTTTACATTGTAAAGTCCCCACTATAAACGAGCGCGAGCCTACTCAAGGAACAAGACTAACGCCTTTCGCTGCTGAGTTCATACTGAAGCTTTATTATCATTTCTCCTGCCAGCAGCTCACCGGCTACTCGCGTCTCCATGGAGATGGTTTCCAAGACAACGTACCAGCAGTGCTACCTCGGGCTGCCGGAGCACCCGCGTTACTATATAAATTATGCACATATTATTAGGATCATCAATCGAAACATCATTACGATGATTACACAGGTCCTCATCCCAAGTTTTCAAGTATTTGAAAATAACATAATGATAGGAATAAACATGACGACAGGATCGCAAGTATAAAGGATACCTGTAAGAGCTACGCTACAAAACCATTTAAAACATAAGTGAACAACATTTGTAAATATGCATAACCACGACCTATTTATGGGGATGGTAGATATTATCGCGTATTTGACATCCATCACTGCAAGCTTGTTATCTTTCCATAAATATGTAAAATAAACTGAGGTTACAACACCTATTTCTAAAGATACCCTACAGTGTTTTACGATTCATAGATACAGTAACTGTTATCCAACTCTCCGCGATCATCTTTTCTTTTTACTTTAGTACATTATAGATCTCATCCCCCTTTGGTCTATTTCTTGTCTTTTCTTTCGACCACTTTTTCTCCCTGCCCGACATTCCGATTGGCACTCATCACCATCTCTCTCATTCTCGGCGTTACAGGAGGGTTTACGATATCTCTCATGGGGATCGATATAGGTTCATTCACATTGTTTTCAATAATGATTTGGGGATGTTCAGGACCAACATCGCTATCTTCGTCGTCAACAATCTTCTTTACACATCTATTTTTGATCCGGTTGCGATTTACATACACTGTCACGAATACCCATCGAACCTCCATAAATAGAAAACCTATTTGTTCTATCCCACCCCAAGTAGTCCTCCCGAGCGTCAGGTAAAGCAATAATCGGTATCTCGTTACGCCTTCCCAATTTGAGTTCCTTAACCGTGATGGGGTCCAGCGCCTTTGGCCAGGTGATGTTTAATCGAGGTAATTTTACCCATTTCTTAGGAAGAATAGTCACGTTGCTAGTGCCTATGGACATGCCCTTTACTTCCCATTCCTTGCTTTTCAGACGACAAGTTCTATTTAAATGGTATAGACCCACTCCCACATGGTTCACGATTTGTGGCACCTCTCCTGAACACAATTTTCTGATAGTAACCTTCTTTCTGGATACTACAACCACTGAAGACGCATCATCAATTAACCGGTATAATTTCGGATCTTTGGACCCTGCCGAGAAGAGGGATACATTACAACGTTTGGGGTTAGCCATTGTTATCATTTCGGCCTCGCAAACACTGGGATAGTTCATAACAACAGGTTGACATACCTTTGGCGCGTTACCTACACACAGATCCGTCATAACCTTGAAAGAGTCTTTGGAAGCCGTTGAAATAGCTACTAGTTGGTTTCCCACTATTTGTCTATCATATTCTGGGTTCATTGGCACCGGGAAATATTGAAGTCTATAATTAAGAAATACCTCCTTTTCAACGGTGATAAGGGATATCTGGTACACCATTTGAGAATCCTCCCCTGATTGAGACCATAACGGTAATACGTTCATGTACCTATAATACCAGTGTTCGTCTATGGCGTCGTATCCCAACTCCGTCATCAAGGCCAAGGTTTCACGCAGAACTTTTGGTGGTAGAATGTCTCTATTTAGGTCATTTCGCTCTAGAGCCAAGAACTGTCTGTTGAATATTTCCGCTCTCCTGATGAAATCGTGTGATAATGCTTCCATCATTTCGATGTGGCCCTCGACCATTCCGTAGATTCTTAGATGTGTTAAAGCTTCGTCTAACCACGACATTCGGCGGGCCAGTCTGTCTGATATTCGATTTAATTCCTCGGTGGCCTGATTGAGTTTGTTAATATCTTCACGGTCTTCTTTCACAAACATCCGAGTCAAATTCATGACCGAGATCAGTTTATGGTGATTATGTCGAACTGCAAAAGATGATCTCTGTAAACTCCTTATTTCCTCCTTCACCGAGTTTAGATCACTGGTAGTTGCCAGTCCGAATAAGAATTTGATGGCCTTTCCCACTATGTTAATTAATCCGCGTTTCGGTCTGTCACTGTTTGTGTCTTTGTTTGGGCCTGTAGTAGGGTCTACCCTCCCACAACGTATCAACTCTTTTCCCCAAGTGATGCGGTCGTCGACTAGATTCATCCGTAATTTCCACATATCCCTGCGTTTGTCTTCGTACATGGGTTTGAGTTGGTTAATCACATTTTCCGTGTCTTCTTTCCATTGTTGTAGATCTGGTATTTGTGGGCGTTCAATGGTGACCACTAACGACCACGATCCTCCAATAATTCTTGAAGATCCGGCTTTAGTAATAATTACTCCATCATTCACGATTCCCTCCATTTGCATATCCTGAGCGAAATAACTCATAGCCAGGCACAAAATTCCCAGTATCCAGGCACACCACATGTTTCTGGTTTTGTTTTATACTAATGTATGACTATTTCAATCGGTACTTCACTGTCTGCCTCCCAGACCGTAATGAAGGGCCAGCGTATGGCAGCACGATCGTGGAACGACCAGCGCCTGCCTTTTCAGCCTGGTTACCGCGTACCCCTGTAACCGCCCTATCCACCCCCGGTCCTTTTTGTCCGCCATCTATTTGTCGGGACCCCGCCCTAGTATCATCGCCGGCCCCCTTTGGGCCATCTGGAGGGATGTATTCATCATCATCATTGCTTTCAACATCTGATTCGCCCCTATACAGATGTTCGCGCCCACTATCATCCCTTTCAACATTCATCCCCTTTCGCGATGTGTGGGTTCGCGTCCCGAGCCAATCGGGATCGTACTCAGATTCCTCATCGCTATCGGTCCCCCGGCCGTTCCCATATCTCTCTGAGTCTCTGTCAGACACCCCCGTATCTACGTCCGATCCCCCAAATCGGTTCCGAGAAGGTTCGCTAGCTTTTACTCGAGGCCCGCCCTTCCGGCCTGCTGTGATCCCACCTGTTCCTCTCCTTAATGTCCCTCTGGATGAGGCCTCTCCGTATCTACGCGTATCGCTGGGATAGGTTCTGAGATTTCGAGCTCTGGCACGTACCCCTAGTGCCTTGTTCATGTTCTTTGATTCAATCGGGTTTTTGTCTAGACGCAAACGATCTACATTTACAGTTTGTATCTTCCCGTCCGGTCCCTTAACCGCGGCGGTAACGCCATTGGTACCGATAACTACAAATCCACTTTGGAATCGCGGATTCAAAGGAGCCGCAGCTGGCTGGAACAGCAACACAAAATCCCCTTTTTCTAAAGGAATTGCCCGGGGGCGTTTGTCCAGCCTATCTTTGTTCCTCTTTTGTTGGGATTCTAAGTTGTTCCTAACTATAACATATGCTTGTTTCATGGCTTTTAACCTGTCGTCTAGAATGGCTGTGAACGACTCATGCGAAGCCCCTCCCAAATCAGCCGCAACGGGAATGGGTTCCCTGCCGTACTGTAGGAAATAGGGCGAATACCCCGTAGCTGCCGATACTGCTCTTCGATGTGCCATAAGGGCTGGTCCTAAAGCACTCTCCCATCTATTCGCTCTGGCATCTACTAATTTGGCTAGGATAGACTTGATGGTTCGATTGAATCGTTCCGTTTTCCCGTTCGATTGAGGGTGATAGCTAGTAGTGTAGTGTACCTTGGTACCCAATTTGTTCAAGTACGTTTCTACTGTATGGTTTTTGAACTCACATCCCCTGTCGCATACCATAATCGCTGGTGCACCGTAGCGGGGTACGTATTTATCGAATAGGACTCTGAACACTGATTCTGCGGATTTGTCAGGGATTGGTTCTGCCTCGGCCCATCCCGAGCAATGGTCTATAATCATTAGGCAATACCGGTTCCCATTCTCCGATATTGGCATAGGGCCAATGAGGTCCATACCCATGACCTCACCAGGCCGTGTAGGTATGGGCATATTTGATGCGGGTGGGAATAGTCTTTTCGTTCTGTGAGCGTTGCATACGGCGCATTTTTCAAGTTGTTCAAAAACTTGTCGAGCCATGCCGTTCCACCAAAATTGCTCATCTAATCGTTTCATGGTTTTTTCAACTCCCATGTGTCCTACTCCTTCGTGGGCCTGAACGATTACCTTTTCCGTCAGGGATCCGGGTACCACCAACCGTGGTTTATCGTCATTTCCCCCTTTCTTCCCTAATGAATATACTATCCCGTTGTGTATTATAAACCGCCCTCTACCCTGTTTGGCCCACTTGCGCTCTCGCATTCTCACCTGTCCCTTCTCGACCTCTGTAGGACTCAATTTGCTGTGTTCCCAGAAATCCCACATCACTGCACCCTGCAGTCTATCTCTTTGTCTCGGCGGTCTCGATAACATGTCGGCCCTTACATTTTGGCTTCCCTTTCGGTATTCTATAGGCGCCCCATATTCTGCCAACGTTATGGCCCACCTTTGGATCTTGGAATTGTTGATCTTTGTCTTGAATAAATTAACGAGGGGACGGTGATCAGTTACGATGGATAGAATGGATCCCCAAATATACGGTTTGAATTTCTCTAGGGCCCAAACCACCGCATAGGCTTCTTTCTCGATAACCGCCCATCTCGACTGTACCTCGGATAGGGTCTTGGATAAATACTGTATGGGTCTTTCCACTCCCTTCCCATCTTTCTGAGTGAGGATTCCCCCAACACAATAATCACTGGCATCGGTGTATAGAATGAACGGTCTGTTTAGGTCCGGGAACGCCATTACCCTGTCCGAAATTAACTCGTTTTTGAGTGCATTCCATGCGTTTTCTTCGTGCACCCCCCATCGGAAATGAGCGTTCTTCTTTGTCAACCCCACTAGCGGCGCGGCTATTTCAGAGAACCCCTTCACGCACATGCGGTAATAGTTCGCCATCCCTAGAAACGATCTAACGTCCTTGATACATTGTGGCAGCGGCATTTCCCTTATCGCCTTCGTTTTCTCGGGATCAGGCGACACGCCCTCGGTGCTCACAATGTACCCTAACAGTCTGATCTCCGTCCGTCGGAAAGTACACTTATCAGGGTTTGCTGTCAAATGGTTTCGCGCTAGCAATGTCATCACTTCCTCTAAATGTCGGGTGTGTTCGGCCTCATCTTTGGAAAATACAATTATGTCGTCTAGATATACCAATACCGATTTTGAAATCAAAGGTGACAGCACTGAATTAATATATCTCTGCCAGACCGCGCCACTGTTTGCTAACCCGAAAGGCATGACATTCCATTCAAAGAGGCCCATATGTGTAGCCATAGCCGTTTTCTCCCTACTCTTCGGATCGATTGGGATTTGCCAATAGGCCGATTTTAGATCAATGGTCGAGAACATTTTGGACCCGTGGAGTTGGTCAAATATATCAAGCACCTGGGGCATAGGGTGGGCATCCTTTTTGCTTATATCGTTTACTTTTCTATAATCTACCACACACCTGACTGACCCATCGGATTTTGGCACTAAAAGGACGGGTGAGGACCATGGACTCTGACTGGGCCTGATTATGTCTTTCTGTAGGAGCCCCCTTATTTCTTCTTCAACCATTCTGCGTTTCTGCAACGGTACCCTGTATGGCTTCTGATGGACCGGGTCGTGGCCAGCTGTATCTATCGTCATTTGTACCCCTTTTCTCCTAAAATGTGGATCGATCTTTCCTGAGAAAACTTCTGGGAATTTCAAACGCCACTCATCTAACTCGTTCAAAATACCTTCAACATAGCGTTCTCCCCCGTTTTCTGGTCCCCATTTATATTCCCTATCTTTCAACGTTATGGTTTTGTTTCTGCAATCGATGTGTGCGCCTAATATACCCAACGCATCAATGCCTAACAGCATATCATGTCCCATTTCTTTCACCACATAAAAAGGGATGGATTCACCCAACAGATTGATCATGCATACCCCCTCAGTATCAATGACATGTCCAGATAGAGATTTCAAACGCTCACCCCGCACCAGGCCTATTTCCTTTACGTTTTTCCTACACAGTTCCTCAACCACCGAGCATTTCATCATCGATCGGCATGCGCCAGAATCGGCTAGAGCGATATATTCTTTTTCCCCGACGTCCATTCGGATATTCACTCTGCCGTCCGGCGCACCACTCAGTTTCCCGAATAGAATGCCGATTCCTCAGGTTGGAAATCCTGGAAAGTTTCCATCCCTCCCTGGGTGTTATCCTGGTAGACATGACAATCTCGGGCAAAGTGTCCGTAGTTCCCGCAGGTGAAACACGGTCCTGTCGGTCCTCGTCCCGATCCATTTCCGTTATTTTGATTTCCTCGATAGCCGTTTCCTCTGCCTCGTCCTCTCCCACGACCTCGTCCCCGTCCTCGTCCTCTGGTCATTGGCGCGTTGAATTGATACACTATCGGAGCCGAGGTTCCTCCTTGCGGTTGACGGGTCGCGGGATCCATGACGTTGGTGGGGCTCTGATTGTTTCCAATCCCGGCCATATTCTTATCCTCCGTCTTCGTTGGCGTCGGTGCCCCAACTGCCGCCATATTTTCCTTCCCTTCGATTCTCTTATCTACACTTTTGAGGGTTTGTTGCAGCGATTTCATAAGATGACACAGTTCATTCATTGGGTCCTTAGGCTTTCCCCCGTCACCGTCTTTGTTCTTGTTTTTGTTTCCAGACTCACTCGCTGCAGCCATGGTATTCTCTTCTTCTGTCTTAGATCTCCTCCCTCGTCTTTCAGTCGCCTTACTCGCACGACAAGCGAATTTCACTGCTTCCTCGAGCGATGTAGGATTTTGCATATCCGCATTGGACTGGACCAAACGATCTGACAGTCCGTCGATGAAAGCGTCAATCACTCTTTCCTTGTTCAGAATTTCGCTCAACTGGTCTTCTTCGTACGCTATGCGTACCGCTTCTGAAAACCGTACTCCGTAGTCCCTCACAGACTCGCCTTCCAACTGAGCCATCCTGTCTACTTTGAGGCGTAGGTATTTCTTTTCATCTTCTCCGAGATATGTTTTTGATATTTCTTCTTCCAACTTTTCCCAGGAAATGTCTTCTTCGTTCCAACTGCTGAGCGTTGTCTCAATAAACGTGGCCAATCCACCTTGGGCCAGATACCCGACCATCTGTATCACTAGCATTTGGCTCGCACCCGTCATTCGCTTAGTGTATCCCACCGCTTCTAGCCATTCGCGCAGATTTTCTTTGTTCACCCCGTTGCATCGTCCTATGGATTTGGAATACATCTTGAGATTGTCTCTCGTTTCCCTATTGACATCCAAATCCATCCTTAATCTATCTGCGTCGTCGTCGGGCTGTTGATCTGCCATGATGTCTCTATAGTCGGAGACTTTACTAGTTTCTCGTCTCTGGTAAACAGATCCTGGCAAGATCGCCAATGTAAAGTCCCCACTATAAACGAGCGCGAGCCTACTCAAGGAACAAGACTAACGCCTTTCGCTGCTGAGTTCATACTGAAGCTTTATTATCATTTCTCCTGCCAGCAGCTCACCGGCTACTCGCGTCTCCATGGAGATGGTTTCCAAGACAACGTACCAGCAGTGCTACCTCGGGCTGCCGGAGCACCCGCGTTACTATATAAATTATGCACATATTATTAGGATCATCAATCGAAACATCATTACGATGATTACAACATAATTCTATTTTTGAAATTGCAGATGTTTTTGAATATTATTGCCATAATCATTATTATTTGCATATTTCTAGTTTGTAATAACATTACAGCAATTCATCAGTTTGTTACAAACAAAATTCTGATTTTGATTTGCAACAATCGCCAGTCAGTGACACTGAGGTTAGTGTTTGGTGTTTTATCCACAAATTTACGTATTCAACCAGCTGCACTTTTCAAAATATGTCAAGCTCATAAAAACTGTATCTACAACCAAGAAACTTCAATAAATGTTTCTTCATTTTTGATAAAATCACTTGTGTTTGTTGGTTGTGTGAAAACTATTTAGATTTTAAAATGTTTTTTCGAAAGCATTGGGGAGTTTGTTTTCCTGGCAGTTCTAATGGTGTTTGCATTGATCAGATATGATAACTAGATCTGTAGTTATGAGCATTTGAGACGAGTCTGACGTTCGATACGAACCCGCGATAGTAATGGCACATCAAATTTATATCGCATAGGGACAGCCCGCCCTCGTGACAGCCGGAGACAATGCTGCATTACCACATAATAATCTCAAAGAACGAACTACAGAATAGTCAGTTCAAGTATGGTGATTCATCTGTGGTAGTGTCTCCTAAACTCCATAATCTGTCAGATTATAGTTGTCCAAGAATTCTTACCTTGTCTGGTCCTGTATCTAAACATAAGGCCATGGGAAGTCCTATTACAGATTACCGTCCGAGCCTTTTTGAAAAATGCTGAGGCATTTTTTCATTATTATTTTTTATATACTCAACCATACACCTCACATTAGCACATTGTAAGTAGTCAGAGAGACCCTGACTGTTAGGCGGTGCAGACAGTCAGAGAGCACACCCATAGAACCCTAGGTTAACTGGTCGACCAGATTTGTACATCTCAGCTCAACAGCCATTTCCCACATAAATTGAGGTAGAATCTTTCCGATTTTGTAGTTTACAGCTTTGTGAGACACAATGCAGTAAAATGACAGTGATTTCCTACCTTTGCATTAGTTCTAAATAATAGAACAGCCAGTGTTTGTAAAATCCATGTCAGTACCTTCAACATGCGGGAAAATTCCCTAATATGGCGGATTCAAATGCGCTCTATGTTCCCACAGAAGGGCCGCCAGGTATCAGTGTAATCAAAATGGCCGACTTGAGTTAGAAGGGGTTAAAAATGGTGTAATGAGTTGTACAAAAAGGCTCCCAAAAGTGATAGAAAGGAATAAAACAGGATTTTTATCATCAAAAAGTATCTATTATACATCTTTGGAGGTAAAGGAGCATGCACTGACATTGACAGGATTTCTTAGAACCAAGAAACTCGGACTAATTGTAAGGTACAATCATAGTCCAGAACCAGTTATACACAAGCACAAAGACTTTAGATTCATGGGATGTAAGGTGGTGTAGGTCTATGTGGGTTTAGGTGGTGTGTCTGTGGTTGTTGATGTGTAAAACCTACTTGTTTTTGAAATAATGAATTTATTTAGGATAATGAAATGTTTCATGCGGCCCCCTTCAAAGGCATGTGGGCGGTGGATGGTAATATTCTCTGATCCGGCTGGTGACTTCTGGTTCAAAATGCACAGGAGAAGGTCGATTAATATAGTTTTTTCGCCATTTTAGACTCTGACAGCACTTTGTATTCACCAGGCAAGATGGTGGATCGATCCGTTGTCAGGTAAATTTGCATATTTTGGAGGGTATTTTCAACCGGAAGTGTCCATGCCGGATCGGAGAATTCTCCGATCCGGCCTGGAAGTAGGTGGCGCTACGGACCACCTTGGCAGCCATTTTGGAGACACACCTCCACAGTACTAAGCTTATGAGCTGTTTTGACATCTAGTTATGATACTTTTCAAAGTGTGGGGATGTTTTAAGTATTTCTGAAGAATGTCTCCTGACAAAATGAAACTTCTCTGGCAATTTAAGATTAAATTATAATGTGGTAGCCCCAGTTTAGACTAAAAACAGGATGTCAACAAATCGTCGAAACAACCGATTTTCTTCGAGTTGGCACATTTAAATTATGTCTGAATAATGTAAATAATCCTATTTCAACTAGTACATGTATAGAATGCACAGGAGAAGGTCGATTAATATAGTTTTTCGCCATTTTAGACTCTGAAAGCACTTTGTATTCACCAGACAAGATGGCGTATCGATCCGTTGTCAGGTGAATTTGCATATTTTGGAGGGTATTTTCAACTGAAGTGTCCATGCCAAATAGGAGAATAGGACATCCCATTCGTTGAGTCAACCGTTCATTTCTGATAGTATTTAATATGTGGGGATGTATTAAGTAACCCCCAAGCTACTCTCTGACCAAACCAGACCACCCTGGCAGTTTCAGATCAAATTATCTATGATGGCCTCAATTTAGCCTTCGAATGCGATGTCAACAAATTGTCAAAACAGCTGATTTACTTAGAGTTGGCACGTTTAAACCATGTCTGGGTGTTGGATATAATCCTATTTAAATGATTACATGTACAGATTGCACATTAGAATGTCGGAGACAATATTTATTGCCCATTTAACACTCTGACAGCGCTTTGTGGTCACCAGCAATATGGCAGACCTTGTCCGTTGTCAGGGAAATTTGCATATATTGGAGGGTATTTTAAACCGGAAGTCACCAGATGACTCGGAGAATGGACTAAAATCCATCATCAGAAGAATGTATGTAAACTCTATCGATTCCATCATGTTTTACTTAGTCCAAGAGACTTTGACTGCCTAGCGGACAGTCAGAGAGCACAACCGCTTAATTATTCCCAAAGTACAAAGTATCAGGTCCTTGGTTCTCTGTGATACTGCCAATATAAGTGCATTTTTATGCTCCCTTTACCTTCAGAAATGTATAATAATTGCTTTTTGTAATAAAACTCCTGTTTTGTTACCTTGTGTTACTTTTGGGAGCATTTTTGTACAACTCATTTAACCACATTTCAACAGTTCCAACTCATGTCAGCCATATTTGATAAGCTGGTTCCTGGCAAGCCCCTGTGAAGGATTTCCTGCACTTTTGAAACCAGTTTTTTGTTATTTTTGGCGCCTGCAGAATGCATTGACATGGATTTTACAAACACTGGCTGTTCTATTACTTAGAACTAATGCAAAGGTAGGAAATTACTAGTTAGACGAGTCCGACCCTATACACTAGTAGTAGTATTAGTCCGGGAACGTACTGTTAGTGTTAGGGTCGCCCACGACTAGAAATTACTGTCATTTTACTGCATTTTGCCTCAGGAAACTATCTATCACAAAATCAATAAGATTCAACCTATATTTATAAGGAAAACGGCCGCTGAGCTGAGATGTACATTTTTGGTCGACCTGTTAACCTAGGCCTCTATGGGACTGCTCTCTGACTCAGTGACTGTCTGCACCGCTTCACAGTCAGAGCCTCTCGGACTAGTTTTACTGCGATGTTCGCCGATTTCGCGATTGGTGGTGGATGTGCGTCAGTTGTCCAACATAGGCGTGTGTCAGTTGAGATTTTATTCTGTTGTATGACACTCGTTTTTAAAAACTAAATTTTGGACGCTCATCTCTACTTAAATTATCGCTCACAACAGTACATGTATTTTTCAGTTGTTTTTTTGTGTGAACTGGTTACTAGGCATATTGAAATATATAATATTTAATCTAAATAAAGCGTCTATATGAAAATGTGTTTTATAAATGATGTTTGGTTATGGTTTAATAGATATTGATCATTATGTATTGTGCAATTTGTGTTGCGCAGCCACTGACTCAGCCAAGGCCGATTACACCTCTCAGTCTCACCTGTTTGGGCCTGGTGGTACATTATGTATGCCGATTCATCGCAAACAAGTTCCTCGTCAGCGTCCATTTCCTGGCCGGGGAGAAAGACTCTTGTTTCTTCTTTATCATCACCTCCACCACCATCCCCATCTACCGATTCCATGGTCTCTTCCCCCATTTCTTGATCGCTGTCAGAGTGCATCTCTTCCCCCTCCATGTCTGCCATGTTGCCCACGTGGCTGTGGGTTAGGTGCAACTGAGAAATGGACTGAAACCAATAAGTTAAAATTGACTGATATTTCGGGAAAAAAAATACTGTGTGTCGCGTAATGACTGAAATGATGACATTCATAAAAAATAATTTATTTATCTGTACCCTTTTCGTGTGATAAATCACATGATTTCTCTGAGTATTGCAAAGATGTGCTCAAACTTCAATCTCGCAAGACTCTCGATATACTGATATGTTGTTGACCAATCAAAACAACTTCCGTTCGCTGGCACTTCGATACGAGCATGTAAACAACATGTCAGAAAAGTACTTCGAGAGCAGGTAAGTCTATCAATTTTTAGTTATTAGAGACATAACATTTCATTATTATGATTTTTTCAACATCAATATAGTACTCTCAGTACCATTTACCGATTCATGGTATGAGAAGAGCAACGGGCGAAGGTTGAGACGACTGAAATTTAGTCTAAACTGCAGTTGATTCTCGGGAGCGGAACGTTTAGCTTCTTTCACGGCCGCTAGGGGCAAAGGGTATTGCCATTTTTGATCACCCTAGCTTTCTGTTATTATCGCTCGATCGACAAAACGTAAATCGATGTTTGAACTCACTGTACATGATTAATATACACAATTAAAGGTATTTTGATGTGTTTCTAACAAGATATATCAATAAACATTGTGGGATACAAGTTTGAATGTTTGAATCTGCACATTTTTGTACTTTTGAGCAAGTTTTTATTTTGTTATTTGTAGCAGCCTGGCATTGGCAATTTCGGCAGTTTGCTGGGGAAAACACCAAATAAAACAATCTTTGCAAAACGAATTGATAAAAAAAAACCCACCAAACATCTTCTCCTATTCTCCACCTCTATACCATTTTTTGTTTGGTGTTCCTAAGTTGGATATTTACTGAGATATTACCAGAGATTTACAGTGGATTTAACATTGGTTGTTATGGAGTGAAAAGTTGTTTAACCCTTCGTGAGTGTGGGAGTGCACTGCACCGCTTTCGGGAAAATAAACTGCAGAGTGAGACAATCGAGCAACGCAGTGTATGTTAGTGACGTAGGTTTCGCTCCCGAGAATGAACGCTGGTGCAGAGCGAGCGGGAGGCAGCTGCCAAGTGATGAGCCGCTGGGCGAATGAAACTGAATAAAGTATGTGGAATCTTGGGATGCTAGGGTTCTTCCTTTCCTGACCAAAGTCCCCGATCAAAACCCCAAGAAGTGCTTGCATTTGTAGGGAGTGACAGCGGACAGATCGTTGTACTACGCATAACTTAGCATTTGATTTGGTGAACATTTTCAGCGCAGAGTTAAGGCTGAAGGCTCAGTGAAGCCGATCATCCCGTTAGGGGTCACCCTACTTAAATGGTGCGTTCATTAATTATGGCCGGGGGCGCACAGTTTTTAGGGGGGGGGGGGCAACTTTTTATATGGATATTCCAGGGGGGGAGGGGTACAAAGTGGGGGGCAAAAATTTTGGGAGGTATACCCCTTTTTTGGGGGTGGGTGGGTGGGTGGGGGGGGTTATTTTCACTTTCTGCTGGGGATGGGGGGGGGGGGGGGGTGACGTTTTTAGCTAAACAATGGGGCAGACTCCCATATTTGTGTTCAATGACAAGAATTGATATTTGTAAAGAAATGCATTCATATCATATCACAAGAAGTCAGCTTAGTTGTACTACTATAGTAATGATTAACAATACTTAATAGATCTTCCAGAGGTTACTTAACTCCCTATTATCGCCCAGGGTAAATACAAGTTCCGCTCGCGACTGGCTGGCCACACCACGACCACATGAAACACAGTTTTCCGATTTATATTTGGAGAAACTGAATATAATTTTGGATTAGCATGTAGAAATAACTGAAATTTCCATTTCTGGCATCGGATTTGCAATTTGAAGATTTATAAAAACCGGTAAACTGCAATAATTATGGGTTACGGTTCAAGAGTCTATCACCATAAAACGTTGGCAACCAGCAAACACCAGAACTTGTAAATAGACTGAATTATGGGATGCCTCAATAGGGCGTATGGACAAGAATGGACAAACACTAGTACATTTGTCCCAGAATCAATGCAGTCTCACAAAATCATTAGTTCAACATCAATGAATTAGGAGCATTTACTAAAACATCAAGTGCTACAAAATGCCCCTGTTGTTGCTTGTTTTAATAAGATTACTATATTTATGGAAGAGCACTGACCAAAGAGAACTCTTCATTGAGAACTCTACATTGGGTACGTTAGGGGTTTTATGTGCAAAAAAATATGGGACTTTGTCTTCCTTCTGAAGGGGTCAGGGTAGTCAAGCCGTGTTTATTTCACTTCACGCTAGGTGGTGCGAGTGCTGATCCGCGCTGTGCGGTGAGGCCGGCGGACCTGTGTATGCAAATACTAAGGGGTCGCCCGCATTATGTAACTCAGTCACTATATAGGCTGAGTCCACAGCAGGTCGACAGGTCCTCTTGTGGTGCCTCGTAGTAGAGTGAATGCCTGGTGCCTCGGTGTTGGTTAGGTTTCCCTGTAAACCTTTCAACGATGAAGAGACCAGAATCTCTTCCCTCGCATTACTTGGTGCCCCGCAGCACCAAGCAACTGTAACGTCGCTAGGTATGATAAAACCTGTATACCTAAATAGTCCGGAGTCTGGTTTTCTGTCCTAGGCTAAGCTTGGTAGTAGATCCCGCATCTCCCAGCCTACCTCGGATCAATCCGAACCAACCTGTGCGGAAGCGGTAGCATGGGGTAGCGACTTTGTCTCTGCCACTGGGAAGGTAGAGATACCACGGACAGTGTTCATACACTCTCAATGACCAGTGGTCCGCTACACTTTCTGTATTGCCATGCCATGGATTGATCCACATACCAAGGATCCCTCACACCATGCCAGACTATAACAAATTGTTAGAACATCCATATTTGCATGTCAATGATACTGCCACAAGAAACAGTGAAACAGTGTTTTTGAGGTATATAGTAATGAGAAAACTGTAAACCTGAGTTGTTCTAATTCCTCACCTGTATTCCCTGATCTTTAATACCTGGTCTAAATGCCTTATTTTAAACATCTGTGCAACACAGTTTCACAGATATTAGAACATTACTCCACAGGAGAAGTTTTGTCATTATCTACCTTATTTAGCTGGAGCTCCACAAGGTAATGAGACAAAGGTCTCACATGGTAGCAGCATCATGTAGAAATGCTATTTAAAGGATATGACAACTATGACTGGGAAAAGCTACATGCTGAAGGCAAGTTTGACCAACTGTCAGCGGCAGTACTGTCTATATATATACTTGGAACACCAGAAGTTAACTCATACAAGAAATATCTTCAGAAGATGATTATTCCTCATCAGATGAATATAGTGTGTTTATACTACAAATAACATTTCAAATGACAAGATCTGGGAGCTGTTTCAAAAGTCGAGTGAGGTTTCGCCAGCGGCACTTGGCATTTTCAAAGCGAGAGGCTGGCAACAGCAAGCGGCACATTGAATCAAAGCGGCAGCAAAACCGTTACCAATACCCAATAGCGAGTGGCACCTCCACCTCGACAGCGACACTTCGAGTGCAGTTGTTTAGCTCTCGCTTTGGCGATGAGTACTCTCGTTTAGCACCCTCCCGACTTTTGAAACAGCTCCCTGGGCAGCGTTACGCAAGAGCAAATGTCAGTTATTATTACACATATCAGTATGTACTATCAGAAGTGTGACCACTACCATATACTTTTTACAGTGACGAATTAAAATCATCGCTGTCAGTTGCAAGGGGGGGGGGGGGCAAAATTCTTTTGGGTATTCCAAGTGAGGGGGGGGGGCAATCAGTGTTCCAAAAATGTGCCCCCCCAGCCATAATTAATGAACACTCCCTAAGGGAAAAGATATTTAGGCACAAAATGGTTCTCAATCCTGCTTAAGGGGTCACTTTGGAGGGACACCTCATCAAATCTGATGGGATAATGTGGGAACAACACTCCAGATTATCTCAATTTCTTGTTTATGAGATGTTCGTGTGGTTACATTGAATGAATTTTTAAAAAAGTATTACCTGTATAAAAGTATTATGATAAAATTATATTATATACATTTTATAGTTAAACTTTTATACAGGTAATACTTTTAAGGTAAGGTATATACTATATACCTTACTGTTATGTACTAGCGTACCACTTTTTTTTTATTATAAACATATTTTTAATGAAAGAAACAAGGTACGCGAGCATGTACCAGTAAGGTAATACATTTTTATTTAATCATATACCTTCAAATATAAGTATCTGATGAAATACATATGAAAATATGACAGTGTTCAAGATTAAAGGAAGTCGAGCACATAATACTCTCCAAGCACATTTTTTTACTTCTTTTTTTTTACAACACCCTTGATCCTACGTGGACTGTACATCGGCGCAGTATATCTTAAGTAGGACAGTGCCATTTTTTTCAGCCAATCAGAATGTGTATTCAAAGTAGGGTGGTAATTATATAAAACGACCTGACCATGCTGTACAAGCTACAGAATGAGATGCTAATTTACAGTTCATACGGAACGAGGCATTTATGCTGAGTTCCGTACAAACCGTAAATTATCATCGAGTTTTTAGCTTGTACAAGCATGGTAACATCTTAACCTGAGACCGTTTGAAGGGCAAAGTGTTTTTCAGTTGTGATGATCTTAAGGGATCTCAGGCTGAGACTGAGAGGCGACCGTTTTGGGTGATGTAGGTGTTTTTCAGTATAGACGATCTCAAGGGATCTTACAGGTAGCTGAATATATGTGTGCATTGAACCATGAACTGCTTAGTTCACAGAGGGTTAGGGCTTTGAATATTCAATCAATGCAGGCCCTTCCCTATTCATGGATGACCTCCCTCCCTCAACCCTCCCTCTCCCCCTCCCTCCCTCTCCCCGCCCCCTGCCCCCTCCCCTTCCCTCCCGTGTGTTTAAATAAAATCTAAAGAATAAGAGTTTCATACCAAACGTTCCCTGATAAAGTAAGGTATTTTTCAAAGTTGTGCCAAAACTGAACCATTGATAGTAAAGGAGTATAATTACATTTTTCTTATAACAAATAAAAGACAAACATTCATTAAGATATCAGAATATTTTTCGGTCAACAATTTTCAACAGGTGTTAAGCTATTTGTGAGTTTTAAATGCATCTACCTGCTCATTTGGCCGTTTAAAGGCCAATGATTCTATTTCAAAATGCACACTTAGCTCTTGTTGATTGAACAACCATATTTAAGGAATTTCTAAAATTAAAATTCACCTTTTGTAGGCTTCCATGTATGTATTTATAACCATATTCTATCACGCATTTCATGGTCAATTAACAGCAGTTTCAAGTTTGACTGTACTCAAGAATCTCATTCTCGTGGCATTTCAATCACCTTACACAATTTCAGTTGTGTCTGTCTCTATGTGGGAGAGAAATACCAAGCAGATCCTGTCGAAATCGTGCCTTTTTATATATGGTAGGTCAGTCATTAGACATCTTTGAAGGTAAGGGTATAGGAACAATACTGAAATTAGCAAAGTACTTAGAGACAGGAACGTCTGTTTTCCCTTTGCTTGAAAAGGATAGGAGTGCTCTCTGACTGTTCGCCAGACAGGTACAGTTTCTCGGACTACCTTGTCATTATAATCAATATGTTTACTTATTCGAGAAAACACCTACGCATTTAGTCGATGTGGTCACCATGGTAGTTCTCCCCTGTTGTTCCTCACTGTTTACCCTGAGCCTACACTGTTATGGAACCCTGCATGGAAGTCGCATCATGGCACTGATCGTAAATTGTCCTTTTTTTAATGCACAAATTTATGTCAATATCATTCTTGCATATTATATATGTATGGACAGCACGATTATCAGAAATCGTGGTTAGATCTGACCCGTATGTTGTCTGATCAAGCTTTGTAATCAAGGTCATAACCTGCTGAGTTGATTTGTATATGATATTGTTACCATTGAAAAATATCAGTATTTGTCCCTCCATTTACTAAAAAAGTATAGTCAGTAGTTTTGCATTTATGAGACATTTAAGGCAAGTACTTCTGCAAGGTCAGTTGAAACTGCAATGTATGGGATTCGTATATTGATTTATAGCTATAGGTGAGGTTTGTGTGTAATACATGTAAATGTATATATGTATACATATTTATGTACATATTTATATATATGTACGTATTATATGTACACACATCAACATGAATTAATACTCTATCAAACATGTATGTCATGACGGGAGCTGCGAGTGGGGGTACGTTTAACGGTTATCTGTTATTGCTGCTGTATTGAATACAGGCACTACATCGAGCGATCGATGGTTTCCTGCCCACCACTGTATCATTTGCATGTAATGTAGCCATCCGACCAGTAACCGGCGCAGTGTCCTTTCCGTTACGTCCTGAATAGTTAAAGACAAGCTCGAGACTGTCTCCTAGCAGATCCTTTGGGCTTACCATACGACCAGCGTTTCAGGATTTCTGCTAGGAGTATATACAGTAAAACCCCTCTTAAGGGGACACCCTCCGTTCCGGGCCAAGTGTCCCCTTAAGCGGGGTGTCCCCTTAAGCGGGGTTTTCAGTATGCCAGTGGTTATACAAAAGAGAATATCTACATAAATGAAGGAAACAATGGTTATTAGGTTAAAAGGTTCATTAATAAATAAGCAAATAGATATAAATTATACAATATAAATGAATATAAATGAATATAAATGTACACAAAATTAGAAATAAATAGATAAAAGAGGTTGAAGATGGATATGCCTCCCTTGTGAAATTTGCTCCTTTGTCCACCCTCCTTTGTACACCCCCGTTCAATGTACCCCCCCCCCCCCCCCCCACCCCCGAAGTCAGCAGCCCTATGACCGTGAGCCGCCGTGAGCCGCCCAGAGCCGCGACGGCTCACTGAATACCGCACCTTCAAAGCCCCCAGCCCGCCCTGTGTCGCCCACCGCTAACCTGTAAGCGGACCTCTAACCCCCTACCTTCAACAAGTGCGAAAGTCGCTCATACTAATATATCCACTCACTGTCGCCCGCCCAGACCCGCTAGAGATGCGGTTATTACCTTGAAAAAACACACTCCGGCCGCCTGGGCCCGCACAAATAGGACAGGGTTCGTACATAGACAGCCCAATAAAATTCCAGACTTTTTCCAGGCTTTTCCAGGCTCTAATATTTCTTTTCCAGGCACAAAACAATGTGAATCAATACCATCTTGCAAGTGAATGAAATATGAAGACAAATAATCAAAATCATGCTATATTATTAGCAAACAGGATTTTTGGAATTATCTAATCCAAGTAACTGAAATTTCATAGGCAGTCAGGTACCGTAGAGTAGTTAAGGAAAGCTAATAATGTCCAGAAAACTCTGGCCTGGAAAACCCAATAGCATAATTCCAGGCTTTTCCAGGTTTTCCAGGCTCTGTACGAACCCTGGAAGGATTTACAGTGTTTTTGATATGATGTCCCTCAAAACTGTCCCCTTAAGCGGGGTTTTTAAGCATTTCTGTACCGAAAAACTGTCCCCTAAAGCGGGGTGTCCCCTTAAGCGGGGTGTCCCCTTAAGCGGGGTTAAAATAAACTCTTAATAGAGGGAAAAATTTCCGTTCCGAGCAAATTGTCCCCTGAAGCGGGGTGTCCCCTTAAGCGGGGTGTCCCGGAAGAGGGGTTTTACTGTATGTACCGGAGTCTGTCTCCATGTCACTTTAACACGGACTCCATCTGTCGGGTGGCGAGGCGTAGCGACCAATTCACTGTTTCTCTATCAATTATTCACTCAAGGCTCTTTATGTGATGGTTGTTCCTGTGTCTCTTTTGTTGTTCTGTGTCTCTTTGTAGCTCTAGTCGGATCTGATATAAATGTAGTAACGGGTATTTGACGTTACAGCAATGTATATTTAGAACGTCACTTTGGCCATTTTTATGTTCCAGCGAATATAAACCCAGTCTCAAACCCACTTTTTATGTTTTTATTTCTTACACCTATACTATTATAGAGTAAGTTGTGCTGCAGTCCGAAATACCCTTTTTGCCTCAAGGGAAGGGCTGACTGCAGCTGGAAAACGGATTTTACCAACCCCTAAGGCGACGACCGGACGATGTCCGGACGATGCCCGGCCGGCTAGGGACGACAGGGAAATGGGAGAGGCGAATACGACCGACGAGAGGCGAATACGGCCGGCCCTAGCCGAGTGGACATGATTTGCTAATCCACCAAGGCGAGTATTTCAACCGGCTAGGGCCGACCAGAGGCGGGAGCAGCCGACGTCCATATTCCACCCGCGCGGACATCGGCCGGCCCTAATTTCGCTTGGTGGATCTAGCCCTTTAGTCGCAGCTCAGCACAGACGGGTTGGTGGCCCATCTAGGGAGCTCACTGCAAGTTGTAGTCTCCATCCTTTGTGCTGCTTGGAAGGCTATTATAACTCTCAGCTGAGGCCAGGAATAGGTCAAACGCGTGAGCCCCCAAACAGACTTGCTCAATGATTACGAACATTCATTGAATGATTAAAGTAAATGATATGTAAGCTTCCCCTCGCAGGTCTAGGAATGTCCAGTGGCTGAGGGAGTGGTAATGGAAGCGGCGGCCGCAGAGGTGGAGGGGTAGAACATAGGACTGAGGCTAGTCTACCCCAAACCACCTGCTGATTTTTCCTGATTTTCTTTTGCAATTGCTAAGCCTGTCTATCTTTGAAAAATATTGAAAAACACATGCTCAATTATTAAGGTATGCCTTGGTTACGAAAGGATACATCAAAACATGGAGTCAATATATTCACTTGCCCAGAGGCTTGTGTCAGTCACAATACAGCTGCTCTATTTACAGTGTGCTCAGGAGGGGTTCTAAACTCAGCTCCTTCCCTTGGTGTGGGCAGTTGAGCACTTTGTGGGTTTAAGCTGAATCATGGGATAGTCCTATGTACCCTCAGGGTTCCCTTGGATGGTAGATAAACCTAGAACCCACAGACTGTTGTTAAAGGATGTATTCCACCAGATAGGTCAGATTTCAACTCTACGGGGCGTCTTCCAAACATACTGATAGTGAGGTCCATTCCATGGAAGTGCGCTAACGGCGGCTGTACGAGCGCTGTCGGAACGTAAAAGACAAATGCTTTTTCATTGGTATTCTAGCACGTTTTGGACATACGGCGGCCATATGACCGCCGCCAGTGAGCATGTGGCCTGTTCCACCACACAAGTTCTATGCATCTGCCTTGCAGTCGTTAACACGGCGCCCATGCAGTCCCGTTCAGCATACCCATTGGAATTTTTTCTCTCAAAATTGTCTTTATACATGTTGTAGATGCAAAATTCAGATGTTACAAGTTGATAATAATGTAGCGAAGTCCAGAGAATCGAATAGTTAGGAGAGCCCAAACGAGAGTTTATCGAGTTGTTGTTTATCACACGACGGCAAGGTCACGTATTACTGCGCTAGGCGAAGCCGAGTGCAGTGAGGAGCAGACCTTGCCAGAGTGAGTTTCCAGGCTTAGTTTCCAGGCACTCAACAAGAGCTAATTTATTAGTGGTACAAAGGCAGTATGGTGGAGTAGCTTCCTATGGATGCAGAAAAGTCATTGTTAAGGGTGTGTTCCACCAAACTGACTGAATGGCACTGCTCAGCAGCCGTATGGATGCTGCATGGGCACTGAGTTAACCACTGCCATGTAGATTTATAGAAATGAGTGTGGTAGAGCACATTTTGCTGGTTACAGGCCAACGTCGTGTCAGCCATGAGAGTTTGTACACTATAAGCATGTTTGGTGGATGCCTAATAATAGTGTCCAAATCCTACTTATCGGAACACACCCTTCTTATGTTAAAAAGTCAGTCTTATACAGTGAAAAGTCAAGACTTAGCCGTCGTTATATGCTGAAAAGTCAGACTTTGACATTTTTCCACACTGAAAAGTCAAAACTTCATAGATGTTACATGTTTTCATCATTGCCACCATTGTCACACACTGAAAGTTAGACTTTGACATTCTTACTGGCTAAACAGTCAGACTTTGGCATTTTTCCACATTGTAAAGGCTTAGCGATTGTTCCATGATAAAAATTCAAACCGGCATTTTTCCGTGCTGAAAAGCCAAGGCTTAGCCATTGTTACACCCTAAGCAGTCAAGACTTAGCCATTATTTCACGATAAACGGTCAGGCTATGGACTTTATTCATCACCCACTCTAAGTGTTTCAACAAGCCCAGACCGAGGTGCAATTCTCCCGCCACCGTAACCTCTTCCTGTGCAGGTGCTGCCCTTTTGTGGGTGTTCCGTACTGTGTCTTTTACGATCGTGTGTACATACTCGACATAACCAGTGTAAACACGCCTCCATGTGGTGCCTGCCTCCCACCACGAACCACCACGACAGTACCTATGGGCGGCGGTGGCGGTGGGTCGAGGGTTATGTGACAAGACCAATGCAAAGTTTCCTACTCGTGTCCACTCAGGATCGCTAGTCTTATCAGTCACCACATTTTTCAGAGACTCATTTCAGAAGTGGAATCAGATCGATCGCCTAGATTAATGGAGCAGCAGGATCAGTCTAGGACTTACAATTAAAGACGTCGGATTTACCACCATATACCATATAACAGCTTGGAGTACCAGGGTGATTTATATCAGAGTGTGCCTACTACAACACATATGGCAGGCTCCATATATATATATACATCAATGTGGTAACAGGCCGAGCGTCTAAAATTTCTATTTAAACACCTTGGATTCACCACAGCTGGTTACCCTGCAGGTAGATGGCACGCAATGCTGAGTACGACCCCATCACTGGTCAGGCCAGGTAGGTTTACATGCACACACCGTGTGCAGGGCGTGTTATGTTTAGTGTAACGAGTGTTATTTGTTTACTTTACATGCTAATCACACTGCGTGAAAAAAGACCTCGATCGATCTATTGAGTTCTCATGTTGGTGTGAGAAATCCTCAAAGCACGATTTGCTACAGACGATTCAACTTGTCTGCTTACGCTAACGCCAAGTGTCTCTGTGCAAAATGCTGGTTAAAAAGTTCTGCCTTATTATTGCAGGATTCTTTTTCTTCAATGCATTACACCTCTGTCATAACTTCTCTCCAGCTCTGCATCTCCAAGAGCACTAAATTAAAAAAAAAAGACAGATCATAGCCTTAAACTTTTTATTTTTATACATAATGCCAGTCTTCTGCCCTGTACTACCAAAAGGGGCAGAATGAAACAGCAATATCAGGAAACGTCCTTACTGTGGACGAAACGGTTCCTGTTCGAGGTCAGTCGTCGATATCCTACTGCCTGACGCCATAGGCGGAAGGCAGTATGAAATTGACGATTGACCGAGAACGAGAATCGTTTCGTCTACAGTCAGGACGTTTGCTTATTATTATATACCTTAAATCGATGAAAAAAACGACATTTTAATTACTTATTATGTGACTCTCACAGCGGGCACGAACATTATTATTACTGCACCCCTATCAGCGGGCAGTATTTCAAAGACATTCGGACACAGGCATATAATGATATATTAATTCTCCATGCTTATTTCGTTCAGGAAGTATGTTTTCCATGTGATCTTTTGGGGATGAATATTGGTAGTGGTAAGATCGTAAACTATTTACGAATCCGATATCATGCATGAAGGATTGGGTAATGGTTAGATCCTAAACTATTTATGGATCAGATAATGGTAGTAAGTTTAGTATTGCAGCAAGGCTTGCCCGAATCTAGGCGCCGCGAGTAATGGGGTACATTGTGATGCAACAGATTAAACCAACACTCATAACTGTGCTGCGGTACCCCTAGATCATATCTGGGTTTTTTTTCCCGGAATCCAGATGATGATGTTACACTCAGTGTCAGGGATTTTATAAGGAACATTTTTTTCCCTTTTAAACAAAGTCTTTTTTATTTTAGTTTGAATATTTATTTTGTCATTGTTATGCACGATTCGAAGGTACTTATCTCCATTTGAACTGCACGATTGGAATTTGACCGTAATGAACTGCACTCACATTGATTTTTTTTTCACCGAGATTTTTGAAACACTTAAATAATATTTTTGCACCTGGCGATTATTGGATTTTTTCTTTAGTACTAAAACTCCTTGTTTGGTGACTATGAAAGTTATCCTCAAAATGTTACTGATCGAACGAACTTTTTATAGGATTGAATATGTTAGTCTACCAGAAATAAGATGATTAACAGAATTAATGACATGCTTTTTTTTATATTTATAAGTCCCTCGGAACTAAGTAGGTTTTATTGATATGTGGTCTTCCTATCACTATCATTCACAGAGACTATTTCATGTGAGACTCTTTAGTAAAGTTCTGTATATGTTCTGGTCAAGAAAGATGTATTTTGGTCAGTTTTCCATTTTTCTGTGGTATATAAATTTGTTTCACGTGTACAACGAATATATTATCAACTGAGCGTCATAGACACCAATGAAATTGCACACTCTTATTTTCTGAAGTAAGAAATGCTTTCTACTGTAGAAGGTGAGAGTTGAAGAGTCTCATTTTCCTAAGAATATCACTTGTTCTGTATTGTATAAAGTAGTCCTTAATAGAAGAGTGAACAATTTTGAGCCTCCTATTCCTGAGATGTGAGATTTCTACACTGTAAAAGGTAAAAATTTGGAAAACATGGTATATAATTTTCATGAAATATCACATGCTATATACTTCGCCCCATACATTTTCCATCGAGACATGGTAATAGGGGAATAAAAACATATCACATAAACAGGACCTTCATATTTGTGAATAGCTTTTGATGTTTTCTTGATTAATTTCACCTATTCGAGTCATCTTGGATCAATATGGTGCATATCTAAAACAATTTTTTTTCTGAAATCAATTTCGATCAGAGAAATCTAGACAATCCACATAAACCATATTAAGTGATTTTCATCAATATGTTACATGGTCCATTGTCGTTTGTAATTTATTGTCCCTCGCTCAATGCACATGCCTGTCGGAAACGGAAACACTTAATATCCGTCATAGATGGCATCACACGGTGTCCACATTGTTGTATAACGTTGATGTAGCTGATACGTTGTCCAAACACTGACATTGATAAAGATTGGACAGATATTGTTTTTTGACCAGCTTATTGT
This sequence comes from Alentia gelatinosa, assembly GCA_950022655.1. Lineage (NCBI taxonomy): Eukaryota > Metazoa > Annelida > Polychaeta > Phyllodocida > Polynoidae > Alentia > Alentia gelatinosa. The sequence goes on from OX465579.1 coordinate 84,081,897, forward strand.
TAGTCTGGTGAACACATTCAGCGATGCCAAGAGATTTAAAACAATCGAGCCAGCTTGTGAAAAAGCCGATGTTGCTGAAACATGAGTTGTGCCTGTTTTTTTAATTTTTTTAATTTAATTTTTTTTTTATTTTACAACGACTCTACCCAGCCTATCAAAGTTGGCCCTCGCCGTCTCCGTTCATGTTATTATCATATAATATTATCATGTTATATATTTTTTCTGTAGACAAAAGGCTCTAGGCCTGTAGACACAGATGACAACATGACATTTTCATTTTCGGTATATAAAATTCTTTTTCCTATTGTAAACCAAAGATCATATTAATTGACCCACATAGAGAAAAATGAATCAGTGGTGATTACCTCCCCACAAAAATTCCTGAAAATGCAACATCAATGCACAGTGTGTTCCACAACACTGGCAAGAAAGAAATTCTTGGATTCCTTAGGGAGTCCAAGATTTTTGAAAAGTTCTAAAAACCAGTACATCGCCTGGTCCTTCCAGGCAAAAGACCCTACACTTCAGTTAGGGCCTACATAGAAAAGTATTAATCACAGCAGTCTGAACAATTTATTATGATTATCGGACATTAAATCAACCAAACCAAACCAAACCACAGGCCCTCGGACCTTTGCCATAGCCTTCACTGACGTGTGTTCCATGTTTTCTTAAGTTTCTATGAAGCAGAAAATTTCACAATTCTTTCCTTTTTTCTGACCCCGACGGTCGTCTTTAATCATATCATCTCACACCATATGTTATATTATACACTATATTATGATACGTCATACAATATCTCATATTGTATTACACACCTCAGGAACCAGTTCCCGAACAAATGGACGACGCTGCCCAACATCGGGCGGTCGCCGGAGCCACGACCCGACAACGTGATCGTGCCCTACACGGGACGGGGAGGCTACACCACCGCCGGAGGGGGAGGAGGAGGAGGAGGAGGGAGCTATGTTGACCAGGAGATGATAGAGCGTATTCGTACCCTGGAGGACCGGCTGGTCGGCTCGGAGAAGTCCAACAGAGCCCTGGTGGAAGAAGTAGTCCGACTACAGAGTGACTTCAAGGTAAGTCACATAATATTAGACAGACTGTAAGCTCCCTTTTCCTTGTGAGAAGATCGCTATGATCCAACGCAGATTGTGACGTGGTTGTGATGGAATAAAGTTGACATGGTTGTACTATGCCATAGCAAATATAATAAATTGCATAGTCTTTGAGTTAACGGATGACTTTATATTGTACGTGTTGACATGTATGGACCATAGTAAAATCAAGTTAGACACCATTATCACCTTATTTGCCACCATTTACAATGTGTTCACTTTTGTGTGTATTGTGGAGCAATTTCCACATAGTCGATCGTCTTATGTGACAATGCGTGTGCTAATCCATAACGATTAAAATATTTAGCCAGAGGTATACTCTGAAAACCATTATCTTCAGGGAATGAACCTTTTAACAAGTATCAGATGACAGCTTTCCATCTTACCGTGGAAATCCACGTTATCATTTTGAGTATGTGAAATTCTTTTTTCCTGTGAAAAAACAAAGATAACATTAATTGAGCTTCATTGGCACCAAAAACAATGGTTTGAACCTCCCTTCAGACCCCAGCTTTCCCATTCTCTCTAAGGCAGCAACTTGAAAAAAAATATATATACCTACTATTTTTGCTGATACCAATTGACATCTCTGAAGTATGAACAACGGATTTAAAGAAAGGATTTTTGAAAATTCCTGCAGGGTATTGTTCACCGTCAGGAGGAGTCGCTGAGCACAGAGCGCAGGGCGAGGATGCAGCTGGATAACTCTCTCCGGGCCTCTAATGACCTCATTGCGCAGATGGCTGGGCGACTCCAGCGGACGGAGGAGAGACTCCAGGTTGGTCTATCATCTAGACTTTATAAATGATGAAAATGAAAAATAAAGAAGAAAATATACATGTACAAATTATTTCTAATGGTCAGATAGAGATTTCTCAACCAAAAGTATGACGAAAAACTTGTCACCTCACATTTGATCCAGATTCGTGTTTGTTTAAAAAAAAGAAGAAATATATTGATTTCATTGTCTAAGATATGGGGTTTTCAGCTGTATTTTTTAAAAGAATCTTTTCGGCTGCGAGTAGAAGGCAATAGCTATCACTTATCTTTTTATTGAGATTTGTCTTTGCGGTAGATTATAGAACATGCCTGTTGATTATCAGCAACTCTGGAAAGCTTACACACAAGCAAGATATTGTTGCACTCAATGTTTTGGTAAATGGAACCTTTGCCTTTGTTCACTAAGTGGTTTAACACTATGTTACTGTATTAGGATTGGGATTGTTTCTGATTTTTCTCTGGAGACTACATTCTTTTAATAAATAATTCTTTAAGCAATGTTAAATAGACCAAATTCCGGCAGGCCGAGTACACCTTATGGTTATGCAATCCACTGGGCCAAACATTGGCCGGAGACTTGTAAACAAAGCATTGAACTTGCACATTCACCGAGGAAATTTCAAAGTATATCATATTCTGTAATGGAAAACCTGTTATTTCCTTAACTTAGGACCTTTCTACTTGGTGCCACAGTAGCTAGCTGATGACTCAAACATCCAAATAAAGAAGGATATAAGGCCTCGAACCCACCATCCAACGCCTGCAAAGAATTCAGACCTTCAGATACACCCCTACGCGCATTCAATTCAATGCAATTGTGCATCATAGAGCAAGTCGTAAGGTGCACCGGTTTGCATCAGAAGCGCGGTGGGTTTGGCCCTTTAGAAATCACTTTGTGTTATACACTCATGGTACAATTCACTTGGTGATAACCTATGTGATGAATGATAATGCTTCTCAGTATTCATGTGTATTTTCTATGCTTCTCAGTGTTCATTTGTTGTATTTTTCCTTCCCTTTTCCTCGTTTTGAAAAGAAAGGGAAGACAACTAAAGTCCATCTGAAAACCACGACTGAGGCAATCAATACCTTATCTTATCTCAACAGTCCTATCCCATAAAAAACCAGAATCTTCTGATCACATCAACCATTCACACTCTATGTCTTAGTGCATTGGAGTACATAGGCACATGCTAAGATATGTGTAGTGTTTGACCAAACGACAGAGTAAAGGCCGTGCTCCACAGGGCCGGCTGTATGGCATGAAAAGAGCACGCCCTTCACTATAAGCAGTGTACCACTGGGTCGGGCCTAGCACTAAAATAACACTTGTTGGCAGTTACATGTCCATATTGGTAATGTAATCACGATGGTTCACCCACAGGAGGAACACACTACGATGTCGGCTCTCGTGACACACACAAAGGGCATCGAAAAGAATCTCACGAACCAGCAACAGGAGATATTCTCCAGAAAGGAACTGCAACAGAACAGGTACGTGAACGCTTGTACGCACACTACACACACGCCAGGGAATCTTCTAAAGTAAGGAGCTGCACCAGAACAGGTGCGTGAAAACTATCTATACAGAGAGGCACTCACCATACACATATACACCACACACACACCACACATGCACAATGTTCTAAAGAGGTGGATAGGGGGTAGGCCTAATCAAAAGTAAAAGAAATAGGCGTCACAGCTGACAGTATCTAATCGTCTATATTTGACATGCACTAATGGCCGATCACTCTCAGCAGTCAATCATGCTGATATATTATATCGTTTATTGACAATTCATCCCCAAGTTTTTGAGACGTGGTCTCAACTAGCCACAGTGGATCTCGGCTAAAACGATCTCAACTTGAGATCCCTAGAGATCATTTCCTGCCAGGTACAAGATTCTACAATTGGAAATTATTGATTTGAGACACTTATACTTATAAATTCAAATTAGATCATATTTACAGTGAATAATTGTCCATGTCTATTTGATCCTATCCTAAAATTTCATTAACTATTCAATAAGTGAGACATGTTTTACTTTTTGAATGGGTGTTGTTGTTAATTACAAATATGGAATGACCTTGACCTCACCCTGCTCAAATAAGATCGTGCATCACAGTAGGATACTTATGTAGAACTGCATCGAGAAACGTATAAATAGACAATACTCCACGAGTTTAGATGACCCGCAATCGTCATCGAGGCGAAGCCGAGTGACGATTACGGGGCATTCAAACGAGTGGAGTTTTGTGTATTTTACGATTCGAGAGCAGTTCTAGATTTATCTCACCCCTTTTTATCAAATCAAATATCATCAAACTTTCACAATAATTAGAATAGAATTAGCAAATCAATATGACGTCATCCCAAATTCACTACACCACGGCCGTGGCGTAGTATTGACAGTTTACAGGGGTGATCGTTGAGTATTTTTTTCTAATGTTATTCCTATGGCTCAACTTGTACCAGGGGTGAGATAAACAGCCTACTTCAGTGGTGCAGTACCTGCCTTTTTCAGATTTTCAGACAAATGTTTATCACAGTCATAATAACCAACTATGAAATTCGGGATATAGGTGTGTCAGATTATTAGTACCTTTCACTCTTAATATTTTCTTATTTGAATAAGTTTTATCACCTGAAAAAAGTTTATTCAGGTTGAGACCGTTTTTGAGATAATTTCAATTGAGATCCTTTGAGATCGTCTCAACTGAAAAACACCTAAATCACGCAAAATGGTCGCATCTCAGTCTCAACCTGAGATCCCTTAAGATCGTCACAACTGAAAAACACTTTGCCCTTCAAACGGTTTCAACTTGAGATTGTCACGACTGAAAAACGACCCCCAGGTTTATCCATGTTCCATAGTACCAAGCCTAGAAAATGTTGCACATGAAAAACTTGCCTCAGCGAGATGTTCAACGAAGGAAGAGTTGATCATGTGAGAAATGACCAAGAGCTGTCAGTTGAGCAATAAAATTGGATTGTCGATAAATTGAAAATAAGATCACTTACTTTCACCGATCTGATGAATTCCGAAATCAGAACATAAAAATCTGGGGAAAAAAACTCTTGAAATTTTTTTTATAATCTCTCATAACAATTGTCTTTACCAGAGTTCAGGAACTCCGGAATGAGCTGGAGGACGTGTCACGGGCCAAGGACTCTGTGGAGAGGGTATCCTATGCACTTGTCGATGAGGTCCGGCAGCTCAAGGCCAAGGTGGACTCACAGAGTGCTGAACTGGCAGCTGCCGCTGCTGACCTCAAAACTAGGACACGCCGCCTGGAAGAGGAGAACCGTGCTGGGGTGAGTTCCCATAACACTTCTAAAAGCTTGTTTTAATTTTTGAAGGGACGCCTCTGGCAACTGGATTGTGATGTTGTGATGAAAAACAAACAAACAAAAAACCAGCAGGCGAATCGCCATGATTACGCCGTTGTCACTGTGGTCTTCACAATTGAACAGATCGATGACATGAGCCTAGGTCACACATCTAGCTTTAATTTTCAAGCGGTAGCTGCAAGCAGGAGAACACTTAGCCACGTCTCGGAATATCACTTCTATTTTTATTTCTAATGGAAGATATTGATACTCACAATGGACTGTTATATACGATTCCACGTTCCACTGAGGTGGTTCTATTTTTAGTATCCACAGCAGCAGTAGGCCGACGGGGTTCCCTTTCATGGTCAATACAGTGTGACATCAGATGATCACACTGACACTCTCTTAGCAGGGATCCTATACTGCAAGTAAGCCCAAGCACCATGAATCCCTGCATCTCTGAACAGTCATTTCGATTGGTACTCAAATTTCCTGCCCCACCCCAGAGAGAGGGATAATATCATGTGGGGATGACCCACATGATATTACCCGTCTCTCTGGAGTGGGGCAATATTTACCCCCCACCCCCACCCCCACCCCCATCCCCTTTTTAGACGACAGATATTGTGAGTAGTGTAAGAACAGCAGTTACCCTTCAGTACTTGGTAGGTACATTGGGAATTTATCTATATAATTGTTTTTATCCAAATAATTATATTGTTTGGTAAATTTGTTTCAGACGGAAGCTCTTCGGCGGCAAAGTGAGAACCAAGTATCAACAGAGTTAACAACGACACAACTTCGACAACAGGTGGAGACAAGGTAAATGACAACAGTTTAGCTACACATGTAAACTTGATGGATAATCATAACCTCGTCGCCTCCTTCACAAGGCCCTGGATTTGTTCTCACTTTACATCTAATGACCATCCAAACGGTATGCACGCAAAATTTCTGAAAAGTTTTACCCCCCACCCCCTTTTAATCTGGTACGCAGTAGAACAAAGAGATGTCAAGTGATGATATACAACGGGTATTAAAAAGCAAAACCAGAGATGTATTCATTGTAGGTGAAGTAAATGTGGATTATATACTTAAGAACTATGTTGATACTAAAGAGTTTAAACTTTTTGAGAGCATTTATGGCTTAAGACAGCTCATCTTGGAACTGACTAGGCACGGTCAAAAGCACAGTTGTTTAGACCACATATATGTTAATAATGATAATTACACAAAAGTAGGTTTAACGGACTCAAGGGTCAGCGATCATGAAGGCATATATATTGTTCACGCCAAAGTAAAATTACCTATAGAAAAAACTGAATTTTGGGGTCGTTCAAGTGGAAACTATGATTTTAACATATTCAAAAGAAACCTACTGGATCTGAACTGGGATGCCTTCTATAACGCAGACAATCCGAACGACCAATGGGACTTGTTATACCAAAATATTTATAGTACTCTGGACAACATTTGCCCATGAAAGAGATGCAGGGTAAATAAACTGAGAGAGACTTGGGTGAACCACGAATTGCTAGAGCATATTAAGGACAAAGATAGGCTCTTCAAAAAAGCAAAAGTTAAAAACACTGATGAATGATGGGTACTGGCCAGACAAGCGAGGAACATAGTTAACTCGCTGTTAAAAAAAGCAAAAGGGGACTTTATCAAACAATCATTGGACGAATCATAAACAGATGGGAAGAAGTTTTGGGGAATAATAGCAAATTACACTAAGGGAAACTTGTACAAGAAGGATACTCTTCAACTTAAAGATGAACTTGATCATTGGGTCCCAGATGAATCTACAGCTGAATACATTAATGACGACTTCAGTAATATAGGTCCAAAACTGTCCAATGCTCACAGCAATCCTTGGTACTATGAGTGTAACGAGAATCCAAACTCATTATCCGATGTTCTAGCAACCCAAGAAGAGGTACTTAGTCATCTGAAAGATATTGTCTGCTCAAAGTCCTCTGCAGTTGAAGGAATCACTACAAGATATCTTAAGGACGCATTGATTATCTTAGTGTCTTAATTTACCTGTATACTGAACAACTCTCTCAGACTTGGCGTTTTTCCCGACCTATGGAAAAAAGCAACAGCAGCTGAAAAAGGGTGGAGATTTGAGCAGAATTTGTAACTCAAGACCGATATCACTGCTACCCCATCCTGGGAAAATTCTTGAGAGGATTGTACATGGCAGGACAATCAAGTTGCTTGAAAATAGTAATATACTAACCCCAGCCGAAAACGGTTTTCGGAAAAATCGCTCCACAATTGAAACAGTTACTAAATTTACAAACAGAATAAGTTTGGCCATAAACAACAAAAAATCAATGTCAGCTATTTTTATTGATTTTAAAAAGGCTTTTGACACAATAGACCACAACATTCTGATCTCTAAATTATTCCACTCGGGCATAAAGGGAACACTGTTAAAATGCTATGCTAGCTATCTGGATAAGAGATCACAGATCACGATAGCCACCGAGTGTAAATCAAACTTGTGAAATCACCTATGGTGTCCCTCAGGAATTCATTCTAGGTCCTATGCTCTTCATTGTTTTCGTAAATGACCTACCGCTGATTTTTGCAAGGAGATTTAATGAATTAGTGTAAATGGAATTTCACCTTTAAAGATATAAAAAGGTTTGATTATTTTTATGCTAAGATTATTAATGTTCACAGGTTGACAGAACTACGGGATGTTGTTGTTGAACTACGCGGACGACAGGAACATGGAAATCAAGACAACCATCGCCTCGAACAACAAATGCAGATGAGGTACAGTTTTTTTTTTTGGGGGGGGGGGGGGGGGGGGTTCACTTCCGATTTTACCATCAGTTCTTTTAATGGACAGCAATGCAAAAATATTTCTTAATTCTTGACGGCCGACATGCAAGTTCAGCTATAGAAAACTTATGTAAGTAAATGAATAACTGACAAGGCTAAAACAGTAATACCTCCAACTAGATGTTACCTTAAGAAAACTCCCGAGGTAAATAGATGAGTGCCCTATGCATTATGACCCACTATAATGGCTAGAACGCGAAAATATATGAACTCATTCAGATATTCAAAACAAAACTACGTCAACAAATATAGGACATTGATATAAATGATTTTATTCAATAAAACAACTTTTCTTATTCAAATGTTTTAGAAGCGTTCATTTGCCATTCCAAGATATCCACGAATTCACTTAGACTGTGACTATGGAGACCTATTCAGTTCAACCCAAACTTTCCACTGATATGTTGAGAATGTGCACACCTCAGCAAATTTCCACTTCCCACTGAATATCTTCATCCATTGGATTGGCTAAAATGGGGAAAATCAAAGTTGGCCGGTACTCTACCTCGGACTAGCAGATGGCCAGAAAGCCAGCTTGAAATATACTTTAGATTTTTTCATTGAACTTTTCACCATCACTTTGTATTAAGGTCAGTTTATGGTTTTCTTCTGGTAAATGCGGGTTAGGGATGTACAACACAGCATACCCCCAACCAACCCCATTAATGGTAGCGATGGTATGGACAGAAATTAATGATATGAATTAAATCATGAAGTAAATTGATATTGTGAAGATAAGTAGAAATTACTTTAATGAAAGAAACCTTCTTCTCAACGATTATCACCCAGCCTAAAAATTCATCGGCCACCACCAGATCAGAGAATATCAATACGTCAGTGTCTAATTATACTCAATAAAATGCTTACAGGATGGGTGACATAACGGCAGCCATCCAGGAGCAGTCCCGCAAACGTGAAGAGGCGATGCACGCTTTCGAGACGATGCAGCGAGAGAAGGATCACACGACGGACATTGAGAAGACCAAACTGCAGGGTAAGATCGCCGAGATCGCCGAGGAGGTGTCCAAGAAGATCCTCATGAAGGAGATCAAGCTGCGCGAGGAGCTGCAGCAGCGGTATTCCCAACTGGAGGCGGTAAGACCACTGTTAGGGGCCTTTTTTTTATTATTTAGACAGGACGTGGTCAAAACTCTTTTAGCTCAGCCGCATGCAATTTTTTTTTTCTCGTCCAATAGTGTTTTGTCGTAAAAAAAATTCCTGTTGGAAAATTGTTTAACAATGTTATAGGTCGTTACTTTTTTCTTGTTAAATGTTTTTGTTCAATTTTTTTTTTTCGTGTTCTATAATATTGATGACTCACCCCCATACAAGATATACTAACTTTTTTAGAAATCCTTTTGACCATCGCAGAGATAAATGGTTTCCCACTGGTTATTTAAGATTTTCTACATCGAGGCTCAGATCTCATAAACGGACTCACTCAGAGCCCTCCAATGATTTGATAATGAATGTCCATATAAAACACTGACATAATTAAACTCTATTACAACAAAGTAATTTCTGAAACTTTGTTATAACGAAATGTCTTTTTTAATATAGCAGTGTTTGCTTCTCCAATTAAGCATCAAAGGTTTAAACATGTGGTTCCATCCTTAAGGCAGACCTTTGCATCCTTTGACATTTGTAGTTGTCGTGAATGTGATCCAATCACATCTTCACAACAACTACAAATGTCTAATGATGTAAAGAGTGTCTAAAGATGTAAAGAGTTGTAGTCGTTGTGTAATCGATGATGCGGGAGGAGTCAGAGGCCACGTACTGATTTGATAATGTTTGTACTTGTCAGATAATGCTTCCATTTTATGATGAGAGATGATAACTCATTACCATAGAGCTACATGTATATGACGTGTTGAAGTATCCAGTGTGTGACTGTGTTACAGATGATGCGGGAGGAGTCAGAGTCCATGCATCAGTTTGAACGAGACATGAAGCGAGACATGAGTGAACAAGTGGAAGCTGTAAAGAAATTGTCTGGTAACGAAGTCAACGCTGCACAGGAACTCATCAAGGTAAGATATTTTTGTATTTGTTTTGTCCTAATCGTCTATATTCAAGATTTTTAAACTCCTCTTGAATTGCAAAACGAGTCCTATTACAGAAAACTTTTATCGCCAAGATAAACAAACAATCAATAGCGCCCCACTTGTTCTCTTGTATGGGGCGGCACGAATCAGAAAAGGCTAGAGAAATTGCAGCGACTAGAAAATAGAGGCTTGAAAACCAGTCTAAAAGATGAAAGAAGGCTTGAATTTTCTATTACATATATGAGAAAGCAGGCCATTAAGGAGGATATAAGAATTAGAGAACAGCTTACCCAGGAAGGGGAAGTAAACACTTGGGCAATTAATTCTAGTAAGAAATCAACCGAGAGCAGAATTCCACAAAAAAAAGTCTCTACTGTAGCGATGCAAGGTTGCATGTAATACTCAGACCCAAGAGGGAAAATCGAAACTTTCAAAGAACGTTTTAATAAGCATGCTAAAATATTTACATGATATACCTCAAAGGCGAATAGTTGTCTCCGGGTCAAAATCGAGAATCAACCGGAGATATGGCATGTCATAAATATCAAATGTACTGGTCATATGTGTGATATTCCAGATAAATGAACATTCTTATTTCATCCCATCACATGTAAAAAAAAATTCTGTAATCATGGATGGAGCAGTGTACCTTAAACTTTAAAACCACCAGAATTGGTGAAGTTTCGTTAAATTAATTAAGAAAATAATTTTTTTTAAAGTTAATAATGATTCAACTAAGTGATTTGGGAGATATACTTCTATTAATTCTCAGAATTACGGTATTAAACAATTAATCTTTTTCTCGCCATTGAGGTGTTATTGCCACGTCGTAATAATCTTTAATTTGGATTTTTTTTTAAAGTGAGAGCATGAACTATACAAATTTTACATGTCATATCCAAGTCATCAGCAAAGCGAAATAACACCTTAAGCGTTATGGATTTAAGACTAACATGTTAAATGTGAAATTGTTTTTCTGTGTCAGCTGGGTAAAACAGTGTTTGAGGCGGAGTGGAGAGTTAGAAGCCGCTCATCCTGAGAGTTATAATCAGCTGTTTGAAGAGACACGTCTCTTTGATCGTTTATGAAATGAATTGACTGAAATAAGTGTACATAAATGAAAAACTTAAATCTTCGATGGTCCGTATATTCCCCCAGAGTCCCCTGGAATGTTAGACCACAAACAAGCAAACAAGCACTCTTGAGAGTGTTATAGTAGTTTACTAATCCGCCACCAGGTAAAGTAGGCATGCTGCATTAGCATTACTACCTAGTTTACGAATGTATCCATTGTGTTCCTTGAATAAACTTTCGCTCTCCGAATACTTGCAGAAACCCTCGATACAAAGATGATTTCTTACATGTATTATTTCTAATCTGAAATATATTTACCACAGACCTGGTTTTATCACACATAAGTGAAATTAGACATAAAGGTGACACTGGCAAGATGCTTTCATGTAACTCTATGGATAGGCATGAACACAGGTATAAGAAAATATTGAAATGGTTGCCTTTAAGAAAATACGGATGTTCATGGTTGAGGCAATTGTTTATCTGGCTTCGCACTATTACATATTTTGAAGGCTTTCGATACAAGCTTTCATATAATTTTTATCTATCTTTTAATTATCAATTGGTTATTATCGACTTCTATCAGGCTGAAAAGAAGAGGCAAAACGAGACAATGCAGAAATTGATGGAGGCTCAGAATTTGCTCGACAAACAACAAGAGGAACTAAAAAAGGCACAAGACAAAATTCTAGCAGCAGAGATACACTCCCGGTACGTCTTTACTTCACGTGAGGAGTATAAGCGAATAATATGATACACACACATAAGTCTGATCAAATCTGAATTTTAAAAGTGAACTGTGTGATATGACTGTAAATCGAATTAACCTTGTGATGATAATTCTCAATTACCTGATGCTAACTAGCTCGATAATAATGTGACTTAAATAATCGGTTGGCTAACCTGGCATCGAAACAAATAGATGAATCCAGGTGCGAGTAGCCTACCTGTGGGAGTGCAAATGGTATTAGTAGAAGAAAAACCTTTAATTTACAGATTGTTGAATAATAAGAAAAGAAATTGAAAAGAAAACATTAATGTTCCGAAATCGTACAGTGTGTTGTGGCCTAAAGAATGAAATTGATGAGTGTTTGGTCTGTGTCCTCATTCGCCATCGAGTTTGGAGTGCGCAGTACTATGAACGAGACGATAGCCGAGTGAATATTCTGAAGCATTCCAAACGAAATGGCGAATAGGGACTCAGTCCAAGCACAGATGTTTCTGATTTTATCTTAGCCTGGAAATATTTATCTGTTCATCACCGTACTCGCAAGCCTGTTAAGTACGAGTTCCTAATGTTAAGCCTCTAGACGTTTATACCAGGCTAAGACAAAGGCCAAGAATTCGTTCAGAACTCGTTCTGAACGGATATTTCGGAGACACCTCAATAAGTATATGAGTATTCGTGTCTTTACTATGTTTTTACATATTGTTTGCTATTTTTGTTGTCGATTGATATCCGTACTCTAAATATCACTTTACAGGAAACGGCACGAGAAAATAACAAACGAGAAGATGGAAGCCCTGCAGGAAAAACTAAGCGTTGCCACTGCAACCCTCCAGCAGGCACTGGGCGGAGTCTCCATGCAGATCAACGCTGTGGCCGAGAAGGTGAATAGAGCCAGTTTCCCTTACTTTGCAAGAAATCTAATTATCATACTCGGCGGTAAAAGATTACACCATGTGTGCCTACTTGTTTTTATTTTCAGTATATGAACACTAAAAGTGGTGCAAAGCATAACTAAGCAAAGTTAGAATTACTACATATCTGTAGTATTACTACATACCCATGCTGTATACACTGAAAGTACGCATCGTTTCGCCATACGGAACAGTGTTCCGTACGGGAATATATGGAACACTTCTGTAAACGTTTGTTAAAATACTAGTTTTTAGGCCAAATGAAATTAATGTTTTTTTCTTAATTTCGGTCATATAGTAAATATAGTACGACCTACCATGCTTATACAAGCCACACAACTCGATAATAATTTACGATTTGTACGGAACTCTGCGAAAACGCCTCATTCTGCACGAATAGTAAATTATCATCTCGTTTTGTAGGACGTTCTATATAATTACAATCTCTATCCTTGAAGTTAACCTTTTTACCTGAAACTTGTTAATCCTCTCGGGATGGACAATCAACACCCCATAGCATTTCAGTCCTAGTTCTTTCGCTTTTGCGCCCCCCCCCCCCCCCCCCATCTGAAAACAAGAAGTAAGATTCACTCCGTGATTGGGATAATAAAATGATTTTTATTATTTAAAGACATGAATTATTTTTATTGGAGAGGATGAAATTTATATATTTGATGAATATGATCAGCACCCCATAGCATTCCAGTCGTAGTTCTTTCGCTAATCTTTTTTGTCGGATTTTACTCATCTCTAAACCTACAAAAAATATGTGTACTGATTATGGGCTGTCACAATGACCATGAAACAATGTGTATTTAGAGATCATGGGCTGTCACAATGACCATGCATTAATCAGTATACAGTTATCTCCCATACTACTCTTGTGTGATTCAGCTAAAATAGCCACTGTTTCCTTTAGCTAAAAAAACATATACCCGAGGTAACATGATGGCAACATAAATCATCAACTTTTATGCACGAGAATATGTACCACTTGTATTTCTTTCAAGGGCATGATAAAAAGACTTAAGAATAAACATTTTTTTACCATACCTACATTAAGGTTGAATAAATATTTTGACTTCAATTTCAGGGGTCATTTGGTTGGTAAACTTAAAGATCAATACTAATTTTTTAAACAATGTATGTAGTGAGTTATTTTCTTGTTATTGTTATTTATATTACCCACCATAAAGAGACCCTAGCATTCAAATATCTGCATGGAAAAAGGTGTCTTTAAAGCATGATCTAATTAGCGGACTTCGAAGAATTCTCATTACCTGACTCGATATTTTATGCCGAACATTTTCGTGAAGGTTATGTGACATAAAGTACGCCGTTAGTCGCATTGAAAGCATGGTTTGACAAAGGCATGCCATAATGATGTAGAAATCTGTGACGGTATTATACGATGATTGCTGTTTTGTGTTGAGTGTTTGCCGTGCACTGCTGCAGTTGCAAACATATAAACAGTTTAGCAAATAGGATTTTACATTGAGGGTCTCATATGACAGAATTGTAAATGAATATGATGATAAAGTAAATGACAAATACGCTGACAACAGTAATACAATATTTACTCTAGTGGGTGTTTCTTTCATTTGTAAAGAATTTCTCTTCATTTCAACATTGTAATCCCTATATATCATTATATTGTATGGATGAGACACCCTCCGATAAAATAAGTTCATACAGATTTCTTATGATATGTATTTAAAAACCATGATAGACGGCACGAATTTGAGCTGACGACATAAGACTAGACATCTTCCTACTTTTCGGCATGTGTTCATTCATGTAAACATGACTCAAAACTCCTCCCTCTGCCCCTGACAAACCTAGACTTTGACTACAGAAGTACTACATACTCAACATTCCTAAAATGATTTTAAAAAACAAACCTATAGAGAAATTGACACCAATCCGATGACCATTGTATACTCACCTCAGTGATATCAAAGGGTGTCGCCCAGGGCCAGGCGGGGCAGCAAGTCGATGCAGACTCGGTCAGAGTCAGTCGCATCTCACATGTAAAGGGGGTGTTCCATTGGATTGGCCGTGAATCAGACGCCGTTGGACGGCTGCCAAACATGCCTATTGTATGCAAACTCACAGGGTACTTCAAAGGCTGAAACCGCACGGTAGCTGTGTGAGCCACGTTTTTAGGCACCCAACCGAAGCTAATTCATTAGGTTTTTTTGGCCGTCACCTGTGACACCGGAACCTGGCTGCTACCGATGAGTGTGTTGCCTCCTCCACTACACCAATTATTATAAGCAACTGAAAAAAGGCCGCAGTACGGGTGCCTTGGTGTGCTCTTTTGTGGTTGTGCTGTCGGCCCAATGGAACACTCCCTCTAGTAGTGACTGTTGATCGTTGGTAGCGCAATAAAATTGTATTGAGGAAGTACATAAATGTCAACAATCCATTAAATTCATCAGCCGATGTCTTAAGAGCCTAACTGAATTCAGAGAAGTACTAAATGACATGTTGCACAATTATTTGAAACAATGATACTTTAATGTGATACTGTTCAGATTTGCTTTGATCTTTTTTTCGAATGGGCTGTGTATTATAGATTGTGGACGACATGATAGTTCTTTCTTGTCTATAGGATTTATACAAAATATTAAATTAACAATATGTATACTGTGCATATGAATAACATATTTTTTATTTACTAAATTTGCCACACGCTGTCCAGTTGGAGGATGAGGTTATGGAAAGAGGGAGGTTGGAAAAGAAAACTTCCAAATTTAGCGAGTCTCATAAAGATTTGGATGAGCAGAAGGAAACCATTCTGATGCTCAGTAAACAGAGTGCTAAGCAAGAAAAAGAGTTGAAACGATTACTAATCTCTGTCAAAGATATCAGAGCTGATGATGCTCTGGAAAGTTTAACGGATAAATTAGCCACCACTAGAAAGGCCCTCAGTGTTTTGGAGGATAGCATGGATGAGGTGAGTAAACGAACCACCGGTTTATTAAAAGGCATCATCAATAGACACCTTATGGTAAAATAGAATAGTTTCTATATCAACAGGACTGACTGTCCCTGGAACCCGATGTACACTATATGTAAATCACACTCTCCTAATGTCATTCTTTTTTTATTGTGATTTTCAACAATTTCTTTAGCACCTAGCCACGACCTTACAATCATTTATGACTTTATGTAAATTGCATATAACACCTCTAGCTGCAGCCAAGGCAGGAAAATACATGAAAGCTACACAAATCTTTATCTTATAAATCGCCACCCAAAGAAAAGATGGAATTTCTAGAGTTACGTATGGAAAACTGGCCAACTCTTAGACCATCAAAATCTGTGTGTATTAAAGAAAATGAAATATACTAGATGTTTCATACGTATCGAGACACTGCTGTTTTCCAACACCATCACCTTGGCTACAAAAGTTCCGGAAAAAGATGTATATCAATTTATGGTATGGTGCATCAAACGTCTGGTCCTAAGATCATACAAATGAATGGATGGAAAGAGCTATAGATAGATATTAAGCTGTATAATATCAGTTTCTTTAGTTTTATTTGTTAGGGGAAAATGGAATTTGTCAAGGAGAAGTAAGGGAATTTTGACATCCCAAGTTTGTGGCGACCGGGTAAATTATCGGGTCATACATTTATAGAATAAATACTTGAAAAGATTATAGAAAAAGTATGATATAATGGCTTTGTAATAAGATACTTGTTAAAATAAAACTGTCAGCCATCACTGCGAAACTTGCAAAAGGTTAATACCTTTAGCGTATGTTAATTTCGCAAACATTTTGATTTCACAAAATATAGTGTATGTCAGTGTGAAAGCATGGCCTACAATCATCTTAAATTTTACTTTCTTAGACGTTAGATATCAAGATCTCAAAGTGTTGTAGAACAAATGTATAACTTCAAATTAGGGGTCATCATGTTTATTTTATTATTATGATATTATGATACTATAATAAAAGAAAATATTACTTAATCTGGCATTAAAACAAGTCAGAAGGAACCAGTTGGAACTGATATATGTCAATATCTAAGAATCAACCAGGTGGCGCCACTGATAATTGTAGGATGTGTCTTTAAAGAGGTCTATCTGGTGCACAAAATCAACTAAATCTTCAGGAATTCGAACAAAAAACATTAACATTTCGGAAGAATCTCAGTTATATGCTTTTTGGGAGGTTCGTGCTGCTATTCCGAGTCTCTTCTCTAAAGAAAAAGCTTGTTCTAAATAACAAAAAGTACCATTAGAGTGGCTTCATCCAGTATGGATTATCATAGTAGGATAATCATCGGGCATTTCATGAGTGAGGACTGGGGCATGTAGGCATTGAACCACCAGGTGGGATAGAACCTTCATTTCCAGTGGTTCCAACCACGGATTTGTATATCCGTGGTCAGACCTATCGTAAATGGGTATAGATCTATCATTTTATCTGATTTCTTGCTTAAAAGCTGATTAGACTTACAACAAAGATAAGGAATATTTAGTCGCTGGCTAAATTGATTCAAAGAAGATAAGTCACCAGGTAGTTGTCTTATACACTGGCATACTTGCATACAAACCACGACAAATTTAGAAATACACTTCATCCATAAGAAAATTTCTCACAAAATAGTTTCATAACAATAGGTTACTTATCACAATCACGTCACGGAGTAGTTTGTTACAGAGTGTAATATTTCATGTTTGGCAGTCGTTTGTTTCATCTGTATATCATATATAAATATTAGATGTGTGGCATTACGATATATTTAATCTTTCTCGTTGTTACGCTTAATTATACTGAATCTTTGGGTAATTCTTACTGGACATCACTAAACTCATCAATCTCGATATCTATTTGTCTTTCAGTAACAAGACTTGCTTCTATATCAGTATGGCTTGAATAAGCTAGAATTTTCACATGGTTATGATACTATACGTTTATATCCTTCATCAAATTGTCTGAGGCTTACATTAACTTTGGATCATAATATTTTCATTTTCAGCAATAGAGGTGTCTGTCTTTTCCTTTTTTTGAAGTGAGCTTTATATTTATTCTCAAAAGGGCTTATCTCAAAGGTATATCAAACAAGGATTCCCATTACATATTTCCTTGGTTTCCTGTTGGTAAGTGTTTCGTACGCCATCTGCGATCTAATATATTGAGGAATGAAGAGTGAGAAAGAACTTTTCATTTAAACTCAGTAAAGAAGTCAACGAGTTTTGCTGACTTTTGTTGAGAAATATCAAACATGTTTGATTCTTTCAATTATCTGGCGATAGATTTACCTGCTAAACACCCGGTTGCTAAATTGGATTTCCATCGGCTGACCCTAGAAAGCATTGTCAGAGGCAAAACAGAACTGTTTCTGACCCGGTGCCTGCCGACCTGTTTTTAGGAACTATAACCAAATTCATAAGTTTACAATGGGTTGAATTTGTCAGAGGAGTATCTATTTGCTCAAATACTTGATATTTTGTGTTGGGCTATTCTTGGTCCTGAGTATTGTTAACCCCTATAACTTGATATTGTGAAACTTAATTGTACTACATGTCTCATGTCCATACGACCGGCTTAAAAAGGAGCACCATGTGTCTGTTGCCTATAGTATACAAGCCCACGACTGTAGCTATTGGATTCTCCAAGAATAATTCTTTTAAATGACAGTGTGCCAATTCCCAATTTATTAGTCGGCATGTCTCTGATCTTCTAATTTCCAATATTTTAACAAAAATTGATCGGTGATTTCTAACAAATTAATTTGTATTAAAGATTGGCAAAAGGAAATCTTAGTCTCTAGTCTAACAAATTAATTTGTATTAAAGATTGGCAAAAGGAAATCTTAGTCTCTCCTGTCATATGCTGACATGTCAAATCCTTCAGTCTACTACTGGAGAATACCAACCGCAGGAACACCCTGCAAAAAGTGACCCTTTTAATATGTCAAATCATTGAGTCATGCCCTGCAATCCTGAATATCTCTCCTTCTATCCTATTTTGCCATCTGCTTGTCATAGCTTGCCAAAGTTGATAAGGTGCCTCTTTTTATGGGTATACCTTTGTGAGATATGCAAAAAATATCTTGTTTTATAGGGAAATACCAATATAAGTTTGTATGACAAAAACAATAACACATTAAACCCTCCTGCCCCTCATTAAAGTTTTAACCCATGCTTTGTCACAGTTGCGGCGGGAGATGAAGGACATGGCGGTGGAAGGGTCGTCCATGGGGGCTCGGACGTACACTGACCTTGACGCACGCGTTACGGCAGGGGCTAACAAGATCAACCAGCTGGAGGACCTGTTTGACGCTAAGCTCCAGGCAGTAAGTGGTGGAGTGGTCTTTACCATCAATTTTCGTTTCATTATTCTAGATTTCTTGACACCCAAGGGTCATTCTTCATATTGGTAGACAAATTCCTAGTCCTACCAACCGTTGCTCATACGGTATGTAGGCGTTAGGGTCCACCACCCGAAAGTCAGGACTTTAGGGCCCACTCATCGGGACATTTATTCACAGTTGAGATGCTTGAGTAGGGAAGATTTAAAACGGGTTGAGTTCCTTACGGGTCGAGTTTTTTATAGGTCGAGTTCTCAAGTATTCAAACATTAACCAATTATGCAAAATTAGGTGGCCCCTAACATCTATTTATGCCACATCTCCCTCCCGGCACCACAGGTGTGACCGTAGCATCGGGGTGCGGCCGAGGTGCGATAGAGGCTTTCACACCCCCGGTGTAGGGTGGGCCCTAACGTCCCGACTTTAAGGTGGTGGGCCCTAACGTCCTGCAACCGCTCATACCCATGGGTCATTCTTGACATCAATATCAATCTCAAGAGACATTTGGGATGCTAGGGATACACCTCTACCCCAGTAGTCGCAGCAACCCTGGTAGGTCACACAGGGGCCCACTCCAAGCACACCGGGACACTTTTATTGTATTTTTACTACTTTTGGTCAACTCGGCCCTTGATTGGGCGGGTAGGCTGCGGTCTACTAAGGTAAGCTAAGGCGCACCGGGGTTCCCAGGGCTGGCATATTGGGATACCAGGTGGGTCGGCTATGGATCACTTCCCGTCTTATGACGGCCAACTGCGTTGACTTGTAGTCGCCACGGTGGTGTCCCGGTGCCCCAGGGTCTGCAAGGGTCAACTACGATTATGCCGTTGCAGTCCTGGTGTGCTGTGGGGATACAAGTCACACTGCGATGCCTATAATAACAGCCCTATATATATTTGTATATTATATGGAATGTACTTATACACCTTGCCATAATTCACTGTTGTAAAACCGAAGTGAATAAAGTTTATAAAAATAAATGTAAAAAAACATTCAAGTTCTTCATCTATACCAGGGATTTGCACTTATCTTAAGGCCTGAACCCACTGGGCGATTCTTGTTCCTTTCCCTGCGATATATGGTCCCCCCAAAATTGCATTGCACAGTGGGTTCAGCCTTGCGATTTCCAGCCCTGCGATTCCAGTACCACCCCTGTGGAGGGTTTCTCTGCAACAAATTGTGCCTCGAAGGGACCCAGAATCACATGTGATAAATTTCAAACATATCCGAAATTTCCCTGCGATTCTGTTCCTAGACCCCTGTACTGCCCATGGAGAGGGTCGTTGGCCCCCTTTCCCCAAATCGTAGTGTAGCCGGGACCAACAAGGATAAAAGGTTTTGCTGCAATTCCGGACCCAAGTGGGTCGATGGACCAATCAGGTCACCAGATTTCATCACGTGGTATCAACAACAAAATTACCACGCACCTACCACTGTAGGTGTGGCTATTTTGGAAAATAATAGTTATTAGATAATAGACATAGTTATTTGAGACATACTTATCCAAGTTTTTCTCTGAGATTTTATCAGAGACAAAATATATGGTTTTCACTTATGTAACCAGAAAACCTGTTTTGACGTCTCGTTTTAAGACAAACACACATATATGAGATATATATATGTATGTGATCCATGATACAATTACCAGGGAACGTTTCGCGGTGACCAGGGGAGGGGGATTTATCACAGGGAAAAATCACACAGTGGACCAGAAAATGTGTGCGATTCTTGCACCATCCCCCACTGTGGACGTCGACGACCTGTGCGATAAAGTGCCCCTCCCTGCGATTAGGGGAGTCCCAATATCGCAGGGAGATATATCGTACAGTGGGTTACACCCTTTATTGAACTCATTGTCTTGCTGTGACTGTTGGAAGTTGAATGAATAGTCAGTAGGCCACATCAAGGCAGGCCGGCACAAGTCCCCATAGGCTGTAGTGCTAACCAGAAGTTCCCGATGAGCCCCGGTGAACTATGGCCAAGTACAAGTGAAATACTTGTAGTAGAGTGTCAAAGGCATATCCTACAATTCACTGTAAAATGTAAAGCCCATGTCATTTATCTGTAGTACCTCCTTAACAGAGAGAACCCCCATTGTGTCAAACTTGCAATGGGCCTATAACTGTACACCATATCCTGCTGGGTTGTCAAAAGGTATAAGGAAGTAGAAGAAAATACCTGATATTATTTCATGTTTTAGCACCGATTGTGTCTCGATAGGAATTACTACAGCAAATGAAAAGTGAATTATATTGGCAACCACTAGGAAAGACTAGAGAAAAAGAGTTATGGATAGTCGAAAAATTGTTATATTAAAGAGGAGGAAACTAGCCTGTAAGGTCAATCGTCATGGCTTTATCTTAGGTGTTCTCAAAAAGAAATTCGATAGAAAATATGAATAACTATTAGAGTTCTAATCTCTTAATTTCTCACTGTCTCACCGCGGGTAAATTAGGACGAGGTAAGGATTCCTGATATACTATTTGATTTTGTTAGTTATATATTCATGAGACCTGTTAGCCTTCCCCTTTGTTATATATGTTCTTATTGCTTAAAGTTTCAAGGATGTAATACATGTAATCGTGTGAAAGCAATCCTTGTCCTTAATTTATAGTAAGAATTGTGCAAGTGCATCTCAAGTTAATTATGCTGACTTGTGCATGTTACCCTGTAAATTATGTTGGCTATTTTTATTTATATATCCGATAGCTTTAACATATCTGTTGCTTTTTAACATAAACTCTGCCTGTCTATTTTGCTAAATTTTAAAGATTGAGTATATGCATAGTACTGTTTGATTTACCGCAACATTTCTAAAAATGTCTTCCAATAGTTGATCTATGTTGAAACGTCCAATTATATTTTTATTTTTTTAAATTTGCAATTTTAGATCGAAAAACAGTCCTTTCGAAACAATTGATAGTTTTTCTCTTTCTTATGTTTTACATGAAATTTCGTGGCCTCATGGAAACCCAGAAATCCTTGAAGTATCATGATTCAATTTGCTCTCTCAACCATAAGAATGATTATACTGCGCTCTCAAAGCTCTTACTTGAGTTAAAATACAAAGAATACTTATACTGCAGTCTCGTGGAAGTTACTTAGAGCTGAGATACAATTATTATTAATATGATTGCATTGGCTGGAATTACAACAATAAAAGGTCAACCTTCTCTTGCAGGCGGCCGCAGTACAAGCCCAGAATATGCGAGAAAAGGTGGAATCCATTTCGTTGTGGCAAGAAGTCACTCAACAAACACTCAAAGAAATCCAGAACCAAGTCCAGGCGGCATCGGAAGAGGTAGGATGTTTAACATATCTACAAGACTGAAATGCCAGACTGGTTCACACACAGATGAATTAACCTCCATGTTCATTGAGGATGATGACATTTTATAGAATTACATGAGATTTCTACGGTATATAAAGCATCTTTTGATATGAAAGACCTGTTACTCCTTCTCTATACTATATCTATCAACATCAGTGTCATTGGTATTAGAAAAGTGTTTAGTATCCTGCTTTGCTGCGAGTCACAGAGCCCATGCTTGTAAGCTACTTAATGCTTCAACTGCACTGAGTCCGGCATATGGCAATCATCCTATAAGTTATCTTTAGCAGTCTGAATGATAGCCGTGTACATAGATGAATACTTCACCTGTTTCAACAATCAGTCTGTGACATTGTATGAACCGTATGGCGGCTTGACGTCATCAGTGCGCTCGGTGATTCTTGTCATTCGATAGGTGGCTCCTCAAGCGCTTGGTAACTAGCAAACAAGCTGTAAGATCGTGAATAACTCAGTTATTGAAAATTTTCAAGCCAAACCAGAAAGTGCAGACAATCAGGCAGTAGGAATAAGGTCTATTAGAAAGAAATACCGACTATCTTTCAGTTTTAACTGAAGCTGTTATTTCCCTGGTGAAAAATGGTTTATATAGGTCATAGTGGAGAGGGCAGAAAATATGCATAGAAAAAGCCTGATAACTAGAATATATGTACATATATATGCAACTTCGGAATTGTCAGCAAATTTTGTGAATGAAAACAAAGTCAACATATATCCTTTAAACTCTACTCTGGTAAAGTGTACTTAGTCTGACCATAGATTCAGTATTTATCCTACCCCTAATATAAAATCCCATAGGCTCAACATGAGTTTACGTATGCCACGCTGACTGGTATACGGAGTTTTATATGCCACTAGTGGCATACAGAATTGTATTCACGTAATATTGCAAAATCCAGGAGACAGGGTAGGATAAAATCAAAACCTGGTTCGTTTTAATCATGGCCACCGCATTCCACTCCTGGAGTTTTGGCTCAGGACTTCACTCGGCTTCGCCTCGTGAAATCACTATGCCAAACTCCAGTCGTGGCATACGGTGGCCAAGATTAAAACTCATCTAGTTTTACGATAGGCTGTCATATTAAGTAATTGAGTTTTGATGACATCTGACATGGTAAAATACAAAAAGTTACGTGGGCAGCGTAGTGCATCAGTGGCGAACCAACCAACCGTACCTTTTTTTCGTTGGTCAGTTTTACCTGTCTAACGAGAGCCTCAGTCGTATATTTATCTTAGAAATTCAATATCCGTGGCATAGCATTGCTGATTGTGCAGTCTTCTGTTGGTTAGTTTTACCTGGCTGATGAGCGACAGAAACTGATGAAGGCAGAGGTGAAGCAGCGTGTGGCCGCAGAGTCGGAGGCACGCGGCAGCGAAGCAGAGGAGCTGAAGAAGGAGGTCGAGAAAATCAGCAAGCGCTTTGACCAAATGGAGGGCAAGGCAGAGGAGAAGATGGAGGAGAACGACCTGGAAAATGTAAATCTCCCACTTCATATTCACGCGCTACTAGTTCTTGTATATTTTTCATTGGTACAGAAAAGTAGAATAGTATGTCTACCAATCTGTCATGGCAGGTATTGTTTTTCCTCAACTAACATCAACGTGGTTTACCACACAGCAATGCCGTGACTCTATGATACAATTTCGCCAACAGTCGACCTGAAACATGTCAGCTGGTAATGTCGGTTTTCATGATCATTTAAAGTTTTAGTGTGGGTTATAAATGTCATCTATATTCACGTACTACTTTGAATTTTAGTTGGTTTGATATATTTTCCAAGAAACATTACATATAATTTGAAATTAAAATTATACAGAAATACGTCAACCATTTCTATATTTTGTCCCCTCTACTATACATTTGGTGCAATTTTGTGTCCTATTTCACACGTGAGAATAATCTTTTCAAGCTAACGACCAGACATTGAAGGTGAGAATAGAACCTGGTAAAGTATATTCTTGATTGCTGGTATTTAGTATTAGATGTGAGGTCTAAATGATGTTTCCTACTACAATCTTTAGATCCAGGCTAGCATCCGTAAACTGGCCGAATCCATCTCCACCGTCAAATCTGTGCTCAGTATGAAGATGCAGCAAGAACAGAAATTGGTAAGCCCATTTCCCTGTAACCATATCGGTATTGACCCTAACCTATGGTATAGCCTACACCTGTTATTTACTTAAGAAAAGCTGGAACAATCTAAATCAAAATTTCATAGAGAATATAAGAACGCAAACTGGGAATAGGAAGAGAAGCTGTTGGGGTCTAATTATATGTCATTGTAAACAAATGAAGTTAACCTGTATAACAATAGTTCACTTGAGACGAATACACGAATACCTCTTGAAAGGAAAAGTAAACCTAAAGTGTCAAACATGCAATGTGCCTATATCTGTACATCATATCCTACTGCACAGTCAAAAGGTACAACAAAGAAGAACATATTTGAAACATGCAGATGTTTCTGCTCATGAGAAAGAGTTCAGATTTTTGAAGGAGAAATGTCTCTTTGATAGGATTGTTGTAAATTATAAGAAGCTGTAAACCTGCGGGGATCACTTGGGACGCTAAACCAAGCACATAATACAAGCAAAAATAATTTCAGAAAGAAAACATAGGCAAATCCATTTCATTTACATTTTGTAGTCATTTATTGGAAAACTTATATGTGACACGAAATGATAGGAAAAACATTCTGAAGTTCTTTCGTGAAACAAAGATTTTTTTTCTCGAAAAGTATATCATGGGATATATTTTTGTGATCGGAACTTTCCTAGCTCCTTGAAATAGCACTTAAAGACTATTGGGAAATTCCAAACAATAATGAAGTCTTGAAAACACCTGTAGTGTGGCACCGGAGGGTGGGGGGATAAAATCACTCAGGCAATCATGTTCATGAATTACTTTTCGAATGACATTATTTATCGAATTACGTTTCCCAGCTAAAGGTCTTTTGACATTAATTCATCTAAATCAATGATATTTGAAGCTACTAAGGCATGATCAATCAAATGTGGATGTAACTACGCTATCTTTTTTATACCATTTCAGTCTCGAGATAATATATTTCCTATGATTTTACTGAGGTTTTCATATACAACTCCCTCCAAACAGCGTGATAAGCAACAGCGAGAGATGCTGGAAGGTCTCGGAGACCTCCGTGGTCAACTCGAGCCAGTCATCAAGAGACTGGCAAAGAAACGTGACGACAAGAAAGGAGATGGTGACAAGGCCGATGGTAAAGGCAACGAGAACAACAGCAACAATAATGCCTACACTGATGATGATTACAGTGATCCGAGAGCTGGGAATTTCAACAACAATGCCAACCCTGAATATGATTACAGTGATGCGAGAGCTGGAAGTTTCAACAACGACGTCAACCCTGGATATGATAACAGGAATCCGAAGTATGGAAACTCAAGCAGCAACAGTGAGAATGACAGCGGAGGTTATGCCGAGAAAAACGGAGACACAGAGGAAGAGAAGGTTGGCCAGCACTCTGGTGGGGCACATGATGAAGACAGCAACAGCTATGAAAGATACGATGATGAAACACATAACGATGATAAGGCTGAGGATTACAATAGAGATGATGATCGTAAAAATGAATCCATGGACAGGGAAAGTAATGCTGGGAAAGGCAGTCCTGGCAGAACGGACACCTCAACGCAATAAAGGCATTGTTCTAGGCAAGATAACAATTAACAGGAGTGACTCATACATGCACCACGACTGTCGAGAGCATCATTCACAATTCACGTTCTTGTTTATAGTGCCCTAGCCATAACATGTTAATTTTCTATGATGTTTCTTTTTCCAGGATACATTATTTGTGTGGTGAAGGTTATGTTTCTAGCTAATCCCATTAATCATTAACAATTTTCTTTCAGTCATGTGTCACCACGTTATGATCTTTTGATATTCACCAGTAGGCGGATTTATGTATGCAGTGAAACTTCGTGATATTGAAAGCCCACATCTAATCAGACATGAGAGACATTATTCCCAAGCCTGTTTGATAGAAAAAAATAATATTTTCCCCAAAGATTTGAAAAATTTGATATTTCCCTAAGAATTTGACCCAGGTTAGAGGTATTTCATCAAGGGTGTGCTCCACCGTGCCGGCGCTATGACATGAGAAGGACGCCACACAGCGGTCAATCAGTAGCCCTGCAACGCCCATGTGAGCTCAACTATAGAGATCGGCGTGGTGGAGGAAGTACACGCCCACCGACGGCAGCCACACAGTGATGAATCAGCAAAACCTAATGAATTAGGTTTCCCTGGTGGCCAGCGGCGGGTACCAGGCCAGTTAGTTTGTACACTATAATCAGCGACTACGCCACTCTCCTTTGATGCCACACCGCTGGCCTGGGGGAGCACACTCTTTAGACTCAGATTTCGATTTCACAATGTTTCACTGTTTCTATTTATCTATGCCACACATTATTAATCAAAAAGGTAATTTTTAGGGTGTTTTTCTTTTAAGATTTAAACAAACTTTAATTGACACACAGTTAACCTATCCTCACACCGTGCACCCTTGGTCCTTTAGCGAGGTGAGGAGGTAAAGCGACTTGAGGATGAGCTCAAGCGGCTTCTAGCCCTCATTGAGCCATTGCTGCCCAAACCACGTCTCTTTGTGAAGCCAGATGAAGAGGAGGGCGTATTGCGTGAGGAGGTGGAGGCTAAAGCTCCGGCCGTCAACAAGTGGAGCATGTATACAGCTTACAGGTAGGACGGACTTGATCCCCACTGCGAAGTATGGTTGTAAGCCAGTTTTTCCACCTCTTAAACCAATCAATTTCTTGGAAGCTAGCGACCGACTTTTTGGCACTTTTCATAAGAATTTTTTTTTTTTTTTTTTGTAAATTTGTTCTTTATTGACGTTTAAAGGATTCATGTACAATTGTAGATGATTTTCAACCAATAGCGTCAAACCGTTACAAATTGGCAAGTTGAAATTAAGAATATAGAGACGTGCTGACCAGTCTATCTACCGAAAAATTCATCAGCAATGAATTGAGCCTAGGTTGACTTTGTTCTGGATGAATTGGGTCACATCTAAAATAATCATTGGTCAGCAGGCAAAAAGACTGCCGACGAAAAATAACCGCCAATATCTGGGGTCACCAATCTTGTGTACTGATTTTAGCGCAAGTAACACCCACTAACTTACATAAATGGTTCCCAAAAATTCTTGGACATTTTGTCAGATAAACTTTTATTACCCACCTGTAGGAGATTCCGGTAAAAAATCCCATCCATAATGAGGTCGAATTATCATGTAGTTCAAAATAAGTTTCTTGAATGTTCATTCAATACTAATTATTTATAATCAGTCATAATAATTTCATTTACCATCAGAAATCACTGTCAAAACATGTTTTGCATGCTGAAATCATGGTGAAATGGCGAACTACATTAATGGTGGAAGTCTACACCGAATTACTGCCATGCTTGACAGTGCTGTGGTGTCTGGAGCTAAATGTCCTGCAGAAACATTTTTATTGCAATAGATTTGTTATTAATCTTGTATGTGGGTAATAAATACAATAACGACTGGTTTTGTATATGAGTGTAGTTGACGACGTAATGTCCTTGCTAATTGCTCGGATATTACTAAGTGTCAACTACTCAGAGATTACGGCCACTCGTATACAAGACCAGTCATTATTGTGTATATAACTGTCTCCCTGCTCTCGCATTCAGGTTTTCTTTGTACCGACTATATATGTTAGTATGATATAGATGTTGAAGCAGAGGTTCTTCGTGTCTTCAAGCACGTGAATCGTGATATTTATAATAGGCAGTTGTTGTTGGAACTACAAATTCAAGAGAATAGCACATGGGAATCTGTATTGATATTTTACTTGTCACATTTTCTTTGTATCGATTTGCTAGATTTAATAGATCATATCTTAATTTGGCTTTTATGTGAAGACTTGTGTAAGATATCCACCCCGATCCAGGATTCTCACTGATCCAGTGGGTTGGACGAATGAGTAACAATAAGTACCGATGTATAATAACCTTATCCAGCGGCCCAACTGAGATCAAAGGGTGCGGCCACAGTTCAGGCCAGGCCTGGCTGTTGGCATTTTCAGCCATACCACAGTATTACTCAATTGATCGGTATGTTTCCTATAAATCTCTTCTATGCTGATTGCTTCAAAGGTGAGTCAGTGTGAAGCAGTGTCTTGTTTAAAAATAATGTGCATTGATATATTATTTTAGCGTGAATAATCGTATTATTTGGTATCAAGTTATTTCGTTTTTTCTGTTATTTGAGTTCATGCCACTTTGATTCCTCCAAAGTTATTCTATCTGATGCTATACGTTTTTACAGTTTTTTGAGCTATAGCTATTACATCAAGTCTGCTACATAGTCCTGAGTACTCCAAATAGATACTGTTAGTACTTGTAGAATTGATTGAATAGAAGATGCTCATGCTAGCGGCCCTGATGCAGAATATCTTCTTCTAGTTGGCTCCTGCCGGTTATCTTTGTTCCACCAGGGAGGTGCCCATTCGGTTAAAGTCAGTCTGTCTGAAAAATCTATGTCTTTAAAGGGAGTATTCCATTAAGCCGTTTGAGGCTTCAGAAAGACGGCCTGCGTTTACCAAAGGACGTCAGCGGCCTTGACCGGCCTTAGGCGATTGTTATGGCTATAGACACTAATGTAATGAAGCCACGCCGCCCGACGTACTCTGGCCATCTCCGGCCGTCCGTATTACCATCATTAACCATGCGCAACCTAACCACACACTCTAATGGCATTGCAAATTTGAATCATTCTTTTCGAAGAAAGTAGTAAACGTCTGTTCCTCACATGTATATACAAAGTTTTTAAAGAATAAAAAATAATTCCAAAAAGTAGATGAATATGAAACTAGCTTATGTAATCATTTAAAATCAAAACGATACTGTCAATTGAACTTTTTATAAAATCAAAATCAAATAAATTAGATGTCCGATTGCTGAAACCAGCGATCGCTGTTCATTAGTTGGCACTATTTCTCCTTAGTACAAGCTATTCGTTGGTACACTACAACTATGTGTAGCACACACCCGACGATGTCGAATTTTCATCGGTTCACTGGAACACTCCCTTCAAGGAAATAATTACCAGGCCACTTGAGCATACTCTAGCCCACAGTTAGAATTGAAGTTATGAAATAGAAAAAAAAGAGGGGGGAAAACTACAGGTAGCACCACCGTTTGTGTGAGGTGACATATTTAAATCAGTCATTCACCTTAACCGATTGGGCCAAAACCACAGTCTTCATAGATGTATGAATCTCCCCTTGATCTTTCACTGAACTTCGACCTTTGCACTCTGGCAGGTGGCTTGTGATCAGGCAGCGGTGGCTTTACTTGAAGTGGCAAAGGGAGTACGGTGAGCAGAATGAACCGCCGCTCCACTGGGCGTTACCGACGGAAAACAAAGACCCATCTAAGGAGAAGCCTCAGAAACCAGACAATAAGGACAAAAAAGACGATGCAAAATGAAGCAATCGTTTTCGACCTAGCCGGGAGCTTGATTCGTCATTATCATGAATACAGTGATAAAATTGTAAATGGATCTCAAAATAATTCCATATCTTACCACACAAACAAGACCAAGATGTGTGGCTGGTGAAGATATACATGGCTATAGACACTAATATATTTAGGCCTATATACACATATATACAGCTGGGTATCTGACACTGATTCTCGCTATCTCCGAGCCCTACGATTAACGCAAGTACAGTGCTTTAGTGGTCTAAGTACACCTAATTGTAGTAACTGGCAAAAAAACAGTTACCCTCTCTAGGTTAGCACAACCAAGCCAGTGATGTAATCTAAAACATTTATAAATCCACCACTCACCCCACACTGGCTGGTGACCACGAACCATATGTCGTAGAAGTAAGCCCAAGCAGCACAAATGGTTCTCTAGGAGACTAGCCACCACGAACCATGCATTTTACGTGTTATGACGGAACATACAAATTCGTATCGACGCGCAGAGCTCTGTACTTCTGCCAATCGTAAGACTCGCCTGGAGAGGTGCAGACGCCAGTATGGGGCATCTACGAGCAGGTCACTCTATGTCCACAAGAGGTGCTGCTGTCTCTGATCCCCAGGGCTTACACATGTCGACATTATAGTTTTCACCACCACGTGGCATGTGGTTCTTAGTCAATTTCAGAAGAACAGTTTCTGGATCTATAAACATCCACTTTAAACTGGAGCTGACACCGATGGGGTATCGAAGAAAAGATGGGAGCCGGTTACTCCCAATCACCCTGGGATTTTATGTGATCGTGATCAGTTTGAGCAGTGCTTCGTATTTTGGAAATTTCCCCCAATGCCATGTTTTATACTTTTCAGTAAAACTATCCCCCGCAGCGCATTGTGGGATAGGCAAGTGACGTGTACATAAAGGAGTCACGGCCGTGGTGCTTCATGGGTAAAGCACAACTCTGTATTACATTTGATTTTTGTTCAGCTGCGGCTCAAAGGCTTTAGCCTCATACTACCAAAATTTATTACATTGGAAAGTAGAAAAAAAAACGTCCATATTCATCATATTCACATATTATTTCGGAATTATTAGAGTTAGTTAAGGCTCAAGTTCTATATTCATCGTACAGAAGCTTATTTGGGCCTTGTGGTTTGTGGTTGGCCACGGCTCCCGTTCAATTGAGATTGGGATACTTTAGATTTGCCCTGTGAGGGTACTTCAAAGAATTTTTTTTATTCAGTTTATTCAAATAAAGTATGGGTTTACAGTTCTTCCATTTGAATGGAGCTAGGTTGCTGGCTATTCAAATATGTCGAATTCAGGCGTTAGTAGAAAAACATCAAATTTGTTATTGTTGTTATCCGTCGTTTATTATCCTTAGTTTTGATCTGCCAAGAGTTAGTTTATGCACAAACCAATTCTAAATGTTTTTATATGCTAAATGTTGACACGTTTGACAAGCTGATATACTTAACTGTGATAATAGTATTTGGTATAGTATATTCATATGTACAAAGTTTTTAATGGTATACAAGTAAACTGATGCTCATTTTGATTTGTTGTCCTGAAGGATTCTACAATTTATCAGTACTACAATGATAGTACGACGTTTTTTTTACAAAGATGAATATTTATTTTTTATCTCAACTGTATAATCTTATCACACATCATTATCTAGCTTTCACATTCAGAATTAAAGTTTTATTGATTTACAAGGAATTTATGTTGCTTTTTATCAATGTTTTTCTTTAGAATATTTAAAGAACATTATCTCCACGAATGAATATGGACAAATTCTGAGCAATGCTTGAGAAAACCATATGGTATTGTGATCACGCTTGAGATCAGTCATCGCTTAATCTTAGTCATGTTAAATCAACTATACCTCTCCATTTCATACGTACTTGTATCTATATTACTATCTAGCTTTATGCTTATAGATTGCTTCTGTGCAAATCGGTAACTTTGCTTCCAATTTTGCATATAAAACCATCAGTGTTATCAGTGTCTAATAATTGACGGATGGGCGGTTGGTCTCATTGCCTATGGCTAGGGCCAATTGCAGTGCACTTGCTGGGAGAGTCACTACGTGATTTATTCACATTTTTGCTTCTAAAAGCTAACTAAGTATAGATAGAGATGATTTCTATTACCATTATGATATCTTACAGATTTGATATTTCGTATTTTAACATGGAAAAATACTACTTTAAAAAAGGCTTTTATACCAATATAATATCTTACAGCTTTAATATTTAGTATTTTGACATTGAATTAAAAAAAAGTTATTTGAGTTTACGGGTGGGTTGTCACGGGTCCAACCCCTCTATGGACATATTTCTACCCCTAAAAGTGGTTCAACCATAATTATAATATAGCTTATTTGTAAGAATAAAAAGTAGGCATACTAAATCAGATGTCCACACAATATTGATTTACGATGGACATTGGTGTTACATTTCCCATCTCCAGAGGTTGCACTGAGATTTTCTTAGATCCTAGGAAGTGTCATTATCTAGGTGAAATGTATATTTGATCTGCTATTCATGTATTTTTACTGATTGTGTTGTAGGCAGCAGGTGTATGAGTGCATGGTTTATTCAGCATATTTAGAGATATAATGAATTCAGAATGGTTCATTTTTTTGTTCTAGGAATCAGTCAAGACCCAGTCAAATTTGGTATTTGGTTGTTAAAATTATTTGCTACATCATTTTCCACCTTATTCTTGGCTGAGCTACTTTATTGGGATACATATAACTAGAGCATTACCCCATATCCCTGGATGAAAGAAGAATGAGGCCGGAGTGGGCTAATAAGATTTTATTGAATTTTATGAGGTTTTATTACAATGAACAAGTGATAAGTAATTATTACTATGAATAATTGATAATTATAATAAGTAATTGACAGGGGGAGTGTTTTATGTCAATTATAATAATATATAGTAATATGATATAATAAGTAAAAATAATAACCCTACGAGTAGGGAGGATAGGAGAAGATGGGTGGGTAGAAAAAAATATGTGTGTACAGTCTGAGCGAAGTGTGAGGGTGAGATTAGTGCACTGGGAGCGCACGTGAGTGTGAGGTGCGTGGGGGAGCCGCTAGAGGGGGTGAGAGTGAGGCGCACGAGGGTGCGAAGGCTACGGGAGACACCAGGTAGGACAATGACCACCCCTGACCAAAGGCCATGGGTTACCTTTTGTCCACCATTCTGAAGCACATGGCCAAGTTACCTATGAACTGCTGAGTTCACGCAGGAGGAAGGGCTTTAAGTATCTGAATCTGGACCTACACCTACCCCGACTCCCCTCACCCCCTCCCCGCTGCTGCAAAGCAGCTTGCATGGTACATTGGCCACCAGAGCAAACATTTGTCATGCACATTAATTCTGGTCAAAGATGGTAAATTGAAATCCACTCTTTGCTCTGGTGCAGTACAATCCGCGGCAACCTTGAACAAGAATCATACTCCAGGCATAAATCTAGCACTGTGCCTTAGTTCCACTAAATATCTTTAGTGATAGTGACAATCGTAAAGCTGTAGTACCCTAGCCAGATGAATATACACTGGATTCTATTAAGGTTGGTATGTAATTCCATTCCATACACAGAATACTGAGCCTGGCAGGCAATTCCTTCCCCCTCCTGCCCTTCCTCCCTCCCTCTCACCTTCCTCCCCCTTCCCCGACTTCCACCTTTCCTCCCTACCTCCCCCTTCCTCCCTTTGTGCCACCCCCCCCCCCCCCCCAAATCCCTTACATTCTATACACAAAACTCTGAAGATTGGAAGTGAACTTGTCCGATTCCTCCCTTCCCACTCCCTCGCCCCCTCTCCCTTCCGATCCCCCTTCTCCCTCCTTCCTCCCTTCACGCCTTATCTTCACTCCTTCCCCTCTTTCTGTCCTCCACTCATGTATTCCTGCTTTCAATCCTTTTTTCATTCACTCCTTTCCAATCTTCACTCTTTCCTTCTGTCCTTCATCCTGCCCTTCTTCCTCCCTCCCCTCACTCATTGTTTTCTTCACACCCTTCCTCTAATATTAGTACAGTAGAACCCCGCCGAATGGACACCCCATGTAAGCAGACAACCCGTTGTAAAGTTTCTAGGCTATACCCATTAGCGGTTCTGCTCCTAGCGGTCATATACGTTAAATAAGGTTGGAGTCAACGCATAGATGTTGTAGGTAACAGAATCCAGGTAAGACTGAATACTCTGGGTTTATTGGGCTCTTGTTTTATAGCAGTGGGACGCCTTTGTCTCCAGGTGGAGACGCTTATACGGGCGGTCGTGTTAGGCGCCAATTAGCGTCACCTTTGTAACAACGAGCG
This sequence comes from Alentia gelatinosa, assembly GCA_950022655.1. Taxonomy (NCBI): domain Eukaryota; kingdom Metazoa; phylum Annelida; class Polychaeta; order Phyllodocida; family Polynoidae; genus Alentia; species Alentia gelatinosa. The sequence continues at coordinate 84,116,281 of OX465579.1, forward strand.
CGCCCGCATCTCCAGGAAGTTGGGTTAACAAACAACCGCCGGCCAAAGCCGGGTTCAAAGGGGGGATTATAGCTACAGCAGGAAGGACCAATTAGCCTGGCCAGTGTCGGCCATCTTGGATTTGGAGGAAAGAATTTAGAATAGATTGAATATATATATTATAATTAATAATGCTGCTTTTTCAACGCAAAAATACCACAAAGTTAGAATTATCGACTGCAGATCTTTACAAACGTCCCTCACTCTGAGTTCGAAGAGCAACGGAGAACTTTAAAAGAAAAGAAAAAGATTGTGCAGTCGCTAAAACCAACCTAACCGCCTTGCTCCGTCTCAGAGCAGTCGTGCGGCTGCTGAGACCAGCGCGGGAACGGTTAGTTCGTCGAGCGAACGCGGAGGCGCCACCAGCGCGCGCTCACGATCTCTCGACCAATGAAAAGGCAGCAATTCCCAACTTCCGGTCACCACCCAGAAACAACAAAAATGGCAGCGCCCACATCTCGGCGTGCTAAACAAACGGGTCTTACGCAAACAATGGCGGCCATCGGGTCTTCAAACAAGGTAGGTTCAACCATTAACACATATAGATCACACGGGTAAAGAGTAACAGAGATGATAACAGAATTACAGGTTATATTTTGAAAAAATGTCACTGCGGCCCGCTCGGCGTCAGAGCTCCGACCGTGTCCGGGTTATAGGTACTCGGCTGTACAACCAGTCGCGAGTGTAGAAAATGGCCAGCGAATGTCTTTATAAAATATAAATGCATAGTCCATTTAGATATAAAGCTGGGATACGAATGTCTGTATCCTGTTGCTTCAGGATGTTGGTTATGAATGTAAAAAGGTAGATCACAGGGATCTCACAGTGTATGGCGAGCGGTCTTCGGCGTCAGTGTCTCTTGGTTGACTCGCTCGCCAATCGTAGGGGGGGAGTCAATCGCGCTAAAACACACTTTAGCACGATTGATACGATTGTTACTCTTGTAGAGGTATATACACGTAGGATCGGCCTGTCAAGTGCAGAACACACATTGTTCGTTGATGACAGGTCGACCGCGACGGAACTCCGCGTCCCGGGCTACCGAAGTGCGACAGCTGGCGGTCCGAGCGTAGGCGCCAGCCCGAGACCGCCGCCCACGCGAAGCACTTCGCGGGAGGATCGGAGCCCGTCATGTCACAATCAGGTCATAAAAGGGTTACAGAAAAATAGATGTGAGTCACACGTACTCAGTTCACACGTAGATTACACGTTTTCCTCAATAAAAACGGTACTTCAACAATTTACACATCTCAGGCTCCTCACCAGCGCACATCCTGGCAGCCATTTTGATAGTACTAAAAAAAGATAATATCGCCGTGAAAGGCATGACATATAAGTAGCAGCGGGGTGCTCAAGATATAAAATAGACAATTTTGGCGCCGCTGAGGATGGTAAATATTACGATAAAAACTGATAAGGCGGTAAATGACACAAAAAGGACGAGCTCCCGTAATCTTGATAAAGATTGTAGAAAATATGCTTGTGGCCGTATTTATAAACATATATGTACATGGTGATAAAACATAATATTGGCGTTTTCAGCGTGGATCTGAGCACTACGTTAAGGCCTGGACATCGCCATTCTCTACATATCGACTGCGGCTAGCGCCCGGCTTCTGGTGACGACGGGTGTACGGGCCGCGCCACTCGCTAACCAACTTGACGTTCGCCTACAGCCTTCATCCCTTCCCAAGTCTACTCAAGTTACCGAGGAGTGGTGAGATAACACTGTGGCCTAAACATAATAAATCGTAGAGCCCTCCCGATTAACCCCGATTTATAGAAATTTTCAGCGGCCTGAAACATCGGCCCATCTCCAGCTATTGCATACCTAACCGATAGTAACTCACTGTATCACTACTTGTTAGCCTAATTAGAGTCTAGAAATCACTATAACGATATTTCTCGTTATTTACTTAAATTTTTCTGTAATTTCTGGGTAATACTTACTATTTGCACGCGGCTGGTATGCACTAGATGATTATAATTTCTTAACTTTCTGGTTTATAACTAACATTTCTACCTGTCTCAGATCCACCTTGATACTAACCATGTCGCCTCGTTGGGCTATTCCAAAAGGACATAAATTAATAATTACATAATAATATTAAACAATTCTGGCCAATAGACTAAGGAACCGACATTAATTAAGAGAATCATTTTAGAATTAAGGAATACTTAGCGCAGGGCTGTGATTGTAGTATGGTCGGTTCCTTATAAAATATAAAGCATAGCATATTATATATAGGCAGGAGCTCGTCAATATCAATAAATAGGTGTCATTGATATACATTGTAAATTGAAAATAATATAATATCTTGCTGCGTGGCCACGTTAAGTATAGGAAAAACCCAGACATATAGTCGTGCAGCGTGGCCACTTTTAAGTATATAAGACTCGTGCAGCGTGGTTATTAAAAAATAGGGGGTTGTGAAGCAGCTGAGAGTGGTTCTTTCCAGAAAATTGCCAAAAATTTCAACCGGTGCCAGGGGATACGTAGGCATCATACGTACTTCACTCCCCCAACACTCTAAATTTTTGCAATACTCAAATTACTCTAAAAATAACTCAACCACTCTCGGCGTGCCCACCCAAGAAGAAAAATTAGCGCGGCAAAGCACGGTAAGTAACATGTTTGATATATGTAAAAAAATTGTTTTCAGACTAGTAGGGCAGGTCCCATCATGGACTCCTCCCTGGGCGCATAGGCCCTTAAAAATCGTTCCTACGATAAACGATAAAAACACAAAACGATATCGCACACACACGATATTACACATACACATAGACGATTAGGCTGAGCTAGGCCGGCCGACCTCTCGTGCTCCTCGTGCCTCTTCAAATCGTCGTTTCTCCACATAATCCTCCTTCGGCCAAAGGGTCTGGGGCGAAGGGGCTGGCGATAAGGCCTTTAAGGCCAGCCTTTGACCGCCAAACACAGGGCCAAGGTCACTTCGAATAACCAAGGCCCTTACCGATGGCCGAGCAACACTAAAACCCCGTGGGTCTCAGCGAGGCTGCAAGCACCCCACGGGTTTCACCACACAATCGATCCTATCCATTCATCAATTGGTCAATATCGGAGGTCAATTCCTTATCGTCAACGTGTCATTCATAAAAAAAAAAAGGTTTTACACGGGGGGAAGCCGGGGATATATATCTTGGGGGCGTAAGTCCGCGAAGGAGCCTGCTAACCGCTCCAGGGTTGGGCGTAAGCGGAGAGGGGGTATGGGGGCGGTCGAGGTTTCTGATCGTATAGGGATTACGGGTAGGGATTGGGGGAAGGGTTCAGTGGGGGGATCTTCGGTAACGATGGTGGGGGCAGGGAGGGACAGAAAGGGGGATGCTGGTGCTGCCTGTAGGCTCTGTAGGCTGATCTCCTCGCGTGGGCGGTCCTCTTCAGCCGACCTCGGCGGACTCCGCACGCAGATCAACCTACAACACCAGCGAGTGACGGGGATACAACAAAGCTTTTTGTACCGCAAGCAACAGACCGTCAGGAGGACGAGGAATATTAGGAGGGATATGGAGGAAGTGGAGATGAAGGGTACAGAGGATAAGATAGAGGCCGGGGAGCGTAAGCCCTGTAGGCGGCCTACTTCCATCACGGGCAGGACTACGCGGGGGAGGAGTTTGAGAGGTTCGGAAAAGGTGGGAGGGAGGGTGCGGGGCCAGGATATATTGAGGGGGGAAAGCTGAAGGGGGCGCCGGAAGTGGAAGTTGAGGGTATGGTGCCCAGCCGCGATGCCGTGTAGGCGCCACCCACGCGACTCCAGCGAACATCCTGGGGGTAGGTCGACGAGGGTGGGGCCGTTGACGAGCAGGTTCACGGGTGGGCGGCCGGTGCAGAGGCGTAGCACGGAGGTCGACTGGTAGGCGACTACCACAGCTTGTCGGCCTCCGGCCTCGGGCCTCGACACCACGGCCGTCGCGTTGTTCCGGGCGGTGATGGCGATGTGGCACGAGGTCGGCTTAGTCCCGCGCACGAGTGCCGACTCGCAGGACCGTTCGGTATACACCACCGTAGGCCTGCACACTCGTGGCTGCCGACCTACGCAGACATCAGGGACGAAGGACGTGGAGGACGACGAGCTCACGGCCAAACGGGGCCTACCCTGGACCGTCCGCAGGTGGGACGCGTCCAGCTGCACGGGGAAGTACTGCAGCTTGTACACCAGGTAGGCCTCGCTCGTGAGCCCGGGAACAACAACACGGTAGATCAACTCCCGTCCCTCCTCCCAGACGGGGTCGATGTCCACGTAGTTGTAGTACCACATCGCCGGGAGGGTGTGGTATCCGGCGTCTCGGAGGCGGCGGAGGACCTGGAGCAGGTGTTCTCGGGGGAGAACGTCCTCGGTCAGTTGGCCCCGCTCCAGCTCCATCCGTTGATTATGGAACTGTACTCGTCGAAGTTCGTGTTGGCGCACCGTCTCCTCCAAGATCCGTAGGCCCAGCTCGATCTGCCGGGCCATCCAGACCTTGTTCACCTTTTCGTCGGCCCCGACCGCGATCGTACCTCCGGCTTCCGCGAGGTGGATCGCGCGGGCGGCCTGCTCATTTATCGTGGCGATGTTATCGGCATTCTGTAGAACGCCTCCACGAGTGGCGTTTACTACCGATACCATCTGCTCCAGGTGGTGGGCTATTTGCTGCTGCTGGACCAGCGTGTCGCGTGCGACTCCTCGCAATGATGCGACGTCGCGGTCAGTCGCCAGTCCAAACAGAGCCTTTCCAGCCCACCCCACAATATTAAGCAGGCCCCGACGCCGTCGGCAGGCCTCCGGCCTGCCGTCGGTTACTATCCGACTTGCCCTGGGTAGTTCGGACAAGCGGGTTAGCAAACGCGACAAATGCCGGCGCCAGTAGGGGACGTGATTCGGCTCCATCACGTCCGCGACAGCGTCAATGGCGACAGTTAGGTTGTGTACGAGGTCATCTACACAGGGAGGGGACGGTGGTCGGATCGTGACGGCGACAGTCCAGGCGGCCGCGACCGCACGCGCACGACCGTCCGTGTAGACCAACACGCCATCGTCCGAGAACAGGTCCGCGTCGAGGAAGGGGGCGTATAAGCATAGCAGAAATACGGGCATCCACATGATGAAAAGGCACAGTTGGATCTACTCACTGGTTTTTAGACGTGTCGGGGGCGACAATGCTGGGCGACGGCTGCAATGCACAGTCGCTTCTCCGCTTGTATCTCGGCCTCGTCCGGTGGCTGGAGGGTTTGGCGTTTCGCAGTCTCTGCTTCCAACGACCGGGTGAATGAGCGCGTGATACGGGTGAAGTGACTGAGCGGGGCCGCCGCCCGTCTTTTAAGGTCGTCCCGCGTCGCGTGGGTGGGTCGGCCCGAGAGCGGGAGGGAAGTGACCGGACCACGCACCAGTGGGGGGGGAGGGGGTGTCTCGGGTTCAGCCGCACGTTTACGATCTCGGCTGACATCAGGGGGATTAGGGACATGTGGGACGGGCGTGATGGGGTGGATTACCGGGATGGGGGTGTTTGCTCGAGGAGTGGGGGCGGCCGAGGGCGCAAGGGAGTTTGGACCTGTAGGGGGGAGTGGGGGCAGATCGATGGCCATGTTGTTGGAGGAGTTAGGCCGGGCCGGGACATCTGTGGGAGTTGATTGCATGGGAGTTGCAGAGGGAGGACAGGATGCGTCGTTGCCGGGGATTAGCTGCATGGGGGACGCGGGCCGGGTTGGTGGGATAATTGGGGTTTGAGGATTAGCGTTTACAGCTGGCACGCTGGGGTTGGGTATCCAAGCAACGCGCGTCTGGGGCGGCCGGCCGCGTGGCCGTGGTGTGGACGGAGCCATCGCAGTCGGGGGGCGCGTCCGCTGGGCTCGGGTTAGGCGTGGGCGTAAGCCCTCCCAGTCGAGGCCCGGGTCGGCCGCCTTGACATGACTGCGATTAACCGTCCGCCTTTTGTTTGTTGGGCCCACCACGTGTACCACGTTGCCGGATGCCCGCGTCACGAGGTATCCGGGGTCCCAGCGGGGGTCCAGCGGTCCGGGCTCGTGGACTCGTAGGAACACCTTGGTACCGGGTTCTAGGGGGAGGGCGTTGGCTTGTTTGTTTAGGCGATTAACGTTAGCCTGCCTCGCTATTTCCGCGTTGTGGGCGGCCTCCTTCAAAGCACGCGAGTGCTCGTCCACACGGAGGGCGAGGCGGGCCGACGAATCCCCTAGCGGGCGATCTCGGAGGTGGGAAAAGGGGGGAGGAGGGCAACGACCAAAAAGAAGGTAGTAGGGGGAAAAGCCTGTGACGTCACTGGGGGTCGTCCGGTGGGCGAGGAGTACATCCCCGAGGTGGTCCTCCCACTCGCACGCACGGGCGTTTACCACCTTACGCAACATATCCTTTAGCGTGCGGTGAAAACGCTCTACGCGTCCGTTGGCTTGCGGGTGGTAGGGGGTGGTGTGTCGCACCTCGGTCCCGAGCTGTCGCAGGTATCCCTCCACTGTCGCGTTTTTGAACTCTAATCCGTTGTCCGTTAACACGACAGAGGGGGGGCCGTAGCGGGGAATGTACTCCCGGGATAGGGAGGTATAAACCGATTCAGCGGACTTATCTTTGAGGGGAAAACAATCTACATAGCCAGTGGCGTGGTCTATGATTGATAATAGATAACGAGCGCCGCTGCGACTCAGGGGGAGGGGGCCGGTCAGATCCATTGCGACGACTTCTCCCGGGTTTTCGGCGACAGGCATAGGGGCTGGGGTTGGACGTTCTGCACGGACGCGATTGGCTCCGCAGGGGGCGCATCGTGCGAGAACGGAAAATACCTGTCGCTTCATTCCTGGCCATTTAAAATGGTCGTGAAGTCGTCGCAAAGTTTTCCTCATACCTTGGTGGCAGACCTGTAGATGGGCGGTCTGGACCAAGTTGGCGCGAATTTCCGACGGGGGGACGAGGCGAGGGTAAGCCGCGAGACCCAAGGGCGGTTTGAGGGTAAAGAGGAGGCCATTACTGACCAGATAATCCTCCTGTTCCTCGAGACCGTACCGGAACTCAGGCATCGCTGCTTGTCGCACTTTCACCTCCGCTTCCGTCAGCCCGTACGCTTCCCACGGCAACTCCTGCTCTTCCTGGACCGAGGCGATCTGTGCGACCTCCAGCGGCAGCTCGGCCGGTGAATCGGACCGGAGGCGCGAGAGCATATCCGCCCACACATTTTTGGCACCAGCGAAGTACACGATGGGTGCGGCGTATTCCGCAAGGAGTACGGCCCACCGTTGTACTCGCGTATTTTTCATTTCGGCCAAAAATAAGCTTTTGAGGGGCTTGTGGTCGCACAGAATCTGGAAGGTCGCACCGTACAAATACGCCCGTAAGCGCGTAAGCGCAAAGACTATCGCGTAGGCCTCCTTCTCGATGACAGGGTATCGGCGTTGCACCTCCGTAAACTGACGTGAGAGAAAGTGTACGGGTCGCTCGATACCCTGGTCATCCTCTTGTACCAAGATGGCGCCGAGGCAATAATCTGAGGCGTCGGTGTACAGTTTGTACGGGCGACCGGGGTCCGGGTAAGCGAGGGTCACCGTGTTCACGAGGGCGTCGCGCAACTCCTGCCACGCGGTCTGGCACTCGGAATCCCAATGAAAGAGGGCGTATTTCTTTGTCAGTGCGACGAGGGGTCGGACAATATCGGCATATCTGGGTATGAGCTGCCGATAATAATTGGCCGACCCTAGCAGCCGTCGCACCGCCTTTACGTCCTCGGGTGGCACCATGTCACGTATGGCTTCCACTTTGTCGGGATCCGAGGAGACGCCGTCCGCGCTGACCACATAGCCAAGGAGTTTCACGCGGTCGACCCCGAAGTGGCACTTCGATTCCTTGACCACGAGGCCGTATGAGCGAAGGGCCTCGAGGACGGCCGCGATGTGGTGGTGGTGTTCTTCCTCGGTCCGGCTGTAGATCACGAGGTCGTCGAGATATACCATAACGAACTTACGCAGCGGGGTGATAACCTTATTCATAAGCCTCTGGAATGCAGCTGGCGCATTGCACAGGCCGAACTGCATCCGCTTAAACTGAAAAAGGCCCCGATGCGTCGCTACGGCCGTCTTCTCGACGCTGTCAGGATGCATCGGTACCTGCCAGTATCCGGACTTTAAATCTAGGGTCGAGAACACTTTCGCACCACCTAGATTATCAACAATGTCCTGGATACGAGGCAGGGGGTATGCATCGCGACGAGTAACTGCGTTCAGTCCCCGGTAATCTACACAGAACCGGACCGAGCCGTCTTTCTTAGGGACGAGGGTGAGGGGCGAGGCCCAGGGGGAGGAACTGGGCTCGATTATGCCTTCCGCGAGCATCTTGTCCAGCTCGCGGTCGACGACCTCGCGCTTGGCGAGGGGAAGTCTGTACGGCCGTTGATTGATGGGGGGGTGATCGCCCGTCTCGATCCTCATGTAGACCTCGGTAGTGCATGTGAGGGGGCGGCCGGTGACCGGGAACACATCGGGGTATTGCCGTTTCCAATACTCGGCCTCGTATACCAGCTGACCGATGTGTCCCTCGCGTCGCACCGACCGTCGCACCGCATGGCGACGACCACAGAGGGTTACAGATTTATCAGGGGAAGCATAGTCTACGATCGCGTGAGTAGCCTCCAACGCGTCGTCCCCTAATAAAAGATCGTGGGACATATCACCCACCACATTAAAGTCGCACGGCCGGCCGTACAGCTTCAGGTTAACCGCCTCGCGGACGGAGATGCCGTGGCCGGTGAGGGACTTAAGTCGCGCCGGGGGTCTTGTACTTTTACCCACCGCGCCCACCTGTCGCAAGGCATCCGCCGCGGGGACGGACACCAGGGAGCAACACGCACCCGAGTCGACGAGGGCCTGCAGTGCCACGCCTCGAAGCTCGAGGTCAATGCAGGGTCGTCGGTCGGACGCGCGTTTTAGTTTCCCTGGGTCGCGGCGGCTACGACTTGATCCTGGGAGTGGGCTAACGACCGTGCCGCGTCCCGGGAGGCCTTCAGACTGGGGCATCCAGCCACATAATGGCCTCGCTGATTGCACGCGTAGCAGATGATGTCGTTTATGGGCGTCATCCGCCGGCCGGAGTTACGCTGCCCCGGCGCCACGGCTGCTACGGTGGAGGCGACGGCTGGGGGCGGCGGAGCTGGGACGGTCGCAAACAGCGGCTGGGAGGCGGGAACGGGCGCGGGGGTCGGCGCGAACACAATCGTGGATTGTGGTGGCGCTGCCGCGGGCATCACAGCCGCGACCGTGTGGCCCTTGTTCCCCTTTTTCGCCTTCAATTCCCCCTGGATTGACTTTATCGCCTGCTGCATCTCCTCCATCTGTCGCTGGTGGGCGGTTGGCGCGGGGTGGTTGGCGGAACGGGCGGCCGTGGTCCTCGAGCCGACCGCGCCCACCTCCATGGCCTCCTCGATGCGAGTGTCGTCTGAGTGCGCCTCCTTCTCCACCGCCTTTGCCAACGCGTCGACCCTCGAGAGAGCCTCCGCGATCGTCGTGGGCGTGTTGAGATTGAGGTCCCACCGCAGAGGGCCTCGCGACAGGGTACTCACGAACTGTCGCATCGTCGGCCGAAGCACGAAGGGAGAGGCGAGTTCCTGGGCCGAGTAGGCTTTCTTGGCCGCCAACCAGAAACGCTGCGCGTACTCGGGGGCGGTCTCGTGGGCCGTTTGAGAGAAGTGCCCGAGTGCAGCGCGCAGACTCTCCATTTCCTCCATGCCGAGGAGCGTTGATGTTATTTTGCGTTCGACGGCCTCGAAGTCGGTGACGCCGTCCTCGAAACAATCGTAGATTATCGACTTGAGGCGCCCCGCCGAGTAGGCCAGGGCCTCCGAGATCAGCTTCTCGTCGGGGGCCTTGGAGACGAAGCGGGCCTGTCGCACATCGTTTAACCACATGCGGAGGGCGGCTTTATCCTGACCGTCGATGGTCGGCAGTGCCCGAAACAGCCGGATGAGCTGCTTGACCGAGGCCAACTCATGGGTCTCGGGCCGCGACCGGGGGGCGGAGTCGATAATGATCGCACGGGCCTCGGCGAGTTGTCGCGCCGCCTCGGCGAGCTCCATGGCGTGCTGCTGGGATTCCAGAGCGTGTTGTTGAGCCCGGAGGTCGGCCTGTCGCGTAAACTCGGCGCGAAGCCGCTGTTCCAACTCGTAGATAGCGACATCTTTCACTTCCTTGCAGGTCTGGGCCAGGTACTGCTTCCACAGCTTGCCCAGCAGCTCTGTGTTGGCGACAGTAAAGTCGGTCGGAATACTCCCCGCCAACTTCCCAGCGTTAAGCCACACCTGGAAATCCTCAGGCAACACACTTGGTTCGGCCATCCTTCCGAATTGCGTAAATAACCACACACGTTATATATACGTCAATCACCTATATGGCGCGAACCTGTTGCGATTCCCACGTGCGACAGCTGCTGGTCCGCTCGGTCCGACTGTCGCTAACACAGAACTACCGGCATGCAAGTACCTTCCACGCCCACATCAAAACGTTATAGCATAGCAGAATGTCACTTCCCTGCTTGAGTCCGTGTCTATGGAGTCGGTCCTTCCGTGGTCATTCGTAACTCGACCGGCAATCTGTCCTCGAATCACACTAAAGCGTCTCGTCTTGGTCACCAATGTAAAGTTTCTAGGCTATACCCATTAGCGGTTCTGCTCCTAGCGGTCATATACGTTAAATAAGGTTGGAGTCAACGCATAGATGTTGTAGGTAACAGAATCCAGGTAAGACTGAATACTCTGGGTTTATTGGGCTCTTGTTTTATAGCAGTGGGACGCCTTTGTCTCCAGGTGGAGACGCTTATACGGGCGGTCGTGTTAGGCGCCAATTAGCGTCACCTTTGTAACAACGAGCGCGCCCGCATCTCCAGGAAGTTGGGTTAACAAACAACCGCCGGCCAAAGCCGGGTTCAAAGGGGGGATTATAGCTACAGCAGGAAGGACCAATTAGCCTGGCCAGTGTCGGCCATCTTGGATTTGGAGGAAAGAATTTAGAATAGATTGAATATATATATTATAATTAATAATGCTGCTTTTTCAACGCAAAAATACCACAAAGTTAGAATTATCGACTGCAGATCTTTACACCGTGTTAAGGGGTCATTACCTACTTTTTTTAAATCCAAGATGGCGGCATGGAAATGGAGCATTTTGATTTGTCAAGAGCTTGACCTATTTTGAAAAACCAAGATGGTGGTGTAAATATGATTCAGGACCATGTGGTGAAGACCACGTGGGTTTGTTGACATGTGGGGTTGCTTAGCAACAAGAGGAATTCAAGATGGCTGTGTGAATATTATGATTTTAGGTGAAGACCGTGCGGTTTGCACCGGAACTAGCATAATCTAGGTCAACATACATTGACATTTTGCATATGTGAATCAATTTAAAATTCAAGATGGTGGCACAGCGACAGAAGAAAAATACAACAACGAAATATTTCATCATAGGTCTCTTTTGGTTCAACATATGGCTCCCCATAGAAGTGACATTTGCAACCAAAAGGTGAACATTTCAACCATTTCGACCAAATCATAAACATTTTGACCAAATTGTGAACATTTGTCAGGGGTTGAAATGACGGTCACGTGCAACTGTCGTTTTCACAATTTGTTTTTAGGAAACAGCAGAACCTCACCCATACATCATTGTAGACTTCTAACAGTCAACACTGGATCGTTTCAGTGTGAAAAACACCATCACATCATTTCAACTCGGTTTTGAGGGAAAAGTTCATCTGGGAAACGCGGGTTTACAGATGACAACTACAATGCCCACACCGTTTACGTCTACACAGACATCATCAAACACAGCCACTTTTCTCCTTCACCCCCAGCAGTGGTAGATCTACTGCTATATCAAAGGCCAATCCTTCTCATACCATATCCATGTGGTATGGGAAGTTAAAGAAGTCTCACCTTGGTAAATGTGTAGGGGTGAGGTTTCTACCTGAATTCATCACATAGATTCGATCACCACTCTCGTGGTGTAAAAGAACCTTGAGAAAGTGTGGTAAGGACCTATAATGGTTGACTGGACGTTAAATCAAAACAAACTAGCACAAAGTTAATGTATGTTGACCTAGACACTACTTCCGGTCTCTCAACCAATCAGAACGCTCCATTTCTGTGATGGTACAATATATGCAATCTTTAATGCATTCAATCTTCCAAATTAGGTTAATGTATGCATCACTTGACTTAGATGATACAACTTCTGGCCTCTTGACCAATCAGAACACTCCATTTCCATGACGTCACAGTCCTTCTGTTCTGCAAGTAGAATAACCAGAAGCTGCAGCTTAAATCATACACACTCAAAAACACCTTATATACTACTACTAGCGACTTCGTCGAATCGTATTTGGCTATTAAACCCCACCCCTAGATTAGATTGGCCACCACCTCTGTCTACACTACGTTCCAACTAAGAGGTTGGTAACGTTAACCCATGGACATGTCCACAGATTCTCACTCTCAAACCAAGTAGCTTCCTATATTTTGGATTCTTAGAGCTGAGATACTCATTATCAAATATTCATAGTTGACAAAATTGATAATAAAGTCTACATTCATGCTTATTTGATTAAAAATACACACAAAAGGAAATATAAACATGGAAAAATGGTTTCAAGAGTGAGAATTGAATACATTCTCCAACCAGGTCCAGGTCACATATGGATATGCTGGGAGAGTAAGAGACACATACAGGTAGTGGGTGAAGGTGGTCGGACCACAGAGTAAAAATAGATACACATAGTATTAATAGATACTAACCCCTAAAGCCCTAACTCCCAACCTAAAAATAACTAAAGGGAAGTTCCTTTACCCACTTCAATGGCATGAGATACCCGCTACCACGCCATGTCAAGGCCCCAGACAATTTAACGTGACCAGAGCTAACGTAGTCTAGCTCGGGTGGCCAGTGTACCCCTAGATTGGCAACCAACCCCTGTCTGCGCTACGCTGCGACTTGGCACCCTGTCCTCATTATAACCTCATAGCAAACGTCTGCTCTGGAAAACCATCGTAAAAAAACATGCACGACGCCATCTGGTGAAAATCGGCCGCATTTAACCACAGGTATTACAGCTCCTATTATTTCGATGACACAGGTATTTTGCCAGCAACCAGCGCAATTACTCTCGTGGCTGATCACGGGTTAAGGCAATTAGAAAACTACAGTTTTAAATTATGATTTCAGTATGGATAGAAACAAATCCTAAGGATAGAAATAGATCTGTGCAGAGAAACACAAAAAAGAGAACCAGGATTCAGTTAAGTACTGCACGAGAATCTCACTCTCGTGGCTCTTCAATCTCCAGGCCTAGGTTGGGTTCACTATGTCTCTATGTGCGGGAAGATCTCAAAGCGGATAGTACCGAAAATTACACGTTTTATATGTGGTAGGTAAAGAGAAAACGTGGTCACTGAGGCCGAGAATGGCATCCCTACGGGCTCAGTCACTACGTTTTCTTATTACATACCTAAATATTTTAAAAAGGGCCATTTTAGAGACTTATTAAATGTACCAATTGACCCGATGGTCACAGTGCGCCTGAATATTCACTATGGGCGCAGTGCGCCCGAACATTATTTATATTGCACCCCTAGCAGCGGGTAAGATTTCATAGATGTTCGTCCATAGGTATGTAATAATAATATTTTTTCACTCCTTCCTACTTTCATTCACTTCTATGCATTAGGCCTACTCCTTCTTTCACTCCGTCCTAATCCTCACTCCACCTTCTTTTTACTTCCCTCATTCCTTCGCTCCTACCTTCACTTTTCCCAGTCTTCACTCCTTCATCTTTCACATCATCTTTTTCCTTCCTTCACTCCTTCCATTCATTCCATGATTCCTTCCTTCTGTCCCTTACCCCTTCCTTCCTTCCACCCGTCTTTCACTTGTCCTTTTCGTCACTCCTTCTTATCATCAATCCTCCCTTCATTCCTTTACTCCTTCCTTCGCTGCCTACTTTATTCCTTCCATCGCCAAAATCTTTTGATGGTCTACACTCTTTCCATTATAATACATCTAGGCTAATTGTCCTCAATAACAGATATGCATGCACTCCAAAACTTTGCACCGTTAAAAGACTTTATGGGGTTCTCCCTCAAAAACGCACCACTTTTTAGTATTTCGCAGACCATAAAAGCCTCAAAATTGACCCCTTTGCCACAAAATCCAGACCGATCATAATGTCCCATATTGCAAAGAGCATAGTTCCGAGGTTGGCTCCTAAAGTGTAAAGTAGTGCTGTTTCGTCAATTTGTTGAGGAAAATGATGTACAAGGGTAGTCCATTACATGGCTATTAAGAGCTCAGTGTTATAGATTCAAATATTACTGTTTTAAGCTATCTTTTTTTTTATTGGGTCAAGATTCTAATACTGAAAGATAAAAATCCTCGAGAATTTAATTAGGTCCCGTCACAGTTACAAAAGTTACTAGGTATATGGATTACTCAGGAGAATACGCACAAAAGGTATTGTCTTCCAGGTGGTTGTCATGGAAACGCAAGATGCTGCCCATCAAGCTAGTCATGTCAGAAGTGGAACAACTGCGCATGCAGATGATGGAATCGCCTGTACAAGTGCGTGCGCAGAAACGTCTGAGGCGGAATCGGAACTACCCCATGTTTCTGGGAGAAGATGATTAAGCTTCTGATATCAGGCCCAATTTGGATTCCTGTGACCTGCGAAAAAGTGGTATTTTCTTGCGTATGCGCGATGGTGTACACGTTTTGCTCCAGAAAGCGGACCTGCAAAATCCTGTGGCTTTGCATAAAAAAGAATCAAACGTATTCATTACATAAATGGAAGAAAAGACAGGCATATTAAGAGAAATGGTGATATCATGATAGACATATCAAATGCCGAGAAGTCAAGTCAATTAATTCTGATGCTGAAAGTTGTCACTGGAGAGACATACATTCAAAAATATTCTATTCACATTATATTTATTTGATATCACGATTAGCAAATAAGGCACACAATTTCCACAATCTACAACAATTAACATGGGTTGAGGATTTCAAATCGGGCAAGGTTACTTCATAGACCTCTACTAAAAGCTTGATTCCATGTAGCCGATTTCACTCCCGATGCGCTACCTCCTATGAATCTGCCAAAACTGGCCTCTGTCTCGGGCTCCATTGTGAGAGTGGAATGGCGTGGAGGTGTCGTTTTACTACAGACTGGCTCGGTGCTCCCGTGCTTTTCTTGAATGCAATTCTGAATTTAACTATCTATCATATCCTAGAAATACTGAAACAAGTTCACTAGCGCAGACCTCTCTAAACGCCTGATTCCATTGGCCGAGGACAATGGGAGAGATTTTTTGAGTTCCCCTAAATGCCAGGTTCCATTGTCATATTTCCCATCACCAATCATTACCTTCCCATGGAAGTTAGCACCGTGACATGCCTTATCTTTTTTGCATTTTATATTTTCCGATATATGAAACTTATATTACCCAGAGTTATTTGCAAAAATCAATAGAATTGAGAAATCACCCAACTACAAGCATTTGTCTTTAAGGGAGCACCCAAAAGAAACTTTGCTGTTTTCGTCGGCCAATGGAATCAGGCTTTATGTGGACAACACAACCAGCACGAATATTTCAACAGTCATTGTATCACTGACTTTGTTCTGGCAAATCGGTTGCCTCTACATGTGCACAACAGCTGCACACATGAAAACAGGGTATCATATTAGGGAGCTTTAACCAACTGATTATGGAAGTATATCTGTGCAAAAATATCCACCAAGGCTGCACTGCATGTAATGCCACACTACAGCCTGCATCATCTGTACCCTATCAAATGGGATGCAAATGCTGAGCTCATGGACTTGGATATGCAAGTCCGTACTGCTATGCATAAAAGGAAATGCTTGTAATACCTGGTCCCTCATCTTCTGGAAGATGTGTGGTGGTGTCTTTGTCCCATAGTGCAACCTGAGTACTTTGTTAAGTCCTTCCACAGTGTTGATGGTCAGGTACTTCTGTGACTTTTCCTGGCATTTGACAGGTCACCTGCTAGCATAGCGAATATATCCTCTGCTGTAGGTACCTTATACAGTTGGGAGTAACCACGCAATCATAGCTACCCATCCCACTTTGCAACCACTACTATAGATGCCCACTCGCTTTCTTCAACACCACATACATTATTTTCCAGTCTCTGTAATTCTTTCTTCAGTATAACAAATAATGACAGATTAACCTTGATAAAGACTATGTAATGGGTGAAACGTCTGTTCTACAATCTGAAATAAATGCCTGCATTAATTGATACCAACGTGGTTGTGCTGTTTTCCCTTTTATAATGTCCTTTAAAATAGTTGGGTAAAAATCAGTAGTCCCATGCCCGTGACTTCCGAACCTTAGATTCACCCCGAGGATGGCACTGACTGCCCAAAACTGTCACCCACATAGATCTATAGATGAGGTAGAGGGGCAAATATGGTGTCATTTCCCACTAAACCTGACATGAGGAATCCAATGATATGCATTTCAAATTAATGTGATATGTTCTACATCACTAAATTCAGTAAAAAGCAGTAATATAGTTCACAGAGCCCTTATATAAAACATTTTTTGCGAAGGCAAAAAGTTAAAGTCAATAATCAATTGTCATCCACCAGAACTATAAAGCATGGTGTTCCACAAGGTTCAATCCTGGGACCATTGTTGTTCCTGCTGTATGTTAATGACCTACTTGGTGCTCTAAAAAATAGTAATACAGTAAAACCCCTCTTAAGGGGACACCCTCCGTTCCGGGCCAACTGTCCCTTTAAGCGGGGTGTCCACTTAAGCGGGGTGTCCCCTTAAGCGGGGTGTTCCCTTAAGCGGGGTTTTCAGACTGCCAATGGTTATACGATAGAGAATACCTACATAAATGAAGGAAACGATGGTTATTAGGTTAAAAGGTTTATCAATAATATATAATAATATATATTAATAATATATATATATAAATAATACATATTGATAATATATAAATAAGCAAATACATATAAATTATACAATATTATAAAGAGACGTCACGAGTTTGAGTCTGAGTTTACTTATGTCACTAATTTTGTGACATAAGTAAACTCAAACTCAAACGAGTTGCGTCTAGATTTTATCCTACCCCGTTTCCACATTTTTTCAGCATTAGAAAGTAGTGGCATAAACAACATTTTATGTCACATCCAGTGACATAAACAAAGCCCATGTTAAGCCTATGGCGTTTTTTATTAGGGGTAGGATAAAAATAAATATCTCACTGAATACCGCACCTTCAAAGCCGCCAGCCTGCCTTCAACCGCCCACCGCTAACCTGTTAGCGGGCCTTATACCGCACCTTCAAAGCCCTGTAAGCTAACCTGTAAGCGGACCTCAAACCCCGTACCTTCAATGGGTCCGAAAGTCCTTCATACTAATATCCACTCACTGTGGCCTGCCCAGAGCCGCTAGAGATGTGGTTATTACCATGAAAACACACACTCCGGCCGCCCGGGCCCACACGGGAATATTCAGTCTATTGTTCTGGTTGCGACAACTGTCTGTCCTGTACAAACGGTACCATAAACTTGGATTTTCGGTATTTTTGATATGATGTCCCTCCAAAACTGTCCCCTCTAGCGGGGTGTCCCCTATAGCGGGGTGTCCCCTATAGCGGGGTGTCCCCTATAGCGGGGTGCCCCCCTAAGCGGGGTGTCCCCCTTAAGCAGGGTTAAAATAAACTCGTAATAGAGGGAAAAATTTCCATTCCGAGCAAATTGCCCCCTTAAGCGGGGGGGTGTCCCCTTAAGCGGGGGGGTGTCCCCTTAAGCGGGGGTGTCCCCTTAAGCGGGGTGTCCCGGAAGAGGGGTTTCACTGTATTATTCTTTTTGCAGATGACACGGTTATCTATAGACATGGTAATAATGAACAGCTGCTATATAACCAATCCAGAGAGGATTTGGATTCTCTGGTCACATGGTGTTTACAAAATAAGTTAAGTATTAATTTTGGGAAGACCAAGCACATTTGTTTTTCTGCAAAGAAAAGAGCAAGGCAAAATGAGGGTAATCATCTTTTCATTGAGAAACAAGAAATTGCACAAGTTCCTTCTTACAAATACCTAGGGGTAATACTTGACAGAAATCTTGATTACTATCTTCACTTTGCCTCGTTACGTAGGAGTATCTCATTTAGAATGCAACAATAGACTAGCCAATACAGACTACCAGCAGGAGTCTGTCACTGACTTTAGTCTAAATTCGCTCTCTAAGAGTAGCAAGTCACACATCAACAACACCCACACCTCAGCAGAGGTAGTGGAGTTGGCTGATAGTGACAACCGAAAAAGGAAGCGAAGCAGTCCTTTGACATCTGATTAACCTGATACTACCCTTCGAGACTTACTTGATCTAGACTGTGGTAACGTAGAGGTCTTTTCACCTTGCAAGAAAAAACCTTTACCTAGTATTACAAACAAAACCAAGCAGTATAACAATACTGCCAAGCCAGTGGGAAACGAGATTTTCAAAAAAGATCACAATAACTCGTGCTCTATTTTAGACTCTCATAACACGAAGGTGAAAGTAGGTCATATCCGAGTAAACCCGTTCACCAATATGTTCCCACCCAAACTTGTCACTGATCAGCCTCTCAATTCATTGCAGGCTATCGACAAGATGATCCCGGATTCCGCCCGCGGTCCATGGAGGGCTGCTAAAAATGACGGAAACCGTGCGGTAAAGTCACTGCTCTGCGCTCAGTGGTATGAGCAGGCGTGTGAGCAGGACCACATAGAACCGTGGGCGGCCGCAGTCACCGAGCCGCCGAGCTACATCTCCAGTTCCGACCTAATGGTCACGGTCGAGAACATTCGCCGACAAGCAGCCCGAGATATAATGTCAGCGACCAAGGATTTCTTCTATAAGTCCCATGCAAGCCAGTCAACTGCAAGTGAGGCTTATTACACTACTACGCGCCAACTCATTGCCAATGAGAATGGGGCGGATGAGACCGAGCATATCATAGAGGTGATTAAAGCCCACAACGATAAGGCCCATGAGTACGAGGCCCTAAACGAAAAGGTGAGGCTAACCTCTAAGATCACGCAGTTATCCTTACGTAAACCTGGTAACAGCGAAATCAGAGATCCAGCCACGGCGGCAGTAGCTCAGTATAAGACTAACAAGGAGAATGAAACTGCAGCCGCCAACCAGGGTTTTCGAGAGAACCCCTCCTCAGACCCGTGGGGAGGCCGGGGCAAATCGAGATCATTCCAACGCAAGCAACCCTACGAGAACACGGAGAGGGGCGCTGGATCCCGCGGGAGACGAGGCCGCAGCCGCGGTCGCGGACGTGGGGGCCGAAGGGCTCCAGCCACGGACCAGTGAGGTCCACTGCCAACGGGTCCCACAAACATGAGGACTTAAAGGTGCGCACGAAAGTGCAGAAAGTTGGACAGTTTGTTCATGTTGAACCGTTTGTTCCTGTAGTTCAAGTTGGACCTTCTAGGTCAGTTGTTCACATTGAACCTGTTGTTGCAAACGTATGTGTTGTTGAACAAATTGTCCCAAATGTTCATGTTCCAAATAAAACATCAAATGTTTTGTATCCTAGTGTTTGTACAACTCAATCCGATTCTTCTACCGAACAGCTAAGTAGTAACACTGTAAATGTAGAGAATGCAAAGTCGAAAAACCCGATAGTAGTCAATCTCTCTAAAAGATCGCTAACCAAAGATGAAATATCCCTGCTAGAAAAAGGTCTCAATTTTTGTCCAGTACAAGACAAATTTGACGATGGAGATCAGAAGATAGAATTGGACCAGTTTCATCAGAAACTTCGGACCAAACAATTCTTTGCTAAAGAACAGTCTAGTACTTGTACTGTCAGCCACAAGGGCAACAAAGGAAATAATCTAGCATTTGATGATCATATGATGATACAGAGTCTCAAGGGCAAATCTAAGTGGAAACCCCCACTTAGATCCCAGAACCTTGAGAGTTTCATATCAATCAATGAAGTCAACCTGTCAATGCCGTCGGGTAAGCCAAAAAGGGCCAAACCGAACATGACCGGAGGTGAAAAAGCGGCTCTGCGCATACTCTCCAAAGACAAGATCATAGTCATAAAACAGGCAGACAAAGGGGGAGCCACGGTAGTGCAAGATATTGATCAATACCTTGCAGAAGCAGAAAAACAATTAGGAGATGAAAGTACATATCATCCCCTAAAAAGCGATCCAACAAAAAGCCTCAACACCGAAATTGAGGACAAAATAGAGGAAATGATGAAGGGTGGGGAGATCAGTGACAAAATGGCGGGGGCCTTGAAAACCGACAAGGCCAAGGCCCCCAACATCTATTTTCTCCCTAAAATCCACAAAACTCAGCGACCTCCCCCAGGGAGGCCGGTGGTGTCAGCCAACAATTGTCCAACAGAGAAAATCTCTTCTTTTGTGGACAATTTCCTCAAACCCCTAGTCCCGGATATAAAGTCATATATCAAGGACACAAACGACTTTGTAAACAAGATTGAGGATCTCCTGACCCAACAGGGGGACACGATCATGGGAACTCTAGACGTGAGTTCCCTCTACACAAACATACCCAATATTGAGGGCATTCAGGTCATCTCCAAAAAACTAAAGGAGACCAGAAAGGGAGACATAAAACCCACCAACCAATCACTGGTAGACCTCTTGGAAATGGTGTTAACCAAAAATAACATCGTTTTCAATGGCAGACACTATATACAGGTTAGAGGAACAGCAATGGGTACCAGGCTGGCCCCATCATATGCAAACCTGTATATGGAACACATCGAGGAAACCATACTGCCCAAATATCATCTAGAACCCACTGTGTGGTAGAGATACATAGATGATATTTTCTACATTTGGGAACATGGACAAGAAGAACTAGACAAGTGGCTCGAACACCTGAATAAGGCTCACCACTCTATCAAGTTCACAAATGAGTGTTCCAGGAAAGAGATCAGCTTTCTTGACACCAAGGTCAAAATAGAGGGAGGCAAACTGTACACTGACCTGTACACCAAGCCCACCGATGCCAACACATATCTGAGATATGACTCGGCACATCCCCCGGCCACGAAGCGCAGTCTCCCATACTCCCAGTTACTGAGACTGAAACGCATATGTGGAAAACCCGACGATTACGAAAGACATGCCACCAGTAAGGTGGAGGAATTTCTAACCAAGGGTTATCCACGAGAGACACTCCTCCAATGCAAAGCTAAGGTAGATGCAGTGTCAAGAGAAGACACTCTCAAACCAAAGAAAGACAAAGGTGAGAAACCGGACCAAGAAAAAACATTCTTGATCGCCACCTACCGCCCGGGTAACAACAAACTAGGCGAAATTGTCGAGAAAAACTGGGACTTACTAGGAAGGTCGGTAACGACAAAGTCTATTTACCGAAGCAAACTAGTAAAGGGCTACAAATGCCAAAAAAATCTGAAAGATCACTTGGTGAAATCCAAGACTGATTATCACCCCCTCAAGGAAGAGGAAGGGTCAAACAAAGACAAGACGGGCAAGACCAACATGCGCAACGTATGCAACAGAAAGAACTGCCAATACTGCGCAAAATTGGACAGGGGTGGCAGCATCCGCTCCAAAACAACAAACCAACGGTATGACACCAAATGGAATGTCACCTGCAATAGCTCTAACGTAATATACTGCATTGAATGCAAAAAATGCGGCATACATTACGTAGGACAAACAAAAAGGAAGATCAGAGATAGAATGTACGAACACCTGAGAAATATCAAAAAGGCCAACAATCAGAATGAAGTGCCAGTTCACTTCAATGATTGCAAACACGAAGGTACAGAGGATGTGAAGTTTCAAATCCTTGACTTTATCTTCTGCCACCCCAAAAGTGACAGAGCGATGACCCTACGGAACAAAGTTGAGTTCAATTGGATTCATCGGCTGAGGAGTCAATCCCCTTGGGGACTAAACACCATGGACAACCGGTATGGCTAAGGGACTGCCACATTGCCACGTCGAAATTACGCACTAATCCGTAGTAAAGAACTTTCAAAACATAAATTACACATAGCAGTCCTAAAAGCCCGACCTAAAAAAGACTCCTAACACCGTACTCGCCACAATGAAGCCCACCAGCAGATGGGCTTTAAACCATAGATGACACAGGCTTAGCCAGCAGACGAGCCGCAAAAACAACTTTATATGAACGTATAAAGACGACCATTAATTTGGTCAAACCTTGCCGCTAAACGTGCCGTCAATGGCGGTGATAATTTCAGGGCAAATACCCCCCCAAACGTGCCACACCTGACGAGAAGCAGTAAGCTTCGAAACCACAAGTCTCTCGTCCCCGTATTCAGGGAGTACGGCGCAAAAAACTAACGTAAAAATGTTTTTTGTGGCCCCCCCCTCACATAGAATGACCCCACCCCACTGAGCACCAAATGACATGTCCTGACTTGTAACAGTCAGGTCGCGCTCAGCGTGAGGCCGTTGCTAGAGCGACAGAAAGTTGTATACTGTACTGTCCAATCAGAATCCTCCTTACGGCAGAACCATGTCAAGTTCGGCCAATGGGAACGGGGATAACATCTAGCGCACCGCGTCACGACGCCGTGCAAGCGAGTACATCCAACGTTAGGAGAACACTTGTGGTCGTGTTACACACAGATGCAGACGTCCGACAATCTATATGTATAAAAGGTCAAAGATTGGTTGAAATGTTGTGAATAATAACATAGTTACAAGGAAATTTGATGCCCCTGTAATCTGTACTCTTATATGCGCTCAGTGAAATATCATGGTGGTTCAATTTGGAACAATCTAAGTCCTTTAGTTAGGTATACCAAAACTTTTAAAATGTTTAAAGCCTTAACGAAAGCTAATATGAGAAGCAATATTTGGCTACTCTAGCCTTGATATCATATTGATTCTTTATCTGTTACTTTATACCTACTAGGTGTGTCTATCTTCTCAATCTTCAGGGATAAGGAAATCTGATCTTAACTTGGATTGACAACAGTCTTGCCTGTTAAAATTTCTCTGTCATGGTTAGGCCATTAAGACCAGCCTCATAAAAAGGCTGAGGCCTCAACCACTTTGTTGAGCATAATTGCTAAATGTGAGATGTATCTTGACTGTATGATGACTTTGGCTCAATAAAAAAATTTATAAAAAAAGAAATTTTAAAAAAAGCTGCCATAAGTAGGCCCTATGCCGATTAGGCAATCCTTAAACTATAGATTTTAAAACTTACTTTAATGTGTAAGAACTTAAGCAAAGAAAGCCCTGGATTGCGACGTTTTGCAATTTGATATTCAAAATAAAAACCTTGACTTACTATTGATACTTAAGAGTTCTCAGACATAAGATAGATTTAAGAGGTTGGAAAGTGATGGTGGTGAATCAGATTTATCAATTTCTGTCACGCCTGGTGCTGACAGCCATAGAGTTTACCCAGTCTGTAAGCTCGATGACCTTCACTAGGTGACCTTCTGTTATCATTTCGTTGAGTTTGTCCTTGATCTTGGGTAGAAGCATGGCTGGCTGCCTGCGCCGACCATGTTCAACCGGCGGGACCGTGGGGTCAATCTTAAGTTTATGTCCCAGGCAGCCCTCCGGTTGTATGCTCGAGCTGTGGGTGCTCTTCTAGAAGCTTTGTAGTAGAGGGGTCTACCTGGTGGATACGCTTCACCAGCTCCAGGGCGCTGCAGGTGGCTCCCAACAACACTGAAACTTGCTGACCTGCGATCACGTAGAACTTCATTAAACAAACTCGCTCCTTGTACTGCACTCTGAACTGCACATCTCCAAGAGGACAGATCTGGTGGTTGGTGTACGACACCAGTCTCTTGCTTGTTGGACGGAGCTTAGCACCAGGATTGATCTTGTAGAGGTCTCTTGCACTCATAACACTGGCCTTAGCTCCGGTATCAAGCTGGAACTGTAACTTACCATCTTTAACAGCTAAAGTCTCCCACCACTCATCGTCTTCTCTAGATGACTCGATACAAATATTGCGGATTGGTAGCAGGCGAATATCTTTGTAGCTGCCATCACTACAGTCCGACTGGCACTGGAGCGACTGTGAGGAGCGATAGACATCATTGTCCTCAACGAGCATATGAACAGTCTTTTTTTAACACTTTTTTGCCCAGTGTCCTAATTTCTTGCAAATCCTGCAGTTGTCTTGTTCACAGGGCACATCTCCTGAGGGCTGTGTGGACCTTGGCCACACCGCCAGCACTCACGTGGCTGCTACCTCGACGGACTATGTGTCGGCTGCGCACTCTAGGATCTGGGATTTCTGCTTACCCGACTTCCCTTTCTTGTGATACGCGTTGAGCCTGTTGACTGAGGTGACACTCGGATCCTCTCCCTTCAAAATCTGCATGCTGTCCTTTGACAACTCAAAGTCAGAGCCGATGTTGACCGCCATCTGTCCGGTCAACTTTGAGGACTTACTCATACACCTCTCTCGAACGTGTTTATCAGGAGACCTGCAGGCTATAGCGTTATGCACCAGTTTTTTCTGAGTTTCCACGGTAACATCTATGCCCCTAACAAGTAGTCGTAAGTCAGTAACAAAGTCCATAAACTTCTCACCTGGCTGCTGTCTACACTGGTCAAAGACTACATCAGCTCTGATGGGGTTCCTCTTGGACTGCACATGGGCCTCAAACTTACCCATGACACAATGGAGACACTTTTTTTCATCCTTGTTGTTAGGCTGAGCTTCAGTACCATGATTCCTGACATGGTCCCAAGTGAAAGTAAGATAAATCTCCCTACCTTGATTTCCAGTGAATGTCATCAAATAGTTAATTTTCTGCTCTTCATCTGTGACTGATGAGAGTAGGCCTCCAAACACAAATGTACAGTGATTGCTGAACCTCTCCCACTCTTTCTCCAAATCATGTGCTTAAAGAAAAAAAGGCATGAAATGAGGCAACCAAAATAGTAAGACTAGCCAGACAAACTTACACAATGACCAAATCATATAGGCATAAGGGTGATAGTAAAAAATTCTGGTTCTCAATAAAAAACATTCTGCCGGGAAGTAAAGATCACTTTGATAGTGTGTAACTGTTGGAGAGGCCCGGGCCGCACAATAACAACAGAACGTCCGTCACGTTTCGATTCCAGTTCCAAGCTACCTTTATTACTAACCTCGCCTTTCCCGCTCTCCCGCGACGCCGCCATGCGGCTTCATGATGAATTAAACTCCCGCGCTGCTCCCTATCGGAGCACGGCGGAAGCTAAGACGTACACATGTTTACAACTGCTCCCTAACCAAGTTTTCAAGTATTTGAAAAGAGAAAAAGTTAATACATTGTCCATCTTTTAGTGTCTGTCCTCATAGACCTCCTTTACTTTGCTTGATCATTATAGGATTAGAGGAAGGACTAAAAATACTACAGAATATTAACTACCACATGGTAATATATGAAGAACTACAATTTCTACACACTGGAATACTTGACTAACTAACAACAGTCTGAAAATACATTGTCTATCTTTTAGTGTCTGTCCTCATAGACCTCCTTCACTTTGCTTCATCACTGTCCTCAAATACATTGTCTATCTTTTAGTGTCTGTCCTCATAGGCCTCCTTCACTTTGCTTCATCACTGTCCTCATAGACCTACTTCACTTTGTCATTTAGTACAGACTTTTCGAGTACAGGGAGAACTACTACAACTGCTCCCAAACCAAACTGGAACTCCCCTAAATAACGCCACTGTAACTGTCGGAGAGGCCCGGGCCGCACAATAACAACAGAACGTCCGTCACGTTTCGATTCCAGTTCCAAGCTACCTTTATTACTAACCTCGCGTTCCCCGCTCTCCCGCGACGCCGCCATGCGGCTTCATGATGAATTAAACGCCCGCGCTGCTCCCTATCGGAGCACGGCGGAAGCTAAGACGTACACAAGTTTACCACTCTCACAGCAGATATCCTGGGCTCTACTTCCTGTGGTCGCTTTGTATCTCTGCCCCAACCTGCCTGTTTGGGCTCAAATCTGGCCCATACGCCAGTTTTTAAAAAATCCAAAATTCTGAGGGCTTTTTGAGGGTATTTTGTGTTCCACTTGTAAATAGAGATGAACATATCTATATGGTAAATAAAATTCTCTCATTTCTGTTATTATCTAATTCAAACCAGACACAGTCTCTGGGATTACTTTCTACAGTGGAAAGCACCTCATGTGTTGCAGGTCTTTGTTTTGTCAACAATGACATGTGCTCCTCTGAAGGGGCAGTCTAATCAACTGTGGATTCCCATTAGAAAATGGATTAAGTATAAAAAAGAAACAACCAGATTGTCTGTGAAGCTCCTTTAACAATTCCCATATTCTATACTCATGATATGTGAGTTGTTTGACTTGTATACGGCATATAGCCTATGATCCATGGGCGCCGCCATGACGCCCCCCGAGTAGGTGTTCTTCACTATTGGAGGTGAAAAAGTAGGTGTTCTTCACTAAAGGAGGTGGAAAAGAAGTGAGTGATAATGGGGAAGTATCACAACTTTAGCCTTGCTCACATATTTATATAAAGTGTTCCATATGGAAAATATCATGTCTTGGGTTTAATCATTATGTCATCCTGCTTTGGGATGGGTGTAGAGAGTCCAGGGAACCATAGTAAAAAATTGAAAAGCAGTTCAATTTTGTAAGAACAAACTACAAAGAGCCAGAATCAGGGCCAGAATACAGGGCCCTGTTTTTCAGTCACGACAATCGTTATGGGCGACGTGTTTTTGCTGTCAGTGTTCGATAGACACGACACTATAGTGAACAAGCGATATGTCGTGAGTCTAAGAAGCGTAGGGCAGCCAGACGTGTTTTTCAGTGACGACAATCGTGGGGTCACGTGATCGAAAATATCGCCCAAAGTGTCATCGGTTCATGACACCTATGGACATGTCGTACAGATGCGCAACTTTGCTTCCCGTTGGAATTAAGCAATGAAATTTTAACACGAGTAAGGTATATATATAACCTATCATCGTACCAAATATGTAGAAAAACGGCCGCACTGTTCTAAAGTTATCAGCGTTTGTATTTCGTCATAGCAATCTCTGCTCTGGTGGCCAGTGTAGCCCTACGCTCACGTGACCCTAATTTATGCAGCAACCTTGACATTCACTGCACAGAGGGAGGTGGGAGGATGCAATGGCCACCAGAGGAGATGTTTGCTATGACGAAATCCAAACGCCGCTAACTTCGGAACGCTACAGCCGTTTTTCTTCATATTTGTCACGATTATAGGTCATATGAATCCCTTACTCGTGTCAAAATTTCATGGCTTAATTCCGTCAGAAAGTGAAAAAATCTTCTATAAACGCACAGTGATGTGTTATAGAACCTAAGACAGTTCTATACTTGTCGTTACGGCTGACACTTTTAGCGGCGATGGTCAGTGGCGCACTACGATCGTGTCTATAGAACACCCGCCATCTTTTTTCTTCCAAAGTGTCGCTGTACGATCTTAGGGTATCGGTAATAACGATTGTCGTGACTGAAAAACAGGGCCCAGGTTTGTCCCCCCGACCACCTGGTGACTGCTTTGTGAACTAACAATAGCTCTGTCCCCTATAACTTTTGACAGTTGCCTTGTTTTGAATCTGAAATGTTGGCTGGTTCCCTAGTCCTTAGTGGATAGCCTGAGAACCAGTGTATGACGTCACTGGGTTGGGGCAGAGACTAAGCAAGCGCTAGCGCCGCGAAGGATCTGGGGGGAGAGTGCAAGTTTACAACTGATGTGGTAAAGATCAAAAATAACTCTGGCCAATTAGTAGAAAAAGTTGACATACCGGATTACTTAAATGATTACTTCTCAGACATAAGATCCAAACTGGCATCAGATATGTATATACCCTGGAGGCCCTATGAGGCCAACCAGCATCCGTTCTTGAAAATCTTGTCACTACACCAGACGAAATCGTCACCGTTCTCAAGAAGGTTGATTCAAATAATCAATCTAAGTTAGCTGACATTGCATCAAAGGTTTTTGTAGACTCGGTAAGAGCAATACCAAAAATAGATGCTGATTTGTATAACTGTATCTTTGAAACAACTATCATTCCAGAGGATTGGAAAGTGGTGACTGTTGTACCTATTCCGTAGAGCATGGACAGTGTATCTCTATGGACTGGAAGCGGCCTATAGATAAGAGTGTGAGGGTGGCGCCGATGTGTGCCGCACCTCGACCGCGGCGCCACGTAGTGGCCAAACATGTGAACTATACTCAGACTGTAGTACTTCAAATGGCCACCAGGGACTTTCAAAACGTCCAAAAATTGCAATTTTCCTTAGATACTTAGAATAAAGATAAAAGCCTAATTCAAAGTGTCCCAGAGAGGCCTCTAATGATTACTTTGTAAGGGCTATGTCTCATAAAGCTGAGACATTTTGAAGATTTTAATCTAGGGGAGTAGGCTACTTTTGATGTTTTTATATGTCGGGCAATAGTCTTGACATGGTCATTCTATAGTGACAAAAAGTTTCCCATTTTTCTTGAATACTTAGAATAAAGATAGAAGCACAATTCAAAGTGTTTTAGAAAGGCCTGTAAAACTATTTTGTAAGGGCTAGGTCTCCTAAAGCTCGGACATTTTCAAGATTTTAATCTCGGGGAGTACTTTTGATGTATTTTTTATGTCTGCAACAGTCTCAACCCTGTCAATCCAAAGTGACAAAAAGTTTCACATTTCTTTGAACCACATAGAATGAAGATAGAAGCACAAGTCAAAGTGTTCTAGAAAGGCCTATATTAACTATAATGCAATGGGCATATATCAGGAGACTGAAACATTCAAAAGATTTTGTAATCAGGGGATGCTTTTCATGAATTTTTTAGTCTCGGACAGTGGCCTAGATTTGTACTGTGGCCTCAAAGTCACAAAAAGTTTCACATTTTTTTAGACCACATAGAATGAAGATAGAACCACAATTCAAAGTGTTCTAGAAAGGCCTATATTAACTATAATGCACTGGGCATATATCAAGAGACTGGGGCGTTTTGAAAATTTTCTAATCAGGGGATGCATTTAATAAATTTTTCAGTCTCGGACAGTGGCCTAGATTTGTACTGTGGCCCAAAAGTCACAAAAAGTTTCACATTTTTTTAGACCACTTAAAATGAAGATAGAACCACAATTCAAAGTGTTCTAGAAAGGCCTATATTAACTATAATGCAATGGGCATATATCAAGAGACTGAAACATTCCAAAGATTTTGTAATCAGGGGATGCTTTTCATGAATTTTTCAGTCTCGGACAGTGGCCTAGATTTGTACTGTGGCACCAAAGTGACAAAAAGTTTCACAGTTTTTTAGACCACTTAAAATGAAGATAGAACCACAATTCAAAGTGTTCTAGAAAGGCCTATATTAACTATAATGCAATAGGCATATATCAAAAGACTGAAACATTCCAAAGATCTTGTAATCAGGGGATGCTTTTAATGAATTTTTCAGTCTCAGACAGTGGTCTAGATTTGCACTGTGGCAAAGGCACCAAAGTCACAAAAAGTTTCACATTTTTTTAGACCACTTAGAATGAAGATAGAACCACAATTCAAAGTGTTCTAGAAAGGCCTATATTAACTATAATGCAATGGGCATATATCAAGAGACTGAAACATTCCAAAGATTTTGTAATCAGGGGATGGTTTTCTTGAATTTTTCAGTCACTCAAACTGTCTCAGATGTGCACTGTGGCACAATGGGCATATATCAAGACACTGGGTTGTTTTGAAGATTATCTTACCAGGGGATGCATTTGTTTTTTTGTTTTTTTTAAGCAATCTTTTATTGATCTTTCCACATATTTTTCAGTCTCAGACAGTGTCCCAGATTTGTACTGTGGCACCATCACAGGAAGTTTCACATTAATCTTTCAGTCTCAGCCTCATGAGACCTAGGCCCCTACAAAATCAAATCAAAACTACTCCCCAAGAAAAAAAATCTTCGAAATGTCCGAGCCTTAGGAGACCTAGCCCTTACAAAATAGTTTTTACAAGACTTTCTGAAACACTTTGAATGGTGCTTCTATCTTCATTCTAAGTATTTGAGAAAAATGGGAAACTTTTTGTCACTTCAGAATGACAGTGTTGAGACTGTTGCCCGCCATAAAAAAACATCAAAAGTGCTCCCCGAGATAAAAACTTTAAAAATGTCTCAGCCTTATGAAACCTAGCCCTTACAAAGTAGTTTTTACAGGACTTTCTGAAACACTTTGAATTGTGCTTTTATTTCATTCTAAGTATTTGAGAAAAATGGGAAACTTTTTGTCACTGCAGACTCACTTAAGCTTAGATCATAAAAAAATATGAAAATTAGGACCTGATCTGAAAACTTTTTGACCATCCTAGCCTTATAATCTATACACCATACATTACATATTTTAATCATTTTTCTAAAATACTTAGAATAAAGATAGAACTATAATTACAAATCGTAACAGAAATACCTGTAATAACTGTAATGCATTTCATATATATTACTGTAGCACCATCTAGTGGCAATTCGCGGAACTACGCGCAAAACGGTGGCGCCGCCTATGGCGGGTGTATGTATTAAAGTGCGGCAGTGATCGGCCCACGGCAGGGCCCGCTTCCAGTCCATAGAGTTGTATGTCCATGCGTAGAGGTCCGATTCTCAAACCAGTTCTGCTTAAGTCCCGTATTAATACTATGGTATAGGGTCGGACTCGTCGGACTAATTTCCCTATGATTGTCATGAGGAAGGCGCTAGAGTAACGGTCTAAAAACACCCTCACAATACCTTATCATCACTCCTCAACTAAAAACCGAAATTATAACGTGGATCCCTTCCAAAAGCGCCGCCACGTACCAGAGCAGACGTTTGCTCTACAGTGGCACCACCTTCTGACATCTATATTGACACCAGAGGGCGCAAGGGTATTTTACATACGGGCATTTTCTGACGCACACGACGCCATATTGGATTATTAATACTCACAGACGAAGCAAGGAAACATTCCTTGAAAGACAATCCGAGAAACAGCGAATATCACATACACACAACAATGGGAAGAAAAAAGAAGAAGCAACTGAAGCCCTGGTGCTGGTATCCTTTCTAAAATCTAGTTTTATTTTCTGCATAGCGCCTTCGTTTTAGAATGTGTAAGTGAACTTGAGGTCACCGACACGGGCACTGACGCAGGACGAACTCGCGGCATGTTCGTGCCTCACGTTTTCCCGAAAATTGGCTCTGAAATTTGGAGCACACAGGGGTTTTACATTTGGATAACTACATATGTTGAATATTGTACGGAGTTAACTTTGAAATTGCTTCTCCCATTATTGTGCCAGTTGGAAAAGCTAATTGTAGGTGCTACAATATCATTGTGGTTCGCATGACTGTTGTTGGCAAGTGTGAAACGAAACCTGTGAAACCACTAAATTTACTTATGATTTAAAGGTGACGGTAACATTTTCGAGAATTTCTTCGTTCTTTGTCAACAAAAGTATTGCATGGTAAGCAGAACACTGTGATGGGGTGTTTATATCATAAACTTGTTTGGTGATTTTGGCTATAGAACAACCATACCGAATGTCAGACAATTGGCCTAAATGTCAACTGGCCCACTCCTATGACGGACAACTGGCCGATCTACTGAGACATCTAGCACAAGTGTTGTTCCGATGTTGCACTCGCAGCAAACTTCGAAAAAAAAACACCCGGAAAATTAAGACAAGTTACCTTCGGAAAATCCAAAATATAAACTTACGGACTGTCAGTGTTACAGCTAATGAGCTATCTATCACTGTATCAGTCATTATTTAGTCATTAGTGTTACTGTACAAATAATTCCTGAGAGTGTGAGATATAACTGATGTGGCGACGGGGGCGGGACAACGCTGGCCTAAATCTCAACTAGCCCAAGACAAGTGGCCTACGAGAAAACCGTGTGCTAGTTGTCTCCCCTTACCGTGTAACTGAAAATGCCAAATGTTCATATGTTGCCTTCCAGACATCAAAATATAATGTTACGGACTGTCTTCTGTAGCTATTCACTGCTTTTTTTCCCTGAGTCTCTACCTCAATTATTCGCCAAATTATGATATGATATGTACAAGTTCAATTGTATAATCCACCTATTATCGCCTGGACCGCACGTCCGCGGTGCCCGCTTGTCAAACCCTTGTACCTCATAACTTTAGCATAGAAATATCAATTAACAACTATTAAATAGCTGAAATGTTGCTGAAACAGTCAGTAATTTTATATATTGATTTACTGAAGGTGATTTTTCTTTATTTCCCGTTTTTACGGAGTCTGCCGTGAGTGCAGAACATCTGGGCCAGTTGTCTTGGTAGGTAGGCCAGTTGTCCAACATCAGAGTGGACGAGTTAAGATTTAGGCCAGTTGTCTGACATTCGTAGTAACAGACATGGAACCGCACTGCGGCCGCCCATGTTTAAGATGAAAACAAACAACATAATATGGGATTTTCAGACCGAAAAGCGTAATCAAATTAAAAGATATTTAAGGATGAGATTTCTATATTTTTGCCATATAAAATGCCAGTCAAGGGTGAGGAAACTGGTATACTGTTTCCGCGTAGGCCAGTTGAGATTTAGGCCAACTGCCCCACCCCCACAATACCATACTTCTCGAATCACAGAATTGAGGCAAATAGCCTAATAACAACGGGGGATAATCAATATTTTGACACTCATATCATGTATATGCCCTGTATAGTGGAGTTTGTATAGTGCTGGGGTCGTTTTATACATTTCACTCTTATTTTTAATTTTTTTATTTAGCAACAGCATCTCTCAATTTCTTGAGTTTTTCAGAAAGAATTTCAGAGATAAGACCAGACAAGAGTTTAAACGTCCCTACCAGTGAAAGGGGTGAGATAGATCCAGAACCGCACTCAAATCATAAAATAAACAATACTCCACTCATTTGGTGTCTCGATATTGATATTCCCTGGAGATAAAAGGTTGTGTGCTCACTTTGCAGTGGCGGAAATATGAACGATGATAGAGTACTGACTGGATTGTTAGGGTTAGAGTAGGGTTGGGTTAGGGTTAGTGTACATATATATGACTATTCATCTCACCCCTGGTACAAGTTTAGCCATAGGAATAACGTTAGAAAAAACTCAACGATCACCCCGGTAAAGTGACAGTACTACGTCATGGTTGTGGCATAGTGAATATGAGATGCCTTCTTAGGCGATTGACCAATCAGCGGCCAGGATTTCAGAGATAAGACAAGGCAAGAGATTAAACATCCCTACCAGGGAAAGGAGTGAGATAGATCCAGAACTGCACTCAATTTATAAAATAAACAATACTCCACTTATTTGAATAGGCCGTAATCATCACTTGGCTGTGCCTTGATGACGATTGCGGCCCATCCAGACATGTGGTGTATTGTTTATTTATATGAGTCTCAATGCAGTTCTATATATGAACCCAATTACCATGCACTTTTCAATCTTTTTACACCTAGAGGCTCAAGGTGTTCAAAAGAGGTGGGGTCAAAGGGTCCACAGGGGTGGGCTCAGGGCGTCCAGGTCAAATCCTCCTAGGCTCAAAGCATCTAGAAATCGGTGGATCCAAGGTCCCCAGCCTTTATTGAAAACCGATTACAGTCTCCATAGGAATAGCATTGGGCGTGAGTAATGTGCAAGTAGGAGATTACTGAGGCCTGTATCTGAAATACTTTCCAAAACGTTATCGGGCCCCTAGCGAGCAAAATGCGATCTAATTAATGCATGCCACCTATCGCGAGATCCATGAACATCACATTAAAACATTATGGAGTTGATCGAGTGGCCGATAAACGATATTGCTGAGGAGATAATATTGTTGAAGAAGAAGAAAAGAAAAACTATGCGGCTGACAGAATAGCCGAGTCCATAACCACTGAATGTATCGCCTTTGAAAAGGCCAGAATCGGAATCTACACATATAAATTACCATAAATGCAATATTATTTGCCTGCAAATAAATATTATTTCCGCCGCAATGGGTCGGCGAACATTGTCATTATGAAATTTGTTTACATGTTGAAAGTTCCACTAGTAAAGCTCCATAGCATATACTATTAATCCGTGACATAGATAAGTCTTTTGCAAAAATGCATATTTATAGAGTCAAAGCTATGCAGAAATTTGATATATAAACTAAACCTAAACACTAACCCTAAACCTAACCCTAAATATCACTCTCCCAGCATAGATATACTGCTTATAAAAAGTTTGTCTAGTGAGACCTTGGAAAACATCTCCGAAATCGACAGATTTTGTTGCCTCTAAGTATGATTTTTGGAGTGGAAGTAGAAATATCACATCCATCATTCCATAGTAAAACACTGAAAATAAAATTTAGAAAGTTCGATTAGTTTGGATGGGCATATAGATGCATATTATGCTAAATAAACAAGGTTTGTTGACTGACATTTCCTTCCTATGTTATAAGATAGTGACCTTGGATCCACCCTTTTACCATTCAAATGGTAACAATGTCTTCATTAAATTTTAGAATTTCATTCATTTGTTGTTGAAAGTTATACCATAGACTTGCTCAAGTCTTTGATTATGAACGTAAATTGAATGGATAAAATAAATTACAATGTGTAAGGTTCCTCTGACTGTCTCAGGAATCTGTGTCAGCAAGGCCAAGGGGAGAGTAGGTAGAGGGGTAAGCACGGCGTGCGGTGGCGGTAGGCAGCAGGAGGAGAGGTAGATAGGACACAGGGACTGAGGCCAGTCTAGTTATACTACTATTCAAATGATACTAGGGACCGTCCATAAATGACGTCATAAATCAGGGCGGGAGGGGGCTCCGAGTCTCCATGACCAAGCATGACGAGACATCATATTTGACAAAGGGATAGGGCGGTCAAAAATGTTCAATAATAGGATGACGTCATTTACGGACAGTTCCCTAGATCTAGGCCTAGATATATACTGTTGCAATGCATAGTTCCGAGCATTTAACAAATGATCTTAACAGTTGTGCCACAATCCAGTCACTTATCTATGTAAATGAAGTCTTAGAAAAAATGGAGGAATCTGATCTGTACCACATGACAGCTTTGCTCACTGTAAACAATTGAGTGTCTTTGTTGAATTTGAAACATAGAGCGGAAGATATTTCTTAACATATATGTAAGGTACTGCAACAGAGAATTTGACGACGAAAAGATCCTGATTCAACACCAAAAAGCGAAACATTTCAAATGTCACCTTTGCCACAAGAAGCTGTACACTGGTCCAGGACTCTCGATTCACTGCATGCAGGTGAGTGTAGAGATGCCAGTGTAGTTGAGAAAAGATAGTCGTGAACATCTGACAGACCACATTGTGTGCTTATGGTGCATGAGGGCCTAACAGATGGCTATTAGGAAATTATTTAGTTTTTTAATGCTGTCAATTAAGATCAAATATTTTTGTTTGTTTGGGTAGTTTGACGTCCAATATGTTCTATTAGACTTATTTGGCTAGGTGGTAATCGAATCTATGAGAATCGGAGATGAATTTAGATGAAAATACCCATATCTGTTCAGCATGCCCTGCTCAACTCTGAAGGGTACAAGAAAATAAAAGAAAGCACTTGAAAAACAGTTACAACATAAAAATGTTGTTTGAAACTATTCAAAAGAAAGATGTCATCATGATTTTGAAAGAGACAAATGTCTCTGATTGTAAAATAGAACCCCGCCTAATGGACACCCTGCGTTAACTGCCACCTTTTCTCGGAATGGTTCCCTCTATAAGATGTTTATTTTAGCCTTGCATAAACGGACACCTCGCATAAGCAAACACTTTGGCCCAGAACGAAGGGTGCCTGCTTACGTGGGGTTCTACTGTATATAAAGTATTTGAAAACATTGAAAAGAATTGACTGAAATAAGTCTACGAAAGTGAAAATCTTAAATCATTTATGGTCCATATATGCTCAGGGTCCACAAAGAAAACTAAATAATCACCCCTTTACTTTTACTGTTGTGAGAGTTCTTTTACTCCCCACATCAATTTGAAAGACGATTGGCCGTTGATATAGCAGCAAATCTATAACTACTGTGGACAAAAGAGAAAAAACGGCTGTCGTGAGATACAAACCCACAAAGTCTCCCATACTTGGGGTTACAGGCCTAGTCACTTAACTTCTGAGCTAACAGTCATTCCCCACCCCCTTTGATCAAAATAGCTTCATAGTTATTTCAGAACAATGATTTTTAATGAATAAACGACATAGACATCTCGTGTATACTGGTGAAATGGCTAGCGACATCTCAAAATGTCAAAAGATGAAGTTTTTAATATACCGTCACTTCTGCATGCTTGTTTATGCTTCAGCCTTTCCTATAGACATAAAAGGTCCGGGTATGCAGATCTTCCGATAAATAACAAATATCTGAGACTCTGAGCATCCCCAGCATTGTACGATTTACTTTTCTAAAAGATTATTTTTTCCGCTATGATTTACATCCCTCTGATCTATAGAAGAACCCTCGTCATCTATAATATGTGTTTGCAGTTTCTTGTTTCATTTTCTCAGGTACCCACACCATTTCGTCGTGCGACCAAAAATGTACTATATTATAAAATTGGATATGATGACTTCTAAGTAGAGGGAACACTGAATAAGACAGAAATTCGACGAATTACTAATAATGATATGCAGTGGAAGTTAGTCTGTCTTACTTCTGAACAAAGATTAAAATGGAATTGTTAAGAGCTGAGTACTACTATACTGTTATGCTAGACCTTGACTGTAACTGAAAAACATCGCGTGCGCGATGACGCTACATGTCAATAACAATTATTTTTTAAAAAAATTATAAAAAAATTGTCATTTTCACTCTGCAGGTCCACAAGGAGAAAGTCGATAAAGTACCTAACGCCGTACCCGGAAGAAATAACATTGAAATTGAGATATATGGAATGGAAGGAATCCCAGAAGAAGATATAAAAGAACACGAACGATCTAAATTAGGTAAACATTAAGTTCTATCCTGTTAAACATAAGTTTGCTAACCGTAGGTATATGTTCTGGTAAATAACTTTAATATGGATGAATTATGTAACAATGGTACTTACCCTCGGTCAAATACGGTAAAACGATAATAACTGATTAGTATTTACGATAGTAGCGATGCTGAGTAGTCCACTTCCCACACGATGCAATACCATAAGGAATGCATGTGATTTTGAAGCATACCATGTGGTCTGCCTGGGGAAGATTTCTCGGGTGAGACCGAAATTCCGAGTGAGGAACAGACTGGTTAATATCAAGTTGCCCGGTCCCCCTAGGCACGGACAAATCACATTCTTTTTCCTATTCAACCTTTTTTCCCACTCCAACTGACATTTCCGTAGTTACAGAATAACATGTACTCCGATATAACTACCTTAAAGCCTGCGAATTTATTTAATTATTCACTGATTTGTCATGTCCTTTAACCTTTTCCACACAGTGGACGAAGGGTCAGCAGCAGCTGGTGCACCTCCAGCGAAGAAGTCAAAGAGCGATGAGTCAGATCTGTTTGGTGGACCAAGTCCACCAGCTCCGCCTCTCGTGTCCTCTGCCCCTGTCATGGCGCCCGGGATAGGTCCCGGCATGCCCAGCATGCCCAGCATGCCCTCTAGTGCTCCCATGCCACCACAAGGAATGGCTCCCATGGGCCACCTCATGGGGCCGATGGGGCCAATGGGACCTATGGGGCCGATGGGGCACATGCCACCAATGGGTATGTATATACTTGTCAGACACTTTCATGCATATACTGTTATGTTCCAACTTCTCTATTTGGGAAACATATGTTCACTTTCCCTTGGCCTAACTAATCCTGCTGGCTCCACGTAACACTCCACGGGAGGTGACCTTTGGTTACGATCAACACGGTTGCCCCCACGCAGTAAACATGGAGCAAGGCCCTGGGCAGAATCTAGATGTATAGCCACTTGTTCACAGCTGGCAGTCATTGCAGTAACACTAGCAATAAAGCTTGTAACAGGATGAAGTCTTGGAGTCACTCATTTACTATCTCCACACATGATAGTAACACTGGTGAAGAGCTCCTAAGACATTCAGTATGATCTCCAGCAAGCACGTCTGTGGAAAACACCTATCGTGGCCACCCATGTCAGACAAGGTCAACCAGTGGCCCAGCTCAAAAGGTCGGCTGCCCACATTAGTAGCACACAATACTGTGCCGCTAATGAGTGGCTCCACCTTTTAATTTATAGTAGAGAAATTTTACTATTTTCGACCTGGTGCATTTGGGCACGAATAAAGTACTGAAGAAGTTGATATTTTGATATTAGTCTGATAAGGTTTTGTTTAAAAATTCTTTCCCTCGCTGTTCAGTGGGTTCTGCACTGATGTATGCTGAAAGGTATTGAAAACTGATGAAAGTTACTAGCAATTAGTGGATGTTAACAATTCCACAAGCAAATTATTCTTGTTCTTCAGATTCGTTTATGGTCAACCTTTTTGTTAATTGATATTGTACTACGTTGTTGCAGGGCCGATGGGGCCGATGGGGCCAATGGGACAGTGAGTATTCGTCCTTATCATAAGCTTGTGTTTATTCAGTATGGAAGTAGTCATTAAAATTCATAGGTCACATGAGGGGTGCCAGTTTTTAATGTTTCCATTGAACTTCATGTTATAATAATTTCCAGGATCAATTATTTTTCCTTTGTTTAGTATTGAATTTGACATACCAACTGCTAAATTACCCAATTCAGCCACAGTCAAGTGTGAAGTCAATGTGAAGTGCGAACCTAAATCTCAAGGTAGGGTAGCACAAGAGTTGAACGATTAACAGGAATGCCAGTTGGTAGGACTTTGCCTACATGTTGGATTTTGATCTTTAATAGTTTAGAAATTACATGAAAATCCAAAGCAATTATATATATTCATAAATTCATTCACTTCAGTTTGCCCAAAATCTAAATCTTTGGTTAATTTACTCTGGGAACTGTCAAAATTCTGAAATCAGGTAGGCCTTTTTTGGAAAATGCTCCCACAAGAGGAACGAGAATGCTGACATCTGACTGGCCTAACATATGTCATGTGGCAACATAGTTATTGAAGCATTATCAAGTATAAAAGGAAAAATCAAACACAGGACTAATGGCTTGTAAAGTTATATAGTGGGATATAGAACTGAGAATAGGTTCAATTGTTGTAATTGTTTTTGAATGATTTTATTTGAAAAAATACCTTATTTGGTGCAGATCTGCAGATAGACAGTAACCCCAAGCAGTAATAGGGTATAATTCACTTAACTCAGCTGCTACTTACAACTTTACCTCTTTGCGTGGCCTCGCATAATGTTTCCTTATGACCATAACTGATTGGCCCATAACAATGTTCCATGCTTAAATATGTGATGTGTGCGGTAGTTTAATTACCAGTGTCTTCCTTGTGAAGTGCCCCTGGTGGTCAACCCTTCAGGATGCCGCCAATGGGTCCAATGGGTCCAATGGGTCCAATGATGCCAGGTGGTCCAGCACCCCCAAACCGTATGATGGGCCCAGTCACATCGCAGCCGATGACCAGTCTAGCCGCTGCAACACGAAGTGGACCGACCCGACCATTATTCCCAGCTGCAGCACAGGTAAACCAGTTTATATATACAATTAAGATTTAGAAAATGCGAAGGCACTTCTATATCCAACCCATAGAAAAAAATATATTAAAAAAATGATAAAACTTAATACTCAAGATAATATCTGCCAATACTTGAGATAAAGAACGCATGACGACACTAAGCTATTATATAAACTGCTAACAATCTTGTTTGATTCTCCGTTTTCATTACTATCATATATCTAAGAGTAGTTCTATATTGTAGTAAAAGTAAAATGATAACTTTTATTGATTTTAGTGAGCTAATAACAGTAATAAGGACATTCTGGTAAAAGCGGACAGTTGTTCTCTCTCTCTCTCCCTCTCTCTCTCTCTCTCTCTCTCTCCCCCCCCCCCCCCCCCCTCCAAACCACCAAAGCCATTTTGTGATCGCCATCGGTATTCATAAGATTGACATTTAGAAATCCCCGCCAAAGCACTGGCGAAAAGTCTCATAATGGTGGCCTTTCATGCCCTCCTCCCCTCAAAATGCAATTCTCATTGATATACTGATGATTCTGTTTGTTATCTTAGGCGTCAGCAGGTTCCTCTGCACCTGTGGGCCCCGACTTTAAGCCAGCCGCAATCCCGGCCAGTATGGGTGGACCGGCGATGAAACCAACCTTCCCGGCCTATTCCTCATCCCAGCCCAGCTCAGCCACCATCAGCGCGCCAGCTACCAACGTCACCATCTCTGCCGCCCCCACGGTAAAGAAGCCGGAGTCCAGCTCGGGAATGTCCATCAAACTGATGCATCCAGACGAGGATCTCTCTCTTGTGAGTAAATTCCCTCAATTATTTATCCACAGAAAGAAGCGTGCCAGTAAAATTTTGTCATGACCAGAAGTCGAGGAGAGGCTAGTTCATATTTACATTTCAATACGTTTTTCAACCTGAGCAAGAATTGATATTGGTCAGAAAAAATTCTTAAAACAGATTCTTGTGAACGGATTTTACTGTGTCCAGTAAGAGCAGGTAAGTTACAATAGGAGTACCAGATTTTGCACTATGGTACAAAAAAGTTTGACATGGCTGGGACAAAATGTGACTCAAGCTCTATATTTCTATCTTTAAAATGCACACTTAGCTCTTGTTGAGCTATATTTACATCAATATAACTGCGGTTTGGACCTCACCGCAAACCCTCTA
This sequence comes from Alentia gelatinosa, assembly GCA_950022655.1. Classification (NCBI taxonomy): domain Eukaryota; kingdom Metazoa; phylum Annelida; class Polychaeta; order Phyllodocida; family Polynoidae; genus Alentia; species Alentia gelatinosa. The sequence goes on from OX465579.1 coordinate 84,157,108, forward strand.
TAATACTGAAGTTTTTCCGTGCTCTCTCAGTCTTTTAGGCAGCAAGTTCCACATGAAAAATATTCAAAAGGCCACATTGAATATTTTTTTAAAATAGATTTTTGCATTTTATTCATTACGAATGTCAGTATTATGAGATATCTTTTATTTTTCAGGAGGAGCTCAGAGCACAGTTTCCCAAGTATAAGTTGACTGCTGTGTCACAGGTACAGCCTAGTATAGCCAATAGACCCACAGGTAAGTACTTTGAACTCCTCTGACTGCCAGCATCCTGCTGACATTCTATTGACACCAAGGTACAGCACATTCTTGTTATTCTAGAGGGATTCGGGGTTCCCATCCTTTTATGAGATGTTGCTACGGGTTCTTGCCCTTGCTATGTTAGTATTTTGGGGTGAACCCATGGACAGGAATGCAACAGGTTCTTCGATGATACATAACCTTCTAGATATATAAGGAGGTCCTCCGGCTTAGCCAACACAGGGTTTTCTCCACTTTCCCCGGTTACTGTGAGGCAGCATATTATACACACACAAAAGATTACCATTTTGTATGACATCCCTGTAATATGGTAGCTATATTTAATTCAGGGTCAATTGGTGCCGTTCTTGATGTACCCTTTATATACACATACATATAAGCATCAGGAGCAGATGATGTGAGTTTTCATCTCTTTTTTCAGGTCAACCCCCAGCCTCCAGTATGTCTATCCGGCCTCCAGTAAGAGGTGAGTCGAGAGTTCTTTTTGCACTATCATTGAAACCACTATGGCAATACACAGCAGAGCCCTGGGACGTTAAACAACAAACAAACAAACAAACAAACAAACAAACAAACAAACAAACAAACACAGCAGAGCCAGAATTATTTGTCGCAGGGTTGTACAGAGAGCACCGGCGGGTTGTGCCACTATGGTTCTTACTCGCGTATGCCGATTTTAATGACTTAATAACCATTGGCATTTCTAAACTCTAAAGTGTGACTAAATGGTTTTCCCTGGTACAGCAAGGAAAATAACAGGAATATTAGATACACAGTTTTTACTGATTGCAGATACATTATAATTAAAATACATTATAGAAAAATTATAATGTATTTATGAACCACTGTTAGTCGCTAGTGATATGCAGTGCAATATCATATTCAAAGATTTGGAACTTGATTGAAGCACCTCCTTTTGTTGATGTAAAATAGTTCCTAATTGCATGTCACTTTTGTTACTTTTCCAAGTAGATAACAGGCATCCGTAATCTCCTACTTGCAAATTTCACACTCAATGCGTTTTCTATGGAGACTCCGTAATTGGTGGTTAATAAAACAATTTATTATCCAACGACTACGGAGTCTCCATACTAAACCTATAAGGACTGTAATTCACAAGGGTGCTTGTTATCTCCGGGAAATTACGGGGGAAAATTCCTTTGTATACAAAGTAGTGCGTGAGAAGGTCGATCTTTATTTGGTCTTTTCTTAGATAATTCAGATTTTCAATGCTGAATTATAAATGCAATATTAACTGGTTTCAGATTAAAGCGGTCGTAATCGCCTCAAACTAGACTACGCTCGGATATTATTACGTGTGTAGTCCTCGGCGATTACGCCCACCTGTATCTGAAACCAATTAATATTTTGTATATAAAGACTCAGTGAAGCTAGCCACTTTCTATGCTGAACATAGATCACAAGACAGTGCAGTGCAGCACATGAGGCTCGTGGCACATATTATGTGCGGAATCATGCATTGACGAAGACCCTCCTCCCCGGTCTCCCTTCCAACTTGTCAATCGTACAATACGCCTATATCTATACTGCATATCCTGCTGCACTGTCAGAAGATACTCCAAGAAATATATCAGCTTTTTGAAAGAGACCCGTCTCTTTGATATTTGTTAGACCTTGTTCAAAACTTTGAAAAGAATTGACTGAAATAGGTCTACAAAAGGGAAAGCTGAAATCTTATATAGTCCATGTACACCCCCCCCCCACCCCCGGGTTCCCGGTGAGATTTAACCACATACAAACTGTTAATTGTTGATAATCAATTTGTATTGTATGTGATTGCAGGTCCGATGCCAGGCATGCCACCACAGACTATGTCGATGGGCGGTCCGCCACCCATGGGCTTCGGCATGATGCGCCCACCCATGATGCAGGGCGGGCGCTTCTGACTACACACAGCAACCTCCTCACTCTCATGACCAGACCTCATCTACCATTGTACAGCTAAGTTAGACCCATTCATGCGCGGAAAAGAGAAACACAAAAATACCCAGAATAGCACAGAAAAAATATTGGTTCGTCCATCACATGATCAAAAAATCGCCTTCGGTTTCGTTGGCGAGCTGGTATATTATTTGTGTGTATGTGTACAGGATAGACTTTACGCAGCAGGGTGTGCCCGCCAAAGCATGTTTCATTTCATTCAGTTTACGATCGTCTTTTACTCTCCACTGGTTTTGCTCGTACTGACTGTCCAACGTGGAATGGTTATTTTTTATGTCTTGCAGTAGCCAGTGCCTACGAGACTTTTGAGCTACTCAGAGCGGTTTGACCTGCTCAGACAGACCGCCTAGCCCCCCTGTGGGTACCGCCAGCGGGCCCCAAGCCTGGCGGTAAGTCAAATTAGGACTCGTATATAAAAATACTGTAGGTAACTGCTCACCCCCAGCTGATTAAATGTTTTCATGGACGGTAAGTCGTTGCCACGTGGATATTGGTGTTTTTATCTGGTTGTTGTCCTTCTCATCGCATAGCGATGGTCTAGATCACAGTAAGTCAGCACTTTGTATAATATTGATTGTAATCCGGAATCTAGCATCGCCATTGACTTACTGCTCCAATGTAAAGCACTGACAGTAGGTAAGCGCATTCCTTTCTGTCTTAACACTGAGTACTATCCATGGATTATCACGTGATGTTTTTAGATATGTATAACATAACCAGAGGATTTCCACTGATGATCATGATTTGAACTGTACGCAACAAAGGAAAGATTGAATAAAATCAGAATGCTAATGACAAAATAGGCATTGTTCATTATTGGTGAGTCTCTTTCGCTAACTTGTTTTTGTACCGAAGGAGACTGCCATTTATCTTATAGGCTACTATATCCACTTTACTAAACAATGCTTCAAAGAGACTGCTCATCAGAATGTCAATAATTTGTACCAGATGGGGACGGGTTGGAACTTACTTATATTGGGCGTGATATCACCTAGCATTGCCAATTACTTGGCCTCTTAGTCGGGTAAATATTTGATTGCTCGGGTGAAGAGGTTGATTTATCATTCCATACTTCATTCGCCCTCATCTTTGATGCTAGAAAGAGGTGCCTTTCAGTGGCAATTTGATTGGTATATCCAGTTGGTGTTTTCACACTCTTACTTTGCCGGGTGTTATTCATGAATGAAGAGTCATATGGTGACTAGAGCTGCATACATCCAAGCGAACACCATTGGTACTTATTCATGCAGTATGTAACGCATCATTGAATAGAACTTACGAACAGATGAGTGTTATTAATGTCGGTATGGAATCATAATCGTTTCACCTCAAGTGTTGCACTGTTCTTTGAACCAGGTGTATATAGCAATTTATTCTTTTTAACGCGTCAGTGATCATGAATTCTTGTACCAAGAAGAAGCCTTCAGTAGTTTATTTTCCAATAACTAATTACCGTAAGTTATAATGTATCCCTAACCATGTGCAACCTTATAAACCGTGTGGAGGCGACGAGGTAGGGTTGGCAGGTGGGTTTTCTGTTTTTTACTGGCACCTGTTGTGTGGACTGTTACTATTCAAGTCTCTGGTGTAGCTATAGGGCTGTGTTGTAGGGCTGTCAGTGTGTAAGATCATTATATCATCTGGCCACTGGATGCGTGGCCCAGGCCTGCTTTCCCTCCCTTCGCAGTTGGCATTATTCCCGATAACCAGGAACCGAGATGCCTGATGATTTATTTTAACAACTGAATGTCATCATCTGGCAATACTAAGGCAGTGGGATGGCTCAGTCGGTAGCATGCTGACCTGCGGATTGCTGTATCTGTGGTTCGAGGCTCAGCCATGCCGCTGTTTCCTGCGTGTCTGTCATCCCTATCTCATAGGTACGATCTTGCCGTAACATTACCCTGGCTGTTGCTACAGAGTAAAACACAATCAACCGACATCTGGCTACTGGGTGCACGGCCTGGGCCTGCTTTCCCTCCGTTTACATTTTACAATGTTCCCAATAACCAAGGTGCCTGATGGGTTTATTTTAACCGCTGAATGTATTTTTAAGTAGACATTTAGTTGCTGTGTTTGGAGGGGGTAGGTGGTTTCAGTGAACAATTAAATTTTGCTTCTATATTTTTCTTGTGCATTGAGTAACCAATCAGCCCATTATAAAGTATTGCATGAAAGGTACAAGTAAGGTCACATGTGTCAACTAGAGTGAAGCTAATTCAGCATCTATCCCATTGATAATAAGCAAGTAATGAGGGTTATTTGTCGAAGCATGTATTATCTGCATGTAACTGGCAGGTGGTCCCACCGTGTAGTCAAAAGGTGCTTGATTTTACTGTGAACAATTAACCTTATGATACCTACCTGTATCTCTTCTAAGTGTGACATACGACTTACTCCGGGAAGGCAATAAACCTTAGGAAGGCAAGTGAAACTAGCTCCCATTTCCAGTGTATAATTATTCACAGATATGTCCGCGATCAGCTTGGGAGCAAATCTCGTCAAGTAGCATCAGAACCCGAAGGCAAGTCAGAAACTATGTCACAGTGACGCCGTTCACTGTTGGGCTACGTGCCCCCAACATAAGTTGGCGATGTTTCCTCATTTTCTTAAATGTCGCAGTGTGTATGCCACGGCCTCACACAATGTATAGATGAAACCTATTGCACTTACCTACCTGACCCTTCATGGAGACCTAGGCCTAAAATCCGTGTATACATGTACACCATGCAGGCAAGTGACAATCGTCACAGTGGTCTCTGCACCGCTGTTGGGCCAGCCGCCCCTAACTTGAGTTGGTGACGATCTGTTCTATTCTCCTTTAATGTTGACCAGTGGAAGTCTCCTCTGCCCTTTTACCTAGTCCTCAGTGTTGTCATGCCAGGCAAGTCGACTGTCACAGCAAGGGTGGACCTGCTGTTGGGCCTTGCCCCCAACGCGTGCGTTGGCGATGCTTTCTTCTCATTTATTGCGTTAAATTAAAATAATTGTAATATAAATCTACTTCTGACAATATCCCTTACAATAGTCTAGAAGATAGCGAAACAAAATCGATCACCAAATAATCTTACATAAGCATACATATATGATCTCGAGACATACAATTTACATTTTGATAGAGAGTAGAAGCATGTTCTAGTATTTGCTTACAAATTCATTAAAAAAGAAAAACCGAGAAGTTCATGAACATGGGGTATTCTGATGTGATTTGTTTTCATTCCTCAGCCACGACTGGCTTTTCGTATCCCTCTGAGTGTAGGTAAGTCCTGTGGGTTAAGGTAAGCCACCTTTAACTCCGTTGCTATGCACTCAAAATTCCAGAGAACTTTAGTATTCCTTATTCAATCAAGGAATCCGAAAGGACGAGTCAATACTCGCGCCATACAACTAGCTTACTAATTGGTTTATTGATCTCAATTAGATTAAAAAAATATTCTTCTTAGTTTTTGTAGTATAAAATATATTAATTTGCTGTACCGTTCTCTAAAAAGTTCTCCAAGTAGTTGAAAGTAAAACTTGTGAAAGGCAATGTGCCACGAGTGAAGGGTGCTATGGAAGAAAGGGTAATTTTGCATGATTGTCCCAAGCGTGACGAATTAGGCGGAATAAATGTTCCATTGCAACCATGGGATAATCCATGGTGTAGCAAGATCTATGATGTATGTGCAAATCTACGATTGAAATTCTGAAAGGAAAGGAGTTTGGCGCAAATATTTCAATAATTGTATTTTTTTCCATGACCATTTTACGATTTTCAAATCATACAAGGAAGAACTCTCATTATGTAGCTTCATTTTATTAAATATTTATGACCTTGTTTAATTAAAAATTACTCGAGGATCCATACATTGATACGACTCGACAGCCAGGCCAGGGAAAAACCAATATGAAAAGAAAGTTCCGTGCGTTGGGGCATGAGTTACCAACGTCTAAAGGTTTCTTTGTTTATCACGATGTTTAGGTGGTGGACGAACCCAAGGGGAACCTACTGCTCCCAGTGTTCGCCTCTAGGTAGGTGCAGAGCTGGTAGGTGACTGTTTTACTAAGTAGGACAGACGTGTTTTGCTTTATTTGAGGGTTGTGTGGTTACGAATGCTAATTAGGTGTCATTGGTCTCTGAAATCTTGTCTCAGTCACACAAGCTTTCTTTCAGATTACAACACATACTCAAATGAAGTCATTTGTTCAATAAACTGTCAGTGGGCCTGCCACACCATGACTTTGTCGTGCATGAAAATCTATCACTTGTGTAATCCTGATCTTATTAACATACGACTAGAAATGTCACTTTCCAATTGTAAGCTGGCCAGACCAAACTTTCAGGACGACAGTGCACGTTGCACAGACATGTCAAACCAACCAAGGAGAGAACCATAGTATAAGAAAGTGACTTTTTATATCATCAGTTGTCATTGGCGCGATATCTCACGGTTGTTTTGGGAACAATTCATCAACTCAATAAAATGAATGAATAAAATTACTTCTATCGTCTGTTGTTTATATCTAGGAATCGGTTGACAGTTGGTAAATCTATGTATACTTACTAGCAGGTGGACAGTTGGTCTTAAAGCTTAAACCAATTAAGCTCTGTTAATTAATCCTAAAGATAATGACCCACGCCCTCACACAGTGAGAGTATGGGTCTGTGTAGAGGCAGTCGCGACCAGTCAGGTCAGCAGCAGAGCCAGTCGGGGGGGGTTATATAACGCATGTGGGAGGGGGTCCAGAGCTCATTCATATGCATGGTCGCAACAAGTCGTGTGGTCTATGGAAGGTAGCCCCAAGAGAACATAGATTCCCTGTAAGTTCAGCTGTTTCATCGTGAGGAATGGTGGGATATAAACCAGATACCAAGATAGACAGATAGGCAGAGATACACATGATATATAGATATATATGATGCACAGAATTTCATACATACCTCCCCCCCCAACACACACCAGTACAATCTTGACCTGTCATGCCTCACTGCCCCCGACACCTTTCTCTCACCTGGCATTGTAAACATGCACAATGCAGTAAGACTATCCCATAAAACTACAGATACATGAGACACAGATACCAGATACGCATATAGAGATACATAGATATTAGTTTCCATATTGTCATGTTGTGGTCAGTTTACTGCTGGTATCCCTTGTCATAGCCGATAATCACGGAGCCCTGTGTGTGGACGGGCCGGGGTCTCTACTCTCTTACGTGTCAGGCTTGAATGGATCTCCTGCAGAGGCTCTGGTCATATATATGCCCATGCAGAGGGGCCAAGAGGGTCGTCCCGATTTGAGACAGGGCAGACTGCTTCAGAGTAGGCAGCATGGTACTCATAGGTGAATCTGTCGCAAAGGTCGCCAGCGTTATACAAAGGCCGGCGGCCGGCATACAACCCACTCTCCTCCCAGCTGAGATTTAAACATGTAAGCCCCGCCTACGCTCTTTAGGATGAATTAACAGCTTAAATAAATATAAGCTTTAAGGCTATGGCTATACACTACTGTAGTACACATGCATTTTTGCTTTCTATAGCTAAGTAAAGATATGAATATGATTTCTGTTTTCGACAAGGTTTTATGGCTACACACTATCACAGTTTAGGATTTAAAGAAAATAAAATCATTTTATGCAATGCTGCCATCTGGTCTTTTTTTTCTTGCTGCCATCTGGTGAGGATTTGAAGTCAAGTCAGAGAGGTGGTCTAGTGCTATGGGCAAGTCAGAAAAGCGCAATGCATGATACCAGCTGTTAACTAAACAATCTGATTCTAAATGATTAGCAGGTGGATGGTTGGTCTTTAGGTTATGGCTATAGCCTACTGTAGAACGCCTGTATGTTTGTGAAATCACTAGATGACCTGACCACATTTTTGCTTTTTATAGCCTACTATGTACAGATAGGAATATGATTTCTGTTTTGGAAAGAAGGTTTTATGGTGGTACAATGCCATACAGTTTTAATATTTAGTATTTTGGCATGGATTTAAAAAAAAAGTCAATTCAGTTTGGGGGAGGGGGGACCTTTGTAGTCACAGGTCCATTTTTAAGAACTCCTTTACGGACATATTTCTACCCCTTAAACTGGTTGAATCAGAATATGATGTGCCTCATTTGAAAGAATAAAAAACAGTAGGTGCTAGGAAGTGGAATTTTCTAGGTAGACTATACTTAAAGAGATATTCAGGAGACGATTTTTGTTCTATAAAATTACGTCTGATTCTAGACACATTTTACATGTTCTATGTTAGGATACATGTCCTTGCTTGACAGGTTTGTCCCTGTACCTAAGCTCTATCTTATAACCTGGAGACAAATTGTTCTATAAAATCATGTCTGAACTGGATATTATGTTTTCTTGGCTAGACCATTAAAACCAGCCTTACAAACAGGCTGAGGTCTCTGCCCCTTTATTTGGTCGAACTTTGTGATATGTACAACTTTCATCGTGGATGTAACTACTTGGACTCAATGAAGAAATTTCACCAAAAAAAAAAAGAAGTATTTGTTGAAAGTTGGGGGGGGGGGGGATTTTCAGTGAAATGGGCATGCTCAAACAGTTGTTTACTCAATATTGATTTACAGTGAGCACTGGTGTAACATTTACCATCTCTATAAATGGCAAATCTCATAATAGGAGGGGGAGGCATCAGGTGTATGAGAGGATGGTTTATTCAGCATATTTACACATAAACAGAAGTCAATATGGTTCATAACTTTGTTGTAGGAATCAGTCAAGACCAAGTTTAATGATATTGTTTTGTAAAATCATTTATGATGTCATTTACCGCCAGATATTGGCTTGACCTACTTTATTGGTGTTTATATATATATAAGGGTGGGATCTTTAAAACCTGCTAAATTGCCAAAATAAGCTTATTCAAGGTTCATGTTGTATAAACGTATCTCATCAATGTAAAAATGAAATTATTTGGTGCATCTTTTGATAGTCTTTCTTTCCAACTTAGGGTTTTGTAGAGCTCTGAGGAATTTTTCCTTCCGAAAATCAACAAAAACTGTGTTTTTCTAGTGATTTTCACCTTGTTCAAATTTTGGGAGACACAATTTAGAGCCAATTGTATTTATTACGATGTTTAAAGAATATGTCATGAGAATTGTAGACAATATAATTTTGAAAATTGGTAAAAGATTGAAAAAATATTTAAATGGTGAAAAATATCTAGGACCTTCAAATTTTCCAACATAGAGACCCATAAAGCATGTTGTTCAACACCCCAACTTTCAGTGGACAGTACTAATGAAATATATTGAGAGAAATTAATTTTCCTTTATTGTACAATGCTGACAAGAATCCTGGCTGTGATACCTGAAAGTTTCAACACAATCGGATTATCCATTCTGAAATCAGAACATTATGATTTCATGATGATATTTTTCCAAAAAATGGTGTGTTGGACCACACATCTCTAAAGGATGTATAAAAGAAACAATAATCATAATGGAATAACAAATATCCCTGTTTATATTAAGTACCCCTACCACTCATGAATACCCAGGTTGATTTTTATCTAAATAAAAAAATTTACTTTTTATGGTTCAAAAACTGAAAACGTGTTGTCCGACACCCCGGGGTGTCGGACAACATGCTGTGATATAAGTTATGATTTTGGGGTTGTTTTTTATCAGTAATTGAGTGGTTTGCTTTGTTAAATATAGCTTATTATCACTTCATTAAAAATATAAAAGATTATAGCCTCAAACATTATTTTTCTCATTGTTCTGAGCAATTCTATTAACGTGTTGTCCGACACCCCTCGTGTTGTCCGACACCCCTGTGTTGCCCAAGACCCCAAATATGGTTCAGAGCTTTTCTTTTAAATCTAATATATAATTAAAGTATTCTGGGTAAAATATAATGTGTGTTACCATATAATATTAGTCTTAAGCAAGTTATAAGCATTTATAACATTTCTTGAAATTTCAAATATTTAGGGGGCTGGACAAACTGCAGTATTAAACACAACTTCAAAAGGCTCTCAAATCTAAACCATTCATCTGATTTTGTTGGAATGATGTTTTTCTGGAAGGTACTTAGTAGGTGATTAACATAAAATATAAAAAGAAGTATAATTCTAAAAAAAAAATTTGCATGTTTTATCCCAGGATCAAAGCGGAATTTAGCAGGTTTCAAAAATCCGACCCATATAGGAACAAAGTCTGATGGACCACATGGGCAGGCAGCATGCAGACAGGTCTGTGTGCACTCATCCATGAGGCAAAAACGTTCTGTAAATGGGCATTGCTGATTGAATCTCCTACAGGTAGCTAAATTATGTGTGCACTGATCCATGAACAACTGTGTTCACAGAGGAATATCCCTTTAAATAGCCCATCAATGCAGGTCCTTCCCTATTCATGATCTCCCTCCCTCCCTCCCTCCCTCCCTCCCTCCCTCCCTCCCTCCCTCCCTCCCTCCCTCCCTCCCTCCCTCCCTCCCTCCCTCCCTCCTTTGGTTAGTATTGAGATATTTTCAGTCAACAATTTTAAACATGTGTTTAGCTACTTGTAGTGAGTTTTAAATGCATCCACCTGCTTATTTGGCCTTTTAAAGGCCAATTATTCTATTTGGAAATGCACACGTAGCTCTTTTTATAGAGACAATGCTAAATATTAAACTCTTGAAAATTGATTTTGACTTAAGGCTGTAACCCCTGTTTTGCGTTAGTCAAATTTTGTTTATTTACCCTTACAGGGGTGGGGAGTCAGCTCAGTGGTTAGAGCACCAGACTTGAAACCACAATGTTGTAGGACTTGGTGGGTTTGAGTCGTCGTCCCCCCCCCCCCCCCCCCGCTGCAGCGGTAGATTTACTGCTATATCAAAGGCTAATCGTTTTCGTACCATGTCTATGTGGTGTGGGAAGTAAAAGAATTCTCACCTCGGTAAATATGTAGGGGTGAGATTTCTACTTGAATTCATCACACAGATTTGATGACCACCCTTGAGGTGTAAAAGAACCTTGGGAAAGACTGGTAAGGAGGTATAAACCCAGTGACAAGAAAAGAGAATTCAGAATATCTCAGTATTATCTTCAGTATAGGAGATATTCTGAATTCTCTTTTCTTGTCACTGGGTTTGCTAGTCTATAAGATTAGGCCTTAGCTACTGTATGTGACATGACATAACCAAATTATGCATTAGTGGTCACTCAGCTTACTGTTATTTAACCACCAGCACATATTTTTGATCCTAGCCATTTTGGTGTATTTAACTATTTACAAGAAATATTTTCTGCCAAAGAAGGATCCCATTAAACCTTCAGGTGAAAAGTGAAGGAATCCGCTGGCCTGACACTGCAGTCACCTATAGGGGAATTTTTTTAATAAACAATGTACCACTGTCCAATTACCCAGCGACTACACACAAGTGACTGACCCGCACAGGGACAAACTTTTATTCAGAATGATTTGACAAAAAATTGAAAAAGCTCAGGGGACACAAAAACATCCCTAGAGATAAAAAAAAAAACTTACCGGTACAAGATCAGCTACAATCGCCTGATGAGACTAGATAGTCGTAACCATTGGTAGTGAGGCTTTCCTGTCGCTCTTTGTCTGTTTCTACAGCCAATGAGAATCCTCAGAAAAGGTGATGCGACCAAACTAAACAATGGAGGTCTTTCTCTGTTAAAACAATCACAAGCTATGAATATTAATTCATCAGGATCAAGCGTCTCGTCAGTCACTTGCTCAATAGTCCAAACTGACACGTCCAAACTGTATTTTACTGATTGTATTAGGATTTTCTGTTATATGTTTTTTTCTATAAGTTTTTATTGACAAATAGCGTCATCGCGCTCGCGATGTTTTTCAGATACAGTCAAACAGGCTTTATATTACAACAGAACTTTTTTTTAGCAAAATGCTATCTAATAGCATGTTATCATTTTTAAGCTATCAATTCTCTGGCATAAACAGTACTCATTTATCATAGCAGAAACAATTTCAAGGTTATGAACTAACCGATGTACCGATATAAGGTCGCATGACCTTTATATACAAATTTAACTATCATTATAACTGTGATTTCTACAGCTTATAATTCGGTCGCTCGAAGTTTTTACCTTAGTGCTTGGCTCATAAAGCCTTAAAAAATAAAAAGTAAAAAGATATTTACACCAAACAAGACAGTTTTCGCTTTTTAAAAGAACAACAATAAGCAGTTACACAGCATACAGCATAACCGATACAGAACAACATATACACAACAAACCTGGCAACAAAATAAGAAGGTAAATTTCTTTCTCTTATACTTAATGTACCATACCTCTTTAGTTATCCTACTGCTCCTGTCTATTGATTATATGCTCTTTCATAACCATTTTAAACGAATCCCTTTTTTCTATTAGTTGACATTCTTTTGTAAGTTTATCCCACTCCATAGTTCCTCTATATAGTGGACTGTTCCTATAAATTTCTACCTTAGGTCTCTCTAATTTTATCTGTACTTTAGCATTACCTCTGGTCGATCTGAGAGATTCATGAATGGCTCCATCATTTATATATACCCACCAGTGAATAAATGACATTAAATGTATCAATCTCCTAGTTTCAAGCCTTTGAAGTTTTGATTTGTAGAGTAACTCTTCTACTTTTAGATCTCGTGCATCTTTCACATTATGTGCAATACGTAAAGCATTATTGAGAAGTACCTGAAATTTTTGTGGAAATTCGTTCAGCATGCATTCATGTAAGAAGTCACAATATTCTATCTCAGGTAATATAATCTGTTTCACTATCCTCACAGCTGCTTCATTATTGAAGTATTTTCTAATTTTCCTTAATCTGAAGGTCTTATTTTTTATAGACATTACTGTCGTAACTGCCTGATCCTTAAAAGTAAAACCTGAGTCAATAATGATACCCAAGTAACTATATCGCTGCACAGTTTCCAGTTTTACACCCAAATATTCTAAGTTTAATTTTTTCACATTTACCATTTTATTAAGCGAAGTACACCACATCAATTTTGTTTTATTTATATTTATTGTGTTAAACTCATAGAGTTAGTCCAGTTAATGAGTTTACCAAACATATGTCTCATTTTCCCTATTAATTCAGCCGGATCCAGTCCATTCATCATTATTACTAAATCATCAGCATACAATTCGAAATCATATCCAGTTAATTCTTTTTTTATACCATTAATGTAATAAACAGAGAGAACAGGTAGCTATGTACTATGTACCTTGAATTCCACTAGAAGAGATCAGACATTATTGACCTAAAAACTGTATAGATTATCCAAAATACAGTTCTAAAACCTCTTATGTGGGTGAATCGCGAAAACGTAAATTGGTGAATTTGGAACACCCCCCCCCCCCCCCAGGAAAATACAACTCATTATCCTCCCCCCTTGCCATAAATAATGAATAGTCCCTAGGGGTGACAACAGTCTTGGGTAAGACTGTTGCTCATCCGATGACCCTGTAATATCAAAGACTTCAGGTCAAATGTCCCTGTAAAGTGTACTTCCATTACTGGTTGGTTGGATATTAACACAGACTTTAATGCTTTACCTGAGCTACTTCAGAGAAATTTTAGCTGGCGTTTGGTGTTCATGTTGTCTTTCTCTGGCTGAAGAAATGTAAGGATCCTGGAAGGCATTATTATCTCAGGTGATTGTTCTCTTGCAGAAGTCTGCAAACACATTAGCATGTGTCTACCTTGCTTTCCTCAGAATAGTTTGCATCATCAAATCTCTTAGAGTAGCCTTGGAGGTAGCTGCTCCCCTAGTAAAATGTACCTTGAACACCTGTGTGTTGATGCCTGCTTCCAACACTGTCATTTTTATCCACCTAGCTATAATATCTTTTGTAACTGGATAAAGATCCTTCCCATTATCATACATTACTGTGTATGGCTTCCACTGCATTGCTTCGAGACAGGACTGTATCGTTTTAATGCCCTATAATGACAGATTCTCTTATTTGATTTTACCAACACTGAACTGTCCCTCCATAGTATGTTTAACCAAAGTTTTTAACTGTAGAACAGCATCACTGCCATTCCAAATAATAGCCTCTGGGTCAAGGGCATGTAAAGTTATTGTTCTTTGAGTTGTTGTCAACTCTAACAACATAAGCGTCTTACATATATGTCTACCTTAATATATACGATAATAAGGTTATATATTTCCTCACCGAATACACCAGAGGGCAACACTGTTCATCGCCCGTATTCTAACGCTAGGTGGCGCTGGGTGTTACCGCGCCTCCATAGATCCAGCACTGCCGAACCAAGACGGAGTGTTGAGCTTTGTGAAATTTTTTATCGGTGTAAATCTGCAATTAGCGGTGCCATCCGATTGTATTTCCAATGGCATCGCGACAGAGATACTGTGCTACGTGTAAAACACGACACTATAAACCAACGGGAGCCAAATGTCCTACATTATGGAAGGACGACGATAGTGAAGCAGCTACCCCAGACACACGACAGAGCGGTCGCCATGATGGACTATCGCTAAGGACCGAAATGTTAGGCGTCTACACCAACATGTCCAGTCGAATGAGCAGTCTAGAAGAGTCTATACAAGCTATCGCCAACTCCCTGAATCCCAAAGAAAAAGGCACAGGAAAAAAGTCTACAAAGGTCGTCGAAAAAGCAAGCACATCCAGAGACGGGCAGCCAAGCGCGGTGAAAACCGATCAACAGCGGTCGCGGGTGAGTGACCACGATATTACCTCAGGACAGGACGACAAGGTTGACCCAAAGACGTCTACGGTGTCCAGTAGACGCAAAAGTATCACAAAAGTTGTCGCTTCAGAAGAGTCCTCAGCTGAGGAGGATGGTGCTAAGGCGACAAGAAAAGTGAGACGATCTAGTCGCCACGTGCGATCTATATCCAGGAGCAGAAGGGAGTGGTCATCCGATACGGACTCAACCGGGTCTACTACGGAGACGAGTTCAGAGGAGGATAAACGACATCGACGTAAATCGAAACACGGATACGGGGCATCGCGAGATGCCAAACGCCGTAGGAAAAGAAAAGAGCGCAAATACGACATAAAACGCTTTTTAACCAAAGAGGAACGATCAAAGCAAATGACATTTGAGCTTTTGATCAATTTGCTTACCCAACTATCAATGGAACTCATGGAGGATGGTAAAGATATCAAGGGACTTTTGCGGCATATAGCCTTTCTGACGGAAAAGGCAGACACCCGCACGTACACGACAGCTGCCTTGGTAAAATACGACATAGAAGTAAGGAGAAAGGCAGTAAAAGAGGGCCTTTCAGCCTTCACAGCGGGCGACCAGGAACTTTCTACACGTTTCCTAGGAATGGAGGCAACTCGAGATGTAGCAAGGAAAAAGGCCCCATCAACGATCAAAAAAGGCCCAACAAAGATCAAAGGAAAGGACGGTAAACCGTTATTATGTATAAGTTATCAGGAAGGGACCTGTACCTTCAAGAACTGTCGTTATGACCATAGATGCGCGGCATGTGATGCCGAACATCCCAAATGTGAATGCGATGCCTTCAAAAGACTAAAAAGTTCTAAATGAAATGAGGTTACACAGGTATCAAAAGACGATGTATCAGAAAACGATTGTCTAGAAAACGAAAGTATATATCAATGTGAAACGAGTTGTAAGGTTGAATATCCAAATGTAAGTTTACCAAATCTTTATCGTCAGGACCAGATAATGGATGGTTTTGTTGAAATTGATAAAGATTATCGGATTAAGGAACCCGACAGTAGTAAACAGGATAGTAGTATAGGAAAATTATGCTTTAGTCACGATGTATCGGCATCTGATCACGGTGTTGGCTCAAAAAATATCGTTCATTTCTGTGAGTGTGAATCTTGCGATAAAGAACATGGAAATGTGACTATTTGTCATGGTTGTACAACCGATACTTGTAAAAGTGTATCACAAACCGAAAGTTATCGTCTTTGCATTGACGCAGGTTATGGTTTTCATTACCCCGTTTTCTATTCATGTACAGAGGGCAGTTGTACTTGTTCTTATACTTTTAACGGTGAACAAATACAATTATTACCATGCAGGTTTGCCTCAGCTATATTATCGTTGGAAGATCCCTCCGATAATGCCTGGTTTGTTTTCTCAGGAATTTGTAGAGGTTTTGATATCTTAGACCCAAGTAACCAAACCAGCTACTACCGTGAAAATTATGATTCTATTGAATCGGAACCGTTTTACGGAGAAATGTGTGATAAGATCAAAAAAGAACTCGCAGAAGGAAAGGTGTCAATAGCGAATTCAGTTCCAGAATGTGTGCATTCGTTAGGAGCAGTATCAAAAAAGGATGGCTCGCTCAGACCCATAACAGATTGTAAACGCCCGGAAGGACTAAGTATCAATGCTAATATGGACTCAACAGTATCACGTTTTAGATTCAAAAACATAGATATGGCAGGGGAGTTGATAACTCCTAATGGTTTCTGTGGTATATCGGATATAAAGGATGCTTACCGAGCGGTCCATATTTCCCCCTCGCATCGAAAATATCAGGGTTTTTCTTGGTGTTTCCCAGAGGGTGAACGAATTATTTTTTCTGATAATCGTTTATGTTTTGGATCAAAAAGCAGTCCTTTTATTTTTAACTCGATATCGGACTTCGTGGTAGAATGTATGGTTGGACAAGGTTACACATGTTGTATAAATTATCTAGACGATTTCTTCGTTACTGGTCCCGACCACAAAATTACCACAGATACTCAGACGGTTCTAAATAACACTTTAAACCTGTTGGGCTTCGAAATCAATCAAAAGAAACTGGTAAAACCGGCCCAAAAGGTGACTTTCCTGGGCATTGATATAGACACTACCAAGATGGAATTTTCTCTTCCAAAAGAAAAAGTAGATAGAGCCAAAAAGGAAGTTAGCGACTGCTTAACGAAAAAATGGATATCTTACAAGAGTTTTGAACGAACAGTAGGCTATCTAGCACATTGCGCAACCATTATCTATGGCGGACGCACATATATGCAAGCCAGTTATGAATTTTTGAAAAAACACAAAAATCATAGACGTTTCATGCTCACAGATGAAGTTATCGCTGATTTAAATTGGTGGAAGTCATTTATCGGAATATTCAACGGTAAAACTATGATTGTAAAACAAAAAGAAACAGACTTTCTGGTTACTGACTCCTCAATGTATGGATTCGGCGCCTTTGTTGATAACGATTTTATGTTTGGATCATGGGATAATAGCACTCCCACATGTAGACACACTGAAAGTTGCCCAACCATGGACAATTTTGACAATATAATAACAGTTCTTGAACTTTGGCCAATTGTCAAATCTTTTTCCAGATGGTTGAATCGATTTTCAAACAAAGTGATACACGTCTATACAGACAATACCCAAGTAAAATCGATGTTGCGCTCTGGAAAAAGCGCTAACGTTTCAGCTATGAAATGGCTGAGAGAATTGTATTGGATGTCAGCTTTATACAATTTCCGTATCGTATCTCATTACATCCATACCACAGATAACATTTTCGCAGATGCATTGTCTCGATTAAACTCTAATTCCCACGCTGATATCGCTAGGAAATGTATAAATGATTCCACAATACCATGTTGCTTTTTCAGAACGACAGCTCTACCTTGAGAAAAAATCTATGGATCTAAAAATGGCAGGATGGGCAGATTCCACCTGGATCACAAAGAAATCGCAATGGAATCGATTTCTGAACTTTTGCGAGGACTATGAACTATCGCCGTTACCGGCTACTACCGATACAGTATGCTTATATATCGCTTATCTGTCAGATTTTCTATCGTACTCCTCTATCACCAATTATATAAGTGCGATATGGTCTTTTCATGAGTTTTTTGATGTACCTCACCCCCCAAAATCTTCTTATCAAATGAAAATGACCATGAGAGGTCTAAAACGAAAATTGGGCAATAACCCCAAGAGGTCTGAGGTTATTCTTCCGTCTCAATTGTCATTAATTTATCACAATTTGTGCCTTAAAATTGACCAGGACTTGATTTTCTGGTTTACAGTTTGCTTATCATTCAGATGCCTACTAAGGAAATCGCACGTTACAGCCTCTGTTCATACTTTATTATTTTCTGATCTGAAATTAACAGATTATGGTTTTGTGTTATCAATTAGGTCTTCAAAGACCATACAATATAAAGACCGGGTCTTGTATATCCCGGTAGTTCGTTCGAACTCCTGTTTATGTCCAGTATTTATATGGGAAATTATCTCAAAACGATATTTCCCATCAAATTCGGATCCTCTGATTCCTAATGGTTTTTCTCCACCCAATTTCTGCGCTTATGATTACAAGGTTTTTTACAAGCGTTTCAAACTAGAATGTAACCAAATAGGACTGAGAGGAAAGTTTACCCCTCATAGTCTAAGGAGAAGTGGAGCTACTTTTCTGTCATCCATGGGGATACCACTCCACGAAATTAAAGACATGGGCGATTGGCGCTCATGGAGTGTGTTATTGTACCTCAAAGACACTATGGATCACAAAGTGATCAGGGATTATTCGATTGCTAAAGAGTTATCAAAGTATAGTTAATGGGCTTGCCGTGTGTTAACTCAAATTAGCCACGAGTAATCCGCCAAGTAATACTCTGTTGTGTTATAATTAACCTATTATACTATTTTATATATATCATAGTTAGTGCTATTCGCACAGTAATATGTCTACCTTAATATATACGATAATAAGGTTATATATTTCCTCACCGAATACACCAGAGGGCAACACTGTTCATCGCCCGTATTCTAACGCTAGGTGGCGCTGGGTGTTACCGCGCCTCCATAGATCCAGCACTGCCGAACCAAGACGGAGTGTTGAGCTTTGTGAAATTTTTTTATTGTTATTGTTATGTGAAATAAATCCGTGTGTTAACTCAAATTAGCCACGAGTAATCCGCCAAGTAATACTCTGTTGTGTTATAATTAACCTATTATACTATTTTATATATATCATAGTTAGTGCTATTCGCACAGTAATATATTATAATCATCCTAAGATCTAAAGTAAAGAAGACCACTTCTTAAGTAAATTCAAACCCATGTCAACATCACAAGTCTATTAGTATTTGCATTATGAAGCCTGGCATAATGAATGCAGTTAGCAGTCTGTACACCATGTCATTGTTTCCTACTGAAGTGCCATCAATCTTATCCGCATAAGCTGGGAGCACACTCCTAGATGTGTTCACAGTAAAGTAACTAAATCCTTTTTTATGTACGGTACCAAAGAACAAAAGTTCGTCCCATCAAACACCAAAAGGGTTGACTCCTGTATCAGTGTACCAGCTACAGTGTCTATGTTATTTAGTAATCTAGCAAAGCAGATCAAAGGCTACTGCCAGAGTTTCTTTCACATGAAAGCGTAACTCCTGCTTATGTAAACAACAATTCCCTTTGGTTTCAACAATATTCCATACTGTTCCCGAGTTTATGTTGTGGTGCCTGTATTTTAACATTTACTGTGATGACTATAGACTGATACTTCTGTATCTCGATCTATTGTTTTTCACCAACCAGTCAATATCCTCTAGACCTTCCTCTAAGATATTCAGAATACGCCCCTCCCTTTTACCAAACCAAATATTTATTTCTCCCAAACCCCCTAAGGTGGCTTCACCAAGTCCTTTTCCAGGAATTAACCATAGGCAACCTGTCTTAATTATGAATATTATTATTATAACTATACAGCCTGCATCTATGGCTGCCAATTGAGCTTGAAATTTTACAGTATTCAAGTCAGGAGGGGAGATCTCATCTGCTATATATCAAGGATATAACTTAACATGGAAAGGTAATGTTTCATGTACCAATATGATAACAAATGTTCCCAACACCATCATTTTGATCTGATATCTTTAAAGTGGGATTCACACGTTGGGATTCATGTACCTCACATGGTGTTTGTTTGAGTGGAATCCTGCTATGATTCTGCACTTGAACCCAATCTCTTTCTTTAAATTGTAGGGTTCCATTTCCCTGAGACGTGATTTTTCCCTGCAATTGTTGGCGATAAATACCCATAACAAGAAACAGAATCTCATAAGACTTTTAACCCTGTGAGGTAGATGGATCGCACTGTGCAAATTCCACTTTCACAGAAGTCACACAACCATACTGCTCCCCAACTATACCACCCCTCACCCACACATCCCCTCAACTGCACTTCTGCTCCTTAACCGGACTGCCCCTTAACCATACTGCCCCTTACCAAAATTGCTCATGAATCATATTGCCCCTCCACCATACTGCCCCTCCACATACTGCCCCTCCCCCATACTGCCCCTCTACTATATTGTCTCTCCACCATACTGCCTGCCCTTCCAGGATATTGCCCCCTTAGCATACTGCCTCTCTACTATATTGTACACCATACTTCCCTTCCACAATACTACCTCCTCATACTGTCCCTCCTCCGTACTGCCCTTTTACCATACTACTCTTTCCCCATACTGCCCCTCAACATAACTTCCCCTTTATTATAATGCCCCTCCACCATACTGCCCCTCCATACTGCCCCTTCACCATACTGCCCCTCTAAAATGCTGTCCCTCGACCATACTGCCCCTCCCCTATACTACCCCTCGACCATACTGCCCCTCCACAATACTGCCCATCCGCATAATGCCCCTAAATGACTTCCTCAACCGTCCTGCCCCTCACCCATACTGCCCCCTACCATACTGCCCTCAACCATATTGCCCCTCTACTGTACCACCCTTCACCCATACTTTCCCTCAGCCGCCATATTGTCCCTCCACTATACTGCCTCTCCACCATACTGCCCCTCCACCATACTGCCCTTCTACAATACTGCCCCTCCACAATACTGCCCCTCCACCATACTGGCTCTCCACCATACTTCACCTCCACCGTACTGCCCCTCTACCATACTGCCCCTCTACAATACTGTCCCTCTACCATACTGCCCCTCCACCATACTGCCACTCCCGGATACTGTCCCTCCACCATACCGGCCCTCCACATACTGCCCCTAAATGACTGCTCCTCAACCGTCCTGCCCCTCCACCATACTGGCCCTCAACCATACTACCCCTCCACCATACTCCCCCTCCACAATACTGCCCCTCTACCATACTGCCCCTCTACCATACTGCCCCTCCACATACTGCCCCTAAGTCCTCAACTGTCCTGCTCCTCACGCATACTGCCCCTTATCCATACTGCCCCTCAACCATACTACCCCTCACCCATACTCTCCTTCAACCACCATACTGCCTCTCAGCAATAGTGCCTCTCAGCCATACTGCCTTTACACTATACTACGCAGTATGGTTAAGGGACAGTATGGTGAGGAGCAGTAGTTAGGAGCAGTATGGTTGAATAACAGAATGTTTGAGGGGCAGCATGGTTCAGGGGCAGTATAGTCGAGGGCAGCATAACTTTGGGACAGTATAGTGAGAGGCAGTATGGTTTGCTGTAATTTGATTCAGGGGCAATATTGTAGAGGAGCAGTAAACCTGAGGGTCTTTGAGGGGCCGTAAGATGAGAGCCAATATGGTGAGAGGCATACTCCTAGGATCACATACAAAGTGGTAATATACATATAATAACCCCCATAGCATCATACGAACACATGGAAAGAATACTGTAAAAGCCCTCACATTTTCCTTTTTTTTGTCTGCCCGAGTAACCATGATACCCCTCTATCTAGCCTACTATGGGCCATCTCACAGAATTTTGCATTACTAAAGCTATATACCAGATTAAAGAAGAGGCTCTGGGCTATTATGTAGGAAAACTAAATAGTATGGTACCAACTCCTGGATGGATCTAGGCTGTTTGAAAAGTAAGCAAAATTTTTGTGCACGAAAATTCATGTAAAATTTGAGGTGATTTTCTTTTGGTTTCCTTTCATTATGCAAAAAACCTGCCTAATATATAGCCCAAACTACCTAAATCATTGGCAGTGTATGTTTTTCCGATAGAAACAAAAAAAACTGAATTGCAACCACTATTTCTTTTTTAGAAAAAAGGGCCTAATCCAAGAAACCCATCCTTGGTTACTCAGTCGGACACATTTGAGGGTCACTCACCTTTGGATGGTTGCCATGGCAACCGTTTTCATATTTGGATGTTACCACTTCACACTTTTATAGTCCAACCCATAGATATTTACCATAAAAAAAGTTTTATGTCAAACTTTTCCAAAAACACCCCTTCAGGGCCCATGTACAGTTTTGGTGAGAATATGCCTTCACATCATTGATTATAGATTTCCCCTTATGATTGGTACATAGGAAAACATTTGGCAGGTATAAGGTGGCAACCTTAACCTGTTTCTCCACATCCTTTGGACAATAAGTCATGTAATAACACTTGCCAATATTCAGTCCATATTGTCATGACGATATAAAGGTTCTGATTATTCCGTGTTGTACCCGGAAGCCAAGCTTCACTAGACTACCAGTAAAAGCCTCATAGAAACGCTTTCATGCTGGTATCCGGCACGCGCTTTATCCTTGATACCCAACCGACCAGTAAAAAAAGTAGACTTAAGGTTATCTTCCACAATTTGTTGGGGATATTACAGTTCTTCTTGGGGAAATACCAAAGCTGACGACAACTTAAGTTGATATGTTAAAGAAATCTCAACCCCTCAAAGTTTGACCTTAGCTGTTGAATCATATTTAAGTGTCACGTTTGTAGTATTCCTACTTGACACTAGGCGGCGCCACCGTTACCGCACTATGTGAGACACGTTTATGAGCGATAATACACTACTTCTCTGAAAGCAAAGCTACTGAGTTCAGTCTTATGTCCATAGCCCAAATCTCACCATTTAAAGATATTACAACGTTGAATTTAACAACATATATACAGAATGTCCCCCCTAACTTTTCATCCTGTTGCAAATACCATTGGTAAGGTTCTATGTGGTAGGGTGATATAAGGGGAACTCCATAGCTATGTACACAACCTGTAGTGTACATCTGCTAGGTGCCATGCATATAGCCTATTTCAATTTGGGGTGGGTTGGCGGCTATACTTTTCTAGGGTTGCCAAACCCTAAATTGTCTAAAATAGCCTTTGGTCTGCCCAAAACATGTAATTTACTTTTTTTAAAATATTAATAGCTGGGACCGAAATCTGTAATGATAATTTTGGCATAAAATTACGAAATGGTAATTATTTCATGGCGCCACCTGTCATTTATCACCCATAGTATATAAAATCCACATTGAGAATGTATAGGGACCCATTACATAAAACCTGAGAGATACCTTAACTGTTGTACACGGACTCAAAATCCGTGGTATAAGGCATTCAAAACCAAGGTATACGGGAGAATTGTCCCTTTGTACTATAGAGCAAAGAAATGATTCCTACTGTGTTACCCTTTACTATGACAATTACTGTTTTTAATTCACTCAAAAAGATGGACAATAAATATAACCAACGATAATTTTGTACACAGGTGGCTCTGTATACCACTCGAGGTTGACGTTGTAATACAATTACTAGTGCTCGTGTATTACTACGCATCAATCTCTCGTGGTTAACAGCCGCCTGTCCACAAAACCATTGATTAATGTTTATTCATGTATCCACTGTCAGTATTTGACCTCCCTTTTTCATCTGACACGTTGCACAATCTGACAGTCGACATACAACCGTTTTTATTAAAGGAGTACTTAAGTAATACTATGTTTACAACATTATCCCAGCAATAAATTTTGCACAAACTGTAAGTGAATGTGGAACTTTTATGACATTTTTATGGGTTTTCACTGCTCGACCTAAAACAGGCCGTTAACTTAAGGCACACCACGGTGAATTAAAGTTCCCGCAGGTTGCCGTGGTTTTCGCCTTACAGCGCGGGTCCGACTACTTAAGGTAGACCACAGAACGTTCCCCGTTGATTTAAGGTAAATTGCGGTGAATTGTGGCAGTCCCAGTAGGCTACTGGTGCCGCAAGGCCAACTGTGGCCTTTTTGTCAATGCAGTCCCGGTGCGGTCCTGGGACCTGTTTCACTAGTTTCGTGACATGTCTGTGACACCATACAGACATTGGAGTTGTCTAGTTTCGTGACAACACAAGTAGCTGCCCTTAGGTAAAGACAGATCCCCAAACATAAGATCTACACATCATGGACCTGTTTCACCATTTTCATGACAAAAGTGTTATGGGGCTATTCCACCAAGGAGGCACAAGCCCAGGCCGACCCCTTGTGGTCGCCTATTGGCGATCGGCGGCAATAGCCGGCCCAAACCTCCCGGCGGCGGCGATAATCTGCTTGGTGAAACAGCTCATGAGAGGTCACAGGCCCCTCACAGCCGGCCCCTGCCGGCCACCGTGCCTCCAAAACCCCGTAGCTGGGCAGTATCGGCTGACCTGTTGGTGGCCGCCGGCCGCCGGCCGGGGACAATACTCAGTGCAATAGCCAATTTTGGAGGCGTTCCACCAAAATATAGTGATAACCACAGAGAAGACTGGCCGGGCGGCTGGGCATTATGATCGCGACCTCCCCCTCAAAGCCCTGCTGTAGGAAAACTGTTTGATTTGATTTTAAGCCCCCGGCAGGCCGGCAGGCATGCCAAGAACTACACCGAGAGTGACGCCGAGAGCTCGCCGAGAGCTGTTCCCCGGGTTCGCGTTGATCACTTGCCCGTGTGTACTGCTACACACACCGTCAACATGGAGCAGGCATTCCCGCGGACGGTATCCTTATACACAGAGACCGAAATTTCGGACAGTTGTGTCAGTTTGGGCAAAATATAAGCACCAGAGTCAAATATACACATTCATAACATCAATCCTTATCTTTATTTACCTTCATTGTTCAATTTAACCTGTAATTCTGCGGTTATTTGGCGTTTTCTGACCATTCCCGTACAAATTCCGACACGCTGACACACTGCTCCGCTCGCTACACGACTTTTGCGGGTTCAGAGCGTCGTAGTGTATCGGCGCATGCCGCGCCGCCTATCGGATCAATAGAGAACTCAGCTTGCGCACGTTAATGCCGCCAACGTCCACCAGACGGCAATAGCAAACCTGCTGCGAGTGTATCGCCGCGCCGGGTCCGGCCGGCTCTATGGGCACTTGCTGGGCGCCTTGTGTACGCCTGTTGGTCGCCTCAGGGTGGCATTGGTGGAACAGCTCAGAGAATTTAGGGGTTTAGGGGCGGCCAGCCCTGGCGGCAAATGCCGGCTGGAGGGCAAAAACCCACCTGCTGAGGGCCTTTTTGGTGGAATAGGCCCATTAGACAGACATGAAAAGTGGCACCAACAGTGCAAGCAAGAACAGACAAAACAAAGTCTGACGTCTAGTTCTTATTAAACCAGACACACCATCTAGACACCATCTAGACATGTCACGAAATTAGTCAAACAGGCCCCTGGTGTGCTTTGAGGATACAAGTCACACAGAGATGCCTATATGAATATATATATATGATATAGAACTAATTTTACACCTTCACATAATTCACTGTTGTAAAACAGAAGTGGATAGAGTATATAAAAAAATAGAGAAACATTCATCTAACTTACATGTTCACAACTGTTTACAGTTGTTCACCTTCTCCAGTGGTTTGCATGTATCTGAATTCAACATATTCTCTCGCTTTGACTGTTGGAAGTTGAATGAATATCATAGTAGACTAAGGCCCCATAGGCCTAGTGCTATCCAGGGACCTGTTTCACTAGTCTTGTGACATGTCTGTGACACCATACAGACATTGGGTTTGTCTAGTTTCGTGACACCACAAGTAGCTGCCCTTAGGAATAGACAGACCCCAAACATAAGAATCAGACAAATCTAGACACATCATGGACTTGTTTCACTAGTTTTGTGACGAAGGTGTTACGAAAAGCGGCACCAACAGTTCAAGCAAGTACGGACAAAACGAAGTCTAATGTCTAGTTCTTATGAAACCAGACACACCATCTAGACGCCATCTAGACATGTCACGCAACTAGTGAAAACAGGTCCCTGAAGCCCCGTGTCCCGATCTGGTGACTTAAGGCGAAGTACAGTGACATACTTCGACGGCCGGCAGTCCTGATTCTCATTAACCATGGGGGGCCTGTTGGGAGAGTCGGGACTATTGTGCTGGAATTTCTTGACAAAACTAAATTTCCCGGCAGCTCCCTGGCAGATCTCCTGACAGCCATGTCGACTTACGGTTGTGAAGTATGTTGACTTGAGGCTGTGCCCCGACGACATACGGCGACACATTGTCAGGACTGTCGGGGTGATGGTGTAAACGTAGCATATAGATCGTGCCTCAGGACTCCCTTCGCTGTATTTATCCTACCCCTAATAAAAAACTCCATAGGCTTAACATTGGGTCACTGTATTCGGTCTGGAGTTCAGAAAAATGAAAAACATCGCTCTAGTGGGATACACTTGACAAATGACGTCATTTGTTAATGTAGAAGTAATTTAGACGGGCGGGGTAGGATAAATTCTAAACCAAACTCGAGTTAGGCGTGTCATTGTTCATCGCACTCCCGCAAGATTGCGTGTTACTGCTCTTGGCTTCGCCTCGCACAGTAATACGCGATCTTGCCGTCGTGTGATAAACGACAACACGACTAACTCTTGTTTGGTTTCTCCATAAGCTCGTATCGGCCGCCCTTATTATGGGTTGTTCATTATGACCTATTGACCTATGACACTGTTCTTTAAGATATTCCAAATTAGATCAAGAACTAGAACTGAGGACTAATAGATCTACCCATTGGGCCCTACATTAGTTGCTCATGGTGATCTATGACCTATTGACCTATGAAACTGCTCTTTAAGATATTCCTAACAATGTTGTATTAATTTTGAATAGATATAAAACAAACACCTGCAGGTAGCTATCACATAATGTCATACAACTTTTGATCATTATTTTGTTGCTGATGCACCATAGAACAATAAACCAGGCTCATTTCCTTTGCAAATTCAATGATATCTGACCTTTGACCCCATCTAGAATGTTAGAACGAACCATTTGGAATATTCCAATGAGCTCAGAGTGAGGAATTCCACATCTAAATTAGCAATTTTGCAACCTTTTAGATTTGCACCTCAGATCTTTTTTAGAGAAGTTGAAAACCAAAATGTGTTATCAATAACAGCAAAATGGGCTTCTAACTTGACCCATTTATGCTGACCTTGAATATATGACCTTGACCTTGATAGAGCTGTCATAGAATGTGAAATTTAGTTCTTACATAATTCTAATCATGTGATTACAAATATTACCCAAAATAGTGCTTTTGTTGTTAGAGGTTCTCTGTTGTCTGTATTTTGCAGTCCACATTTTGCTATTTTTATGTTTCTTTTACCTTTGACCCTCAAAAAACACCAAAATTGGGTAATTAGAATGCTTTTAGAACAAAATGAATACTTCTAATGGAAAGCACATGTCTTACTTAATTAACATGAAAAGTTTCAATTTTCCATCTTTAACTGATCCAAAGCTGCTACCAACTAAACATTGAAGGTCGGAAATAGCCCTCCAGGACATATATATAGGTCTATGGTAAGGAAAGGGTTAAACAAACCCCATACAAACCTTGGCCTTATCATAATTGAGAATGTTTTGAAGAAAATACTCTTGCTGGATCCCATGTAATAACCAACACACCCACCCACATTGCTTACATTGAGAGTTGCTATCAACCACACCATAGTAACTGACCCTGAAGAAATAGAACACTGAGGTCACAGAAGACCCCCAATCTGGTCTGTGTTTCAGAAAAAAAACAGTAAAATAATTCACTCTAACATTTCTTGTAATTCTCTTCATAATCATTGAAGGAAAGTATCTATAAAAAAGGATTTGAAAGGCATTGTTATCGCCAAATTTCTTAAATATAATTCAAGACAATTCTCAAGATTTTGTGTCAGGATTATATAAGGACATTTCATAACATCGTTTTTCTTAACCGATTAAGAAGAAACTACGCTTGTAGGTGTGCATTTCTAAACCTTGGGTGCCAGAATCATTAGCACCTTCTTCAGAGTCAAAGGCTCCCCAAAGAAGAGCTTCATTGATGGCAGCCTCTTCTAGGGTCTATCTGGCCTAATTTGGTCCGGGTGTATTCGATCGGGCTTCAGATCAGTGTTAAAGCAACCCCCAACCCCACATACACACACCTCCAGTAGGACCCGAGTGTTGATCGGTAACAAATTCGAGAAAAAAAAGAATCCAGCCTTTAGGGATGCCAGAGAATCGAATGTTCTTTGAAGTATAGCTACTTTTCTTAACCCTGAATTAAATATCGTAACAGATATATATCTTAGAATCATCTTCATGTAGTTTTTATCGCTGTCTAAGACTTATCTTGAATATGTATTCGGGATCTACATTAATGAAGTACACCGTTCTATCAAAATAATTCATCATATATGATTTATTCACAAGATAAATTACATTATTCTGTTGTATAAGCTTTCACTCAAGTATACATATCGTTTGATTGCACACAATTAAACTAACCCTGCTCACCCCACATTTACAGCCAGTCACCTGGGCGTTTCTGTACACATATACAAATAAAAGATGATTGTAAAAGACCCGGTATCATGTTATCAACAAAGTGTGAGGTCTCTTTTTCAGAACCAATTTCAGGTCGCATAGAACAGTACCATGTCAAACAAGTTTCATCCGATGAATGAATCGTCTGCGTAAGTAATTTTTTTGCGTATCAATGTTTTCTACATAGGTTCAAATACGAACCTAGTTATTGGTAATTTCTGTTAAATCTGCCCCATAAAGACATGGATTTATAAACACTTAATTCTTTAACCAAATAATTAAAATTACTAAAGTTCTTTGGGCAAAGAGTCCCAGTTCTATTATCATGATTTACACCTTGTCTGAATTGAATGATTCATTCAGGATGTTATCTCTCTTCTCAGATGGAAATAGTTGTCTATTAGTAAAGATATCAAAGACCTCTGGTCCTAATTTATAATCCTAGACACAGACAGACACAGACATAGTGTTAAATGTGCGCGTCCCTCCTCAGTAGTAGTCCGGGACTTTATAAAGTACCGTATGTGTACGAAAATCACGATGCGAATATATTTGTACTTTTCCAGACTTCCCCAATTGGCAACCATGATCATTAGTCTTGCGACATTTTGCCTTTCTTATTTCACTATTCTGCAACCTGAAACTGGTATACACACATTAGAGATACAAGCCCAGAAGAATTTTTAAAGGACAATTCTAAGCATTATTTATTGCATGTAATATTGTATTGAAATTTTATGCTTTTCATAACATTTCGTTCAGGTCTTTAGACACATAATCAACTTCAGATACAAGCAGTCTCTCAAACGAGTAAAAAGAACATTGGAATATTTATGTCCTTTGGATAAACAATTGTGTGTCAGCGTAAGAGAAAAATGAAGGATATAACCATGTATCATATCTCAGGATTAAGACTTATATTTATGAGGTAGATATTTGACTGGGAGATGCATTTAATGGCCAATGTATTTGAACTAATTTGAAACATGAACTAGACAAATCTCAAGAAAGCCTTATTTTACAAATACTTCATTAAAGCTATATCATCATTTCGCCAGTAGGCAATTTGGAATTATGAAGTTATGATAATGGCAGGCACAAAGTACTTTGGTTCTCCATTTTGTCAGAATTTTAAGTTCACTTACATTTTATGAAACTGGACGAGAAGTTATAATCATGAAAAAAAGTTTGAACTATACGATTCGTCTACAGGCAGTACAATAACAGTGATACAAACTTTATTTGTATAAAACAAACCAAGAAAGTTTCCGGTATGTAAAACAGGACTGGTGCACGAATCTAGTTATATAGGGTTTACAAATAGGGAAATAAGAACTTGCATTGTATCAAAATTATATTATACTAGCCTAGACGCCTGTTGAAGTTGGCACGGACCTGTTTGTCTTGATGGATCAATCTAAAGTATAACAAGGATACCATATCTCAAAAACTGTACCATTAAAATATTGCTTGATACATACTTGATATATCGACCCTTCATTAAGGTGGTACTCAAATCATGGACTTTTGCAACAGTGCATACAGACATGTATTACACACCATATATACTGATATGATATACATGTATTAAAATTAGGGGAAATGGCAACTCGAGGATATTTGAATGCCGTGTCCAGCGGCATTCCAATTAAAACACAACCGTAAAATAATGATGGAGAATAGCATAGAACGTCAATGTTCGTCAAGGGAAACACCCTCTCCATCTTATCGCATGGCACATAAGTAGGATATATCCATTGGCCGGCAGAACCTCAGTCGGTGGTGGGGCCACAAAAAGCAATCGCTGTCAGAGACAACCTCTGTTTCTGACAAAATCAACCAGTTTGATTTGTTGCTTGGTGGTGTGTGAAATCTATCAGAACTGGAATTTATCGGCGTGTCTCTGGTTTGCTAGTTCCAATTGGCCGATATTGTGTCGAAAGTCCCATATAATCTGTCGATGGTTACCGATATCTTTGCCGGTATCAAACGTTGGCAATTGGAAACCCTACGAAAGGAATTAGCTTGTGATCGGTACTGCCGCTCATGGGAGAATAATTCGCACACAAAAGGCTTTTAGTCTCTGGAATACCATGACAACATGATACTTCAGGTGTGTTTGGAGGGATCCTACCTATAAAGTGCAGCCTAACACTTTATGGAGAGCTTCAAAATCCCTGGAGCTGCATTTCAACTATTTGTAGTACGATGCCCTCTAGGATACTTTACATTGGGAGTGTAGTCATACAACTTGGAACCTACTCATTCACTATATTCTCCCAAGACTTTATTACCGCCACTTGAGAGAACCACATTTTGTTGCTTTCGAAGCACAAGATAGATGCTCTATTTTTGTTCAAAGCCAGCTTTGCTTTCGTGAATTAGGGGGCTGTGTAGGTTAGATGACGCAACATTCAACATTCGCATTTCAACATCCGGATTTCTCACAGAATCAACTACAGACACACATTCGTTCCTGGTTTACACTAATGTACAAGTAAATTCATAAAACCTGTTTCAAATATGGCCCCTGTACGCTTCAGCACATCGCTGATGATCTTTATGAAAACTCGCCTTAAACTGTAATGGTAATAATAATGATGGTTGTATAACAATATAATGATAGCAACAACAGCTGACCTCCTGCTGAATTGTCTTTGAAAACAATCTGTGTGTATGTATACATATATTAGTAGTAGAAAATATTCCAGAGGATGGCAAAGAGGGTGCACACGCAGTACACTCCGAGTGCCACCCACCAGAGGATCTGTACATGAAGTTTTTGTTGGAAGTTTTTCAGGACGAGCAGACCGATGCTGAGGCCCGCCAATGCTCCAACTAGATGCGACACGTAACCAACAGGGGGTGCTGATGTGTCGGTCGAGTACCGGTCCCAGATCGCAAAGCCAACGTCTGCACTGGCTGAAATGATCAATACAAAAAGGAAACTGCACTTAATTGTTCTTTTGAATTACACAACTTGCACACGAGAGTACCAGGTATATCATAAGCGAACTAGGTTAAGAATAAGCGGTAATAAAGTACCGGTACGCCCACAATGACCTTGTTTTCATAGGCCTTATAAGTAGGATATTTGTACCTTGACTACACATTCAGGGGTTGGCCTTGCCCAGTAGGTAAGCTGCTGATGAATGTTATAGCCTACGTACTGGCTGTTGTTCAGCATAAGAATTTCACTCGACTGATTTATATACAGGAATATCAGGTAGAACTCTCAGAGTAAAAGGGAGTGTCCACCTACCATTGTGGTTTACAGAATGTGAAATACCACACACCATGCAAATGAATGTCGGATAACATGATCGTTCCGAGTTTCATGGTAAAATGGTCAGTTCTGAGGCTATTTGGAATAAATCGTTGAAATGCTCCTCTAAGCCATTAAAAGAAGATGTTTTGTGGAATCTGCCTTTTCGCGTTATTACGCAAAAATGGTAATAAAACCACATAAAAAGAATCATTGAAAAGGGTATGTTTTCTAGAACTATCATGTGCCTACCCCCTTTTTCATATGGGCGTGGGGCGTTTGGGGGGAGGCGTGGTTCACCTTATAACTACCACATAACGACATGTGCTCTCATTTTGAGGTGACGAACTGAATCTGTCATTCTATATATGTGGGTATCCGTTCCCAGCCGGCATTAGCTTTATCCTCAATTGCCCTTATGTCAGAATCATACTGCTCTTTCATCTTTTTCTACAGACACCGACAGATGATTGATCATTGTTAATTATTCTCTGTCAGATGAGTGTAGACATTGACACAACCAGCTATATCTAAAACTGACTCTATTATATGAAAGCTTCTGTACTGATTTATAAACAGATAGGCCTAGGTAAAGTTCTAAAGGATGATACTGACCTATGCAGGTTTCATGACACTATTTCAAATCTTAAAATTTATGCTGAAATAATTGTTAAAATTTTGATAATCTATAATTGTATTATGTTGTAAAGTCCTATATACCTATGGCCAAACACTCTATAGTTACATCCCACTGCTGGAGTTGTAGAAACTTGCGTTTACTGTGGCTGACGTATACTACCCGAGGTTGACATATGACTAAAAGCTATGATCTGTGAATTCAAAAATGGCGGACAATGCCGCGTCAGGCATTCTAAGACGGTTTAAAAACTCACCATAGCAGAAAAGAGTGTAGAATAACTAAGTATGGAGGTATTTCATGCTGGACAGTAAAAGAGTTTAAATAGTATAGTATAATTGTCGAGGGTGCAATCGGCGTGATTTCGAATCCTGCAAAGTGTATTACATCAATACGGCTATGAC
Organism: Alentia gelatinosa; assembly: GCA_950022655.1. NCBI lineage: Eukaryota > Metazoa > Annelida > Polychaeta > Phyllodocida > Polynoidae > Alentia > Alentia gelatinosa. The sequence continues at coordinate 84,190,131 of OX465579.1, forward strand.
CCGGCTGTGACATTGTCGCATAGCAACCGCATAGCAACCTCCATATAGTTGCTATAAAACGGGCGGGACGAAAACATAGCAGTTGCTGTTATTCGATAAGGGTTGGCATTACCTCTTGGACTATCGCAGGTAAAGACATACCGTACCCTCTTCTATCGATATTTGAAGGAATATAGGAATAGGGAAACCAAGTTCCCAGAGAAAGAAAGTCAAAGTTACTCAGTAAGGCTCATAGAAATTACTTCTCTCGGCCAAGGCATTAGGAAGTAATTTCTCCGAACCTTACCTTGTAATATTGACTTTCTTTCGCCGGAACGTATTTTCCCTCTATTCCATATTTTGTTATTGTCAAAACCTATTACGGAATAGGTTTATTCACAGATTAGCCTATATTGGCATAGCCAGAAAGGTAAACTTGTAAATGTCTCTACAAATAAAGATTCACATTTATCCACCCAGATGTCCTTGTGACCGCCTATTGGGTGCAAACTTTAACAGGAGCCCCCCCCCCCCCCCCCGCCTACCCATGGGATTAACCACAAGTCTTGGCAGGTATTACTTCAATTCATAACCGGAAGTAGCCTATGTCGGACGACCAGATGTTGCGCGCAGACTGGCGTACCAGGTGGCACACATCATCCGTTCACACTCTTCATACACAATGAACTGTTACACTAAGTGAAGGTGATGTCACTGAGCCTCTCCCAGGAGAGTTGACCATTCAATGACCAGCGTCACTGTTGTCACCGCCACAGATGTCAGCACTGTCGAACAGGGACAGTTGAGATTTCTTCGGACCCTTGGTCACATATGGTGTAGTAATTCTGTACAGTTGTACACAGATATTTGTCATCTTATGATGGTTTATGGCCATATAGAAAATATCCATGAAGCACGTGTCTGGGAGGGAGTGGGTGAGCTATTGTTGTAGGAACCCGCTACGGTGCTTTACTTTACATAGTATAGAGACACTCTCTTGCATTAATGCTTTGACGCATGGATCATGTTTTGGACCATTTATAATCAAGAGATACCTTAGGACGCTTGATGTAGTTAATAACAGGTTTTTGTAACTATCTTAGACCGCTCTATTTCATTAGCATCTTGTATTAAAGACCGTTCATTATTGATGGCAGGGGGAATGAGCTATTGGAGGGGGACATTCCATTTTGAGGTATTTGCCGGGGGGGGGGGGAGGTATCATTTTGAGGTATTTGCCTGGGAGGGGAGGGCTTTTTTTATATTTGCCTGGGGAGGCCATTTCATATTGTGGTATTTTGGGTTCAATTCCAACAATTCAAGTTTTTTCTATTCACCCACATAAGAGGTTCTAGAACTTTATCTCACCCCAGATATTTTTTCTCCATAGACTTAACATTGGAAACTCGTATCTAACACCCATTAGATATTTAGGAAAAATATCCAATGGGGGATAATGTCACAAATGTTAGCCCATTAGTCAATATTAAGGATGAGATAAATTCAGAAATCCATTCAAGTTTAGGGTCAGAGTTTGATCCCATCTCATTTGAATCGCATAGCAATTCACGCGGCTTCGCCTTGTGAATTACTACGTGATTCAAACTCCATGGGATACGAGCTCAGACCCTAAACTTTCATGGGTTTCCTCTATAGTGTATTTTGGATGATCTATACAATTTAAGGTCAACAGTGTCTGATCTATTTTAACAGAGTTACAGGGGTGTCAGAGTTCAGGGAAATTCCTGAAATCGGTTTTTTTTTGTAAAACACAGAAATACAGTCATCATTATTTAAAAAAATTCAATAGAACCTGTGTATGTCATCCTCATATTGTTTCAGGAACCCCATAAATCTGATTTCCCTACAAATATGTGCATTATTACTTCCATGATTTTCAGGGTTTTCCCTGACAAGCTTCTTATAGATAATGCATGAATGAAAATCCCTGAAACCTTTGTACTGTTACCATACAAACCACTTTGAATGGATAAATAACACCAGGAACCAGCTTCATACTACACTCCCCCTTGCACATATTTGATTTAACATCAATAGGATATGGAAGGCTCTGCTTGGAGAGAACAGATTGCAGTACCAGTTTCAAACACCATGGAATACAGTTTTCATCGTTTTTGAGTTCTCAATAAGCATTCTATTCTGGTGGGCGTGGCGGTTGTCCCACCATATAACTTCAGGGATTTTCTTCAAGGGCTGCTGACATCCCTGGAATTAAGGAATATACACCTGGCACCTGCCATGGTTGTGGAGTTGGGGCCCATCATACTAAGACTTCTAGTAATCTGCCATGCAAGAGCTTTTCTGAGATAACAGTGCAACATATTTCAACAATCATTTTACTTAAGTTAGCAGCTACATTGAAGCAGAGACTATTGCAGGGTTATTGCAGGCCCTTGTTTTGTCATTCATAACCTGAGTAATCTGTAATGTTACAATAAAGGTACATATTTTCAATAAATAAAACCTGATATAATAACAGCTGCCTAAAGAAAATGTAAGGTAAATGACAGTTGCTGTGATGAAGGTATATTTTGATTGAAATTCATTCAATGATCTCCCAAATCACTGCAGTAACATTACCCAAGTGATAATACCTTCAATTGCCTATTCATGAACCTCAGTTTACTAGCAGATACTCTTTCTCACCACAAATTCAACAAACAATTTACTATGAGAGTGTATTAACTGTCAGGACATCCTCAGAAAAGATCAAAACCTGTAAATGTAGTAACTGGTATCAGAACCAGTTTTCTCCAACTTCACAACACCTAAAAACACTTCTTCTATGGCATCTTCGGTGATAGTTATGGGTATTTCTACATTAGTGAGACAGCTACTGGCCCTCCTGTGACTTTTTTGTGATAAATATACGGCCTACCCAAATAACATGGGGAAACATGCAGTGCCTGTAAGGCTAGCATTGAAATGTTTCGAAGTTACTGTTATCTACCTGTAATGTATTTATGGTTAATTACCCAATGAAAGTGCTCTGCAGCTAAAAACAAAATGGTAAATTTAGTTATGCTCGCAGGCTGGATAAAAAGTTTCGTCTCAATCTAGGATTAAATGGTCTATCTACTACCAAGTGATTTAGACACAAAAAGGGGTCTAAAGTTTGTAACTATAAATGTTCACAGTTTGTATGAAAAACATAGGTCAAATTAATGTTCTCTAAAACAGATATACTTACTGTCACGGAATCGTAGTTACCATAGAAATATGATCGAGATCTGATGCGTATAAATGGAATGGAGCATTATAGACTGGACAGAGAGAGGCATTTGGTGAAAGCTGGAGGTAGAATCATAATGTATGCTAACTGGGCCCTATCAGATAATGTAAGAAAAGTGCCTGAACACTCGATAGCGACCAAAGACATAGAGATACTGACTTGTGAATACAAAGCTACCAACCACAAAAACATGCTAATAGTCTATACCGTCAGCCCAGAGGTAATTGTGAAATTGCCTATAAGAAATTGTCTGAGAATCTTGTAAATATATTGGGTGCGATCGCTACATTGGATATGAATTCTGGCTACCTGGCGACCTCAATGTGAACCTTAATTACCATTAACAGTGCCAAATTTAGAGTGATGAAGTGCTTTTTAGATGAACATGGTCTTTACCTACGAAAAAACTCATGAGACACCACAAATTTGGTATGTCAAGAATAGATCACATTTATACAAACTGCAAAGGCCTTGCACTCTCAGGAAACTGTAATGCTTATATCAGTGACCATGTTCCGATCTCTGTTATTAGAAAACATATCAAACCTATCATTAGTGAGAAAAGGATTACTGGTAGAAGTCATAGGAACCTAGATAACGCTGGTCTAATCAAACATATTATATGCAGTGTTTCGATCTTGAATCTTGTCGATTGCTAACTCCTGATGCTACCTTTAGTTGCTGGCTAAATCACCTGAACTCCTATGTCGACGAGTTTTGCCCTATTAAAACCTTTAAAATTCCCATTCCCTTCCCTGAATTCCCATTTCATAAACATTGTTGAAAAAATTACATCCAAAACTGAACCAATCAAGGGTAACAAGTTCTCTGGCCTGAAACATATAAAGTCATGGGTGGTAAAAAGTGCATTGCGAGCAAATCCGGTGGTATTGAAAACAATAACCAACAAGATGATTGCTTTGAGACACTTCCCCTTGGTGTGGAGTAAAGGAGTAATAACTCTGATTCCCAAGATTCCCAAACCTGAGAAACCTGTTGATTGAATGTAGTCTCCCAATTGTTTTAAAACTAGCAGAGTATGTCCTTCATAAACAACTGGTTCCACAGCTAATTGCAGTAGAAGCATTGTGCTCTGACCAATTTGGTTTTTTTGCCATCGCGTTCAACTGGACAAGTAATTTTCAAGCTGACAACTGCCTTGTTTGAAGCTAAAGATAATGGTTATTAAGCTAAAGATAATGGTTCTTACACAATTAGCGCGTTTATCGATCTCCAAAAGTCATTCAATTGTGTTGAGCATAATCTCTTGCTTAGCAAGCTAGGATGACTGGGTTCTAGCATTGAGGTATTGTCACTAATTAAAACCTATTTTGAAAACCGAAAACAAGCAACTAAAGTAAACTATATGACTTTGCAAAAGTTGCTAAGGGGGTACCACAAGGTTCGGTCCTTGGACCGATTCTTTTTGTTTTATACCTGAATGAAGTTGCAGGGTGTTTGAAGCATGTCAACATAATAATATATAGTGCTGACGATATAGTCCTCACGATTAGCGGGAAAGATCCTAATATCTTGACTGCCCTAATGCAGGAAGACCTGGGCCAAATTAGTGAATAGTCTGCAGAAAACAATTTAGTGAATAAGAATAAATAGAAATTCTAATGGTTTCTACCGAGCAATGCCCACTTAGACCTAACAACATGCATGGTCCAAGGTATACCGCTAGGAAAAGTAGATAAATACAATTATCTGTGCGTTATGTTTGACAGCAAATTGACATTTAAACCTTATTATGACAAACTATGTCAAGATGTGGCTATGCATATTTGAAAAATTGTACGATATCGTACACTTTATTGGAACGAAATAATTTTTCAAAATATACATTACCAAAAGTTGAGAATGGATAGACTAATACGACAAAAAATAGAGAGAACCAAAAGGATAGGGAAATCTAGTCATGCTTCCCTGAAACCAGAGCCGGGGAACACTCCACACATGAAATACCAGATCCGCACCGTACCTGACGAGACCCCACATCAAATCCTGTAATTATGCTAACCAGTGTGCAGTATCTGCTCTTAAACCATCACTAGCAGTCCACATTACTCAAGGGCCTGATAGCTACGTATTACAGGATTTGATTATAGAAGCTTAAAATTTACATACCAGAATTTACCTGACTTTATTTACATATACAAGTGTACTATGGGAAAGAATCGATTTAAGGCTATTGCCTTCGGGAATGCATATCAGGGTATTTGCCTGGGAGGGAACTTAATTTTAAGGTATTTGACTGAGGGGGGGGGGGGGGGGATTTCATTTTGAGGTATTCCTGGAAGGGGGATGGGCCCTTCATTTTGGAGGATTTGCTGCTCCCTTAGAAGCAATTTATGATAATGTACATTGTACAGTAGAACACCGCGTAAGCAGACATCCTCCGTTCTGGGCCAAAGTGTCCACTTATGCGGGGTTAAAATAAACATCTAATAGAGAGAACCGTTCCGAGCAAAGGTGTCCGTTAACGCGGGGTGTCCACTTACGCGGGGTGTCCGTTAGTTGGGGATCTACTGTATATGCAACCAGACAGTCAATGATATACCAAAATAGATAGTAACGGCACAATCGAGAACGCTTGTTAGCACACATGTAGCAACGTGGGACAGTCACATGTAATGTGATCATTCTCAACGGCTTCTTTGTTTAAAAACGGAACCCACCAACCACACCATTCAAGAATTACACGCGCATTTGAAACTAGGTGGTGTGTCCCATTGTAAGCCTACATCATCTATAAATACATACCAAAATGAATCGAACTCCAAGCCGACAACAGATTTGAAATTCTTTCCGAATATTGTCTAAAATATTGGCTGAAAGGGTAATGCCCTTTATTATTGTGCCACTGATGAATGTAAATTCATCTGTAAAGGTATTTCCGATGTATCCTAGGTGAGGATCACAATAGATTACACACAGTAGAATCAAGTTCTCTCTCACACGCACTACTAGTAGTACTAGGCCTACTCTATAACCTAGAGTTATGCATGGAGTAAGTTGGAGGCATTCCCCTCCGAGTGGGCACTATCGTGGAATTAATCTTTAAACAGGTGTTTCCTCAGCTGTGAAAGGTCAGGTATGAGTAATATTCTTCTAGATATAACAGAACTTTACATCTTTTAATTCTTTAGACAGGAACATTGACTGCGTTAATTTTCACAAACAGAATATCCTTTGTTAATACTGTTGTACGCTAAATAATCAGCGAATTGAGCACTATTTTGGCTATATTTCTCTGATTAACAATACTTTCTTGCACACTGAATATCAATGACTCACATTCGATTCCCTCTATCAATATCATCAACGTGAAATGATGTGATACACTTACCAATTATAAATACAGCTACAAGCTTAAATATCCCTAATTCCATCTCTGAGTAATTCTGAAAGGAAGGAAGAAAGAAAAGATTTAGAAACAAAGATTATCATGGACAGTTAAATCGGGTTCTAAAGTTGCCACAGTAAAGACATATGTTTCAAGAAGCGTTGTTGTTTTGGAAAGCTTTTTTTGAGGATGTGAACGAAAATCAAAACAATTGCAAAATGGTAAAACAGGAGCCGTGCAACCTGAAACGAGAAGTTCGGCCACCAGAGCCCACCAGTAAGTAAACATATTCGCTCTCCAAGCAGATCATTGATACATGTATACATAATGTAATGCTGATAATTTAGACAGTATGTTTTGTGAGGTGGCTAGGGCGGTGTTTTCTCTTTCTAAAACGTAGCATCTTAAGTATATCCTGGTATGGTATGTATCCTGAAATTTTATTTCTTAACCTGTATTACACTGCTATAGTATATAAACCGATTTGCAGTTAACACCGATCGATTACTCCTACTCATGCCTGGAAGCTAGGATGGTCTAACACCAACATGATCTATTGAACATGTGCTCTGTCAGGAAAGAGAAGGTAAGGGAGAGATGGAAGGGGTGTGAAGAAAGGGATAGTGATGTGAAAAAGAGGCCAGTCTGGGACTAAGAGATCAAAATCCTGGGGGATGATTTTACGAACTGGTTGTTGGTGTTAACAAAATGCCGGACGCCATTACTAAAACAGCACCGACTCTCTCTCGGGCAGCCATGTTGTAAGTGATACATGAGGTCCCACCTGGTGCTGTCACAAACGTCGCCAAGTCGACGGCCACCATCTTAAAGCTCCACGTTTAGCACTGAATTATGGGCCGCTGAGTCATACGTACACTTAGCTATATAACCTCCTTGTAATAGCTGCAGTGACCTAGACTAAACACATCTTGGTATAATTAAAAAAAGGTGTAACATAAAGGAACATGTAGATTTTCATTAAATGATTTTATCTATGACTAATGTTCATTTAAAGAAAATCAAACGCTGCTGTATGTACCACGCTATAAGTATACCAATATGATATAAGCTTCATAATTAAAAGAGATTTTGCACACCTTTTTAGAACCAGAAGATCTCTTGATGTGATGAAGGTCAAAAGACCATATGTATGAGAATAACTTTGGTGGAAATATGATTATGACAACACTTGTAAATATTGTGCTGTGATTGTACTTGTCATGTGACCTGTTAAATGTTATATGTGACTTCATTGTGGAAGATCGCTACCATCCTTGCGAATAATGAATGTTGTAAAAAGTTTGTTACCTGAATAAATTCATTTTCTTCTTTAGCTTTATATATATGTAGTCAGCTTATATATAGTCATTAGATTAACTATTTACGTGCAAATGACGCCACAGTCACCCCTCCTAAATGAATGTACGCAATCATGCGGCAGCATTGATGTACATGCATATACCATAATTATTGAGTTGCTATTAGTGGTCCTGTATTGTTGCTGATGTGAATTGTACCGAGATATGTTTAGAACTTGGTTGCACTGGGTTTAGATGACTCATGATTGTCATGTTTTACATCAGAAGAGGAAAAGACTGGCATTCATCCGTTGACTTAAGTGATTCCCATTATGTGCAGGAGAGAGAGCTTATGTGCAGTCTCTCCCTAAGCATATAAAACACCGACATGCCAATATTCACCGATCTGATTCATCAGATCGGTGACATTTGGTGACATTGTTTTCAATGTACTTACTTCATCGACCCAAACTTATTGACCCATCTACGGCCGACAGCATCATTTGATCTCAATCAGGTATAGCTATATGAGGGTATCGTAGATCTATGTGCCATTTTTCTTCAGGCATGGGGTCGGTGAGAATAGGAGATCGATGTCGATGTCTTATATGCCATATTTATTAAAGTACAAGAGGGCACTGGTTTGCAATCAACTCACCAACAGTATATTTGCTAGGTGTGCTGCTAATAATGCATAGACTCCTCCTGACGCGCCGACTAAATACGCATCCATATCAAAGACGGAGGTACCCAACGACCCTGTAACGAAACAAGCATCCAGTCATTAAAACAAAAAACAGTCAAAACATCGTGTAATACTGTAAGAAACTGCCCCTGAGCTATGTCCTCCCACCAACCCCTCTCTTCACTAAAAAAACCTTCAATTGCCTTAGTGTTTAACCCCAACCCTTGTGCCATCACCCCTCCCATCTTCTCAATTCATCCCCACCAACCCCTCCCACAACACCAACCTTCGTACCCTTCTCAGTCGCCAACCTCTACCTCTTCTCCCTAAGGCATGGGATGAAGTCTGCTGTTTATTTTGTTCGGCCATAAATGAAAAATGGTGTGAAATGAACCGCGTATTTGCCAAAAAATGTGCCCTAGCTGGATGCCCCTTGAGTAAGTTGTGTTTACTTTGGCACCTCATCCGTTACAGGTCATTTTAACAAAACGTAGTCTTGGTTTACAAAAAGACCTCGGCTGCACTTGGGGTTAGATGGCTCATGATGGTCATGTTTTACGTTAGAGGAGGAGGAGACTGGCATCCATCCGTTGACTCTAGTGATCCCCATTACGTGCAAATGTACGTAAAAGGAGATCGTATCGATTAAATAAACGAAATCTTTATTCATTTTAAGGGTCTATATTTTCACAACTACTATGAGAAAACGATATTGACCTTATATTTTCGGTAAAACCACATACAAGTTGTCGTAGGTACTCATATAAATCGTGAATGTAAAAATGTTGGGCAAGTCCTGTAGGTGCCAATCAAGAGGTTTTGCTATGATAAGTTTCAGTGAAAGTATCCGATACCATAACACGGGTACATGTATGTCCCATGTTTCCCCCGTCTTAAACTGTATTTAATACAAAGAATAAAAAGAGTTTTTCTTGACGAGGCGGAGACAATTGCTGCTCTGGGTGTCCCCTTTCGAGGTGGCCGAACAGGCTCATGTCTGAAAGTGAGTTGTCCCATATGAGACGGCAAAAGAGGCCGCCGTCTAAACCATGGCACGGTTTTCCCTGCAAGAAGGTGTCACCCGTCACCCCCCCCCCCGCACCCACCTAAAGAAATTGTCTACAAGCGGAGCTTTGTTTAGAGCCCAGTGTTAGCTGCAGTACACATGATTAGATAAAAGGCTGAACATGATGGCAATACAATGCCCATGGTGATATCCCGATATACAGACAGTACATATACTTTTCAGTTGAATATCCATAAATTAATGTATCCAAGTACAATATGGCTATGGCATTGCATACAAATGGTTATAAGTGAAAACCTAAACAAACCCTTGATTGCAATTTTATGAAAGAATTCAACCTCTTATCTGCATAAACGTTTTGAGGCGGAAGTTGGATATGTAGAGTTGAACATAAGTTACAATACTTTCTCAATACAATTGTTAGACTAATTCTACTGATAAGGTGTACAGGTCCATGCTAATAGTATAGAGTAAACTTGTTTAAGAAAAGATGTCTAGCTTATCGTGCTTGCAGCATTTCTGAGAGTATGTTATATTGCAAAAAAAGTGAGTTTCAAATATTTTCTTAAATGCCTTCTTTTTTTAAAAGAAATGTTAATTTGAATGCGAATTCAAGCATAGATCTATATATACATTTTTGCGAATGAAGTTAAATATCTGTGCTTGGAGAGTGTAGCAAGGGGAGTAAAATGTTGCAGACTGACCCGCCAGAACGCCGGCCATGTAAACGATGCCAATCCGAAAGGAGCCGTGGACCATCTCCAAGGGAACGCCAACCAGCAGCTGAACTAACATGTTGAAAAACAGGTGGACCCATCTGAAAGAAGGCGAGAAGTGATGATGCAGACAGAAAGGTCGATCCAAGCACAACAAGAAGCCGACGTTTTGTTTTGGGTGGAGAGCGTCAGTGACATCGCGCGCGTCCCCAACTTTTACAACATTGACGATTGTCGGATGTCGTAATCATTGAAGGCGACGTATGAGGCTGTGACGTTGTTGTAACTAGTCCACTAGTGGTCCCTGTATGGGAGGGGGTAGGCTGTGTAATGGACAACAAAGGGTGTTGTCCCTGTAAAAGTGATTTATACCGAGACGTACTGCGTGACAAAGTTAGACGTTTTGGAAGGACTGTTTCCATTATACGACGGGCCATATGCCGCTTTTTATTCGAATTCCAATGGGCAGCATTGTTAAAGGGAGGGGATGCAATGCATTTTTTACTGGCACTTGTTCAAATGGGTCTGTCTGAGCCCGACCCTCTGAAGTGATCTACTTTCTAATTTTCTTGGTAGAAGCAAAGAACATTCGGAATGTTTCCCGATGTTCAAATGATTTAATGCGGTATTCCTTCATCTCCCACACATGTATACTCTTTACATTCCAGTTTTGTTAGTGGGTAGTTCCATAACTGGCATTTACATCAAATCAAGTATACCTCAGGAAGGAGGGAAATGTATTATAATTTAGGTAATTTTGGGAGTTTGGTAGGACCACACCCTTCTTCAGGTGTGTGGTTTTGACATTAATTTCAGTCTAGTCTTTTTTCCAGCCTGGCAAAAATGATAGTGTTAGTGACAACTACCTAAAGTATACAGAATTAACTATACCTGAGTATAGCTGAGTACAAACCATGACTAATTATACTCACTTCTCTCCTAGAGAAGTCCCCAAATAAACATGAATTCCTTCCTATGTATATAAACCTACCAGAGACATAAACATATGTATATGTTCATATAATTAACTAAATTTCCATTTCTAAAATACCTAGGCCATTACCTACCATTTATGTTAAATTACATATTTTTCTATATATTTGCATTGATTCACGTACAATGTAGTATAAAAACATAACATTTTCTCAGTGTGCACCAGCAACCAGATTTTCTGTACCTGATATATCATCGATGCATTTTCTTTGGGCAACTAGTGTAAACATCATCATAGGTGTTTTGCATATAAGAAGGTGTGCGATTTATCTCTAAAAAAATTTACGAATATGGAGTGGATTACCTTAGAAATGGTGGTTTATCATTTACTAGACAGAAATAGAGAAGCAATACCACAAGATTTACTCACCCAGCATGTATAAGCATATAAAAGAAGAACCGCCAAATTTCTATCCTCTTGTCAGGACGGTAGATGAACATACTGTTGGCGGGAACCGGCCCGGACGGTCCGATGTCTCCAGCCTCCACTGAGTAGTAGATGAAGAAACCAACCTGTACACAAAAAAAACACATTAGTTTACGGCATGTAGCATATCCTCTGTGGAAGCCCCCAGTGGAATGTCTGAATAATTAACGTTGATATAGCACCGAGTTTGTAACTTTCCCATTCTCCTGGTGGATGATCAGGGCACTAGGTTACACTCTGTGCCCTACATACAGAGTCTAAGATCTTTTAAACACGAGGTCCAAATCTGGATCTCTTTGGGTAGGTGAAAAATGGCATTGGGTGGTACAGAACGAATTGAGAGTTTGTGTCAGATGTATTCTACAACAGGCAGAAACTGCTAATTGATAGGTCTTAATTACCAGCAATAGGCCACGACGGTCTGTAACCTGGTATCACGCATAGACCACACCTTGGTCATCTGTAGATAATTCAAATGTCCTTCCACTAATTCTGGGAAATCATTATTTCTATCCAATGTAATTCGCATTTTATTCTTGACCTATTGCCAGTCCCCTGCCGACTCATCGGAAGAGGGCCACGTGATAATTCCAACATTGAAAGGGGGGTGGTTTTCCGCAAGACTCCTGGAGATCATGATAAAATTGTATTTAGTGAAGCCGGATTTGTCACTATGACAGTTTTGGATAGTTTACAGGCAACATATGATACAATCAGCTCTGTATGGCCTAGTAACGGATTATTTAGCTTCTCAGTTCCAGCTGGAAGTCTTTTTTCACCCACACTTTAGAGAGTGACAATTCTTTGAACGTTTGTTTTCTCACTTTTAGAATGGAAAACAGAGCTGATTATTTCGTCTCTCTGGGTTTCTTTAAAGATCTTCACACCTTGTACTCGAATCCTCAATGTTTTTTTAATGTTTCTCTGATTGAACCTTAGTGGCCGATCTTTCGAATCAATTGGATTATGAACTTTTGCGAGTTGTTCTACTTAAGTTCGAGTGATCTCATGCACAGAAAGGGCATATTTCTTTCCTTTATCAATAGATAATTTGAAAACAGTCAATGACATATCGACAAATTTTAATTACTTGATGTGTGATTTAAAAATGTGTCCTACAGTAATATAGGTCTCTATAGTTGGGGAAATGTACATGTACTTCACACAATCAAAATGAGCTACCCGATATATCGCCCACGCGACCCTCCACCTAGCCATATCGTGTAAATACTAGACTTTAATTATGATATACCTGACGTCAAACACTGGGGTGTACCTGTCATTTGTAGGCGTTATTTGCTCCCCGGTATTGAATGGCTATATATCATTAACCTTGCAGGTTGGAAACTCTATCTTTGGTCGGGCCAATTATGTGTTGCGGACTGCTCTGAGCAGCTCGAGAGAACTCCAATCTTAACACTATCGATGCAGTGGCCCTTATCTAACTGACCCGATGTTACATACCCGAAGGACATCTAGTGGGTTCAGTCATTCGTTTGGCATAAATATTTTATGAATATATCTGTACATGTATACCTGCTGTTCCACCAATATTGAAATACGAGACCGTATTTTTTAACAACAAAGCACTGTTTAACGTTACAAATAGGTCGTTTACAAAGGCACACAATTGATACAATGGTCCATTGACCATATTGATCAGTGTGTGTCAGGAACAAGCATTTGTATAAATACGTTCAGGATTTAACCCCGGATCTCGACTGATAAAGGTCTGCTAATCCGCCAAATGCAACCCCCAGCAGCAGCCTGCCTGAGTACCTCTTCCACTATAGTAATTTTCCTAAGGGGAAAAACTCACAACGATGAGGGTGGATTGAGTAGCCCCCTCATCACCCACCGACCCATCTCCTACCATGTTCTCACTCTCAGCATTATGACAGGAGCTGCCGCCAGAGGGCAGGGTCCCGGATCCTGCACGCTCCGTGGTGGAGGGAGGGGCCGTTTTAATTTGCGTACGAGGGGCAGCGGTAAGTGGCCGTCGGGTTATGATATTGTGCACCAGAGGGGCGTATTGTGTATTGGGGGTGGGGGAGGGAGCAGGGATCCGAGTTCCGCGACGGGTCAGCTCGTGCTCTGCCGGCACCAGAGACGCTGCCCGGTCACGTGATTGACAGCTACATCCGGGTTCTCCGGGGTCGAAACCCCCCCCCCCCCATTCCTCCCTCATACCGGCACCTTCACGTTACCAGAACTCTACACCGAATGCTAGTCTATGAACACTCCCATCTACGTCTACTCACATCTAAAAATGCAAACCGTCAAATTTTGTTCATACCCTTTCCCATATTGGCAGATTTCAAATTCCTTCCTTGCATCCTTCCCTTCCCATCCCTTCTACAACCCTTTCATCACCTAACTTGATCTTGCTTGGATCCACTATTTGAGCCAGGATTCCTATTTGACTAACTTCAAAACACGACACACATCGTCTTAATTGACCCTGAATACTCAGCAACCCTCTAAAAGTATCCGTCTATTCTACCATGACAATTCTCCCCACCTCCATATACCTCTTCATAAACGTCGTTACCTACCACAGACACAGACACACTCAGACATCTCCATACTACCCTACAGCTTCCGACAAAGGCATGATGGCAGACTACTAAACGTAATACTGGGGAATCCTGCCTAATAAAAAAAATAAATGTAAGAAGTCATACACTCCTCATCCATCTAGTTCAGTCACTCGGTAGTGTGGATAGAAGAGGCATGGAGAGTTTATGTGCCGAGGTCGGAACCGGAACCGGAAGTAGATTGTAGGTGGGTGGCAGACGCCTGCTTCTCGGCTGTGGGCGATTTTGAGTAATGGGGTTTATCGGGGATTTGGGGCTTGGGATTGGCGATTGTTTTCTTGTTTGGTTTCATTTAACATCCGGTCAACCATTATAGGTGGTGAAGGTGGTGAGGGTGGTGATCGAATCTATGTGATGAATTCAGGTAGAAATCTCACCCCTACACATTTACTGAGGTGAGACATCCCACACCACATAGACATGGTATGAGAAGGATTGAGAAGGATTGGCCTTGGGGTTACAAGTCCTGTGCTCTAACCACTGAGCCAACTCCCCACCCCCAGGGATTGGCGAAAATACAAGGATATTGAATTGTAGCTACAACCTGCAAACAGTAATTACAGTCTCCTCCAAAGCCACTTTAAGGTTTATTGGCTGGCGATGAGCGAGAAACAACCCTATCCCATACCTCAAACCCCTGGGGTGCTATTTACACTCAAACAGGATGATTGGATTCCATGGGAGATAAAGCCATTAATCACCTTTGCTCCATCTAATACCGGGGAACAGACAACGTCATCAGATCAAACGCCCCTAGATATAACACCCTAAATCCTCTCATTCATTGTAAGAGACAGATGCTATGAAACTATTGAGATTGCTCAGGTATTTTGAATATAGAGATATCTCACACTGTTAAGCAAAACAGTTATTGTGTGGTTTAGGGAATTAATTATCTCCGTTTTGATATACATTAATTATGAGCGTGGAGCTCTTTATGGATGTTAAATTTCATTTGTACCTAGAGAAACTCACGGCTGATATTATCAACTTTTGGGATTTTGAAATAGTGAACATAGGAAGAACATATATATTTATCTCACCCCTGGAATAAATGTCAATAGGCTTAACATTGGGAACTCGTTCTCCATGCCCTTACACGTATTGCAGTCCGTTCTCCATGGTCTATATCCTGTGTGTGGTGCATTCTTTCAGTGTGTACAGGGGTGAGATAAATACAGAAAGCAAC
Organism: Alentia gelatinosa; assembly: GCA_950022655.1. Lineage (NCBI taxonomy): Eukaryota > Metazoa > Annelida > Polychaeta > Phyllodocida > Polynoidae > Alentia > Alentia gelatinosa. The sequence goes on from OX465579.1 coordinate 84,205,644, forward strand.
TCGTTTTGGTCAAAGAACTCATTCTCCAACTCGTTTGAATGCTACATGATATTCACTCGGCTTTCGCCTCGTTCATATCACACCGCATCAAACTCGTGGAGAATGACGACTTTGACCAAAACTTGTTGGTTTCTTCTTTAGTACTCAACCTCCATGGAGTTGTTAGAAAAATACTCATCATTTTTCATAGCGTCCCAAGCTCCTTGATATTAGTAAATAAGCTCTCAGGGACTGATAGTAATTCCGGCACACTATGCCACCAACGCATTAACAGACCCTATAACAGAAAATAGTAAGCTGACAAAATGGTGAACTATAAAGTCGAAAAACTATATTGTGAGTGCAGATGGCTCATTGATCAATTGCTGATTCCACCAGGATGTGCGATCCTATCCAAGCTGTTGACCTGCAAGATCGGGATGAATTGTGTGAACATTTCTGGTTGGTTTGTTTTTTGTTATCCCCCCTTACGTAGCAAAACTCCACCCTACCTAATTTGTTTTCGCTTCTACAGAGTTTGTCATGCATCATTTCACACAGTAAATACCCTAAAGATACATAAAGAAAACATGCAGCAAAATACGTTGCGCTCAATTTTGAAGATTATATGCTGTTTATTTGACAACAAACATGGGTAGGCCAGAAATGACAATTTCCACTGGAGCGCCTATAGTCCTGAGCGTTTAATATGGGACAAAAAACTAGTTTTTTCTAACCTGAAAAGGGCAGATTGCTGTTTTGTCGTGAATAATGTGAACAAAACATCATCAGAAAGCTAAGACTTAAACCTATGTATTGGTATATATCTGATATACATGTGTTATGGTTACGATTTCCTATCGTAGATTGAACATCAGAATTTGTTGGGTAAATAACACTAAAACATGTTATCTTCCTGTCTTCACAGTGATTTACTGAAAAATCTATCGCGATGACCTATAGAAATAAACAGCTTATCTTCTTAGCGATTTCAAGACAATTAAAATGATACCTATATTGTCAGGCTGTGATAGATATTTCCTGAGATACAGGAATGACATCATTATGACAGATGACAAAGAGTCCAAAAGAGCCCTAAAATGTGATTTTCTGACATTATTGCATTTCTGGCATATGGCATACAAGAAACTGCCAATGATCACCTCTAGATAAAATTTAATCAAAATGATAACCTGCCAGTTTTATTCTGAAGTGGTTCATCTCGGAAACACTCTTCATTTGAAATATCTATGCTGATTATCGACTGGGATAGGACTGAAGGAAAGTCAAGTCTTTCTTGCTTATTTGTAATGTCAGTGATTCAAGCAGAAATATGACCTCAGGCCAAAGTTCTTTGATAAAATGGCAGGTGGAACCAAAATCTTTGAAACTTGGGCCTGAAAAGTTCTGTCATGTATTCTTTATGAAGTTATGGATGTTAAAAATGAGGATGATTTTGACAAGTGTCTCTTCATGTTTAGAGTGATGACCATAAAAGACACAAATAGAGTCAACATCAATATCAATTTAGTAACAGTAGTATTGATCATAAGATCAAATTTGGCAAAATACAAATAATCAATGTAGTAGTTTCTGATATATTTTTCCTTATTTTAGATAGCTGGAATAATTGATGGTTAACCTTTTTAAGATTTTCTTTAACAGCATGTTTCCAGGTCAAATTATCATCTAATGCAATTCCCAGATGCTTATAACTATTACATCTAGGTATTTCAGAATTGTTTATATAGACCTTATTTGAAGTTATTTCTTCATCCTTAAGTTTTAGTAGCCTAGGTGACCCAAAAACACAAAGTTTAGTTTTTCGTACATTTACTTTCATATAATTTTCGTTGCACCATTTTTCTAGTAAACTCGTGTCATGTTGTATTCACATAAGGCTATCTACTGTGTTTGTGTCGCTAGTATAAAGGACCAGATCGTCAGCATAAAACAAATGCTTACACAAAAGAGGTAAAATCTTAAAATCATCTATAAAACAGTTAAATAGGAGAGGGCCGAGGATACTACCTTGGGGAACCCCTGAAAGGTTTAGACTAGAGGACAGAGAGCTGCCAACTCTAGTTTGTTGTAGTCTATTAGCCAGGTAGGCTGCTATGCAGCCGGTCATCGTTTCACCTATTGCAAAAATTTGATTAAGTTTTTTGGTTATTAGTTTCCTATTTACTCTGTCAAAGGCTTTGCTAAAATCTACAAATACACAAGGGGTCAGTCGTTTATTGTCTCGGTTAGTATATAAATCGTTGACCAACTGCATAGCAGCATCTGTAGTTCCTCGACCCTGCCTAAACCCAAACTGATTACTGTTAAACATGTTATTCGACTCAATAAAGTTTGATAAATACCCATGTATAATTCGTTCGAATATCTTTCCTGGTACAGGGAGTAAGGATATAGGCCTTTAGTGACACCCCCTTTAGGTTAATGTATTCACAACTTTAATGTATGTTGACCTAAATACTGATATTGGATTTTTCTCCTCGATCTGAATTAACCAACATTCAGCACTTAAGGTGTTGGGATATTTTCACTCACATTGGTACAAGTAAAAAAAATATCTCACTCGTCCAGGTGCTACATCATATCGCTTTGCTACGCCTTGCTGCCCGTTCTCAGGTGGAAATGGCCAGTACTAGGTTACCTGGGCATCTATCAGACTACAGTATTTGTTGACCAAGGTGGGGGGACCCTGCCAGATATCAAAACTCAGCGAAATCCGATCACCAACCACAAGTGAAGGATCAGATCAATTCTGTGACCTAGCCGTAATAGGAGCCGTGAACATTTCACATGACTCTTAACCCTATAACACATCAATGTATCATGCACATATGCCGGAAAATCACACATAGATACCACCCTCTGCTGTGTTTTTAATATAAAAGTCTATCCATCTATTCGTAGACACCCTAAGATGCATATTTTTCATCGTGGCGCATAGGAGAACGCGCAGTAAAATAACCTGACTCTGGAGGACCCTATAATCGGTCAGTGGTTACCAACATATTCATCAGGGGCAAACGTCAGCCAATGTCAACTGGGCTATATAGTAATTAAACGCATAGTAATCGTGTGTTCGATATCATCGATAATAATCTTAATTTGCTGCCAGATAAAAATTAACCCATGGTACCATACCGAGTCTTAAACAAAACATTTGTCTTTTGACTTTTAGATCTGAGAGCAGCAAGAACTGAGGGTTTTTTCTGATCCAATAAATTAAGGATGATGTGTGTGAATAAATGAAACTTGACTGCGGAGCAAAGAAGACAATTCTGAAACTTGAAAAGAAGTCTTCACAGATTTGTTTAATCTCTGTGCGTACGCTAAGCTGTGCATCGAATACAAGTAGCACTGTTATAAAGAATCGGAAATTTTCGTCAGGCAAGAATCTTTGTAAATTATTTCAAGTGCAATTACTACTTTGTTGTTCACCACCCTCAGGTAAATAGATAAAGACTCCACGATATTATGTGTATATAAATGACAGTCTTGTTTTCATGCTAGTTTTGCTGGTTGTAACGTGACAATGTGATAGTTATTGGGTCGGATTTTTGAAACCTGCTAAATTCCGCTTTGATCATGGGATAAAACATGCAAATTTTCTTTTTAGAATAATACTACTTTTTTTATTTTATGTTATCCACCTACTAAGTACCTTCCAGGAAAACATTATTTCAACAAAATCAGATGAATGGTTTAGATTTGAGAGCCTTTTGAAGTTGTGTATAATACTGCAGTTTGTCCAGCCCCCTAAATATTTGAAATTTCAAGAAATGTTATAAATGCTTATAACTTAAGAAAGACTAATATTATATGGTGACACATATTACATTTTACCCAGAATACCTTTATCATATATTAGATTTAAAAGAAAAGCTCTGAACCATATTTGGGGTGTTGGGCAACACAGGGGTGTCGGACAACACGAGGGGTGTCGGACAACACGTTAATAGAATTGCTCAGAACAATGAGAAAAATAAAATTTGAGGCTATAATCCTTTATATTTTTAATGATGTGATAATAAGCTATATTTAACAAAGCACACCACTCAATTACTGATAAAAAACAACCCCAAAATCATAACTTATATCACAGCATGTTGTCCGACACCCCGGGGTGTCGGACAACACGTTTTCAGTTTTTGAACCATAAAAAGTTTGTTTTTTTTATTAGGAAAAAAACAACCTGGGTATTCATGAGTGGTAGGGGTTCTTAACATAATCAGAGATATTTGTTATTCCATTATGATTATTAGTTCTTTTATACATCCTTTAGAGATGTGTGGTCCAACACACCATTTTTTGGAAAAATATCATCATGAAATCATAATGTTCTGATATCAGAATGGAAAATCTGATTGTGTTGAAACTTTCAGGTATCACAGCCAGGATTCTTGTCAGCATTGTACAATAAAGGAAAATTAATTTCTCTCAATATATTTCATTAGTAATGTCCACTGAAAGTCGGGGTGTTGAACAACATACTCTATGGGTCTCTATGTTGGAAAATTTGAAGGTCCTAGATATATTTCACCATTTTAATATTTTTTCAATATTTTACCAATTTTCAAAATTATATTGTCTACACTTCTCATGACATATGTTTTAAACATGTTAATAAATACAATTGGCTCAAAATTGTGTCTCCCAGATTTTGAACAAAGTGAAAATCACTAGAAAATCACAGTTTTTGTTGATTTTCGGAAGGAAAAATTCCTCAGAGCTCTACAAAACCCTAAGTTGGAAAGAAAGATTATCAAAAGATACACCAAATAATCTCATTTTTACATCGATGAGATACATTCATACAACATGAACCTTGAATAACCTTATTTTGGCAATTTAGCAGGTTTCAAAAATCCGATCCTATTTACCACACAGAAAGAGGACAATTTGGAAAAGGACCTTCTATTGAAGCAAAAGGATGAAGTTAAGTTGAGGACTGAATTTTAGATATCCAACGTGACACGCTAACTAGAAACTAGCGAGAGATATTTGTTATGGCATGGCAAATATATTGAGTTTTCTCATGCAATAGATGACTATTGTAGTCAGAAAGATTGTCAGAAACTTCTTACAGACTGCTGTCGTACGCAAATCAGTCTACTTGACTGATAATTAATAATATAGTTAAAGAAGAGAACGAAATAGGTATATAAATACATAGATAGGTAGATATATATATAGATAGATAGATAGATAGATAGATAGATAGATAGATACATACATACATACATACATACATACATACATACATACATACATACATACATACATACATACATACATACATACTATGAAGAGACATCACAAGTTTGAGTCTGAGTTTATTTATGCCACACATTTTGTTGGCTCCATAATTTCACGAGTCGAAGACAAGTGACACTTTATGTCACACCCTTGACATAAACAAATCCCATGTTGAGCCTATGGCGTTTTTTATTAGGGGTAGGATAAATAAATACATACATACATGAAATAAGCACACCTCACAGGTCTTTACCTGAGGGTAGGGAGGGATAGTGGCTGGGGATGGGCGAGGGCATGGGTACGGTACCCCGAAGCAGAAACCTTAATGTTCCTTTAGAAGACTAGTTACTGACCCACTGTTGGAAAGCATCTAACCATCGATCAACTACCGAGTGTGCCCGACTATATTCTCGGATTTGCTTTATTATCGTCCCTTTGGGTACTCCGCAAGCCCGATTGTTTGGAACCTTAATGACGATCAATGGCAGCTAGAAATTAGGAGAGTTAAGGCTCGTTTCTTTCAGAAGAGTCCACTTTGTGATGGCATGATGGAATGAACTTGACAAAGATACAAAAAGGGTAGGAATACAAGTGCTATGTAACTAGGGGTTTTCAACGGGTAGAGATAGAGACTCAAATATAGAGGCTACACCACAGGTCGCCCTGTCATCTGTCGCCTCTGTTCTGTTTAGCGTCAGAATTTTAGCAAATCATCTACAAAAGTTATAAAATGTTATATTTTGAGAGGTCAACTTTAGTTTATTTTGCAGTACTCTTCATTTTAATCCTATTTTAATCAATTAGTTGGGGATCTCATCAGAAGAAGAGGGGATTAATTCGCCAGGTTCAAGGTCATGGGTGGTATACGCAATACCAGTCCTAATGTTTATTTGGACCGGTAGCCAGTCTAAACATTCTATTTGTGGTCTACCATAGTCTGGTAGAAGTAGCCCTTGTTATCATGACGGTCCCAGCGGGACGACAAGACGCTTAGCGGCTATCTACAAGCGCCAGGATCCGCCCCGACCCTGGAGGAACATTGCAGGGGGGGCACTCAATCGGGAAAAACACGCGGCAGATGATATCAGCCAACATGATCATCCATCAATGTCGTATTAAATAATGAGCAGTTCATACAAGAAATTAAAAACATCCACTTTGAGGAGGCTGTGGACAGCATGCATTTCTGATTAGGATTTTAGAGAATTGTTATCACTTTTATTGGATTACAGGATAGAGCACCATATTGATAAAAGCCGGTACTGCAGTAAACAGTATTCCCATATACCTATGGCTGTACACTCTATGCTTACACCACATTCTGGGGGTGGAGTAACTTATGTATAGACCTACTACCCAAGGTTGCCGTATACTACGCAAGGTTGCCGTATACTACGCAAGGTTGCTGTGTAATATGAGAAAACGTGGTTACTGAGCCCGTACAGGTGGCTGTTCGAGGTCATTTGATGAAAAAATACGGCCCGATGCCGCAGGCTAGAGGGCCGTATTTTTTCATCAAATGACCGAGAACGGACACCGTACGGGCTCAGTCACTACGTTTTCTTATTACTATACACCTCCTACTCGTTGAAAAATATGTTTTATTAACTTTTCTGCCCCTCAAAAAGCCACTGCTATTCACTACGGTCCGCTGCCACAGCGGGCGCGAACATTATTTATACTACACCCCCAGTAGCGGGCAGTATTTCATACATGTTCGACCATAGGTGTATAGTAATACCCAAGGTTGACATTTAGACCCATCAGATCGTCTCGTAAAAAATTCAGATGAAAAGCGCAGTGGGGAGAAAACATAGAGTGTTAAGTTACTCGATAAGGTTGGATCTGGCTTCTGGTTTGATGGTGAGTGAGTAAATAACACTAATTATCGTTATCAAACCACAGTTGAAGGTATATAGGAATATGGAAACTAAGTTTCCGGAGGGAGAACGTCAAAGTTACTCGGTAAGGCTTGGAAAAATTACTGCCCGCGGCCAAGGCTTTTGGCAGTAACCTATGTACAACTTCAAATTGCACAAAACATATTCACAGACAATACAGTATAATGTTAAATATCACACTAACCTCAAACTAGATAACAATGTAAATTATCAATAACACACTGAACTCTATAAATGTGGTAACATATACTATTAATATAACACTGACCTCTATCAAGGTGACTGCAGGGACGAACACGGGAGGCGGGCAGCATGTGTAGTGGTCTGCATAATACTGCCGATCCCGCTCGTCAGTCAGGAACTCCTTGGCTATTCGCCTCACCATCCTGGGCATTAGTCCGGGGCGTGCTCCCTCCAGGCGAAAATCTCCCTCCGACACGATATCTTGGTCGCGGCAGTGAACGGCGATTTTAAAGCTACGCCTCCTTTTATTGCTCATCTGAAAGCAGTCCGCCATGCTCACTTAAGTCACGTATACAGTTTATTTATTCTAAACACTATATACAGATAATAAGTCTTTTAATAGCTTACTTGAAGGTATTCATTCATACTCACTGAAGTCATATGTACAGTATATTCATATTATATACTACAGACAGTGTGAAAGAGTGTTGTTTATTGGTGAAGCAATGGGGGAATTCTAACAAAGACGAGCACAAGAAAACTTCAGACAAGTATAACAGGGCTTGAAAGCGTATGATGTTTCAATACTTCTACATTTTCTCTTCAACATTCTTCACATACAAAAAAAACCCTGATAATTGGCAGACGGCTGACGGAATGACCAAAAAAGTTAATTTGAACATTATATCACATTCATTATGAACTATTTCATTGTTGTTAAATGGGACAGGGCAGGCTAGTAGAAGGCATAAGAATTTCGTAATGCAGTCCTCGGGTCACTTTTTATGGCCTGTTCCCACCTGCCAACTTTTGGCATCCGATAGATTTTGTTGGCCACCCCCGTCGGATTTTGTACTATCATTTTTATCAGAAAAGTGGACGCAGAAAATGAGATAGTCAGCGACTGTTTTGGCCTTTGGCGTTTTTTTGGCCAAACTTCCCGACAAATTTGTCGGCGACGAATTCAACATGGTGTTACAATGGCCTGAATTTGTCAGTGATTAATTGAGTAGGAGGTACTATAGGAAATCGGTCGGCAAGTGGAAACAGGGTAATGGTATTGAAATTCGCCGATCTTTTGTGCAGCTTTTAGTGCGATTTTAGAACGAGCGATTCCTGAGAAACCCCGAGCATATTGCCGACAGGTGGAAGTAAGCCTATAGAAGCATTTAACGTCATTGGCTGACGTAAACCTCAGCAGTATTGTTCCCCCCCCCCCTGTATGGAATCGGTCGATCGTGGGACCCCAATCGGTACATTTTCTTGATGACCCTGATACCTGGGCAGTTCTATATGCCGATTCTTATCCAGCCATCGACCTATATTTGTAGCCATGGAACCTTTCATCAATGTCAAATTCAATTGGGGTTGACTTTGTCAGTGGCATATAATTTCAACGGTCTCTGTTGCAAGATTTTGTCATTGCCAGTACTGAAATCAGTCAGCCTTTCTTTTTATATCTATTTTCCATTAACTGACAGATTCATGAAATACCCATGAAATCATATGATGGTTGCTAACGGTGGCAAAAGATAGGTAGCGGATACCTGTCTATACCGCGGAAAGCGTACCCTGCTTTTCCAGCCAATGGTAGCTCTAGTGCAACCCATGTGCCACCATACTCGTTGGTGCCACTAAGCACTGGCAACCTTCTAATCATTCCAGAAATTGACAATTAAGGGCTAAACTACAGTAGGATAACAGTGCTAAATCTTTTGGATTGGGGTTGATGGTGGCACCCATACAAATTAAGGTCTGTATCACATAACAAAATGTAGGTTCTTTCACTGCAGGTCAACAAATATATGACTCTCTCATGACTCTTTAAAAGGGGTATTGTACAATATACTTTATATGTTACAAATATTATAATTAGTAGTAGTGAGGAACACTACGATACTAATGAAATGGTTCTTTTTCACGATATTAATCTCAAACTATAGAGACAATACAAAGAAAGAGCAATACATGTAAGAGCATTCTATCAAAGAAAACAGAACACAATATTGTTTTCAGGAGGATAAAAAAAGAAGTTCCTTTTCTTCTTAGAAATCAATAAAAGGAGAAAAAAGCCTGTCACTGTCAGTAACAGGTGTCCAGACTGAGTGGTATTGGCACAATAGTAGGTACAAGAAATGAGACGCCATTTCCACCCAGTGCCTCCCCCCCCCCCAGCCCCCGCCTATTAGCTATTCGACACTCAGCTGACTCTCCAGTACGTGACAATATACCACGTCCAGGTTAGGTCCTAGCACACGCCATTTTGAATCAAGCACGAGGCAAGGGAGACTAAGAGATCAAAACTATGTTTATTAGAGCGTTCTTGTACGCCCTATATACGTTGCTTAAAGGTTAGAGTGGTGCTATATAGACTTCCAGCCTACTGCAAAGACAATATACCTTCACTATCTGCGTGCTACTCACTGTGCTACTGGCAAAGGAGCAGGGTGTCAGTGTCTCAAAAGCATGCCCAACTAACCATATCCAATCCCTGAAATACCTGCTTGACCTATTGGTGCTTGATATATTTGGACCCTAGACTCAGGCAGTTGAAGAAATACCAAGTTGACTGGGTGCAAGTGGGATCCATATACATGTATAATGTTTTAGTTGCACGCTCATTCATCAATGATGAACATACTATTTACTTCTAGTTTCTATGGCCAATCAAGACGGTATTAGAGTTCTAAGAATTGAAGAATTTACTAAACTGTTCAATGGGTTGATGTAATCCTGATGATGTAAACCAGGAAAATGAGGCCTCTCTACGATAAATGTAAACTATTCAGCGTAGTTTTCTGCATACCTGAACCGAGTGGAACAAGTCCGTTTTTCTCTTCTAATTTTGCATAAATAACAAAGCTCTACTTATAAAAAAACATGCATGTAATCAGGCCTATATTGCGTTCTAGATGCCAAATATAGGTAGATATATAAAATATCCCGACCAATAACTTGTTTCAATTTGCTGACCTTTGGTAACAATATATTTGTTAAAGCCACTTATTAAATTGTCATACTTTAGACCAAGATATCATCCAATGGAAAGTTGAAACAATGGAGACACAGTCTATACCAACTTTACAGTCTATACCGACTTGTCGGCCAATGGAAGGCCCACTAAATCGGCCGATGTGCCTCAGCAAGAAAATATTGCTACAATTATCGGAGACACTTTTAATTGGTTGAAGAACTTACACCTGCGTCAGGTGGTGCCAGATTGCATATTATTCTAGAAAAATAAATCGTCAGCCATTTTTGGATTTTTGCTATTTACACCTAGCGATATCCCACAGAAAACATAAAAGAATCTGTCGGCGGTGATACATCGTGGACAAACACCGTCTGCTGAGAGCGCCGCCTCATATGTACATGGTCTATAGCCGAACCCTTCCACCAGTCACCATCGCTTCGCCCACACGCACCAGACTGACAGACATTCCAATACACGGCGAGAACATGTCACTGCGAATTGCTGAATTAAACATGGCCGCCGCCCGCCAGACAGTCGACATGAGCAACACCACACACAACTGCACGCCAAAGTTGTCATGGCTATTATTTTCGTAAAAACAATAAATTGATATTAGTAAAGATCAATGCATTATCTGGCTTATTATACGGTTGATACTGAGTTCGACCACTTATTAATTAAAAAAGATCTGAGAGACAAAACACAATACTCCAGATTTTGTCTATTTTTCATTGTAAACTCGTGTACTACACTTCTCATAAATAATGTGCCATCATATATATTTGTTCCAATTTATATATTCTTTAATTCGAATTATTCGCAAGAAGTGAATTACTGTTAAACAAATACAGAATAAGATTGCTTGTAAACCTGAACTCGCATGCCTTATGTGGAATTCCTACAATATTCAACATGTACTGAAGGGTATCTGGCAAGTGGTATTGCTAAAGTCTCACTGGAATATGTGCTAATTATTCTATATATACTATGAATTGTATCTCTACATTTTGATTAAAGCGGTGCACTAAATTCAACCGGATAGAAGAAAGGCATTAATTGGTGGAAAAGACAAAATTTATAACAAGCTGTCGGGTCACTTTCTTGAAACATTCTATATGTATCAACAATTCATGTATTCATGTGCATCAACATATGGAATTCACTGATGATTATAACTTCCTAGATTTATATCATTCTTATACATCGGTACATTTTAAATTGTTCAGGATATTAAATACAACTTAAACTAGGTACCTCCTGACTTCAAATACCCTGGATCCGCCTAAACTTTGAAACTACTCGGTCACTGTATCAATTATTAGTTTAAGTATGGACGAAAGTCACTGAGAAAGAGAAAATCTACTAAAGAAAAGGATAGGTGATGATGGTGGCAACTTGGAATGATGCCGGGAAATAGAGGAACTTATAACAATATGTATTAACAGAGCCATAAAAATGAAGCCTTATCCGATTCTCACATCACACACTTTCACAATACTCTGAGAAATATATTATACGCAATATGCACTAATCTCTTAAGATCTTTTACGATGTGAAATTCGTGTTAAATCATAAAGCACATAACATAACGCGCTCATCTGCGCTACGTTTACCTTCCTTGTAGAATAGAATGAGCTAATGAATAACTGATTAATGTTGCAATGAGTCTAATCGTGTAAAGAAATCAATCTTAAACTCACAGACAAAGTCAATAAAAACTATATCATATCATATTTCATTTTTTGTTTTCTCTTACTATATACGGATCCAATAATGGATATGATTTACTGATATTCATTGGTAAAACTGTAATTCGTACAGAAATGAATAAAATACTTTAGATGAAAACTAACAACGGACCAGCCGTTCGCTATAGCGCGTTGGGTGTGGTTGCGATGCATGCATACACAGAGGTTTGTTCACATCCTGTATCTCTAGCATCAGGCTGTGTAGAAATGTAACGTATGCTAGCCGTGAACTGGGAATATTTTTCTATACTGCTTTTTCTCGTCAGCTACATTTGTCGTTCATGTCGTGGACTTCTGAGAATGTTATGTACCGTGGTATGGTCTGCACTGACGGTGACCCCCAAACATCGAGTCTAAACCATCCTAGATATTCCAATTGTATCTAAACAGTTTGCATATATAATGTTTTATACACAATAGTCAATATCTCCATATATATATATTGAAAAAAGGAAAATGCAGAGAGAGAGGGTGGTTTATCATCCACCTAATATAAAGTGTCCATAGAAAACACATGGGCGCGTGTATTTACATAGCCGGAGCATACAGATATGTTGTATTCTCTGGGCTGCCAAACCAGGCGCATACGGGAAAATAGTCCGTATGAATAAACAGTGCATACCTGAATTGAACCGATATAGGTACCCCACCTATCAGGAAAAGGTGCTTGATAACTTCAATATAGACTGGTTTTAGATAAAAGCGGTTGCACGCTCCTCGGAGTTGCCTTTGCGCAATATCCTCGCATGCGCTCGGATATTACTAGGCGTCAACTTCTCGGAGCATACAACCACTTGTATCTGGAACAAGTCAATATTGTTTATATCTTAACCTCTCCAATGCAGACCTGCAGTTGAATTATATGGTTTCAGTCGAATACACTTATTATCAAGTTCACATCACTCGGACCCTTTCCTATAAGATTACACGTTAATTGATAGCACATAATCAGAAACGAAGGTTGAACGTCATCGATTGTCGGATTGTGTTGTATTATTAAGAGTTGTTCAGACAAATAGAATCAACCTGTCTGAAGGTCAAAACAAGAGAAATATGCGCCGTAGTTCAGCTAAAAGCATCGGTTTATATGTATCATTATTGTCTGTATGTGTTGTGTGCAAGATAGACTTCAAGCAGCTGTGAAATATCCTCATAAAACAGTCGGGGGCTATTATCTATCATTTTTCACAGAATAAAGCTGATGAAATTAACATTAAGGACCTACGCATACCCGGCAGTAATTCTGAATGTCAGCCATTTTGGAATTCCACGACATGCCCCTAATTATACCGCTATATTAATCTCGATGACGTATGTGGCTCTGAAGTCCCATGACGTGTCCAATGACGTCAAGTAGTTTTAAACTCGTGAGTGTACATATATGAGGTTTCCGTATGCAACCATCCCATCCGTGGGTACGAAAATGAAGATTGAAATGAACAGATGCGATGAATAAAGTCTCGCATTGTGTGAAGAATATAGAGAGTGAGACCTGACAAGAAGAATGCATACTTTCTTTACCGATACTGGCATGCTTAATGATTTCATGATAACATTTCTGTTCCAATACTGGGTTTCGAAACCTTTCGTGCTTTTTTTGTCAGTGACAGCTAGCCACGGAAAAGCAGTGTTGATGGCAGATCATTGAATTTTTAACTTTCGGTAGTTTAAATCCAGGAGGCTGAATTAAGGACCAACAAAATTATTTGTGTGTGAAGGATAACAAAAATGTATTTGTGTAGTAGATATACAGATTTTGTAGGTGTGCTGTTTGGGAAGGTGAAAGTGAGGGATGCCATACTTCACATAGGGCTGTTCGTATCTCTGCATCAACCTATCCACAAAAAAACAACCTACTTGTTTGTGGCGACAACTGATTTGCCGAATAGAACTTAACAAATATGTGTCTTTTCTTCTTCTATATTTTGGCAGTGTCCCTGCCGGTTCTCCATGAAAAGCCTTATAAAATAAAAATAGAGAATGCAGAACTTGGATAAAGAGAATTATGTGTGTGAAGGATAACAAAAGGTTTGTGTAGATGCCACCCTCTGTCCACTAACTTGTTTGATTGTATAGTGATGTCTTAATGTATCTGTGATGTCTATCACTGTATTGGCTCTTGCGATAGGAAGCAACTAAGCTAAATGTAGTCAATTGATCTATTGGTAGGTTAAAAACTGATGATCCCTCTGTATGCGCCTCTACATGCCCCCTATTTTTTTTTAGTATGTTCGGACGTTGATGGTTGAAAATCATGTATACTATATGAACCTCATTGCGTCAATAAACAACTTTTAAAAGAAAAGTATTTGTGTAGTAGATATACAGATTTTGTAGGAATGGTGATTGGGAAGGTGAAAGTGAGAAACAAGCAGAAGTGTAGGCATGTGGGGATGCCATACTTCACATAGGGCTGTTCGTATCTCTGCATCAACCTATCCACAAAAAACAACCTACTTGTTTGTGGCGAAATATTTTCCGTACGAATCTTTCAGATTTCCACATTTCTTTTTTAGTATTTTGCGGGGTCCTTTGTATTCTGTTCGTAGAGGTGAGATATATCTAGTATATATTATACATTATACCCTTACTCCGGTTCTTTGTTGTGCCAAATATAACATATTGTCCAGGACTATTCTCTTGTGCGGAATGACCTCATGTTTTCCAACATTTCGTGAAGAAGACACATGTGCTCATTTGATGTGGCAGTGACATCAAATATTGGATGCACACTATACTATCTTAAATCAGAAGGAGAGACGGCTGGGAAATCAGTGAAGCTCATATAAGTTAAATTGTAACACTATATTGTCCTCACAATAAACTAGAGACTTAGATTTGAATCTGTTTGTCAATTCAACTGTTATGTAGCTTAAATATAGTTCCAGTTCCTGAATACCAGGGGCTATGAACACCCCTGACAACAATGGCCATTTCTATGTTCTATGTAGACCTAGTCCATGAGAGTTAAATGAATAATCTGCTAGCGGTCAATAATTAAGTCTATACGCAATATTTTTGAAAGATCTGCCCATCCCCATTCCATTCTCCATCCTGTATGCAATAGACTAAAGAAAGTAACGTGTGCAAACTTTCCAATATCCCGTCCTGCACTGACGCAACGACAATACCCGATGGTTTCTTTTGGCGATTTGGGTGTACGCTACAGAATTCGGGACTGCTGTGGAGGGGCTTGGATTGAATGGTGTTCGTCGGTTCTTTATACAGTAGAGAGATGGCAGGGCCTCTCTAGGAATGACTCAGAACAAAACAGAGGTTGACCTGCGACGAGTACATGTCTGCTGTAGACCACTGACCTAATTACCCGCAAATTATCTGAGTCTCCCGTCTCATTTACTTGAAGTAAACCTAGTTAAATATATTGTTGTATGTCAGTGCGATTCTGTCTGCATAATTTATCATGTGCATGTCATATATAGCGTTTTCAGAGCTTTAACAAAAATATAGTGACATGCGTATGTATAGCCACATATATCCGACCGTGGTTCGCTTGTAAAAGGAGATGTGGAAAATGTACATACCCATCCAAAGCGGTGTTTATATGGTAGCACATGAAACTGGGGTCCGGATTAAATGCATCTCCATAAACTGCCGTGTTCGAAAAGGAACCAAAGATCCGATTCGTATAACATCGCTTCTTCGGATAAAAGTGGACGCCTGCTTGACGAATGCGCGCCCACCGAGCTGTGACCACGTGACGCAGTGGTGGCAGACGCCGCGTCTATGGTTCGGGTCCCGCGTTCGACGGCCCGGCTTCCCGCCCGCCGCGCCACCTGCCGCCCGTATGGTGAACTATCACCACTTTACAATACCATATGTCACAGTCACACCAATCAGCAACACCACACGAACCGTCCACCACCACGAGCGCTACCAAACATTTACATTGTATGGAGTGTTAACTTAAAAGAGCAGGACTGAGCTTTGAAACATTTACTGCTCGATCGTTTGACAAGCAAGTAAAGCCTATAAGACATCGATACTGATCTCCTATTCTCACCAACCCGATGCTCGGAATGAATTGCTAACAATGTATGCATGTCCTACATTTAAGGAATGACCGAAGACTATCACCGGGGTAGACTGGCCTCAATCCCTGCGTCGTACCCCTGCGCCACTGCCGCCGCTGCTACCCTTGTCCCTCCCCCTATAGGGCCCGTTTCAATTGGTCGACGAAAACGGAGTAAATTTTATTAGTTCTCCTATTTACATACTAAATGGCCCATTTACATACTCAACACTAACCACTGGACACAGGTGATTCAGTTAGGGGAAGGGTTACCTATTGTAATGAATATCATTTAATCAATATCCATAATCAGAGACTTGAGCAAGTCTGGGGCAAGTCACTGGGGCAATAAAATCGGGTCGGTGAAGTGCATATATCAAAAAGATATGTCCCACAGTCCGTGGGGAGTTCACGTATAACCCGTGAGGTGATGCCTACAGTCAAGGACCGACCTCCGTGCATTTCCAGACAGTGAGAAAGATGGCGGGTCCCATACTAGAAAGGCTCTGTGCTGGAGAGCCCTAAAATGGTGTCGGGGCCACCTCTATTGGGTACTGAAAAAATGGTTTGACATACCAGGGGCGGGTTCCTAACCTTAACTTACATCTGAACCAAGAATATGGCAAAATCCACATTCTCAATGCCCAGAACGAAGTGGCACCACCACATTATTAGCTAGCCAGAGGTCAATATTATCCAAAGAATATTCATTATATTGCTCTTTAGAATACGCCTTTGTGAGACTGACTGACAGGAATTCTCAGAAATGGCCTTAGCTGGATTTCTTTTCACCAAATTTTGCTATCGACGGATTTCAGAGCGTTTTAAAGAAAACATTGGTCAACAGTAACTACCCAACCAGAGACACGGTGACCGATTTCACTACTGATAAATGCAAATCATGGCAAGACCGACTAAATTGGCCTGTTGTTCTTTTTTTTTCAGAAATGGTTGCAGCTCCAAACATTGGTCGGTTGGCAAGTTGTATTGAGTAAAAGGAAACTGACTACTGATCATCGCGTCCAGCAATAAGTCATACTAACTGTGTGGGGCCCCGCCACCCACAGACGTTTCATAGGATGGGGAACACAAATTACTGAGCCAATGGCAATCGCAATTTTTAGAACATTTTAGAATGTTTCTTTAGGATTGGAGCATTATGGGCAACAGTTAGAGTACGTTCTGACGAAGGTAGTGTCGTCATGTCATGACGTCAGCGATGCCCTTATATGGCTTGTCTGATGGGAGTTCCCGTTCTGCACACCAGAGGACATGACAAGTAGTAGCTCTGTATGGAGTGAATGCTAGGACAGCGGGCTATACACATTTACGCAAGAATACATTGTCATAAAAACTCTGTTTCAATTAACACTCTGACACTACTGCAACATTGATAACTGTAACATTAATGGGTATCTGATCATCAGCTGAGACTTTGGGATTAGGCTATCATATGATGTAATAATATGATATCATGTTTAAAAGGAATGACACTAAAAGGGAATAACAGATAATGGCAAAGGGATGACTATGGACAAGAAACAATAACTTTATTTTCTATCTAGTCTGAATCACTGATGTTTATGGCTTATGCTGAAAGGCGACACTACTACAACAAAGTAATATGTCTGGCCCTATTTTCATATAAGCATAATTTGTGAAATATTGTAGTTAGACCAGTGGTGCACCACGCAATGGTTTTATCGTTTGATAGTTTAATCGGCTGTCGGCTCATCATCTGATAGTGAATCATTTGAGTTTGATTGTATCAATTCTATATTTGTATTTTGTAGTTGGGTTAATTCAGAAACATCGGAAGGGCTCTTGTAGATGATTTAACACATTTCTACTCGTCTCCATATTCAGAATGTATGTCTTTCGTGCACCGTCATGTGATCTTATATATTCAACAACCGAGTATGATTTTAATTCTCCAGAATACTCCAGTACTTTGGTTTAATTACTCTATGCAGGAGTTGACAGAGGGACTATGCAGATGCTAATTGCACATATATGGGTATATTGAACCTGCCCATACAAAAATCCTGTGATAAGAAAATTCTGTTATAAACTATATCCTCGGGAGTCTCATTAACAATAATTTGTTGTCAGAGATTATATTTATGCAGTCCGTTCTCATTACGTCTATAATTCATAATACCCATTGAGTCCATTCAATTAGTAAGGTAGATGCTTAAAAAATAAAATACAGTCATGGATCATCAGAATGTTATTACATCAAGCATGACGAAGGAAGCCGTTCAAGTTCGGAGAGAAAACAGCGGTGTGCTGCATTAGTAGCGTTCCTAACGAGATTTCAGCGAGGTTACAGCGAGGTAACTGTGTTAGCCAACAAAGTCATGTGAGTGGGAGTGTGATTGGCTAACGTCGTCACGTGACCGACAACTGGGCTGTATACTTTATGTACATATACATGTATATATATGTACATAACGATTTTGTGGAAGCATTAAATGGATTAAAGGATGCATGTTGGCCGAGGCTGGGCCCGGTATTGCGGAACTCCTAACAGCTTCGGGACAGGTATCTACGGTACAGGAGTGCGTAAAAGACAAAACGTTCAGTCTGTTTTCCTATATTATGCCCCCATACTGCACTCCATTGCCAATGAAAGTGCACAAAAAGAATTAATACTGGCACTAATAATTCAGTAGAACCTATATAGTTAACGATAATCTGATCTGGAGTCAAAAACATAAACCGAATAAATGAGGGAGTGAAATGCACAGGGCGTGGATTAACTCTCATTGCTGGAGATTATGGCACAGTGTGCAGTACGCGGGGGCGGGGATTGCACGGGAGACTCGTTTGATATCTGAGCCCTGGGCCCTTATTTAAGTCCCGCAGCTTTGATGAAGCACGACTCTCGGTGGGAAGGGAGATTTTCTTCACCTATGAAGTGCAGGCAGAGACGCCCCCGCCTCCAACTATACAACAAATTCCGAGTCAAATTCGGAAATAATGTTTTACTGCGGTGGAGCCAAGTGGTGCAGTGTCTATCAAACGAGGACACACCTCTGCAGCTCGTCCGCCCACGCAGACGAAGTAGCGTTACTTTACATGGAAATGTTGGATTTACCTTTTTCATCTAGCACGGTGAATTTGTGATGCAATTGTAAGCCCTTAGGTATTTAAAGCATAGAATGACTAGTTTTTTTACCGAAGAGTATATAAATGAAGGAGATGTGCCAATGTATGCATTTACATGTACTTATAGTGTTTATCTATAGACACACGCACCTACGCACACACATACATGTACATTCACACCCCCCCCCCCCACACACACACACCTACACACCCACACTCACACACCTACACACACCCATGTAATTAAAAGGCGATTCATAGATTAAATATCAATTGGTGAAAAAAGTCTCTTATAATTACGATCCATCAACTCTTCAAAACTAAATACGATTATGGAAGGAACAGAACAATCAAAATAGAACACGGAGGTCCTAATTCATATTTTTGTGTTTTGCTGATTAACATTTAGATAGTAGATGACTGATGCCAATAAAAATGAGGCAGTGAAATAACCTTTCGGAAAGGTCAATGTTTCAGTTATATATTATGCATCTATTTTATATTTCAACTAATTTTGATATTATACCATCCTCCGAACAATAAGATAAGATGAAGCTTTGCATTAATTACATGAGTATGTAGATCTCTTATAGCAATACAAATAGAAACTGTGAATAACAGTCATACATACTATAAGTCCATAATTCGTCAGGAAATGAGTTCTATTCTTTGTGATAGGAGACCCGCATCTAACTGATAGAATAAATACCAGGGGTGCGTTTCATAACCCCCTACTCTCCTTAATACTAAGGATGTCTTTCTATGCCACCTTGTTTAAAAAGCAAAAAAAACCGCAACAACATTGAAGCATACGGGTATGCAGCTGTCGTAAGATGTAAATTGCTAAATTATCATGAAATCCATCCACCTCCAATTTGTATAATGTGCTCATCTCTTGTAATACCTAATATTTAATCAAGGTGGTTAAGGTGACCTAATGGAGTAATTAAGAGGTGGCTCCCCTAAAAATGAATAATACCGCTCCAATGCTGGAGATAATTGTAAAAAAAACCAGCTTTCAGTTATATTTCGTCTTAAACAAAGACATTTGTGGGGAACTGATTCGAACAAGCCATGTGTAGAGCAATGCAAGGATCTGGTCAAACTAAAGTAGTTTCCTCCTCAGTTTGTATAATTCTAACTCATATAGAATCCTCTAAAACAGGTTTTGATAATAGAACAAACATGTACTTTAATGATTAAGTGTGAGTTATAGAAGAATTTTTCAAGCAACAAACAACACGGACACCCATCCTCCTCTCCTATATCAAGCTACTCAAGCTTACTCAGAACACGATTCCTTTTTCCTAATTGCGCCTGACATACCAGGAAGCAATGCGAGGAATGAGTCTAGCAAAACGGAGGTGCTGACCAGTTCAATTCTCTTCTAGGAACTTCCGGGAAAGTCATCATTTATTTAGAATAAAAGGAATCCTGATAATGTCATATACAATTATAACACTGTGCTGCACCAAGACCTTTTACTTTACATCATTTCATGTGGTAAATTAAGTCAGATGAAATAAATCCTGCCCTGAAAATTAATATTTGAGGGATAATTAAGTACAATACATGTACATGTAGTGTACATATAGATGTCATAAAACTGGCCAGGACATAAGCCTTAAGGTTTAGTTTTATTCACACCCACACTCTGGACACAGTAAAGACAGCTTATTAAAAGTCAACCCAGCAAACCTCCTCTTTCTCTTTCTGTCTATTGGTGTGTCTGTCTATCTCTCTTTATCAAGAGATCAGTCTCTGTCTACCTTTCTATATGGTCTTATCAGTACCTAATTCAAGTAGCTAGAGTTAATCATATTTCCCCTGTGCGATACAGCTTCGTACTGTGAACTACGACTATTTCTTCCCGTAACCACAAAGCCTCTCCCCTCGTCAAAGATATTTCCTAGTCGTCATGGAAACCTCTCGGGGTTTCGGAGAATCGTCACCTGACCTGCTATAACAGCGCCCTCACTCGTGGCTCTCTGTAAACAGTGTCAGCGCGGCATGTAGCATGCTGTGATAGCCCACTGCAGCCATCTTGTAGAAACAATGCCTCAGCAATGAAGCTACTTCATAGGGATACAATTCTTCATTATTACATTATTTTAACCATTAAAAACCTGAATATCTGAATGTTCCTTTGTATATAATGGAAACATGTAAGTCTAAAACGGCAGATGTCAATAATACTCAGTGATCCATGAAGCAAATATCTTCTGGATAATGATTGCATAATTCATCTCGCCATTCGCGGCCTGTACCTTGACTCAAGTACAAGCAGGTGATTAACATTTATCTGGGGCCTGCCACTTTTGCTGTATATCCAAATGCCTAGGCATGTCCTTTCAAAATTCTCTATACCAACTAATACTTATTTTTCTATTTGCCAATAAAAACCTAACTGATTATTGAGTTGTGTTGAAACTCAGATGCTGGTGGCCATTAACTACAAGCCGGTACCAGATAATGGGTGTTGGTGCATATCATGGGTGATTACCAACAGACTTATCTTTATTGGAACTTTAAGGATCAACGACAACATCAGAGTGAAGCTTTGATTTTGTGGGTCAATGAAACTCGGGCGATGGTGCCCAACGGCATAACATTCATTAAAATGATCATTCCCTATTGATTTACATTGCCAATTTTCATTGGTTGATCTTGCGTTGGTTCTCCCAAATAATCAGTTGGTGATTCCCTACGGCAGATCAGTACAGAACAATTATTCATGTATATCTCGGCATGCTTTACCGTAGTCAAATGGGGTTCTTCCTAAGTCCAGATTATCATTATCATCATTTGAATGAGATTAATACTAAGAATATTGGCTGAAAGTAGATGGACGGAATTTTTTCCCGATCTTGAGAATTCTTTACATCCCTCAGTCTAAGGTGTCAGAACATACAAAGACGTAAACAACGTCGAAACTTTTCCATTTGTCCTTCCAAACTCAGTTTCCTGATATTACAGGCTTAAAGTAGGGCTTTTAGGGGTTAAGATTCCAGAGATCAATTCAGGAACGTTGATGATGGCACTGTTAATATGAAATATCCTAAATGATCAATGGCGTTAGCTATAAATTTCACCGATCAATAAAAGCTCATTTATCACAGATATTCTCGTCGAGCTACAGAGAATCCATCATGGCTGACCTGACAGAATTGACCATCCTGAGTACACCGAGAGGCTATTTAAAGCGGCTCACAATCATTCAATGGACGCCATCGCTAATGAATAGATCTCAATGATATTAATCATTTGAAAACTTTGACATTGCCTGGTGAATACCACACTAAAACAGCCTGAAATCTAACTATAAAAAGGACAATTGTATAATATACAGTACCCCACTTATGGGAGCATTTTAGGTTCATGGCCAAAGTATCTACTGTGTCCGCTTATGTTGGGTGAAATCAAACATCAAATAGAGGAACAAAATTATTCCGTTCCAAGCAAATGTGTGATGTGCCCCTAAGCCGGATGTCCCTTAAACAGGATTCTGCTGTACTTCCATGTGGAATTCTTTTGTACAGGCGAGATCTAGAAGCACTCTCTTTGTCTGAAATATCTGCTCCATATATCGATCTCAGCAGATTTATTCTCAGATGGCGGTAACATACGGTGACATTCTCTTTGATGTATGCACCTCACCGACGCGATTGTATTGCACTGGTCACTGAGGGCCATCGGTCATTATTCACTAATGGGAGATGAAGAACTCTCCCTGGCCTGGCCAATAGCAGCACCCTTTGATCGAAGTTGGGTCACTGAGGGTATCGGGAATAGAACGATATTTTAACAATCAAAGCCGATTAAAACCGAATGGAAGATGGGCGAGATTCGTGGATAAATTTGCCAATAAGGGTTGTTTGCCACACTAAATTTGGATTGAAATAACTGCGGAGTAGCAAAAATGAAAATTAATTGCAATTAATCCCCCTATTGTACATAGATGTATCGAATTACTTTTTCTTGATATTGGGAATTGAGACCACATGGCTATTCTGTATCTACTACATGCTTACGATTTATATGAACTAGAGCACGGCTCTACGAGATTGACTCAGTTTATGATGGTAGAAGAACACGAAAAACAAAGTAAAATAAGAATATATGTTTTCTGCAATGTTTACATTTTCCGTGTAGTAGCTTTGTTGAGGTTTGGTCACCATATGTTTTATGCCTAGATGGTCAATTAATCAGTGTTGCAAACAATGGAAATAGAAGTTTTTGGTGCTACACAAAAAAAGACATGTAAAGTATATAACCGATAACACCCCTTCTGTCTGTAAATAAGAATTTCAAATATGAAATAGAAGTCTGATTGCAGACGATTTTCAGGGATTGTATAAATTGTTTTATCTTATCTCAGTTTTTTCTACTCTGTTATTTCCTTATTGCATCATGAACCTATTATGTAATCTTGTACCACACATGTCAGTTGTATGTAAGAGTGTGGATTTATTCTACATCTCCGTCGATACTGCATACCATAAGGATGTAGTTGTGTAACATAGCAGGCTGTAAACCGCCAACCTTGGCGAACTTTGTTGATAAAAAAAATTGAATATGACTCGGACCACTTGTAGCTTCATCAGATTTTCTGTAAATGACAGATCAATGTGTTTTATGTAATTTAAGGAACATTGATGTGTATGTTGTAATCAGCACATGATCAATACATAATGGTTTTTAATGAATTATCTGACAGGCAGCAGAATGTCATTTTTTCCCGTATGAATATGATTGTAACAAAGTATGTCGTAAGCTTTATTAACCTATGTATAGAATCCATGAGTAAATGATATGGAATCAGCATGACCAAACGCTTGTGGAATAACTACATTCCATGGGACTATATAAACACGTATTTTCTCACAAGATGGCGACAGTGTCATCTCGAGGTGGATTCTGGGATGGGACAGTAGGCATATCGAGTCACATTCTATAACAGAGTACAGGAAGTGAAAGCGAGAGAGTTTTTATAGTAAACACCTTCCCAGACACCATTCACAATGTTTCACAGAATCATGTGACATTAAACTTACTCGACTGTGGTGTCATACTCCGAAACACCACAAAGAACTAATTCTTTGAGATACATATAAAATACGATATATACATATATATATATATATATATATATATATATATATATATATATATATATATATATATATATATATATATGGGTATATGTATATAATATGTACATTTATATTTACAGAAAATATTCATAGGTATGTATATCTTTATATAACTCTCCATTTTTTATATTTCGCTATGTTAAAACATATCTTCTGAATAATAAAAGATATCTCAGAATGGAATGTTAGGGATATGATAAACTAAAGAAGAAACCAACAAGTTTTGGTCAAAGCCGTCGTTCTCCATGAGTTTGATGCGGAGTGAATATCACATAGCAGTCAAACGAGTTGAAGAATGACTTCTTTGACCAAAACGAGTTGCTTTCTGTATTTATCTCACCCCTGATCACACTAATAGAATGGACAGCAAACAGGATATAGACCATGGAGAACGGACTGCAATACTTGAAGGGGCATGGAGAACGAGATCCCAATGTTAAGCCTATGGACATTTATTCCAGGGGTGAGATAAATGTTCGTGATACCCTCTGGCTCACGTAGAGGTGAAACACTGGGAACTTTGTGACCAGCAAGAACTTAATCCACTGACAGGTGATTAATAAGGTTACATGTGACCTTGAGACTCTGGTAGTGCCTGGTAAGTAGTTTCTACGTGAAAGATCAGAGGAGGGCATAGCTTGGGGCAATGTGTAAAGGTGTATTTTGACGCTATCAGGTTCGGGCTACGTCTGTCAGCGATGAGCATGATGTCGACGTATCCCCCGGCAACTACCACTAAAACATCATAAGTCTCTGGATACTGCCACATATCAGGGAGGAGGAAAACTTTACCAAACTACAGATCAGGCAAGAGAGTAGCTCTATCAGGCTACAAATCTGGCACAAAGTATACTCAAGTTGTTATCTAATGACATCATTCACAACAATTGATCCTCATCTTTCTGGATAAACATTTGTAAAAGATCACTATTCATCGCAGTTTTGAATATGTCCATAGTACTTGATTTCTGTGGTCCCTCTGACAAGAGATTCCAATATTGACACCTGTTTAGTGTGAGGTATCTTTATGTTAATCCGAATTTGGCTTTTTCTGTTTTAATTAGAATGATTTTTTTAATTAAAAAAATAGGCAAAGTACGATCACCCGAGGGCGTTCTTCTATGCACCAACCAAAAACATTACTAGTTAGTAGTCCGAATCCTATATAGTTTCTATGTGGGTTTCGATCTAATGACCACCACCTAATTATATTCAGGGTATGTCAAATTCTCCTGAGTTTTAGACTTCTCACTCTACAACTTGCAAGTCGTTCTCCTGTATGTGTGTCCCGGGGATTTCTTATTTTAAACAACACTTAAGGGCATGGTTAAAATTAATTTGTATTGATATTTTGTGTAAAGTTCCACTCTTTAGTTTATTGTAGTCCCCACCCTTGCATACTTATTTAGCATGGGGATCTAGGATCCTAGTTGTAGAGCCTTTTCTGTAGGCCATAGACACCCAGGGAAGATGTAGGTAGACTTTATTAATCATTTGGGGACGATCTTATGGACGGCTGATACTGTCTGATCGAACGATAAAACGATAACTCTTGTACGAGGTACAAAAAAGGGCCTTCATGTAAGATCCTAGATTATTCAACGTGTCCAGCTGACCATGACCAATCACTAAAAACCAAATTCCCCCCTTGAGCCACTGGTGCTTGACATGTTTACATCCTGCAGGGCATTTGCAGAAATGGCTAGATGGCTTGTTACCAAATGGGTTACAGCAAATGGCCCACAGATTGGATAAAAGACAAAACTTTCAATTTTAATTGCATTTATAATTCTACGTTCATTTATAATGAGCGTAGAATTTGTTCCTAGTGTAATTAGCAACACTCTGCTACATAACTACATACCCATGCATTGGATAATCTATAAAAAATATGTCCGGCCACTGGGCCCCTATGGAATATGTAATACAAAAGTGAAGAAAAAAGTAAGAGATATTGTTGAAATTGAGGCACTGCTCCCTATTGGAATGGTCAGGATTCGTGAAACACAGTTAAAAAGGCTGTAATGGTGTGTCTTCTTTTCGGGACTGTTGACACATTCCATGTCAACCTACACCACGTGGTCATAATCAGCACCACGTGGGAGCCCTGATGTCCTCTATGAAGGTCGCCAGTCCAGGGGCTCCACTCACACTGTAGATGAAAGGGAATGTGATAGTTCTAGAAATGAGAAAACAACCCCTTTTGAATAACTCTGTTTGTGATTTTATACCATCTTTTTCCGAAAAACACAGAAGAACCGACCTTTTCATGAGGAGTAAGTATTACTCCCTTTTCGAGACTCTATCAGTTAAAGTTTTACTGTGCACCGAAAAATCAAAGATTTCTTCTGTAACTCATATAACTTCAGAATGCACCATCCGTTGTGGGCATAATGTCCTCTCAAGTAGTCAAGATAATCAAACATCTACTGGAGGGGAAAAGATTCCATCCCATTTAGGGAATATTTCCCCCTTGGTGGCGTGTCTTTCAACTAGGAGGGTTCAAGATACTATATTCATGTTTGTCGAGGCTGGGAGTTATCTATTGAACACATGTAACACAATTATCAGTGGCGTAACTTGGATTATCTATAAATATTGACAACTATCAAATAAAACGGATTTCATTATACTAATGCCGAATTAATAGATTATAAGCATTTGTCTATTTTGCCCTCACTCATTAGGTAAAATGAGCCATTTACTTGATTTATTTCGGAGATCTATAATACTATCAGGAGACATGGTTGGTGTACCTGTTTAGAGCTATTTTGCTCGGAAATGCCCACCGAGTCCGAGTATTTTCCACCATAATATCGAGTAACAGATTATTTATAGAGTTTAGAATACATGGATCATACTGAGAAACGGGGTCTCTTCACACCAAACAGTCAACACAATGTCCTCGATGTAGAATTAATTCAGAATGGGACCCGGTCCATATCTATAAACGTCATGAACGGAACTCCGTCATTCCCCTTACTACCTACCACATTCATCATACAGTAACTTGGAAAAACGGGAGCAGTAGAGAAACTGTGTTCATATAGAAAATTCTAGACAAATCTAATGATGTTAAAGGGCAGTCCAGCGGAAACTTGGGGAAATGAGGAGGGAGAGCGGAGGAGGGGTGGGAGGCGCAGCCAGTGGAGAATCTCTGGCTTTAACACCGGTACTTTTTTCGAGCTAAGATATATATCTTTCCCTATCAATTGGGGCCGCATCTACACAAGGGAGACTCGTACCTAAGAAGCAGTGACGGAGCTATTAGACAATTCAAACAGACCCCTTTGAGCGTCATTGAATCTATACATTTTATTCACTTTTCTGATTTAGATTACTAGGAGCAAATGGTATATTAATCATGGATGAATGAGTATGGAATTATAAATATTTAACAATTAAAAGGTCTTGGATATATTCAGTCTATGGATCGTTTTCTGTAACCCACTTGCAACCAGTCAATTATCCTGCAATTGCCCTGCAATTGCCTTAATAGGATCCAAATATATCAAGCACCAGTGGGTGTTGAAGTATTTCTATCTTGAGTGAAATATTGGTCATGGTCAGCTGGGCATGCCTCTAACACCCTGAGACACTGGCACTCTGTTCCTCTCTCAATATCACAGTTTACTAGTAATTATCTATCTACTGATTTCAGAAAAAGCGTTTGTGATACCATCATAGTTTAGACTGAATAGAGAAATTAAAAGAGAACACGTGCTTCTGCAGACGCGCATAAAATATTACGAATTTAGAACCGTTATCAGTTGCATCTACAAGTTGCTGCATCTGCATTTAGTGTCAGTAATTAGACACATATTTCTTGGTTGATAGGCACGGATATAGCCTTAGGTCGTCAACTTCAGTTGCACGACAACAGTAACCAGAGAGTGCAGCCATATAATCAAAAATAGGAGAAGTCTGTAGATCAAAACATGTAGGCGTTGGACGTGTATCCTGTTACCAATAAACGTTTGATTCTATTTGTGGAATAAAGTGAAATTAATCTATATGTGTGGTAATATCCGTGAGAGACCGGGGCTCGTTTGATTGGCTACGCCAACGAAAATCCAAGGATAGGTTGTACGAGGGTTTTGGTTTGATACTTTGATTTTTCGTGGGGAACGACAGTTGTAGCCGATGATAGAAGAGGTATCGTCCATTTTGGGATTAACAATGTATCGTGGGAGTGGCCTACACCGTCTAAGTCTCCTTCACCTCTCTTAGCGGGTGACACCCCCGAGGGTATCATAGGAGAAACACATTAACCAGAGCAGCATTATTTATCAATTTAAACCAGTGTAAATGTGTCTATTATGGACTCGAATACAAATTGGCAAAGTCAATTGCAGAATGCTTGAAATATTAAGTCAGATTATCCCACAATATCAATATGTGGTACAGCCTGTAGTCACTATATAGTCTTTCCATTACGGAGTCAACTTTGGTTTGAAAACGCATCAATAAAGTGTTTTCATTGTATTTGGCATGCAACGACAAGGACTATTTTCAATTTTTCGCGCAAACCCATAAGCAACTCCACAACTGAAGTCTGAACATCAAATAATATGCTGACAACACATTTTATTTATGTGAAACAATTCAAGGGAATAGTTGGATTGTTACTAAATTATTTACAGTAATTGTGAACATCTAAGCACATGCCAACATTTACTGCTGCTCAGGCATTTACTTCTTGACTACATCGATGTCCTACATTGTACAATGCACGGACAAATATAAACCTATACCTGTTAGTGTGGAAGAGACTAATGAGAGTGGTTAGGGTTGATTAATGTCATGAGTTTGATCGCGAAGTAATTTTACGAGGCGAAGCCAAGAGGAATCATGTAAACCACTATAAAGAACGTAATTTGAATATATGAAAACAAATATTTCTTTTGTGAATTCATCGTATCCAATGAGTGGGTTTTTACGCTACTCCAAAGAGCGCTGGTCACGAGTTTCCTACGTTAAACCTAGGGTGTATACTAGGGTGAGATGTAACAGCGGTTTAGATATGAAATATATAAAATATGAACTGTATAAAATGCTACATAAGTTTACCCAATCGGATACTTTTCAAATCATTCATAATATATATTTAAATGTGTCTTCGGTGTAGCAATATTTTGTACTTTTCTGCATAGTGAAATTCAAATCAAGAACTGATTTCTGCTTAACACTTTCGCATTCCACTATAAGTGTAGTAATACATCAGGAGGTACCCGGGGCATACAAAGACAGTTTCTGAAATACATTTCAACCCCATCCACACAAAGAGGCCACGGATAAGATCAGAGACATGTGGTTTTACCCCAAGGACTGTTGTCTGCGGTGATATTTTTTGCCCTTGCCATCAGCAGAACATATCGTATAGTGATATATAAGGGGTATAGAATGTCTGTGTTTTATCATCCCTAACGCGGACTAAACAGTTTTCCGATCTCCTGATGTTAAAATAATAGAAAAGTTCTGCCGATTCACTTTAGAAATCTGGTCAAAATTCTTCTGCTCTAGTGGAGACTGGGTATAAATGTGTCAGTAATCCAGCAGGGGTGGTACTATTTTGTATTTATTGATCTGTAATCACCCACAACATAAAGGCAGTTCTAGAGGACACCCTAATGTATAGTGTTGGGCTTTTCTGCCTCTGCAAATCCACTTGTATGAAACATAAAACTTGATGCCTGATTGTAGTTTCTAGCAATGTGTACATTGCTCTTTTTAGTGGGGGAAATAATCAAAGCAATCTATGTGACGATGATGTTTCTGTAATTTTGTGAGGAGATGTGTCTTTCATAACTGGAATGAAATAAATAAAATGAACGATATTTGATTAAAATTAATGAAAATGCATTCTTTTAAAATACTGTATTGATATCTGAGGTTCACGGGTGGAAGAATAGAGTCGCATTTCCATCACTGATTTAACCTTTTCCCTGCGACACCTTATTCCCCTGACACACCAAATCACCAAAGGCAGTGGGTGGCAATAGACAGAGGGTACCGGTAGTGGACAGTGGGGAGTCATTTGGGGTAGAGGAAAGTGGGTAACAGTAGGCAGAGGACACAAGGTAAGAGAGATATTTTCTTTTGGATAGTGTACAGTGGGTGGTAGAAGGCAGCACATAGAGCAGCAGGTGAGTAGAGGACATTATCTCACCCCTGGAATAAATGTCCATAGGCTTAACATTGGGAACTCGTTATCCATGCCCGTACAAGTAATGCAGTCTGTTCTCCATGGTTTATGCCATATGTGTTGTCCATTCTTTAGGTGTGTACAGGGGTGGGATAAATGCAGAAAGCAACTTGTTTTGGTCAAAGAAGTCATTCCCGAAGTCGTTTGAATGCTACATGATATTCACTTCACATCAAACTCGTGGAGAACGACGACTTTGACCAAAACTTGTTGGTTTCTTCTTTAGTAGGTGGCAGGCGGCAGGCGGCGACAGACAACAGGGTGTGGCCGATGGGTAGAGGGCAGTGGGTGACAGTAGGTAGAGGACAGAAGGATATAGGGAGTGGCTGATGGATAATGACGAGTTTGTGGCAGTATGATCGAGGATATCATGTGATGGGGTACATGAAACACGTAGTGGAGATTGGGTAGCAGCGATGAGATAACTAGCTTAGGGACCACCTGGTGAATAGAGAAAAGTGGGAGGTTTTAGATAAGTTGTAAGCATTAGGTGGAGCTGAGGTGACGGAAAGCATTATGATAGTGAGCAGACAGATGACAATAATGGATTCAGCCAAATGATTTTCCTCTACAAGTGGAGGATGACAGGACAGAGTATTGTGTGCAGTTCGTGGTGGGCGGCATATATGGCTTGTGGCGGGTGGTGTGTTGCATATGGCGTTTAACATAGCATGTGGCGCACAGAATGAAGCATGCCTTGTATGGTATACGACTAGTGGCGTACGGTGTGCCGTACTATTGTAAAACCGGCTGAGTTTTAATCTGGGCTCCCGTATGCGACGACTGGAGTTTGGCGTAGTGATATCACGAGGCGGAGCCGTGTGATATACGGAGCCAAAACTCCAGGAGTCGCATACGATCCCAGATTAAAACGAATAAGGTTTTGATTTTATCCTACCCCCTGTGAATGATATTTTTTGTGAGGATAATAACGAAAAACATGATAAAAACTTTCTGAAGTCCTCCATATAGCTCTCCTTGCTGCTCTGAAGGTGCTTGGAACTACTGTCAGCTGCTGTTCTCTGATTGGTCCATTTTTTGTACGCTCCTAGGAGCGATTTTTTATCCGTATGCGACATACGGGCGCATACAGAAAGTCAATGTTAAGCCTATGGGATTTTATATTAGGGGTAGGATAAAATGTGCGTCATGTGGAATGCGTCAGCCAAATTTCCAGTGCCGTGAAATTTGCGTCGTTTTTGAATATTCCCAGTAGAACCGAGAGGGCCAGCAGAGGAGGGAGATGGTGGCGCGCGGGTGATGTGGTCTTGACGATACACGCCATCTAATTGGCTGTGATTACTAAGCCAATTGTATCGGCGGGTCAGGGGCTGCGCTGGTAGTGTGTATTACACGGTCCCATATTTACAGTCAGGGCCTCTGCATTGTACCCCCACCAGTTCCTCTAGTCAGCTTATTATACATTGATGCGGTTTATGCATGTGATGCATTCCAGGGGAACTAGTAACCAGCCATGAATATTTTGCAGATGAATCAGAAGCGGGAGCGTTTACCACCCGCTCCCAAATTTCGAAAGTAGGGTGGCCAGAGTAAATTTGAACCCTAACCCCCTTACACCTTTGATCCTGCCCCTAATTTCCGAAGCGTACTTATTCAGTTGCGGTATTTTTTTTGTAAAGCACAGGTTGTCAATAAAGCAGCATAATGTACACCTTCATCATAATAAAGTTGTAGCGACTGGAGAAATTGCTTGTTATATCCGAGGTTTGTTATAATCGAGTTTGGCATAGACAGCCTTAAAACACTGTACAAAGTCCCATCGAACTGCAGTCGGGAACTACTGAATCATTTGGGACTTCCGATGCAAGAGCAGCAAAGGGAAATAAGACTGAGTGGAAGATAGTGCCCGATTATTTTTGTGAATATTATGCCATGAGTCCCGCATTGACCAAATTAGTCATCAACTGACAGAATCAAAACGCGTTTATTTCATTGGTTTTAGAATGAACGTTCCATTTGTGTAATCTGAACACATAGAAGGCAGTAGAAACAACACATAATGCACTCTCACCGATTTTTTGATACCAATATGCAGTCGGTGATTAACAGCGCCATATCTTAGGGAAACCGTTATATATATATATATATATATATATATATATATATATATATATATATATATATATATATATATATATATATATATATACATGCATATCATTGTCGCGTTCATCTGCCAACAGAAGTCACCCTGCTAGCTCCGCGGGTTGGAGATTTGAGACCGTGACGCTGGTCTCTCGGTCGCGGGTCTCACTAATCACAAATTGCGGACAGTGCGGTATACATACACGTACATTGTACTCCGAAATTGTTCAGTCTCTGTCACATCACAGTCCTGTCACGCGGGTCACCCGTCCAATCGTCGTCGTCAGTGTGCAAACACTGAGCGCTAAGCTGTGCCAGGGGTCTACTGTGATGACATGGATATCATGGGGTGAGTCTTATAATTAAAACGAGGAAATTAGGGGCTGTCCATGAAGTAGATGCCCATTGGGGCGGTCCAACATTATGGATTGCGCACATCCCTACTTTAATCTATTGTGTACATCGCGCAGTGACCACATGTGATTGGTACTTGCGAGAGGCGCTTTCCCTATCCCTTCTCTGACGTCTATATCATAAAATCAGACAGTTTCAGTTTCATCCAGATAGCCTAGATATTTTTCTATATCACCCGAGAGCTAACTTTGTATCTCTGCAGGCTGTCACACACTGCAGATAATTAGCTTCACTTTAATGCATTATCACGTAAAAGGAAGCATCGACAAAATACAGGAATTTGATACAATGTCGGCTGTTAAGGCGTCATTCTAAATTCTAATATATAAGATCAGATAAATATATTCAATGAATCGAAGAATCAATGAGTAAGATGAGTTTCATAAGATAAGCTGACGACAATACAATAGGACATGATATTAAAAACAGTTGGTAAGACATGATAATATGTTGTTTATTAGTAAATGTCCCTTGACCCGTATAGAGGTAAGTTGCCCTTAAGGGATGCTGGTGTAAATATACGGGTTTTGCCCGTTTATGCAGTGACGTATACTTTATAACTAAAGTATGGCCTTATATTATAGAAATACCCGAGAGCTCTTTCCAAGTATGGGAACCTAAAGATCAGTTCATTTCAAACATGAATGCTCAATGAAATTGTTACACTTATAAGGTGAAGTACGAACAATAATCCACAGCTAGAAATGATATTATAATATGATATAAATTTCATGTCTTTACTATCATTATATAACAGACATTTACAGTTATTACATGGCATTATACGAAGAAAGGCTCCTATAAAAACCTAACTACGATGATATTCACTTATTCGCCCGCATGAAATACAAAGACCCTTTACCTATCATAAACCTGTTTGAAGCACCCATTACATCCCTATATACAAGCCACCCCTCCTTATCAGAAAGTCTTCCAGAGAATTCCTTGAAGGGGCAAAAAAATCTTTTAAAGCACGATGAATTAGTTTAGATGGAGTAGCCACTGACAGTTATGACCCCATATCACTGATGATCGGGCCTTAAGACTGGAGCACCCCGTGTGGGTGACACACAAACCAACACAAAGTACGCAGTTTTAATATCTATGCCTCATCCCGTATTGTTAAGTGGGACAGTTACGAGGGCTGGAGTGTCCGCAACTTCTTTTTTATTTTACTATGCATTCCGAATCCCCTACGATATCTAACAACCTCTTTCAGCAAATAAAACAGAGGGGGTGAGCAAAGCAGGTGCTATATATATCCTCTTGCTGTTTGTTCCACTCATTCTGTATTGTTAGGTGTGACGGCTACGAATACCTGCTTGCCTGCTTGTCCAATAGGTTTGTACAATCCATTCCGAATTTCCAACAAATTCTAAAACCAAATAAAGCACGTACGTTGGGCTGAGTAAACAGCCAACAACAAACCGTTATATATATACACCCCCTTTTTCTTTGTCCCACTCATAACGCCCTGATCACATGCCATTTTGAGCTGCTCCCATGAAGTGAACAACTCTGTACAGCTCCTCGTCAGAGACCAGAGGGGGAAGCTGGGCGCGGCTATAAGTGCCGGCTGGCGTCTACACACCACCCCCGCACCACTCACTCACCTGTGGTCATTGTCCAGCCGTCAGTCACAGAGGAACGGCAGTCATCGGCCACGACCTCTTCCCACGCCCTCAGCACAAACCTCACACACCGGCTGTAAGTTGGAGCAGTCCCAACTCCAACCCAGACTCGTGGCGCTATCCAGCGGGGGGCAGAGTAACAAAGTTTCCAGAGACCCCAAGAAGAGTTTATATAGCGGTATTCTCATTGTCCAACCCCCACCAACGACTTCTATTTCCGTCCAATAAGAAATCAGGGAATAACTTTCCAGAAGGGTCTGGTGTCCCAAGGCCCCTATTTGCATGGAAGAGGGGATGAATAATAGTTATGGAAATTACAAAACGACCTTTCGCTATAATTTCTTGTGGGGATTTATTTTGCACTAAACGCGGCAGAATTATGTTTTCATGTTTTCAAGGAATCCTATTTAGAATTACCCCTTTTTAAGACTGAGTTGAAGTTCGAATTTGAATTCTTTTGTCTTTATAGCTCATTATATCTCCCTGATAAGAAATACACTATCAACTATTCATACATAACATGGCGATTTTGTGGGTACTGACTATATGGTGTACTCCTCTCATGATTCTCTCAAGGTCCATGTTGTTTTTCGTCATCATCGTGGTTATCACCCATCTCTAAGGAGTGAGAAATATACAAAGTAGGCTCGATAATATTAGGAAACGTCCTTACTGTAGGCGAAACTTTTATTGTTCAAGGTCAATAACAGAAAAGATACGGCCTGACACCATAGGCGGAAGGCCATATATTTCCCGTTATTGACCATTATTGACCGTTAATTCATTTATTTATGTCATTTTAATCACTAAAAGGGTTTGTTTACGTATTTACGCCTATGCTCCAACGGCCGATATGTTATTTTTGTTTAACAATTTGAGAACGTTATTGAGACATTTCTTTTATCTTTTTGGTGCTTTTTCACTTATACTGATATGTATCTCAGGTGTTATACGATTATATAATCGTCTTGCTTACGTCTTACGCATTGTTACTTTTTAAAGTAGCACACGCGATCCGCCATTTAGTTTTTGATGTTGTCATGTAAATGAGATCTCTTATATATTTTTTACGTTATTCTACCGTTAGTGTGATGTCACTCTCCAAGCAGAAATCCGACACTGCTGTGTCCGCTTGTATCTCTGCACTGACCTGCCTATTTGGGATAGAATCTGTCCCATCTGCCCGTTTTTCAAATATCCGAAATTCTGAGGACTTTTTGGGGTATTTTGTGCTCTGCTTGTAAATAAAGATGAACATATTTCTATGGTAAATAGTATACACTCATATCTGATTTTTTTTTATTAATTTCAGACCAGACATAGTCTAAGGGATTACTTTCTTCAGTTGGAAGCACTTCGTGTGTTGCAGGGTTTTGTTTGTCAATATGGCACTTGTGCTCATTTGAAGGGGCAGTCTAATCAATGAGGTATCTGAAAAACTCATCTATATGAGAGATACTGCTAATAAACAAAAAAACCCCACAAAAATAACACCTGTGGATTTACACTATAAAGTGGTTTAAAGCTGAAAAAGAAAGAGCTGGATTGTTTATGAGGCTCATTTAATAATTACTATATTTCCCAACTCATAATATATGAGTTGTTTAAGTTTAATAACTTTTGACAGTTGCCGTGTTTTGAATCTGAAATGATAGCTGGCCCCCATTGTCCTGAGTGGATACTCAGGGAACTAGCGTACGACGTTAGTGGGTTCAGACAGAGATATGCGACCGCTAGTGCTGCAAAAGATCTGAGAAAAGAGTGGTGCGACGTATTGATTCAAAGCAGGCACAAACATTATTATTAATGGACCCCTATAGCAGCGGTTAGTATTTTTTAAATGTTCGACCATAGGTATGATAATACGGGGTTCTAGTATACAATATGAAGTAATGTTTTTTCCTCCTAGGCCCTAAGACTTGAGAGGCTCTATGGCTTGAGAAACCCCCGAGCCCTCCATGTCGTATTCATTATATTAAAGCAGGGGTGTAGGCTCCGAATACGCGATGAGAAATTTTGATTGTTCCAGACTGCGCACAGATTGAGACGGGAAACCAATCCCTTGTTCTCTCTTGTCTCCATGGGACTGACCTGGTCCCACTGCCCTCTGTAGGGTTCATGCTGAACTCTCACCGAACCTGGTGTATCCCCACTAGATGAACAGTTATTAATATTTACACAATAACCTAGATGCTCGTATAGACTGGATCAACTGTTGCTTTCATATACATAAACTTGCATGTATGCCCATACGAAGACTACATCTTTGACATGTATCTACGCTGGCGTATCGGCTGTATTGGGGGCCCGGCGTAGAAAGCACACCAACATGATACCTACATAGATATACAGAGACATAAAGATCAAAAATTAAAAAAGGTTTACCCATAGGCTTCCATATATATAATATCAGATAACAGACCGACGATGAACTGGCATGGTACTTCCTCCCGCTCTGCCACTACCGCCCAGCCGCCAAAACAGCCACCCACACGGCAGCCAGCCTACCCCCTCTCACCACATCCTATCTTTTACCCATGTCAATCTCCCTATACAATCCAATGGCAGCTTGACCTGGACATGAATATACGAGGCAAGGCTGGAGCCCACAGAAAAATGCTGTTTTGAAAGAAAAAACTATAAAAAACGGTTAAAAGATGCAATTTATTATTTGTGATTAACCAAATGATACCCAATCGGGTTTTAAAAGGATTTTATGTTGTAAATTAGTAATGTAAGACTGAATTTCCATATAACACAGACTTGGATGACCAATGGCAAACGAAAAGGAAAAAAAAGAACAGTAGTAACCCCTCTTTGTAGAGATTGGAAGAATTGGACAGTGGCGTAGATAAGCGTAAATAAACGTAGATAGGGTTTTACACTTTTCCGTGTACAGAAGTAAGCATAGACAGGTTGACCTTATCTATGCCCGCGGTGCCTTACATACGTGGAAATTATACATATATAATACCTTAGGTTCGTCCTGTTTTGCTCATCTGTTTTGAAAGGGTACTATCCTCTTTTTCCAAGGGAGGGGGGTGTTTGCTAAGGGATCGTCACACCCTCTACTTCAGCAGTTTCATTCGTGTAAGCATTTCTGGCCCATTGTCACAATTGGCTTGTCAATAATTGAAAAAAGTATCTATTTCCAATACAGGTCCTTCCTCACACATATAGAAAGACATTGCAACAACAGCTAGAGTTTGACCGGTGGGTATGATTGCAAGACAGTTCTTTTAAAAGATATGACGGCTGGAGTAAACTGGGACATTGTATTAATGAGTCGGGTCTGTCTAAACTTTAGAATTGATGATTGTCTCCATGAAATTTCTAGATGCAGGGGCATTGCTGATAAGTCCTGGGGCGGAGTGGCGGCCATTTTGAAAATTGGTCATCACAGAGCTCTATGACACAATGGTTAGTACAGAGAACAAACCTACATGAATCACCTTAAATGTGTGCAAGGTGGACATAGAGATATGGAATGATTGATTTATCAATGTATTTACCATATAGTGGCCATCTTGGATTTTCAGCTAAAATTTCCATAAATCTGGAAATTCTCCATGTAGGACTCGCAACCACACAAATGACAGAAGACTTATAAAATGTGATCTCAAGTGTTTTGGGAGGTCAAACCATCAAGGCACATTGCTAGCTCCATCTAATTAGGACAAAAGTGACAAAGATTCACTGACAATGAGTGTTGATTGGTCATAATGGCATTTGATCTGCTCCTATTTCACACAGACATACAATATATACCGAGCTCTAGGTGTGCTACCCTGTAGATAGTGAGAGTCAGAGTTCAAGGCTAAATTATCACTGTGTTTCCCCCGTGTCTGTCATACTTATCTCATAGAGCTGATCTTGTGTGAGTCTTCAATGTCTTCAAGGGACTGACAGGTCAAGGGGGATAAATAAGTACCATTATCTTTAGGCACTTGCTAGGATCAACAGGGCATCAGCGATGTCTGGACCTCATAGATCCAACTAATTCACTGGGTGCAAATAGGTTACAGAAAATGACCCATAGATTGAATATAACCCAAACCTTTTAGTTGTTATTCATTTATAATTCCATGATCATTCATTGATGATGAACACACCATTTCCTTTTAGTATCAGAATGAGTCTGCTAGGCTATCCCATTTCTTTATATCCCTATATAAAGGGTACTCAGTTTGTATAGATGCATTGTCTTAAGTTGATTGATGGTATTTTATACCATAACAACAAACAGGCTCATATCACACATCATCAGCTCTATGAGATGAGGATGGCAGTCAAGGGGGAAACACAGTGGCATTTCAGCCTTGAACCCTGGCTCTCACTATCCACAGACCTTCACACCTAGAACTTGGTGTATAGATATTGTATGCTTGTGTGAAATAGGAGCAGATCAATTGCCATTACGACTATTAACACTCATTTTCAATGAATTTTCTGTTATTCTTTCGGCTGAAAATCCAAGATGGCCACTCCCAACATGTTCGTATATGGTAAAAACATAGATAAATCAATCATTCCCTATATCAAAGTTCATCTTGCACACATTTAAGGTGATTCATGTCGGTTTGTTCTTGGTACTAACCATTCTGTAATTTGGCATAGTGCTCTGTGATGGTCAATTTTCTAAATGGCCGCCACTCCGCTCCCGGGACTTATCTACAATGCCCCTATATCTAAAAGTTTTCCTTAGGGTTCGCCAATGTGTTATTGTGCATCTAGTTTCGGTGTTCCTGTTTTATCACCGTGATATCTAACGTATCATTGACGTGACATGCCTGCATGTATGAAACACTAAATTGGAGCTGGAATGTCATAGAATAGGATGCAATTGCTGAACTTTCTAAGGAAATGATATACACGGGTAATATAACTGTAAAACACTCATACACTCAGTCATCCTAACTTAGGAATATGTTGCAGGTGTTTGTTTTGCAGCAGACATAGCGTAACCAAGCGGATAAGGAGCGAAACCAGACTGTGGAAAGGGTATATTATTGGCATGAGCTTATTCAGTGTTAGGTATTCTCCCTATACAGGAAGAAACATAGAAAGATCAAATTGAATAGCTGCTGTATAATATTATTTTTGTTGCGGGAAGATAGAACTTCGGTCCCTTTGTAATCTTGAAATCCAAATAGCTGAGCAGTAAATCACCTTTGATCTCTTATACTAATGAGGTGATATGAGATATATTTTGGAGAAAGTATATCGATATCGCTTGAAGATCATTTGTTCATAGATCTTTCTTACACAAATGTATAGAACAATTTTGAGATACTGATGTTCAACATGATATTGCAATATTTAACATAAAACTTAATTGCGAACTCTTAAATTATGGATAGGCCACAGGTCAAATATCGCGACAGTAGCTTACAATGTTACAATACAACACATGGTACATTATAGGTAAATAGAAAAAAATGGTAACATTGTGAATCCTTATAATTGAGTTATGAAATATATTTTTGAACGTGACTGTTTTATCCCTATGTAAATGTTTCACTCGGACCGCTTGTTGTTTGACCCAACGATCTGCCTTTCTCAGATTATCCTCCCCACCTGGCGGCAACCAACATAACTATTTAGGTGACAGTATCTTGGTTTTCGAATGAACCAACAGGCGGCGCAGTAGTAATGTTTCTAGTCGCTTAAGGTGTCGCTCTATCAAGTTCCTCTTTTTCGAAATATTATTTTGATATCATTACTACTAGTGTTCAGGGTTCATGGGTTGGATAAATTCTGAAACTGATTCTACTTGTTAGGGTTGTCTGATATGCTATTTTGTACATGACTCGTTCCATGGTTTCACTCAGCTTCTCCTTGTGAAAATACTATTCTGTTTCATTGGTTACTTCTAATGTGCTCCTAAATCTGCCTATCGTTCTCTATGATGTTCTGAGTCATCATATGAGAATACCAATGAAGTATAACGGTTCTTCCTTCGGAACTCTTTACCTCGGCGCTCCAACCATGGCAAACACATCTGACAAGATGATAAATAACCGAACAGAATTGAAAGAAAAGGAGTCGTTATTTCAGAAATCTTTTCCTCTGTCAAATGTTTTCAGACTAAAATGGGCTTTGGCTCTCTTTCAAGGATCCACCCATAAAGTTTGATTTTCTCCACTCCAATTTCTGTCATTGTTTTAAAGCACGGAACCTCATCAATACCAGCAGGAACGATCGCCGGTATTCAGTGGAACCGGATTTCCACCACAAACATTTCATTCTTCAAGTACAGATCTTGAACCAGTGGTCATACCTCTGCAATAGAGTAAATGTTTGGGTCAAAATCTGTCCCATTCGACAGTTTTATATTCCTCAATTTCTGAAATCCTATAAGAGAACATGGTATCGATTTTGCAAAAAGGGAAGTCGCAAATACATTATACACTTATGCCATTGTTTGTAGTGCTAAATCCTCATTCGTGTTTAGAACCGAAGGCTGAGGGAAACTCATTTGTGAAATGCGCGTAGCACTGTGGGTACATGGCACACACAAACAGAGTGCATGGGATTAATTTCCCCCCTTTGAGATTTACGCGTTTTTAAGATAGTGTGACTAATAGCCTTATGTATTAGTTCTGGGACAGGAATTGAAGGGAACTTGCCTCAAATGGACCCAGAATCAATTCATCTAGCCAATAGGAAGCTTTCTATGTCTTACAAAACTCATTTTGAAAGACACTTTTTATTCATTTTTGACATAAAACCTAGGGTACAATTTGGGGTTCTTCGGATTAGAACTGCACCAATTCGTTTTCCAATAGACTCCTCACACAGGACAATGTATGCCCATCCTGAGAATATGTCCTTTATTTTCCCCCTTGACAATCATTATTAACGAGAGATGACAGGGAGAAGGAGAACTATTTACGGAGTAGGATGTCGAGGTTAGGTAGAATATCGGGATAGGTAGAACATAATGATGGGCGAGTGACTGAATAGTGATGGTGATTTTACTTGTCAGCAACATACTCCAGGCATAAAGCTATTTTAGGAACGAGGGTTAATCACAAAATAGAAATTGCCTTTTACCTATACATAGAATAAATAAAGAGTATTTGATTTTTTAAACTATCAGAGTGTATAGAGAGGAACTGTCTTTAAAAGGTCAATAAGAGGTTAGGTAAATTGAAAGGGGGATAGCATGAAGGAGAATGAAGGAGTCTGGTGGCAAATATTCATGAAAGGAAAAAAAGGTGGGAAAAAAAGAAAGCCTGGTGAACGTTGTTTATTATAATGAGAACTCCTAACCATGTTCGATGAAAGTCCTAGCCAGAAGGAATCTTGATACATTAAAAAATGCGAATCTATTAAAACAATAGATTTGATAAGAAGAGGTTATTTTTTAGACACGGAATGAAATGTGTACTCACAATGCTGACTAGGTCTTGGTAAGTAACCGAGCTTCGCCCGTTTACCGCCAATGTCTCCAACACCTCCAATTTATGTGGCGCCACCTGGGAGCGGAAACGGGCATCAGCGAGAAGAGACCGGAAGTCGTCCACAGAGACTTCCCCTTGTCCTTCCGAGTCATACTGAAAGAAAACAAAATAACCACATGGATTACCTCGTTGTGAACATGTTTTAGCTAACATTAATTAGGGCCGCTGTTCTGTCCAATGGCATCTGCTACATGTGTAATGACCAATGTTTTTTTTTTGTATACTCATTTTCATTAATGAAATCACGAACTTATACAAGTCCGTTATGAAATGAACTAGATTCAAAGGAAAAGAATATACCCATTCATCAACTTGTACTTCTATTGGCGGGTATAAACAATGAATTAGCTTCAAATCTGGGTTTGTGTTCACATTTTCTAAAGACTAACTTATTTTGACCTAGTAAATCCGGTTTAAACACGACTTAGAAGACCTCCTCGACCTCTCGCTCAAATGGCCTTAAACAGCCTGTTATGTATTTCGTATCTGTATTCGTGATTGTTACACATCACGTAAAGCACGAGCCTCGTTTTAAAACTGTCACCAGAAGTGAATCTTTCTGATTATGCATATTTCAGATTCTTTCGCTTTACTTCCCTTTGTCATCCCTATTTATCATCGATCGCACACAATTGATTAGCACAATTCGTTAACTGGTACTAGGATACCAAAAGGTATGACCTGTTTAACCCTTCTCGCATCAGGTGCTCAGGCCAAGCACCAATGAGACTAGATGGTGGACAAGACCTGGCCTAATACATGTATACATGTGTTCGCACTGTAGACAAGGCTTCCAGGCCTACCGAAGCATAACGTCCCCGTTCACGGCCTTCTGCCCACTGATTCTGGGCAAACTCCTGTCAACGCTTCACCAGCTGTCTGTAGTACCAGCCTAATAACTCCTGATATGGCGGATGACACCAATGACTGTTTGTATGACATTGTAGTTCACACCATCCATGAATGTTTAGAAATATATATCAAAGAGGAATTCCGTAAACGCGCAAAGCACTCAAAATTTCTTAAAATGTGCTAGTTACCTACAACATTTGATATCACATTAATAACTTTCGGGGCCACATTCCAAGTTATAGCTCACCTGTTGGTTAAAATTACCACAGAACTGGAAGTCACTTGGTCGTGGCACATACTCTATTCATAACTACTGACACAATATTGTTGTTTTACATGTTTGCGACTTAATGCAATCTCTCTGTAAATGAAACGGAAGAAACAACGAAATTGGTGTTTTGTGTTAAGATATTTGGAGATATCATCGTGTAAGAATACTTACCGATTCTTCTCTGGGCATAAATATTAGGAAAGAGTTAAGTATAAAGGAGGTTTGGGCCCACACTAAATATGAAGATGGCGAGTGGATCTGTGTATATCTAGGAATAAGGGGCTACCTGTGACTGTCCTAAAGAGTAACAGCCTGGAGGGACGAAGGAAACCAGACACTTCCCCTAATGTCACCCAGTATCGATTCCACCTCCTGCCAATTGACGGTCTCGAGATGAATCACCGAGCGGGTGTTCCTCCTGTGTATTAGCTGTCGCATCGCCATAATAGTCTGGTTGCCAGAGAGGACCAAGTGCAAGTCTAACATAAAGATTTCTGAATGTGCCAAAATAACTATTACTGTCTATGGAGCATTAGTTTAAAGAACAAAGGATTCACTAGAAATAGTTTATTCCAGTGATATGTAAAATAGTTACATCGACAATATACGGAAGACTGTGTGCGCATCTAGCTTAACTAATTCTAGTTCTCTTGTAATTTCTTAGATACGTATTATGAATCATTTGTAAACTATTTCTTAAATACTTCTTCAACGTTATGACCGAATTCTTTGTTTGAAATAGGCTATGATACAAGAACACTTAATTTGACGATATTTGAATATATATGAGGAATATATCGAAAACATCATTTGGCTCGGGTATCCCAAGAATTATATCATATATCGTTTATTAAATTTGTTTACTTTATTCTTTCAAATGCAAACACATTTCAGTTTTGCTTCTGGCAGAATTGAAACAAGGAGATTCTGTAAACAACTAGCGAAAGATGCTTCTTGTTAGATCACAAAAGTATGAACCTATTAAATGCCATTGTGGCGGCTATCTTGTCTTATGTTTCTCTCAAAGCGTGTATGATTATATCAGCCATACATCAGGGTATATACATCTAGGAGAGTAAGCCCCACAAAAACAGGGTCTACTGCTTAGTGGACCCTACGAGGAGTTATGGAGAGATAATTCTGGTGCTTTATTCAAACCACAGATTGCATCATCAAACTACTGATTGCGATTGGCT
The DNA here is from genome assembly GCA_950022655.1 of Alentia gelatinosa. Classification (NCBI taxonomy): domain Eukaryota; kingdom Metazoa; phylum Annelida; class Polychaeta; order Phyllodocida; family Polynoidae; genus Alentia; species Alentia gelatinosa. The sequence goes on from OX465579.1 coordinate 84,250,138, forward strand.
CTTGGTAATGTTTTACCTCTAACACACCAATTTCTACCACATTTTCAACTACAAAGTTCTGTTTGCTAAAGGCCCTACATCCAATGCCTGTTTAAAGCAGTTGGAATTGGGTCGTAACGGATGTGTGGCAGAACAGAGAGTCTCGCCTTGTGATGGCTGTGAAGCAGTTCGATGACATGTATCTTATGTATCTGTAATGACTTCGACATAATATAGGATGAACTGTTAAAGCAATTAATTTAATCATAAGAAGATAATGGTTGCATCAATGTATTGCGCACGTTATCCACTAGGTGATAGGGGAGTTCTCATTGCCGGGTGAGAAGCCTAACTATAAAAGAAAAGGCTTGGAGAGAGGTCATAGGAGACATATTTTTACATCCATCCCATACTCCATCCTTCCAGCCACTTATACTAGATTTCCCTTCTGAAGAGGAAACTAGAGGACAGTGACAACACACACACATCAATGTCATACATAAACATCCCTTTTGGATAAGTTCAATTGAATTCCTCACTGTGCTGATAATGTCTTTTTTTACTACACTATCAAATCGAGGTGTGCCACTTCATACAAAAATAAATTAGATTGGTCACAGTAAACAGAACATGGTTGCCTATCAAATATATCGCAGGCTGATGGTTTCGTATCGGAGGAATCGATCATTCTAACAGTGAAATCGCAAATATGTTTAGCTCAAGCCTAATTCAAAATGCGGTATATGATAAAATATAATGAACTTAAAAGGCTCTCTAGAGACATATAGGGAGAGCGTCCTAACTTGTGTGAAGACAAGAAAGCTTTGTCATAGAATACTCTACCATGGATAGGGAACTGTGCATCTTATATCGAAACATAAAATCCAAATACCAAAAGCTGACCTGGATACGATATGTTTGTCGATATTACTGGCAGCTATCTCATTCCAAGGAAGTCCAGTGGCACAGCCGCGCCACCTTAGCGGCCAGACTAGGAACCACGGCTGGGCAGCATCAGTGACAACCCGGATCAATAAAGAGCTCGGTCATGATTTAAAATGACGGCGGTTATGGGGTTAAACTGCCATCACGTGACTTAAGACCTGCCACCTAGCGGCCATCTCCCAGTTCCCGTGGTGACATGTGGGGGAACTAACCGCGACAGTATGATGTGAATGTTGGTGGGAATGGCGGGGCTGAGGGAAGTGTAGCCTCAACCGACATTCCAAAAGTGGCCGTTAGGGAGAGACCTATAGATAGGGTATTCACTTCTTGTAGCCAAAACAGCTTTTCACGTGCTGTTGAGCCAATCGTCAATACCACTGATGCCCCAAGGGAGCTACACTGGTGTCTGTGTCGGTGAAAATCCACATTTGTTCATCTACAGATGGCGCCACTAGGGGTTTCTGACAGCTGGCAGAGAGATCTCGCGTGGCTGACAACTAACGCAAGAACTGTGGGCAGTAATCTTCTAGCCTGTAGTATGGTCAACATTCACCAGACGGCGTCGTTTATGGCTTAAGGTAGACCAGTCGGAATCTGGTGGCTGAGGCAGGGTCACAGCTGCCCGAAAGCATGGTACATTCAAATGGCGTCAAACATGAATGAGCCAGGCATGGGCAACGAAGTTAAAGAGGCTGGATTTGGCCCACTTGATTCAGGTAAACTATGGACTGTAGAACAGTCCCAAGGCGGTATTAACACTTTGTAAGCAGGTCAGGGTGAAGGTCGTGGTTTGCTCTGAATGCACTTATTTGCTGCTGGGCTTACTATATTCCTTATATGGTATTGAAGAAAAAGAGACACCTCCATGCAGGAAAATAAACAAGACAGTTTGGAAATAGGTCGAAACAAAAGGAAGGTAAATTTCTCAATATTGCTTTTGAAGAAAACTTCGATATTGTTGTGATTCAATGAACCAATGCATTTTCACTGTTGTTAGATATGCTATACATAATGACAATTGGTTTCTTGACTGTATTCCCTGACAGAATTACCATGTACTTGTCAAGTGGTTGCAGCCCCCTATTATCACTCAAGCATCTGTCAAAGTCATGAAAGTTCGTTTTCTATTAGGAATTACATTTAGTTTGAACGTTTATGTATGCTGATGAATAGCATACACTTGGATATGTTAGAAGAGCACAGATTGTGAATTCGGTTTTAATCATTAGAGAAACTTAACCTATTCATATGACAGTTAAGGTTTGTTTGGTTTTCGCTGGGTTTGAATCTGTGCTATTTTTAGCACTGCCAATGAGAAAATTCTCACGAGCATACAATCAGCGACCATCTCAGTTAGACTGGAACAGACCCTTCTCAGGTATGCTGGTTCCCCGGTCATCCGCTAGGGGGCTTGGCAAAAATAGACCGCATAGAGAGCCCGATGAAATTGACCAGGTTCTGGCCCACTCTCCATGCAGAGATCCTGCGCTCTACTTCCTCTGGCCGCTTGTATCTCTGCTCCAACCTGCTTGTTGGGGACAGAATCCGTCCCATCCGCCAGTTTTTCAATTATTCTAAATTCTGAGTGCTTTGGGGAGTACTTTGTGTATGATATATTTATAGAGATACACATATATTTTATATGGTAAAGGATATACACTCATTTCTGTTATTTGATATTTCAAACCAGACACAGTCTCTGGGATCACTTTCTTTAGTGGAAAACACCTCATGTGTTATTGGGTTTTGTTTTGTAAACATGACACATGTGCTTACTTGAAGGGGCAGTCTAATCAACTGTGGATTCACATAATAAAGTGGTTCAGATCTGAAACCAAAACAGCTTTATTGGCTATGAAGCTCATTTAACAAATCTCAAATTTCACAACTCATGATATATGAGTTCTTTGAGTCTCAAAACTTTTCACAATTGCTTTGTTTTGAATCTGAAATTTTAGCTGGTTCCCCTATCCTTATTTAGATACCAGGGAACCAGTGTTGGGCTGAGGCAGAAATTAGCAAGCGCTAGCGCCATGAAAGATCTGGGAGGAGAGTGGTTCTGGACAAGATGGTGTGTGTGACGGTGACCGAGGCCAAGACATAACTGAACTGCAATCACACTGTCAATATAGAGAATGATATATGAAGGCATATATAGTCGGTGAATTATGAAGTGTAAAACTACTTTGGTTGTGCAATGTGTAGTGACAGCAACCGACTGCCTAGTCTTCACTAATCTGCACCAGACTGAAAATAAACAACATGGTGCATGTGATGTGGCATGAGGTATGAGTCAAAGCTACAAATCAGAGAAACTGTAATGTTCAGAAATAGGCCTAGGAGGTCACAGATCTAGTGGGAAAATGATGTACTTGAATACTCTCTTGTTAATAAATATATCATACTCACTGTCCGAGTTATTTTTCAAGTGTGAGTGGCGCTATTATCGCTCAGGCATCTGTCAAAGCCATCCACGTTCGTTTTCAATAAATATTTCAGCTATGATATATTACTATACACCTATGGGCGAACGTCTATGAAATACTACCCGCTGCAATGTCCATTCACATTTGAAAATTGAGCTGGTTCCTGGGTCTGTCGCCCACTTTCAATGATGCAATCCAAAACCAACGTTCAACCACTGCCAGTGTAGGCTGGTTCCCTGCCCTTATGAAATATAGTACAGGTAACGCCTAGCTAGGGAACGGCCTTGAACTGTCAGTCACGCTAGCTCTCTTGGTTCAAAGTCTAGGTCTGCCAAGGTGGCAATCTCCCAGCAGATCTTTCATAGATGAGCACAGGATCTCTACTAGGAGAGTGCCAAGGTGGAGCAATCCCACAATGTACCAGGAAAATGGCGGGGTTACCCATAATGCACCGGAAAGTGGCAGGCATTGCCTTACGCTGGTTCCCCGGGTAGCCGCTAGGGATAGCCCGATGGATATGCCTGATTTTGGTAACCTCGGTAAGCGCATGCTTGGAGCATAGACTGTGAATAATCAAGATGGCGTAATACCTGACTGTTATCGTTCGATACAGGCGGGTACCAGCCAAGCGTTGCCTGGCCCAAAGTGGGATTCACACGATGGGATCCATGAACCTTATAAAGCGTTTGTCTGAGACAAATCCTGTTGAGATTGGGTACTGGAGCACAATCTACTCGTCTGAATTGTATGGTTCTATTTTGCTGAGACAAGTTTTTTCCTTGGAATTGTCGGCGACAATCATCTCATACAAGGAACAGAATTTCATGAGATTTTGCCTTAAAGTGGGATTCACACGATGGGACAAATGGACCTGAGACCTTTGCACCAGTCGGCTATTATTTCCAGATGGGCACAAAGTTTCACAGATTGGGGTGTTCTAAAGTCTCAGGGTAACATGGCGGATTCAACTCACATGGGAAGACTTACCAGGTACATAGTCTCACCCCTACACAGAATACACAGGGTACACAGTCACCGACTCAGGGTACTTCCCCATGTAATTAGGTGTTATTTGGAACCACTGAGCTCAAAGATTGGGGGAGAATGTGTGAAATACATTTATCTCACCAAAATGCCCCTCTAAATTTTAAACCTGTTTAAAGTCAAAATCTCATGAGATTCTATTCCTTGTTAGGCGTGATTGTCGCAGACAATGGCAAGGGAAAAATTGTCTCAGCAAAATGGAAGCCTGTCATTCACACCAGGAGATTGTGTTCCAGTACCGAATCTCAACAGGATTTGTCTCAGACAAACGGCCTGTGAGGTACGTGATTCCACCCGTGTGAGTCCCACTTTAAACAGGTTTAAAATTTACAGGGGCATTTTGGTGAGACAAATGGACCTGCTGCGACTATGTACCTGAACTAGCCAATAGGAGGCCAGCAATCATGATTATATGTTTGTAATACCCCTCACCTCAAGGGTTCTGTGAGTCCCAGGGTGACTCTTCAATGTAACTATGTTTGAGATTATGTAACAGGTGTGTCCTCCCATGTGAATCAAATTCAACATTTTTCCTTGAGACTAATCAAAACTCTTTGCCATGAGAATTTTGTACCAACCGAGAATTGTCTGAGACTAGGGAAAAGGTGTGAAGCACACCAATCTCAGGTACGTGGGTCTCTACGTGTGAATCCCACTTTATGTGTGAATGAACACATAGGCCAGGCTTCCAGGCTATTGCCGGTAGTCCACCCATGCAGTAGTACCTGCCTGAGAGTACAACTTATATGTGCAGATATCAGCCAACTTGTCAGGCTGCCCTGTGCGCCTCCAAACTGCCTGCGTAAGAGACTAACTAGGAGCCAAAAGTATGTTCATCACAAATGAATGAGCGTGCAATTATAAATGAATAACAATTCAAAGGTTTGAGTCAGATTTAGCCTATGGATAGTTTTCTGTAATCCACCTCCACCCAGTCAACTTGTCATTTCTCTAACTGCCTGAGTCTAGGATCAAAACATATCAAGCAACAGTGGGTCAATGAGGTATTTCGGTCTTGAGTGATTGGTCATGTTCAGCTGGGCACACCTCTGAGACCCTGAGACACTGGCTCCCTGCTCTGTTCTCACTACCACAGTGAACAGCATGCAGATAGTAAAGGGATAGTTTTCTGGAAGCACACTGAAAGTTCAATGTGACCACTCTAACCTCTAGATGATGTATTTAGCATGTGCAAGCACGCTCTAATAAACTCCTAGATTGTAGTACATCTGAGGGTTGCCAGGCGAAGCAGGGAATGGATTTAGATGGACTAGTAAATTCTGGAACCGAACCTTCCTTCTTGTCTCATTACGTCGTTAGAATTGACGCAGGTACAGTGCTCTGGCGTTTTTAAAGATTTGTAAGGGCTGTTGTAAGCGTAAAGTGTGTAAGCCCTGTTCCCCTAGTCTTAATTACTATATATATCTGCACGAGTGAGCAAGTGAGCAATGCGGCAGTTACTATTCGAATCAATGTTTGGTTTGCACAAACCTATACATCTCCATCTGGTTTACAGACTCAAAATAAACCTATACCAGTTTGGGTTTTTTAGTAGGTAAGACTGTCAAAGTCGGACGTTTTAGCATGTAGTAATGATGAAGTCTTGACTTCTCAACATAGACAAATATGAAGTCTAACTTCTTACGGCGTAGCAGTAGCTAAGGTTTGACTTCCCACATAGGAAAATGTTATAGTCTGACTTTTCAGATGTACCAAAGATGAAGTTTAATCCTTTCACCATGGCAAAATATCAAAGTCTGACCTTTAAGCATGTAACAATTGCTAAGCCTTGACTTTTAGCGTATAAAGTCACAAGGCTGTGCAGCCACCACACAGCTGCCGCCAGTGAGCTGTGACCTGCTCCACCGCACTTAATTCTATAGAACTGCCTGACAGTGGTTAACACAGTGCCCATGTTGCGCCCCAGCCTCTGCAATTTAGTATGCTTGATGGAACTATAACACTGACTTTTCATTGGAACCTGTTCCACTGGGCCGACAGTATGGCCACAAATGAATTTATGTTTTTGTTAATAAATTTACTCTGTGTATCCTATAATATTTCACCAACTAGGAAAAAAACTGAACTTTTTCCAAAGTGTATTTCGCCTTTCTACTTTCTTCACGTACGGCATTCCACCCTAACAGGGCATCTTGCAAGTCACACTAAAACGCTCTCCAGCATCATATGGGGGCAAAATCAGAGAAAGCTTAGTGCCTAAAGGAGTGTAACAGTGAGATCATTTGGAGCTTACCGACTGCTCATGTGGATGTCAAAATAGAGCTTGTTCGAAATGTTCGATACTTTATGGCAGGGTTTAATGAGTACCTTGCTGTTCCATCGGAAACGGGAATAACATCAGCCCAAGCCTTTGCAGTAGTAGGCCACTCAACAATCAGGTCTTCATGTTACAAACCCATCCAAAGCAGGGACATGACACACTATTACAAATCATATCCAACAGCAGCAGTACAATCGAGTATCACAAAACATATCCAACAGCAGTGGTACAACACGGCATGACTAAGGTAACATTATGTGACGGCACTGGTACAGGATCAAAATACGTATCCAACAGCAGTGGCACACCACAGTATTACAACACATATCTAATAAGAGTGGTACAGTACTGAATGAACCCATCTCCACAGGTTTTCATGTGCTGAAACAATTGCCCTCTATTGTTCCCATAAGAACCTCTACAGGGAGTTAAGATGCCATCAGGCCGGTGCTCTGAGCATGTTATCAGTCTGCTAATATTCTCCTGAGAGCAACAGGCAGGACTTTATTGTCTTTGAGGCCATTTTCCACTATTACCTCTGATAGATGTGTCAGAATCCACTGACCGATATTTTCTATATCCTAACGTAAAGTATAAATTGAAAAAAAGCTTACTAATCAGTGTACCATTTGTTTTTGCATTTTCTGGCACCACCGAACCATAAATTCGTTGCTAATGAAGTCAATCCAGTTTGAATTTGACGTTAATGAATTTGGTCACGAATCCGAAAAAGTGGTCGGCAGGCAAAACGTTGGCAAGTAGAAATTGATCACTGATAACAAGGATCACCCCTTTGGCAAGTGGGAAATAAACTATCCATGATGAGATTCACTCATATGTAACGTTTGGCCAACTATTCGGCACTGATCTGTAGCCAGAAGCCACTGAGCCATTATTTGGAATTATTGATACCAGATCGATAGAAGCAGGCAATGTAGTGAAATAGACAATGGTTATTGTGGTCAATAGTATGCAAATGGTATTCAATTGACTGATTTCTTAACCAACCAACTAAATTAAACCAAACCTGTCTAGGAAATATGAGTTGGTAACCACCCCATTGGTCAATAGAAACAAAAATACAGACCACTCAATAATTTCCATCCCGAATGGCAAATAATTGTTGGGGTTTCATAGGTAAATGCCACATGGCAATGAAAGAGGGAATGCAACCGGTTGCATGTTGCTAAAATTCGTGCAACACGGCACCACACTATCAAAACAACCAGTCGTAGAAAACAGCGAACAGTCGCGCATGACACTGTGACCACTGAGACAAACGACTAGGGGTATGGAGTCTCGCGGGGGTTGGTGCATTGTGATGTGACTGCAGATAGGACTCATGCCCCCTCCCTGATACCCGCGCGCCGAGGGCTCGTAAGGCCGGCCGGGGGTCAGTGGTTCTCCCTTATCTTCCCCAACCGCCCACCGCCCGTTGCCGGCCGCACACCGCTTATCTCCACACACACGTGTGCTTATGTTGCCCGCGGCAGCCCACACAGTCCAACCAGGCCTCACACAGTCACATCACAGTATGAAGGGAGGTGAGGCGGAAGGAGGGCTATGGGGTGGGTAGAACGGAGCAGCACTGGGCGTGGAAAAATGTCCAAGGAGTTATCATCCATTCTAATTTGTGTAGACAGGTTTCATATTGAAGTAGCGCCCTTAAAGATTTCTTCTCTAAAAATTTGCTAATCTAATTTGCTAAACTTTCAAATCTAAGCAATGTGCCGTAATAAGGAGATGGTTCATGCTAGGTGCTTGAACATTCCCTGGCAAGCCTCAGGATTTTCACAAGTATAGAACTCTGTGTATTTGCATGGATTTTACGCATCATTGTATTGGGTATCGGGTTGTGGGCATCAGCTTCATAGCAGATCTCTTTTGCCACTTGGCTTTATTTGTACGACCACAAACTCTGCTAGGAAAGTATGTGGTAGCCTAGACTTGATACCAGTCAAGAAACATATTATAGTAGGACCGGTATTGTGTGCTGACGAGCGACATTGAACTTTGCAAATGAGGCTCTCAATAATAGATCCTCAAAATAGCTTTAATTTAGCTAATTCCACTTAGGTTAAAAATGAAAGGGAATACAATAAAAAAAACTTTCAGAATATAACTGATAAACCTTAAAATATGTCTCTAAATATCACACCCATTTCACCTGGCCAGAGAAGTAAGTACAATGTACTCGTAGCCTAACCTGGCTTAATATGTGTTCACGCTTTTGGCTAGGCTTCCAAGCTAGCGGTAGTCAGCCAGTGTGGTGAATGTGGTGAATGGTGGGTGTTTACTGAGCGTAGGAAATACGCTAAGATACGCTGCATATTAGGTTATGGACCTCCAAAGTGCTGAAAAAGCTTTCCTTTCACTATCCGTGTGCAGCTCTGTGGTATTGTAAGGTGCAGAGGACAGTGTCATAAGTGTTATAGATGATTGTCATAACCGCACATGACCGATAACTACAGACCGAAATGGCCTGCTGGGGTGGAGAGCAATGATCAATCTGTTCACCCTCTTGGTCGCCTTGCCTCTTCGTAGTGCTGGCAGGTCATGCTTGCATGCAAGCATTATGTAAAGCGATCAGGGTGGGGAGTTAGCTCAGTGGTAAAGAGCACTGGACTTGTAATCCCAAGGTTGTTGGTCTTTGTGGGTTCGAGTCCCACTGCAGCCACCTTTCTCCTTCACCTCCAGCAGCACTTGGTAGATTTACTGCTGTATCAAAGGCTCATCCTCCTCATACCATGTCTATGTGGTGTGGGAAATAAAAGGACTCTTACCTTGGTAAAAGTGTAGGGGTAAGATGTCTACCTAAATTCATCTCATAGATTCAGTCAAACCCAAAATAAGTCTAATAGAATATGTTGGATGTTAAACTACCCTAACAAACAAACAAACCGAAATACAAAAGTGCACTAAAAACCGATGTCACTCTCAATAAAGTCGATGGGTGGACTTTTTGAAATGTGTTACCTAAAACCCATGTACACAGTGCACCTACCAAAATATACACTGATTCACTGTTGATCAGCTAGTCTGAAATGGGGCACTGGCTAAGACAAAATGGTGCCTAGTACCTGGCCTAATATGTGTTTCTGCAAAAGGCCAGGCTTCCAGACTGGTACACAGAGGCAGTTCGTGGTCGGCTATAGTTTAGAAACCATGCAAACAGCCTTTTTCCATACCAGTAACACACGGCTCTGTGCGCCATCACAACCTGACAGTAACCAGCCACGAATGTATAGGTCATTAGCCAACCCTTGCCAAAATTGTGGCTAGACATGGAATTTCCCGTCATAGACACCAGCGTAGATTAAATAAAAGGTGTTGAGTACACAAATACACAGACATTTGGTATGTGTGAATTATGATATTTTCCCATACCTTTTTCTTTATAATCAGTGCCACATTTCCATCGTTTTACGGTCTTCGTAACAAAAAGCTAATGACCTTTGCCTGCACATAAAATTATGAGTAACATCTGAGAGTAAAGAATATCACTTTCATATCCATGTTTTGTTGTGCAATATAGTTAGGCTGTTGCAGTTTCTCAAACCTGTCTATAATTACAACAGAAAATACCAAGCTTGCAGGTTTTATAGAAGACCGGAGAGGGTCCTGTTTTAGCTATGCCCAACTGTGACACAATCCATGAGCTCAATACAATCCACCATATCATCTGGGAAGTACAGAAGTATAGTACACGTGATGTGTCATAAAACACTACTTCTTAGTTGCGAGGAGAACTTACAATAAGAAAGCTTTCGGCTAAATTACTTAATGCATCTAAGAGTTGATACTATTTCCATAACAATACAATACAATATCACAGTAATCTATCACAGTATTCCATACTCTGAGCCAGCTCTCTTTTAGCGTCCGTATTAGTACTACGAGAAGGATACTTGGTGAGCACTCCGTGCATTGGATGAACTCATTGTCGCTCTTATAGGAGAGATCCTACACTGCAAGTTACCCCAGGCAACGGATGAATCTGCTAGGAGATTCTGTGAAGCATGCATGTTAGATTCGTGCACCCCTTGATATTTGCAGGGTATGGCCTGATGATAGCAAAGAAGCAATCTGAAAAGCTCTTACCTACTCTCAGTAAATTGCTATTGCAATACACCTGGAACCGTGCTTAATGGAGAGACCCACATCTGAGCTATTTGGTGGCGTTTGATAACAACTACCAGGGCGAATCTATGCAATTTATGCAATAAGGTTCACGGGGAAAGGTGTGCTATGTAACGGATCCTCCTCATTGTTCCTCATTAATTTAGTTCCCATAGAAGTCTGCTGGTATTGGCCACTGACTGCTCTTCAGTATCAAATAAACGGTGGGGTGTGGAGTATACCTCGTCTTATTGCATTTTATAGGGATCAATACAAATGGAATCTTCAAACTATACATTTGAGGATCACTGAACGATTAGGATGCTGGCTGGTTGTGGCCTCATTGTGTAATCTTTGCCAAAATAATCGTTCAATTCATGCATTCTCTTATGCGCAATTATTTCTTTTTGAATACCATTGGCAGTTTTATCCATCAATATGGGTAACATAAAGATGGTACTTAGTGCAGTGATATTGGTATTATAAGGGAGTACACATGTCCAGACATGTCAGTAGTATATGGAAAGGTACCACCAGTTTACTATTATACAGTCTAACCCCGTTTAAGGGGGAGCCCTCCGTTCCTGGCCCTTAAGTAGGGTGTCCCCATAGGTGAGGTAGACCTAAGCATCAAATAGATGGAAAACATCCCAATCAAAGGAATGGTGTGGAGTGCCCCTTACGTGGGTTGTCCCCTTAAGTGGTGTTCGACCCTATGTTAGAATGTTTTCTAAGGAAAGAGGATGGTAGAGTAGAGGTATGTGCCTTATGATATGATTGTATGGGCTTTGGATATGTGCGCTTATTCTTTTGACAATTATTGTCCTTGTGATCATTGTTACCATATATTACAATTCTCCCAGAGGAAAGCTCATTGTCCAAGTAGAATATCTGTAACAATGATGCAATTTATTGTCAAGATTGCCCCATGTGACTCACTCAAACAGTCATTGGTCAAGAAGAAGTGGTGATTTAGGTATCCAGGAATGATTGAGAAATCAATTTCTGTCTGACATGGTGGCTATCATTGTGGTAACATCTATAGTCAACAGACTACACTAACGATTCAATTGCTATCGTAGATAAAGAAACTGCTATCTAATTACTAAGATAAAGAAGTTTAGATTTCATCAGAGGGAACAATTAGTGCACCATTGATTAGTCCTCTAGCACAGAGTGTTTCAAAATAAGTAGACGGCCTATAAGCATGTTTCCATCAGCTGACAAAAACGGTCAGTTGTGTTAGATATTGGTCAGAGGTGGCCACTGACTGCAAGTCTGCACCGTTTCATAGGTGAGGGTAGAAATTTACGTAATGTTTCCAATTACAAATAATCAATGATTTCCAAAGCATTTCTTTCCTGCTTATAGCTTCAAGGATCACCGGCGAAATCAAAGCAGTTTGAATTAGTCGGTGTGTGGGTATGTCTGGACTTGGGGTGTGCGTGGAGGTTGAAGATGGCAGATGGGTCGGTCCAGCCTTCCAGATTTGTTGTGAAGATTAGGAAAGCTGTATCCCACATGGAGGATGCCTACCCGGCCTTGCTGTACCGAGGATATATTGCATGGGCTGTATGTGGTTTGTAGCTGTGTGTTCTGTGTGACTGCACATTGAAATGGTAGGTTGGACCAGTCCACAGGTCTGATATTCCGTAATTTAGTAATGAAGGAAGGTGAGGCTCATATGGTTTGTTGGCCCTGCATTATGGTAAAGGGTCTGAGGTCTAGGGTGTAGGTGAAGTGGAGTATGTTGAATGGGGGTTGAGTAGTGATAGGGCAGGGTGGGCCAGTCTACTGAGTGGTTTAGTTTGGTAATAAGGTAAATGAAACCGTGTCTCATATGGAAGTTGATAACGCTGCCTCAGTATAAAGAGGGTAGATTGTGTGAGCAATGTATGAGGTGCAACTGTGTATTGAGTGAGGTTGAGTGCTGATAGGGCAAGGCGGAACAGTCCACCTCGTAGTGCAGATTAGTAATGGAGGTAAGTGAAGTTGTGGTTCATACAGACACTCCTAACACTCCCCTAACAAGCCCTCCCTTCCCCAAGGAGCTCCAACTGGAGGGACGCAGATGAGCCCACCCCATTCCAGTGTTCGTGTCCAGCCGCCATTAAACCCCACAGCGCCTAATTGAGCGGGGAATGGGGCGCCACTGAGCCTGGGCGCCGATCATTACACCGACACCAGCCCACCTGACGACCACCACACAGTAACCCCGATTCAATGTCAACGCGACAGCCAGCTGCCAACTGGTACTTGTTGCTTCTGTATCATTTATTAGCAATATGTGTATTTTTTGTGATGTCCCCCACGCCCCGCGTTCGCCATGATCAATATCATTTGTGAAATATCTTTTCACTACACTAGAATACTATGGTTTTCGTTGTTGTTGTTGTTTTTCTTTTTATGGCTTGATTGTTTTTGTGTGTTTGTTTTGGGGAGGGACGTGGGGCAGTGGCCAATATGCTATGTGACCTGGAGGGCATTTCAAAACGTTTGGTCCTAGAGGAAGAATCTACCAGCGATTGTACCACCGATCAACGAGATATTTTAGGAGATGAGACAATTGGCCTTAAATAACTGGTGTCATCCAGTGAATTCAATCCTAGGTTAGGACAAGCGCTGAGATAGGTTGCAAAAGAGTTTCTAATTACTACAATTGGTGCCACATAGTGGGGTTTTTGTTAACTGATTTCATCATTGATCTGAGTTATAGATGAACTTCAATTTACATATTTCATACATTCTCCCTGTCACATTGCTATTTCATATTTAAGACCACGATTCACATATTTTCGCTGGTTTATTTGATACATATGGCTGATCTTTGTTAATTTGATTCAACTTCATAACAACCCAAAGTTTTATTTTCACATATTTCATCATGGAAGATGTGATTCTTGTATGTATTTTAAATTTTCATGAAAGAATAGCCTGAATTCTCTTCAATATGTAAAGTTACTCAAATACGGATATCACTCTATCCATTTGGTCTGTAGCTACAACAGAAAATCAATCTTGGCATGGGAGCTACTTAAAGCATTATGGTCTTCAGAACTAGTTCTGGAGTTGTAACAGCCCAGTTGTCAAAACATCGCTATAATTATAAAGAATACGTCAGCGATCAACAAAAGGTCTACAAGAATAGCAGGTCTATTCATTTGATTCAGTCAGTTATTCATTCACTGACTCCGAGGTATATTTAATCTAATTATAAAAGTAATATCGTAGTTATCAATGTAATTACTGGTTTGACGAATTAGTGAAGGGATGATTATGCCAAGTTGTCAAGTCATGTTTTATGATTATTGATTGTATTTGTGACATGTTCTCACAATCTGGGTCACATGTTATGTTACAGAACCTGGAACAATTTATCATATGTGAAATTTAAAATATCTAATGGCAGCCAAAACTCAATCGCTAGATGTCCTTTGTCCCGACAATTTCTAGTATCAAACCACTCCCGCTGCACCACCGACTGACTTCTTATAGGACAAGAACAGACATCGTTGGCGATTTTATCGGCCAATGGAAATCCACAAATACACATTTTTGGGAATACGTCACATTTCCTACAAGAGACAAACACACTAACCGTAATAAGTAAAAACATAGCAATGACGCCAATACTCACTTACTTATTGAGGTGTAGCCGATGATATAATTCAGAACGAGTTTGCAGTTCCAAACTGTTTCTTGGCTACTCTGAATTTTATTATAAGTATGTGTGTATTGACATCGTGACTAGGTTTTTTTGTCATTATATACCGCTTAGATTATTTATAACCTGCTAAAACTAACCATAACTTGACTCCGATGGCACTGTCACTTTCAACCAGTGCATGGTGAGTACATCACAAGAATAACCCGGAAGTCAAAAACACTCGCCTATCTGAGGTTAGGTATGCTCAAGCTTCCCGCTACTCATAGGGACTACGATTTGGAGAGTGTAACACCACTCTAATCGTATCTTCTGTTATATGCGCGTTTACCAAATGGCAGCCAAACATGGGCTAGTTAAGTAGAGAGTTAATTAACATATATTCTCATATGTAGAGTTATCACATCTAGCGTGTGTGTCATCTCTATTGCTTCGTGACTTCGGAGCCATGATAAAAACTCCCGTTGATAACTAGAAGTGCGTAATGAGCAAATATCAAGGTAAATACACAATATTACCATGATTTGGATCTGGGTGGCCGTATTCTCCGCGTAGTCGGCGCGTAGTAAAACGTATTACGTAGTGTCAACTACAAGGAGAAACGGCCACACAGATCGAAATCATGGTAATGTTGTATTTATTACTCATCTTTCGAGTAATTATTCGGAAAAAAATGTTGTAAATAATTAGAAATTCGACCCAAGCGCCGTGCATTGTTTATATAAATTAGTTCCCATAATGCCCGTCATGTGGCCCAAAAAGCCTTATTCTCTTATAGGAGATTCCGGAGGTACGTATTCTACTCAGTAGCGATCTGTAGGCTCCATAGGCTTAGCATGGAGACTCTGTATTAGGTGGGTAATAAATAGCATGGGGCTTTCACCTGATTCAGTTTAGATGACGTAAATATGCGAAATTAATCGGTAACAATGAGATGCACAGCGAGCAACACGCAAACAGACTGTCAGTCAGCATAACATGGTATGATTGCTGTAGCGGATATCATAAAGTGAACTGGATCGCATATGGACCTGGATTATTTGAATGCCCCATATTAGATACCTCCAAGTCTAGTTATAACGCATTTATTATCATATAGGGGGTTCGAAAAACATCTCCGGAGTCACAAAGCTGTGGCGGGTCACATTGACAACGTCATCTAGCTGTGGTTACCGACTTCCTGCTAGCTTAGTGTCAACTGCTGCTTATCCTATCGAGTGAAGTTGTTGTTATTGATTGTTTTGGCATATATGAGCTTAACCATATCATGCTAACAGCCCACGTTCGATATCTACGCATTACGCATCCTTATTTATTACGGACAGTTTATAAAATGTCACTTTTCATCAAATTATAATTTGTCTGGTAGTTGGATGTAATTTTATTCCGTTGATCTGAATACCGCTCCAGTGATTACAGCCAATAAAAACTTTAATCACTGGCTCAAACTTGTCCATTGATTATATACGACTCTAACGACATCTTGCCTCCCTCGTCTTTGTTAACCAGTAACAGCTCAATTTAACTATTTACGGATTGGGGCATCACCCTATCCAGGACGAATGATGTATTGAGGCAGCATTTCTACAATACATGTATTTCAAAAAAATGTTTTAACAAGGAAAGAATGGACCAATAAACGTGGAATTTTCACAAAATGTAGGTAAAACATCAATGTTAAGATTTCTTGGCACAATAAACAATAATACTAAGGAACATGTGTCCAATCACGTGATGAAGCAATCGACTCGTGAGTTTGAACGAGTGTGCCTGTCTCCTGGCAGTAAACACTAGGCAGGCACCCGTCCTTGGTCAATTGATGACTCCACATGTAATTCCGCCAAGTGGACACGCAACCTCTAACCTTAAGAACCAAACCCAATTTGCAGAAACCAATCCACTAGGGATTGGTTTCTAAGCTAAAGTAGCTGTTACAAAATCCAAAGTGATTACATTTTCATTGCAAAGAATGAAAGGAGGAAAAGGTATTCACTCAAATCCTTGACTATGAGAGGACAACATAATTGGCTTAAGAATACTACTGTACAGAGACCGAGAACGGCCATCCCTACGGACTCAGTAAATATGTTTCTTATTACTATACACCTCCTAATCGTTTCAAACGCCGTTTTATTAACTTTTCTGCTCTGCGATTCACACACCATTCCCGTACAAAACCACTGCCATATATACACTACGGCCCGCTGTTATGGCGGGCGCGAACATTATTCATACTACACCCCTAGCAGCGGGTAGTATTTCATACATGTTCAGCCACAGTTGTTTAGGTAAGCGCCAAATCCACTAATGCGAATCTAGCGGTCGCACAGGTTCGCTTAGAGCTCGCACGGTCGCATGAAAAATTCGCTTCAGTGGATTATACATTCACATGTTGGTCGCTTGGTACCATGCGCTTGGGAGTCATCTGTCTCATGTTCGCATGTACATGCTACCGGCATGCGACAATATTAAAACCATTTGATATTTTCGCATGTGTTCGCATGGTCACATGTATTCGCATGGTCGCATTGTCCCATGGTCTTTCGAGAATTCTATGTGAATTCAGTCGGCTGAATTCAGTCGGCTTACCACCACCTCCACTGTCAGTACCATGATAACTACAACTACCGCCACAGCCACGTTCAGAACTATAACCATAGTAATTTCAATTGAAAATGAGTATAGTTGTCAAACGTTTCTGTGATTGTGAGACATACATTAAATTTTCTTGTTCAGGATAGAATGTTTCTTTTTAACAACCCTTACATTCCGACTTATTACAATTCGTTTTATGATTTTATAAGCCTTTATCAATAGATTACCAAAGAGTATCTGTATCTCATTTAGTTTTCAATCTGTGTCCTTACCACCACCATCACAAATATCACCACGATCTTCACGGTAAAACCATCATTACTGTCACCACTACTATGACTACCACTGTCGCCCATCCAATCCTCGTTAAAACGACTGGCAATCTAGCAGGCATCATCTGTCCAGCCAACAAATGAAATTACAAAGCCCTGGAGCGAACACCCGGTGATAGATGAGTGAACTGAAAAAGGTCCTGGTAATTTCCCCCCGAAGGCTCCTTCACACTGTGCGATAATGTTTCATTGCAATTCGCGGTGCCGAGTCAGAGGGGGGAGGTTGGGAGCGCACCTTATGTTTGAGGGAAACTGGTTTGTGGTACCCTAACATTTCGTTGGCAAAAAGTGCATTCTCATGCCACGAACGGACCTATTTCCAGTTGAAAAGCACTAACATGTCAACATTAAAACGAGGACAGTTTTTCTGTTCATTTTTGCCGAAAAGATAAGACTGCTTATTGCAAGTCGGCGTCAGTAATTACGTTACAAAATCAGGGCCGGAATAGCAGAGTGTATAAAAACGGAAGTGTCTTCGGTTAATGTTTGTCTGAAGCAATCATTTCTTTTACACTCAGTAAATAATTGCAAAATTATTATAAAAACCACTGGATCCAGATGGAAATTAATATCTAGTATAAATAAAAGTTAGACATGGTATGCAGTTGGCTGCGTTTGGCACTAAAGGCGGTGCCACTATAGTATAGTTTATAGACCAGCATATAGAGTTGAATATAGGTCTCAACCGAATGGGCCGAAAACCACTCATGCTTACAGCTATGCCAGGCAGTTACATTTCCTGTGTCTCACGGCATTCGGCCAGCTCATCTAGCCTTTTGTACATTGATTTCGGTTTGTGAGGAAGGTTTTGTGCACCAGAGATTGTCTCTAACAATTCTACCTACGGTCTCGCTTATTTGTACCCACCGATTTTCCAATTACCGGTCTTTGGTACTATTAGCTATATTAGAAGCCAACTATTCAATTTTTAGCAATTGTTAAGTAAAGAGAGAGAGAGAGAGAGATGCTGACGATCTATATAATTATATACAGAATCTTTTAATTGGCAGCAAATTTGGCTGACAATTTCACCACCGACAAATTCAGCCCAGGTTGATTTTATCCTTCATAATCTGGGCCATGGCATCAAAAAATCGATGGGTATGCAAAAGGTCCACAGGGGAGCATTGACCATCGATAGCCAGGGCTACCGATATCGTGTACCGGTCTTTAGCACCACCTACTGACCTCTCCAAAATAGCCCCCAAAATTGTTGAACACTTTGCCGGCAAGTGGAAAATAAAACATCTATTCTACCTATGTTCCAGTCCGATACATGAAAACTGACTAAATCTAAAATGTAGGAAAGAAGACGAACAACTGTAACTAATCCGCATCAGTATAATGAATAAAAGTTGAGCTGAGGCAGCGAACAATGCTGCGGCAAACAGTCGTACGGGTCGTGGAGGGAGGTTGGGAGGAGATGAAAAATGGTCTGAGGCTTAGAGTGGCTGTGGTAGCAATGATGATGGGAATGGAAGGGGGAGGAGGATAGAGTCAGTTGGGGTGAAGGTGGGGTGCCTGGTAGAGCGTTCCATTCATTATCTAGAGCGGTTTGTCATGGGTGTTCGTTCTTCCCAACGGCCTACACTTTGTCTCTACGTACTGCTCCCAGAGCCTGTTGCGTGGTGCTCCGTGTTACTGTAGAGGCATGCCACTGACTGATCATGTGAGCTCGTGGGAGATGTGGTCATGGAAAGGGAACTCTTTATTTGCAAGACTTGTATACAGAACACGACCACTGCGAGAAATGTTCAGCCACGCCATAAGGCCATTTTCCACCCGCCAAGAACAAGTCAAACAGTTTTCGGCGGCACAACATGTCCAACGATTTTTGGTAACCACATGTGTAAAGTCGGCGGATAATCAGTGCATGATGTCGGTAAACCTGGTTATCGGTAGTCCTTTTCCACTTGCCGACATGTTGGTTGCCAATACATTTTTGGAGTTGTGACCTATTTCATGAATGGCAAAATAAACCTGAAAATTTGTTGGTCAATGGTGGCCAAAACCTGTGAAATGTTTGTTTATAGATAGGTTGACGTCTTTCTGGGTTTTTTTTTCGATTTCCACTAAAACTTTATCGAAGAAAACTACTAAAAAGATGGTCGATAAGTGGAAAATGTGCAATACGCACATTACCGTCTGTGTACGTTTCCTGCACTAACAAAGAAATGCTGCACTTTTAAAGAAATGCATGAAGAATTAGAAGGACAACGGAGTCAGTTGGAATAGATACATCTGATAGTGTAGTCTAGCTTAAAATAAAA
This sequence comes from Alentia gelatinosa, assembly GCA_950022655.1. Taxonomy (NCBI): domain Eukaryota; kingdom Metazoa; phylum Annelida; class Polychaeta; order Phyllodocida; family Polynoidae; genus Alentia; species Alentia gelatinosa. The sequence continues at coordinate 84,269,793 of OX465579.1, forward strand.
TAAAAGTTACAAAATGAACAAAAAAACCATGAAGTCTTCTTTTGATAAATTGACGAATCATATCTTACAGATGTTAATTGCTAATATTTATAAATCACTCAGGTGACGCCACTGTGAAGCCATGATATTTTTCAGATTTATCAGTGATAACAAACTGTTTCTAACATCTCCTGCAAAGCCTTGTCACTCGCAGATAAGTGCAGACAATAAAATCACGATTGTTCTGTAACAGATGAGCGGGTATTCGGTCAAGCCCACCATCAAGCCTTCCTCCCGTAAATGATTTATGCTCGCGTAAAATTGCCGCGGGACGTAAGGGATTGAGTCGGAATCAAAAGCTGATTAGAACATGTTTACTATGCATAATTTTACACTGATTCTATGCAGAACACAATTAACTTTTTAGTCAGGGTTTTAGAGGAACTGAGGAATTATAAAAACAAAAGCCATGACGTGCATATAGAGATTGATGGTGCTCGTCTATTATTGTAGGCCGTATAGGCTAATTACGAGTTAGCTGCCGTGGGGCGGGGGTAGGGGTACACAATCAGCAGGCATAAGCTTCGTTTCTATTGACTGGATTTTACCAGCGATAGATTTGCTGGAAACCATCGAATGATGTTTTAGGACTTTCAGCACAGAATCAGTCAATAGAAACTAAGAACCCATAGACACTCTGACCACCTAACACAGCAGTCAAGTCAGAGATGCAAGAAGATATGCTATATGGGGTTTCACTGTTCATATACTAACATAATATTTTTTTATATATATTTTTTTATTTTCTATGTTTATCCTGCAAGGACTTCGGCTTGTAGCCGGTGTGTCCTTACAGCAACAAGGTAACAAAACGATACAATTTTCTCCTATATCTCATTTTTTAGTGTAAATATTTAGCGTTGTACTCAACTCTATTCATGAATGTATTTCGCCCCTCGTAAGCCAACATCCCTTAGAGTGGTAACTATCACGGGTCATTTTACCGCTAACGGCATAGTTTAGCCATACCCGTAGATGATTGTGAGGTGGCCATCAATATGGTCGTTCTCAGTGATATGAAATGACAAACTGAAAACCATTCCTTTTCCACCGTTAACGAACAAATGATGGTTAACTGACGTGCATGGGACCCATGCGGATAGGGTATGGACATCTGAACATATGGTCTTAAAGACACCGTTGTGGTATGTAGATTAGAGGACTTGGGAGAAGTGGACGAGGATGGAGTGGTAGGGGAAGGGAGAGTGAGGGGGGCAGAGAAGACCCATCCATCGATACCTGTCAGTCCGTGTTGCTAATCCGGGTCAGCTGAACACTGCTAATAGAATTTACTCCAGGACGTCATTACAATCGATCGGCAGTCCTCTGCCCGTCCGCCTGTCCCCAGTGACCCCTCCAAGAGACATCCTCCTACCTCACCACTCGCACCCAAAGCCCACCACCATCCTACTGCCACCCCTATCACACCTACTACAGTGACAGGAGAGCCCCCGCTGCTCGTCACTCCTAGCCCCATCACACAATGTCAACCCTACACAGTCTAGTCGTGTAGGACTGAAAGAATTGGTAAAATTCTAGTTTAACTATTGTGCCAATGCTTATGTTTTTTTGCTAAAATGCGTACACATTTTATCATTCTGCTGTACTGTACGGGAGAAGACAACCCCTCTCCTCGCCAGTCTCATCTGAAGTGCCACCATACATGGACCCCACCAAGGAGTTGGCCCATTTGGAAACAGAAGTTGCTGAGGCAGTTGTCGGACAATGGATCTCCCATTTGAAAGTGTCAATGTGTGGACCATTTTGCACTGACTGACAACACAAATTTTAGGGAACCGCTCTTGTAAAGTCGGTTGGTGATGGGAATCGGCAACTTTGGTTATCAGTTGTCATATACAATTTGCCGACTTTTTGCCTACTGTCTGATCTTTGGACTTGTGACCCAATTCATTAAGGATGGAATCAACCTGAGTGGACAACGGTGCCGAAAATGTTAGAAGTGGGTACATAGATCAGCTGGCGTATCTGTCTGTATTTTTTTTCACTTTATGAATTTTAATGAAAAGTGCTAAAGTAATGGTCGCTGGTTTCCGACATATGAATTGCAAAAAAATATTGGTAAGTGCTAAATGGCTTTAAATCCATATGGCCGTGTAAAGAGGTTCTACGTTTATTAAATTGATCTCAAACCAATGCTTGCAATAGCCTCCGCTACTATAATTCCAACTTCCTTATCAACCCCAATAGTTCAGACTGAAAGTCTACTCCATTTTCGGCTGACCTGGATTTTGGTTGCACTCTTCATTTCCTGCCATGTAAAAATGACCACGGTCGTCAAGTGGAGGGGTGTGTGTCACGTGGTCCGACAGGCAGAACGCTGAGTGGCGTCCCCTGGCGTCGACATCATCTGTTATAGGGCTAATGGCGGCGTCCCGCGCGTTTGTCGAGCAGACGACGTTTTCTGACCTTCGCGACCTTCACTCGCGCCGCACGCCCTCGCCGACCTGGGCTGTGCGGGCGACGGGGCATGGAGGGCAAGTTTGATGTTTATTATGCGAATACCAGACCAATAAATCCCTTTCGTGTCAGATGAAGGTCCGGAACTACATGTCATATGCTAATTCTTGTACTTGATCACAACGCCCTCAGTAGTATAATGCACTTAGGTCTTTCAGACAATTATGGAAACACAACTTACAAAATCTACATACGATGTGTGACGATCTATGGCGACCTTTTTAGCAATGCCCAATCGTTTGTTGCACTGCCTATGAACCAAAATCCATGTATGTATATATATACATATACATATATACATGCATGTATGTGGTTGAAAATCTATGCAAACAACTACACTGACTGTCTACAAAACGGATAAAACCGACCGTACTCATAAAGGAATGTTTATATAAAAGAAAAAAGCCGCTATACCTGATATTACAAATATTTCAACAAGCTGTAATAGCGACTTCGTCACTTAATTGCTGCGTAGTTGGCTGCCCCCCCCCCCCACCACACACACACTCTCTCTCTCTGCTGCTCCGCGTAACATCATCGACCGTTTATACTATAAAATTTGTTTTTTTTAATACTCACATCTGTATTGTAAATAATCATAGATATACTTTCTTTCACCAAAGTAGGCGCTACAGTAATGGAAAAGCGTTCCAGTTGAGGTGAAATTGTGCATTTTTAGTTGAATAATAAATCTCTCACCGGTCAAGAGTGTGGCGGTGTGTGGGATTACATCACTCGGCATAGTGTCACAGCTAGAATTACACTACGATCTACAATCACCTGAGAAACGGTACGTGTACCCAGGCCAGGGTGACATTGTGAAGTCCCCAGGGCACTACCAAAAGGGAAAGCCTCCCCGATAAATGACAAGAAAGGGACGTCCACAGGCACCCTTTACTTTAAGGGAGGAGAGACTAAAAACATAAAAAAGAGCAAAAAATGCAAAAGACAAAAAATAAAAGAAGGAGCACAATGAAGAAGGAGGCAGCGTCCCCCGGCGACCAAGCGCGCTCAATGTTACCATGGTTACCAAGACGTTTGGGACGCGCACCGAGTGACCTCACCGGGAGGGTCGGCGATAGACAGACACTGAAGGCACGGTGTAATGGACGCACGTCTCTGATTGGGAATCAGTCATACGTGAAATTATCATCTGTAAACAAACCCCAGAGAACCGGAAGTCGATGCTCTCCTCATGAGGCGTGCGTAGTCATATCATGCGCATGTGTATTGATGTACTTCCGGGTGACCTGCAGGGAGGCACCTAGCGATAGCTTCTCATTAACCCTTTCGGCAAACTGTAATATGTTTAGTCGCTTAGAATGAAAGAAGCCACAATGCCTCCAATGCCCTTGGCTCCCGCTCATATGGGACATTTGGGCACATCATAGAGGATTTTTGGTGGGATCCGACTCCCATTTTTGTGCAAAAACGCTAAATAAGCGGCTTCATAACATCCTTTATCATGATATAGGAGGACCTTATTAAAAATTACCCCATTTCAAGACCCTACTAGTATGATATTTCTTTTACGAATTCTTTCTTTGCATTTAAATCCATTTTCTGCAAATTTCATGACGATCATGGAGTCCCATATTGATACTGAGTATGGGGACTGGGCTGCAACTACACTGGCATCAGTCCCTACATCCTATGGCTACCCCTCCACATACCTTGGGAGGTTCACAAAGTAGTTTGATTTCTTAATGAATGTCCATAATCAAGGATGTTAGTAAGTCTAGTCTCCAACGTGCGAGCATTGGCAGGGTGGGATGATAAGATGCCTTAATGCACTCTCAATAAATGATGCCATGATGCCTTTAGACAATTTCAGTGCAAGATGCCATGACGTCTTCAGTCGATCTACATGAAAAACGCAAGGATGCTCTAAGGCAGTATCATATATACCATGATACTTTCAGACATTTTCAATTGATAGAAACAAAGGCTTAATTATTTCTAAAAATTCTCAGATGAATGATGCGTATGTCTTTGATTAGGTTAATTGTGAAGCTATGAGTATGTAAATTCGATATAAGTGTGTGCTCAAGGGGAGTGAGTGAATACCTACATGATTGAGTGCATGTTGATGTTTCAGTCCCCGTGTTCTCTTTAGTGGGCTCAGTATTATACTGGCATGAAAGCAAATGCAGCTACCGATACCCCTCCCTCCAACAAACGACCATCCAATTTATCCACCCACCTCCTCCCTGCACACGCTCACTACTGTGCAGCCAGACGACGTCTGGTTCTAGTTTCTCTCATCGCCGCCAGGAGGCCGCCCTATTAATGATTCCCTCGACGAAAGAGAAATCAAAATCTCGCTGCTCGCGAGGTAATTATTAGTACCCCGAACAACCGCTAGGAGCCCCCAGCAGGCTAGTTCCGTCTGTCTATATGTCAGAGATGATTTGTGAGGTGGGAGTGGCAGGGCATAGTGGTAGGGAGCGAGGACTATGAGCCTGTTTCCATAGGCCGATTATTCTGTACTGATCTGCAGTCGGGAACCACTGACCGATTATTTGGGAGTACCGTCGGTCAGTCAACAAAAACAGCTACTTTGGATAATATTATGCAATGTGACACAACTTGGTGATCTCGGTAAGGAAACCTCATATATACCGGCCAGACAGCTAAAGTCCTTGAAGTATGAATAGAGAGTGTAAAAAACAACTAACCTATGGATCAACTGACCGGCTAAATCAAATCACTTTGAATTTCGTCGCTGAACCTCAATGTTATACCAGGAATATGTCTTAGTGATGGACCATACAGTGGATCAATATACCGTACACTTATGTTCTCATCGAACACTGATATTGTCAGCGGCCACCAGTGCATGCCTTGTTTCCACTGCATTTTACAGGTCACAACTGATGGAATTATCAGGTCAAAAGCTAGAAGATCACCGATAACCTCAAAGTGTTTTGATTTTGTCACTTGGTCAATGGTGGCCTCCTTGGTCATCTCTGCCAAAACGATTGGTGATCATTTATACCCTGGCTCGTTTTCCTAGAGTGATTTTACAGTAATATTCTCAAATAACGTGTCGGTGATCCCGAATACAGATCAGCAATTTGACAACGGAAACATGCTTTTGAAACAGAGCTTAAATAACCAGTGCCATTTTCGTCAGCAAATAAAAGCAGGCCTTGGGGGATCAAGACAGAGAGCCTGCTTGCCTGCCCCATTTTCGTATACTTCTCAAGGGTTCAGACCACTCAGCACTGTCGTTCACCACCCGATAATACACAACCCCCACGACCGCCCCAAATCCCATCATGTCATAGGTCCATTGTGTGTATTGATTACGTTTCCCCTCAATCTCCCCCACCCCACTTCCACTCCCCTCATACTATCAGAGCCTTCCCCAGTCATCACCACTCTCCTCCCACACACGCACTCTTCCGTATAGCAAGCTTCCGTCAACCCTCAAGCTGATAAAATCTCGAAACAAAGCGGCTAAGCAGTAAGACACTCGGGGGTTGTGTCTTTGATACTTCTTGTGGGCATATGCTAAGTCACACATTGCCTTGGGTTCCAGAGCATACTATATCAAATTGCATTCTAGACACTAATACGTGATTTCCAGGAAAACCGGGTTAATATTTCCACAAAAGGGTTGCAATGAACTACCCAGTCATTTACCGTAATGCTCAAATAAGGATACGTTAAATGTTGTTTTCAAAAAATCTATCAAGGAACTGTTGATATAAGATAAGAAAACAACAGTCATATATGATTATATATGTAACGTGAAATTGTGAAATATGTAGGTGTCTAATTTTGTTTATACTTGATGTCTGCAGAGACATTAGTAAAGAATTGTTAAATGACGAGGAGGAGGGAAATAGGGAAATAGACAATGAGGGAAACGGGTGGGAAAAAGGGGGGGGGCAGAAGGAGGTCAGAGAGGGAGGGTGGGACAGTTGGAGGGAGAGCGAGAGGCAAGGACGGGGAAGAGGGGGAGGGAGCGGAAGAGGCAGATGGGGACGAGAGAGAGAGAGAAAGAAAGAGAGAGAGAGAGTGGGTGAGGGAGCAGGGGAGAGAGAAAGGCAGACAAACAGAGAAGATGGATGAATTGGGGACTCTGGGGGCAGGTAGGAAGAGAAGAAGAAATGAAAGCAGCGCCTGGGAAGGGAGAAATGAGAATTTTGAAGAAAAAAACTACCATGAAAAGTTGGAAAGGAAGAGTTATGTCATGGGAAAAGACGATTTAAATCTAAGTAGAAACACAAAGAGGGAATAGTGTGAGAGAAGAAGATTTTCGTTGTCTGTTGGTATGTCTTTACACCCGGTCGACTATTACAGGCCCTTTTGAGACTTTAAGTTTCAGTATTTTTCACTTGTTTTTACACCAAAATGATGCTGATTGAAGTTAAACGACATTTTTGTTCAAACATGGCCTTTGGTAAGGCAGAAGAAGAAGAAGAAGAAGAAGAAGAAGAAGAAGAAGAAGAAGAAGAAGAAGAAAAGAGGTGAAATGGGTAGAAATGAAGGGTATGCGAGGTGAGATAGTGTGCAGATGGAAGGAACAACATTCATCTGGGAAATTGGCTCTCAGCAGGGACAAACTACAAGAGAGGGGAAAACGCCAGTTAAGTGATGGGTAGGAACGTACGACACAGTGTGCAAATTGCTGTGCAGGGACCGGGAAGTAGAAGTGGAATGGCGAAGGTCAATGCGTAGAAGGTGGCCGATACATACAAAGGCCAAACCTTGGATGGTTGAGAGTTTAAGCGGAAATTTGTGATGGTGAGGGAAGTGGAAAGAGAGGCATCAAACGCGTAAGAGGTTTGGGGGTCTGCATGGGAAGGGCGGGTTTAGTGGGTGGAAAAGTAGTTGGAAAAAGTATAGTAACACCACAACTTTAAAGTGCCTAGTTCTTAACGTCTAGGGTATTGTTTTAAGTTTTCAAAATGTGAACAATATGCTGACGATTTGGTGGTCTATGTTAATTCTTCTGATGCACATATATATGTAATAGACTTCTCCAGTTGGACTTAGATAAGGTATTAGAATGGCTTCACCAAAATGGTCTCACTGTAAATGTTAAGAAAGCTAGGGGTGTGTGGTTTGCCAGTCAACATGAATTGTCCAGTTGTCTCTCCTTGGACTTGACCATGAATGATTTGCCGTTCACACAATGTGAACATTATTGCTATTTGGGAGTGGAACGTGACAGTAGACTTGATTGGCAAACCAATAAATTAATCAAGAATGTACATAAGTAGTCGATTATTCAAATTTAGAAGGCTAAGGTACTGCTTGCCAAAAAAAGCTGCTATACGGGTGTACTTGTCTAGTATTTTACCTGTATTTGAATATTGCTCGTTTGTTATGGAAGGCTTTAAGCAAAAAGATCCCAATTTGATAGAAAGCCTTCATCATCGCGGCTTGGTTTAAATGGAACCTAATACTCTTTAATAAGTTACAAGAAAAATGTGATTTGTTGCCTCTTTGGAAAAGGAGAAGAAAACCATTTGGAGCACTAGTGTTTATGCACACAGATAAAACTGAATGGATGGAACAGTCCGGAAACAACTGTCTGACAACATTTTAGGACGGAGTTTCCTTGAAGTACAGTAATCAGGAATAGTCCGTTCTACAGGGGGGGGGGACTTTCGAACTCAATTTCAGTCATGGGGCAAAATTGTAAAACAAATGATGATTTCAAGAGCTACTTATATAGTCTGAGCTAGATAAGTTGACTATAAATATGAATGGTACTTTCCATTTTACTTCTCCATCTCATCCCATTATTCATGTTTTTTGTATGTATTTAACCTTATCTCCTTTTGTAGCAATTCTATTTTTTCTTTACCTTTCATATAATTTCTGTTGATGATGATGTTTACTATGTATGCTATGTTAAGAAAGGGGCCGAGATCCAAAGGGACCGCGAAAGAGCGGTAGCCGCCTCATGGCGCACATTGATGCAGCAATCGTTAAGGTGGGTACCCACTGCTTCCGACACACTCCGACAAGGCTTACGACACACTACGACAAAGAAAATCCCTGTCGGAAGGGCTCTGTCGGAGTGTGTCGGAGTGTGTCGTAGAGCCTTGTCGGAGTGTGTCGTAACGGTTTGGCGGAAAAAAAAAGGTTGCCACGGTACCGACACACTCCGACACAAACGGCTTCCTTGAGGGACTTAATTTATATAGGAAATATACTGAAAAATATGTTTTTCTTCAATTTTCGAAAAGAAAAACGTAGTGAATTGATGTCTTTTATCAATAGTATCAGATATCCGAACAAATATCTATAATCATGTATCTCAGTCCTGGATTATGATTTTAAAAGTATATGATTATTAAAAATGTTTATCATATATGTTCAATGGACCATTCGTAATGCATATCCCTATATAACAGAGGATAAAATGTTGTATATATGATATTATAACAGTTTATAAAGGCGCACGTGTGTGGGTGGGGGGCAGTTCATAGCTTGAACATAGTGCAGAATGCTTCCGACACACTACGACACAAGCCGACTTCTACGATAAATTAAACATGTTTAATCTTGTCGGAAGGGCTTCGACACGGCTACGACACAGGCGCTGTGTCGTAGTCATGTCGGAGTGTGTCGCAGTGTGTCGGAAGCCGTGTCGGAACGGTGTGTCCACTGCTACGACAAAAACCCAAAACGTTCGATTCTGTGTCGTAACGCTTGTCGGAAGGCTTGTCGCAGTGTGTCGTAGTGTGTCGGGAGCTCAGTGGACACCCACCTTTAGTAGCGTGAGCATTACTTAATCCGAGCACTGGGTAACAACAGTTTCAAACGTTCACCATTCCCGCCCCTGAAGCATGAGATGGTTGGAGGCCACTTCTCCTGGACGCATTTCAGGCTGGGCACGGTGAGAGGTGCGCAGCCTGTTTGAGCCTCGGCTGCCGATTGTGAGACCAGGGGTCTGTTTAACATCGAACGAGCGAGACTGTACCTGGACGATACGAGACATCTCATTCCCTCGCTAGACAGGCACTCTCCGAACTAGGATTGGCCATTCTAAGGTGCTGGATCTAATTCGTACTGTCCCATAAAAAGGGAGGTGGCCCTCCGCCATCATCGGGAAGACCTCCTCGCTCCAAGGTCTCAATACTGTGAACTCGTAAACTCTGACTTCCTGTAGGTAGTACATGAGGCACAACTTGGCGTTAGGGGTGTGTCCGTATTGTTGAACATACGCAGGATCCCTCACAAATAATCTCGGGTGTTTAATACCCCTCATGACGTTTTCTTAAACGACATTGGGTGGCTGATAACCCTCGCGAAGAATGTGGTCTGCAACAAGCATTGCACCTGCAAGTAGTGGTCCTCGTCTTGGTAAGGTATTCCATAAAAGTACATGTACCTGTATAGAGGGATCCAAAGATTTGTTGAATCATCGGAGACATACACAATGTTAACTGGTTTCAGATACAAGCGGCAGTAATCTCCAAGGACCAGACGCGTAGTAATCTCTGATCCATAGCAAGGTGATTACCAGTATCTGGTCCGAGGAAATTACGATCGCTTTTTATCTAAAATCAGGAGACACTGACCCAGATGGGAATTCACTAAACTTGAACTATTGTGTATTTCACATTGATTCTGGTGTTGTTAGATTGCAATATTGTCTGCTGCTGTCACTGCATATATTAGTTCGTGTTTTGCTCTCTAGGGGCCCCATGGCGTTTTGGGAACTATTTCCAGTAATCTCAGACCTGATTAGGAATCAGGAGATAATGGGCCTTGGTAATCTCCTACTTGCAATTTACTCACACCCAATGCTATTCATACGAAGACTTTGTAATCGGAGGTTGATAAATAATCTTACTCCCCCAAATGTATCCGGCGACATTGCAGCAATTTAACACTCTCAGGTTCTCCCAAGTCCGTTTGCTGAGGCTGGAAATGAACATCATTCAACTTCCGTTTACTTTAGCTGGCCTCACCCCGAAGACTGATGATCAACAGAACATTAGTAGATTATCAGGGCGGCATTCCTGAAGAGGTTGTAGGGACGAAACCGTAGAAAGCACTTGAAAAGACACAGCTAAGTAAAAAGGTACGGCCACAGATATCGACATAATCGGAATGTAAATGGAGTTGGTGTTTTGCATGATTTGACGTCACACGCTAAGTTTTGATCTTGCTGAAAGGCGGCATCGTAGGATTGCAGCACTTATCTCAACTCTCGTCATTAAACTTTTACTTTTGAATTTGTTGGCAATTGTCAAAGTCGTGAGGTTGTTCCCAACTGTGTAATTTTGGTAACAGAAATCGTTGACCTGCTTGGAAAGTTCCTGTTTGACCAATCGACTTTTGTCTTATCTGAAACGTAAAATAAATCTTCCTGCGGTGTTAAATGCAAGAACTCTAGGCAAGAGTTGTATATACTGTTCACGCTGGCCAAGTGTGTAAATGTGAACATAGCCCATAGCATTATGCCATGCCAGACTACCATAGGCCGAGCTTAGGCACCGACAAATATGCAATCAGGTGAGTGGCTGTAGTGGGCAGGGCTACAAGGGAAGGAGATGGGGAAAAGTGGGGTGACTAGCATGGGGATAGTAGAGGGGGGGGGGGGGGGTGGTGGTATAGGTTGTAGTTGAAGGATGGGTAAGGGGTCCAGAGTGGAGGGGATGTAGATGGTTAGTGCACTGTGTAGGGAGAGGATAGGATGGTATTGAGTGGAGACGGTGGGGGGTAGGGTGGAGGGGGTGGAGAGGGAGGTAGAGAGGTGGCGGGACAGGTTAAGGAGAGAGGGGATGGTGAGGGTTCGAGGGGTGGAAGGGGTGGATTGATGCAGATTAGCATCACGAATAACAATTAAAAGGTTTGGGTTAATTCAGTCTACGCGCCATTTTTCTGTAACCCACTTGCACACAGTCCACTTGATTCTATAACGGCTTGTCTAGGATCCAAATATGTCAAGCATTTGTAGGTCAATGAGGTATTTTGGTCTCTGGTGATTGGTCATTGTCAGCTGGGCAAGCCTCTAAGGCCCTCAGACACTGGCACTTTGGTCCTTGCCGAATGACACAATGCTAGCATGCGAAAGAGAAGGGATAGTTTTTGTGACAGGCTCAAAATCTATGTGACCACTTTAACCTTTAGGCTTAGTATATGAGAGTGTAGCCAACTCTCAATAAAGATATGAGTACATAACTTATCGAATTTTGTTAATTTGCTTGACATTTGCTTCACCATATGCACCGGGTACACCACACGAGCAACATCAATGGAAGATGAATGTCGATATTCTAAGGTAGAGAATAATGTCAAAAGAGGCGGCCTATATGTGCAAATAAAATAGCTGATCAATCCTTCCGATTGAATATCCCTGGGGTAACTCACAAAATTGCCGCGTGTCTCTGATATCAATACAATAGCCCTGTTTCCATATGCAGTCAACAGTGGCGCACAAGTCACGATTAATAAAAGAGTGCTGTTCATCCAAAGTTATATCGGAACGACGTTTCTAAAGAAATCCATCTTGATAGAAGGCTCGGCAATAAGTTGTGTAGAAGGTGGAATTTGTATGCTGCAAATTCTTTTACAATAGTGAAAGATAGTTTCCTCTATGTAACCTCACTGTGATGCAGTTGTATCTCCTTAAGGCAAGATTTAAGTCAGTAGTTATAGTCGGCAAACTTGATGAATGTGATTCTTCACCAAAATAGAAATCAATCTAATTGTACTGTGTGCATTGTAAGTCTTTTTCCTTTTAATCGAGAGGCTCTGCCTATATTGCACTGTCTCTGAGATCCTTGGTTTACTTGTTAAGTATTCATTTTTGTTGCTTAAAGACAGTGTGTCGTTGTGTGAGTATAAGAAGCTTGTAGCCGCAATGTAAGTCGTCGACAAACATTGCAAGTCTAATTGGATCGCTGAGTTACAAATATTTCACTATCTATATGTTCTGTTTATCTCAGCTTAGAAGTCTAATCTACTTAAATCTATCTCATCCAATTTTGGAGGAAACTATGATACCGCCAATCTTGGTCAATTGTTTTCACTATCTTGTTCTATTTTGAATGAACACAATTCTTTTGTACGCTCCTGCCCTGCCTTTGCTAAGAAAAAAAGAGGTTTAGCCTAATTGGTTGGAGATGTACATGAAGGCTATCTGAGGCCACGCAAATAGCTGTATAAGTTGAATGAGAAGTAGAAGTTAAACTATATGTCGTATTGCCTCATTACTTCGAAGAACATCATTACTTGAGATAAAGCAGCTAAAATAGTTATAAAGATAAAGAAACAAAACACAAGCCATAATATGGCACCAAATGTAGTTTTATGTATGTATCAGGATTTACATGCCTCAGGCGGACTTAAACCGATCGGGCCTATTTCTAGATTGGACCCCATTTGGGAAGTGACAGGGACGGTATGGTGCTGAAGTTTCGGTGACGATGATACTCCGTTGCAAAGTGGAACCCTGCTCGTCCATGGCCGAAAGACTAAGTGCCTCTTGAGTGTGTGGCATTTGCCTGCTAGGTGTCTGAGCATGGTGGTTCAATCACCTAAATACTACGCATGTAAGCCTTCCCCATGAGAGATGTCGGTCTTAGGTCACGGTCCGGTGTACTATGAGGTTTCAGCGTCTCGTTAGCGTCCCATTCGCTGGTTACTGTCCGGTACTGATGTGTAATGTTGTGCTGGTCGGCACATCATGTGGTACTTTGTGGAGGATCTGGGAACCTATAAGCGAGATGCGCTGTGCTGCAGCACAGACCCAGCCTGAAATGAGGCAGTCAACACCTTTTATTGACACTAAATCTCACTGTATGAGGGTGGTGTTCAGGACATGTATTGGACAGAAAGAGTGCATGCGTGCACAAGATAGCAGAGATAGTATACTGAAACTGGCTTACTGTCTTCGTACGTCAAAAATACGCGGTGAAATTATTAATCACATACATCCCGATGCCGTAGGCAGAGGGATGTATTTGATACTGATACTTACTTATAGATAGCACAAGTCTTTAATATAGATACTTCGAGACTTCCTTATACAATGTGTAAGAATTGCCTTTAGATAAGACAAGACTTCCCTATAGGCTTTGAAAGACTTCCCTATATACAGTGGAAAACTTACTTAAAGATAGGGCATAGCTTGCCATTGATAAATTTCCCTATAGATAGTGTAAGACTTCTCTATCGATACAATAAGGCCTGGCGTCCACCTACTACGAAAGAATCGTAGACCTCCCGATATGGCACCGATACAAAATGTCAAAATCGGTGCCATATCGGGAAGGTGCAAAATCGTAGACATATGTCTAAACAAGCCGATCCACTATGCGTTGTATGGGATTTTTATCGGTGTCTAATTGCAGAAACGTGGTCAACTGCCCCGATATCAGGTAACCTTCCGACGCGATTTAGATTTTTTATCGGGAGGTGCATCGTAGACCATATCGGTGCCATATCGTAATAGGTGGACGCCGGGCCTAAGGCAGTAAATTTTCTATAGAAAGCAAAAGACTAGACTCTAGATAGCGCAATACTTCCCTAAAAAGATCTAGTCAATTCTCCTTCCAAATAAAGACTGAACCATCCCTGTTGTATTTGCTATTTTGATATTATTTCGACCCAGAGCGAAAAATCTCGGTAGGCTTGCAAGTTATTCTATTGTCATATTTGTGTTTGGCACCCTTTACTTTCCTTTTTTTCTTGTTATTTCAGGTCGCAGCATTTCATGTATGTACCTATCTTTTTCTTCTATCATCAGTGGGTTAAAGGGTGGTGGCATAACTCAGGCTGTAGAGAATTGGCCTGTGGATCATGGGAGGTACCTGAGTTTTCATGATCAATCATGCTGTCGCGATCTCGCGATGATATGACCCTGGCTAGTACTATAATCTAAAACACCATCAACGAGCCAACCATCAGTGATTGAAGTAAACATATAGTATGGTTTTCATTGGCCAATATTTGGCACCATTGATATCATAGGTAACCACTTATCTATTTTGAGGCTCTTTTGATGAAATATCGGTCGAGGAAAACTAGGAAAGCATAGACATATTGGCAAATTTCAATACCGATAAATATGAAAATCTGGCACGACAAACTGATGAAACATGCTTCTCACAAGGTCAAACTAGGTTGACTATGTCATTAATGATATGAGTGACAGTTTCAAACACGGAAGGTAGATAAGAAATACAAGGCTTTGCCTCAAACAACGATTTTCTAGCGTGTACCACACTTCCGATCGACTTCTTATATGAAGGGAACGGAGGTCTTTATTGATCGATGCGGGCGATAGAGGTCTCACTGGTAGCTTTCAAACTGCTTCCAGGATATGAAGTCTGATTTCGTATACTGCTTATATACCCATGTCATATTGAAACTCAGATTCCTATTTGAATTACGTGTTTATGGCAACGTTCTGATTATAAAAATGTAGACTTTTACATTATGGTTTATCTCGAGGATATTGGCACTCATTTTCTAGTACTAATTAAAAACGGGAAACCCTGATTTTTATTTTGCAATATCTAGTTGACCTTGGGCAAAACACTGTTTATCAATCAACGGATTGTGGCAGGTTTGACTATAACACTATGCATCTCTGCGATAATAACGCGAATTTAAAGAGGGAGGCGGAAAGCTTACTTCACCGGAAGCTGTCACCACGGGCATATTATCCTGGGCGGAGTTGGAATGTCTGCTTGGTTACAGATGAGGGCAGCCATGACAGTTGCTTACGTGAGGAAGCAGTGTGTCGGTGTTAGATAATATAATATCATTCTTAATGCCATAAGGATGACCCGGATCATTATTTAAAAGCGCATAACCAAGCTATACCTCATAGCTGTAGAGAAGGTGCAAAAGCACGAACAACTAGGGTACCATCAACCATTCCTCCTCACTCACTTTATTTCTACAGTTATGTGCCGGTTTTGTCATGTCATCAACCAATCCAATGAAATTAGAAATTAAACATTATAATTTACAGCACATTATTCTTTGTGTCTTCTATAGAATTATATTGAAGATCCCCCTCACTGGCACCTCAACAGAAGTATACAGTGTGGTTTTCGCCCAACCGGTTAAGGTTATAGACATAAATAAGTAAGGTGAAGAATAGCAGTTAAGTATTATATAAAAACTTATTGTTCAGAAGAACTTCAGTAATGGAGATGCTGCCTTTAATACCAGTTTGTATGGAAGACTAATTGTTAAATCGATAACAAATGCTTCAGTAAAAGATAAAGAAAGAAGAAAATTCAACTGCCTACCAGAATTTATATGCATCAGACAGTCGAGCCCTCCATGCGGAGCGTGTGAGTGTGACTCAGTGGCGTACAACTCGCTGTGTACCTGTATAGGTTTTAAGTCTTAAAATATCAACATTGGTTCCCGATGTTCACTGAACTGGTAATCTAATAAATTGGTGACAGTTGCTTTTGAAGCAAAATACTCATACAGCGACCAAACCTGTTAGTAAAGACCAACAGTCTGCATGTTAAGTCGACCGTATGTTAGTCTCTTGGCTAATATTCTCATAGATCTGGTTTTACTGTGATATGAACCATTGATTTGGCTGATGTGTTTTACGTTCAAAGAATGTTAGTTGTGCTCAATGGGTCACGCCATATCAAGGAGGGAGCAAAAAGAATCTTTATTAGATAAGCACTCGATCGGTAACTTTGTTTCAATGCTGTCTCTAAAAAGTTATTTTTTGCTACGGGTGTTTTAACCTTTTATCATACACCAGTGTCAATCAGTCTGATAATTAGTCACTTATATATACAGCATAGTCTTATTGTAGAATCATGTATGGACCGATCTGAGTACAAAATGCCCACAAAAGGAAAGCAGACCATGCGTTTGCATCTGTTAATCGAAATTCACTTATGGATTTATTCACTTCAGGGACTTCCATCCATCCATTATCTATGGGGAGCATGTTAGGGAAAACCCTGAAAATCATTGATACAGACATCCATAGGGAAATCGAGCATATGGAGTTCCTGAAACAATTTAAGTCATACACAGATTCTATTGAGGCTGATAGATATTTCTGTGTTCTATAAAAACCCTGATTTCAAGCATTTCCTTAAACTCTGACATCACTGGATGTATTATACATTTGTACATATATTTGACGGTAGACACTAGATATGAGACACCTTTGATACCTTTGTTTCTTCTTTACTCGTCCATATTCAGTCAATGTAGTTGCATGTAAAATAAGCCTTTCAAAGGACATCTTATGTTTTTTCAAAAAGTTAGTTCACTGCAATGCGAGGTAATTGGATGCAGGGAATTCTGGGAGAGAGCTGACAGGTTGAGCCACGAGAGGGCGCGTCGAGCACCGAGTGAACGATAATTCGGGTCACGCCTCATGGTCGACAGCCGGAAATGGGTTGGGTTACTCAAGGCGGACGTGACGTCACAGCGCAGTTGTCAACAGCGTTTATCAGCGAAGCCTGGCGGATCATACACACTGTGCACGAATCGAAGCTCAGCGAGTGATTGATCTCTTTTACTCTGGTTCTAAGCCTGGTGTTGTGTTATTGGTATTCCTGGATGTCCCCCGAAGATAAATTCCACCATACAGGGGTAACTTACACTGGTACCTCCCTTCATGGCACAAAGCCCTTCTTGTATGGGCGCCGCCATTAGCCAACGACGCCAAACATGTGGTGTCTCCTGCGTTTGTGGATGATCAATGAATGGAATAGCACGGAGGTCGGCGCCCCTTTGGTGGCACCATCCCACGTGTCACACCTTAACTCCCCCTTTTTGTTGTTGCCGATGGTTCCCAACTTCACATAAGTAAATAATGAAATTGATCACCATATCTATGTATCCCTAGTTTGCTTTTATCGATATTCTGTCAAAATCCCCATAGAATGTACCATTGGTTACCTACCGACAGACTCAGTGGTAAATTTCAGCCTAAACGAGTTTTCTTGACTGGCTTGAACCAAGATAAAATGAATGAAATCGAACATGAGGGTTAGAATTCTCTTCCTGGCTGTAAATCGAATGATGAAAAAGAGGAGAAAACTTTCCTATAGAATGTCGTTTTAGTTATAAAAGCATGTCGTCCCCACAGTACGCTAGATTTCATGCATATCGCTGACGCCAAAGGGGCGTGTTCGGGTGCGGTTATATAGGATGTGGGTTGGGGATAGTGATCCTTGGACGTGGCTACATTATCGGATTGGGACAAAACCATGGTCCCAACCACTGCAGGGTTGGTCGTATTTTTTCATTTCAAATGTTCTGATTACGAGTACCACTAAACTTGCAGCCTTTATTTCCAATCATCCTCAAATGTTATGACTGCACAAATATCAGTTTTCTATCATCCATCGCGGAGTGATTCAGGACGAGTCAGTTCTGTGATGGGTTGTGAGGTTTTGTTTCTATGTGATAGTATTTCCCTTTGATTCAAAGTAAAACAACTAATGCGTTGATGCAACTCCACAAACTTACTAGGAATGTTTACTGCTGCCACGGGTCTAGTAATTTCATTATACTGGCTAGGTACTCCATAGATTCTTGTTACGGATCGCCTTTGAATAGGCAATACGGCCCTCTCTCAACTTGAAGTAGCGCAATCCGATTGACTGACAGAAAAGGGGCGGCGGCAAATTCTAAAATGGCGGACGTCGAACCCTGTTCGTATGTTCCGTGACGTTTCCTAAACTCATCTCAACGTAAAAACATCCACATAATATACATATTCACTAAACTGGATCACAAGCTTGCGGAGTGGGCCAGAGCTATAAGACGATCATGTTCTGTCAGGCCTGGGTCGACCTCTATAGGACACGGACCACTTCTGGTTTTCACACCTCATTTGTTTACTACGGATTATGCAGCGTTCTTCATAGCGGATAATGGTATACCTATGCTGACCTTCGTAAATCGAAATGTAACCTCCACGTCTGACTTTTGCATGTCTTTCTCTATATCTATGACCAAAGTTAGGAAGTGTTGCCGACGCCGAAGGTGTTGGGGTAGTTTATAATACTCCCAACGATACCTTAAATGGTGACCACTAGGAAAGGTCCAACCTCCATAATAGAAAGAGATGACAGGTTGGTGGACTAGAGCCAGTCCGTAAGAGAACATATTCATCTCATTTGCCGTGTATGGTGTAGAGTGTTAACTTGCTTCAACCTCTAATTTTGATGAAGTATGATATATTTATGGACATCTGAATGCATACTATTATAGAGGAAACCCATGAAAGTTTAGGGTCTGTGCTCGTATCCCATCGAGTTTGAATCACGTAGTAATTCACAAGGCGAAGCCGCGTGAATTGCTATGTGATTCAAACGAGATGGGATCGAGCTCTGACCCTAAACTTGAATGGGTTTCTGAATTTATCTCACCCTTAATATTGACTAATGGGCTAACATTTGTGACATTATCCCCCATTGGATATATTTCCTAAATATTTAATGGGTGTTAGATACGAGTTTCCAATGTTAAGTCTATGGAGAAAAAATATCTGGGGTGAGATAAAATAGGAGAACAAGATATTTATATCTGTATTCCATGATTACCATATTTAGACGGGTGATACACACCTCCGTCTCCGACGTTGGTGTCTATCTACACCCGCCTTAAAGTCGGTAATCCTGGAATACAGATGTAGTCACATTGTTCTTCCGTAGGATCGTTACTGTCAATATTTCTGAAAATCGCGTGAATTTTTTTTCATATTATTTGTATTGTGGTGTTCATGGAAAGAACGTACTATGGTGATGTGTCGTGAATAAAGGTATCCCCTTTGTTTAGCACTTTTTCTGTCGAAGGTAATTGGCCATTTGCATATGTAGTTCATGTTCTCGTCACAACAAATTTGAATGTCATTGATATAAATTGGGAGGCGCGATATGTTTTTCTTCTGTATACCATCAGTGTGATTAATAAGATTAAAAAGTCTGAGGATGAATAAAACATTTTATAGTGAAAATGGCCATTAGAGACAAGGTCCAGGGAGAAATCATTGTGAGACATTAAATTTACACTTTTTGTAAATTAAAATGAAGGATACTGCTTCCCTGATAAAATGGTATTCAGGTCTAATTATTCATCTAGAAGTCCCCATGTTTTCACCCCTTCAAACCTTTTAACGCATTTGGAATGTCTATTCAAATGTCTCTCTCTCTCTCTCTCTCTCTCTCTCTCTCTCTCTCTCTCTCTCTCTCTCTCTCTCTCTCTCTCTCTCTCTTTATTCGGTTCCTGTCATACAGTGTTACGCACAAAGGTCTATGTTCCCGCTCATGCGTACTCCCTTTCCAAATGTCGCCTGATTTTAAATGTTTAACGCAATAAAACAAGAATCTATCCATCCCACCATGTCTACTTAAGCCAATATATGGACAAGGAAGAGAGGCTCCAGGGATGAAATTACTAAGAGACCTAGACAAACACTGACTTTACAGCGTAAAGAAACTCTTAGGGCGCATGCGCCTACTCAAATTCAATCACAAGCCTCGTTCTGGATTCAAGCCGTTTCTTTACCCAAAATCCTCTGATGACGGGATCCCCCTTAAAAACGCATCTCCATTTACGTAGCCATCTCGCCTAACCTCATTATCCAGACCCCGATGGCGGTCCGGGTAGTGTATCACTTTCCCGGGTGTATCAGGCTCACTAGGATGACGGAAGGTCTGATGATAGTTCGCTATAAGATCCGACAAAACAAGATAATCTGAGACTAAGACGCCATATTAGGGATCACCTTATCCAGCGAGGTAATGCATGAATTTTCTTGTACACTTCCCAAACAACCAGCATTCCGCTGGTACCAGCAGCAAGCGCGGACAGGGAACAAATAGGCTGGTGTTGTCAGAGGAGGGAAGGTGAAATATATGAAGTACTGGCGACCCCGTCGCTGTTCTACGAAAAGGAATGACAGAACCCATCAGCAGTACCACATTATGGGTAGGGGATGGTACTGGGGTCTTGAGCGGGTAACTGATATCCACAACCATTTGAACTATCGTGTACTTTATGGATCCAGTGTAACGTCAGGAATTTCGAAATCCTCGGGCTAGTCTAAATGTAAGGAGATCAGAAAATTATGATCCTAAATCTAGTCATCAGCTTGGATATAAATGAATCACAAGAAAAGAGGTATATCTGAGTATAAAGGTATACAATTTAATCGCAAGTTTGAATGTTTTAGACCTGGCATTTCAGTCCCAAATCCTAGGTTTGGTTAACTATGTCTCTATGTGGGAGTGAATCTCCAAGCAGATCTTGTCGGAAATGCGCGTTTTAGCATGGGATACTGACCCCTCAGTTACGCTCCCTAAGGTGAGAGGTTGGAGAGGTTACGAAGACCCTGAGCTTGCTACAAATTCTTAACCCTTAACTATCTGGATGTCCACATTGGAAGGGTGCAGAGACCAGTGTTTATATCTCATGGACTGTGATTAGCCCCGAAACGAGTCCGTTATATTTTTTTCGCGAAATTCAGAACCAGTATGTGGTCCCATTTTGATACTGAGTAGGGGAGGGAGTTTATGCTTGGACAGAGCAGCCTTTACTGTAATGCTTTGGTTCAGTGTTGAGTATGCTGGGTAATAATAGAGGCATGTTACAGCAAGGTAAGATGAACCGGGAGGATGGAGAGGAAGGAAGGGAGGTCGGGTGGACGAGGGATGGAGTCTTCTATTGGTAAATTAGCAATCAGACGACCCGTGTACAGTCATACCAAGAGAGGGAAGCGGTTCCCTTGTGCCTTGAGCATGGCAAAACAAAGCTAATTTAGGGTGACGGGTCATGCGGATGGAATCCGAGCTTGTGACCCCAGTGTTCCTGCCGATGTTGGAGAACGACGGAGGAGGATTTCCAAGCCTTGTTTCCAGTGATTGAGATGAAGGTAAAGATAGTCATACTGTGCATTGTGTGCCGCAAGGTTTTAACTGTGTTCTGTGTTCACTCTGTCACTAGAACTAATGTTGGGTGACAGGGTGTAGATCTGCATGACTGGTTAGTTTGGCAGCAAGTGGGTTACACGGTACTGGCCTATGCTTGCTATGGGGCTCTACGTCACCCAAAGACTGAAATACGAGTATGTGTCTTATCTATTTTCAATGGAAGAGTATGGTATTCCAAGAGTTAAAGTAAATATATGTTCACCCTGACACACGGACTGACACTTGAGGTGTCACTTTTGGAATACCATGCTCTTGGTTTTGCACTGCTGGATAGGTACTAGCATTGGTAGAGGTATGCAGTTGGACACAAAAAAGAATAGTGTTGTAGCCTTCTTATACAAAACTTGTTTCAACATGAAATATTAATTTAGGGAGACTGTAAGTGGTCACTGACTCCCGGCAGGTTGGAGTCGTTGACTTCTGATGTAATATATAATATCAAAGTGTGTATTGATATATTATTGCATTGTCCATTGCGCATGGTCCCACCTTCATATACGTTACATCAGTGTATGATAGAGATCTATAGCTAGCTTTGCTCGCTGGTTCCTTTGCTATTTTTGGGCCTGACCCTACCTTTAGCAGGCATACGAGTTTCGGCGCCTTTGGTATCGATCAACTCTCCTAGGAGAGATCCAAAGCACCCTGAAGAATCTGCTAAGAACCTGGGGTTGATGATCCGATTCTGACCAAGAAACACAAAAAAGTGAAACCCTTCCTAGTTCTAAGTTGCATGGTTGCTAGATCTAGAGCTGACTGGGAGTGTGAATACTCTATCAATACCGCGCTCTTCCATAGGAAATGGAAATTATATTAGCACTTATTTGAATACGTGTGTATGAATACACATTGCATGCTAGTATTATGAGCCTATTTTGTTTCGAAAGAGGCAATGTAAAACACCATGACCGGGACCAGAACCGCAAAGATTCCCAAGGAATTCTGAAGGAGTATTCACAGAGAAACTAATCCCACAACAATGTCATGTCAGAAAAAAAATTAATTACCAAAAGAAACATGCCTGGCGAATGAAGAGGTGGGTTTGTAATGCAATTTTTGCAAGGAAGAACCAAGTTCTTTCCTTAGAAGCAATTGTTAAAAGCCACTCTGTTTTATTAGGAGACTTTTGGGTGAAGGAAAGGCATTTGAGCCTCACAGAAGCAGTGGTTTGTGAGAATTTATTTGCCTCCTTCTTATATTTATATGGGATTTGATATATGAGTTTTTTCGAATTTCTTTCATTTACAATCCATTTCTGGCGGCGGGAACTTCTTCCTATGGTGTATGATCATCCTTTGGTGTTTGTACTGGCCACTGCCCACCACTGCGCAGACACTTGCTTTATCCAGGTCAGCTCCGGTGGAGTTAAATCCACGGTGGCTTTGACCCGACGTTGTAACAGGTATCTGATGTCATTGCAACAGGCCTAGAACTCCTGTCAGAATGTCCCATAATTTATGAGTAGAAAATCTAAAGCTATCAGCAACTAACCAACTAACTTTACTATCAAAAGCAATATATATGATTCATGTCCATTTCATAGATAGCGAGATCCATGTTAGATAAAAATTAAACTAAAGAACCCCGCGACCCTGGAATTCACCTTTTCATGTTACTATTTCCATTCGTGTTTCTTTGTTTACCCGTGAATAATTTATTATGAATTTCTCAGCTTTATAAACCACAGTTTGAAATCTTGCTTGGTTAGGAGGATGGGCCCCATGGGGACCGAGATGGGTCCCTTCCAACCCCAAAGTCGTAGCAAAGCGAAGACAGGGGTGGTGGCCAATATAAGAAAGAATGAGATATGAGGTGGGGTGGGAATGAGTTCCAAATCGTTGTATTCTTGCGTCTAGTCTAGTCTAGCCAAATTTTGACTCCACGGTACCAAGTTGGGGTTTTACACAGCTTAAATATGAGTTTTTGTAGCTGTTTATTTCCTACTTCGTCAATACGACGACTCCCATTAAAATACGAAGTACCTCAGTCAATATCCCTGTACAGTCCGTCGTCAGAGCCCTGTGTTGCTATCTCTCAACTGAAGTTGATTCACGTTGGCATCTGCGATTACAAGGTTACTATATTAAAGGACAGGTCTTACTATGCTGGTATATAAATTGTTTTATTGTTGTAATCCTCACACAGGAAAGCAAACACCCGGAGTTGGGATGAGATGTGAGAAGCTTGATATAATGGATGTACCATCATGGCTGTTGATTAACCTTATTTACGCAGATTTATTTCTAAATGTGAGATACCAAGACATGCCTTGGCACATTTTCGTTATGAGTTGTTGGGTATCGCCAATCAGAAGGTAAGGGTAACAGTTGTGATAATTCATCAGCAAAGTAAATGGTAAACCACAAAAAATAACCCAGAGGGAATTACCCGTTTCAGAAACGATTCTCCGCAATGAAGTTCTAGCCTGGACGTCAGAGAAGAGGTTTCAAGGTGGTGTTAGAGGTCAAATAGGGAAGGGAGGGTAAAGGTCATGAAGGGGTTACAGGGTGGGAACAAGCCCAACAGGTCAACATGAAGGTCAAAGTAGGGATCCAGGAAAGTAAGTTGAGTCAAGTTTGGCATGAAATGGTGAACTAGGTGTGCAGAACCTATTGGGATGTATGGAAGGAGTCAACATTGGACCATATAATCGTTCTGAATTTCATGGAAAAAGGTCAAATCTGTGGCTGTTTGCAATCTTTGAATAGATAAAGGGGAACTTTTCTGAGGAGGGAATCTATGAAAATATAAAAAGTGGTGTTATTTTTTTGCCATTTCAAGCTTCGAATGGTAGTCTTGAGAAATTTAGAGGTAATTTAGAATAAGGTACCAATCCTTGATAGGGGATATTTTACCTCAGTCAATATCCCTGTACAGTCAAAATCCCTCTATAATGAATTTAGTATGTGCCCCCCCAATTATTCATATGAATCGGGACTGCGGGACTGCCAGGTAAAACCTTGTCGTGACGGCAGTGAGTACATCTGGGGCCAGAATGGTCAAACCCCTTCCAACCGCTCTCACCTCTTATCCCTAACAGTCTTGACTCAATAGTCCATGTCCACCCAAATTTCCCAATGCTTCATGCGTAAAATGAACGATCGCGAGGTGGCATTCGACCCCATCCCCGCTTAAAGAGACCGATAGCGTCTGATAAGTCAGCGCGCCGAGCTGATGCGCTGGTCAATACGCGCAACTTCCGGTCCGACGCTCCGACAAACAGCTCAATCTCGCAGCAGAGGTTTGGTGTCCCACTTCAGGCGCGTTCACGGTGGATCTGTTTGGAGAGTGCCAGTGATAGTTGGAGCTATTTTCCCAAAGGATCGAGGTTCTTCCTACGATTGGAGAGTGCGGTGAGAGGAAGGCTGTGAAGGGAGATCGAGCTTTTTCACTTCCGATTTGGCTGGAGTGTGCGCACGCCGTTTGTGGATTTGCTTGACGTATCAGAGTGAGATTGTTTTTGTGGGTATTTGTCACCTTTATGATTGTATTTGTCAGTTCAAAGGAAGTGAGTCTGACATGGGGAACGAGATGGCCTGGATGGCAGTAGGATGACAAATCAGAGTTTGGTGCGCTTTTAGTGCTCTACAAGAAACCAGCAGGTTGTGAAAAATCACGAGAAATATAGTGTTCCTGCACATGTAGTAGAGGAGCAAATGGCCTAAAATTGGGTAAAATTGACCCCCGAAAGTCTACTGGCTGAAACTTGCCATATTAGTCAATTATGACCTCAGGAATCTGAATCTGATACTCGTTTGTTCCAAAAAGTGTAGCATCATGCTCGTTTCCATGGTAATAGAAGGAAAACAAAATTCAATACATACTGACACATAATACATACTTTTATAAGAAAAGGTGAATAAATGCATTTTTTCTGTCAGTAAAATTTATCATTCTTTGGCCAAAAGTGTACAGTATGGAAATATGCCCTTTTCTGTTTTCTTGGAAGAACTGTTGCCATGGTAACATTCCAATTTGTGGGGGAACCCCCATTTTTGGTTTTCTTCTGGTTATTAAAGTTGGATAAAAAGAATAATTTTATGAATGACACATACAAATTGATAAATTTAGCAATAACACACAGCATTGATAGGTACCACCATTTTTTGAAGCCATTCAATTGTTCCCATGGCAACCATAACAAGGTTTTTTCTATGACCAAAGCAGCCAGATAATGATACACTAACTGGACATTTGTATGGGAAATCTGCATGACATGGCAACTAGTAGAAGAGTATAGTCTCAAAAAGGCCATTAGAGAGTCTACTGCATGAAATGTGCCATGTTGGTGAATCATTACATGGGGAATCTGATTCTGCCACTCTTTTGACCAAAAGAATGTAGCATCACTTTTGTTTCCATGACAACCTTAATGCATAATAATCTACTAAGAAACCACCAATTTCCTGCAAATATGAATAATAGATGTAAGAAATAGGAGCTAAATACCTACTCATGAGATTTCATTTTCATGATGTATACATTTGGGACATAACGTGGAGTTGTTCTCTTCATTCCCTTAGAATTTGATTGCCATGGCAACCAATTTAGCACAAAACAGACACTGCAGTAGCCAGCTCTGATTGTTGTCAAAGCAAATTACTGGCTTTTTAGCCATTGATGATAGAGACTTAATGTAAGTATTTATCCTAGTACTTGGATAGTCTACTGCATGAAATGTGCCATGTTGGTCAATCATTACATGGGGAATATGATTCTGCCACTATTTTGACCAAAAGAATGTAGCATCACTTTCGTTTCCATGACAACATGGTTGTATAGTGATTTACTCAGAAATTACCATTTTCTTACACATGAATAGTAAGTGTCTGAAAAATAGCCATAAAACATCTTTTCATGAGGTTTCATGAGCTTTTTTTGTATACATTTAGGATATCATGGGTCATTGATATTCCCTAAGAATTTGGTTGTCATGGCAACCAATGCAGCAGAGAGCATCCATTACAGGAACCAACTGTGATTGTTATGTAAACAAACTGCTGTAATCTTTTAGCCATCAAAGTTAGAGACATAAAGTAAGTATTTGTTCTTGGACATTTTAGTATGCAGAATCCAGTGGGATGCATCTGCAATCCCAGAATGCAATATTTGGGCTCTCATATTGGATCTAAATACCTTGAAATTAATGAAGATATGACATTTAGCCTATAACACTATTTGGTACATGGTGTATATGATGCATTTTATACAAGAGTAAGATGTCATCAAATTATCTGTGACATGATCCAGTTGTGCATGATTTATAGTTTAGGCAATGTAAACACATGACACAAAGAATTACCAAGTCACACTGGGTGATGACTAGAGAGATCAAGCGTGGCTGGATGATGCTTGGAGGCATCACCATGCATGACTGGGTGATGCCTTGAGTTGTTATTATTCATGGAATACTTGTTTTATGAAACAATTTAGTTTATGATAGATCAAGAAAGGTGAAATTTCCTTAGAATGTAGGTATGATATATTTTGGAATTTTAGACAAAAGGAAACATAATATCAAGGATCATGTATTACATGACGCTATGAAATGTGTTACATGACATTTCTGCAATTGGCCTTTAAGAACTTGCCCCAGTCCTGATGCTGCAGGTACCTGGCAGGAAAGGCATAAGCAAGGTGCCAAATTAAGAATATATAGTCTGTATATTCTTGAAATGACAGTCATCAACAGAACTAGAGGGTAACATATCCACAAAAGGTTGAGTTGGGCATGTCTAGGATCAGAGTTGACCATGGCAAATCAGAATGTCAGAATAGGTGATGCATACCCTAACAAAGGAGAAAAAAGGCACCACATGGTGTTATGTTACCCTCTATATGGTGTCATCTGGCACCATACACTTTCTGGTGTATGCCCACCAGAACCCCCAGGGGAGGGGAATTGCTTCAAGTTTACGATGCCTTTGTAGAATAGTGATCCAAGGGCGTAAATGTTGCTCCAGAAAATTAGTGGATTGAGTTGGAATTGCATCACCACCTAAAATATGCCTTTCAGCGATACTTTTTATGCAGACCCTCACATCAGGGCAGATGTCTGCATATTGCATTACTTTGGTTAGAAATGGCCTTGTCTGATATTCTCAATAATGATCCATGGTGGCACTACCACCCCCGCCCATTGTTCATCTACCTATAGGAGATAGCGATCTACATAACCAGGTGTCAGATCAGTTTTAACTATTGTACCATCTGTATTAAACCCTATTTCACTGGGTACTCACCATAGTAGTACAGGTATGGAGCCAGGTACTAGTACTAGTGAATACCGCTAGAGGCCGGACATATAACCCTAATTGTGATACTTTTATCTTAACATCACATGGCATCTCATATGATACTAAATGCTATGCTTTATTTCACCTAAAAATATCAAATATGATGTTATACATACATACTGTGAACATTTCAGGTTGATTGAGCAAATATTTCCAATTTTATTCATAAAAACGAATATTTTGTAAATGATGCCTCAAGGTATCACCCGGCCATCCCTGGATGTATCTTCCCCTGTCTCATTCAATATGTACCCCTGAATTGTTGTATAGTTATCGCATCATACAAATTAGCAATACTGCATGAATATAGGGAAACGATACAATATCATGGGACCAACGATTTTTAGTCAGATCATTAAAGTTATCGTAAAATAAAATTGTAATACAATTATAGCTAGCGATACCACAAAAAGTGGAGCAATGGGGCCCTGAGGCACTGCC
Source organism: Alentia gelatinosa (assembly GCA_950022655.1). NCBI lineage: Eukaryota > Metazoa > Annelida > Polychaeta > Phyllodocida > Polynoidae > Alentia > Alentia gelatinosa. The sequence continues at coordinate 84,297,964 of OX465579.1, forward strand.
ACCATGTCAGTGCTTTTGTCCTCAGTGCTTCCCCCCCACAGCACTTCAAAGTCCTCTTATTAACCCTTTATTGATGGTAATCTATGGCAGAGCCACTCTCTCATTAATGGCTATTAGTGTCAATGTACACAGCTGGGGGCAGGATGTGTCAAGATCATTCTGTTACTCAATCACATGGTATAGCATGTCATCCTTAATGTTATTATTCATTTTGATCAACTTATGCATTTCCACCTGATCACCAATTATGTATTCATTAAAAATCAGTCATTGGGTGGTGTCACTTGAGATTTAATTATAATTATCAACAAAAACAAACTCTTTCCACCTGACAGATGGTTTTCCTATCTTTGTATTGAAAATAACTGAGAAAATACTGATGCTGATACATGTTTACTAGCCTGATGATTAACACTCCTGACATTGCAGCTGAATGTGTGCTTCCAATGGATACACTGTGCAGAGATGGTTAATGTAAAAAGCTTGCCACAAACCAATTATATGTACATAACTGCTTTCAATTTATCGGGGAGGCAAATAATTGTCAGCTGGTGCCATATTGCATAATGTGGAGATGAAGATTGTTGATCTGTAACATGTTATCCCCATTTCCACCGGACAACTATGTACCCTAAAAATGGCAAATAGTCAGTAGTGGTGCCAAAAGACAGAATTGCGGGCCGGAAGTGGCAGGTGGAAACACTGTATTACTTTAATTTCTATACGCATACTTATAAATTGTCCTTACTTATTTGATGATATCCTGACTAGACAGAGAAGCCAGAAGGTTCCTGCTGATTCCACCTTTTGTAGTCTAATTGTCTAAACCACTGACATCCGCCACTATTCTGGCACCCTCCATTCTGCTCTGGCCTCTGCTGTTCCTTGGTTATTCTCATGCATAGAAGAATAGGATGCCCAATACAGTCTGACCATCAGGGCATATGCTAGCAATATAAGTCACTGAAACCCACTCTCCCCTCCATTATGACTTCTCCCAACCTTCATCTAGTGTTTTGCTAATTTCTAGGGCCAGTCCTGGACTGTTTTCTACCAATGCTAGCCCCATAACATATGAAATGCACCATTATCAAGCCAGAGAGTTACCTCCCATTTTCTCCTGTATTGGGCACAGGGAGATATGGAGCTACTAACAGGAGAGGCAATAATGATAAGGCCCCTCCTTTCAAAGTTATGAGGGGAACATAGCTTTCTCAGGACAGACATACTAGTGTCTTAAAGGCTCAAAGACAGAATATCCCTTTCTTGGAGAGGCATCGAGAAGTGGATTAAACAGAGGCAGCATTGCAGCAAAACATTCAGGTATCCCCTGTGTTTTCTTTCTAATATGATCTCTAATATATTTCCTCTATGGCCCTCTGAGGCAGGATGAGTGATGCAAGGCCCCTTTGGTTGACATTTCTACTCAGAAGGACACTTTAGGGTCTCTCCCTCCCATGTCTCCTCCCCTTCTTGCTCCTCTAGTTCAGAGGTGGTCTCCTTATCCTGCCCTTCAGGCTACCTCTCCTCTGGCTACCCCTCCTCCTCCTTGCTGGCCTGCCTTACTTCCTGAGGAGTAGCAGGTGCAACACTAAAACTGTCACATCCTGGGAAAGGTATCAGGGCTCAAGGGCACTATGGGCACCAACAACAAGGCCATATAACCTTCACAATATGGGGAGAGAAAACCAGCAAGAGTGAGCCAGGAATTGAAACCAAGTGGTGTCACATTTTTCCTCCATGGCATGCCCCACAATGGTCTGAGATTCTGACATGCAACAGCTCTGATCCATACCTTAACTTTCTAAACCTTTTTATATGTTGGCTATAGTTAATAGTAACAGGTAGAGCATGACACAAGTATGTGACAGATACATACAAGCAGGAGGTATAAATACTGTATGGAACAGGGTTCCATATGGCAAAATATGCATCAACTAAAACTAGGTTTTGCTGGTAACAATAGCTAGGATAAGTGTCCAGCTTTGTCTTGAGGCAGCCAGAGGAAAGAAACCTGGAGTATTCTGGGCATGCCCCCAAGAACTTTGTTTATATAAGAATCAAAGGGGTCACTGCACTGATTATTTTCTACCTGCATTGATTGCCATGGTAACAAGATTCTAAAGACATAGAAACAAGAGTTACCCATTACATCTGAAATGTTAACATATAAAAACAATTAATGAGTTTGAAACCCTATGAGTTTTCTTGTTTTTCTGGGACTTGCGCTTCAAATGTCTAAGAAATTGGTGGTTTCTAGGTAGATTATTATGCATTTAGGTTGTCATGGAAATGGAAGTGATGCTACATTCTTTTGGTCAAAATAGTGGCAGAATCAAATTCCCCATGTAATGATTGACCAACATGGCACATTTTATGCAGTAGACTCTCCAAGTACTAGGATAAATACTTATATTAAGTCTCTATCATCAATGGCTAAAAAGGCTAGTAATTTACTTTGATGACAATCAAAGCTGGCTTCTGCAGTGCCTGTTTTGTGCTAAACTGGTTGCCATGGCAATCAAATGCTAAGGGAATGAAAAGAACAACTCCACATTATGTCCCAAGTGCAAACATCATAAAAATGAAATCTCATGAGTAGGTGTTTAGCTCCTATTCTTACACCTATTATTCATATTTGCAGGAAATTGTCGTTTCTAAGTAGATTATTATGCATTAAGGTTGTCATGGAAACTAAAGTGATGCTACATTCTTTTGGTCAAAATAGTGGCAGAATCATATTCCCCATGTAATGATTGACCAACATGGCACATTTCATGCAGTAGACTATCCAAGTTCTAGGATAAATACTTACATTAAGTCTCTATCATCAATGGCTAAAAAGCTAGTAATTTGCTTTGACAACAATCAGAGCTGGCTACTTCAGTGTCTGTTTTGTGCTAAATTGGTTGCCATGGCAATCAAATTCTAAGGGAATGAAGAGAACAACTCCAACTTTAATAACCAGAAGAAAACCAAAAATGGGGGTTCCCCCACAAATTGGAATGTTACCATGGCAACAGTTCTTCCAAGAAAACAGAAAAGGGCATATTTCCATACTGTACACTTTTGGCCAAAGAATGATAAATTTTACCGACAGAAAAAATGCATTTATTCACCTTTTCTTATAAAAGTATGTATTATGTGTCAGTATGTATTGAATTTTGTTTTCCTTCTATTACCATGGAAACGAGCATGATGCTACACTTTTTGGAACAAACGAGTATCAGATTCAGATTCCTGAGGTCATAATTGACTAATATGGCTAGTTTCAGCCAGTAGACTTTCGGGGGTCAATTTTACCCAATTTTAGGCCATTTGCTCCTCTACTAATGTATTTCTATTCGAATTTCTAAGTACGCTGGTATATATGTATCTAAGTGTACATTTGTCTTTGCCACTGTATAAGCCATTTTCCACTTGTGGTACCAAAATATTTGTCTGCCACAACATACACATACCAATAAATGAATGGATGAATTTGGTTGAAGGTCCAAAAATCGGTCGGCAAGCAAGAATACGGCAAATGGATATCAGCCAACCAGAACTAATGTTGCCGATGTTTTGAATGGATATTAATGTCCTTACCACACTCCTACTATTTGCCTATTTGAACAAAATGTTGTCGATAAGAGATTTCCATTGGTCAAGCAAAAACCTTAACGTTATCTGACCCTTACAGTATTAAGTTGGTCGGTGGTGCAACCCCAAGTGATTTGAACCTAGAAATCATCGTCTGAGGCAAAAGAGAAATGTTTCTGAGCGGCCTACGGTCAATGCGTAAGACATCACCCTGTCTCATACATTTCACGACATTATAGGCTGGTCCGTTCCCGCGAGGACCACCTACAGTCCCCCAGCTAAAGTTTTGTGATGCTTTGGATTGTTACCTGTCTCTGCAACAACCCACAGCTGCCACATACAGGAAGCTAGGATTACATCCACGGATCAAGACAGGTGAAATGCAAAACAGAATTACATGTATAGCCAAGCCACTATTATATTGTAAATGGGGAAACGTATGAGTATAAAATGAATATCTTGCATTCAAACTGTCTCCCCTACAGTTGATGCTACTTGTACACGACTGTTTCAGCACTTATTTACAGAGCAACACACTCTACTGGTTGCTGATAATGTTCTGTCTTTATTTTCCAAACTCATACACTACATTCCATTGGCCTTCACCTCACACCAATCACCACTCATGTCTCCCCTGTCTGCCTCCAGCCGTTGTCACTCTTCTTGCAGTCCTTGCAGCTGTCCTGCTTCCATTTGTTTACACTTTATTGCTACGCACCTCAATATACTTTTTGATTATATTCCAATATACATAACTACACATCAATTATGTTCATTCCAAGCCAACATATTAGTTATCATTCCTAATCACATCTTCCATTAATATTACTATCACCTGTAACACATTATTATGACTAATATACACCCACAACTACATGAGACTATCACGCTCTGCCACTTCAAATGAGCACATTTTCTTCTTTACAAAAAAACCCCAAAAAACCCAACAAGTGAGGTGTTCTCCACACTATTCCGGATTTGGACAACAAACAACAGGAAGAAGTGTAGTATATCATATCCTTTATCCTACCCCTCACATAGACCTCCATAGATCTCCATAGACTTATCGCGGTGTGACTGTATGCCACGGTTATGCTATGAAATATTTATATGCCATGTGTGACATACGGGGTAGGCAAAGACCTGAACGTTACTCTAATTCATATGATTGTTTTTATGGCCTTTGCTGTCCTCTGCTACAGATATGACTCAGTTCCGCTTCCTGATATCATTCCGCGAATGCAACTCAAGCCATATAAACTACCATATGAAATTCCGTGACGTCTTTTGAAATCATATGTTCTCTAATAAACAACTCACAAAATACACTTAAAACTGTTCGGAAAATGAGAAGAATCAAAACTGGTATTTGTGATAAATCATTCACCAAGCAGGTCCCCTGTTTCAGAGACACGACCAGCGGTTTGGGATCTCTGCTAGGAGCAGTCTGTGGTCTGCGCTCAATGCCCCCTGGCGGCCATACAAACAAGACGCTGCTATGTTTGGGCCCCCGCCAGACGGCGTCTCTACCCCTAGCGGCAACATGGGGAACTAATTCCGGTCTCCCATAAGTCACAGCGTGGCGCGTCCAATATGGCGGCGGTCTATTGAGTGCTGCGTGGTGGGTCGTGTCAAGGCCGTTATTAGGAATCGCCGAGAGGCGGTTTCTCTATCTCTTTTTGTTTTGTTTTTACTTTCCTTGTTTTTTTACATTGCGGGAATGATAAAAAAGATGCTGTGATTAATTCCCATCCAAGCTCTGTAATTTCTCATTGTTTATGTCAGTAGCCAGGGAGAGGTCTAGATGTACGGGGATAGAGCATGTGGTGTACACGTTATAGTAAGGGGATTTTAGTGGTGACGAATACCAACGTAATCTGATAATATACCGACACCGAATCTGCCTGAGAGGTATGAGGCATCCGTCAGATTAACAATAGCGAATAGATGGCCCCCACACCCGAAATTTTACCAATTACAATGCGTATATGCTCAGCCAGACACGTACTTTAAAAAATCAACTTAGTTTTTACCATTCATAGTTAAAAAGTATGATGATGTACAACAACGGGTCACTTTCAATAAGGAAGTAGCATTGATATTCTCAAACTCCATTGGTCCTGGTGGTGGGGGGGGGGGGGGGGCACGGGGGACATACTTGGATCGGTATCCCCCCCCCCCCCCCCCCAATAATCAAAATCCTAATTTCGGCCCTGTCAACCTTGAACAGTAAGCTCCCTTTTAGAAAGATATGTATGGCTGAGTTTCAGTATGTATATAAGCAAAACTGTAGGGCCTTATGGTATAAACGAGAAGAAAATGGCGGCCATGTCCTGGGTGGTCGTAGAAAAATTATCTGAAAATATGTTAAAATATTTTTTTTTAATCCCTAAGCCTTCGGAAAATACACAGGTTACAAATTCTCCATGAACCCTCGACAACCCTAAATTATCAACATATTGAACAAGACTATATATGCTAGACCGAGCCTGATATTACTGGCGTGACGGCGACAGGATGCCATGCACACAAAATCTACAAAGTGTGTAATTCTGAATGGATACATTTAGCATCTTTCACAAAGCAATTGTTTGCCTCTATGGACGCACATAGTACTTCCGGTTGCTACCTTCGATTTTTATGTTGATTTTACCTCACCCCCCTGTATTTTTCTCCATAGGCATAACATTAGGAACTCGTACTCTACGGCCGTTAGGTTCGTGTACCCAATACTCAATGGCTAATTGAGTGATTCATTTTATCAAAATATAATGTTATATGGGGTAAGATAAAATCAGAAACCCACTCGATGAAAATAACTTGGTCCGTACTAGAGTACGGACCAAGCTCTTTTCATATCATTTCATATATTGACATGGGGCGTCATATTTCTTTAATAGGTCATAAAATAAGAGGATCCAGATGATGGGAAGATACATGTATTATTCAAAAAGACGAATTTTAAAAGCGATGTGCACAGAACGTCATCGCGATTTAAAGTAATTTCACTAAGAACCAATTACCATAAGAAGTGCAATCGACTGAAGGCAATTCTGAATTAATTCTCACTTTACTAAACAAAAATGTCGGCTCATTCATTGCGACGACCCATAAACAATACTACCCTCTGCACCATTAGATTCCATTCAGCCACCCTATGTCTTCCTATATTACTAACTCGTTCGTGCAATACCAACGTTAAGGGAATTGAGTCATTCTTTGGGAAAGGTGTGGGGGAGGGGGCTTGTAATGACGAAGTTTGAGCCTGTAAAATGTAAAACGGTGGGCTATGATGGGCTATGATAGGGGTCTGAGCAGTGGAAGTGAGTGCTTACGCGGTGTTTTACTATATACCGGCTTGTAGGAGACACACAGGCGAGAATAGATTCCCCAATATCTCAATTAAATCATAAGTTATTAAACTTTGCAATACTTTTGTTCAAGACACACCTTCCGGCCTATGGCCAGCTTAGTCCGATCGGCCCCGCCCCAGCGGCACCCTTTGATTTCGATTGGTCCACTGTGCGATGGCATCATAAATGGACCCGATTATTACCAATCGCTGAGAGTCGACCATCGATGTCGATGACTTATGGGCCTACCACCACTATTTTGGGGCACGGCCCACTTCAAAGGTGTTCTGCGGTGCAGGGAGCGACCTGCCGGTGTGGAGGTGAGAACCGCCGCACCGACCAGACTTGGTGTGACTTCCAGGTGTTAGTTCCACCTCAAAGGGCACCACGCACATCCCTTAGACCCCAACCTCGCCCAACTGCATGGCGATGAGTCGTTCCACAACCCGTTTGCTACTCAGGCGTACACTGTTAGGGGCGCGTGAGAGTGGTTCACTGTGTGCGAGTCTCCCCCACAAAGAGATCTGAAGGGAATGATTATGAACACAATCTGATGACGGATTTAGACCTTTATGAATTTAATATCTTCCATTGTGTGTGCATGAACTCAAGTTGTTCTTCATAAAGACGCTATCATATTCTGATTAAGTTTAAATACAATATGGATGATTAAAACAAAAAAAATATATAGTTCACCTGTACATGTACAATACGGTTTACCACCATACCATTTGTAATGACTTAAGTGGGTAAAGATAAAGAAGTATATCGAGGTAAATATTGAGAGTTAGTAAAAATAATTGAACAATTGTATATACCATAATACATACATGTATTTCAAGATGTACAAGTATCTGCAATATTGCCTGGCTCTTTACCTAGGACAGAATACCAAATTATGAAGTTAGGTTTAAGTAAACACAAATTACAAGTATCTGCAATATTGCCTGGCTCTTTACCTAGGACAGAATACCAAATTATGAAGTTAGGTTTAAGTAAACACAAACTAAAGTTTTCTTATAACATACACTAAGGAAGATGGCGGGATCTCACTGTCGTCCACAATTGCACTGCCCTGTCTGTGTAAATATGTATGATTGTAACGCATTCTATTCAGCGAGTAAATCTGAAAATAAACTTTCCTTTGTGTCTCCCAGCAGTTGATAATATTTCTACACAAGTAAACGCTATATGGCGGGGGGGGGGGGGGGAGGGGCAATAGTGCAATAGTCGACCTGATTATTTTATCTTTTCGATAAAACATGGGCACTTGCAGACGGGAAAATCTCGTACATGAGCAACAATTTTTTTCTTTCGTAAAATTAGGTAATTTACCTCAACCGACCGACAATCTGTGCTGCCAATGAAATCAATCCGGGTTGAAATAGTAGTGGACGGAATGAGTTTTATGAGCATAATTCTGTCAGCGAGAAAAGATCGCTAGGAGTAAACGATTCAACTACTTGAAGTGCCACAACAAAATTCCTAACGATATTTTACGGTGAACACCACCGACCGATATCATAATTCCAAATATGTATATTCTCAATCTGGAGTTGGTGATTAAGAAGAACCCAGGAACCCATCGTGGAATATCTAAACAACGGTCTAATTACTCGGGTCGGACTTGGTAAGAACTGAATAAAGATAGCTAAAAAGTATTAACCTTCTATCTTCTGTATTTGTGTGTTCATTATTTGTTCTCATTGCATAGTTACCAAAGAAGTACATATGTATTCTGTTTCGTGGTGTCTGGACAATTTTCTTGACTCAAAATTAACTTATAAGTAAGCTGTATCAACGTTTCAACGTAAGTTATATCAATTTGTTCTTTCTATAAGTCAATTATTGACTTAAAGTAACAGCCAGCTGTGCTAAGAATGTGTCTTTTCCTTTTCCACTGGACAAACGAGGTTATAAACCGTATACTGTATATGAACCAAAACGTCAACAAATATCTTTAAAAAAAGTATCATCTGATCACCAAATAATACTTATCTAATGAAATATAACTGAGCATAAACTATTCATGTTAGTTTTCATAAACATAGTAAGAACAAAATTATTAACTGGGACAAAGAAACAAATTCACGAAAACGACTTCGCAATTGAAGATTATGAATTACTTGCGATCTGATTGGACCCTGACAGAAGGATTTGGCAGTCAAGAACGGGTGTAGGTGTGGTGGCTTCAAACTGCAGAATCATCTGATTGGCTGATTGGGACCGAGTGGGCGTGATCTAAGCATGTGGGGGTGGGTGGGCCTGGTCATGGTGTTGGAAAGGAGTTAGTCTTACACGCACGTGGTTATTACCCCAGTGATGAACCAGGGTGATGAACCGCGACAACGTGGCGTTGGGTGCGATTCTCGCCTGGGGTGTGAAAGGTGGACCCCAGGTACAGGCCATATTAGAATTCTTTGAGGTAAAGGTGTGACCGGGCCTCAAAGCACCCCCTCTTCCAATCCTCCGAAAAACGCCCGGCCCGAGCGCCGGGTGAGTCGGTCTCCCACCGGTGAACAGCTCATTGAATCCCTCAGATGTTAGTCCACCCGCAAGAATATATCTGTAATTTTGTTTAAGATTGAAGCGATTAGCTCTACAGATGAAACAATGTACTATACTTTTGAACCATTTAAAAAAAAAATTCTTTATTGGTTCATTTTTCTTCTTCTGTAGATACGACAATCCGTCGTTATACATAAGTCTATTTTCCAATAAAACGTTTAGTTTGGTGTCTTATGTTATATTATAACATATATGCATGTACATGGTAATATGATACTATCCATTACAAGTGATGTACAATACCCCTCATTACGCCATGAAATAGCATACATACCATGCCATACGACCCTACATGTTTTTATGACGGGAAACACGTTAAGGTGTTTACACTTTACAACTACGTATGAACGGAGAGTGCAATCAATTGTACTGACGAATCTGCAGCTTGAATAATAAACAAATCAAGTTGTTCTGATTGTTGCATTTTATTAAAGACAATAGTAATGACAAGGTTGAATTATCGGCGATCTACCTTCTTTCCCACTATCAGTTCGTATTTATATTTCATTTCATGTTATTCAATTCACATGTTGTATATTCATTTAGTCCCCTGACTTAATACATTTCTGTGTGTGTTACTAATCTAATCCTGTAGTAGTTTATGCACTAGTTACCTCAAAGGATGAAGTTCAATGAAAACCTCAGATTTAATTAAACAGAGTTTTGTTTCACTATGAATAAAATGTTGAACAAAGAAAGTATATGTGTTGTACGGACCTCAAGGTTAGGGGAATATCGAACAATTTACATCGCAAAATAAAAACCATATAATTTTCTTAGATGTCGAATACTGAATATGAGTTCGTTATCGTACTTGTTTATAATATAGATATTGATAAAATGATATTATGATAGAGCATTTAAAATTCGATATAGTAAGACCCATGTAGTCACAGAATATAGTAAATGTGTAGTACTAGACAGTGATATACTAGAGACATTGTGTCACAATCTGTGATTTGAAAAAACAAAATTGAAGGAAGTATGAATCAAGGAAATGTACACAAGCCTATTTGACTTATTTGGCTAGGACAAAATCAACAAAATATCATATTTTGTTGGTATTGCCACAAGGAGCAAGTTTGAATGGACAAATGTATAACAATCACCGTGTGGCGTCCCTATGAATTGTAGTACATATGTGTACCTTTATTACTACTAATATAGTCTACAATTTAATCATTTGAAAAACATGTGCTCCACATGTAAACTTTTTTGACATATTCACGGTAATATGTAAAACCTATACCATGATTTTTTCACGCCATAGCAGTTACTAGGTCAAACACAAGGAAGCTGTTAGACTCTAGCACATACATATGTATCTATACATGAGAATAAAGTTTTGATTAAAATTCCTTCAAAATAAAGAAATTACGGATTGAATTCTACAGTCCTATCAAACTCTGCTGCAACTGCCATAAATACATATAGGGAAATTAAACTAGAAAGTGGGTAAATGAATAAATAATATTTAAATATACTAGATCCGCAAACTAAGTTTACAAAAGTAAACCACATCTGCCAAACTATTTACTATCAAAATAATATGGCTTGTATTTATTCTTAAATATAAATGTTGATTTAATATAACCAATAAACACCTGAAATATGATCAATAATCGGGAACGATTTAGAACCCATTACTATCACTGATTCTGAAGATTGTTGGGGAATTGTTTCGTCAAAGCCAAATAGAGATTGCTTATTGTGCGTGCAGTGGATAAACACATATTGTCTCTTAACCCATCATCTATTATCAAGGTGTATGGGGAGGGGCCTTTAACATACAATACAATATCCTCGCGATTGATGCGCTATCTCTCTCATTTGGTTTTCAACGTTATCTCACATCACTGCACCAATCTTAAGATGCCATGCATATCTCGGCAGTTAAAATACTCTTATCGGCAGGGCTTATCAATTGTTTTGGTGAAAATGCGTGTGTTTTCATTCTTCCGCAACTTGATGTTTATTTAACAGCATATACAAGCGGGGCACGTTTGGGGAGGGGGCATAGGTAAAAGTACCAGGGGCTTCAGGTGAGGATTTCAGGTGAGGATTTCAGGTGAGAATTTCGGGTGAGAATTTCAGGTGAGATATTCCATCCACCTCGCCTTTCTCCGGCCACATCACCCCTCCCCCGTTTGAAGTTGGCTCCAGTGCCTGTGGTACCTCCGCCCCACCCCCACCCCTCCTACCTCCACCGATTCACACCTGTGTTGTCGCCTAGCGGACCAGCCCGCTCTAAAGTCAGTGGGCCGTAACCGGTCATGTTCCAACGGACTTCGCGCAGTCACGGTCCGTCACGACTCACTGGGCTTCCTTCAAAGACACACTTCGGCCACCTTGGCCGTGGGTCGGGGTACCGGGGTTGAGGTGTCGAGGACCGTCTGAGACGGCCCGATCACTTCAAAGGGCACCCGGGGTATAGAGAAGGGACCAATCAGAGGCCGAGTTACGGCGGGACTGAGGGTTTCACTGACTATTAAAGGGGCTGTCGTGGAGTGGAAGTCATCATCCGAGTGTTCACCTCCAAGCAGAAGACACTTACTACACAGTTTCCGCCAGCAATCCTGCGCACTTTCCTTACTACTCCTGAGGTCTTGCATCCTACTGCATAAACATATCCTAGAGTTCCTGCGAAGAACAAGCGCGATGAACAACATGGTGTTCTACAATAGTCCTGCAAGTTCCCAGAGTCGTGTCCCTGACGGGATTGGACAGGATGGTAGGAATATTCATTTATCATAGCATGCACAACTATCTTGTTTGATTTGTTCTGAAGCTCCTATCAATTCGAGTTATACGTTCGCAATCCTTTTGATTCTAGGCATTGTTCATTGTTCATAAATCATAGTAATATTGGTGAAGTGAAGATACATTCCCTGCGACAGAAAGGGTATTATAAGAATACAAAGTACATTCTTAAATTCTCATTATTTAGTCGGTGTCAATTGTATATTGCATATCTATGTGCCTGGTATTTCACCAGATAATATATTATCATATCATGTTATAACGTATTCTCTCTGCCCACAGGCTCACCGCAGTGTCCCCTGGTGACATGTCCCCCGCCGTCGCGCCAGCGCCGCTCGCGCACCATGTTTACGGACGAAGACATCCGGCGGCTGGAGGAGTACTTCCTGCGCGACCCGTACCCCGATATTTACGGCCGCGAGCAGTTGGCGGCTGCCATCGGCGTGCCCGAGGCCCGCATACAGGTGAGCGGTTTACATTTCTCGTACATTTAATAAATATCATTATCAATACTGTTATCAACCTTTTGTTGTTTCGAATACATATATCATACAAAAATACTACAGTATTGTAATGCGAATGTTAATGCACTTCTGGGAATTCCCGTATTTCCCTCTACATTGTTTATGTCATCCTAATGTTTGCCTTGCTTTCCCACTAGACGTGGTTTCAGAACAAGAGATCGCGTACGAGACGTCGGATGAACAACCAAATGGGCGCACGCAGCCCACCGGTAGCTGGTTCTCGGTCATCCCCGGTTCCGGTTGAGAACCAGGAGAACGTGCATCCCCGCGCCGCCATGACTTTCTCACCTACACCAGTCTCTCCACTCTCCCCCCGAGTCTTCCCACTCCAGTCACCTCCCGTGCGACGCTCTCCAAACATAGATGTAATTACCGCGCGCGATGTGACGTCACCCAAACGCCGCATGACGTCACCTAGGACTGAAGACGACGCCAACGACTCGGGTGTACTTGACCTTAGCACAAAGTAAGTTTGCCAAGCAAATTTTGTTTTATACACCAAATTACGTTGGTAATTCTAAGAGTTAGAGCCAGGTGTCAAGGGAAACGTTTCCTGTGTATGACCAGAACTGGTATATCAGACGGCGTTGTCCTACTCGATCATACATGTATTTGCCAAATGGATTTCGACTGGCGAGCGTCAACACATCATGCTATTGTAAATCATATTCTACACATTTCTATAATAACATTTTAGTATTTGCCCGTGTCAATATCGCTTATAACTGCCGTGATTCCTATTTCAATGTTTCCTGCTGTTTTCTCCAACTCAGATCTAACGAGTCGCCAAAGGAAGATGCCTCCCCTGCGTCAAAGTCGCGTAGTGCGCTGCGGGCCAGGCAGGCGTCGCGCTTCGACCCGGATACAGGGCGCCCCTTCTTCACCCCCTGGGCCGCCTCCACCGCATCGCCGCCAGGGAACGCCACAGCCGCAAAGAAAGCCGCCAACGACGCGCTTGTCGCAGCAGTAGCCGCCAGCCGTATGCGAGCAACAAGCGACCAACTACCCCCCGCGACTGCACAGTACTCGGCGGCGAATCCGTGGTTGTACGGGTTCGCACCGACGTTCAACGCCAAGGATGGAGTGTACTACTTCCAGCCGCTGCCTACCAGTCCCTTCCTGCAGCACGTGGCCGACACCGCGCTCCCAGCATCACCCGGACTTAGCCCGCTCGCGATGCCCACGGGAAACTGGTCCCCCAGCTTCTTGTCGCCGACTCTGCCGCCGATTCTGCCGCCGCAGCGTCACTTCATCTTCCCGGATGTTCCGTCGCCGGAGGTGATGGCTGCTAACAGACAGCGCACACAGATGGTGGATGTGACGTCACCGGTGCGTAGCGAGGGTCAGGCCTCGTCTTCGTCGTCCAAGACCGACGCGCTGAGCGAGTCACCTGGCTCTGACGCCGGAAGTCGGTCGTCGGGATACAGCAGCCGCGAATGCGACAGTCCCATCGACGTCTGTAACTGAAGGAACATCAACCGGAACCGGAAATCTGAGGACCAGGAGAACTGGGTAGCAGTCGGTTAACCGAGAGTTGGATATTTGATATGACCGTCTTAAACTCTCGGGACATGTACTGTGTGTTGTGATGTTATTTATTACTTATTTATGACAATGCTGGTGATGGGAGTGTGTCAAATTGATTATTTATACTCACGCTGGTACGATGTGATTGTCATCTTGTTCATAAGTTATTATTAGTTTGTTTAATAAATTCATGAGAATTCGAATCTGGTTTTGTCTCGTTTCCTACAATCCACCAACCACTGACAACATCAACGTAACACTGGATGCTATAATCCGGACAACAATCCATACTATGTAATCGACAAAATTCCATTAGTTGAGTGAGTACCGTGTACCCTTGCCTCCAGCGCCCACTGAGGTTGTCTACGATGGGCTACCGGTGTACCTCATGCATTATAATGCACGTAGTTGTTCCTAATCTAGATGCCTACGTAACAATTTCTGCATTGTAGTGCACCGGGAGGTCTTCTATCGTAGGTGGATCCGTGTATTATGGCACCACCGACTGGATTCGAACCAGGTCGAATTAATTGGTGACGGAATCAGTGAAGGATCAGTCGACGATCACTTCCATTTTCATTGTTTCATTATTCTAAATGCCACCAATTTCTATCTTAACCTATGCGCATTTTGTATGGGGGGAATATAAAGAGCCGGCTCTAGTTTGGGGAGGCTTGAATGAGAATTCAGGCATCTCAGGTTGCTTCCCAATTTCCACATGTGCGCTTTATCGGAACCCGAAGCATACACCATATCTGTATGCGCCGGGCATGTCCATACACAGTCCCCAGTTCCTATGGATACATTGCGCTAGGTGGATAATAAAATCGGTGCACTTTTCGTCGGCAGCTAGGAACACCGCATCATAGACACATTGTCAGCCAAGCCGACCCGCTCAAAGGCAGTGCAAAGTTAGGGGATAGGTTATATGGATTTTCAGCATACTGTACCCACTAACCCGTCACTATCTGTATAACGATTCTGTGGCATTTGTTAGGTGCAGAGGACCAGTGCCTCACATCATATGGGAGCTGAAGATAGCAAATCACTTGAGACAGAAATACCTCACTGACCCACTGGTGCTTGACGTTTGGACCTAGACTGGCTCCAGTCCCTGCATCCTATGGCTACCCTCCTCGTTGGGATAGGTTTGGTTCATGGGCCAGTCAGAGAAGGATACATACTTTAATGAACTTTATTCTTATTGTGTTTAATGATTTAATGAATGTTCATAATCAAAAACCTGAGCAAGTCTAGAAGTCTAGAACTTCCTGGGCACCAAGCCAAATATCTAATGACCCTGGATTGACCCGAACCCCTTATTTGTTCGCTTTTAGAATTCCACACTCATTCCTCAAAGATAAACATACCAATTTTTACTAGTATGCGTGGAATGATAAATAATAGTATATGCCCTGTAAATCATTTGAGGTGAGGCATCCATGGGTGACCAGTTTGAGCAACTTACACTGATAAACCAAATTCTAATTAGCTCAGCCCTAGGGGCAACCCATAAAATATTATGTAATGAGGGGGTTAGGGGGTGATCAAATTTTGCGCACATTCCGTCTTTATTGCAGAGACGGACAAAGATAGACTGACGCAGAAGTGTCGGGTGCGCGTACGTACTTTATAAATGACCCCAACAGAAGGGACGTATCGTTTATCAAATGTATGAAATTGTAAAGCTAGCTGTGGTTCTGGTCAATCTCTCAATACCGGTGCCTATGAGGTCCTCTTAATTTTTACAGATGAAAATGTTAAAAAAAAGCCCTATACCAACATTACCATGGTAACTGAAACAAACCCAAATCTTTTGTCAAACTTTGAAATGTGACCATATATCCTTAGCCATTCTGAAAATATTAGAGATCTCATCCAAAAAATGCTGAACCTGAAAGCTAATTATAAAGCGTTGGAACTGCCACACCTAGGTGACCTTTTATGTATCCTATAGCTAGCAACCTTCTTCTAAGACCTTTGACTACCAGCCATCCAGAATCAGGGGTGCCATTTCCATATCTGCTCTCCTACATTTTGAACAGGCACTATTTTTTTTCGTATAATTTGGGATAGAATGGGATAATAGTGGAAATAGACAATAAGCCATGGTTTTCTGGACAGCCGGCCATAAACCACGAGACTGTAATCAATGGATATGGTTTCTGAAAACATACGTATTCAATGGGGACTTTGTAATTGATAGATGATAAAATGGGTGATTGAAATAATTTGGGAATGCTAAATAGAGATCTGCCTGATTTTTATACCAGTATAGTCATTTGGCCTTTTACACTGAAGCTCTCTGTTCGTTGAAAGTGATGGTAAATTTATTTCTAAAAGTCAATACAGCTGCTTTCCATGGTAACCATAAATTCTGATTTTAAACCACGTGGTAAAGAGTGAAACATGTACAAGGGTAGGCAATTAACTACCGTCTCACTCAACCATCCAACGGCTCCCCAAATCTACCTTAAGCCGGAGACACCAAGCGAGAAAGGCAGCGATATCTGGAATCGGCAACACAAAATGGCGGGTGTGTGAGCTATTATTTCATATTTGCCTTGATTATTGGTTCTGATACGCTATATTATCATTGGGAGATATTACTATGAAAAAATATCTCAGATATAGGCTATTTTGTATTGGCGATTCCAGAGGTCGCCACCTTGACTCGCTTGGTGTGTCCCCGACATTATCCTACTTTCCAATAAACTTAAAGTGTACATCTGGGGCATACTAAGAAGTCTGATAACGGAGAGTCTTCCTGAAAGGAGCCTCATGCGGGCATGCCGTTCAAAATGTCAGCACGCAAACAGCCTGGGGCACATGCGCGAGCGAAACTTTGTGAAAAACTTTGGATGTTACACGTAACTCTAATGACTCCGTGAGATGCTGATTCATCATATAAAGAGACGTGCCATGTCCCCCATGACTGCCAGCATTTACAGAAGTTAGTCACGAGAAGGTGCGTCTGCCGTGTAACACCGGGGGTCCGCTGCATTTTACTGTCAAACAACTGGTATCTGTTACTACCCCTACGTACACCCAGGTGTCTATCTCCGATTCTCCAAATTCTCTTTAAAGACCTTGCAAACGTATAAAAAAAAATGGAGGAGCCATATGAGCAGGATTTCAATTGCCCATAAAACCCTCATTGATTTGTATTCCCTTTCTCCCAGAAATCGGTTGGTGGTGTGGCCCTATGTTCCCGATTGAGAAATTTTTAGGGGCACAATACCTCCAATGGAAACCCGGCTTTATAAACATTTGTTCACGCATATATCATTGATGAGATACACATACGCTGTATTGACAGACGGCGCCACCATATTGATGCTATCACACCTTTCGTATAATTCTATCGTATTAGCTATGACCCTAAAACTAATGTGCCTTCCTAAGAATCACCTTATACACTACTTATCAATTCAACCTTTCAGCAATCGTTGTGACCTTTACAAAGTTTTACTCGATTCAAAGTGTTGTCCTAAATAAACTATAAGTTCCAAGCTTAAATGTCTAATCCATTGTTAAGTTGAAATCCTCTGAGAAGGGTTTTAGCCACTTTCAATAGTTCACATCCGATATGGTTGTTGGTCTCAATCTACTCCACTGTCCACCTCCTATGGTGAGTAAGACTACTCCGTGTTTTCTCCCAGTTAGGAGCAGTCTATACTTTGTCGGTAGTCCTTAAGCCTATAAGACACCGACCCGACCGCTGTGCCCGATTTTACATTTGCCCGACGGATCCGTCAGGTCTGTGACAATCTGCATCAATCGGGTCGATGTACGCACTTCACCGACCCGATTTTATTGCTTTTTCCGACGCATCGGGCATTACTACCATGTCAGATATGACCGACTATCCCCGACCTTAAGATTTCGATGTACGCACATTCACCGACTGTTCCCGATTCTGAGCAGGTCGTTTAAATAGCAATGCTACCTATTACTCAGTCCGAGTGCCTTATATGATTCCACACCAGCGGCCCGTGGCTCACCCCGGCTCGGCTCCCGGCGGCTCTCTTTGATCTTATCCCGGGTAATTTACGAGGTTATAAAAGGAGGAAGTGTGATCGGGAATAGTGTAGATGTCGCTGTCTTATAGGTATAAAGCCTAAAAGACAGCGACCCCACCATTGTGCCCGATCACACCTTTGCCCGATGAATCCGTCGGGTCGGTCAAAATCGGGTCGCTGTACGCACTTCCCGGATCTGATTTTAATCGGGTCGGGGATTACTAGCGTGGGGGTAATGACCGACTCTGCCCGACCTTAATCGTGTCGCTGTACGCACTTCACCGACTGTTCCCGATTCTGAGAAGGCCGTTTTAAAAGCGATGCTACCTATCCCATAGTCCGATTTACAAGTGCCTTATACCAATTTGTAGGGGCGATGATGAATTTGAAAACCGATTTCCAATAACTTAATCGGATCAAAAGTTATTGAACTTTGAATTATTTTCTATGAATCCACACCAGCGGCCTGTGGCTCACCCTGGCTCGGCTCCCGGCGGCTCTCTTTGATCTCAATCGGGTCGCTGTACAAGCTCATAAAGTGGAGAGGTGATCGACAAGCATCGTTGAGGTTATAAGACAGCGACATTCTAATCGATGATCGGATTGGTGATAATCTGTGGAAAATGTCGCTGTCTTATGGGCTTAAGACACCGAAATTTTATTCCCGACTCTCACCGATAGTCGGGATGAATCGGGAACAAATTTCGGTGTCTTATAGACTTAAGCATTCATTCCACACACACACAAACCAAGCAGGTCACACTTACTCAAGGTAGAATAAGGCCTCCAGTGCCTGCAAGAGCATTGATATTGCTCCACATGCAGCGAGTAACACCAACACAGCTGAGTATCTACCAAATAGACATATCGCAAAATCAGTTGGCGCTAAATGGCATGGGATCATAGATCATCATGAAAACACACAAAAAAACCATGAATTGGGCAGATCACTCCATAATCAGCTTGATGTACATCCAATCAACTTTCAAGAGAACTGCAAACGATTACCTGATATCTTGATTAGATCAAAAGCCACGGCACCATGGCTTTTTCTCCGAGAGAGTTACGATACGCAAATATGCCCTGGCTGCAGGCAGGCTGACAAAACTAAATGCCCCGGATGTTGCGGAAAGTATATGTCCAAGACTGTTATCATTGCCCCACATGAGACGCCAGACAAAACAGGAAAATTATCTACCCCACTCAAGTGTGGTTCTCTCTGACACTGTAAAGGCAATGATTTAAACTTATTTACCTAAACTTTACTATCAGTTAACACATGATTGCCTGGAATGCTACATACTATGTTATAGTCTTTGAGTCTCTGATTGTGTGATATAAGGTATATTTTCTCCCCTTCGCACGACTTAAGTCCACAGCTCCATTCATCTTACGACCATTGTACATGGACCTTGGAAAAGTTTCCATCAAAATCAATGGTGGGTCATCTTCTCCTTCGCATGTCTCAGATTTCTTGTAATTAATTAGTGGAATTAGGTGGATAGAAATCCTAATTTAATGAGCGCTCTGGTTTTGTGTTAACGTGGCTTGAGTGAAGATCCATGAGAGCAAAGCCCTACTGGGAACAATAAAAGCCGGTCGCGTTAGGACAAAATGAGGACTGAAGGCTAGCCCACACTATGCGATTCTGTTTGACGCAATTTGTTTTGTGAAGATCCTAAGATACTCCATACAGAATAATTCTTTTCATGGTAAAAACAGAACTAAGCGAGACACAATTTGACATTGGAAGCTAGCACGCATTATGCGATTCTGTTTAACACACTTTGTCTTGAAAAGAATGTAAGATACCGGATCTGGTAGGTCAGTAGCCTGGACGTTAGTGGTCCAATCATCAGCCATCGTTTTCACAACTCACATCTGCCTAATGAATACTAAGAAAGAGATTGATGAGTATATGGTCTGTGTCCTTGTTCGCTATCGAGTTTGGAGAGCGCAGTAATATGAACGAGGCGATAGCAAAGTGAATATTGTGAAGTCTCCAAAAGAGGTGGTGAACGTTTCTAATTTTATCATCGCCTAGAAATATGCATCTGTTTATCACCCATTGAGTATGACTTACCGTTCTCACAAGCCTGTTGGGTACGAGTTTCTAATACTAAGGTTATAGACATTTCTACCAAGCTAAGATAAACAGAGGAATTCAACAATAAACTGTAATACTTCGGTAAAACCAAATTATGTCAAGATTTGATATTCATAACAATTATATAGACAACATTGTCATGGTTTTAATTACTTTGTTGTAATAGAGTGCTATCATTAACTCGCACTGAAGTATATACACTGTATATAAAGTCTTTGCGAGCTCATCCTTGATGGAAAATGATTTTGTTTTATCTCTTCATATTGCACTTTTCTCAAAATCCCCTTGAAATGCTCAGTGACCAACATTTTGCGATACCTTGTTCGGAGATCTGTCACATGGAGAACATATCGCTTGTAGTTTGCAACAGGAATCGCATAGTTTATGCAGGCCTCAATGCTACCCCTAGGAACGTTAACATCAAGCGGTCAATCAGACGACCGCTTAATTCATAAGGCGAGTGCACGTAAAAATATGCTTCTCCTTTTAGAACCAGCGGCACAATGGTACTCTTTCCATACAGATTCTCGGTACACCAGGCATAGGCTGTATATAAACCTCTGTAGGGAGAGTGATGCTAACTAACTACTTGTTGGCATGTCGAGGCATCATTAACTGAGGGTACCCTACGACCATGACCCAAAGAGTTAATGTTATGAGCCCATGTTGCCAGAGAATGAGGTGAGGTTCATAGCCTTTGCGGTCCTTCTTTATTTTGATTTCCAGAGATCTGAAAAACGAATTCAACCATTTTTGAGTACGTTCATACGTTTAAAGAGATTGCAAAACGAACAGCAAATTAGTTTGTTGTCTGCTTTGCTTTGCTTCGCTTTGCACACTAGTGTTCCATTGTTATCCCTAACCGACCCCTACAAATGGTACGAATTGCAGGAAACGAGTGTGCAATACTAAAGCCTCCTAGCAGATCTAATCCTTTTAGCGCTTGGGCGTCATTGTACTATGGTATTTCTGCCAAGGGTTGGCAGTCGCCTGGCGTGGCCTAGTAAGTGCACCTCTTTTCCCACTGCTGACGTCGTTGATCTGCAAAACTGCACATTTGACAGCCTCTTTTTACTCTTAGACTACCTAACTCTTTCATTAACAATATACCTAGTTTTTGGGTCCTGACCGCATAAAAACCTCCAGATATTTTTCCTCCAGATGGCACAATAACAGTTCTAGGTTACATCCACTTACTCTTCAAAGAGATGAGCAAGTGGTTTTATGTGGCATTAACGTTAAGTGAGGTTAAGGCGAATGAGTAGTGGTGTGTATGTAACAAAGGATATACACGATTACTTTCATCAGTATGTTGAAAGATCCACATAAAACTAGACAATCTGATCTTTGGTTAAAATGGTTTATTGGGGGATAATGTTACATTGAGATAGGGGGCAGTGATGTAGGAATGGTTGCAACGTTTCGCTTACCTTTAACAGACTTCTTCAGGCAATAATTACTTTCATCATATGCATGTAGACATGTAGTGAGGATCACGGAAACTGCACAACTTGCTCCACTCGGCCCCAAATATCCCATCGACTTAAGGCAGACCGCGTTGACTTAAGGTTGCCATAGGTTTATGTGGTGTCACCATACGGTATGCCATACGATGACTTACGTTGTGATCCCGGTAGATTACAGAGCTTTCTGATGACTTGCTGTGAATTGGGGTGGATTGCAGCAGTCCCGGTAGGGTCCTGGGGGTGTTTAACAATGCGGTCCTAGGAGAGTTATGCCTGTAAGACAGGTCCTAGGACAGTTTGCGTTTAACTACTGAGACAATCTTAGCGGGGGACTCCCTGAGCCAAGGATCTTAGCCAGATTGTCAAAAAGTGTTTAACAAGTTTGACAAACATCTTGCAAACTGTCCTCCACATACCCAAAAGGGTCCTAGATGGGGGACACCTATGTAGGTGTCTTAGGTGATTCAAATCCACAGAGAACAACCTCATTTATCAATTTAACTAAAGGCAATATGTACATTGTGGCATGTAATACACATCACCAGTGTTAGAAGGGAAATAGCTTCAATATTTAGTTAGATTCGTTTGTAATTGAAAATGATGAAATTAGTTTCCAGAACCCCCAGTATGTGGCACTACCTGCAGTTCTTAGGAACTCTCTTCCACAAGGGTCCCACAACTGTCTTACAGCCTGTTTTTGTCCTAGCCTGGGACCGAATTCAGTCCTAGGAGACTAATTATACAACATTTCACACCCTACAGGGGACACCATTTGTTAAACTGGAAAGGTCTTTTGTCCTGGGATATGTCTTGGATTCCTAGCCAACTAGGAGGATTTTTCTTCTGGGACCAGAACTTGTTAAACGGTGCCCTGATGTCGCAAGGCCAACTACAACCAACTATTGTTTTTTTTGCTAATGCGGTCTCGGTGCAGTACTCGTGCGGTCCCAGTGTGGTCCTGGTGTGCTTTGGGG
The DNA here is from genome assembly GCA_950022655.1 of Alentia gelatinosa. NCBI lineage: Eukaryota > Metazoa > Annelida > Polychaeta > Phyllodocida > Polynoidae > Alentia > Alentia gelatinosa. The sequence goes on from OX465579.1 coordinate 84,320,847, forward strand.
TACAAGTAACACATAGATGTCTATGTCTATATATATATATATATATATATATTGTTAAGATACAGTCAACTATATCTAACTATAAACAGTGGCGCCACCAACGGACTCCACAAAACTAATTAGCGCTACAAGCGCCACCTCTGGTCACGCACATTGCTAGTAGCGTCACCACATACCGCCACTTCTCCAACAAATTTTTTCCTGGACGGACGCTTCCATACTCTTCCATACCACGATGTTACCAATACTGCGATGGCTACTTCTGTTCGCTATGGCAGTGTGTACAGTGTGTGGCTATATATATATATATGTTATATGGAATTTACTTGTACACCTTCCCATAATTCATTTTGTAAAAGAGAAGTGAATAGGGTTCATAAAAAATTTAAGAAATAAAAAAAGCATTCATAATACATGTTCACAACCACTTACAGTTGTTTACTTTCTTCGGTGGTTTGCATCATGCAATGTATTCTCTAGCTGTGACTGTTGGAATTTAAATATATATCCCGGTGTACTACAGCCCCATAGGCCTATTGCTATCCAGAAGCCCTCTGTCTCCCAGCCCGTTGGCTTACAGCGACTTAAGGCGAAGTACGGTAACGTAACCACAGTCCTGATTTTTATTAGCTACAGGGGTAGGGTGTTGGGGAGGGGTGTCGGCAATCATCAGGACTACAGTGCTGGATTTCTTGAGAGAACTTAAGTTTCTGGATAGCTCCCCGTCAGCTCCCCAATAGCCAAGTTGACTTTCGATTTGAAATCCTGGTGACTTACGGCATCCTAGGACAGACCCAACGGAGTACGTCCATGAGGAAAATTCACTGCTGGGACTGTCCGGGTGATGGTGTAAACGTGGTATAAATATTTATCCTACCCCTAATAAAAAATGCTATAGGCTTAACATGGGATTTGTTTATTTCACGGGTGTGACATAAAGTGTTGTTTATGCCACTACTTTCTGATACTGAAAAAATATGGAAACGGGGTAGGATAAAATCTAGACGCCACTCGTTTGAGTTTGAGCTTATTTATGCCACTCATTTTGTTGGCTCCGTAATGTCGCTCGTCTTCGACTCGTGAAATTATGGAGCCAACAAAATGCGTGGCATAAATAAACTCAGACTCAAACTCGTGACGTCTCTTGATAGTATGTACATACATGAATGTGCATGGGTAATAAATATTGATCCTTTCACAATTTACACCTTTCTAAAACTCCATTATGTATCTTTTGATTAGTTCTATAAATAAAACCTTTAATAGATTTTACTTTCAAAACATCACTCTTTTGTATGGTTCATGGTAGGTCTGTTTAAAAGGCACAAGATGTCATTAGATATCACTCCTTACAACAACCCAGCCATCTTAACTGCTGCCATACCGAATACAGGAGAACTCGACCCGTAACGAACTCGACCCGATTTAAGAACTCGACCTGTAACAAACTCGACCCGTTTTAAATCTTCTAAATTCAAGTGTCTCAACTGTGGATAAATACTATATTTAGTAGTAAATATGTTATCTTGGCTTCAAATTTGGTCTTCTCTGGGGAAGAAAACAAACAGAAAACCCTTCTTAACCCTAACCCTAACCCTATCCCTAACCCTATCCCCAACCCTTTCCCTAACCCTAACCTTTTTCCTAACCTTTTTTCCTAACGCCATCCCTAACCCTATCCCTAACCCTAACCCTAACGCTAACCCTATCCCTATCCCTAACCTTAACCTTAACCCTAACCTTTTCGCTAACCCTAACCCTATCCCTAACCCTATCCCTAACCATAACCTATCCTTAACCCTATCCCTAACTAGTCAGACCTTTCAATCTATACACAGTCACCCGCACAGCCGTCTGCACCCATCCACCTACCCAAACACAATATACTGGTAATGTATGCAGGCTACAGAGGACTGTGGTTAAACATTTTCATCGTTTATCTCTATATAAATATGTGTATATTCGCAGAGTGTAGCTATATCTATGATTAATGTCTACCACTGTTTACTACACACCAAGCATAGGGGACCATATGCCTACATGTGTTTTCACCCAGCCGGATTTACAGCCATTACGCTACCGTCAACGTGTGCCAATGAGCATGTATGCATATGTGTGCGCCGGAAATGGACATATACGGAATGATACGAAATGGTACGCATACACGGCCATTAAAGACCTGGTTAAACGGTTAGTAAATCTAAAATCTGGATCAGGGTTTCCTTTAAATTCAACTGAAACTCCCGGCGAGGTAGAGCGTATTCTTTCTACCACCCACTCAAAAATTGCCCGCCCAGGGACAGACAAAAACGCATGCGTGTTGGCCTTGTCATCTTCCTGCCATGCGCATGGCGGTAAATGAGCCGTGCAGTCACGGTCGACTAGGTGTTATATGGACCTTGGCGGTGTATGCGGTGTTAGCTGGTTTGGGCTGCGTCATTCATCTTTTATCTCACACCCTAAGGAGTGTTTCGCGGCCTGAGAAGGACATTTCAGCTCTGCCCACAGCACACGCACATTTCACATATTGTGAAAGCCTGTAGACCCTACTATTCTACCATGCACTTACAATACTGTCATCATACTATTGTGTGTACATGTATATCTTATCTTGGATTAATGATAGATGATATCATAAACTAGATGCACAATTTATGCACACTGATAAGTCCGGTGGAACCCCGCTGAAGGGGTCACCCTCTGTGTGTCCTCTTAAGTGGGGTATCTCCGAAGTGAAGATCTACTTACTAGTATTCTTCACAAGTATTGAATTACACATCTCGAAACATTTTAATACTGGTGTTTGTTGGTTGGGTTTACATTTCCAAAGTGCATTGGCACTGATTTAAATCAGTTTTTCTATATACTACTACGAATACTACTTACTGAGAATTCTGATCACTGCGATGAGGAAGATGAAATACGAAGTTCTGCAACCTCTGATATCCATTCTGACGCAGAAGGCATTCGTTTCCATATTCGTTTTTTTATAAACTAGCTTTTCTTATAAAACTATATACATCAAGATATTGAAAACGAGAACCTTTTCGTCCACAGTAAGTATGTTCGCTTATTACGTACCTTAGAATGATTAAAAACGCAATTGTATGTACTTAAACATTAAAGCTAGAAAATCAACATTGCTGCATTAGTATTTGTAAACATTCGCAATCAGCTATATAATAATAGGTTATTACCCTCAGAAAAGATGTTGAAGCATTGGTGCACCCTTTTCAAGTAAGTGAATCTTGGGAGTGTTACTGTCTGTGTTAACGATTCTCAGAATGCACCATGCTGCATAAAGATAGCATCATTCACCGCAGAACAGAATTGTTTCTTTGTTTGTTTTGGTTGATAATTCTTCTTTAAAGAACACGTAGTCAACCACATATGACCTCTACTGTGCTATCTCGATTGTGACGCCATCTGCAGTTCGATATATTTGGGTCCGTTTTGTGGCACTTTCTTCAAAGTATCAGCCTATAGAACGTAGGAAACCAGAGCCTACTTTATCTATCAATACTGAAATTTATCGACGAGTGCCTGATTTGCCAGTTTCCATTGACCAATATTTTGCCGAAGTTACCACACAGTTGGTCGGTGATAACTGATAACTTCATTTGTACCTATAGTCGGTCAATTCCCACTAATCTTATACAGCCTTGTATAACTTGCATTCTACGGTCTATGTGAAATCCGTATTATATGCATTAGAATGAAAAATCAACTAAAGGGGGTGTTCCATCCGGCTAATGCTCCAGGCTTCGTCGGCAACAACCCTTTGCTGATTCCTTGTTCATTCTAATGAAGACTGCCTTTGCAGCATCCATTATCATCTGGTCAGAATTTGTTGATAATTTCAGATGATATCTAAAGTGTCTGAATTGATCCTACCGATCCTGATGCGGCCAGACTGCAGTCTATAATATGACATGATTACAGTTACAGATCCATTCGCGCAAAACACCACCTGCCTTTGAAGAAACACCTCAAATGGACACGGCAGGGTCAGGGTCAAGGTCATAATTCCCAACTGGTATCTTGTTTATTCTCTTTGTTCGTAGAAATGAAGACAACTAGCGGAAATCAGATGAACTATTGATAATTCGGCCTGATAGAATACGCCCATAACACAGGCATATACCTCAAACGTTATTTAACCTTTCAACAGGTAAATTGTTATACGATGGCAGAGGGATGATACAAATTGCACTTAAGAAGAATGCAGTGGCCTCGTAGTGATAATAAGACGAGCTATCAACTAGTCATTACGAAAGAGAAATCGGAAAAAGAGAAAGGCCCAGGCACTATTGCCTGCTAGCGAATCCGTCGTTCGTTAGCCGAGGAGTAATCAAAAGGCCACCCGACACCTCTCAGTACTTTGGCGTCGATATATCCATTACCATGGTAACCAAGATGGCCACGGCAACCGCCTGAGATCAAAGAGAGGCGCTGCCTGATAGGGTGGGGGCCAAGTAGGCCCGGCCACCAACGCCAATACTATCCTCTGTTCCAGGCATGTTGGACTGAACTGAGTTTCTACTAACGCAACGAACACTTGAACCAGGCTCGTTTCCGTTGGTTGAAAAAAAACCCAACAGCAATCCGGAGCTGTTTTATCATAGAGGGCACTAGTAAGTTGTATGATTCCACGACATTTCATAGGTTCCTGCTAGTACCTTGATGTTCACCGACAATTAATTTGATTCTGTCGGTCAGGAATGAAGTCTGGCAGTGGTGACCACATTGCGTAATCATATAATAATCATTCTCCATTTTGCTGAGTGGCTTGTTTCCATTAACCTATCTTTCATCTGCAATGCCAAACAATTATTGGTTGATCCCTACTGCCGATCGATATATAGTAAGTAGCCAAAGGAAAAAACCTTGTATTATGCATTACCGTACTATGAAGAGTCAATATGGAGCAATAGGCCGACACTCTATATATCCAAGTGTGAAGCTATAACGTTTTATGGTCATGTCCTTGCTGAACCATAATGAAACTACAGCTGTCTGCCATTAATGGGCAAAGTAAGAGAAAATCTCACATTTTTATTGTCATTTCATACTGAAGGTAAGGAACCATCCACGTATGTCTTCTTTTATTTCTTACTAGAGATAAGAGATTACTTGGAACGTTTTTTCCTGACTCTAGACGCTTAGATGGTGAAGAGGGAGACAATAAATAAAACAGACACTTGGTATTTGCAGGATTCAGTATCATCTTAGGAAACTCAATTTATCCAATCTCCTCCACCACATGTGAGCCATGACTGTACGGTCATCCTATTTCAAAAGGAAAACGGCCCTGTTTTATGTGTTGGGAAACAGTAATCCGATCCTAAATACGTTTTCATGCAAAGCAATCTCATTAATGTGCTATTATTCTCTGATCCGACGAATCTGTTTGGTCATTGACAGGTAATGCCCTTCTTTTCAATGTATGCACATCATCGGTCTAATTTATTGCCCAACGATAACATCAGTCATTACTCACATGTGAGGTATGCCATACTCTCACTGACCTGTAACATAGAACTCGATGGTAAAAGCTGATCTCAGTCCAGTTGTTGTAGGAGAGAACCACGTACATTTAACAGGTTGTCACCGATTTTATCCTTGTTTCTCATCACCGCGCACGTCAGCAAAAACGTTTTTAGAACTTAAAAAAAAAAGAGACCTTGATAGAAATCATGAAAGGTATGAGTATTTGGTATCCAATTAAAGCTCCTGATGTCAGAAATGCATTCAATGTGGTTATTTGGTTGGCAAAACTGATACATCAAGTGTAACCAATTATGTACATCTAGGTAGACTAGGCCCCCGCATAAGGGGGAAGTCGTCTTGGCCGTACCCTAGCCGTACCGTTTCCTTGCCTACAGCATAGATCAGGTCGACCTACATGGATAACTAGACTTAAGTCGACGGGATGTAGGGGGACGAGTGGGCAAAAACCATAAAAATAAGTTGTTTTTTTGAGCGGCCTAATGATTCAGTTTTCATACCGTAACCTTTAGGATCATCGACGAAATCAATGCAGTTTGATTCTGTCGGTCTGTTAGGAAATAACCCGGTGATAGCCTCACTAAAATAATCATTAACTGCTGAAAAATCGGCCAACTAAAAGAGGCTATTATATTTATCTCACCCCTGGAATAAATGCCCATAGGCTTAACATTGGGAACTCGTTCTTTATGCCCCTACAAGTATTGCAGTCCGTTCTCCATGGTCTATAGCCTGTGTTTTGCCCATTCTTTTAGTGTGTACAGGGGTGAGATAAATACAGAAAGCAACTCGTTTTGGCTTTGCCTCGTTCATATCACACCGCATCAAACTCGTGGAGAACGACGACTTTGACCTAAACTTGTTGGTTTCTTCTTTAATACTGCATACGGCACATAGCCTACTCAACTTCCCCATCCATCAGCTATGGGGACCACTGGTCTTGGTTTCGTGGGAGGTCTGCCGGATCTTGATGGGGCGCGAGTCTTTTTTGGTAACAGTGACAGTGTTTCAATTGATGAGACATTGTCACCCCATCGATAACCTCTTGGCATATGTATCTTCCTGTAGCGGATGTCCAAGCCCAAGACAGACTGCCAGTCGAACGTGGATGCGAGATCGAAGACGTAGATCTTGGACCATCACTCAAGGCATCACCAGGCGTAAATGGGTCAAGTCTGAGTCCATTTTTGAGGCAGAGCAAACCATGCCGACAGACGGTAGTCAACGAACGCCTAGTAATATCAAGACATCAGACCAAATGTTATCCCTTTAACATGGGACTTCTGCTTCCTATTTGCTGAGTAGTCTGTAAGCCAAACATCATGATTACTGGGCATGACTGATATAGACCCTCTAATCTAGCCAAGGGTAAACTACGTGGGACTGAATCGAACGCTTAACACATGTCGATGAAATAAGCTGATCAATGTCACCTCACACCTGTCACGACGTAGGTATAAGTCATTGAAAAGCCAAAGATGTCATCCTTATTGCATGATATTTCATTGATAATTATTTGTACATCAGCCTTTTCTACCTTAATTTCTACGGTGTCGTAGAAGATCCATGTAGGATCAAGGCCACATACATGTACTTCGAATAATTTAGAACCTTACCCTACTTCGAATAATTGAGATTCCTCAAGAAAAATGATTTACGTATTATGCTGTCTCTCTTTCCGGAATTTGAATCCTATTTTCATTTTCGTCATCAACTATGTTACAGGCCCTCATGAATTTACCTCATGGATTTGCCCCCAAAGATTCCGAGGCTTACATTGTGCCTGCTCTATTGTGATTTTTCATAATTCCTTTGAATGTTTGTAGATTTTGGAGAGCACAGAATTAATGATCAACGGGTCTTTTCCTTTTTTTTAAATACATCTCTACTATAGGGAAGCAGGCGTCTAGGCAGCTCCATTGCTCATCGCGTCTAGGCAGCTCCATTGCTCATCAGGTCTTCCCAACAGCCATATTTTCAATAATAGTTCCTTTATTTTCCTTCGGGCCAGATTACTCCATCAATCAGTTGTTTTTACAACATCACGCTTATAATAGTCCTTCAAATTGTGAAGGCCTACATATGTATGATGTGAGAACAAGAAAAAGAAAAAAAGGGGAGAAATAGGACGGTTGTAAGATAGAAAGGGAGAGTGGGACATATCTGGTAGATTGGGTAATTTAGCGTCCAATATTTTCCATATATGAGTTAAGATGAAGATAGGGAGAAAGAAAGGGGGGAGAGAGAAAGAGAGGGAGAGATGGCTAAGAGGGGGGAAAAGGAAAGAGGGAGAATGTTGGTAATGGTGGAAGGAGGAGCGAGATATGTAGAAAAGCAGAGAGGGAGGGAGAGAGAACCACAGACAGAGAGAATAAGATAGAAGAAACGGGAGAGTGGAAAGAAGGGAAAGTGAAATAGGAAGGGGTAGAGAAAGAGTGAGAAGAGAGGAGGGGGGGACGAGGAGAGAGGACGAAGGAGGGAGAGGGAAAAAGAGAAGAAAACGACGAGGGAGGGAGAAAAGAAGAGAGAGAAATAGAATAGAGAAGAGGAATCAGAGACAGAGAATCTTAATGAGATAGGAGAGAGCTACTAAAGTACCAGTAATGGAATACGGCGGAAGAAGATAGATGCGTAAGACGGTTATTTTTACTTTGCTGAGTAGCTTATACCCCTTTCCTACAGTAAATACAAGACCTCCGCCACAGACTCATTAATCCTCCTGCTCTTAGCTTTATCTGTATGCTCCTTCTACGCTGCCACCTTTATTTATTCCCCATCATCGTAAGCCGCCAACACACCCATCAAGACATTCTCTCCTCGTTTTAGGTTGTTATTTCATTGGATTAACCGTAAATGGCAGGGCATTTGTAGTTGAATACTTTATTATTGTATGCCTATACCGATATTTCCTATGCCTACTAGCCAATGCTTAACTGAAAAATAATCGAATTTACTGAGATTACATCCGTACTTTGTTTATTTACCATAGTTTTACTAATCGGGTCCGTAAGGCATGCCTCTCCCCCCATTGATTAAATCAGTTTCTTTCATTATTATATTATTCATATACATGTAACTTAATCATTAAATCATAAGTGCCCTCTATCATACAGATTATAAAACATTGCCAGAAGAAGTCTGATAAATCAGACGAAACGTCGCAACATTCCCAACCAATCCGCCTCTCGATGTATCTCGATGTATAATTATCTCCCAATGAAACCTTTAAGACAAAAATCAGCTTGTCTGGTTTTCTGTGGAATTTTCTAACTTATGATATTATGCAGACAGTTCCAGAGTTTAGGCACCTTACATAAATGAATAGTTTTATCTCCTTTCAATCAGAATTATCACAAGCTATTATTGAGCGCGGGAAATCGCGCTCATATCCGTCATCTAGAAGTTAGAATGCTCACACAGGCTTTCAGCTTACTGCAAAGAATCTAACACTTCACTATCCATGCACCAACTATAAAGGCCTGGTGAAATGGACAGGTGTCCAGTATCACAGTTTGACCATACCCCTGCCCCACTACTGACTTGCTTCCTAAAAATAGTTCAAAACTGATGGGACACACCTAAATACATTGTATTCAAAGTGTCACATATGATTGGGCACACTTGAGCGTGTTGTAATCAGATATATTTGATAAAAATGATTTGCGTTGATTCGGGCGTCTCCGCGTTCCCGGTGGGGTGTGGGTGACTGTTCGGATCGGGCAAAAAACTTTTTTAATCAGATATATTCCCTACATGGCACAGAGCCAGCAAACCTGTTTGACCAGTTATTAACCCTTGTGCTTTTAGTGACCAGAGGCTGATTCAAGACTGTTGTAAGACTGATACAAGACTTGTAAGACTGTTGTGAGACTGTTGTGAGACTGATGCAAGTCTGTTGCAAGACTGTTGCAAGATTGTTGCAAGACTATTGTAAGACTGTTGTAAGGCCAATACAAGACAGTTGCAAGACTGTTGCAAGACTGTTGTATGACTGTTACAAGACTGTTGCAAGACTATTACAAGACTTGTTAGGCTGCTATAAGACTTGTAAGACTGTTATAAGACTGTTGTAAGACTGATGCAAGTCTGTTGCAAGACAGTTGCAAGACTGTTGTAAGACTAATACAAGGCTGTCGTAAGACTGGTACAAGACTGTTGTAAGATAGTTGTAAGGCTGATATGAAACAATTCTCATATAAGCCTTACAACAGTCTTACAACAGGCTGACAACAGTCTTGTATCAAACTTACAACAATCTTACAACAGTCTTGCAACAGTCCTACAACAGTTTGTAACAGTCTTGCAACAATCTTACAACAGTTTGTGACAGTCTTGCAAAGTCTCATAAAAATCTTACAACAGTCTTGCAACAGTCTTACAACAGTCTTTAATCAGCCTTACAAAAGTAATGTGTCAGCTTTACAGCACTCTCACAACACTTGTAACAGTCTTACAACAATCTCACAGCAGTCTTAAAACAGTCTTACAAGTCTGGCAACAGTGTTAAAACAGTGTCTTGTTAAAAAAAATGTTTAGGGTAAAGATATACAGCACAAGGTGATCTCTACCCCAGAAAAATTGGAATTATCATGTGAGAGTTTATTGTCCTTTAGAAGTACCGCGCTCATCCATTGTAAATGGAAATATCATTAGCTCCTAGTATGATTACACATCGACCAAAAGGACAATCTTCATAACAAAAAATGACAAAAGTCTCCCTTTCCACATCTGTACAATCTTCAAGTGCTGAAACCAACCCGATTTGTCACTGACTCTATCATTTTGATGATTTGATATTGCCTTACCAAAGGACATCCCTGAATCGAAATTCACACACTACCATAATATATTACTTCTGTTAGGCACATGTTCAGCAACAGGCAAGTGGATGCAACAATTCGAAGAACCATTAAAACATCCTACATTTACTGGAAGTGACATGCATGTCATCTTAGTCACCCAATCTATCAACTTGTCTATGATACGATGTCGATTTTGCCGAATTTTCTATATCAAGTTGGAGCGCATATTTAACCTCTTAGTTTTGCTGGAAAATATGCATATTGATTATTATCATAAATTCATTATCTAAACTGTGTGAGGGTAGCACACTTTTCTTCGATTAAAATCAAGGAAAACTGCGTTTTTTGTAACAACTATCAGTAATCCTCACCCATCAATTCATCCTCTCATATATCCCTATAGCAATCGAACCAGCGTCCAATGCCCAATCGTTCATCTATCCCACTCTCCATCTTATCAAGCTATTGATTCTACTACTCAACCTTCCTTTCAATTTCAGACATGCCCCTCCACCCTCTCCCTCACACACACATCAAGCAAACACGTACAATATGTACAGGCTGGCACTGCCTCTGCTTAATTAGCTGCGTCTGTTTTAATCCACTACCCGTGCGCTCAGCTCTGCTGGTTTCCAGGAACCGAACAATGACATCGGCAGATCGGCAAAGAGACCAGCATGTTATTGATAGAAACCCAGTCACCATCAAGAATCAAAGGCGAAGGGAGACTCTTCACGCAGAGGAGGATAGAGGCCTCTGTTTTGTTAATAGCAGGAATGTATATACTCCTTTATCGCATCCCTAACTGGAGGAAGGGTGGGGGTGGGAGTTGTAAAATAGGCACAAGGGATATAGGGGGATTACAATTGTGCGAACTGCCAAAGTGAAGCTTAAGCGCTCTCCGTTGGCAGACAGAATACTCTTTAGTTCTCGCTCATTTAAAATCTGTCGGAATTGATATATGTGGAAATGCGTGTACTCAGCTCAGAAACTACTTTATGTACCCTTTCTCCACAAGCATAACGGTGGGTTCAGACGCACACACAGATAAGCCTCGTTTACCCATATATTAATAGCAGGAATGTATATACTCCTTTATCGCATCCCTAACTGGAGGAAGGGTGGGGGTGGGAGTTGTAAAATAGGCACAAGGGATATAGGGGGATTACAATTGTGCGAACTGCCAAAGTGAAGCTTAAGCGCTCTCCGTTGGCAGACAGAATACTCTTTAGTTCTCGCTCATTTAAAATCTGTCGGAATTGATATATGTGGAAATGCGTGTACTCAGCTCAGAAACTACTTTATGTACCCTTTCTCCACAAGCATAACGGTGGGTTCAGACGCACACACAGATAAGCCTCGTTTACCCATATATTACTTTATGCACCCTGACCCATTTCATCAACGACAAAATCGACTAGAGATGGATATATTAGTGATGAATTCGTCGGTCGTTGGTACCAATGAACAATGAACTGTCAGATGGAAAAGCAAGCAAGAAATACAGACAGATAAAAAGCTGTAGTCCAGGAAAAGGAGGTATAACGGAAGAAATCGAAATGAAACAAAGACTTCGAAAAAAGCGAATTTACCTTCGAAAGATGATCTTTGAAAGAGGAATATTTGCGGTAAGGCCGGTGGAGGGTTGGGAGGGGGTGATGCAATAATAGATTCTGGACAGAGTGAAAGTTAGAGGCAGGTCATCCACCCCTCCCTCTCCACGTCTTTTGGGCTGATAAAACTGGACCCGAACTTGAACAGACGTCAGTGTATTGAGCTGGTCTGCTCCCTAAAAATATCGAGTGTAAAACAGAGACTGGGGTTCTGCTGATTAGGGTTTGTCCTTTTTCTGACGTGGACCTATCAACACCCTGACCGGTCATGCATTGTCGCCTATATGATGACACTAACTACGTAGTGGTGCAAGATTAGTGTTCTAGTCTTTACAGAAAGGCACATCGGGCCTATCTTATACGTCTGACTGCTTCTTCAAGTCAATTCAACAAACGCTTTGGGCAACCAGACATGGGTCTTTTGATTGCTTGAGATGGAGATTTTTCTAGCATTAAGGCAATACTCGAAGATCTGATTAAATGGCATTACTTGTCATCGACTTGAATGAAGCAAACTGTGACATGAGATGAGAAGGTCAAGAAACTGCAGGAGATTGTGAGATGAAGGAACTGCGATAGAAAAAAGGGTCTAACTTGGTATGAACTGAAATGACAAAGTAAAAGAGTGTTGCAGAGCCGTCTAGCAAGAGAAGTGAACATTAGAACGGGGTAAAGTAGATCAGACATTGATGAAACAGGGCAATGTCTGACAGAACAAGTTAAGATAGAGCAGTATCTGACAGAACAGTCCTAGTGGAAGTATATGATGAAAATAGTAAGGTAGAACAGGGTAAGGTAAGAGATGTCAGGGCTGAGCAGACTTACGTCTGTGTGGAGAATCTATTAACTTTAATGGCGTTAGGAGTCGACTCAAGCGCAGGAACCTACCGTTGCGCCGCCGAGCGGTTTAGTTCACGTTATCCAGTCAAATCACGCGACCCGCACTTCAAGTCGTCTCCTCAACGCGTCAACACGAAAAGTTTTTCCGCCCACCCACCCCACATGTAAAAAACATTTTCTGCGCAGGGCTATTTCTATGAACAATCTTATATTCTCGTTAAAGTGTATTTTCATACTCCAAATGTATAATCCATTACAAAAATTATCATTCAGATTGTATAAATTCCTAAGATTTTGTACTACAATATAATACCATAATTACTCAAGCTGTATCAGATTTCACAATTATCCTTTCAATATATATATTTCTCCAATTTATACCGTTTCACGGTACAATACCTCAACATATCTCGGTATTGAATTTTTAAATTTCCACACTCACGACTCCTTATAAGTCATTATAAAGTCGGCTACATGTGAGCAGCATATGGCAGGCTAGTGTGGTGAAGGTCGAAATATAAATTGCCACAGTCCTGTTGATGATTTAGTTAAGGCGTCTGACAGGCTCAGAGGCTTCGGGCTAATCGGCTGACATGCAACCAAATTAAACTCCAATTAGCCAGGCCGCCTGACATGTCATTAGTCAGCGTCTCATTTTCCCTCCCCACTCCTCGCTAAGCCCTGTCCTACCATCCTACATTACTTAACTTTTACCAAATTACCGTTGAAAACGGATATGTCCGCAGCAATCCAGTATCACTGAATCGGTCATAAAAACCATTAACTACGGTTTTCAACCCCATTGACTACAGAATAATCATAGACCCGTGCGCGTCCTTTTAATACTCCACTATCTTACTCGCGATGTTGACGTTATTCACGGAACTCAGCCGCACGGCCTCGTGCCGTAAATACCGCCATGCCATATTATATGGGGTTTAGTGGAACTGTTAGAATTTGCAAATGACTATGACCCCATCTATTTCAGAAATGGCGAATTACGGTTCAATCTACTCAATTTTATTTCTGAACGGCCTTGAACATCCCGGTGTTGACGACGTAACTCAAAAGTAACGCTTATGCGTTACCGAGTTTTGAAAAATCATCATACATTTACGACAGTCCATCCATAGAACTACTGAGTATTGTGTATTTCCCTACCTACAGCTTCCCCCGCCCTTGGATTCAAATCCTGAAAACCAACTGAGTTTTGCTCATAAAATGCACCTCTTTCACATCCTCGACTTATCCCCGCCTTTCTCCTCCTTCTGATCTGTATACCCTTCACTATCCTCCCTGCCCTGCATGATGCTATCCACGACTGACAAATAAGACCAGAACCTTCCGTGACACTAGCGCACCGAGCTCACCCATTGATGAACACATTTTTACTGCACCACAGATCACAAAGTCTCCAGATATTGACACACACATTAAACAAGCTTCTAAGACTCACAGACGAACAATCGAGTTTCCTCGCGGATCAGTAGACAGTTCTAACAGCAGCTGAGGACGAACTAAGGATGAAACGACCGTCTGTTCTATACAGAGTCTCGCGTTGTTGTGGCTTAAACCGGAGGCATGGAAGTATTACGGCGAATTACGAATGTAAACTGTAGTGAAACAAAAATTCTCTGGATTTTCTTTATGATGAAGTCAGGTTAAAAGATATGAATTTCATCATAGACTTCTGTTTCTTTCATATAAGAATTCCGACGATAGTATGTCCACAAAACGTTAAGTTCACTTTATTGGAACCTGTCTACAAGTCCCATTTCCAAGCACTACTGATATCGGCCGTTGCACTATTTGGAAGCGAACATAAATCATCAAATCATTGACAAAATTATGGAATTAGGTAAAGAGACATATCTAAATCTCTGCAAATATTTATTAATTGAAAGAAGTTTCAATTGCAAAAACATATTCCATGTCAATTTCAGGGACCTGTCACACCATACTGGCCTTCACAATTGTCTGCCACATAGTTGTCATTTTCAGAAAACTCTGCAGGTGTCATTATTGATCACTTGCCTCGTTCTGATGTGACTTGTTTAACGACCATGACAAGATGGCGCGAGAGCGAAAGAAGTGAATAGTATTTGTGGAATCGTTTGACCCAGGGATGTGAAATCATCTGGCCAAATCCATCATCCAATCATGGAGCAATAAACACACTAGGCTACCATGCACAGAATATACACTTCTCTATAATTGTTAGAGAAAGTAGGGATGTCTGACAAGAACTATGATGCATGATAACTCATTTCAGTAATCTCGCATTGGGCCTATTTTTACAGGCCGGCGAAAATGGTACAAATCATTTAGGTTCCCATGGTAGCCACTGACTGCACTCAATGAATTCATCGAATACCTTTGTGATCATCATGTAATTGGTTAGGGTGATGTGTATACCTTGTTTCTACTTCATATTTCATGTCCATACTCAATGAATTCATCGAATACCTTTTGTGATCACGGCTGAAAGCAAAGGATTTTGATTCTGAAGTCAGTAAAGTTCGGCGTCCACTGAGCTCCAAATCATCTACAAAGCCCTTACGATGTTCCTAAAAACTATGCATGCCAATGTTCCTCCTCTAGACCTTTGTGTAAGATAAAGAGTTTCCTGATTGTCTATATCTTTTGACTCTATGCATTGTAGTGCATCAGGAGGTATGAATGTCTCTCGTATTAAGTGGACGCCGGGCCTGATTGTAAAATAATTGGTGGCCATTTCCCACTCTATCTCTTTTCCATTGATCTATCTTCTGTCGGAAGCTCCAAAGACTTGGTCGATGATTTCCGGCTGATTGGTGCCAAATTATTGGCCAATGGAAACAGTCCTTATAATACCTAGCAATGCCAAGCCAGCATCTCATAGATATGGAACCTATTGTTGCTTAAAAAAACGGACACATTTTGCAGAAACTATGGAGCCTATGTGATTTAACTTTCTGGTAAACCAATTCGGGTGTGCTCTTTGCTCCTGAGGGATGTTTGGTTTGTAGTTATTCCAGATGTTGTGAAGGGCAACTTTGCCCTACTGCCTCTTCATTGTGAACCTAACATATTTACTTCACGCTCCGAGGATATGACATCTCAGCAAAATATAGATACACCAGCTAAAAAGTCTGTCTGGAGACTGGTTGATACAGCATAACCAGTGCATAATCAGTGAGCGAATGACGCCGGGTGACAGCGGACGTGTATGCCGGTCCCCCGTCGTTATTACATACCCCTCCAGAGAGTCTCGTCGGTACCTGGTCCACAATGCGCAGCAATGTCAATTTCCGGTGGAGTTATTAATCGACGGGACTGCTTGGAGAGAGTGACAAATGCTTGGGTAATCCGGCATGACAGGAGGCTATGGAGATAGGGGTTTGCCTAGCTCGGGGTCCCCACTCGTCTGAAGAAATGGAGATACATGATAGTTCTAGAAAATGTTTTAAAAAATCCCCCTTTCAAGGAACTTGTGGGAATCGTAGAGAAATCTGGCTTTACAAAGCACCCTTTTTACACGATTCAGAAGTTTCACTAAAATAGCCCTCTTTTCAAGATTTTAGCATTTGAAGTTTGAAATCGATTTTCCTTTAATAGAACTCAACAAAGCACCATCAACAAGAAGATAACCATTAGATAGCAATCGGAAACTTGATGTTTGCCAACCCTAGCATAGTATGGTCAATACTACTTTCTCCTGATGATTTATTTTTTAAACACATCTATCTTTTCCAACAGATTCGGAAATTCCTACCTTAAAAATATACCACTTTTCTGTATTTGGCGAGTCACGGAGAGCTTCAAAATGTATCCATTTTCCCCTGAAACATTCAGATAGATCATGCTGCTGTGGGAGGCCCCCGGAGGGATAGAGACTAGCCCCGGGCTTGACAACCTCCATAACCGGTCCGAGACCGGATAAACCCATCCGCTAACGGTTAAACCGGTTTGCGGATGTGATTGATTAAGTGCACACCTCTCTAGCGCCGTGTGGAAGGCCTAACAATAGCTACACCCAAATAGTTCCTCACCGACCCGATGGATAACGCAGAGAATAATTCTATTGTGGGCGCTGAGAGTGTATTCACCGTGTACAAACGAGCAATTTGTGAGATCGTTTTTCTACGCTATACACACTCCCGACATTGAAGTCCAATTTTCTCTGAAATAGTCTTCATGTAAACCTGCTCATAAAGAAAACGCACAGTTCACCTAAAAGATGATAATTTAGATTAGAATGATTATCAGCTTACCTTGTCGAAGAGGCTTTTCCATTTCTGAAATATAAGATGAGAGAATAAGATTAAGAAGGTATTCTTTGTGCATATAAATGTGATCATATAATTTGAATTCATTTGTGTGATATCATATAGTTTAGATAATCAAGTCTATACGGCACAGAGCCTACTCTGTTTCTCCAACCATCTGCTAGAGGCTCATCGGAGTTCCTGTGCAACCCATGAGCACCACCAGTCGGGGGCAGATCTCCATGATATTACAGACATTGATGATGCAGAGCCAAACCACAGGAAAGTGCCACATGTTTGGTGTAGGGTGCTGATGGCAGAGCTCAATAATTCTATGTAATCTTTTCAACCTGACTTGTTAGATGATCTCTAAAACCTAATTATCTTTGATTCAAAACGAGCAAAACAAGTCAATTTCACTATAATCAAAGTACTTTAGGAACACCTGTCAAAGACTTATTGCTTCCTGTCTGTTGATACAATACAAACAGCTCATAATGAGGGTTTACTACAACATGGACCCTACACCTCCATATGTAGTCAATGCATGTTGCTATATAAAACATATTAGACATAACATAATCTCCGATTCTCACTGATCCAATGGTCAGAATGAGTCGGTAACAATACAGCGACCCAAACTGTGATCAAAGGATTTCACAATAGAGTTGACTATACTCAATTTCTCATTAATGACTGACGGCCATCGAAGGTGTTCAGGATACATCGACAAGAATGACACAAATTTACACTGAATCAATGAATTCCTCGGTTTGGTGACAATAAACTACGTCTACATCTTATAGGCTTACTTTACTCTACCCGGGTAACTGGGCACAATATAATCATATCATTTCACTATTATAGTCTTCTTGTTTCTCTCCCAGAAAGGTGACCCAATAAGACTTGCAAACCAGTTGGCTCTCTTTGGATCTCTGGAAACAGTGTCTGTGTCCCAAAAGCTTTAAGAGCCATATACTCTACATGCCCAACACATGCAGCTGTTACAGGCATTTGGGGTCTGCCAGACACTGCGGTGATCATAATACAATATTTACAGGTTATTGCCTGCAGGCTGGGCTGCTTGATCGCCACTAGGTGTCACTGCGCAGTCGGCATAACATTTTACTGCCCTGCCCGCAAACCGGTAGTCCCAGCACACAAAAAGGCTACACATTGTGAGCGATAAAAAGGGGTTTTAAGCGCAAGATAACAAGGTGGATGGAGATTACGGCGATGAATATTTTGTTAGCGTCTCGTTGGGTTGAGGTTAAATATGGTTTGTGAATGAAATATCCTCCCAGTTGGCTTTGAATACTGATCAGCGTGGTTTAATAGAAAGTCTGATGACAGCGACGCAGAACTAAGTTTTGAGCGTGGTTATTGCCCAACCAGAGCCTGAGAATTATATTAACACTATGTGTGGCTGTAAATTTCATGATGGCGGCACCACTGCAAACTGCTTCACAGAATGACAAGCTTTTAAGAAAAGGTATGGAAAGGTTTGTAACTTTTTTTTGACTGGAGGTTAGATTAGGCGCTAAGATGTCCAGATATTTCTATCTGGCTACAATGAATTACTTTAGGAGTATTATGCTATTTCATTGGAAATGTAAATAACATTAGAACCTAGTATCATAAAAGGTGTGGTTACATAATGCTCTTTTCCGATAATCATTGCTGACTACCTTTGATCGTTCAGTGTGGTTTGAAATGCTCAGCGACTCAAGCTACCCCCTTTTCCACCTTTGGAGAGACAAATTGTTAGCAATTACGTTTATCACTATAACTCACTCGCTCACTCGCCTTTTTCCTACTCAGTATGCCACTGCCTTTATCCATATCTACTAAATGCAATATAGTGTTGACGTCACTCTATAAGGAGAAGTTATGATGGGTTGTAAGAGAGGACTATGGGCAGACTCATGGTGGGTGGTCCCGTCACTAGATATCAGGGGTTAATGTGCTACTTACACCAGCGAGTCAGTCTCCCTGTCTCTCTCCATCTCCTTTAAATCCGTTTGTCTTTTTGTCTGTCTATTTCTGTTTCCCTCTCCCTGTCTTCCTCCTGTCTTTTTGTCTATCTCTGTCTTAGTTTCTCACACCGTCTCTTTTAAATTTTATTGTTTCATTGCTTACCTTTATCCTCCTCATTCACTGTAAATATCTTTGAAATAATACATAAATACATCTCAATTTCCTCTTAATTCGCTGCCTAATTGCAGAAATGTGATCAACTGCCATCATATTAGGTGACCTTTTCATGAGATTTAGATTTTGTATTGGTAGGTCCATCTAAGGCCCGGCATCTACTATGATATGGCATTTGCCTGTGCCTGTATGTAGAATCTCATATCAAAATTATTATTTCTCATACAAGAAATATCTTCAAAAGAGGATTATTCCTCATCTGATGAAGAGAGTGTGTTTATACTATTAATAACATTTCAAATTACAATGTCTGGGCAGTGTTCCAAAAGAGCAAATTTCAGTTATTATTAGACATATCAGTATGTACCATTAGAAGTGTGACCACTACCATATACAATTTACAGTGACAATTTAAAAATTGTCGCTGTCAGTTGCAGGGTAAATTAATCATTCAAATCATATATTTGATTCCAATTCATATGTTAAAAGCAGGACACAGGAACCTCTCATGTATAGGCTCTCCAAGGACTCTCCTGGCCAAGGAATACCAAAGGGCTGTCATCATCTGCTATTGGTTGCCAGTGTTGCGACTGCTAGTACCTCTCCACCAGAGGTGACTCCAGATGGTGCAATAACTGGGATTAAAACTGGCCTCCACATCATGTGTGTTTCCATCCTGCTCCAGACTCCCCCATCTATTTTGCATCGGTGCTGTTGCTACTTGTTTCATTTTTTTCATTTTTAAGCAATTTTTATGAAGGGAATGTATTGTGTGTACAATCACCAAATTTTGTGGTACAGCCATTCTTCCACTCAGGCCCTAGTCCCCTACTCCTCATTCTAATGGCAGGTGTTAAGCCGAATGAGCAGTGAGTACTATTTTTGTGTAAGTCTTTGGTATAACCCAACTGGGGTTTGAACCCATGACCTCCCATGCTTGAGGTGAGCACCCCTAACACTTAGCCACAGAAATTGGTATACATTTTGACAAATAACTGAATGTAACTGGGTTTATTCTAAGGTAAAGAAGGAAAGCCTTATGGAAAAAAGGCCACATTAGTGTAGCCTCCCCTGTGCTTTGTGTTGGCATTCCGGGGGGGGGGGGATTAGATATTCCAAGGGGGGGGCAATTTTATATTTGGGTATTCCCATGGGTGGTTCAACTTTATTTTGACCAATCGGCCTCCCAGCCAATAATTAATGAACGCTCTCTTATACCACATAAGCTTACGAACTAAGCCTAATTAGGCTTTCTTTGATATGGAGCCATTGAACAGGGTACTCTGGATGTGGTGCAAACGTTGTTTAGGAGGGGAGGTGTCGCCAGCCTGCAATTAGCGCACCATGATGACAAATTAACATCCCTTTATGACGGAAGCAAGCAGCCTGGCCCCTGGCGGACCGTGCCCCTGTCAACGTATATCGTAATAATGCCGCCTGGCGGGAACTGCCTATATCGACCCGACGGGTTCGCTGTATAGTGAGCAGTGACCCGCATTTGTTTTACACAGTGTAACAGATATTCGTCTGGCTAAAGTGAGAATTCCATCGGCTAACAAAAAGCTCAATGATTTGCGGACCGTTCCGATGGATTGGTGTTGGGGTCCCAAAAGGAAATCGTTGTTGAAGTCAAAACACCCCTATTTCGTAAGTGCTCACTGCCGAGCTTTGGGGAAGGTGATCCATTCCATCAATGATAAATTCAAACCAGGTTGATTTCATCGGTGATATTTTGTCAGTAGTTAGTAACAAGACCCGCATTTATCAGCACTGAAATCAATTGGTATATCTTTCCTAGTTCCCATTGACTGAAACCTTTCCAAAAGTATAATAAATTCCGTCGGTGGTGACCAATGAAAACCATTCCTTACAGATTTCCGATGAATATAGTCTGATGATCTCTCATTATGTAACTGGCTAGAATGAAACTGCGGGGCAATGAGAACCATGAATGAATGATTTCATCACTAAATAGAATTACCCTCTCATGTTATATGAGCTCTGGCGTAAATCACTAGATAGAATTTGGTTTTCAACATCAGTCACCATAAGCGAGCAAAGATAACTAAAGATTCTAACTTCTAATTCTCGCTGCAGAAGACTTTTCAACCACCTTGATAACAAAGATACTATCTGGAGAGACCAGGTTCTCAAAGAAACATTGCACTGTTGTGGTTATTGTTTCTACAGTTTCCTTCCTTAATCACTTGTATTTAATTCTTCATAATTCAACTTACACAAAACACATTGCAGTCGTCTATTTCTGTTCAATTGTGATGTCGAGCTAATGTAGTCTAGTTTATCCGGATACGACGGTTTTAATGTTCATAAATTCAATCAATATAGTTAAGTTTATTCTTCATGAAATTTAAGAAAATAAAATCTCTAATTCACTTAGGTATATGTTCAAAATAAAGCTTATGAAATACGTATAAATCATGATATATTTAATCGTAGGAGTTGTCTACAATAATCGGAACTTTCTGAGCTGGTGTATTGATGAAATAGAACGTACATCTTCATCCATAACCTTCATGCCGGACTAAAAAAACAATTACAAAAAAAACATTCCACATCACACCATAATTTGTATATATAAAACATGCAAATAATCTGATTCTATAGCCCCACTTCTCAAATCAGCAGAAATTCGATTGTGGAATTAATGTTATGACACTACAATGCCAGGAAATAGATCGTTGTCATGGCGACGGCGTCTTGGCAGGCACGCATGCGCAGTGGTAGATCTATGAGCGGCGTGCGGGGATACTGATCTTGGGCATTAAGACATTAATAACATTAAGTCAGGCCCTCTTCGTTTTATGGGCTTTGTCTTGTGATCTGGCACTGATGCACTAGGCATGCGACAGGGGGCGCTCAGGGCCCTATCTCACGATCCCCCAGTATCGCTGACTTCCGGTTTACGACCGAGGCAATCTACATAAATGACTCCTACATATGAACTTACAACTTGAAAGCTGAGCGTTGTTCTCAATGACTTTTTTTTACGTAGGAGACTCTTGCCAACTGACTCAACTATGTGAAGAATGCACACAATTACCTTTGCTTTGCCATTGATTTTTTCTCAACCCTCAAATACATTCTGGCTAGGAGCATCCTGCTCACATAAACATGGCTAATGACCTTTTTTCAGTGTTAGAGTGAATCAGAAAATGTGATAAAGCCGGTGAATACAGTAGAACCCCACTTCTGGGACACCCCGCTTAAGGGGTCACCCCGTTTAAGGGGACGATCTGCTCGGAAGGGAAATTGTTACCTCTATTAAGAGTTTATTTTAACCCCACTTAAGGGGGCATCCCCCTTAAGGGAACACCCTGCTTTAGGGGACAGTTTTTCCGTACAGAAATGGTTCAAAACCCGCTTAAGGGGACAGTTTGGAGGGACATCTTATCAAAAACACTGAAAATCCAAGTATATGGTGTACGTTTGTACAGGGCAGAGAGTTATCGTAACCAGAACAATAACTTAAGCATTCCCAGGGGTGGCCGAGTAGGCCAGAGTTTGTTGTTTGAACGGTAATCCAACATCTCTAGTGGCTCTGAGCAGGCCACAGTGAGTGGGTATTAGTATGAGTGATTTTCGCACCTGTTGAAGGTAGGGGGTTAGAGGCCCGCTTACAGATTAGCGGTGGGCTGTTTAGGGCGGGCAAGGGGGCTTTGAAGGTGCCACATTCAGCAGGCCATTGCGGCTCTGGTTGGCTCATGGTGAGTCGCTCTAAGCACCACTGATTTTCGCACCAGCTAAAGGTGGCGGGTAAGAGGCCCACTTATAGGTTAGTGGTGAGCAATGCATAGCGGGATGGGGGCTTTGAAGATGCGGTGTTCAGTGAGCCATCGTGGTTCTGGGCGGCTCATGGTCAGTCGCTTATAGGACTGCTGATTTCTTTTGGGGAGGGGACATCGACTTTGGGTATAAAAAGGAGCAAATTTCTCAAGGTAGGCATATCTACCTGAGACCTCAACAGTGCGACAACTGCAGATCCTCCACCATGCTTCAACCTGGGCAAAGCAGAAGGCGCTGAACTTCACTGAGAGAGCCGACCTGATACGGGCATCATCTAGAACATCTGTCAGGAAGTTAGCTGACAGATTTCAGATCAGCAAATCCCAAGTCCAACACATCCTTAGAAAAAAGGCTGAGGTCTTTGAGTCTTTTACAGCTGATCCAGCCTCATCAAGGGCTTATAGGTTTGTTCACACCTTGATGAAAAGGTCTTCAGCTGGTTCTCCACAGTCCGGCATCAGAATCTGCCTGTAACAGGCCCCATGCTGCAGGAAAAGGCCCTCAGCATTGCTCAGCAGATGGGCCTGGAAGAATTTAAGGCTTCCAATGGCTGGCTGTCACGATTCAAAACGCGGCACCTGATCTCTGGCTGTCACATTTTCGGCGAGAGGGGTACCATTGATGAGGCGACAGTTGATGACAGGAAGGAGTGCCTTCCAACCATCCTCCAGGGTTATGCCCCCCACGGCATCTACAATATGGATGAGTTTGGCTTCTTCCTCAGAGTGATGCCAGATAAAACACTAGCTGTCTGTGGCTGTGCGACATCAGGGGTTAAGAAAGCCAAAGACCAGATAACTGTCTCACTCTGTGTGAACAGTGTGGGGGACTTTGAGAAGAGCCTCATCATCGGCAAGTCTCTGCAACCTCGATGCTTTTGTCAAATGGACCTCCGTGACCTCCCTGTGACCTGGAGGGCAAACAAGAAAGCCTGGATGACTGCGACAGTATTCCAGGAGTGGGTCACAAGCTTCAATAACAGAATGAAACTCTGTGGTAAGAATGTCCTTCTCCTGCTCAACAATGCCCCATCGCACCCATGCGACCTGCAGCTGTCACATGTGAATCTGGTTTTCCTTCCCGCCAACACAACCTCTGCACTCCAGCCTCTCGACCAGGGGATCATCCAACAGATCAAGTTGGGGTATCGCAAGAAACTCCTGGAACACATCGTAGGGAGATGCCCTACACGACGGTTCTACGACATCCAAGGAGGTCCTGTCGTCAGTTGATGTACATCGCGCAATCGCCTGGATCCATGAATCTACCAAGATGGTGAAGCCAGAGACTGTGGGGAAGTGCTTCTGTTGTTGTGGGATCTTCGACTCCTACGACGACGTCGTAAGATCACCTGACAATTTTATAGAGGTGGATGACATCCCCCTAGCGACCCTGTGTAAGAGCAATGATGACCTCACCCCCAGCCAAGACACCCCCTTCAACGAGGTGGACATCCTGGATCTCCTGGAGAGGGCCCTGAAACATTACATGAACAGAAACAATACTAAGGTCATGGGGGTTGTGATGAATTGCATCGGTACTGTTAACAGGAATAGAGCCTCAGAAAGAACTTGAAGGTCGAAAACACCAAACTTGGAAGCAAATAGGCTTGTCCATCTCAGAAATTATATATGTATATGCAGCAAAACATACAAGAACTACTAAACCCAAAAGCGCTAAAGGCAACTAGGCAGCAAAGTGCCTCTACAATCGAGAGACCAAAACTTGAACTGTACAAGAAGAATACACTGTACCACGGCGCTGTGGATTGGAACAGGTATCGATACAAAATATAAACAAATGTAAGAGTTCAAGTTCCACTAAAAGAAATGAGCTCTTCCGGAAACATTTTTTCAAATGCGGACACTAAACGAACAATTGCACAAGTAATCCATATGCAAAGCTAGGAATCCAGTAAATGTACTACTCAGGTATACTTCACACCATGAAAAACCGCTTATAAGGAAAATGTATATGTATCAAATCATTTATGTTCTAGACAAAGTTTTTTATACATTCAATTCTCATTTGGAAATGGAGTAGACTGCTTGAGGTCATGATTGTTGTACAAAAGAAGGTGAAACTTGTTTGTAAAATCCTCCATGTTAGAGGTTCATTCATCCAAGCTAGCCGATGATGAATATTCCAATGAAAATAAAGAACTTAGAAAAAGAGAAGAAAAGCAGTGTGTGAGAAGATCGGCGCTTATTTTGTCTTTTCTTTGATCATTTTTCTTCAGTTATCATCGTATTGGCATCATTACTATGTTTTTATATTATCATATACCTTAAATTGTTAACAAATAACCAAAACTGACCATAATCTGTCTCAGTTGGCACTGCCACTCTCACCCAGCGTGAAAAGTACATAACAAGACTAATCGGAAGTCATAACACTCGCCTAGCTGAAGTTAGGCGTCATGACTATGTTTTTACTTACTATCTGCTGCTATGGGTGCAGTATGAATGATATTCGGGCTCACTGGGACGTAGTGAATGTTCGGTGTATTGTGGCTGTTGCGTACTTCGTAATAGCTGTTGAGCGGTCTGTTCCACCAGACTGGCTTTTATACCCACCAGAAACTGGGCGCTCATGTGTTGGCCATTGTTAAACTCGACTGTTTATATATATATATATCTAAGCCACCTAATTGGAACTAGGATACTATAGCATACGATTCTGTCGTTGTACCTTTTCTGGAGATAGTGTAAACGGGTATTATAAACGCATTCCGCTCATTCACCCAGTCACCCGATGCTTAAGAGCACATTGCCAGATCTTAGTTTGGCTGAAACCCATTGCGTAACCAAAGAAACAGGGCGTGCTGTCACATAGTTAAAAAATGTCTATTATTGGGTCTCCATAGATCTGTCTGTTGATTTGTCTCATTGATAAGTAGTGCATATAGAGGCGATTGATCAACAGTCTTCTCTCTACTAAAGACTTGAACGCTGTTTGAGGCTAAATTGCGATTTAT
Organism: Alentia gelatinosa; assembly: GCA_950022655.1. Lineage (NCBI taxonomy): Eukaryota > Metazoa > Annelida > Polychaeta > Phyllodocida > Polynoidae > Alentia > Alentia gelatinosa. Next base: position 84,346,789 of record OX465579.1, read on the forward strand.
TGAATACGAAACCTGTATGCCACTTAAGAAATGCCCTTCACGTCGTGGCACACAGTTGAGGAAGGGATTACCTGTAGATATGCATCGAGGTGATAACAAACAGACGCATGCATTCTCATATTGCTCGTTTCAATTGCAAGATCGGTAATGAAAACAGCCTGTCATTTGAAAGGGCCACATATTAATTTGGCTAAGATTGTGCCATGAAGCCACCGTCGACCTGGTCATGCAATGACCGTCAGAATCAAAACGCTTTGATCTCATCGGTGAGGCTAAGGCCCAGCACCAACTGTACACAAATATCGTTCTCTCTTAATGGCAATTCGAATCCATGATATGACGCGTGATAATTGATATCATTTATAATTTCCACATAGATTTTGAATATGATGTAATATCTACATTCTTTTGAATGTCCATCTATCTGTTTGTATTGATAAATTATCTCATATCTTATTACAAGAATAATGATTTTGTAAATCTTGAAAAATGATGACTGATATTAGTAATGTCTTGAGGCCAGGGATGTCAGTTAGGGTGAGAGAAAAAGAGTGGAAATATGTTTTGCAGCTTCAGAGGGACCGAGAAAAATGGAAATCATATTGTGCCGGCCCTGGCCATGGCTGAGAGTCTCCCGAGAGTTCCCAAGTTCCCATTTTATTGGCGTGGATGAGGCTAAAAATAAATTTCAAATTTGTTTCACACAAGGAAAGACTGAAAACATTGACTCCCAAGTGAAGTGGAAAGCTACCCTCTCTGTGCACTCAGGCACCACGCAGGAGCATCCCCCGCCGCTAATGGGTTAACAGATACAACGTATATACCTTACCAGTATCAAATATAATTATAATATCATAAAGATGTATGTACGTGTGGTGGGGGTGCATAGCTTAAAGGGGGGGGGGGGGGGGGCGTCCGCCAACCACGACAAGGCTATGACAATAGGTTCCCGACAAGGTCCACGGTTGGCCTACGATTGGAGGCCTGGTTGTGGTGGGTGGACCCCAGTTCCTGATGAGAGTCTACAACAAGGCCACGATTGGAAGCTTGTCGGGAGCCAGACAAGGCTACGACAATATTGAACATGTTCGATTTTTCCCACGACTGAACCCTTGTCGTGTAGTGTCGTGGTTTCCTCGATATCACTGTCGTAGTGTGTCTTTTTTATGGGAACCAGCGACGTCTACGACACGACTTGACAACGCTGTCGCAGACCCCCCTTCTTTACGACAAGCCTTGCCGTGGTTGGTGGACGCCCCCCTTAAACATATTGCAGAATGCTCCCGTCACGTCCCGACAGGGATAGGCCTCCACAATAAATTGAACATGTTCAATCTTCAGACGCGATCGTGTGTCGGAAGCATGTCAGAACATTTGTCGCCGTGTGGCGAGAGCTCAGTGGGTGTGGGCCTTAAAGAACTGATACTGAAAATTCCATCGGAATGGACATGTGAAATGCGGTGAAAACAAGGCATCCACTGCACACCCGCCGATCTTTTTATACGAACATACAGTCGGTGGCACCACCGACAGGCTTTCAGGGTAACTCAAATTATCAGTACCGTTTCTGTCGGTCGATGGATCACAGTGATTCACCCTGATACTTAAAACTCAAATAATTTAGCAATTTGAGTTGTCAATATTCAGGAATTACCAGGTCGCGCCACAGTAAATTGTATGCTACACTGTAAAAAATTTCCCTTAAATTGTACGGGTGACCGTAATATATTTTTGACTTAAATTATAACTGTCCTAGACTGTATTTTCCTAACGGTTTAAACCTGTAATATATTTCAGACCATGAATTTTCACTGTAATAAACTGTATTTTGAAAACGGTTCAGACCTGTAAATACAGAGGAGCAAAGCTGTATGAAATATACTATATGCACAGCCCTTTGTTAGACATATACCAGAAATCTTGTTTTTGAGGTTCTTGAGAATTGTTATATGTAGAGGGCCAGAGTATGTATACAGAATTTCTGAAATTTCAAACCTCTAACCCCTCCTCCCAAACTTTTATGCAATTGATCAAAGAAAGAGCATATGCAGAATGTCCTAAATCCTTGACCCTCCAATCCCCCCCCCCCCCTCAGTGCACATGGCATTTTATGAATGGCCCCTAGGAGATTATGAATATAAAAGTGAATATTTCGTATTGGCTACTATCATATATTCTCTATCGGCCTATTGGCTTATCAGTATCATTAATAATTATTATCAATGATATTTCAACATTTAAGTTTTTCAACTCTAATGTTATCAGTTCAAACTATTTTACAGGAATACTCATCGGAATCTGACAGTTTGAGGCTGCATTTGATATAGTAGGATGAAGTCAATCCTACATATCTTTTAGAAATGTCCTATGAAAGTGGTGTCTAATCCCCTTTATGATATTGATGTCATGACAACTTGAGAATAAATGTGCTCTAAATGGCAGGAACTTCACAGGAGATCGATGAATATCTATTACACATTTTGATGAAGATAACTCTTTCATTTTATTCTCCACTTTGATTTGTTGCTGATATTGGAGTTAATCTATGTGTATCTAATATGTCCATATTTACAGATTTATACTGTAAACTGACCGTATATTGGGTGGATTACAGTCCTGAATATTTTTACAGTTGAATACCGTTTTTTGGTATCAAATATACAGTATAGAACTGTGGATAAGATTACAGTGATATACCGTCCATGTTCACGGTAGTATCCTGTATATTTTACGGAAATTTTTTACAGTGTATACCTTAAATAGCATATTTATTAGTGGGAGTCCTTGCCAGTTTTACTATACCAGAGTTTGTTATGGCTTATACATAGTGTGGCTCATGGATGCGGGTTATGAGATTTCCCATGCTGAAATCCCTCAACTTGTTTGCGGAACTGAAAGAGACAAATTTTTTGCGTAATTTTCCCCTGAAATTAATGGCGGAATCCCATTTCGGTAATTAGGAGTAACGTTTTACCATTCTCTCAACGCTGTCGTGGGTTGGGCAGACAATGACATTACCCTCAAACAAAATACTTACAGTTGCTTTGAAAGGCTGAGACTAATTGTATTTAGTTTTTAATTGAAAAACGACCATGTATTCAAGCACTTTGGAATGTAGGGGAAAAAGACCGACAGAAATAATTGTGAGCTTATGACTGAAGATAAAGTCATGGAAAAATTCCTGCTGGATTTTGGATACGGAAAGACAACAAAGTGCGTAAACGCTTTTAGGAACTATGTCTCATATCCTCAATGAACAATTCAATAGGTCGGTGATGCTATATTTCACATTCATTAGCAATTAAATCAGTCGGTGTGTCTCTGGTTTTGCTAGATTACAGAAGTACCATAACATCGGCTGGTGGTTACCAGCAAATCTATTGGTAGCAAAAGTCAGCGAATGGACAGCAGGGTGTACTAGTTTCATCGGTTGCATCGTCGGTTAATGGAAACTTGCCATGCTGAGGCATACCGATTTCTATACCAGCAACAACATTTTTCACCAACGACTAATAGAATACGCCATTGTTAAAGTCAACTCAGTTGGACTTAGTTCTTGATCGTGGTCAGTGCGTGGAAACCGTAAACGGGTTCTCATGGTCACCAATATACTATACCAATTGTTTGGCCCCCTTCACTGACCGAAATCTGACAGGAAATTAAATAAATCGAGATTTTTTAAAGTTGGTGATGAGGCGTTGATAATCTTAGTACCCAGGTCTAGACACAGGCTCTGCACACTTGGTTCGAAAAATTTAGAAATGATAAATCGAGGTTTTTGCTATCCAAATACCGAGGAAAAGAAAGGAAATTGTGCACGGGATAGACAATGCATTCTGCACTATTGCACACTATTGGCGAATCTGTAGGCAGATGGACAAGCACTGCGTCGCACAGAGTAACTAATAGACTTCTACATAAGTCTTTATCCCCGTCACCTGCTAAATCGTTACTACAGAGCTAGGCCGGAGCATGGGGTTGGAGTACAGTGTAGTAATGCCTAATTATGTGATTAAGATTGTGATTAAGATTGCCCCAGTCCATGGCCAGAAACTTGGTATCCGTGCAGATGGTCTAAGTGTAGAGCTAAGTGGATGCTGTCGAAATGCTAGAGGTCATATAGTGCATAACAAGTGTGTGATTGGAACAGGCAGTGGCAATGGTCAAGTGTATTCCAGAAACCTGATCGAGTCCCACAACAAGACACCGACCCAGCTTTCCAACCAACGGAAAAAATATTCTTTATGATATAATTGTACAAGGAGGTTGGACCAGGCAATAGGACCAGGCAGTGAGATAAGGTAGGGGGACTAGTTAATGAGACCATGTTAATGTTCCTTTCTACATCATTGAGAATTGATATTAGCGGATAATAATTTCGGTTGCAGAATTGAAATCTACGACATCAAATATAATTCCATATATCCTAAGAGCAGTACTCATGCTAAGTAGGTGTGTGATGATTGGTGTAGCCTATCATGTTCTGGTATGTTGCTCGAAGAGCCCCTCCGGTTACTTCCATAGCTGTGGCCAACCTAGTGGTATGCAGTGATAAGGGTTATCACTTGTATCAGGCAGAATGCCTGTCAGGTTTGATCACTCAAGATATGTAAAGTTCTCTGATCTGACTTAGTGGGCTTTCCACTTGCCGACGAGATGATTGGCGATATTTAAGAACCACTTGTTGCAATGTTCAATTAGCACAAAATATAGATTTTGAATATCGTTGCTCTGATTCCACATACCAGCCAACTTTATATAATACCTGTAGACCAATCCATCCCAATCAAAATGAACCTGTGTTTAATTCGTTGGCGAAAAACATGTTTGGAAAATCTAAAATAAGATGGGATCATGGATTTGAAGGTCTTGAATTGCTTGTTTCCACTTGTCGATTTCTGAGAAAAAGGTTTAAAACTCGGTCGGTGGTGGCCGATAGATTTATCGGTACGCTAAATTCAGCGAATGAAAACTAGCCTTATCCGTAATTTAGTCAAAGTATATTGGAAGAACAGATGCTTTTCTCCTAGGGCGTCACGTTTTTCTCCATGAACGTCATGCTTTTCTTTTTGGGCATCATGTCTTTCGCCTTGGGGACGTTTTTCTCTATCCCCGCTGCATCTTATTTCTATATCTATCAGGTGGAAGGAGTCTGACATTACTTAATGTATTTGAGCCTTTTTATGCCTCAATCTTTGTGACCGCTATGATTACTGACTGTTTAAAGGGGGGCGTCTACCCACCACGACAAGGCTACGACAATGGCTTTCCGACAAGGTCCACGACAGGTCTACGATTGGAGACCTTGTCGTAGCCTTGTCGTGGTTGGTGGACCCTAGTTCCCGACAAGAGTCTACGACAAGGCCACGACAGGCTGCGACAATATCGAACATGTTCGATTTTTCCCACGACTGGACCTTTGTCGTGGAGTGCTGTGGTTTCCTCGATATCACTGTCATAGTGTGTCGGGACCATGGACGCCCCTTTTACGGTAACCAGCAACGTCTACGACGCGCCCCGACACCGCTGTCATAAAGCCCCTCTTCTCACGACAAGGCTGCGACAAGGCACCGATAGGAACTTTCTTGTCTGCTCTTGTTGTAGCCTTGTCGTGGTTGGTGGACGCCCCCCTTCACTAGACAGTGGACCATTAGGCGGCGCTGAACAGCAATACCTGTATTAAGTAACACAGGGTGTATGGAAGGACGAGCTTTAGCACATCAGAAAATAAGTTTTAAACTATATATCATGAAGCTTGTTGACAGTCATTAGGTTCAGATCTTGATGTCACTCCTGAACAATAGCTAACATACTGAACAAATTTGTGGCCCGAGTGTTTTTTTTTTGTTTAAAAAAATTACTTATTAGCATGACAACAGTTCTGCAGGAAGCCGGTCTTCCACTGAGATGTTACATGAACAGCCCACACTGATCTACAAATTATACAGAAAATGTACACATAAGTTATTAATAGCGTGGATGGATGGATGATGATTGCCATAACACCCTAGAGAGTGTATGGGCGTAAGATCTGTCTCTAGTCTGCTTTTGAGGCCAGACAGATTTAACCAAATTCTTTATGTAAATATTCTTTCATATTTCATTGTTTACATGAAATCAGAAAATATCAATATTACCCCTGGAAAATCAACGAAAATAGTTAAGTAGAAGACAAAATCTTCTATAACAGAAATTGAAATACACGGAAAAGGGATGTATAACACTATACATTTCAAAAAGCAAAAAATAGAAACACACAGAGTAACTAAATTAAAACCGACACAGAGATTGGATTAATTAGGGTTCAGGATAGATTCTATGGACAGACAGTGATTTTACCAGAGCAAGGTGAGGGAATTGTTGGGGGTCATCCCGAAGGTGATGAGAAGGAGAAAAATAAGAATTAAGGTTAAACAAGGGGTTGGCGATAATGCGGACAGAAAAGAACTATTGTAGCAATCACGTGACCTCGGACTTTCAAACTGGCCTACTCGGCCATTTCCTCCCAGGCCGCCAGCCGACTCGAGATCGGGATCCAGTCTGTGACTCTCTGACCAACCTCAGTTTCCCTGGACAAATCTGTCTCCAACATCACGGAAAATGGGGGAAACTACGAAAACCATGGCTACAAAAACGTCATGCCATGAGGAAAAGCTGGGAGTGAGTCAGACTACTCAAAGAAGCGGCCGAAACATGCAGATTTCTGTTGCTGTTGCTCACGGCAGTTCGCCATTCACAACTACATGGTTACAGAAGGCTTACACTGGTGCAAGTACCAGTCTACCAGCAATAAATTCGCCCCGATCGGTCAAATATCTCCAACCTTGCAGCGATTCGCCACGATACTGCAATAAATCAGTCACCTGCTGACCGAAAAACATAAAATCTCTCCTCTAAGGGGTACATCGTCAAACCGCTAACTACATGGTCCCTTTGTCTGGTCCCAGCCAACGGTCATCCTCCCCGATGACACCACCAGACCCGGGACGAGATAAAGGTTATGCCGGGAACACACCAAGCGAGTCAAACCAGCGATCTCCGGAATCGCCAACAAAAAATTGGTATGTATGTGAGGTATTATTTGATAGTTATATCTCCCACCGATAGTTTACAGTCTCAGAAGCAATAATCAGGTGAAATATGAAATAATAGCTCCCATATACCCTATTTTGTGTTGGCGATTACGGAGATCGCTGCAATACTCGCTTGGTGTGTCTCCGGTTTGAGTTACTACACATATGCTTTCCATCCTAAGTGCTTCAACCCAGACCCTGCGGCCAAGAGCAGCAAAACATTCGGCCCATCTCTCGACGCAAACAGTCTAAGCCTGTCTACCTGTGTCTATGTCTTCATCCTGTCTACCTATTCCTCTGCCCACCGTCTCTCACCACCTCTGATCTTCAAAAGGGATCCAGTCTTTCCCTTCCCCAGGGTCATGTGACTCAAATTCCGTCCTCAATTGCCTCAGCCGAAGCTGTTTTAATTGTCAACACGCATACTTGTCACAATTTTGTAATTCAGTGGGTCTTCATTGGCCGGCATTTTTATCAGTACACCTCTGCCCTGCTCACCTTCAGACGTGGTTCGTATGTCAGCCCCCAGTTTGCTGGCCGTTTGGCGGCTGCAGACCGTTTGACCAGCGAAAAGACCTCAGGGCGCCCTCTTGTGACGCGGGGGGGGGGGGGGGGGGGGGCCTGACACGTCAGATGGTACACACCCCAACACCACCACCAACAGGGTTTGCTTCGGGCGGAGACAGCTTGCCTTTCTACCCCGGTCAATCTCCATCACTGACTATGCATTGTTAATGCCCAGCTATGCACGGTTATCTCTGTTGAGTTCTGTGTAGGATGACCAAGGTGCCCTTATGCATTCTGTTGTTTTATTCCGTAAGAAATAAACGACAGTGATGAACTAGGTTCCATCCTTTCGTTTCCATTCTGCAGGAACTATAAAATGTTACAAATGTTATTAGGAGACTTTAACGTACATAAACCACAAGCCTGTACCTCTAGAGCCTCACCTGTCTTTCGGAAAGGACAATGGTCTGTCTGTGATTGTATTTTGGGTACCCAATGTCTATTTATATTGATTAAGCTTAGATGGGTTCCCTTTCAGCCAGTTTATGCCATTGATTAGTCTGGAAATACATGGTAATCACGTCTTAAGGAATTTTGAAGTTATTAAAAGTATGCGTGACTTCTTATGAATATTGATTCCCTCTGCTTAAAGATTACTCTCAAGATTCTCTCCGATTGAAAGATTCCATACTAGACCAACAAATATAATCTAGTAGGAGAACACAGTGTTTTAGCCTGGGCTGTTTCTATTTACCTACATAACCTGAAATGACCAAAGAATATGAGTAGCTCTCAAGTAATGAGTTATTTCCTAAAAAGGAAAGTCAAAACATTTGTCCCGAATGACCTTGACATTTTTCTTGATTTTACCCTTTTCACGAGCCTTTGAGCCTTTGTAATAAAGTACAACTAGTTCAGCCAATAATTGTAGCGGAGAGGAATTTATTTGATGAAGAACGGATGAGAAAATGCCAGCCTCCCTTAACTATGATAAGAACATTTTTCAGTTGAATAATGTACACAAATCTCATAGATACATAGAAACTGGAATAGACATCCTCATATCATAACTACATACAGTTGCATTTTGTTATCATCAACCTTTAGAGAAATAAAATTAAACTTTGAAATACTGACCTAGAACCTACAGTTTACAGCTACAACTGAAATCGCACTATGGGATATACCCTTCTTTACCTTCGAATTTTGTCATGTAGACTCATTCCAGGGGTCTCCAAGGTAAATCAGGAGTGTATCTAAAACAAACGTCTGTTTACGAATAAAATGTATACATAGAAGGAAATAACTAATGTCTTCAATTGGTATTGGTATCAGTAACTTTCAAGAACCAAGTGCTCTTCATCAAAATAGAAAATAATGTGGTTTCCATTTTGATGAAGAATGTGGGGGTCATCATAATTTATGTACAGCAACTGCCGAAAGCTATATGCCACCACCACCCTGCAGTCTACTCCAATGCTCTATAAACAAGCCCTAGGCTGAAGCACACAGAACAATGGTGTTTCGAAAGGCAAAAACCTTTAGAAATCAACGATATCATGGTTTGATAATTAATCAAGTAATTTGATTTAGGAAGACTCTATGGTCAAAACTGCTAATGTGAGATTGGATTTTCCATGGACGGCCAAATTACAAAAGACGAAACAAAAAACTAACAGCGGTGTCCCCTATGTGCAGAGATCGGAATAGTCGCACAGTAGTGTAAACATTAGTTTTCGCGGTCCACTGGCTGTACAGAGCATACCTTTACCAAAAGAGAAGAGCGTATTCATATAACGGTACTATGAAAACTTAATTTAGGAACTCCGAACTGGAGCCGGCAATGCTATATATTATCGCTGAAGGATCCACATCTCCGTATCTACATACCCATCTCTCAAACCGTTTCTCCTATTCAGTATACCAATGTAGGACTGGATTATCGTTCCCAGAACCTACCCCCCAACTCCCACCCAGACCCACAGTCTGTATCAATATGGAACAATACTGAGAAAGGGACCAGATTGTCGGAATTTCATGGACAATTTGTTAGTTTTCAAGCTATTGAATTGAAATAGGGTTATTTTTAAGACAACATGATGGCATCTTTTAATGGCGGCATTCAGAGGTATTAAATTGTCGCATTATGGTGTCTTTCACTTGTGCATTAAGAGGCAGCATGGCATCTTTCTCAGCAAGCAAGGAGTATTTCCTTTTCTATACTTGGAGGTACCATCGTGACAATCTCTAGGCGTAACCCGAGGCCGACCTTCATACGGGAAAAGGTCATAGTCAAAGAGAACGTGCTGTGGACTATTTCTGGCAGTGAGTCTCTTGTTTTCCACTCCTCGGTGAACAGGTACCCCAGGGCCCTGCGTTGATAGAAAGCAGCCTATCCCTCTTCCAGCTCCCAGCACACTGATAACAGAGGGCGACAGAGAGAGGAAGGTCGCTCATTTAAGCTCACCGCTAATTAACTGAGACCTCTGTTTTTGGAGAGGGGTGGAACGTTGATAAAGTCTGCTTTGAGTGGGAGCTTCCACCACCATCCCTTACGACCCTCAGTCCCCCAGCCCATGCCATCCATCACACCCTAATCCAGTTCCCGGATTTGGAAATCCGGCGTTGAATCTGGATTACATGGCCGGATTTCGGAGCAAATCCTGCTGCTGCCTAAACACCCCCGCTTGGTGCTGCCATCAGATGGTGAGTGGGTATCGGTAAGCGGAAGCTATCCGTACACACTAAACGCCACCTGATATCGCTTATAAAACTACAGTGTTGACAGAAATATGGCTTGTTTCCATTGACTGACAAAAAGGGCATCAATTATTAGTCATGTGCAAAAATGGTCGGTGGTGCCCACCGACTGGAAGTCCGTAGCCTACCAAATACTCAATGTCAGTGTATACCCTTGATTCCAATGTATGTCATGGGTGTCAGACAACATAGTTTTCCTGTTTCAAACCTTGAAGACGAACGACGAAATCAAAGCATTAGGCTTTTGTTAGGTATTGAAGAAGTCGGTTGGTGGTGAACAATTGCCACCAGAATAATAATTCTCCATTTCAATGTTCTAGTGTACAAATAATTCATACCGGTGCCCCCTGTCGGTATTCCTAGGTAATATAAAACTTTAATAGAGTATCAGGCTACTCATATCACTATTTATAAACGTCGTAGGCATAACTCATCATTTGACGCAATATCCGGATTTATAAAACTGATGCAGGAGGGGGGGGGGGGCGGCAAATAATTTTCAATCGCCTCTTGAGTACATGAAAAGAAATAAAAGATATATTATTAGTAATTCTATAAATATTGATATTACTTAAGGAGATAGAAGGTAGGGTGTTCAACAATTTAGGACACTACCATTCTTCATTTTGTTTGTAAAATTATCTGGTTTGCGTTCGCCCTTTCGGGGCTCGTACCGTTTGGTAAGCCCCGTCCTACACCATCCCCATGATCCTTCATTTTACGATCAATTTGCTCTTTTTTCTGCATATTAATATAAATTATTCATAGAATTATATGGAGTCCGACTTTGGAGATACAGTCCAGCCTCTCTCTAAAGACTTTAAAACTTGCTGGGTCTCCAGGGTGGCAGCTGAGGTACGCGCATACCCCAAAAATCACCATGTGTGTGAAATGTAACATTGTCATTGCTGATCGAAATGAAATAGCATTTTAGATATTTATGATTTATTCAGATATTCTCGTTGTATTAATGACATTAGGTCAAAGCGAGGACACAAATTGTATTTGTATATCATCTAGAATTATACCAATCCTGCCACTAGAGCATACCAAAAAAAGTGTTTTTATCAACCCTAGTAACACTTTCAGGACAAATATATGATAGCGATTAAATGGTTCAGTGGACCGGGCAGCTCACTACATGCCATTCCAAAGAGATTTGATGCGTGGCTTACAGACATATTTGCATATCATAAATCAAAATAAAAGGGACCTGATGACTGCATCATTTTAGCGATATCTGATAAAGAAGGTGTTTTTTGTACAATTGTGGTACGCCATTGAAGGCAGCCTGTGAGTGGGAGATTTATAAGTGGACTTGATAGAATAGAGGAATCTACTGACTTCAAGGAGCACATCCATAATGCCATAATTCAGCAGTGAATGCCTAAAGGCAACCTGCCTTATTTTAGGCATGACCTCGTATTTCATCGAACACAGTCTCCAGGCGATATGTCCTATTTCAGGAAACATACGAAGCAGGGAATATTCTTCAATATTAAAACATGATATACCAGGTTCCATGATAATTGGTACACAGAACAGGGATAGTTCATGTCCCATGATAAGTGCTACAGAACACGGACAAGCCATGACCCATGATAATTGCAAGATAACAGGGAAGATTGATAGGGCTTGGTATGATATGAATAATCCTGAAAAATCCCATCACTGCACCAGATGGTTAAAAAAAAGGTGGATTCCCTGATTGGCCATGTTTGGCGTTTTATGCCATTTAGCGGAAGCACTCAAGCGACCTGAAGTCACTACTGCCTTCGCCTCAGCCCCCCATTTGTCATTCTCCTGAAATGATTTGTGATGTCTGTGATCAATCAGAAGTAGCCAACGGCAGCCCATGAACGAGGTAAAATCCGCCGCCTGCCCTCGTTTGACATCACTGCCTGTTTTTTGGACGTTCCACCAAAAAACTCATTTCGTGTGTTTTTAGGTTTCGTTTTCTTGTCGGCGCCTAAAAAACCTAACCACAATAATAAAACACTTCTCCAAGCGTCGCTGGGCCATCCTCTTTTTACTCTCTACTTTATCGTCCTTGCCCTAGAATCTCGTAGGCTTCCTTTCTATAGGACACTCATGGATGTTTGCTGACGTTTGATATGGAATTCTTATTACTTATTCATTTAGAGGCTGAAAAGAAGTATTATTCTGTGTACATACAAAATCGCCGTCTGGGGTTAATGTACTGCCAAATCAGAAAAAAACGATTAGGAAGATAACACGGTAGTTTTCGATTCCACCATCACTCATGTTCTAATCATGGTGTCATAGATATAGTATGGTGTTTAGTGTATATATGTGCAAATATATCGTGAGTGAAATGAATGAATAGAAATACGAGATACAAAGGGAGACACAGAATAAGAGACACCGAGAAAGGAAAATAGAGAACATAGAAAGACAGTGACAGATAGAGAGGGGCAGACAGACAGGGAAATGGGCACAGAGAAGCAGACAGATCAAGGAGGCCAATAATAAATAGAGAGAAATGGACAGAGAGAGACGGAGAGAGGAGCAGAGACAGTCAGAGACAAGAGAGGAGGGGAAAAGACAGAAAGATAGGGGGAAAGACAGGCAGATTCAATCAGAGGGGTAAAGAGAGTAAAGGAAAGGCAGAGATGCACACAAAGACACAGAGAGAGAGACAAGGCAAAGGCAGATAGAGCCACCTCGTGTCTGTATGCATGTACACCGTCACATCCTCACCAGTTCATACGCCAAATTTATAAATTAATGGAGGAAACCTTCCACCCGCACGTCCTCCCCACCCATTTTTATTCCCCTCACGGGTCCCTCTTCGTTAAATCTCCATGTTTCGTGTGGATATCGTCCTCCAGATATTCGTAGAGTTGACACAGGCCATTATAATTAGGGCCCAGGGGGACATCTCCCGATCTACCTGCATACCAGCCAAAGACACCCCCCTTGTGTATGTGTGTGTGACGGAAAGGGGAGTGTAGAAATCAGGTGACATGCCATTCATTATCCTCATTACTCAGGGTTTTATACTTTAACACGTGGAGCGGGTGTCACCGCCCGCCTCCTGGGGGAGAGGAGGATATAGGGGAGCGGGAGATTTCACTTCGCATCAGCGGCTTTGAATCTGTCGGCATCCATTACCCTGATTACATAAGGGATCCAAACGTCGCCAGCCGCTTCCCTCTACATCACCACTGCCCCACCAGGTGCCGCCAGCAATCATCACCGCCGCCGGGATAGCTGACTGGGCAGGCGGGCGTATACATATGTTAAGGTGGGCAGATGTGCAGGAATGTAGCTTCGTAGATAGGTGAGCCGGTGAGTGGATGACACGGGGTAGGAAGATGGACAAGAGCATAGGCATGTGGACAGGGCTGACGGAGGGACGTAGCGGCAGGCGTATGAACAGGAACATAGGGGAGCAGATAGGTTGGTAGGTTGGTGACCAGAGACAGGCAGGCTGATGAAATAGGTTGATAGGTAGGCAGGTACATGAGCAACTGGGTGGGTACATAGGGAGGCAGCTGTGTTGTATGCCTGTGGAACCTGCAGGTGGGCAGTATGCCCATGGGACATGCCGAGCAGAGGGCTTGGTACTAAGAATGTGGGGCAGTCAGAAGGACAATATGCCCGCGGGTGGCCAGCTGGGCAGTACTCATATTTGGTAGGTCAGGTAGTACATGGAGTGGACAGGCCCGCCTTGTAGTAGGCTTGCATGGTTTGTTTGTTTGGTTTGTTTGATTTAACGTCCAGTTAACCATTATAGGTCTTGACCAGACTTTCTCAAGGTTCTTTTGTACCACTAGGGTAATGATCGAATCTATGTAGAAATCTCACCCCTTCAGACACTCAGAGTTCTTTTACTTCCCACACCACATAGACATGGCCTGCAGGGTGGGCAGCAGGGCCGTACACCTGTGAGGCGGGCAGCTGGGCAGTACGCCTTTGGGGGTAGCACGTAGAGGATATTCAGGAGGCTGCGGGTGACATCCGGTCTGGTACCATGGAGTTCCCAAGCGTTAAAGGGCGCCGCACTGGAGGAGATACCAGCTGCTGATGTCCGCGTACAATCCTCCAGCCTTGATGAGGCAGACGTGGCTAAGCCCTGCCGCCAATTGCTTCGGATCCGGACCTATTTGGCTTCAACGCAATTCTCCCATCACAACTCCCCCTCACACTTCCTCCTCCCTTCAGCTCCAGCCGCCCACTGCCTCCCTCGAGAACTGTGGGGGGAGAGTGGATCCACTTTGGTCACGTGACCTGGCGGGTCTTACTAATGGGAGCTCCAATCTGGAGAAGGTTTGCTCTAAATGGATCCATTTATGTAGGTTAGAGGAGACATTGTGGGCCTATATATGGTTCAAAGTCTGAGTTTAATCTTGGTTCGAATACGATACGCATGTCTGGTGTATAGGTGAATCCATGTTCCTTACTCTGGCGTTTCTATTTACTCAAAATAATATATATGGAATTACTGACTCATAATAAGATATCAATAAATGGAAACAGGAAAAATGCATACATACATAGATGGTAGTACTGGCGAACTAAGAATCAACATACTTTGAAATTGTCTGTGAGGAGTGGACCTTTTTTCCGCTGGCCAGGAGTGCACCATTTCTCACCCCTTAATTTTCCCCATAGACTTAACATTGGGAACTCGTACTCAACGTATTGTTAAAAATAGTTGATGGGCGATGACCTCACAAACGCTAGGCAATTAGTCAGTGATAGTGGTAAAATAAAATCTGAACTGCGCTTGATCCGTAGCCGCTGATAATATGCCAATAATTTTGGTCTGCTGTGAAATTTCACTCCCTTTGCCTCAGGAGATTACTCTTGAACCAAAATGTATGGCATATTTTCAGTGGCTACAGATCATGATGCAATTTTCTCTTGTCTGATTGGTTACACAATACCTTCTGCCAAACACATAACAACGTATTATTTAGATGACTGGGTGTATGAGGGTAATATGTTTATGATACACATTAAGATTATTTCCAGAGAAAGAAAAGCAATTGTATGTCATCGCTTTCTTCAGTATACAAAAGTACTGATGGCTCTGATGGGCAACTTATGTATTGGGTTATAGCACCAAATTCTTTTCATTCAGAACATATTTATCGACAATAATATTCGCCCATAATGGCAATAATAGGTTGGGAAGTACTTTCCATAGAAAACGCCAACAAATTTGACTTTCAGCTTGGACTGTTTATATAATACCCAATCATCAACAACCGGTACCGGTATTTTGTTGATGTGCAGAGCGCACCACCGACAGGTTTCATTGACACTGCAAGTAGTTGTTGGGGTGTTATAATTATTCAGTAAGGCCCGAGCGTGTTCGATTGTCGTAGGTACACTACAGTACGTTTTTTTTCTATCGGGCCCCTCTATTATCGATGTGTATCGGTGCGTATCGGCAGAAACCTGAATACCTGCCCTGATATCAGCTACGATTCCGCTACAATTTTGATTTTGTATTAGGAGGTCAATATTGGGGTGTATCGGTGTACATCGGTAACCCTTAGGCCGGGCTCCCATCGCTTCCAACACACTCCGACATGGCCACGATAAGGCTACAATATGGACTGTCAAAACATAGCCCTATCGGAAGGGCTCTGTCGCAGTGTTTTGCAGTGTGTAGGAATGAGTTTCGCGGGAATAAAAAGGTGACCATGGTACTGAAACACGCCCAAGAGGTGCAACAATGTAAATGGTATGAAGGTGTATGTGTGTCGGGAGGGGTGGGTTGCACAGCTTACACATTGATATGAAAAATCGATCATGATCGATTTTGTCGGCATGCCTGTGACACAGCCATTCTGTCAGAACCATGTCGGAGTGTGTCGGAAACCACGTCGGAACACCAAGTCCACTGCGGCGAGGAACCTGTTCATTCCGACAGTATAGCCCAGTTTCCAGTGGCCGACGAAAACGGTGAAGATTTTTTTAGTTCTCCTAATAGCCTATTGCCATAGGCCGCCAGCGATCTACAGTCAGTCACCACGACATACCTTTAGCACTGCTGGCCCAAATGGAAATGGGCTATTAGGAGAACTAAAAAAGTCCTCGGTCAATGGAAACGGGCCTTATGTCGGAAGCGCAGTGGGAGCCTGGCTTTAATGGAAGCACCACTCTGCTCAACCATGGCACAGTACCTTCACGTCTCATAGAATGGACCTCGTCGTGATATGACCAGACCATCACATCTAAGAACATCGATACATTTCATTCATAGCTGCCACGGGGCCAGTCAATTGAGGAGACTCGCTACGCCCTCGAGGCTTCTAGTGGTTCGTGTGTTTTATCATGGCCTCGGATCTGAAATCAATGTTGATAAAGAAATCAAGGTACTCTTTCTTATTAAGGAATGATAAAGAAATCATTTCCAGGCTGAAGTTGGAATTCTTCATCATCTTATCTTCTTATCAATCAGCAGGGAATGCGGATAGTTTGTGGATATTAGCGTTCCTGTGGGCTTTCCTCTTGTTCTTTGAGGGGGGTTCTGTGATTTCATAAAGTTTCGTGGGGGAAATGGAAACTGGTGTTGATATTGGATGATTAGAAATGTGACGACTGTAGAACGTCAAGCTAATAGTCGCCAGGTGGTGGCAATGTCCACTGCAAAAGTCGTCGACCTCAGAATGTATGTTTAGATTGGTGACTATACATTTTCACAGAATCGCCGCCCGTGTAGACAACTAATTCAAGCCCGCTTGAAATAGTGGCGGAAGTCAGAGCGTGACCAATAGTCGTCAGGTGGTGCCTATATGTATAATCTGATGTAAGCAGTTGATTTGCTGTCGCCACGCACTTGGCGTTTACACTAGACGATCTCTATGATATTACTGCTGAAAGTCGTCAGGAAGTACAAAATACCAGATTCGCCAGCCAAAATCGTCTAGTGTAAATGCTGGGTGAGGACCCCATGGTTTTTGAGCGCGGGAAATCGCGCTCATATACGTCATCTAGAGAGGTTAGAATGCTCACACAGGCTTTCAGCTTACTGCAGAGAATGTAACACTTCGCTATCAATGTCCCAACTATAAAGGCCTGGGTAAATGAGCAGGGGTCCAGTATAACAGTCTGACCAAATCCATGCCCCACTAATGACTTGGTTCCTAAAATAGAATTTGTATTTTATAGTCTTTTTGGGGACAAAATACTAACTTTATCAATCCTGTCATTAAACAACAGACTCTTAGTTATGGATGCTGTCATCTGCTACTAGAAAAGGAAACTATTAGATGATAATAATGACTAATAACGTATATACATGTTAAAATCTGATGGGACACACCAACCCCCTCCCCTGCCAACTCCCATCCCAGTTATTCACCCTTGTGCTTTTAGTGACTACAGACCAACCCCCTCCCCTGCCCACTCCCACCCCATCCCCACACCTACTCACTGACTTCTTCTACCAACAGTCAGAAACTGATGGGACAGATTCCCCTACATGGCACAGTGCCAGCAAACCTGTTTGACCAGTTATTCACCCTTGTGCTTTTAGTGACCACAGACCAACCCCCTCCCCTGCCCACTCCCACCCCCACCCCCACACCTACTCACTGACTTCTTCTACTAACAGTCAGAAACTGATGGGACAGATTCCCCTACATGGTACAGTGCCAGCAAACCTGTTTGACCAGTTATTCACCCTTGTGCTTTTAGTGACTACAGACCAACCCCCTCCCCCGGCCCACTCCCACCCCCACCCCCACACCTACTCACTGACTTCTACTAACAATCAGAAACTACATCATTTATGTATAATAGAAACAATGTTTGCAAATAGTTGTATTATCAAGGTGGTTATTATGTGAGAGTTTATTGTACTTAAGAAGTATCGCGCTCATCCATTGTAAATGGAAATATCATTAGCTACTAGTAAAAACATGTTTAATAAATTTCGTCTTCTACTGTTTCAACCAAATGCCCTATAAATCACCGTGAAACCCAAATAAGAGATTTCCTCATCCATGAGCCAGGAAAATGGCTCCCGGGGGACTAACAATGCTTAGTTCCTATAATATTTGTCATATTTTGCAGTGTAATACCTCTCATGTATGGTTCGTACTGGCATATCTTTGTAATCGGAGAACCACTCAGAAATTTGATTTGGCCATTTTTCATCAAATGTCATCTTACTATGGCAACTATGACTGTGATGTTGCCGCCATATTTGTAAGACCATCTATATAGATTGCCTGTCTGGTCATATGACTGCCTGTCTATCATTACACATAAGTGTCTCTGCCTGTTTGCATGGCTGATTACCGTTCTTCCATTACCTTCCTGTAGCGTTATCTCATATCACGTGTCCTTGATCATAGTATCAATATAGGTATTATCCAATTACAATATGATAATCACGGTATGATATATCCAGTATTCATATATTCATTTTTGAGCATGGAACGCACTCAGATACGGTGCAAAGCATATATTATTTATAGGACGCGGACGGGGAATAAATTGGCTGACGGTGGCTTCATTGCGTAAATCTGAGGTGGTAGACGCAAATGATCGGTCAGTAGTTGTTTACTGCACATTGGTGCCGAACAAAATACAATAGAACCGGCCATCGCAGCAGAAAGTGCCCAGTGATTGAATCACTTAACTAGTTGAAGAACCAATTCAAGGAGTGGCTCTTGAGAGACCTTTGTGCGTCGGCTTGTGATGCCGCTTTGGTTTCAGTATAGGCCCGTTTCCATTGGCCAAAGAAAACAGTGTAGATTTTAAGAGTTCTCTTAATAGCCCATTTCTATTGTGCATCAGCAGTGATAAAGGTCCGCCGGTGGTCCCAGACTTTAGATAGGTGACGGCCAATGGAAATAGGGTTTATGGAGAACTAAAAAAATCTACACCGTTTTCATCGGCCAATGGAAACGGGCTTTATGCAGCAAGCCGCATGATTGATCATCCAGCGAAGGCCAGCACCTCTTGGATATTTCACTCTCATTGGCTGAGATGAGAGCCAAACTCAGTCTGCGTGCTGCGCGTGCATGCACAGTCACCAGAGCGTGCTCAACGGATGCGCTGATGTTTGTTCACTGTGGCATATGCACGTTGGGGCATTGTGTGTGTGTGTGTGTGTGTGTCTTGGAGTATGTGTGGATGAAAATAATGTGTTTGCCTGTGCTAAAAGTGGTGATTGCTGACCTAAAAAGAAGTTACCGGATGGATCCAGATCAAAGATAAGTTGATAGGCGAATCAATGATTAAATTGGTGCTGAATTATGCGTGTCTTTTAATTTTCACTGGCTAATGTTGGCAGTTCCCTGGAGGGCGTTTGGATCGAAACATTGACACATCCTCGCTTATCATTCATGCCGCATATATATGCGATTTCCATCGCCCGATTGGTACCAATAAATTTGTCGAGAACTACCAATCGATTTATTCAAAAATTCAAAATTTGTAAACCAGTTCTTTTAATGTGTACAAGATTGCAGCACATATTGGTCAATGGAACCTGAAAAACAAGGGACAGGCCAAGTGATTCGGAATTTGGCACCAACGAAATGTATCTCCGACCAATAAATCCTTGATTGATTTGTTATTAGGGGGATGGATAACATTTCCTTAAATCAGCCAGAGGGCACTAAAAGATGTTATGTTTTCGCTCCGACAACCACATCGAACATTAAACCATTTCCACACATCACCGACCGACATCTTATTTAAAGGGTGGGACTGAAACATTTCGTACAAACCGTAATTTATCATCTCGTTTTGTAGCTAAAAAGATATACAGCATGTAAGTGGAGTGTAGGCATATGTATAACTTATGTTTACCACATTTTACGCCACGCATAGGGATTTGTATATGTGCACGTATTTAGCTGTATATAGCTAGTCATTTACATATGCTTGCATGTGATGACCATTACAGCCATTACATGCGCGTAAACAGACGCCAACTATCTTGTTTATGCTGTATATGCTGGAGAGGGAAATGCGCGAAATTGTATGGACATATTATTAAACACAGCCGATACGCACGTTTACGACATAGTGGAATTGCTAATAAACCTGAATCTTTGTCCTGTTCTTGTAAATGATAATTAAGACCAATTCCCACTAAACGATTTCTATACATGGACGCACTTTTGTTGGCGACAGAGGTACAGTCCTTTGTCTCAGGTGAGGGATACTAATGTTATCGGCCATAATCTGGTAGTGTGGCACCCCCATTCCACAATTTCCCTGAGATTAGTGAATACACTCCTCCCCCCCCCCCCCCTACAGACGTGTTCTTTTGTCGGCAACACATAGTCGGCCGATATACCGAAATCGCTTCCGACAAGTTAATAAATTCTGTTGACAACAGAACATTGATGTCGGTTCGCATCTCCATGGTGCCTACCCGATATCGGTCGATATATAATCAGCATAATTAGTCGCTGGGTGAGAGAAATAGGTTCGGGGTCACTCACCGATTTGTAGCCTCGGAGACCTTTTACTACCTGACAACGGAGTTAAACAGAGTTCAAGAAATAAAAAAATAGGTATATATGTCGTCTATAGTGTGGACTGCTTTGCTTGGGACTAACTCTCACCATCCCCTCTCTGGTACCCCTGTGCTGGTCGGCATGAAGAGTACTTTTGCCTGAGACAAGCTTTAAGACGTCTAGTTTACGATTTGGAAACTAATCGGAACAGACTCCATTGGTTATCGTACAAAGGACTTTAAGGAAACAGGGCGACGGTGGATGTATGAAAATTTTTCAGAATTTCGGCATTTTCCACGTCCTTCCGGCTACAGATATAGGAAAGATGCCAGAATAACTCGAAACCTCATCATTTTTAAAGTCAGTATTTCAAATTAACATATCAAGCATACACAGAAATAATAATAATAAAAAAGTCACGTGAAGAAAGACATTTACAACTATAAGAATATTGGGAAACTGGGTTAGGTCGGGTGAATTGAACTGTTACGAGTTTTATTGTATCTTTGTACATCCCAATGCCATAGGCAGAGGGATGTAGAAACCCTATCAGACGAGACACGATGTATGTCTGGAGGAGAAATCACAATTTGAATTTTATCATTTTTGCAGAATATCTTCTGTCCTATGATGTGACAGTAGGCATTGCTGTTAGCAGTAAACTAACTGCATGCTTTCTCATTGTTGCATTACATCTCACCATCCATTGGCTCTTTACTTCCTTTTTCTGCCTGAGTTTAAGTTGCGTATTTTCTTAATGGAGTTGTGCGGTGAAGGATTTAATGTGGGAATCCTGTTAGCCTGCTAGCCGCCTCTCTGTGAAGCGGCACGGGAGTGGTGAGTGCGCATGTTCAGCGTCATGCGCATGCGCAGCATCAAATAAGATAAATAGGCAAAAATACAGGAATGCTGGCGTATACTCTGACAGATAACTTCGAGCGTAAATATTAACGGGTGCAAATAAAAAGGTAATGTCTCAATGTGCAGGAGCAAATTAGAGGCTTCATTTTTGCTGACGTCGCGATGTACGACCCCGCCTTCGTCACAGAGTGCCTTAGATGGTCGCCCGCTGTGACTCACCACGCCCTCTCGTGCTGAACTCTCGCTGAGGAGTTCTCACAAGGCGTTCAATCAATTACTCTGGGTTAATTAGGCTCCTGTCAGCGGCCTAGGCTGTGCCTAAAGGAAACCCGATCTAAGCCTAAGCCGGACCTGATCAGAACCTAAGTCAGGTTTCGAGCATTATCACATTAGCCTTACTGTTGTGTCATCGGAAAGCAGAAATAGCCTTAGGAGCCTTAACAAATTTTGATGTCCGTAGACCCATTGACCCGTGCTGTGACCTGGAGCCCATAGAGTGCTGGTTGAAGTCTTTGACTAGACTTTCTGCAAATAAACATCCGTCGTTGATGGAACAGCGCCGATACAAAAGAATACCAAGAACACCCACCATGTGATAGGGGGCGCCTGCAACCCACCTCCACACATTCCAGCACAGTATCAGTTCCTGCAATTGCACAATCCAGAGTCACCAGGCAGACACGTTCACTCGGTTGCACCACTCGGTTGCACCATTGGCTAACACTAGCTTATCGGTCTCTGGCAGCTGATTTTGAGGAGAGCTGAAGAGAACCAATGTATATGAGGTGGGTTTTTTTTGGTTTTTTTTTAAATTCTCGTTTGATACTTTTGATTTTAAATCATATATATGATTTGAATGATGACCAGTGACCAGTGAATGTTGGCACAGGAGGACGGGATCCGACCCCCCCACCCCCCCACCGTGTCTTCGTGGAGGAACCTAGTGTTAGAGGGTGGCATGTAGAGGTAGGTAAAACCATGCTCGACAGGCCAGTAGTGGTAGCAGGGCCTTGATGAGTATTTGGCGCACTTTGACCTATGCGCAGCAGTCAGTCATTGGCCAAATCAACAAGTCGTTCTCCGTAGATAGACATAAGCCGTGGAATCATACGTTGTCTGGTGCACCCAGACATTAGAGGTACAGGACACCCCCCAGTTGACCCTCGATTCTAGGGGGTTGGGGTTTGGATGGCCCATTTTACCTGGAACATGTGTCGTCCCAGGCAATTCTGGGCAATGGATTCTTAGGCTGTTTCATATGCCATGAAGAATGCTCCTGGGATAGCGTTATGAGGCTGTTGGGTGATCATCTCGAATCTGCGGTGGCAGCGGGCCTAAGAGGGGGCGGTGGTCGAAGAGTCCCCTCATTCAGAAAATAGCTTTTCCCATAGGTTCGTAGCGGGAGGACACTGGTAACCCTGCGGTCAGACCTATACAGTGATCTATAAACATATGACACTAGGGTCGGTGAAGAGGTGGAAATCGCTTCCCTGGAGAGGAATGGAGGGAAATGTAAGTGACCTTGTTATTTAGAAGTAGAGGTTGCCAGGTCCGGCCTGGATGTGGAGGAGGTCTGCGGTGGAAGTGGAGGAAGCCCCCTCCCTCTGGCGGAGACGGAGGTGGAAGGATCTCCAGACAGGAGAGGAAATTCCAGGGAACAACGGGAATCCGCCTATCCCCGGGGCTTAAATCTTGCTTAATGGGCACCCTGTTAAGGGGCCACCTATGCTGAGAACGGAGCTATTTTCCCACTATAAGATGCTTTATCTTACCTCACTTAAAGGCACGGAGGTTGTATGTGCATGCATATATTGTCCGAAGGACACACAAAACAAAACTTTCATTAGGAGCTTTGTTAGTATCCCACAATACCCTTCGAACGGAGCTTAGGAACATGGCTGCCGTATATGTGTAACTCTATGTTTGATATACTTCTCAAAATGATAGAATGTTCTGGTTCCGACAACTTAGTTAATGCTGTGATACTTGGAAGAGACATGTTGAATTATTTTCATCTTTATCGATTGTATACCTGTTTCCTACTTTATTACATGACATTAAGATGGAAATTGTCTATGTCTGTGGTGTATTTGTTGCCAATAAAACGATAACAGATCTGTTCCCATTTCGTTCAGCAGTTGACAAGTACTCCTCATTGTCTCATTCTTTTATCTCACCCCTAGTACTTTTTCCACCCCTCACTAAACATGGGAAGAAAACCATTGAGAATCAGCGGTCAGGACCTAAAAGGAGTTCCGACATCATTTACCCACAGCTGCTGTGTACAAGAACAATGGCGAACATTAAGATCATGCACCAGATAAATGGAGTTATATGTTGGATTTTAAAATAAAATAGGGGAGATAAAAAGAATTGCTAAGTTCATTTCAGGGGTTTGGATAAATTCAGAACCACACTCACATCGGTTTGATTGCAAGTATGCTTCGAGTAGAAAGTGCTACGGGGTCTAATTGGCTGTGCCTAGTCAGATTATTTCCCAATTATACCGATGTCCATTTAGTTCTGCCTAGTAATCTCCTAGTCCCTAGGAAATCTCATCTTAAAGCATTTCTTAAGAATATCTGCTAGAAGAGTTACATTCCAGGAAAAGTTGTTTTCATGAGAGGGATAATTGGAAATTTATTGAATATATCAAATCAATGAATATAAGGTATATGTGTATATACCGGTATATTATGTCATTGTAATGGATGATGAAAATATAGATTAGATATATTACTATGAATGGTGATAACATCAGTTACTGTATGGGGCTATGAATTTGACAATATATGTTGAATTATGACCCAATAAACAAAAATAAAAAACAAAATGTAAGTTACATATTGCTAATATATTTGCTAATGACAGTAGCTTTAGGCATTAATACAATGGTTGGTTTCAATGCATCAGTTACAATGATCGTTTGGATGGTACACTACTTCATGATATGAAGTATAATGACACATATATACAGGCGTATCACAGGTTATTTTATCCACGGATATCAAAATAGCCATTGATAAAGCATAGGGCGTCTGTAATTCAATAGCCGGAGAATATGTGGTGGATGATGGTCTCTGCCGGAGAGTTTAGCCTTTTCAACGGGCCCTCACTGCCTAAATTATCCCATCGTGTACTAGGATACTTTGTAGGCCTATACATTACCTACATATAACATATACGTCTAGGGGAATAAGGAACACAATCGAGAGGTAAAAACCTCAAACTATATCAAAACCAATGGCGAATAACGCTCACGGGAACAAGATAGATCAAACAAGAAGGGCGTTGGATAAAAAGGTATATCAATATCGGCGGGGAGCTAGCTATAGGCAAGGCGCATACGGGCAGTGCCTCAGATGTGGAATGGAGTGTGGGAAGGTTAACGTTGAGTGATACTTCTGTCTGAGTCCAAGGGTGGAGTGGACTTGAGGGCAGGGTGACGTGCAAGGTGTTGATAGCAGGGTGTGAATGGAAGTGTTCGGGGCTTTCTGTACACGGCTATGTACCCATAAATTTGTCGGAAGCCACCGACCGACCCTTTATCACCTTTTCGTAAAATAATTTTAGAGCAAAGTGAAAAAGACCAGGGAGACGCCAATATATGTATATATATATATATATATATATATATATATATATATATATATATATATATATATATATATATATATATATACACACACACACACCTTTTTAGCAACACTTAGGCCCGGTACCGAGGGACTACGATGCAAAATGAAACCTTCGGACCCACTTCCGATGCAGAATTTCCCATATGATATTGAAATACATAATACACTATAATTCATGAACTATTATGTGGATATGAACACAGAAATGTATCTATAGATAGAAACGTAAGAAAGGTTTATCCACAGTCCCCTGTACACACATTATCAGCTGCAGCTGCAGTAAAAGTATTAGAAACATTTTAGGAAACAAAAAGAAGGATTTTTATTATATATCATTATTCAAAAAAGAATAAACAGCTTTTTTTAGAAAGGTTTTATAATAAGATTTGATATTGGATTTTCAATAAAACACGGACTTGGATGATTAATGGCCAATGAAATAAAAGCAATAGTGGTGACTCCTATGTACAGAGATAGGAATAATAGGACAATGGTGTAAACGTGCGTAAACATATAACTCCAACTGGCCTAGCATGGATTACCATCTACGTGTACATGAGCAGGCGTAAATATGACGCCAAATAGGACGACATTATTTATGCCTGAAGACACATATATACGCGGAAACTATACATGCGGAAACTGAAAAGTTCGCTCAATGAAAGTCCAGTCGCACATAGGGACACATATTACGATGGGATATATTTCACGCAGGGAGATATATCAATCAGTTCGCCTTGTATTTGACTATTAGTAATTCATGCATATTGATATAATTGAAAACCTGTCCAATAGAATCAATCGACTCATTTCAAATCTGGCTGAATCTAGACTGTCCCTCTTTTATATCTTCAGTATTTAGGATGAAAATCATGTCTGATTCGCTTGCAAATACTTCCAAAAAGAGAAACATTTCAGTCAGAAAATAGCCGAACTGTATTTGTCTTTCGAAAATACCATCAATAATTACAAGGGATAAAACAGACAGGATATATCTTTCTGTTGCTGGTTTATGATCCACCTTCCTGAAAGAGAAGTCCTCTCACTTTTCTACCTCTAGCGGTAAGCCCGTGCCAGGAATTGAAGCCACGCACATACTGTTGGTTGTATGGGAGACTGCAGTCTTGCCCAACCCTGCTGGGTGTGTCACTGCCTATTTGCCCGTTTTCACACGTTTCTCGCTGGTCCTGTTAAGACTCTCATTTGGTGGTCGAGTGATGTACGGGCTCCAGTGAGCGACCCGTCGCTTCTCCAAGCATACCAGGCCACTTTTTACACTCTCAGGGCGGATTTCTGGGAGGAGCTGTCCAGTCAGTGAAGACATATGACTCCAGGGTGGTCCGAATGGTTGGTCGTGTTTCTTCACAAAGCGGAAGGTATGGTAGTTTATAACCAGCGCGAACAATAAACCTCAATACAGTCATAGGCAGGCGTAGGAGAAACTTTGTGATGATTCCCGCTGTTTTTTTATCCCGCTTTCTTTAGAATTTGAAGCTGACGGTTGTCCATTGCGGAGTAGGACCAGTAACCCACAATGAAAATAGTTACAGAAAATACAGGGGCCAGTTTCTACTGTCGCAACATATTTTACGGAGTGATGATGTGTGTGTCTACCTCCCGACTGTAGCAGGAGCATATGGGCTTAACCACATGCTCGTGTTGAGCAATAATAAGACAGAAGTTCCCGAACTCCATGATAGACACTGCGCGAAAAACCACTAGTTTATTCCCAAATACGCCATCGCGTAAGTTGCATGTATCGGCTGTATATGTTTTCATATATATACGTCCATATTTCACGCCAGCCAATGAGGCGTAAACAAGACTGTTTCCTTTTGTATACGGACGCGTCTTGGCTGTATTTCACACCTGGCGTATACGAGAGAAAATATCCTCTGCGCAACATGCAAACGTCGGGCGTATACATGATGAAAAAAATAAATCGCGACCCGCCGCTGCCCCCGCACTCGTGGGTGTTGGTAGAGGTTGCACCCCCACTGACCCGTCACCCCCCACCACTGTAGATATAGAAAACGGTGGTTTTCATGCAGTGAGAGACTTAGAGCCCGTTTCCATTGACCAACTATATAACAATGCAAATAAAATCTGTTTGTACCTAGAATACACAGTAGAAACAGTGTATATAATGTACTCACACCGACGAATTGATAGTCGGTGGCACCACCGACAGACTTTCAGGGTAATTAAAAGAATATCCGCTGTTTTCGTTGGCCAATGGAAACGAGGTTTATGACGGTAACAGGCTTGATAGCATAGGGCTCCTTATAAGCACCCAGACTGCTCTTGAGCAATCCTCTTGGCTGGGTTTTGGCTAATAAAAAATCTTAAGAGTATGGATATGATATTCGACTAGTGCAATGTAGTTATAGATTGATAGTGTCATCATGTCATAACATCATGGACATAAATGATAACATAACTGAGTCAAGGACTGGAAGTTACCGTGGACTTACGTGTCACTATCTTTACATCATCAGTTGGCAATGTATAATTACGGAACTGAATTGATGTCATGTGTGAATTCCTATGATGAGAAATGAAATGCATCGTCATGCTATCGGATTCTGTATATGTCATTTAACTTTCTAAAATGTCATCATCTGGGCAAGAACTATAATGAGTTCCATGAAATAAAAGTCCTGTACTCAGGAAATTGTTCTCTCATACGTAGCTGCATTGTCTATATAAGAGGATAATATAGTTGCAATAACACAGATACCACACCATAATGTTACAAGCGAATGTTGATCTCTCTATCCCAGAATAGCTTGATCTGAACGGTACTTCTCAGATTCTTTATATCCAATAGTTAAAGGCATATCTTACAATTCTCAGACCCAAGAAAATGTTCTCTCGTTGTGGGTAGCGTTTTTTCAGTCAGTGGTGCCCAATTTCGCATGAATCATTACCAAGTTTCCCGGTATATCTAATTGTTCCTTAATTTCCATTAACTGATATCTTTTTTTCGAAGGCTTCCATAAAATCAGTCATTGGTTACCAAATAATGTATCCATTACCAATCGAAACCTAGCATAACTATGAGTAGATGATATTGGTCTTTGTCCTCTAACTCACACTAGAAGTGGCCTTTATCTATATGAGAGCAATGTGAGAAACCTTAGACACTTGCTACTATTCTGCTCGAAGCTCAGCACACAGCTGAGCAGCTTGTGATCCGTTGAGTTCGTGACACGACTGGGCCTAAAGTAATCTACTTTACTGCTCATCCGGGAAGCCACATGGCTTCCACGGCTAAAGGAAAAGGCCCTTTTCTCCTCATCCTCGTCCAGGGAGGTAATCTCAGCGGTTGATACGAGCGCATATATATCACGGGAATGGTCAAAGGAGACAGCATATTTTTCTTTTTATAATGTTCCCTATATTATTATACATCTATAAAACTAAAACATAAGCTTACCACCCTCTGCTCCCCATACAGTATTTATAACGTACGCCAAAAGGCCACGTACGTAGTGGGCAAGCCATCCCATCAACATAAAATCAAGGTAGAAACGTCTAATTGATTATGTGTATTTAGATACCGAACGTGAATGTACATGGATGGTCGCAGGAGAGAGAAGAAATAGTGTAAATAATCTGCACGCACCAAGTTGTGTATGTAAATATCATATATATTTATATATATATATATATATATATATATATATATATATATATATATATATATATTTATATATATATATATATATATATACATCTGCATTCGTATATAGATATGCTGAGAAGTCGAGTAAAGTACCTACGTCACTAAGCATGAAGGAAGTCTGCGTGTTGGCGGCGATGTCGGCGGCGGAGGGCAGGCAGGGCGGGTAGGGCGCGGCAAACGTAAGGTCCCCCTCAGCCGTGCCCAGTCCCGAGTCCGCAGTGTCCATGTCCGCCGCCAGAGGTGCCACCTGCGGCGACACCGCCGCCGACGACTTCCGGATCCGGGAGCGTTCCGGACGCGCGGCGCGACATCTGGTGGCGTCCTGCCCCCACACCCAACCGAGGTCAAGCTGCAAGAAAGGTCAGAGGTCAAAGGTCAGAACCGGAGACGGGGTGCATAAATATCTTAACATCATTTATTGAGAGGGTGACATGTCAGCGATGTCTCTATCACCACTCACCATCTCCATTACCCATCTAGAGGGTTGTTTCAAATGCCCGACCAGAACGTTCTGCGGTTTCTCACCAAAAATGTACAAAGATAAATCGATCCTGGGAGAGCCAGAAAAGACAACTTCCACTAGAGTACCAGGAAATTGCTAGTGCGATCAATGTCTTTACCTGTAGCCTCAGTTTATGACATGGTGTAGAAAAGGTCACTAACACTTTTGATCTTTCTGAAGTGTAAAAGCCCATAATCATGTTAAAGTCTTTCTAATCAGATGTTGTATTAGTAACCATTGATAATCAGTTGTTACAGCAATCGCCACCCTTCAGGCATTATCAACCAGGTTCAATAATCCAAAGCAGGAAGGCCAAAGATTCTCACCAAGTACTCTGTTGAAGCACCGACCATCACAGTACACTTGAATTATCTTAATGTCCTATCATCAAGCAGTTTGAGCAGAGTGTGCTCTAGTACAAAACTGCCCTTGAAAAAATAGGCTGAGGATATTGCAACCTCTGAGGCAGACATCACGCTGAAAAGGTGCAACTTGATGACAGTTATTACAAAGCTGATTCAGAGTGATCCTCAGCTCAGAGAGGAATGAACACGACAAGGGAGAAAACAAAAAGGTTTTCTTGACCATTTACAAGCACAAAATCCAACATAAGTACCTGTTCCAAACACAACAATATAATACTGTTCACTATAATGCTCAAATTATGTCTTTCTTCCTACAACACGAGTATCAGAACGAGGGGACACCAGGAACATATCAACAAGATCCTATTATGGTTTTGATGATATGGATGAGGCCAAACTATCCCTGAAACTTCAGAAGAAGTAGAAAAGTAAAGTGTAATCAAATGAGAAAAAGGATGAAAAATGTCAGCAGTGAAGGGAAGTCGGCAAGGGGAAACAGGTAATTTGGTCATGCTAAATGTGTGTCTCCTCATTGAGTGTGTCCTATGTCAGAAACAGAGGGTTGTATTCTCAAAAAGAACACTGATAAAGAGGCAAAAGATTTGCTTTCTCAGATTGGTATGAGGACATAACTGTTCATGTGGCAGCCCTTTGTCCTGTTTAGATCACATTTCTCACAATGTAGCAAGTCATAGGAGTGGGATGCCCTCCCTGTCAAAGCCTCCTGTAAACATCAATTTATCGCTTTCTCATTGGCTAATTTGACATTTGTTACTATTCTGATGGCTCGAATGTGAAAGGAACACATCTATCTCGGGAAAATATCAGTCTATGTACCGTAAGTGCAAAGTATATTGATGTTGGGAATGAGCCCTATGGCCATAATAAATGAAAGACCCATGCTTACAGTTATGAATCACAGATCATAACTCTTCAGTAGACAAACAACATAAAGTTCTGCTTGGTTTGGTTGAGTCAAAAATAAAATTGCTCTATCAACAAAGGTCCATAGAAATGCACACTTTCTTATCAATTGAAACAACACTCTCAATCCTATTATTCATGATTGTCGTCTTCTGTAGTAGAACAAAGACACTGATCTTTAAATGTCTGGAGACGGTAGTTGAGGGATTCGGTGATTGCTACACATTCTAAATGCTTCTCACTTGTGATGAGGCCGACTGGAATCATTGTCTTTACGAACCCAATACAATCTATATGATACATATGCAAGATTCAGACAGTACAAACTTCAGAAAAAATAGTCCTGATGGGTATGAATGATACATCAAATATAGCCAATACAGATATCAAGGCATGTCCGTTGATGAATAATTGGTATTATTTTCTGAATGTAATGTCTCATTTCAAGCAGTAGTGTAAAAGGAAATCTCGCCTAATACGATCACCAGCAGTTCCAACCTTAGGTGGTCGCATTAACGAGGTGTTGTTTTCGAACGTGAAATGCAAAAATAGGTGCCGGACCAAGGGCGTTCCAAACTTTGCAATTAGTACAGTTAATCGGTAACCTGATAATCAATGGTCAGTTTTCACTCAATGAATTCTTGCATACCAACCGATCTTTGGACCTATGACCTATTTCTTCAATGACAAACTCAACCCGGTTTGACTTCGTGGTAGGTGGTGCCAAATATCACATTTAGCTATGCTGAAATCGGTCAGCATGTCTATGTAGACCTATTGACTCATATTTTGGTACTTAGGTTGGTTGGTGGTTAGCTACAAAAGCAGTCAATCCATATAGAAAACCAGCTTATTTTATGAAAAAAGCCTATTAGGGAGGAAGATATTTGAGACGATGTCGTGTAACACAGCCGCTCGGCGATGATGCATGATAAACTCCAAAGTAAATATTTGCAGACCGTGACTACAATACTAATACTCTCTCATGGTTTATATGATTTCACTTTGGCTAGCCCTAGAATGTTTATTGTACTATACACCTATGCCTAAAATAATCCAAATACCAACCTCTGCTATGCAAGTGGTATTTTAGCCGTACCACCATACTGTGCCGGTATGGCGCCATACCACCACACTTTGAAGACTCATTTTGATTGGTTAAGAAAATGACTAACCTATTTATGACGCGATGCCGCGATGCCATGCATAAACGGTTGTTACGAAATGTAAACAAAGACGATCGATAGCAAATAATTATGCAAACATATGATATTTGTGGATTAACATAAAAATGTGGACCATAATGGTTAAATAAGACTAGCATAGCAATTTACAGCAATGTAACAACAATTATAGGAAGTGCCAAGTGATATTACGATACATAGCAACACGAATTCGTGTAATAACGGAAATACGAAAATAAATCACAAATAATAGATATCCAGACAAAAAAATCAAACAGAAAATTAACAAATAATATTATGAGGCTAATATTTGCAAAGAAAAGAATTTTCTAAGCGCACCTTCCATTCCGAATTAATAGGACATCATAAGCAGGGTGCCTCTTTACACTTGTCTCCCGGTTCTACTGTATATAGATAGACCAATATGCATTTTAACAGCTATTACTATACACCTATACTGCAAATACCAACCTCTGCTGTCCAAATGGTAGTTGAGCCATACCACCATACTGTGCCGGTATGGCGCCGTACCACCATACTTTGAAACGTGTAATAACGGAAATACGAAAGTAAATCATAAATAATCAATATCTAGACAAAAAAATAAAACAGAAAATTAACAAATAATATTATGAAACTAATATTTGCAAAGAAAAGAAAATAGCTTACTGACAGATGTACATTTAGGTATAACACTCTGGACCTGAAGCCACTCTACAGTCATGCCATAATGGCCCTCACCCCCTGCCCTTCCACAACCTCTCCATCTACTTTACTGACCAGCTAGCTACACTCAAAGACCTGTTTGTTCTGGCTCACAGGTCTCCTACCACTTTACAATATATGTACATTTCAAATCTTGTGGGACAGACCTGATTGTATAGCATTGGAACTCTGATGGGATAAACCATGCACAATGCCCTTCAAAGAAACACAGACCCAGTAAAGAGGTATGGGGTTGGTGGAATAGTAGGCATATGACTCTAAATTAACCCAGTCACTCCATATTAGCCCTCTCCCCCACTCCCACACACACACACTCCTTACCTTCAGGTTACTGAACCTGTCATACTCAGACCCATATAGGACTTGATTCAGAGACACTTTTAATGCATTAGGATGAATACACTGATTTTAATACCAGAAATTAGTTTCATTAAGTAATCAGTTTCTATTTGTTTGAACATATAGATTTCTAAGACTTGATCAATAGTCCTGTTCATGACACTTGAGAACAACTATTAAATCAATTCTCTAGGTTTATTGAAACATTCTTGATACTTGATTCTCAATCAAATAAAGATGGCTCAGATGTATAATTTCTTATGATATTTATTCTCTTACTTTTCTTTCATGAAGTATTTTAGGTATACCGCGCTCTTCCATTGACAATGGAAATAACATTAGCTCCTAGTTAAGTATTAGCGTGACATTCACCTAACCAGAATTGGGAGCCATCATTAAGTATATACAGATGTCAACGAATAAATTAAAGGCATTAAACTTGATATATAAACTCATCTGTGTGAGCTATTTGGATTAACATTAATATTGACGGCTGTGTCCAATAGATTTGAACTACAAGCCAGCCCAACAGGTGCAAGTTAGATGTCAGCCTGTCATCGTGGTGTAGTTGCTTCGGCGAAAGTCGCCGGCCAGCCTCAGGTTCTGTACTTTTGATAAAAATGGCGTTTCAGAAGGTTCTAGTTTCATTAATACCTTTAATATTCCGTATCACACTGTAAAGCATTTGAATTGGCACTTTGAGTGCAACCAAAGCTTTTTTCATAGTAGCTCCAGGTCTGGTCTCTGATTGGTCAGTTCTTTGGTCACGTGTTTACAATTCTGTATGCCATTAGTGGCAAACAAAACTCAATGTTAAGCCTATGGGATTTTAAATTAGGGGTGGGGTAATAACCCGTTAATCATTCTTCTTATTGTCTTATTTGATTCTTCCGTTCATCCTATTCCCTATGTTTCCTTTTTATTTTCTTCAAATTGTGTTAGTTTTTTTCTGGTTCGTTTTCTTCTCAATAAATCATAAAACTCCCTACTCTCTTTTATTCACTTCTTCTCATTATATTCGTTTTGCATTTTGAACACCCAAAACTTTGAAAAGGTATTTCATTTAAACTGACCAAACATAAGCTAACAGCTCTGTTAGTATCCAAGCAAAATTATGCAATGAATTATGGTATTCTTAACAGAAAAGCCTTTTTGTCCGAGTTGCTGGTACTTGTGCTGGGAGTTGAAAAACTAAGACAAGTGTCTCTGTGGACATTTTCCCTTCAGACGGAATCAGAGAGATGCAGACTTTGATCGTCCGCCCAATGCTCTCTGAGCATTCGATGAAGATCAGTTCACCGAACGAAGTGCCCGCCGAGCGGAAGATGCAAGGGACTGAACGCCATCCGTCAGCCGCCGTCGGCCGCCATCGTTTTCTCATTGCACAGTTTGCTGCTCGAGCTGCGACGCTCCACGCAATGCTCTCGTCCTCAAGCACACTGCTTCACTCGACAGTGTCACTTGGCTTAGGGAGACCCCGTTTCAGCCAAAATTGAGCAATAAGTCGTCTGATATAGATTTCCATTTTAATTTTTACTGATAAGTTCTGCATAATTCGAAAAACTAGGAGGAAATGATATGTTCATCTTTGATGAATGAGGGTACAATTCAAAGAGTAAACAATCAAAAGGTTGGGGTTATATCCATTCTGTGGGTCATGTGGTGTATGCTACTCGGTGCCCATCTAAACTACTACTTGTTCACCTGCCTATGTGGGGTCCAAATATGTGAAGTGCCAGTGGGTCAATAAGTATTTCCGTATGAGTGATTGGTCATGTTCAGTTGGACATTCCTCCATGACACCAATTACCAATGCCACCAAGTAATGAATGGTTAGTGTGTACAACATGCTGAAAGTCTCATCTATCAACTGTATATAAGGCCCGACATTCACTAAGCTCCAAGTCGTCATCGATAGGCCTTATGATTTACCTAAAAACCGATTATGATGCATGCTGACGTCCCCAGTCTAGGAGTTTGTATAAGATAAAATGGTTTCCGATCGTCTATATATGATTTATGACATTATGCTCTGCACATGCATCGGGAGGTATTAAATTTCTATCGCAGTAGGCCTCTCTTTGCACTATATCTGAGCAGGTCCACTTTTGCATGGTTATGAGCAAAGCTCTATATCACTTGTATGGTATTGAAAGCTGAATGGCTACAGAAAGCGTTGGCTCGTATGACTTAAAACTCGTTCTTTTAGTGATGTTCAGTCCAGCAGTAATAAGTATCGGGGTGGTCGAGCGTTGCAGTGTGATGCAGCTGGCGGGCATTCGCTTCACACTATCTGGATCAATAATGTAAGGCGTACACCTGGCTCAGCTTGATTTACGAACACACCCGCTGACAGCCGACGGTGATAGGGAGGAGAGCCCGGGGCCCACGACTCCCCCCCCCCCCCCCCCCACACACACACACCCACACGCACATCCACTCTGTATCTATATGGGACTGTTGGATCGTTCAAAAGGGAGATACTTTTGTGGCCATTCGCGGTCCGTGAAATAGAAAAAGTGATGATATTTTGAGGAAGGGATCCGCAAAATTGTTTGAACAAAAATCAAACAGCTGATTTTCGTTCACTCTCAAATCTTAACTGGTAGAGTCTTGCAAAGGGAATCATCCTGAAACCAGGGAAAATGTGTATGTTTTTTTATGATACCAGAATTCAGCCATGTTCTTGCACGAAAGGGGGTAATATCGCACAAGAAATTCTTTAAAATGGAGTATTTTCGATTTTATTTAGAATAAGTTGGTGCCCACACCATTTTGCATGAGTGGGGGCCCCAGGCAAGGCTATGGGTTAGAGTGGTCGGAGGATAAGAGAGAAAATGGGGGCTATGTTGAGGATGTCTGAATCGACTATGGAAGGTTCGCCTGGAAGGATGGAAGGATCTATACTTGAATTGGAAAGGTCATGAAAGAGGATTCCTTATGAGAGAAGGCACATCAAGAGTATGGAAAGTCGAAAACCGATTAATCAAGCATTTGGAAATGAGGGAAAGAGAGGTACAGAAGAAGAATGGCAAGGAGACAGGTGAGAGGGAATACATGTATTTGAGACCGATATACACAGTACACACAGAGCCCATTGTCTCACGACCATTTCATCATCGAGTCAGACACGTATCTGATTATAATAACATCACCATCTCTTCACAAATTGTGGAGCGTTCAATCTTTCTGATACGTTACATATCAGATGCGATATAATCCCATAGGTTTAGTAGAGTATGAGTAGGATTTATGCTCCAAACAGGGATAAGCAAAATGATAGACAATTCTTGGGTAATATTGGGCCTAATGAGTAGTAGTACGTATGGGCTATAGATGGAGGGAATTGACAGACAGGGGCGAGGGAATGTGCGAGAGAAGTAACCAATGTTCAGATCATCAGAAAGTGAAATAGGAATGGAGGATAAAGATGAGATAAGGGATAGGGAGTTGTGATAAGAGAAGTCCCTGTAAGGAGGGCAAACATTTATATTAAGTGTGCAGAATAACTGCTGAGAGACTAAAAGGACCCTTGCAAAAGTTACAAAATGAAGAGTGGCCAAATAGAAGTGTAAAAAGGCGAGTTCGGGGGAAAAAGGGACAATAGAGAATGAGCAAGAGAGAGAGGGAGGAGGCAGGAAGGATAGGATATTATAGAGGAAACCAACGAAAGTTTAGGGTCTGAGCCCGCATCCCATCAAGTTTGAATCACGTAGTAATTCACAAGGCGAAGCCGCGTGAATTACTATGTGATTCAAATGAGATGGGATCGAGCTCTGACCCTAAACTTGAATGGGTTTCTGAATTTATCTCACCCTTAATAATGACTAATGGGCTAACATTTGTGACATTATCCCCCATTGGATATTTTGCTAAATATCTAATGGCCGTTAGATACGAGTTCCCAATGTTAAGTCTATGGAGAAAAAATATCTGGGGTGAGATAAATGCAGGGAAAGGAGGAGTGTGTTGGGGATACACAGAGAGTGATACCGAGAAACGGCCGGAATGACAGGGACAAATGAGAGACAGGCAGAGGGAGGGAGGAACAGGGAATGGGAGGGAAAGAGAGAGA
Organism: Alentia gelatinosa; assembly: GCA_950022655.1. Classification (NCBI taxonomy): domain Eukaryota; kingdom Metazoa; phylum Annelida; class Polychaeta; order Phyllodocida; family Polynoidae; genus Alentia; species Alentia gelatinosa. The sequence continues at coordinate 84,383,891 of OX465579.1, forward strand.
GAGGAAGAGTCGGGAAGAGAGTGAGAAAATAAATGAGAAGCAAACAGACAGAGGCGAAAATAAAGAAATAGAAAGGGAGGCAGAAAAAGAGCGAGAGCAACAGAAAGAAACATTCAAACGAAGCATACTGTACGTAAGAATATTGAGAAGGCAGGAGATGGTTTCAGATATAGAGGGTCATGCTGGCCACTAGAAGGCCATAGCGTTAGGGACCTGAGACATAGTCGGGTAGGGGGGCAGGGCGCCAGTATTGACTTCGTCCCATAAACAATGCTCCGTGGAGCAGTGAATGGGACGCCAGAGGGTGGACCTAAACCCGGCCTTCCTGCTGCGTCTCCGGATACAAAAATGCCATTCAGGAATCCGGGGAACACAACTCAATGGTTCCGCTTCCGGTGGCCTCCGGGTTCCTTGACTGGGGTTACGCATGGGTCCCGGGGAATGACCGACGACGCACGCAGTCACTAGTGTTAAAATAGGCAGCGTGGCTAGCAAAATAGAGTGAGGTGACAATGTCTCCATGACAGCAAGGAGTTGGCCCAGTCGATTAATGTCTGCCTGAAGCATATGGATGGTTAGAAGTATACCATTATGATTTGTAGAAAAAGTTTGCAGCGATTTGATACCTTCTGACAAAATCCTTTCACTGTCTTCAAATGTTGGAATGCTGCAGTGTCTGAAGAGAATGTTGAACATCAATATAGAGCCAGGCGTCCACAGAGCTAAGAAAACCGTGTACGAGAGGCCTTACGATGCACCTCCTGATGGAAAATCAAAATCGTGTGGGGAGCTAAAATCGGGGCACTTAATCAGGTTTCTGCGATTACCCTACGATACAGACTGGTAGTCTATGATATGGTCCCGATAAAAATTTCAATCGAAGGGTGTCTTGAAACAGACCTTCACGATCTGTTTACAATTCTGAATCGTAAGGTCTAAAAGTCATCGTAGAAGGTGGACGTCTGGCTTGACTTGTATTGTCCTATGCTATTTTCCGTTTTCTGGCACAAAAAATGATACTGTTCTTCGGAGAAACAAGTCAATAAATGATATATAACTCAACTGCTACTCATTACTTTATCTGGAACCAGGTAATTGGCGCCCCATCACCGTAATACCACTCTTTTCCAAAATAATAGAGAAACTGCCACATAGTATTTTGTTATCACATCTAATAGCCAATAACTTGTTAATTTCCCAACAATACGGATTTCTGCCAGGACGTTCCACTACACAAGCAATATTCACATTACTTAATAACATATTACTAAATATTGATAACAAACAAATAGTTTTATTAATTTTCATAGATTTCAAGAAAGCATTTGACAGCGTAAATCATAAAATATTATTAAAGAAACTAGAATTGTATCAAATTAGTAACAACCTTTTAAAAATAATAGAAAGTTATCTCACAAACCGAAAGCAGTGTACTAAATTCAATGGAAAGATTTCAACGGAAGTTCTTGTAAAAACGGGAGTCCCTCAGGGAACGTCCTGGCAGAAGTCCTTGGACCACTGTTATTTATTGTATTTATAAACGATATATTGAATAACTTAACATTTATGAGAGGAATATTATACGCTGATGATTTAGTACTAATTGCTAGCGGTGTTACTCAAGATGATATTGTAAACAGAATTGCACATGACCTTAATGAATTTCAAAAATGGACGAAACTAAACAGGATTCTAGTAAATTATGATAAAACCAAACTAATGTGGATATGTAATAAAAAGAATGTAGACAGGACAAAAGCAGTGTTCCTTGGTAATGATAAAATTACAGCAGTAAACAGTTACAGATATCTTGGCATCATATTAGATTATAGACTGAACCTCAACCAACAAATAAATAAGATTAGTGCTGACTTTAGACAGAAATTGTTTAAACTTCGAAAATGCGCATTTATTTGAATGAGGAGAACAGCTTGAAGTTAGTTAAGCACATGATGATACCCATTGTGGAATATGTGGGAATTGTCTATTATTGTACATCTCAGAAAAACAGAGATGCTATCCAAAAACTAGTAAATAAAGCTTTAAGGATTCTTTGTAAAGTAAAAATTTGTGATAAAATAAGTAGTATTGACTTGCACGCAAGATGTATGCTTAGATCCATTGAAATGAGGCGTAAATTGCAAATATTACAATTGATACGCTGGTGGTCTAAGAAAGAAGAAAATATCTGTGAGATAAGTGAACGGACACTAAGGAGTAACAATAAGATTAAGTTGAAAGTAAAAAGAGCAAATACACAAAAACTGATGCATTCTCCATTGTTTATAGGTAAACAGTTATGGGATAGACTAGACCCCGAAATCCATCATCTAATGGATGATTCTAATTTTAAAGATAGTGTAAAATCATGGTTGACCATGGATAATGGCTAGTTCTTCTTATTTAAAGCATAATAATAATGATCATAAGATCAAATATACAGCAAACAAACAACGACATTGTTATTGATCGTAAGATCAAACATTTTTTATTCGATACTTCTAAAAATTTGACTACTCGCATTGTTTTTTCTGCTTGTATTGTCCTGTCTGTCCTTGTTCCCGGCGTGTAATGGAAGACCGCCTGAATTGGTGAGTTATACTGTCGTTATGTTTGTAAATGAATAAAAAAAAAATTTTTTAAATGGACCAAACGCACATATAATGAGGTTTGCTGTTATTGATCGCCTGGGAAATCGACGTAACCCTAATATAGGTTGATGTAGCTTCTGATTTGATGACACCCTATTCCATATAGATAATTACCCGAGGTACTTACCTAGTACTGATGGGGAATTGATGTTCCTACGAGCCTAGGGAACTTGAAAAGTTCCCTAGGAGAACAGGGACATCCTATTCTAATTTTACTTTGTTTTACTTAGTCTATCCCTATTCTAACTCAGGGTAACCCTATTACATGACATAGCATACATAGAATTCATGTTCATGTAAGCATACGACAGGCGCAGGAATTTGCATGGGCTGCTCTACTATGTCTTTTCATTATGCCTACCCCCTTCTTATACCATACCAGGACAAACAGACCATCCGCAGACCAGTAGATACACCACTGATCAAACACTCTCTCCTACCACTTCTTCCTACTTTGTCTTCAGGGTTACACCATAACCACGTATACAGAATCTTCCTCAAACTTTTCTATCTACCCACCCCTAGGATATATCATTCTAGTATCTAAACATTTTTGTCATCATTTGATTGTAAACATCATCATATCAAATTAAATATTTCATAATGAATCATATTTTCTCATAATAGATTTTACTTTCCCAAATCTTTACGCCACTACCTGAGAGGATGGGGTTTAGTAAAGACAGTAATACCAAGACAGAGGGACTTAGTATTACGCCATTTTTGTCTCTTCCAGTGAGTTTACATGAACATTCCATTTGTTCACTCTGTATTTGTATCTGAATTTTTTTTTCTTGTTATGTAATAAACACTAGGGGCTCCATAATCTTGAGCTTCCCTTAATATTGGCCAGATTATTTGTTCGTTGTGAGCTTTCCTTAATATAATATTATAGATGGAACAACTACTGTTCTACCAACATTTTTGATAAAGTCTTTGTAATAGTTAAGACATCGGTTCTGTAATAAATACCTCCAAACATTATACGGTAAACTGGGTGAATTGAAGACAGGCTGAACTCACTGCAGCTTCACACAATTTAGAAGCCGTCCACACCATGCCACATTCCAGTTGCCTGTAACAGATTGTTAGACTGATAAACAAAATGACATGTTTGACAAAAACCTGTTAGAATCTTTCCTATAATAAAACTTTGTTACATTTATGTGTGGGAAGATGGAAAAAGAGCCCCGGACTTCAGCAATGCCACTGTAGTCACCATTGGCACCCATTATTTGAGGTGCGTAAAATGCCAGTCGGTCGTGGCCACAGACTGCAGGTTGGTACCAAGTAACCTGTGAGAAAGCCTTGTTTCTGCAGTATATTTATAGAAAATATTCATGAAAAAAAACCAACCATGCCATATTGCATAACAATCATAAAAAATATTGTTCTCAATGTCACTATCTTGCCCCATTCCATCGAACGGTCTAGCATCGTTAGTGAGAAATAGTCGATTTCAACTGCGGATCTGTACTGGATAGTCGCCTTATGGAAGGGAGGTAGAGAGACACAGAGAACGACGCACATAGAAGACAGAAAGGGACAGAGACACACAGAGGACGGGAGAGAAACTGAAAGACATAAAGAGAAAGAAACGAGACATAGAGAGAAAGGGAGGCAGAGAAAGACATAAAGAGGGTAAAGATATAAACAAGATATAAAGAACACTGTAAAAAAATTTCCGTGAATTTTACGTTTTTTTTCAGGCAACTGGGGTGCCAGGGAAATACCGTAAATTTTACGGGTGACCGTAATATTTTTCTGACCATATTTCCTAACTGAAATAAACCGTATTTTAACTACGGTTGTAACCCGTAACACAATAGATATATTATACAAATGGCCCATTCATAAGCATACTCCATAAACCTTCTTACCATGGGTCTCTAGAACTGTTTTATGTAAGATTTGTCTAGTATCTTATTATAGTAGTAATTAGCTTATCAATATCATTTTTTTTTTTTTTTTTTTTTATTCAGTACAAAATTTTACGACAACATCATTCGCCTACAGTAGTGGCGATCTTCCATGGTGAGGTCAACAGGGGACATCACAGAGCATCACAAGGACAATTACAGGACGTACATAATAATTACAGGGTATTCAAGAGTTATTTGCTTCATACCTGAAAAATATTTGTGCCACCTTATATTTTTATATCACATACATTTACACATTTCTTTACATTTCCATTTTCTGTTCGATTTAACATAAATCTAGTCACAATCCTCTGGGTTTATAATTTAAAACTACCACCCACCGGTAGTCTCTGCACGTCATAAGGCAGTCGCGTCCAATAGTCATTACCCTTGTTTATGGGGGATTGTCTAAACTTTTCAAGCCTAACTTTAGGAAGTTTTAGTTTTATTTTCAGGTCCATCCTTGTTCTGATTTCACTGTTTTCATAAATGTGTGTTGGATTCTCAGCCCACCATTTGATCATTGTTACAATATGTAACGCTCTGCGGATAGCTAGGGGTCGCATTTTACACCTTTCATATAGTATTTCCCTACTGAGATCTTTCGCTCGTCTTACTCCCAGGGCCACTCTCATTGCATTGTTTACACAAATCTGTAGTTTCAACTTGTGGTTTTTGCTCATACAGAAATGTGTAATATCTGCGTATTCTATCATAGGAACTAACATATGCTTCAATAGTTTAATGCTCGTGTCTATGTTAATCAAGAATCGGATTTTTCTGAATTTAAACAATCTATGATTAAATTCTCTGGTGATCTTCTCAAAGTGGTCATTGCAATCATTCTGATCAGTGTTATTTCAACACCTAAGTTTTTTAAAGTCTGATGTTGTCAGTGCAGACTATATAATAGGAGTAGTGGTTAGACAAGGTTCCATTTTATATGGTAGGATAAAGTCAATTCTACTTATATTTTAGAAATGTCCCATGAAAGTGGTGTTTAATACTTTGAATGCAATAATGTCATTTAAACTTGAGAACTAATGTTTTAAATGGCAGACACTTTATAGAAGATAAATGAATATATATTACACATTCTCATGAAGTTTACTTCTGGATTTTCTTCACTACTTAGATTTTTTGCTGATGCTAGAATTATTCTAAGTGGATCTAATGTATCCCTATTTACTGTTTCATACTGTAGACTGACTGTAGATTGGATGGTTTACAGTACTGAATACATATACTGTACAATACCGTTTTCTGATACCAAATATACGGTATGAAACTGTAGATAAGATTACGGTAATATACCGTCCATGTTTACGGTAGTATCCCGTATATTTTACTGAAATTTTTTACAGTGAAGCATAAAGAGACAGAAACAAGAGAAAGAAAGAAAGAAAAAAACACACACATCAGGCCTTTCCATTGGCCGACGAAAAGTGTCTAAATGCTACCCGTCTACCATAACAAAAACAGAAAGCACCAGCCAGGAATGAAACACAGTTGTGAAACCTGAGGCATAAAACCTGGGCTCCCGTTATTCATGCCTAGTGTCTGTAGTGACTCTCCTACATTGTATTTGGCTGTTGGCAGGTCTGGGTTCAGTCCTAAAGAGCAAACGCTTTGTGCCACATGGGCTAACCATTTGTATCTGAAGCACATCTGGGACCTGTTTCAGTAGTTTCGTGACATGTCTAGATGGTGTCTGTGACACCATACAGACAGATCACAAGATTGCAATCGATGACACGCTGAGTTTCATTTACTTCTTGAAGGAATTAAGCAATGACACTTAAACATGAGTAGGGGATACATATAACCTATAATCGTTCCAAATATGAAGAAGATTGGCCACTCTGATTCTCTGATATTTGCTAGTCTTTTTCCGCTGTTGCTTGCACTGTTGGTGCCGCTGTTTTTTGGGTGTTTTTTTTAGATCAGTTTATTTATCCTGTATGATGACAAGGCAACAAAATGCCTGTTTTCTGTCAAGAACAGTAATCAAAGCTTCGTAATGCACATGTGTTTTGGGCTGTATAACCATGCTTAATAAGCTAACTCATGCTTTAAAATAGCATCTCATGTATATCTGTCAATCATATTCCAACATGTAATACCGAGGAATTTTGTATGTACATAGTAGTAATAATTCATTGTAAACGTTACATATCTAGATAGTTAACATGTTCTAGTGTCATACTATACAAACAATATACATGGATTTACACTATTAAGACAATTAGACACATATAACAGTGGACGGTTAGACCCCTACGGTACCAGCATGGACATCTGGTATGAATCTGTTAATTAGATAGTATAGTTTGACAGCTATTCTTAAGGATTAGTTTTTCTTTATTTTTGAATTGGGGGTAGGTTGGTATAAGTCTGTGATCCGGTGGTAGACAGTTCCAGTTTTGAGCACATTTATAGAGCATGCTTCGTTTAAATGAGTTTTGTTTTATCGGATGTGAAAAAAGCACAGGAGCTTGAAATAGTCTAGTGTTTCTTCGAGGGTTGGCTAAATATTCATCACTTCTAGAGCGTGAATATGCAGCTTGATGTTGATGTCTGTCTCGGCCTAATGTCACGAGCCTACTGAAACAGGTCCCAGGTGGCATATGGTAACAAGAACTGAGTATGTGTTACTCAGAATGGATCAAGATGTTCGAGTGAAACCCATTTGTGAGTACTCACACACCAGTCCTCACTCACCAGTCCTCATTTAACAGAACTCCCAAGTACTCACTCACTAGTCCACACAGATTTTGAAATAAAACCTATTTAATCTTTTCAGGGGCTTTTGGTGAGACTGACATACCTAAAGTAGACCCCCCTGCTGTGTTTTCCGTCCTTCAGTCTCAGTGTTGTGCGGAGATACTGCTCACAAAAGGAATAGTCCATGCGAATCTATCACTGAATCTCTTTGCTGAGTTGTGGAATCAGGTGATTACAAACACAGGTTTAAAGTTTTGTCATCACTATTTACCTCAAAAACATTACGATATCTACCTTATTTCAGCTGTCAGAGCCATTGCAAATCTAATTTGAGCATACACCAATCATAGCCTCTGTGAGTTTTGCCAATATGTTTCAAAGTCCCTACTTCCACTTTTGGGATTCACTACTTCCATGTTTAAAAGCAAGGATAGTGACTGATGTAATATAACTCTCTGACCTGATACTTAGTGTTGTTATAAAGTTCTGCATACAGCCACATGCAAATGCTTGAAGAGTGATAGCATCAAACACAATGACACCTGGTTGGAGTGTGAGTTGATGCTCCTAGTCCCTATAGTTGTACATAGGATTCTGCTAATGATCTGACCTACAATCAGAGATGCAACCCTTGCCAAACCAAGGTTGTTGTCAGCAGCTAGGTACATTCTCCAATAGCCATATGACTAATCATAAAGTTTGACCTCCTAGAACTTAGAACCTAATTCTCACTGGAGTCACTTATTGAGACTTGGCTGTTCACATTCAAATATCCAGCAGCAGCTGCTTTCTTGATTTGTGCCCTCAGTTGGTAGTTATCAGGCCCCCTTGTAGGACCTTGCAGGACCTTCCCTTTTTCTGGTAGGAGTACCAATAACATACAAATAAGGATGTTCTGGCAATTTGTTATAGTCTGGTTTGAGTGGATCAACCCATGATGGGGCACTACAGAAGGAGCATAAATCCCTTTTCTTTATGCAGAACCCCTTCAAGTACTCAAATGTAGAGTTCCCTTTCTCATAGTGCTTTTTGTAAATATGGTAATCTTATTGGAATAAGCAGCAACAGGGGCATTTTGTAGCACTTGATGTTATAGTTAATACTCCTAATTCATCAATGTTAAAGAAAATACTAATGATCTTGTGAGACTGCATTGCTTCTTGCACAAATGTACTAGTTTTTCTCTACTGTTGTCTTCCTCCACATCGGTCAGTCAGGCTGAGGGAGGGTGCATATTTCTCTTCCAGTAGAGAAACGGGACTGTAACTCCAGACATTGAACTCCAGGGAGTGATACAACTTTAGTTACCTTGTACAGTGAGGCCTGGCGTCCCCCTACAACGATATGGCTCCGATATGGCCTATGATGCACCTGCCGATAAAAATCAAAATCGCGTCGGAAGGTCACCTAGTAACGGGGCAGTTGACCACGTCTCTGCGATTAGACACCAATAAAAACCCCATACAATGTGTGGTGGATTGGCATGTCTAGACATATGTCTACGATTTTGCACCTTCCCGATATGTCTCTGATATTGACTTTTTGTATTGGAGCCATATCGGTAGGTCTAAATTCCTCGGACGCCTAAGTATTATTATAGTAGTACAACTAAGCTGGTTTCTTGTGATATGATATAAACACATTTCATTACAAATATCAATTCATGTCATTGAACACAAATATGAGAGCCATCCTCATTGTTTAGCTGAAAAAACTTCAACCCCTGGCAGAAATAGTGAAAAAAAACCAGTTGCCCCCCCCCCCCCCCCCCCCCCCCAGGGAATACTGAAAAAAGGTTGGCTGGATGAAGTGTATAGAGTATTCCTGTTGTAATAGGGAAAGCCGTACCGGATGCTGTGTATAAAGTACTGCTGTGTTAATAGGGAAAACAATAGAGGATGCAGTGTACAAAGAACTGCTAATAGGGCAAACAGTACGAGATGGAGTGGTTTGGGGAAGGAAGATATCCGGATGAATGGATTAACAAATCCTTGTTATGGAGTCTGCAAAGCGGCAACGTAATCCGGGTGGTTAGACACCCAATGTCAACACTGAAAGACAGTGGGGCCTGTCACAGTATTCACTATGGGGGATGGGGGGAAATCGGATTAGGAGGGATAACTCACCACAAGGCAGAAACAAAGAGCAATAAAACAAGCCAACAAGAGGAGTCTAATCCTGCACGACAGATATAATTACTGTTGGGTGGACAAGACGGGACAGTGACCTGCAGAGTGGGACATGCAGGGGCTGGATACGGACTCAGACAGGTGGGTGAGCAAAGAGGCAACGACAGGGGCACGACCGCAGGAGGCAACCGGAAAATCCAACAGGCAGATAAACCACGCGACCACGGGCAGCGACTGACGTGTCCCGCGATTAGCTGTGGCTGGTTGTCGTGCCCGGGGGACCGACAATGGGGGTAGCAGAAATGGAGAGCGCGGAAAGAGAGGGGGAGAAAGTAAATCCGGAGATACCTGGAATAGTGAATGGGTTGTGGAAGTTGGGATGGAAGGGGACAGAAGGAGATGGTGAATAGAGAATGGGGTTGGGGAGAGGATGTGGAAAATGGGAAACACGATAGGGTAGAAGAGCTGGAGATCCATAGTAGATGGCGAAAAGAGAAAAGAGGCAAGGGAAAAGGAGGTGAGTTGGAAAACTGAGCAGGGTAAACGGAAGCATGAAATGGGAGAGTGATCAGAAAATAGAAACCGCTAATCGGGGTAGCAGGCCTGTGGTTGGAGAGATAGAGAATGACTAATACGGGACAGGGATGTGGATGGTGAGGTGAAGGGCGAGAGAAGACGGAGAGACGCTCAAAATAATTAATGGTTTCGTGGACAAGTGAACGTAAACAAGAACCTGTTTACGTTTGAAAAAAGGCTCTTCTTTCTACCCCCGGTCATGTGTCGTGACACATTCCAGAAAAAATTGGAGCTGAGTCCAGAAAAAATGGAGTTGTTTATGTGTGGAAGCATATTACATCATCAACAAGCTGTTAACATTTGTCTGTCAAACCATCGTTTATCTTATCTATTACTCACCGTGACAAATGAAACTACAATAATCCAGTAATTTAATTTTCCCTCCACCATACTGCCCCTCTACCATACTGCCCCTTTACCATACTGCCCCTCCACCATACTGTCCCTCCATCATACTGTCCCAATACAATACTGCCCCTCCACAACACTACCCATCTACCATACTGCCCCTCTTTAATGCTGCCCCTCTACCATAATGCCCCTCTACAATATTGCCTCTGCACCATACTGCCCCTCCACCATACTGTCCCTCCACCATACTGTCCCTTTAAAATACTGGCCCCGCACAATACTGTCAATGGTTCTATGATCATTTGATAGGGGGCATGGCGAAATTAGTTCCCACGAGGAGCGACGAAGGGAATCAAGTAGCTGATATATCTATATATGGCAGACTAATATGACGTCACGCGGGATTTACAAGCAGCGCAGTGTGTACGTACGGTCAATGTACGTACGTACTTAAAAAATCTACGACTTTTCACGTATGTAAGGCCCATTTTGGCACTTTGTATATATGCAAGCGGCCCCTGGCTCTTTGCTCTATTTTCACTATCACAGTGAATAGCATGCAGATAGTGAAGGGATAGTTTTCTGGGAGCACGCTGGAAGTCCAATGTGACCACTCTAACCTCTAGGCAATGTATATAGACCACACTCTAAAAACAGAATATTAGTTGCCGTAAGTCTGGGATGGGGAAAGGGTACTGGGACAGAGGGTGGACGACAGAGCACTGTGATAGAAGATTGAACAAGTGTATTAATGCGAAGGGAAGAGAAAAGAAGGCATAGAATTGGAGACTAAGAACGGGACACAGGGTTATGAAATATGAATATTAGGATCTGGGGGAGGGAATCGAGGCACAAGTATATAAGACATGGATAAATGTGTGGGAAGAGGGAGGGCAGGTGCACGGGGACTCCATGTATATATATGGAGCTGGGGAGTTCAGGGCAGAGCTATCAACTCCTGTGGCCGGCTTCTGAACCAAATCCGTAGAATTTGGCGTAGAAGAGCCTGCTCGATACAACAATAATCGTGACAGAATAACAATCTGATCGGATGGCCTTCCATTCCTATCTAAACAATGTAAATGAGAATATTTTGATTTTGAATCAAGTTTAGGATTAGGCCCTTCAGTTTAGGAATGGGTCCATGTTTTCTACCCCACCACCACACTCCGCCTCTCGCCCACGCCACCGGTGGGGAGTGCCGCTAAGCCCTATTTGTGGGCCTCGCGTGGAGCAGGGCGGCCATCCCCGCGAGCTGCTCGATTTATGAGCCGAGCCACTCGGGGCAGATTCATTTCCCTCTCATCCTCTATTATCGCCCGCTGATAATCCCTCACATAGAAGTTGGTAGAGATGCCGCCCGAAACTAGCGTCGCCGCTGCTGCTCTCCAAGCAGAGTCGGGGATGTATGCAGCGTGTTTGATATTCCATGACATGTTTCTACTTGGCCATTGAGTATGTCTTTCTTGTCTTAAAGAAAAAGATGATACAATGAAAGGGCTAATTTGAATAACAGGGTAAATTCTCAGTGATTCCTATTTGTACAATAGTTACAAAAATGTAGTGGTTTTTTTGTCAATGTCAATTTCAGTGATCTGTGACTAGAAATTGTCGTGACTAACTAGTCATAGAACTGTCCCATAAAAAAAGTTAATGGTAGCCCATGGCCGTAGGGTCAGGGGCGGTCATTGCTCCACCTAGCGCACTCCCTCTGCACTCGCGCTCCCTGCGCGCCCCCTCGTGCGAATCACGTGAACCATTAGGTCACGTGGTGAAGCACGCTCTCACACTCTCTCTCACTCTCTTCTCGCGCTTCACTACGTTCAGACGCACACCAATTTTCTCCGCTATTTTTGGCCTACATCGCTCGCGGCACCGGATACTCCACGAGTATCGGCCCGAGGTCGTTAAGGTTTCAAAGTACGGTTAATTGTTTGCCAGAACAACGTGAGGATGCCGAAGACACGAGCAGGCCCCAGCACATCGCACGCCGATGCGGAGGCCGAAGTAACGTCGGAATCCACCCAACGGCCGTCGGAGGAGCACGTGGACTCGGCCTCCGAGGTAGGCAGTGTTAAGACGGTTAGGCTCGTGGCCGTGGAGAAAGGCCTCGCCGACTTCAAAACGGACATGAAAGATCAGATCGGGGGAGTCCTGGCCGCCATCAACCGGCTGGCGGAACAAAGGAACAACGACCGGGCCTCACGGCCACCTTCCGTCCAGTCGGCCGTGGACCGACGCACCAACGACTGGGCCGAGGACCAGGCCGCACGGGTCCTCCCCCCGCCACGCCAGTTGAGGGAGCGGTATGCGGCCGACTCCTACATCCAACGCGAGCTGGACCGTGAGGCCATCAGACACGACAGGACTACGGGTAAGCTCCACTCGGACTTAAATATCTCTCGCTTGACCTCGAAGCCATTTATGTTTGTGGACCGCGAGGGCGTATTTACACTGTCTCAGAAGCTGGAGGTGCGGGGGTCCCTAGGGCCGATGGAATACGTTAGCGCGTTCCTCGGTCTGCTGGGGGACGACCGAGCCGTGGAGCCCGCGGACCGGGACCATATGTTCAAACATCTCCACCAGGTGTCCATCGACGCCCAATCCCGACCGTGGGCCGGGGTGAGGCGATGGAGCCAATTTGTGTTCGACCAAATCGAGGCCGGCAGGCTTAGCTGGTCCGACTACGGTCTGATACAGGAGGAGCGGGTCCGGCTCGCCATGACGACCTCGACCCGGTCGGCCGGCCCGGAGAACACAGGGAAAGACAAAGCCAGGGAGCTGCCGTGCCGGCAGTTTAATTCGGAGAGAGGGTGCAGGCATCGGAGCGGGCACGAGGACGGGCCCGTGAAATGGGTTCACATTTGCTCGTTCTGCGATTCGGTGGGGAAACAGTGCGGGCACTCGCTCCATGCCTGCAACCGCAAACTGGGGTACACCATGGGTTACGAGTCCCAGCCGGTAGCCCCTCAACCAACACGCCGCGGGCAGCAGGGCGGATACACCCCGCAGGCCGGATACACGATGAGGGCGGCCGACCCCGGACCGGATGCCCTCTACCAACATGGACTTCCGCAGCCGGCAAAAAACGGGCACGGTGCGCCCCGCGAGTAACCGGAGCGCACCCGATCACAGGATGCTCACGTGCACCCCCCACCCGGGCTCCCGGGGTCAGAGGGTACGCGGCACGTGAGATCACAGAGACGTCCAGTGCTGAAACAACACGGGACAGGAAATCGCCAACGGCCACGTGGGCACAGGTGGTCAGCGGCCGCCTCCCGGTCGGCACCCTCCCACGTGAGGCCACCCCGACACGTGACGTCACACACGGGGTAAGGATTCCCCCACGTGACGGGGAGGCAATACACAACAAGAATAACAACACGACTCCGCAGGTCCACGTGGCCGTGCCGGTGGGCGTCCCCCACCCGGGTGCGACCGACCACGGGGCCGAGGACGGACCCTCTCCGTGCGAGCCCCCGGACTTCGCTAAGCTCGAGGAAGTGTGTCGGACCGGGATCATTGCCGCCGGGACTCGTACGGACCCGGAGGCGTTCAGGGCACATCGGCGCGCGGAATGGCCGCGGATGCAGGACGGCGCCCCGCCGGCGCACGGCCACATCTACGAGGCGGTGCGGGCCTCGGGCCTGCCCAACGCGATGTGTACCAAGATTACTCTCCCCACGGACCTACGGTTGCGGGCGTGGGAGAAATACCTCACGGGCATGCGGGGGAAGCAGGAGCTGCTGGGCTTCATACGATACGGCTTCCCCCTAGGATACCTCGGTCCCGCGACGGATACCAGAGGGGTGCCTAACCACCCCAGTGCCACCGGGTACCCGACCGAGGTAGGGCAGTTTGTGAAAAAGGAACTGTCGTTCTCCAATCTGCTCGGCCCGTTCTCCGACGCCCCGTTCAGCCCGTGGTGCCACGTGTCTCCCCTGATGTCGCGGGAGAAGCGGGACTCCGAGGCCCGGAGAGTAATAACGGACATGACGTTCCCGCGGCAACAGAGCGTCAATGCCTTCGTGATGAAGAACTCGGTCTACGGGGAGGAAAGGGAGCACAGCCTCCCTACCATCGACGGGTTCGTGTCCCGCCTCCTGAGATCGGGCCCCGGGGCCTACATGGGCTCGATCGACATCGCGAGGGCATACAAGAACTTTCGATGCGACCCCCTGGACTGGCCCCTCCTATGCTTCATGTGGGACGGCGGGTACTATTGTGATACGGCCATGCCGTTCGGTGCCCGCGCGTCCTCGTACCACATGCAGTGCGTAGCGGATACCATAGTGGAGATTCTGGCCGGCAAGGGGGTCGAGGGAGCGATGTATCTCGACGATCTGATAATCATATCGCCGTCGAAGGAGAAAGCCGCGGCGGACTTCGCGACCGCCCGGGAGCTCTTCCGCGAGCTGGGTCTCCCCGAGGCCCGGGACAAAGCCCAGGAACCGTCGCAGGTGGTACGGTGGCTAGGGATCGACATCGATGCCGCGAAGATGACGCTATCGATCCCGGCAGACAAACTGCAGGATGTGCGGCAACACGTGGCGGCCGTCTCCCGGAAGCGGTCCCTCACGAAGCGGCAGCTCCAGTCGATACTGGGAAAGATACTACACGTCGCAAAGTGCATCCGGCCGGCAAGGGCATTCGTCAGCAAGCTCCTCGAGGCCCTGCGAGGCATGTCCGGATTCTACATCAACATCTCGTCGGACATGCGGCAGGACCTCGACTGGTTCTCGAGATTCGCTGACGGGTGGAACGGACGTGCCTTGATCCCCAGGGGCCCCCCGACGAAGTGTATCACTGTAGACGCCTGCCTCACCGGCGTGGGTGGGACGGACGGCCGCCTAGCGTACTCCGGTCAGGTCTGCCCGGTCGGGGACCCGGTGGAGTGTATCTCGGAGCTCGAGGCCCTAAATACCATATACGCCCTCAACACGTTCCTCACTGACCGGGACCGAGGCACGAGGGTGGAGGTGTTCTGCGACAATATGGGGACTGTCCAGGCCCTCACGTCGGGGCGGGCACGCAACCGGGTCCTCGCCGAGTGCGCGCGCCAGGCCTGGATGGTACAGGCGAAATTACAGGTGGACCTCCTGTACACACACATCCCGGGGGTGCTCAACTCGGTCGCGGACGCCCTCAGCCGGTCGCACCTCACCTCCAGAGACAATGCTAGAGCTGAACGTTACATGTCATTTCATAATCTAATGCCTGTTGTGCCTTGTAACCACGCCTCATTTGTGCCTGTCCTCCGGCTCTCCTGCAGATCCGGCGCTACGTTGTCTCCAGCAGAGGGCATCTGCGCGGCAAGCCGCGGCGCGTGCCCCCGGCACGGTCGCGAACCAGCGAAGCGCCGTATCAACCTACATCGCATTCTGCCGGAGGACGGGCACGGACCCGCAGCAGCCGTCGGTCAGCCTCGTCACGTCGTATCTGGAGTACGTCCGGGACCACGCCCCCTCGCCCGCGACCGTGGCCAACCACTTGTCGCACCTACGGTCGCACCTGCGCCTGTCCGGGGGCAACGTCGCGGCGACCGAGGACGCGAGAGTAAAGAGGGCCATCGACGCAATGAAGAGGGACAAGTCCTACACGCCGAACATCAAGCCGCCCATCCCGATGCAGGCCCTCAGGAGCGTCCTCGGTGGACTAACGGCCACGCCCCTCGACCGGTCCACCAGAGCGGCCTGCCTGCTGATGTTCTTCGCGGCCCTGCGGCAGAGCGAGGTCGCCCCACCATCCGTCCGAGGATTCGATCCGGACAGGCACCTAACTCGCGGGGACGTGAAAGTCACGTCAACTCACGTCACCGTCAGGGTAAAAGCGGCGAAAAACCTCCAGTGTGTTGGAGAGGAGAAGCACGTGACACTCCAGCCTTCTCCCGACCGGAGGTCGTGCCCTATGCAAGCCGTGCGAGAGATGATCGCGGCCGTTCCCACGTCTAGCGACCGAGACCCGTTCCTGATGAACGCTGATCGGTCACCGATAACGACCAGGTCGCTGACGAGGGAATGGGACAGACTTACGGCTCTGGCGGGGATCCCGGCGAAAACCTACACGTTGCACAGCCTGAGAAAGGCCGCGGCCACTCAGGCCTTCCAGGCCGGGGTCCCCGAACTCTCCATCCAGAGATACGGGGGGTGGCGCTCGAACGCTCATAGGAGCTACATCCGAGTGTCGAGTGCCACGCAGGTTAACGACTCTCTGATAAAGTCAATTAACAAGTGACTCCAACCTTTTCCCACCCTCCACGCCACTTTTTTCATGGGTTTTTTGGCGTTTTTATACACACTGTATATTCATATATACCATTATACTTTATACATGTATATCCATATGTATTATACTATTACGTATCAACATACGTAATACATTATACCTTATCACGTATAACATATAACATATTACCATATATGTACCATATCTACCAATATGTTATCATATAACATAACATATCTTCCATATGTATCTTGTTATCTTTAAGATATTACTATCACGTATTAATATCTTCTCTCTTCGCTCATAAAATTAAAATAAATTTTATTTGCCCAACCTCTGCTTTATACTTTTGTGTTGCGGGATAAAGGGGTAATGGGTAGCCCATGGCCGTAGGGTCAGGGGCGGTCATTGCTCCACCTAGCGCACTCCCTCTGCACTCGCGCTCCCTGCGCGCCCCCTCGTGCGAATCACGTGAACCATTAGGTCACGTGGTGAAGCACGCTCTCACACTCTCTCTCACTCTCTTCTCGCGCTTCACTACATTCAGACGCACACCAATTTTCTCCCACCCACCCTCTCCTCTATCTTCCTACTCTCGTAGGGCGTTTTTATACACACTGTATATTCATATATACCATTATACTTTATACATGTATATCCATATGTATTATACTATTACGTATCAACATACGTAATACATTATACCTTATCACGTATAACATATAACATATTACCATATATGTACCATATCTACCAATATGTTATCATATAACATAACATATCTTCCATATGTATCTTGTTATCTTTAAGATATTACTATCACGTATTAATATCTTCTCTCTTCGCTCATAAAATTAAAATAAATTTTATTTGCCCAACCTCTGCTTTATACTTTTGTGTTGCGGGATAAAGGGGTAATGATATCCATAGATTTAGGCAAGACTTGACAGCTGACAACGGTGTGTCATAAACATGGCCTATCAGAATTTGACCATGTCGGAGATGGCCTTGACCTCTAATGACGTTGGGTCGACCTTTATTAGGGACCTGTACTAATGTCTTGTAGAGCAGTATGGCAGGGCGGTGGTACAGCATCAGACCAATATAACATACCTATCATGACAAGGGACACGAAACCGAAGCACAAAACACATAAATCTAACCGTTTGCTGACTTGTTTACTTCAGGATAGTACAAATAGATAATTTTGAAATAATATCAAATTGCAATTGTTTTCTTCGGAGGATGATAATTCCCAATATCGTCAAGTTGGGAGAGTGTTATCTCGTGCGCTTCGGACTGATAATTGATATTCAGGGTGGGGAAAGTGGTGAGTGTTTACCACGAAAGGAGTATGAATACAGTCTCCACAACGCCTCATACTGCCATTTCATTCTGAATTCCTTTTCGAAGGTGGCGAAAGACGAACAACATAACATCCTCCATACAAAATCTTTGTTACCATAGTGTAGATAATCAAAGGAGAGGCTGGTTCCTGTCCCAATGAGATGCGGTACAGGTAACGCCCAACTCTAAGGGACTTTGAACCTTCGCTGGCTCCCCACTTATCTGCAGTGGCAAGGATAGTCAGCACAACCTCTCTCCCACTCTCCAGGCAGGATCTCTTCTATGAGAGTGCCTCTCTCCCTTACAAGGTTTCCCCATATACCTTATTTCTACTTGTTCATGAAAAAGGATGATGGCAACCTTTCAAAAGATAAAAGATAATTTATTAGAATGTTTCTCTAAAAACCAGTGTAGTACTGGCTGAACACTGTTACCCATGATGCACCAGGAAAATGGAGGCGTTACCGATAATGCACCAAAAAATGTCCGTTACCTGGCCTATAATATGAGTGAACACATAGGCCAGGCTTCCAGGCCAGTCAAAGGACAGGAACTAGATATGTGTTTTATGACCAACGGCTGACCTGCCTTTTGTTTATGGATTATACTTTGAATCAATGTTTCAAAATGCATCGTTAGGTAAATAGTTGTTAGAAATAAGTTAAATGCATAAATTGTATTTAGATTTGGACATATATATACATAGGTATATACATCCAGATTAAGCTAACATGGAGTATGAATACGGCGACATATTACGTTTTATAAGATGACACATCAGATAACAGTAACCTTGCATCCATCTCCATAGTAAGAAATGATGGTTTCTTTCAAGAGCATGGAAACATGCCCACACAACGCTGCATTGTCATATTTCCACGCTTCAATCTTATCCTAACCCTTACATTGCATACTAGTGGAGGCTGCAAAGTCCTCGTACCAGCATCTTAGAGTAAGGCCCGGCGTCCACCTACTACGCTATGGCTCCAATATGGTCTACGATGCACCTCCCGATACAAAATCAAAATCGCGTCGGAAGGTCACCTAATATCGGGGCAGATGACCACGTTTCTGTGATTAGGCACCGAAAAAAACCCTTCTGATGTATGGTGGATTGGCATGTCCAGACATACGTCTACGATTTTGCACCTTCCGGATATGTTTCCGATATTTACTTATGTATCGGTTCCATATCGGTAGGTCTAAATTTCTATCTTAATATGTGGACGCCAGGCCTTAGACTCCCATGCCCTCTCCCCTAATGCTGAGTTTAGCTATAATGGTCTAATAATTATGATGATACACGGACATGTACTTTATGGCAGTTATATCGATTGATTGGGCAATCTGAGATATTCTTTACATAGCACGTATGCTAGCTTGTAAAATTCAGTTATAAATCATTTTATGTGTTTGATCTTTGGTAAATTTCTCGCAATTGTCATGGAAATGCCAAAGGTAGTTCGAGTTTCATAACGTGGTT
The DNA here is from genome assembly GCA_950022655.1 of Alentia gelatinosa. NCBI lineage: Eukaryota > Metazoa > Annelida > Polychaeta > Phyllodocida > Polynoidae > Alentia > Alentia gelatinosa. The sequence continues at coordinate 84,403,299 of OX465579.1, forward strand.
GGTCCGGCTGTACTTCTGGTGCTGGTAACATCACACAGCTGCTTATATTTCATCATGTTCTCTGGCGACTGTAAAGCAATTCCGTGTGTCTGCTAGGCCAGACAAAGAAACCATCCGTCAAGCACACGTTGTATGGTGAGCTGGGAGAAACTGCCGCCACTTCAACACTAGACTACTTGCTCACATCAAATAAAAAGGAAGAACAACCTAATCTGCTTTGTACCCAATTCCTATCTCCTCCTACCAGACTCTCCTTCAGGATCCCCCATTTTGACAAACTGATTAAAGGTTATGCTTGCACCCGGAGATATGGAAAGTATCATGGGCACAGTGTCTCAGTCCTGTATGTTTGGTAATGGAATGGTCGATTGAAAGGCAACGAAGCTTGAACTTTGATCTCGCCCTGACCATGATTTAGTTAGTTCTGGATGTTCTAGGCTTCGCTGCCAAACACCTAATGGAAATAGGCCCTGACTTGTTTAGTCACTGGAGTGTCGATGAGAGTGGTGTGTATCAAAGACACTAGGAACAAAGGTGCATGTATTGTCAACAGAAGAGTGTGGCATTAAAGAAAGAGGTGCATAAGATTGTATAGACAAATAATACACTTTCTACCGGTTCTATTTTCTGGCGAAGCCAAGGCTCCTGTAGACAATCAGAAAAATGAAATAAGATAGGAAATGGTGGCAATCTAAAGTTATATAGATACATGGTGTTAGGTTGAGAACAGATTGGTGTGCTTCCTTGTCATCAGAGTCATTTAGCAAATACGCAAGACTTTAAACAATCTATCTTCAAGTCTCATGAGCTTCTCTCAACATTTAAAGGTGTACACCAAAAGGAAAAATGGTTACACTCTATAAACACAGTCCTAGCAGGTGTTCCAACGTAATCTCATTATGCCTTGATTCCCAGGCTCATTTCCATTGGCAGACTATTCAGCACCGATCCGCAGTACGGGACCAGCAACATGATATTTTGCACTCCCGTCACAAGACTAATGCATGGATATGAGCCACATAGCAAAATGAACAATGGTTATGTTGGTAACGATCACGTAATATGGATACCAACGACCGACGTCCTCCCTGACCAAAAGAATTAAACCTCTTTGATTTTGTCAAAGGCGTCAGGTTATAACAGATTTTAGAGGAAATAATCGTAGATGGAGAATAGCTTTGTACAGCTTTCATCCTAAAAACAGGAATGCTGAGAGTAATAACATATAGAAATTTCATCCTAAACACAGGAATGCATTTATCCTACTCAGAAAATATAATAATACATTTTATCCTACCCCTAATAAAAAAAACCGCCATAGGCTTAACATGGGATTTGTTTATGTCACGGGTGTGACATAAAGTGTTGTTTATGCCACTACTTTCTTATACTGAAAAAATATGGAAACGGGGTAGAATCAAATCTAGACGCAACTCGTTTGAGTCTGAGTTTATTTATGCCACTCATTTTGTTGGCTCCGTAAAGTCACTCGTCAAAGTGGATTGCATTTCTCAGCTCGTGACGTCTCTTGATAGTATATCCTTATTCCATCCGTCTTGTTTTTAAGATAACATTGATGTACTACCCAAAGCTCAATAACCCACAATAACTGAACCCATCAGTCTCAGCAGGTCTGACCAACCTTATCTAGAGGTCAGCGTCCGCCTGACGTCACACCCTCAAGGAGGTCCTCCTGCACATGCCTGGTTCGCGGGAAGTAGTAATGACGAATCTCAATGCGAATCTTCGGGAACCTCTCTACAAGGCATGAGTAGTAGGACAAGGGGTTGTTAATAGTTCTACATGCAAATGAGGCCGCTCCAATTTGGTTATCCAATTAGCAATGCTGGATAGATTACCTGAGGAAGCATCTGAATTATACCCAAACCGTCGTGATTTCCTCTTTATTAGAGCGTGCTTGCACGCCTATATACATCATCTTGAAGTTAGAGTATAGACTTTCAGGGTACTGCATAGAAGCTATCCCTTCACTATCTCTGTGCTATTGACTGTGATATTGAGAACGGAGCAGGGAGCCAGTGTCTCAGTGTCTTAGAGTCATGCCCAGCTGACCATGACCAATCACTCAAGACCAAAATTCCTCATTGACCCACTGGTGATTGATATATTTAGATCCTAGATCTAACTCAAACCTTTCAATTGTTTTTCACTTATAATTGCACGCTCATTCATCTATGATGAACATGCTATTTGCTCCTAGTATTACGTTGTAGTCTTGTATTTTCCGTAATAAATAGGTCTGAGACTTGTATTCAAGGGGTTTGAAGTAAGATTACAATGGCTGTGATCTCTCCGAGCGGCGAAACGATAGGTCGTGGTTTACTTCACTCCCATATATTTTAAATGTCGTCTTTGTAATAATTGAGTACCAAAATGTGAGACACAATATATATGACTAACAGTATTCAGTCATTGCCTTCAAAGTGGATTGCATTTCTCAGCTAATCATTACCAGCGCTTCCTGCTTGCGTTAACACTCGCATGCCTGACTGCCTTGCAAAACTGCCGTCCTTCTTGTGATTTCTAGGGTAATGTGAGTACGCATGAACTCCCAGATCGATGTCTCAATGCCAGCAGAGCCTACTTGCGGATGAGATCCCATTGAGAACTCCGCTATTCACGGCCCACGGCCCCAAACACGGCTTCTGAAATCAATGCTCTGTATGCATGATGCCTACGTATACACCCAGGGTTACATAACCGGCATGACAGTTACCGTGCAACCCCAATTAGTTCCCCAAGCAGAATGCGCAGTACCAAATGGAGCGGTAAACCACGGAAGTACTTATGGCGTCGTTATGCTGACTTGGTTCTGGTCTCTTTCAAAGATTTCTTAGAGGTGCACAGGGCAGCCTGACTCGGGTCTGTTCGAATCTAGCAGATCAGGTTATTGTTCAAATGGTTCGCCTTGAGACTTTTACCATTGACCATGGTAAAAATAGAACTGATTCAGACACAGGAATCCCCCAATAAACCTGCCCGTGATAGATTATATAGACATTGGAATAAGACAATACGTACTGCATTTCTGTATTGATACATCTCGTCAACAAACCTTTGAACAAAGTCATTCCTGACGTAAGAACTCTAGAGTTACTAAGGTCCTGCCTCTGGTTATGTATAGAATCCCGGACATTTGCACTAGACCGGACCATTAGAGGTTCAGGGATATAAGGAAATGACTGATCGGTTTTCTCTGAGGCTATTCCTAATCGTTTGATCATCTTTATCAATTCAACTTCAGTTGAGTGCGTCTATATGTCATATGTCTATATGTCATATCCATGTCTATTATCATACTTACACATTTATTATTTTCCTGCGTGGCACTATGGGCCTATTTTATCATCAGTTGTATTGAAACAACCAACGCATGCAATTTAAATAGGCATACATGGGACACATAAGGGTTGTGTATAAAAGATTTCTGCTACCTCCCCTTGACAGATTGTTCTCTGGTAGGACCCAAATTAGTACCGTAGCTACGAGAATGAAAAATCGAATTTCATATCTATAATTAGAATAATATATGAATAAGATAGCCTGGAAAGAGAGGATTACAGAGATATTTGAATTTTAAAGATCGGTCAAGTAGTTCAAGAGTTATAGAGGGAAGTTAGTCAAATTAAGATTGAATTTGAGGATCTCAAAAATATAGAAAACAGTAGAAGGCATGGGACCACATAATGATTAGCACATATGAACAAATTTATTACAATAACTCTCTAGATATTGGTGATAGGGACATGATATTTAGCATTCAGGGGTATATTCATATGGTGAATCCAATGGAGATATTTATTTTCATGTATATATTGATGATGTCATAACTAATTTGCATATTAATAGCGAAATCTGTACTAATGATGCATATATATTCTGCAAAAAAACACTAAGATAATATTCATCTCTAATCTAGATCATGTCATCCAAGGCAAAACATATCTTTGACTTGTAAATAGGAATTTGGACAGCTAATTTGCATAATTAATCTTGAACCTGAAGTCTTCAAATGGATCAGAGAATTGATAAATTCAGTTTTCAATGTAGTTATTTCAAGATGCTGACCTTTTACATCTATCAAAATATGGCATATCATCTACAAATTAATCCTCTATGTATGCTCTCTGTAATGCCATAGGCACAAAATTGTTTGATTCACTCAATTTTGTGTGAAGAGCCTTTTTTAAAATTCAAATTGGTGCTTGATCAAGTTGTTCTGGTCATAGAAATTTCGTGCTAGCACTAATGTGAAGCCCAATATGTCCTCTGATTGACTGAAATAGTGTTTTGGCACTTAAAGTGGCAGAAGTACTCAGCAAATGTATTGCCTAAACACCTATATCTATATTCACAGGAAAGCCATGAATCCCAGCTTTCAGAAGGTGTATTTTGATAGTAGATGTGATGAACGGGCCCTTCTTGATAAATATTTAAAGAACAATATTTGAGAGATTTGTTGTTTATCACACTGAGTGGCGGCCGCGCGCGCGTTGCTAAGTACCGTTTACCAGTGATCCTGATAATGCCTCACTGCCTTTTGAGCTCCTGACTAACCCAAATATACAAAAAGATAAACATGAGAATAAACGACAAATGTCAACTAGGGAACACGGGGAGACCGTGGGAAGGAAGTAATAACACGTGAAACTGTCATAATTCTTCATTAATTATTATTTCAAATACAGAGAACTCAGTGAACGTATAAAAGTAAACTTGGTTCAGGATATTACACAAACAACACAAAAAGTGGCTAAACCAGAAGGATAATGGACAACGGGTGTGTCGAGTTATGTTTGCTGAGGTTTCCAGCACACATTATAATAAAATAGCGCTTAGAGAAAGGCAGTAAGGCAGTAACATGACCTAACCTCAGCCACTCAGGTTACACTGCTTGATAACACGACAATGCCTCAGTTTTGAATATTCATTTTGTGCCACAACTGTTCGATTGAGATAGGGCTTGAAGCATAAATGCACACTGAATGTTCTATCATTATTCGTAGCACTTGTCACATTTTCAGTATTAACTCTGTGCCGTGCAATGTTTGCGTTGCTTTCATAGTCATTTATAATACTTACTGGAAGTAATACCATGAGTAAGTGGAATCTTCCCTATTTGTAATGACATCTGTGTTGGCTTCTCTTGTGGCTTACTCCTAGCGTAACAATATGCTTTCTCCTACTGTTATGGACATATGATCAATTGGTTTTCTGGTGGTGAAATGGAGACCTGAACATTACTTTGTGGACCGTCTGACATTCCATCATGCCTTCCCATCAGTTTCTGTCAGGGCCTACATCGATTTTGTTCTAGTAAAAGAATGCGTCTTAGCAAAGGCCGGGGGAGTCTGTTGTTTAATAAGCCTGGCCACCAAGAGTATATACTTCTAGGATAGGTCTTCCGAGACCTAGCGTTTGATAATAGTCGTCTCGGTGGACTGTCATCACAAACGAGGCAAGGCTAATCGTCCATACCCCTCCCCTCCCCGCGTTCATGTACAGAAAAGGGCCCTAGTAGACGACACCCCCTGGCGTCTTGTATGTGATTAAAATGAACAAGACCAGCCTAATTGATCGATTAAACCAGCGGAAATATGTTTATTATTGCCTCCTTGACAAACTGGCAATGTCAGAGGGAGAATGTATGAGGTATTTAGTGAGATTCCTTTATGATTATAAATTCTGCAATTAGTTATACAGAATCCTACTATATGGTACCATCTGTAGTGATTAGAAACTCTCGTTCACACTGTTCCCCAACCTCTTCTACAGCCTTTTCTGTCCTAGCCGAAAATTAAGGTCATTTGAATAACCCAAATTATTAAACGTGAACAATTAAGGTGTTTTTAAAATGCGCCCCTATCCAACAAGAGTATACTTGTACGATAGGTCGTCCGAGGCGTAGCATTTCATAATATCAACAATTGTCCCGCAGGACTGGTATCATGGACGAGGCACCACAGACCATCCATAACCGTTTAATCAAACACCCTGAGGTTCTTCATACCCTCCTCAGTGTACAAGAAAGTCTTGTCCCCCACAACATCCCCTTGGGGTTTATCTCACCCCCGGTATTTTGTCCTAGAGACTTGATATTGGTAACTTGTTCTCCATGCCCCGAGTATTGCAGTCTGTTCTCCATGGTCTATAGTCTGTGTGTTGTGCATTCTTCTAGTATGTTCAGGGGCGAGATAGATACAGAAAGGTCAAAGTCGTTGTCCTCCAACTCGTTTGAATGCTATGTGATGTCTACTGGGCTGTTGACTCGTTCATATGACTCCACATCAAACACCATGTGGTACCACCAGCAGTGACTAGAAACCTTTGTTCACACTTACCCCCAACCTGTCTAACATCCTGTTTTGTCCACACTAATGATGTGTCTTAATCTAATGAGAGTATGAACGAGGATGTCTCTTCCTTGGGACGACCGTATCTATTAAACATGAATGGCAAACTCTCGTCTATATTGCCTTGCGTCGCTAGTGTGATCACCAGTACTGTCGTTGGCCACGACCATAGTTTTTTAAAACATGCCCCTCGGTAGTATCACAATGAGAACAGATTCATAGGATGAGGATGTCAGACAAGCAGGAAACACAGCGGCACCTAACAAGGAAGCAGGAAACAATGTAAAGGCTATGATTTCGACCCACTACCCTATAAATTTCAGGAGAAGAGAATACCGAAAGAGGTATTAAGTGACACTACACTATTTATATTCGGTATAGCTCGATCCCAGGACCGTTTGCCATTTTTATAATTTGATCTAGTCAGTATTTCAACGACTGTAGGGCTAGTTTGCAATGGGGATACACCATAAAAATTTACAAACAGACTTCTGCTGTCACCCTAGTTTTTTTTCCAATTTTCAGATACACTAGCATAAATCCGTATCACACTAAAAGCGGTTGGTGCGTTCTACAAGACTACAGTTCCTGACCTAGGATGGTGGCTACAGCAAAAGCCTAAATCTTCAGCCAAGCCTAAGATTTATGCCTGATAGTCAAGTGGCATTGACAAATAGATAGCAGAACTCATGCCTTGAACTTCCTGGATGGTATAAGCAAGGCCCTCCGCTCTCCGTCTCACATATCTTGGTTGATGGTCACTAACCTGACTTTTAAGTATTGTAGCGTCTTTATTTGCAGATTATTTCCATCGATTTTTATGTCCCGCACCGCCACCTGATTATTCTCCATTTTGGACAAATATCACCTAGTGAAAATGATGACAAAACATACACAGCCAGTGTATTTCTTCTCTTAGATTCTTCTACTCCTCCTACACGCAATTGGGCTCGCCAACAGAATACCCCCAGGAAATTTCACCAAATGGAAACGCCTCAACTCATTGGAGTGATATCAATTATCAGGTACCAATATTTTATTGATGAGCACCACTGGTCAACCGACGTTTTATAATAGAGGGTGTTTTGACCTTCATTTTGGTCATTATGATTTGTCTGGATAAATTGACGCGTGAGACTCATTAAAATTGTTGCCTCATTGCTGCTCTACTAATATGGTGAAAAAGATATTTGGCTTTTTCCGTCTACAAATGGATACGACACATGGGTGGCATCCCTGTTCCGCCGTCCGTACTCCATAGCCTTTTAGAGCGTGCTCGTACGCCCTGTATACCCTGCCTATAAAAGGTTAGAATGGTCACATACACTTTCAGCGTGCTGAGAAAAATCTATCCCTTCACTATCTGTGTGCTATTCGCTGTGCTATTGAATCAGTAGCAGGGTGCCAGTGTCTGAGGGTCCTAGAGGCATGCCCAGCTGACCATGACCAATTAATCAAGACTGAAATGCCTCATTGACCCATTGTTGCTTGATGTTTTGATCCTAGACTCAGGCAGTTGACTAGGTGCAAGTGGGTTACAGAAATCGATCCAAAGAATGAATGTAGCCCAAGCCTTTTAGTTGTTATTCATTTAGTATTGCATGCTCATCCATTAATGATGAACATACCATTTGCTCCTAGTATATCAGGTAACTAGCAATAATGGTTATGTACAGAAGAGATAGTATGTATGCATAAAGTGGGATTTCTGTTTGCCAAAAAGGGTGGTACAGTGGACGTCCTTTGACGCTAGAATTAATTGTCTAGGTCGGAGTCTCCATGTCTCTGAGCTGTTTACTGACCGATTCCGTGAAAGTTGACTCAATCAAGCAATGACAAAATCAATCCAGATTAAATGTGTCAGAGGTGTATTTTGTTGGTCGTTGGTCCCGAATTCCCCATTTGTTAGTAGTAAAAGCAGTCGGCGCAACTGTCCTTTCCTATTTTCCATTGGCTGATATTTTGTAGAAAGTAACATAGAATTAATTGGTGGTTGACAATAGATTTATTAATACCTGAAGTCGGTAGATGGAAACCGATTGCTACTTCATGAAATCTTTTTGTATACCTAGCAGAACCAAATTAAAATAGCTTTCATAGTCCCTTGCATCAAACTAGATATTGTGTTATTCCCTCTTACTTCCATCATCGAACACGCCATATTAACTATCCTAAAGAGGCATCATATGGCTGTGACCTTGAGTCCGACTATTTAAAAGTCTTCATTTAAAGCACTGTCCTGATTCTATTAACCACTGCCAGTCGAAATCTAAGTTCTTTATAGCATGTGTCCAACACCGATAGTCAATTTATCATCTATTAGGACAAAACTGAGTTCATAGTGTGCTGAAATTGAAAACAACCAAAGCAGTACCTCTGATACTCTGGTCACTTCACTTCGTAAAAATTATTTTATTGCAACCGAGTTTTGATCGGAAGTACTTTGTTTTGACCAGGTTTCTGTACTATAGAAAATTATAGAAACTAAACAGGACTGAGTATAAATACTGAATCCTCCCTTACTAGATAGTTCTGTCAGAGTTTGAAGTAAATGTTTAAAAAAGACAAGAATGGTGACCTACGTACTGTGTTTTACAACACTTTGATATCATCATATTCAATATCCAGAAAAAAATACATGGGTTTCAATTTTCAAGATGAATTGGGCGATATGCCCTTAACTTCAAGATGCTGGTCATCCCCTAGGCTGGTGGGAATATGTGCCTGTACATGGCTTTAAAACGCGGTGAGACGTCATGTCACAACACGCTGACATCTGGGTTGGCACCAGGGGGAGGAGGCGAGACGCCTGCGGAGGAGAGCTATGCGCTTTGTTATCATTCCTTTAGTCATCTTCACCCGGGGTCACTCTCCAAGCAGATATTCGTGTTAACGCCCCGGCGACGGAAACACTGTGCGGAAACCAGAAGCACCTGTGTTTGGCTGTAACACAAAAAGAAATGAAAGGAGCTCAAGCAGTCCTTGACCTGACCTGGTTCTCAGGGGGTAACGGAAACATGTCAACCTCAGAGCGTATCTTATCTAGGATGGAAAGGCGGGTTGCAGTATACGTATCTAGATGCAGAAACGTCACCAAAACATCATCTTTTGAGTCTTCATGGAAAGTCGCCCATCATGATTTCTTTTTTTTTTCTCAACAAATTTAGAGTTCTGTACAGTGTTACAGAATGCAGCAAATATTTGTATAGTCACGTTTAGATTCCAACATACCGTAGGTATATAGTGTATCGAATAATATAAGTGAAGTTATTCCCTTTACTCTGCATACAGAACCCCCGTCAGGCTATGAGTATATAAGGCCTGCATCGTCCTAAAGGCCCGGCGTCCACCTACTACGATAGAAATTTAGACCTACCGATATGGCTCCGATACAAAAAGTCAATATCGGAGACATATCGGGAAGGTGCAAAATCGTAGACATATGTCTAGACATAGCAATCCACCACACATCGTATGGGGTTTCTATCGGTGTCTAATCGCAGAAACGTGGTCAACTGCACCGACATTAGATGACCTTCCGACGCGATTTTGATTCTTTTTATCGGGAGGTGCATCGTAGGCCATATCGGAGCCATATCGTAGTAGGTGGACGCCGGGCCTAAACCTGTGCAGGGAGAGCGGCTCGGGACCAGCGCCCGCTGCATTCTCCCAGAAGAGATCCCTGAATTCCTGGTCTTAAGATTCTGGGAGACTTCTCCCGTTGTTTGCCGGGAAACAAAAGCTGGCCGGGAAGATATCGTAGCCTCCTAGCAGATCCTTTGTGCCACTCTGGTCCTTTTCTATGATCAGTGGTTCAGGGTCCCTTGCAGGAGAGAGCAGATATCGGTCATGATGCGCCCTGGAGGGGCATGCAGTTCACCCGTATCGTCCGTGGGACGGCAGCGACACCATTCGCCAGGCTCAATACCTGATAAGAAAGCTAATAAATTCAACCGAGACTCCCTGCGGACGTACGTGGTTCTATAAGGAGGGGAGCAACTCAGAGCTATTGACAGCGGGGCTTAGAGCTGATAGAGTTAGTCACTCACACGGTCTCACAGCTGTTCGCTGCTCCTTGGTTTTTTTATGTCTGAGTCACGGTGTACGGAGGAAAATGCCGAGTATTTTCTAGTTCTTTTTCCGCATATTTAATTCGGTATCATGTAACATTTATTCCTCAAGATATTTATCTTTTTTTCCTCGAGAGTTCTAGTCATATGCATCTTGAATAAGATAAGTCGGAGTGGACCTCAGATTTGTGAGTCTTTCTGATTTCTATCCATAATATCTTTATGGTTTCTCTTTTTCATGCATCTCCTCCAGCTTTTGCTGCTATTTATTTCTAAAATATTAATCATTCTCGTTGCTTAGAACCCCTACCGGGTTGAACCAGACCAACCCATGGAAGTTTTAGTTTAGTTGGAGACCATGGGTCATACCCCCTCAACCTCTACCTCGACACACTGCGCGATACGTGCTGTGATATGAAAAAGAGAGGATAGGTGGAGATATTACACCCCCCTCCCCCGATTTTCTCAACCGAAATCTTTAGTTGATAATTTCTCAGGCACACCAAAGAAAAGAAGATGTGTTTTTATTGTACTTAAAAATGTTCGCATACCCAAATTATAATGCTTCCTTTATGCCCGTTTCTGCGATTAAACACCGATAAAAAAACCCATACAATGCGTGGTGGATTGGCTTGTCTAGACATATGTCTACTATTTTGCACCTTCCCGATATGGCACCGATTTTGACATTTTGTATCGGTGCCATGTCAGGAGGTCTACGATTCTATCATAGTAGGTGGACGCCGGGCCTTAAAATAGCTTAAATAATGTAAAAGGTGATACAAATAAGAAGTCCTTGATATAATACATGGAATATTGAATTATTACAAACAGAACAAGAAATGCAGTAGTGAAAGCAAAGAGGTGATAAACACAATTCTCATAGCTGATAAGCATATAGTAATTCTGATTGATTTCAAAGCAACCTCTGTAAATAGTCATTGTAGATGTTAAATGTGTATGGAAATGTAGCGTTGAAATGCATTTCTAGTTATTTTCAATGTTGTTAAATTTTTTTGTTAATGCATTGTTATTTTTAGCATATAGTTAATATATTATAAACATATCGTTGAGATAATGTAAAAATATTGTTATTGTCATCGCTGCAGGTCATGCTACATGTGACTGATATAGAGAGTACACGACACACATAAACTGGCATAATTCAGAAAGCAGGCGGTTCTCCCGACCTCCTGTCATGAACTCTTGCTACTGATATCTTAGGCACACTATTCACACGTAAACTGACATAGATATATAACAGAAAGCAGGCGGTTTTCCCCACCACCTGCCATGGACCCAGAATGAGGCTGAAGGCCATGGCCGTGGTGGCTTCCCAACAGGTGTCAGGCATTTTGAGGAAGACAATAGAAACCATTAGAGTCCGTCCAGGTGAGAGCCCTGTTTTTTTCAGGAACGACAGTCGTTATTAACGATTTTCTAAGATCGCCCAACGATTGTATGACAAAAGATGGCAGGTGTCCTTTAGACCTGGTTGGAGCACATCACGGGAGAAACGGTCGTTCGGAACAATTGCCTTAGAAAATCCATAGAAGAAGGCAAGGTGCTTTATAGTCATGACAATTGTTATAATCGATAAATAAAAATCGCAAAGTATGGCAGTAGGTTACGCACAGGTCGGCTGAGTGGTGGTGTGCCTGCATTTTTCACTCTTTTTTTTCAAATATTTCTCAGGATCAAGTTCACCACAAGAAAATTATGTGGACTGCTGCCATTTTTTGTGCTCGTCACAGCTCTGGCCTGCAGTGGCGTCTACTTCAAGGGGACTAGAGCCAGAGCCTCGATGAAGGACATTTTGGTCCCCCCCCCCCCACCTGTAACCATTCTGGTCCTGGAGCTGTCTGTAGTGTATATCTAGATTCAACACTCACTGCCACTCAAATTTGCATGCCAATTCTAAGAAGTATGCTGTGTATGATAAATAATCTTCAATATAGTCTCCTTCCAAATCACCATTCCTTAGCAGTTGATACATCACTCGGATGTTTGCTGCTCCCCACTCTGCTTGTGTGATAAAGCCAGGTACTGTTTCATCTGGGCTCAGCACCATTGTTCCATCCTTGGCCTCCATGAATTTGAGTGTCCTTCATTTTCTTCACTATACAGAGTTTTATATGCTCTGCTACATAGTCTTTTAGGGCTTTCTTACCATTTGCTTTAATCGTTAGGAGCACCATGTGATCATAGTCCCTCAATCTGTTGCTGGCTGCCGCCCCTGTGTGGCCCTTGTCTCGGCCACTCTACCCCCTGTCTCCATCCTCCTCATTCATCTTTAGCACCTCTCTATGACCTTCTCCTACCCTGAGGCTGCATTGAGTAAGGCTTGTGTTGTTGTCATCATTCACACTGATTTCTGTGCCCTCATCACTGTCTGTTTCTGTGCCCTCATCACTGTCTCCTGACTTGCTTCTCCATTCTTCATCCATCTCTGTAAAGTTTGGGTTACCCAACTTGGCCAAACCTTGTTGAAGCCTCCTGGCTTGGCCACATGGTATGTTCAGCACTCTGATATCCCTCCTCATCATGATCACTAGAACATTGTAGTTTGCATACTCTTCGCTGGATAACAGTTCAGTGGTCTTTCTTTTTATACCAACTGATTTCGCCCATGCTATGAATTCAAAATCACATCCTGGTTCATGGGACTCTTCAATGTTTGTGTATACCATGATAAAGCAGGAGCATGTGCAAGTGTGTCGTGCACACAGGCTCTTGTACATGCATTTGGCCAGTCTGCATGGCTGGTGAGCACCACGGGGGCAGGCTTTGACCAGGTTGAGCCCGACTGCTGCACCCTCTCGCGTTTCCCATTTAAACCTTTATATATACTATATACCTCCATATATATGATTATATATAGAACCCCTTGCACCAAATATTTTTCAATTTCAATTAGTTTTAACATCTGAAAGAAGGGCTATAACCAACAATCATCCCTGTATGACATGTCTCACCTTGTCGTTGGTTTTGACAGGGTGACCATTTCACCTACGATACCCTACGATAACCACTACTATAGGACACTACAAACCGCCCTTTGTGTCGCATTCAAAGATCGTTGGCCGATCCTATACGATCGTAAGTCTATAGGACACTGACGCCTCTAATCGATCGAAATAAATTGTTTTCGTGACTTAAAAACAACCCACTGGATGATGAATTGAGGCTGTGATTACTGAGACCATGGATTGGAAATAGAGCTGTCATTTGCTTGGCTCCTGAATGTGTGTGCTTCGGGAGGGGGCTGTTATCGTGGAGCCGTGTATCACTGTGCATTGCGTGTATCACTGTGCATTGCGTGTATCACTGAGCATTGCGTGTATCACTGTGCAATGCGTGTATCACTGTGCAATGCGTGTATCACTGTGCATTGCGTGTATCACTGTGCATTGCGTGTATCACTGTGCATTGCGTGTATCACTGTGCATTGCGTGTATCACTGTGCATTGCGTGTATCACTGTGCAATGCGTGTATCACTGTGCAATGCGTGTATCACTGTGCATTATGCACCTGTCAGTGACGTGCAGCTCTTAAAAGAATCAGGATCAGGCTATCCTCAAATTTATAAAAGTCTCGGTACCAGTCGAGTTGGTTGGTTTAGGCCAAAGCAATTGCCAGAGACATATCACGTCAAGTTCAAGTATATGTAGATGACAGAAAAACGGGAAACACAGCGGCACGGCTGATCTTCGAACCGCGGATGTGATTTGTAGACTGTTTTTGGTTGCCTCTGTGGGGGAGGGATGACTTATTTTGGCAAATGTGGGTGTTGGGAGGGGGGGGGCTAAATTTTTCCAGGGGTAGGGGGCATTTCAAATATTCATGGGGGGTACTCATTTTATTTTCATATTTCCTTGGAGGCTTGTTGACAAATAAATTGGGGGGGGGGGTCAGGTCCTTCTGAGGAGGGGTGTGTGTGTGCAAGTTGGTGTGTGTAGGAGTGTGTGTGTGTGGTCTTTATCCGGATAAATTCCTGTTTGAGGTTATCCTGCTCATATATATGCATTCATACATGATTTACTAGGGCATCTAATATATTACCTCAATTGTTCTGTATGATACTAGGGAATATAATGGGCATGTGCGTCTGTTTAATCAATTTGCATTTATATGTGTAGCGGTCGTCGGCTTAATCATTTACCAGGCTAAAATGAGTGAATGATTATGTGCGACGATGATAAAGCTAGCCTGTGATTGTATATGGTCAGTTTGAGGTTGGAAGAGCTGAATTGGCCGTTATTTCTACTGATATAGTTAATAAAGACACAGGTTCAAATAAACCAGTGTTCATTTACTACTTATGCCTAGTTACAAGCTTTCTCATGGGAGAGCCGAGGCTGAATCCTGGAATATAATGTACGCTAGATGAGCTAGGTAACGACACAGGAGAGATGGGAACAGTGAACTGAGGTTGTATAGCCCAGTCCACTGAAAGATTAAGGAGAATCTTACTCTCCATGAGATTACAAGCCGCTCTTTCCTGGCGGGAGGTTCGTGACAAGAGTCTGCCGACGTGGCTGCAATCCAGCCTTATATACATGTACAAGGCGGTTTATATAATATGTGCAAGAGTTCATCTCTGCTACCACACAACAGGGCTGAGATGTCACATCCTCTAGCCAGAAAGAAACAAGCCATCAATCGACACCCGAATTCTTTACATATAATCAAACATGCTCCTATTCAGTCCCTACAGCTCATAGATTCTGTCCTACTGACCTTCACAGTTTGTCTAACGCTAGACTTCCAGGCAGTATCATCTTCCTTATTATTATTATTGCAAGTATTAAGCACAAAGTGCGGGACACAGCTATATGTCGTCAATTTGACACTGCGAACAGCATATCCAGCGTTTCCATCTAATAGGTCGGTAATCCTCCTTGATTATTTGTCTGTGCTAAGAATCGTTGACATACCCTGTTTCTACTTAACGACCGATTATGTGTTTCTTCTCCACCGATAATACAAATTGTATATTACCTGACGCTCCAAGCCTCAAGATCAATCCTTCTTAAACTAGTGCCGAATGTTAGTATTTGTCATAAACAATAGCGGTGTTCCTACATGTGCATCAGGGTTAACATAGCAATCGGTGGCAGTGAGAAAAAACTTAACTTTTAGATGTAATTTGAGGTGGCGATCCACCGATTTTTTTTGCCAATAATTTAACCTGGTTTGATTTCGTCAGTGGCCTCATAAGTCGGTTGGTGGTACTATATTGCATGATATTGGAGAAAAAAATCGTTGACCCTTTTCTTTTCAACCTGACGATTATTCCACAAAAGGTATGATATAATCAGTTGGCGGTGCTAAATGCCATAATCAATGGTCATAAGGGGAAGGTGGAAAGGCCACATTATGTGGCGTTTCCACCTGCCGAGGGAAAAAGCACTTGTAAGCACCCTGAACAAAGGTCGGACTATGTCAATAATTGTTGAACCCAAAGGACACTCAGTGTCTCCATTTGACGACCGATTAGGCAGCGTTTACGCCTACCGATTTTTGCCATTGATTATGGTATATGGAACTGCCTACCGATTATTTTATATTTAGAATAAATATAGGTAAGTATAAACATCAAGCTTTTGCAGTTCAGATTATGTCAGTATTTGTGTAAGTATCAGAGATAATATTTGTCGTAGGTGCACTCGTTAACAATATCAATGTCGGGAAAGGTTGAACGAGAGTGGTCCTTACTCATAGGTCACAGAGAAGAAGGTAGACTTCCTTGAACCACGGTAGGCGTCAGATAAAGGTGGCACCGGAGTTTCACAATGGATGATTCGCTCAGAGAGTAAGCTAAATGCAAGACACTGGGAAATATTCTTTTACATTTTATGCAAGATATATCACACAAATGGATGGATATAGATAATGGGTTATCTAGCCGCATGATATATCTGATCCAGGTTCCATATTACAAAAGTATGGATATAGACATTTAGCAATCCAGAATGATACCTTTGATCCCCGACCTAGACAGAATGATACGTTTGATCCTAGAATTGTATTACCCACCTATTACGGAGTCTCCATAGGAAATGTATAGGGCACCTGGAATTAGCTACCCAGAGATTCTGGCATGTCAGAATCTCCTGCAGGTGATTCCTGAAAAATAGTCCTATTCAAAATAATGTTGAATCATCATGTACTTCGAAATAAGTTTCTTGAAGGTTTATTCAATGCTAATTATTTAGAATCAATCATAATAATCTCATTTGCCATCAGAAATCACTGCCATAGCACACTTTGCATGCTAAAATCACCTGTAGGTTAATGGGAACTATATCATTGGTGTAAGTCTACACCGAATTACTGCCACGCTTGACAGTGCTGTGGTGTCTGGAACTAAATGGCTTACAGAAACTTTTTAATTGTAATAGACTTGTTATTAATCCTGTAGGTGGGTAATAAATACAATAATGACTGGTTTTGTATACGAGTGACCGTAATCTCCCCGAAGTTGATGACGCTAATCGCTCGGATATTACTACGCGTTAACTACTCGGAGATTATGACCACTCGTACACAAAACCAGTCATTATTGTGTATGTATTTCACAAGTATGGATATTGAGCGAGTTAGTGTGAATTTATGGAAAACTATGTGATGATATAACTTTATACTCACAGGTAGGGAAAACATCAATATCAGATGTAATGCGAGCCTGGCATGTGACTCATTTTACAAAGGCCATTTTATGGGATCAGATTTTCGGAGGTCTGGCTCAGCGCAGATATAATGTTCCTATACAGAAAGACAACTCATGTATATTTCATCAATCGTATAATACAGAGTGACTTTTATACTTTATGTCACTCGTGCAATACAGAGCAGTTCATATACTGTATGCCCCTGTGTATGTCCCTTTGTTCATTACCATTATTCCATTTTACACAACCATTTCCATCAAAATGTTTTACTTGTTACAACTCATGTTTGAATGAGGTTTAACTGTAACAACACATATGAATGCAAAGAGCGAAATGTAAGACATAAGTCAAATATGGCCAATTTTGTTCTGTAAATAAAAATAAATTAGAAAGTCCATAATATTAAATGCTGTACATGTCTCCTGTAATACAGATTTCCCTCTACTCGATGTCACTTTACCAGTTCATTGCAGATCATAAATACTCATATACCTCATATACTGTGCGTCACACGTATAGTGCAGGGAAAAATAGCATGCTGTATTTCATTCGTGAAATACGGAAAGATTCATATTCTGTATGCCACCTGTGCAATGCTGTGTACCACTCTAGAAGTAGAGAGAAACTCATACTACAGCGCATCAGGCGCGCAACAGTGAGCAAGTCGTATATGTCACACGCACAACACAGAGCAACTCCTATACCGTATATCACTTGAACAGTCTAGAGCAATTCATATACAGTACATCAGTCATGTAAGAGTTCTCGCCCTCTGCCCCTCCCAACCCACACACACACTGGACGCAGTATGTATACAGTCCCAACACACACGACCACCACTCGTCGACCATGTGAAAGCATGGCTCTCTGCACAGTTATTACAATACCATTTAAAACCAGCCTTGTTCAAAGACAGCGAAGGAGGTATCTTTACTTACGTCAAACTGACATTGCCACGACTTAGCCATGTGGTCCTCGGGGTCCTCGGGACCTCCGTCGTCGGCCAAGTCATCCTCATCGTCCATGGACGTTCTGGTCATGCCCTGTAAGTGGTCACTGCCACACCCAGAGGACGTTATTAGTGTCAACGCTGCCGACCGCTAACGTACTCCTCCGCTGTGATACTGACTGAGTCGCTCGCGTGAGCAGGTTCTACATGTATGAGTTGCTCCAGGAGCCGCTCTATGCGTGTACATGGAGGAGGAGTCAGGGAAAGCCTCGTCTCCACTTTCCCCCACGCACACCACCGGGAGGTTTCTCCAGCAGCGGGAGGAAGGAGGTCGGGGTGAAGGAGGAAGGGGAGGGGGCGGGGGAAGAGTTTAGAGGGGGCAGAGTGGTTTTTGTTAGCTGGCTGGGGAGCGTATGTCAGCAGTGACAGTCCCCCACCTCCTCCTCTCCCTACCACCCATCTTCCACTCACTGAGTCGCGGAGCTGCTCGGGTTGGGTGTGAGTTACTCATTTCCCACGACCTGCCATGACGACTCAACACCCCTGTATCCTGGTGGAGCCACCACCGCCGCCTCCTCCTACCCCACCCTCAGACGTCGCATCTCCACCGCTAACCTCTGTCTGCCGTAACGTGGTGCTGCTCTGGACCAATGTCTAGCTCTTCATTTCGTTTATCGGACTGATACACAACCCGTGTTTCCAGTGGCCGATTTTTGCCACCGATAGATTTATCTTAGAAAATAGCGATCAATTAGGTAATTAACTAGCTAACGATATTTGCCACCACTAACATACAACAACAAGAAACTACCGACAAAATCAAATCTCCGTGCTATGTGGCCATGGACAGTGAAACCAAAAGCCAGGGGTTGGGGGATAGAGGCAATATCGATATACATATTGTAGCACCTCAGCTTTATACATATACCTGTTAACAGGGCTCTAGTGAACCTGCAAGATTAAAGCATGCAGGTCTCTTTATGCAAAATGAAGATGAGCCATTTACATATATGTAGAGGATGAGAAAATGAGGTAGGCGACAAGAGAACGTGTAATAGGAGAAAACGTGGTTACTGAGCCCGTACGCATGCAGGTCATTTGATACAAAAATACATACCAACGCTTCAGGCGGAGTGACCGAGAACGGCCTTCCTTACTGGCTCCGGGGTTACGTTTTCTTCTCACTTTATACCTCCTACTTGTTTAGAATTGTTTAAAATAGCCATTTTTTAAAACTAACCTGTTCCGCTAACCACAACCTGTTCGCCGCCGTATCCACCATCATTCACTACGTCCTGCTGTCACTTATTTTCTTCCCCAGACTGATTGCAGGCGCTGTCTGGTGAATAATTCCGCACATGTCCAGTGATTACATCAGGCGAGTTGGCCTCAGTCGAGTCGTGAGTTCAGAGGCGTGTTAAAAAACCCGGAATAGCTTGAAGTGCGTAATGGACCTCGTTGAGCGAACTTATTATTATCAATTGTTTTCACATATTTGAGCTATTTAAACTGTATTATGTCAATGCCCCGTATTTTCTACCTCTATATCTCATCATCGCAGACTTTTAGTCGTTACGGGGAGGAGCTTCTATACGTCACGAAGTGGTAGAGAACTAACCCAAAAGTCCAAAATGCAGGATGTACTCACACCGCATGCGCGAAAATAATGTTAGATGACTCCCCTCTCCTAATCGTAGTCTCTATGAATAGCAGGAAGCTTGAGCTAGGTGAGTGTATTTGACTTCAGGGCTAATTCTATACTGCTGTTGCGGGCATCCCGATATATTTCGTCAGTGAGCCAAACGCTGGGGGCAAAATTAAATGATAATAAATAATAAGGGAAGTTATATTATCTCGCTAATTATTTCGCTAATTAATTATCGCTAGTTATATATATATCTCGCTAATTGTTCCAATTTATATTCCCACTTGTACTACGTATATACATGCACAAACATGTATGTATATATGTCCATATATATATATATATAAAGACCGTGTGGGTTCTTGCGCAATACAGTGGGTGCTATAGTATGCAATTTGTTTCTTTCTCCCCGGCCTATGCTATGTACATGTATATTGGTAAATAACTCACTGCTTAGACACATGAGAAAATTTAAAGAGAAGTGCTTAAAACCGGAGAAAGTTATGAGAAGGGTGCTCCGTCCCTCTTTACTGAGCGGAAAAGGAAATGTTTCTCTTTAAACCTGGAAGCGTCCTACTAAGACGTTCACGTTTTCAGAAATTCCCTTTCAAAAACATAGTTTATCTGCAAATGTCTGCCGGGAGAACCTAGTTAATTAAGGTCTCTATAAAGATACAAAAAAAGACTACGTTAAATTAATTGCTTGCCCTGGGGACTGGCAGTTGGTACTTTCCATAACTTCTAAAACGGCGGAGTGGTCTGTTGAAAGGATCGCACCTGGATTACTCCGCTGTTTTTACATGCCATAAAAAGTAGATAATACATAAAGACGTCACACCAGGGTCAATTTACTATATCAAGTGCATCATATTTCTGGCTGCTGAAAAAATAATGTTCATCACCTCATGTGCGCTGATGTCATCGTGTATACGTAAGTAGTCCGCTCTTTTTGTTCATATGTAAAAGTGTCAGGGAAGAACAAATGGTAATACGATTTACAGCACCATGAGATTAATTTTGCAGATTGCATTTTCATCTCAGTGCTGTGCGTCTGTGTGCGTAGTGTTCCAGTGTATCTTCTTCCTGCGTGCAATGAGCATACATGCAGGGGCAGGAAATATTAACTGTAGGTTCTAACAAAATCTCATATTTTGTGAATATGTGATGTAGTAAAGAAATTTGAAGTAGGAATGCATGTATATCAAAAACAAGTTTTAAATCTAAATACAAAACACACAGACGTTGATGGGTATATGTATTTTGGACAACAATATGAATTCATTCCTCACACTTAGGGTGTTTCCTTCAAGAGAACCTCAACTGGAACAGCTCATACGTACGCTGGCCCAATAAGGATTTGTTTTAAATAGTAGCCCTAAATTCTTCATACAAAACACTTTTTAAATACATGTACGTAGAATTATTCCCATTTTGTCATTGCGATCACCGCTTAATTTAACTGCTATAACGGAAACATTACAAGTCATTAGTGTCCTCGATTAAACATCTAGCATTTGGTGTAAATAACTCCCGGAAGATGATATAGTTTCTGGGCAGTTCCTTTCACTTCCTAGTTGCTGTTAATGCGAGGTTTACACCAGCACTCCGGTAGTCCCGGCAGCACCGGTAGGTCACCACCGTGCTCTGCCGTGGAACTTTTATGGGAATTCTATGGCTTTTGCTCGTCATTAATTTTGCCGGTAGGTTACGGTCTACTAAGGTAAGCTACGGCGCACCGGGATTACCAGGCCGGCGCACCGGGATACCAGGAGGGTCGGCTACGGCTCGTTCCCCGTCCCACGCCGGCCAACTGCGGTGGTGTATTTGCGGTGTCCCGATGGTGTCCCAGTGCCCCATGGTCATTGTTGCAGACTGGGGATTGACACTTGTTAAATAATGGATATATGCTGCCTTCATAACCAGCGAGTAAGTGATTTTACTCGTAGTGTTTTGTGGCTTCTGTACTAACGGATCCTAACGGCATTGATAAGGCTCATTTCCTTTGGTCGGTTATTGAGTAACTATAGTAACTACATTAAACCCCGCGAAATAACTGTCCGCTTAAGCGAGGTGCCCGCTTACGCGAAGTGCCCGCTTACGCGAGGTGGGCGCTTACGCGGGGTGTCCGTTAGGCGGGATTCTATTGTATCTGCTATTGGTAATAATACCACCACCAGTTATTGGATACTACCAATGCAAGATCGTTGAATGGAACATATCATGCAGTAAAATAGAGAACTATTCAAAATGCTCTCATTTGATCAGTGAACATCAAGTTTGCACTAATAGGTTTCCACTGGTACAGTGAAAACAAGGTGTATACATCATTGACACTTATTATTTGGAAGCAACTTGCTTTCGGTGGCCACCACCGACTGAATTCTCATACAACATTAACAACTCACATTATCGGAACTTTACGGACAAAGTTGCTACCGTTGACTGGTACTGGTTAACTGCCTGTGTGCGTCTCCGTTCTTTTCACTTCTTCGTTGCTGTTAATGCTTGGTTTACACCAGCACTCAGTGCAATTTGAGAAAATTAGGACACTTTTCTCTACTGACTGCTTGGTTGAAGATCATGTATCTATTTATACGAACTATCTGTCAGTTAGCTATTTGAAAAAGAAATCAGCATATATCATTCTGTGTCTCCCTCCCTTTCTTATTGAAGGTTCATGATCAGGGGTTTTAGCAAGTCTATGATCAAGTCTCAGGTGCAAGGCTTGGTGACAGGATTGAAGGGAGTAAAACTGGTATGTCAGGTCTGTACAAAGTGGGTCTGAATACAGTGTATTAAGATCTATCCCATCAGATATGACACACTGAATACAGGGTTTTCAGGTCTGTCCCTTCAAAATTGGAAATGTAGATACCACTTTTAGTCAATATCATCACCTAATGGTTTCTTTTTCTAGTAGCAGATTACAGTGTTTATAACTATGTGTTTATCATTTAATGAAAGGATTGACATAGTGAATCCTTTAGACTAGAAATAAAAAATTCCTATTTTTCGGAACCAAGTCAGTAGTGGGGCAGGGGGTATGGTAAGGCTGGATACTGGACCCCTGCTCGTTTAATCAGGCCTTTATAGTTAGGACATTGAAAGTGAAATGTTAGATTCTCTGTAGTATGCTGGAAGCCTGTGTGAGCATTCTAACCTCTAGATGACGTATATGAGCGCATTTTCTCGCGCTCAATAAAATACTGCCAGCCTGACTCATTGAAGAAATACCTATTAGCACATATTGGCATATGGGTCGGATTTTTGAAACCTGCTAAATTGCCAAAATAAGGTTATTCAAGGTTCATGTTGTATGAACGTATCTCATCGATGTAAAAATGAAATTATTTGGTGTATCTTTTGATAATCTTTCTTTCCAACTAGGGTTTTGTAGAGCTCTGAGGAATTTTTCCTTCCGAAAATCAACAAAAACTGTGATTTTCTAGCGATTTTTGCTTTGTTCAAAATCTGGGAGACACAATATTGAGCCAATTGTATTTATCAACATGTTTAAAGCATATATCATGAGAAGTGTAGACAATATAATTTTGAAAATTGGTAAAAGATTGAAAAAATACTAAAATAGTAAAAACTATCCAGGACCTTCAAATTTTCCAACATAGAGACCCATAGAGCATGTTGTTCAAAACCCTAACTTTCAGAGGAAAATACAAATGAAATATAAACTGAGAAATTAATTTTCCTTAATTGTACAATGTTGACCAGAATCCTGGCTGTGATACCTGAAAGTTTCAGCACAATCGGATTATCCATTCTGATATCAGAACATAATGAATACATGATGATATTTTTCCAAAAAAATTGGTTGTTGGACAACACACCTCTAAAGGATGTATAAAAGAAATAATAATTATAATAGAGTAACAAATATCCCTGATTATGTTAAGTACCCCTACCACTCATGAATACTCAGGTTGTTGTTTTTTCTAAATAAAAGAATATACTTTTTATTGTTCAAAAACTGAACATGTGTTGTCCGACACCCCGGGGTGTCGGACAACATGCTATTTCACAAGATATGATTTTGGGGTCGTTTTATATCAATAATTGAGTGGTTTACTTTGTGAAATATAGCTTATTATCATTTCATTTAAAATATAAAGGATTATAGCCTCAAATATTATTTTTCTCATTGTTCTGAGTAATTCTATTAACGTGTTGTCCGACACCCCTCGTGTTGTCCGACACCCCTGTGTTGCCCAACACCCCAAATATGGTTTAGAGCTTTTCTTTTAAATCTAATATATGGAAAAGGTATTCTGGATAAAATATTATGTGTGTCACCATATGATATTAGTCTTTCTAAAGTTATCAGCATTTATAACATTTCTATAAATTTCAAATATTTAGGGGGTTGGACAACATGCAGTATTATACACAACTTCAAAAGGCTCTCAAATCTAAACCATTCATCTGATTTTGTTGGAATAATGTTTTTCTGGAAGGTACTTAGTAGGTGACTAACATAGAATATAAAAAGAAGTATTATTCTAAAAACAATTTTTGGGTGTCTGATCCCAGGATCAAAACGGAATTTAGCAGGTTTCAAAAATCCGACCCATATACTGGTATTAAGGTTTTCTGACTGGACTAAATTTGTGGTTAATAAGAATAAATCCAGCTCTAATGACAGAATGGGGTTGCAAACAATGCTCCCCAGTAGAAAAATGATACAAATATCACTGAGACGCTCAGATAACGGCCACTCGTAAATAAAATTAGTTATTATTGTGCATTTAACCTATCCTTATAGAGCCTAGAACTTTAAACTGTTGCGACCTGTTCCATAGCCTCTTCAACATAATTGCCAGCACCTCTACCTGCGATGAAATACTTCTTTGCAGTCGCAGCAGAATTAAGTGGATGAAAAAATCTGTGTAATGTAATTTTTGTGTACGGTCGCAAAATCAATTCATGATATGCGACATCACTGAACCGTCGTACTTCAGTATTGCCGGTTCGGCTACATTGGTGCGATCGTGTCGCAATTTTATTGCCCATATTACGATCATGGCGGCTATAAAATTCGTACGACGGTCGTGTAACGGCGTGTGGCCGGGCCAACAGAGAGCAAGGAGCCAACCAGGGAGAATGCGGAGTAGAGCCTGAAGACGTTGAGCATTGCTCTCCTGAAGTGCGTTACGTATTACCTTCAAAGACCGACATGTCATATGTTAGGGCAGGTTCCTGATATCAAACTTGAAAACGTTTCCCACTGTCTTATCTGATACCAAAGCCCTCTACAGACAAGTATGAGTGATGGGTATGGTTCGGGGAGTATGCGTGAGTGATAGGTCACCCTGTGGGTAAATGCATTTTGACCCTTCTTTGGGCAGTGGAAATTTGAATGGAGAAAAGGCATTACAACTTCTCTAGTCTGTTGTAACAGACCCCTGATTTATGTGCAATGCGCAATGGGCTTCTTCACTCTCAAGAAACTCGACCTCTTTCAGTTTCCGAACTACCCCAAGAGCATCCGATTAGTAATTATCAGTTCCGGAGATTTCTAACTCATTCCAGAGTAAGTACGTGACCTGTCTTCCCAACGTGCTTCGGATTATCTATGATGCCTACGTAAATTCCCAAGACCTGTTCCACTTACATGATCCACGTCACTGCCGAGACATTCCGAGTAAACACGAACGTCCTCGAATAACTCTAAGGACCACTATACACATACTTTTTTAAATGTTTGCTTCCATCATTTAAGGAAGAGAAGTGGCATGACTAGACATATGTCTACGGTATTGCACCTTCCCAATAGGTCTCCGATATTTTCTTTTCGTATCGGTGCCATATCGGTAGGTCTAAATTTCTATTGTAGTAGGTGGACGCCCAGCCTAAGGCACCGCAATTTACCCATGTTAAAATGTTGCAGACACCCTACGATACAGGTTTTTCATCAGGAAGAAATCGTAAATCCCCATTTTGAATCGGTGCCTAATTGCTGAGATGTGCTGAACTGCCCCGATATATATAATATCACCAACTCTGACTGACTCTGCCCTTGGCCCTTGTACCATGGCCTGCGGCATGTAGCATGGCCGACTGCAGCATCCTCTCATTTCAGAAGAGGGTATCGTACATCGACAAGAATAGTTAGTGATTCCTTCCGAGGATCGGATTAGTGAGAACACGTGGGACCTCGTCTTTGATGTCTGATGCATAATGCAGGCCTTTCACTTTGTAATTATAGATACCGATTATGGCATTTAATACCACCCACCCACTGATTAGTACTTTTGGTCAAATAATCGTCATGTGGTATTGGGGATAACATTCACAGGTCAACGATTTTTGTCTGAATTATTATGCAAAACAGCACCACCTTTCTGGTTGACTGACGAAATGCCTCCAGGTACAAATAGTCGGTGGCAAAATGATATTGGCCCATATCCAATAATCGGTGATAATCAGTCGTCAGGTGAAAACGGTATGTGTGTTTTTGGAATCAATTAACTTTGACAGGGAACCTTCTCAAGGAGAACGACCCATAGACTTTTGTACAATTTCGGTGACCATTTGTCGGCAGATGGAAGGCCCGCAATAGGCCTTTTAGACAGTGTCCATTTTATTGGCGGACCTCTCGAGTTTAAGATATGGAAAACATACAGATACGTTATTCATATATCTCAGGAATAATAAGTAAGGATATTGATAAGGAGAATACATTGAGAATGAATTCATATTTTGGTCTTTATTTATTTGAAAACTCTTCATTAAGCCTAATAGAAAATATCTTGTACATTAATTTTAATCAAAAC
Organism: Alentia gelatinosa; assembly: GCA_950022655.1. NCBI lineage: Eukaryota > Metazoa > Annelida > Polychaeta > Phyllodocida > Polynoidae > Alentia > Alentia gelatinosa. The sequence goes on from OX465579.1 coordinate 84,429,800, forward strand.
TTCCTCTCAAATTACTGAACCACGTCAAAAAGAACCTCTTGGTCCTCAGGTGGTCCATGTAGTCGTTGTCATCTGTGGCCACCTATTTCCTCAGGCTCCTGTCCCCAAAAAGAAGTTAATTTGCCAATTCGGGGTTCTTGCACTGGGGCTGCGTCCCGAAGGAGTTTTCTGTCTGGAACCAAAGATCTATCAATCTGCGCAGTCATTCTATCACAATTTTCTAAACGTTACATTGCCAATAGTTATACAATGCAAATTGCCATGAAGATAAAGAAACCATAATGATCAGAGTAAATTCTATCAAATTCAGTTAACCAGAAAGACCGAATTCCTACAATTTTACTAGAATGAGTCATGTGACCAGATAAAATATGAATGCCTATTAACAATTTAGATACAACAATTGTTTAATTGCCTTTGTATAGCAAAATGCTTTACTTGGTTGTTTCACACTGTATCTGCATGATACATATTTGAAATGTGGAAATGTACCATTGTTGTTAGACTAGATGATTGCGGGAAAATGTGCTCATATACATCATCTAGAGGTTAGAATGCTCACACAGGATTGCAGCTTACTGCAGAGAATCTGACACTTCACTATCAATGTCCCAACTATAAAGGCCTGGTTTAATGAGCAGGGGCCCAGTATCAAGCCTTACCATACCCCCTACCTCACTACTGACTTGGTTCCTAAAAATAGACATTTTCATTTCTAGTCTTTTTGAAGACAAAAGGATTCACTATGTCAATCCTTTCATGAAATGATAAACACTCAGTTATGGCTACTGTAATCTGCTACTAGAAAAGGAAACTGTTAGATGATAATTTTGTCTGAATGTGGTATTTACATTTCAAAGCTGATGGGACACATCTAAATACACTGTATTCTGAGAGTCAGATCTGATGGGACACATCTAAATACACTGTATTCAGACCCACTTTGCACAGACCTGACAAATCAGTTTTACTCACTTCAACTCTGTCATCAAGCCTTGCACCTGAGACTTGACCATAGACTTGCTGAAACTGTTGATCATTGATTCTCATGAAGACAAGGAGGGAGACACAGAGAGACAGATAATGATGCAGATGATAACAGAGACAGAAGGGAGACTCACACAGGGACAGGTGAACATACAGAGAGTCAGATATATACAGGGATAGTGTCAGGGAGACAGACAGAGAAGCAGCCAGCTGGAGATAGAAAACAGACATAAACAAAGAGAAATAGACATATTTACTAGCAGACAGGTGCAGATGAAGATTTAGGTATAAACACACTGGACCTGAAGCCACTCTACAGTCATGCCATAATAGCACTCACCCCCTCCCCTCCTGAAGGTTGTTCAGACTGAGAGGATTGTTGACTGCAGTTATTCGCCCCGCCCTAATTCGCCTCAGGGGCTGATGTTGGCTCATCCCAAGGCGATAAGACATAAACGATCCTTTTTTATCGACTCTGGACGTTGATTGCGCCCGATGAGGGCCAAGTGACGTTTTCCTGGTTTCTAACCTCGAACTTGTATGTAATGCTAGGTCAAAGGTCAAAGTAGCGTTTTCGCTAGTAATTTTGTATGAAGTGCTGATGACGGGCCGGCTATACAATTCTGTAATGATTTCTGGTCCTTTCCCTATTCAATAACAAGATTCTGTTGTTAGAGCTCATATATCCTCGTTCTTTTGGCGATTACCGGCCATTTTTGGGAAGAATTATATCTCTTTCATCAATGACAAAATCAACACATTGGGATTGGTCGTTGCTGCTTTAAGTTTTCAGTTTCCATTGACTCATATTTTATTACAATTGCTATTAATTGGGTAGGCTATATCGGTGCCGAATAATCGGCAAGTGAAAACGGGCCTTTTGCCGAGCTGAGGCAGACGTTTCTGACGGCAGACGAGGCTATATCAGATGTGCCGAGACTAGCTGCGGACAGCAGGCTGCGACAGACGGTGAAAGGTTAACCAGCCAGCAAACAGCGGAACGCCGCGTGTTTTCACGCGACTTATCGCGAAGAAATACGAGATCTCGTGTGAGAGGGCGAGAAGTGTCGAGATAACGAGAGGAGTACACGAGCTGGTTCCTGGTAGGTGGCTTCACGAGACATGTGCTCTTCCCGTGGTTTACTGTTGTTTGAAGGGTTTTTAATGGTGTTTCTTTGTTTTTCCTTGCTACTACTCTCTTTTTATTGCTGTACAAGCTAAAGTGTTGGTAGCAAGCGAGCTGTAAATGTAGATTTTAAGTTTTTTAAACAAGTTTCTTGGATTCTTTTTTGTCTTGCCTCCCACCTTCTTTATTTTTCTAAAACCTTTATTTTTTGCACAAGGCAGTCTGGGCCCATGCTGCCGATATCGAATGGTCGTTAACGGTGATTATATTTCATGAACGTTGTCCGCTTTGATACTACGACTTATTCAAATAAATGGCCAGAATTAGAAACTGTGAATGGGCGTGTCGGGCGGTGGGACAGAATTTACTCGCCACGTCGGTGTACACCATACACCTTTCGAACACAATCAAACATGCTTGGTTTTTGCCACAACGCAAGGTGCGTCTGTATGCATCGGGAGCAATATTTTCTATATCAATGCTAAGTATTACCCCCCCCCCCCCAAATTCTCAGAGCGAATGGAAATATTCATAGCCTTTCATATGTTTATCATTTATCAGAAGGAGGCATGGAGGAATTCCCAGGGGCTCGTTTAATTTTCTGCGGCAACGAGAGTATAAGGTCCGAGGAGCGGTCGTATGAGGGTTCTAGTGTAATTATCTAATGTATGTTGGGGAAGGACTGTTGCAACCGACGATCCACAAGGTCTCCTCCATTCATGTTTTATCAGTTCCATTAGTTTGAATTAGTTCAAAAAAAATACCAATACGTGGCAGTCCTGGCAAACAATACAAACGCTCATTCAATTCTCCTCAAAAGTGTCTTTCAGGCCGATTTTGTTCTGATGTTCCCTCAAGCGAGACTATAAAGGAGGATTTCTCGCCATATGGACGATAGGGTAATAAAAAGCGGTTGATAAGGTCTCACCGAATGTGTTGTCTGTGGAGGTCTCCTTCATCAGGACTGTCCTCACCAACGAGGGGTAGAAATAAAATGGGCCCCAGGTGCACAGTTTCAGGAGGGTGCACAAAATTCAAGCAAAATAAAAGTAATGAATTGGGCAGCAAACTATTCTGTCCAGATTTTCGCAGCCAGTTTAGAAAAAAAAACAATCCAAATATTCTAGGCACAGTTTGGCCAAAGTTTTGCATCATATCAAAAAGCTTCATTAAGATCTGCAAATTCTGTCTCAGTAAATGCAGGGTATTACTCTGAGGACTAGAAGAGGTGTACCCAGGATCTTGTATTGGGAAGTGGGGCCACACTGTTGACTTCTTTGGGTGATTGGCAGGCATCCAATGGATAAACTCCTCCCAGGGGCACAGGGGACAAGGCCCCTGGGATTTGTTTGTTCGTGGTTTAATATTGCAGGGGACCCTGAGGGTATGGACCATTAAAATTGAAGCTTTTAACTTTTTGGCTGTATCAGACTATACCAATCTCCTGACCGTTGATGCTACCATATGACTTGCGAATTCAACTGATGTCGGCTGGGCTGTCACAATGAAATGTTCACTTGGTGGTGCGATGTTACAAACTCAACATCTCTATGGAAGTGAGGTTGATAGAATGAGTTACTAGGGTGCGAGACCAGTATCAACAACTTATGGTCCTCAAGGTTTCTTTTCCAAGTTAAAGCAAAAACAAATCATAGTTTCAACAAGTTTCTTCAGGCATCTGGTGAAAAATATGTTATAAAGCACATGGTCCTAGCCATATGATCATGTGAATTTCAATGTTTTCAAATATCTTATAAACCATCAGAGATTTTTTTTCATAATTGATCAGATCTTTCTTTTGAATAGTCTCAAACAATATTTTCATGTTGTTACCATTTTTCAAGTACTTACTTCTAGGAACACTTAGGACTACCATACCTGTACCCCCCTAAATTCGTGTTCTCTGCCCCCACCCTAAATAAGTGTCAATACTTTTTTTGTATTTTTGTATTTTCTAGGGTTGGTTCTCTCATACCCCTCAGGAGGGGATACCCCTACTGCATCCTAGCCCCAGGCTACACTCAGGAGGGCACCATGATTTGTGTTGCTCTAAATATTGCAGACTAAAATTCGAACTGGATGCCCTAAATCAATCTTACATAAAACTGTGAACAAAAGCCATCTTCCCTGCGAATCTTCATAGCCAGAGGGTAGGTTTACAAACTTGCTAAGTCTTTGAGTGGGTATGGCTCTTCCTTTATCTGGTATGATGACATACCAGCTTGTGACAGGGCCATAAAATGTTAGGATTTCTAGAAATAATTGGCAATTTAAGGACTTTCTAGAAATATATTAAATACGAGCCATGCTTTAAAAACCTTTCAGATGGTCAAATTGTCCTGAATTCCAATATACAAATGCACAATTAAAAATATTGATCATTTCATGGGACAAACCTGTAAGAAATGAACTGTGCATATTTCAGAATCTCGGCGCATCATGGAACTGGACGTTGGAGACGTGATGAGCACGACATCGCGCCGCTTAATGCCGGGAACACACCAAGCGAGTAACGGCAGAATCGCCAATAAAAATGTGCGTGTATGTGCGATATTATTTCATAGTAATCTGTCCCACCAATAATTTAGCATCTCTGACGCAATATTCAGGTGAAATATGAAATAACAGCTCACACATACGTCATTTTGTGTTGGCGATTCCGGAAATCGCCGCGTTACTCGCTTGGTGTGTCTCCGGCATAAGCTTCAAAGGGCGTTTGATCCCCACCCACCCACACCGTTCATTTTTCCTGTTCAAATCTCATTAATAGGGCTGACATTTTTGGAACTACAAACTGTATACCTTGACTTGTATACCATGATACCAGGATACATGTATTCACATGTTTTCACATTTACTAAATGTCCCTAACTGCCCCTGCGCCTCTCGTCATATTTAAAGGGATTTAAAGGAATGGTATGATCACTGTGTTCGGGATATTGGGGGCTGTTTGGGGCTGCTCGGAGCTGATCCATGTTGTCCAGGGGTCTCCTGAATTCTCAAAGCTACTCGGCCCTGCTCGGAGATCCTCGGGGCTGCTTGGAGCTGCGTGGGGCTGCAAGGAACTGCTCGGATTTACTGAAAACTGCTCGGAACTGTTTGGGGGTGCTCGGACATGCTCGGGACTGTACAGCAGCTTTTTTCCGCTGCTCAGAGCTGCTTAGGGCCGCTACGGGCCGTTCAGAGCTAGACGGGATTGCCGCTAGATGTCGGCTATCGGATCACATTGCAGGCAGAGGGCATCTGACCACACCATGATGAATGCCCCGCGCCCCCTTGACACACAAGCCCGCGACAAGAGAGTTCATCTGGCCATAGCTCACCGGGTCTCTCCAGCACATCCGCATGGTGTCTGCTCCTTTCATCCCAGCGCTAGCAAGACGGATCGTCACTAGAGAGAGCCATCATCCCACACAGACAAATCGAGATGGTCGCGTTATGATCACTTTATTGGAGGGCTGTATCTCCCCCCATACATATGCGGAACCGTATTTATCACACCTATGCATCTTGGGGTTGTTGCCGTTATAGTTATTGTTGCTGTGGTCGAGAGTAGCTCGTCAATAAATGCGATTTCAACATAAGTATTTGATATGATAGAAGGCTTATATTGATTCATGTTTTACAATCCATTGTTCAACTTATGTTTACGTTATTTATGGGGCGCAGAAATAACTCTATATGCCCTTTTCCATTGGCCGACAAACACGGTGTAGATTCTCTGTGTTCTCCTAATAGACTATTTCTACTTTGTGTCAGCAGTGCTAAGGTACTTCGGTGGTTCCTGACTGTACGTCCGTGATGGTCAATGGAAATAGGCTATTAGGAGAACACACAAAAGAATCTGCACCATATTTGTCGGCCAATGGAAACGGGCCTTAAGACTACAAATGGATATATAGCTCTGAAGCTGAGAATAGATTTATATAAATGCAGGCTATGACGAACAGTTCGGAGAGTAGATGTTTTAGATTTCAAGGTGAATAGTTCCATAGTGCTTTAGTACACACACGTATTCATATTACAATCTAATGTAAGTCTTAATGAGGTTCATATCACAACTCCTTTAGCTGTTATTTGCAGTTCTAAGTAGTTTGGTTTGTTGAGTGATCCATTAATCTCTTTCATCGGAATAGGACTACAGTTGGGCTGACTTCCATCGAGGTTCTGATTAATCATTAACGTTGCTTTAACACGCTGAGGGCAGTTTGGGGACGTTTCTCAATGACCCCACTTCCCTAGTCAGTACTCTAAAGAGACATTTACGCATGTCTTGAGTTTTCGCAATGGAAAATGTGATTTTTTAGCCTTTCACTGTTCAAAGAAAAATTATAGTCATATCAGCTCACTTGCCAAGAGACAGGTTTTCATTGGCCAATTTTCGTCAAATATGCCGTGGCCACTGAACGATAAAATTCGATTTTTAATCAAAATATCATTGAATACAAACTTGGCACATACAGATATGCCAACCAATTTCAGTACCGATGAATGTGGAATTTCCCTCGACCGGCCGACGGAAAATGCCACCAACAAAATCAAACAGGGCTGGGGTTTTTTTGTCCCTAAAGAACAAAGATCGTGGTACTATAGAATATTGGTTGGGTATGGAAACCTATCATCGATTATGAGGATTACCAATCTATTGCGGTCCCACCACTGACTTAGGCCTGGCGTCCACCCACTACGATAGAAACTTAGACCTACCGATATGGCACCGATACAAAAAGTGAATATCGGAGACTTATCGGGAAGGTGCAATGTCGTAGACATATGTCTAGACATTCCAATTCACCACGTGAGGGGTTGACCGGTAAAAAAAGGGTGACTACGGTCTGGATATGCACCACGATACAACCAGGGCTAAGTCCATATCTTGAGATGTTATCCTCATTTTTAATTATATTATACACTAGCATTCAGGAAATATTGCATCGATAATGTACATACAACAACAATGCATATTTTTTCGGGCAATAAAAGCTTGGATCCAAGTCAAACTAATTAAATATTGATTTGAGACACTTAGTTCTGATCAAAAATCATTAAATTTGGAGGGCATACGGGTATATGAATTTTCTATCTAATATCAAAATTTCACAATTTTCATAGGTGAGATCGAATGAAGATAAAGTTTGAAAGAAAACGATGCAACATCCCCATTTAGAGTGAAGCAACCATGTGTCCCGGGGTATAATCTTGCCGCTTCCCTATCAAATCTTTTAACTTAGAAAAGTATATATACATATATATATTAGTTAGAATTCCAGAAGTATGTACTTGAAATATTGGCATGAAACATTTAGAAAATTTCCAGAAGAGAAAACCAATCACATGCTATTATAGTAAATAGATTCATCTAATATCATGGAAATGATGAGAAAAAAGACGGACAGGGAGAGTGGTAAGGTCATTTGGAGGGGACGGGAGTGAAGTGAGGAGAAGAACACAGAAGGGGAGGTGGTTCAGAAATGGAATGGGCATTCAGGGGGAGGAGTAGATCTTGAGTGTCCCAAGATAGATACATGTGAGTGAAAAGGCCAGGATTAATCTGCATTCCCAGCTGGAACCTTCTCTAAATAACCTTCACTGACCCGCGTTGGCCCCTCGCTCAACAGCTTCTTCTAGCGCAGTCTTGGTGAAGCACCATAGACCCAGTTAGCCGCCACATTCGGCTGGAGAGTGACCCCACACACTCTTCTATCCGGAATCTCGTGGCTCTTGACAAATTCTCGTCTGCTCTTACAAGGCCCTCAGGGGTTGGCATGGTAACGCTGGATCAATAGAGCTGGACATTTGGAACCTTCCCGAGGCAGTTCAATACAAAACCCAAGTTACCCTCAAGGACTGCTTCTCATTTGGAAGCAAGTGGAGACTGTCCATAAATCGTATTTAGATTTGTAAAATCAAGATAAAGAAACACCAATGTATTTTTTATTCAATGACGCAGGCAGACACTCTTGTGGTGGAGCTGTTTGATTTCTGTTGAGAATACATTCATTTGGATGTTTAACTAATTTGACACTAACTCAAAGGTCCGCTATCATATAGGCCCGTTTCCATTGGCCGACGAAGATTGCTTAGACTTTTTGAATTACACAGAAAGTCTGTTGGTGGTGCCACTGACTGTGCGTCGGTACAGAAAAATCGCTGAGGGTAGTAGATTTCGCTCTGTGACCTAGCTTTCACTTAGTGGTGGGTGGTGCCACATTGCATAATCTAAGCAGGAAAAGTCGTGGGGCATTTCAAGACCTGGGTTGTTTCCATTGACCGATATTGGGTCCACTGTGCCAAAAGTCCGTCGGTGGTTCCTGACTGCAGATCGGTGACGGGAAATCGGCCAATGGAAACCGGCCTATAGAACAAATTAGGAATAAGCTTGATGCGTTTATAACCCTCATGACTTGACCGAAAAATTGAAAAGGTACGCATTGCACGTCGCAATGCACTACGCAATACTCCTTGCTATCGTTCGGAGTATCACCACGCGTCAACTGCACGGAGAATACAACCACGCAGATCAAAAGCATGGTAATATTGTTTACTAATGTGGGGCATCATCACACTTCCTCCTATAATCCTATGTTCACCTTCAAAATACGTTGTTCTCTTACTTCCCACACCACATATACAATAGAAAGCCTTAAACACTAGGTACACACCAAGCGAGAAACGGCAGCGATCTGCGGAATCGCCAACAAAAATTGACATGTATCTGAGATATCATTTCGTAGTAATATCTCCCAATGTCTCAGAAGCAATAATCAGATGAAATAGGAAATAAAAGCTCAAATTTTCTAGCTTGGTGTATGAAGCACCATATCCTCTAAGGAGAATAAATTCGCATAGAATTCTCGTGAAGGACCAAGTCCACTATAAAGGCTAATTTAACCTGGAGCTTAACTGGTCGCATGAAAAATTCGCTTTAGTAGATCAGGCGTTCGCAAGACTGTTACTTGGGAATCGCATGTCTCATGACAATTCTCATAGACAGGTGATCGGCATGCGACAATATTAAAACGTTTTGATATTATCGATTGCATGTGTTCGCATGGTTGCATGTATTCGCACGGTCACATTGTCACATGGTCTCACAAGAATTCTATGCAAATCCAGTCGCCTTAGTAGAGGTTAACTTCTTGATTGTAAGCCAAATCCACTAAGGCGACAAAGTGAATGCGTCTGCGATCCGTGCGACTGTGCGAATCACATGCGATAATATTCAATATATTAGATATTGTCGCAAGGCATTCGCATGTCCATGCGAACGTCTGCGAACGTCTGCGAACGTCTGCGAACCCAAATTCGCATGGAAAATCGCCTTAGTGGATCTGGCGCTTACACGGGTGGATAGCCGTCTGGCTGGTTGTGTGCCAAGTGGGTTACAGCAGTGACACACTGACTGGGTTACACAAGTTAATTGTTCAGTTTGGAATTTCACACTCATTTATCATACCATTTCTTACCAAAGCAGAATTTACCCATGCAATTTTCTAGGTGAAATTAATGGCATAATATACAGATTATCATGTAACAATCAATCCCAAATATCTTACAATAACAACGATAATATAGCTATCATCATTTTTATACGTTAATTTCTATAATTCATCAAGTAAATATATAATCAGTTCAAACTGCCTCATCATCCATCTCTGTCCCTTAGCTCTGCAATTTTAAAAGGGTTTGATAAGTCGCCACAGTCTGGAATATTGAGGCTATGAATAAATGACTTTTTGGATAAATGAAATTGATCACAATATAATCAAGTAAATCACAACTAACAAATCCTTCATGATTTAATGATGAAGCTCAATTCAACACCAAATGGATTCTCAATCTGATGTTGATCAGTATCTTAGATATTCAAAATTTAATTTCATCCTGAATTTTGATTAGTAGTTCATTTTCTATTCTGTTTGCAAAAATCATATTCCTGTAAGGCTTCTATGAATAATCTAAACAATTAAATACACAATTCCTGATTCACAGAAATTTGAACCGTATAAAGCCTCAAGCCGAGTTTAAACCGATTCTGACTACCGACTATAGCATTTTGAATCACCACCTATTATTTTCTCTTCCTGATAAAATATCGGCAAACCTGTGTAAACAGCAAAATGTCAAACCCGGTCAACGATGTGCCACTCCCAAATTGCGTGATGTTACTCCACCGACTGACTTTTTATGTCACCGACGAAATCAAATTCTCTATATGTTATCAATTGAGTGATATCATTGCATATATGATAAATAATCGTCAGGGGTAAACTCCACAACGTCTTGCTGCTTCATTGATTGTCGGTAGCAATATTTTCTCGGAGAACACCACCTCCCGACTTTTCTGTTTCCGATATTTTATCGGTGCACTTTCTGTCGGCTGCCTTATCCCGCGTTTCCACCTGACGATTATTGCCACCTGTTATTGAATTCGGACCGTAGACCGACTATTTGCCATTTTGGTCAAAATATCTGTAAGTAGAAACGATATAAGACATACTGGGTCAACGATTCTCCGATATTACACAATACAGCACCATCTTCCGACTTTTAGGCCCACCGTCAAAATGTCGTCGGGTTGAATCAATAAGTAGCAGAAAGAAATCTCAAACCAATACCCTATAGGCAATAATGGATTGACAAATAGAAACGGTGTGTGCTTTGGGAGTCGCCGATTATTGGGCACCGATATTTTCTCAAGGAGAACTCCTGTCCGTCTTTCGGTCAGTGTACAAAACATCATTGGGTCTATTCGGCAGGTGGAACTACTATATACTAGGATCTAATGATATTTCCATTTACAATGGATGAGCGCAGTACTTCTAAAGTACAATAAACTCTCACATAATAACCACCTTGATAATACAGCTATTTGCAAACATTGTGGATAATTGTAAGTTATCATTAATTCTGTGGCAGACTGCTACACATCTATGTTATCCATTTCCTATCACGTGACCATATATACACTATGTCCCCAGAAGCCCTAGCTTTCTACATATTCGCTGAAATCCCTCAACTGGATCGGACTTACACAAAACTAATTACTAACTTATAAGGCCCAGCGTCCACTGAGCTCCCGATACCCTACGATAGACCATATGATGCCTGCATCGGAGTATATCCTTGGGTGTATCGGCTACTTATTAAAGCTGACTTTGCAAAGCTATATCGATTTTGTGTCTGGAGATAAATCTTAAGGACTATCGTAGTGTATCAGAAGCTCAGTGGACTCCGGACCTAAGGTTAGTAAGTATATATAGTATTAAGTTAAATATCTGGATAGTGTTAAGGTGAAATTGTAAGCTGACAATGGTATTGGCATACTATCATAGTGTAATCGAAATGAATTAACAATCAATGCCTCTAAAACGAAATACATGAGTCTGGGATCAAAGTTTAATGAAAGAAGGCTAGGGCATATTGTGCTTAAATTGGATGATATTAAACTACAAAATGTTCCATCCTACAAATACCTTGGAGTTTTTCTAGACCCTTCCTTAACTTATAAATATCATATTTACAATACAATTAAGAAAGTTACTTATTGGAATTACCCATTAACAAAAATGAGACCTGTTGTAAGACTGTTGGAAGTCTGTTGCAAGATTGTTGTAAGATTGTTGTAAGACTGTTGCAATACTGTTGCAAGACTGTTTTGAGACTATTGTAACAGTGTTGTAACAGTGTTGTAAGACTGTTACAAGACTATTTTAAGACTGTTTTAAGACTGTTGTAAGACTGTTGCCAGACTGTTGTAAGATTGTTGTAATGCTGATAAAAGACTATTGTATGGCTGATTAAAGACTGTTGGAAGACTGTTGCAAAACTGTTCTAAGATTGTTGCAAGACTGTTGCAAACTGTTGTAAGATTGTTGCAAGACTGTTGTAAGACTCTTGCAAGACTGTTGTAAGATTGTTGTAAAGCTGATACAAGACTATTGTAAGACTGATCCAAGACTGTTGTAAGATTGTTGTAAGTTTGATACAAGACTGTTGTAAGCCTGTTGTAAGGCTGTTCTAAGACTGTTGTAAGGCTTATATGAGAATTGTTTCATATCAGCCTTACAACAGTCTGACAAGTCTTGCAACAGGCTTATTACAGTCTTGTGTCAGCCTTATAGCTATCTTACAACAGTTTTGTATCAGTTTTATGACAGCCTTGCATTAGTCTTACAACAGTCTTACAACAGTTTTGCAATCATCTTACAACAGTCTTGCAACAGTCTTGCAACAGTCTTGTAACAGTCTTACAACAGAAGTTAGTGAGTAGGTGTGGGGGTGGGGGTGGGAGTGGGCAGGGGGAGGCAGTTGGTCTGTACTCACTAAAAGCACAAGGGTGAATGACTGGTCAAACAGGTTTGCTGGCTCTGTGCCATGTAGGGAATCTGTCCCATCAGTTTACGATTTTTAGTAGAAGAAGTCAGTGAGTAGGGGTGGGGATGGGAGTGGGCAGGGGGAGGGGTTGGTCTGTGGTCACTAAAAGCACAATGGCGAATAACTGGTCAAACAGGTTTGCTGACCCTGCAGCATGTAGAGATTATGTCCCATTAAAAACCAGTTCATTCAGGCCAAATAAGAGCCAAATATTGCAATGTAAGACCAAGTCAAAGGTGACTAGGCACAGCACCTGTATTAGCTATGACTTGCCCAAATTGTATGACATATATGATGAGTATTGAATATATATGTTGTCAAATCTGGAATGGCTTACCGATAATAGTATGACAAAAACTGATGCTGTATTGTTATATGGATATAATCCCAATAAAGAAATTATTTTTTAAAAACAGTGAAACACCCAGTACATAATAATTCATTTAGATTTTGTAAATGCCATAAGTCAAAGACTTAAGCAAGTCTATGTTTAAGTCAGGCAAGGCTGGCTCACTGGGTCAAAGGAAGAGAACTGGTTTTATAGCTCTCTGCAAAGTGGTTTTGATTGCCACAGGCTCAAGTGTGTCCCATCAGATGTGACACTTTGAATACAATGTCTTTAGGTGTGTCCCATCAGATTTCAACATGTATATATATACCATATTTAGTCATTATTATCATCTAATAGTTTCCTTTTCTAGAAGCAGATGACAGTATCCATAACTAAGCATCTGTTATTTAATGACCGGATTGATATAGTGAATATTTTGTCCCCAAAAAGACTATAAAATAAAAAAGTTATTTTTAGGAACCAAGTCAGTAGTGGGGCAGGGGTATGATCAGACTGGGATACTGGACCCCTGCTCATTTAACCAGGCCTTCATAGTTGGGACATTGATAGCGAAGTGTTAGATTCTCTGCAGTAAGCTGAAAGCCTGTGTGAGCATTCTAACCTCTAGATGACGTATATGAGCGCGATTTCCCATGCTCAATAAGACATTGTCAAGCTGATATTCTCCTATCCTATTCTGGCCATCATATCTTTATGGAAAGAGATGATGGTGATATTTTTTTCAATGTACACGTGCACACTCTATCGACCGAGTTTGATTCCTCCATTATTTGCATGTGGGAAATGACTCTGCCTTCGGTCTGGTGGATTACAGGCAAGCTGTAGTAAGAGAATATCATAACTCGACATTGATTGAGACTGATTCATTCCGACCATTTGATCCGTGGTCTTGGAAAGGGCTTCATCAAAGATGGCGCAGTAATATCTTATTGAATGATTTAGCACCACTGACGGACTATGTGATACTTCTTGTGTAATATTTTGTAGGTGTAAACAAAAAGGATCAACGATTTTTCCTTCAAACATTATGCAATATGGCACCATCAACTGACTTTTGAGGCCTCTGAAGAAATCAAACCAAGTTGAATTAATCTATGGCTGTGACCAAAATGCTGTCGGTGACCACCTCCATCTCTGTCTAAAACATGTCTAAATAACCACCACCGATTTCTATGCTAGTTTAGGGAGGGTCAATCTTCAGGCTGGTCAGGCCCTATACATATTGAATAATCGGTGTACATGAAACACACAATCGGTCTTCAGGTAGAAACAGAGTGAGTACTTGGTGATCCAGGATTGTTAGCACAGACAGGTCTCAAGGAGGACCACAGACCGACTATTGTACAAGGTGCACATAATCGGTGGGGTTTTCGTCAGCAGGTGAAAAGGCCAGATAATATGCCTGGTTATGCGTTACCCCAGGCAATGCAATATTTTTCAATAACAGATCGGTACAAAATGATGTCATCTTCTTCTATCATTACGCAATTTACATTCTAGAGGCATAGCCTCTACCGAAATCCTAGATGTGGAGCATCGGACTAAGTAAACCGATCCATGGTGGGGACGAAGTGTAGAGCCTTTCTGCCTGAAAAAGCAGTTAGTCTCAGAGTAGACCAATTACCGACCCAATTTAGCTGTAAAGGTCAGCTTCAGACTGTCTAGCAGAGAGACTGTAGGCCAATCAGCCGTGGAATTAAAACGTGCAGGTCTAGCAGGCGTGTAAAAGGGGAAGGATTCATTGAATATCTCTCGAAAGCATTCAAGCAGCTACTATTATAGCTGGTATGAACATTATGTATCTCTGATTCTCAGTGATCCGATGCTTGGTTATAGAATTAGCTATAATCGGTAACAATTTCTGCATGACACGCTCATACAGCAAACCGAGATCAACGGTGGCAACGCAATACGGGCGAGGTAGTGCACTGGACCTGAGCCAAGCACAAATAATGAAACCATAACAAAGGTATAAGAAATGTATAAGTAAAACTGTGAGCTCTTGTATAGCAGAAGTATTATCGTAAAACTGGATGAGGTTTAATCTTGTCCACCGTATTCCACGACTGGAGTTTGGCAAAGTGACTTCATGAGGCGAAGCCGAGTGAAGTCCGAAGCCAAAACTTCAGGAGTGGAATGTGGTGGCTAAGATTAAAACGAATCAGGTTTTGATTTTATCCTACCCGATCTCCTCGATTTTGGAATATTACGTGATAACAATGCTGTATGCCACTAGTGGCATATAAAACTTCGTATGCCAGTCAGCGTGGCATACGGAAACCCAATGCTAAGCCTATGGGTTTTTATATTAGGGGTAGGATAAAACTCTGTATGCCAGTCAGCGTGGCATACGGAAACCCAATGTTAAGCCTATGGGATTTTATATTAGGGTAGGATAAAGGCATATATCCCATATGAAACGCCCTGAGAGCTGCATTCTGGGTTCTTGGTCTGGCGTGTGAGGAACCTGTACCTGTGTGGATTACCAATAAAAGAAGCATTTCAAGTACCTCTGTGAGCAGATTTTATCTGTGAAGGGCTGACGCAGCAAAGAGGAAGTTCTCTACCCACTACAACCTTCATGGACTTAAACTACAGTATTCTAGTGATAAGTTACTTCAGTGTTTGTGACATATTCTAGGACTATACCAACTACAGTCCACATACACTACAGCTCTCCCCATCTACGTACATGCACCAGTATTTACCACATACTTCTCACCTACTATTCACCCACATTATATCACTGTAGACCAGCACTGCACGCTGGTCTACAGTTCAGCCCAGTATGTTCATATCACATATATGAGTAATGACTGATGGCCAGTAGAAGAACAATAAAACTGGATTGGTAAATATAAAGTGAGTACATAGAAACGAATGTTATCAATTATCATTAAATTAAGGTGCTACCTAGTGATTTTGAAACTGGTTCCTTGTGACATATTTCAATACTAAAAGAATAAAATACATTAAAACCCGTGTAAGCGATCACCCTCCGTTCAGAGCCAAAGTGTTCGCTTAAGAGGGGTGTCTGCTTACGCAGGGTTTTCAAGTTTCCTCCGATCCAATATGCGAGTGTTATACACCGATATGATGGGAAGACAGAGGGGATCATAGGTCCAAATTCCTTTTTCCAATATCTTACTTGGATCTAAATTCCTTAAACTTGTAAAAATGTATTTTCTATGAATATGATATATACTCACACAAATTCATAAAAAAAAAAACAAGAAATTAATCTATTTTTGGTAGGAGGTGCCTGCTTACAGGAGGTTTAAGGCCTTTTCGTACCGAAATAACTGTCCACGTACGCAAGGTGACTGCTTACGCGGGGTTAAATTAAACATCTATTAGAGGGGATAATTTCCATTTGGAGCAAAAGTGCCGCTTACAGGGGTATTATCCCGGCGTCCTTTAGGGGGTGTTCTACTGTAACTCTTTATTCTATTGTATAATTTTTTTCCAGTTTGTCTAAAACCAATAGCTAAAATATACCTATTTACATTTGCTATATATAGGAAATCTGAAATTTATGTCCAAAGCAAGGATGGTGAAGTATAGTTTTTGATAATCTAACGTATAGTACTATGAATTTAATAACTGTGTATGTTTAAATAAACTGACATGTTGCTCACTGTGTGAAATAAATTTTTGTTGATTATGATATCATCATAATACTGAGTAAAATTAATCTCAGAAGCTATCACTCTGACCCCTAATTCTTCTAGTTATATTTATGGTTTATAACACTTTCAGATCATCATATTCTTTTGTAACTTCCAGGAAAATTACGTGGGTTTTGGTTTTCAATGCATATTGTCTAATATGCCTTTAATAGCCAAACGCACAGGACCTTTGCCTTATCAAATATATGTTTAATTCAACTTCGCATATATGGATGTATTAGGGTTTTGATGTGAAAAGAGGAGACACCACGCAACAGGCTATTACGGGGTCTATTGTAAATGGCAGTATATATCATTGTAGGAAGTTCACATTTGGATCTGCTGTGCCTTTTTATACTTCGCACCCCACGGTCCTGGTAGAAAAACAATGACTCGGTTCTCTGTGTTGTATGATTTAGATTGCTCTAAATAGAGGAGACTGAGTCAGGGTTGGCGTGACTGCAATTGCGTAAACCTAATTACCAATAGAACGAGACTTGAGGAGCCTATGGTACGATGATGGTAGGGCCTGTGTTTCCCTTTCCCTGACCTTAATGACGGGGTGGAGAGGAGGGATCTAGGGTCCATTGAAGCTATGAAACTCATGTTAAAACAATTGAATCAAATGAACGGATGACTCAAAATGTGCATATGTTATCTAGCATTCAAGTTAGTAATAGGAAAAGGGTCAGTGGTTACCAACAAATCTATCGTCGTCAGAATTCGGCAGATGGAAACCTGCCTTTTGAGTATCTTAATGTTTTCATCACTATCATAAGCTCACCTCTGGTCTAGTAGCCATACCCTGTTGATTTTTAATTGTTACTTTGATATAGGTCTTCCCATTCCTCCCCTCTGTTATCATTATTCTCAAATTCATTTCAGTACTGTGGTACATGATTACTATCTTTAGAAAACATGAATTTTCTCTTTCTGTCTCTCTCTCACCCTGTATGTGTGTGTGTGTCTCGCTATATATATACATGTATCTGGTTTTCGCTAACTACTTTGTCTCTGCGCCTCTGTTTTCCCCTTTGTAACTCCCTCTAGTTTCCATTCTATCAATCTGCATCACTCTCGCTCTCCTTCTCTCTATATATGTCTGTCCCTATCTCTATCTCCAGGTAATGATGTTCTTCTGAGAAGTAAGTCTATATATATATATATATATATATATATATATATATATATATATATATATATATATATATAAACATATTCTGCCGAGACCAATACAATTCTATCGTGTCATATATATATATATATATATATATATATATATATATATATATATGATACTTATAATTGCTGCTCACCATCTTATATGTACGTTTATATATCGTTTATTTAGGTCTTTCATTTTTCCTTGCACCAAATGCGAGTGAAGGACAAGTGATCCTTCAATCTTGTCTGATTATATGGGTCCTCAAAAAGAAAATGCCAATACAATACCCCTCATAAAGCGTGTAGGGCCGAGGATGGATGGTAAATAGAAATGGACAAAAATCAAAATGGAAATATAAAAAAATAGTGAAATGGAAACTAGCTGCTCCCTTCTTGGGACATCTACGATTTCCCATTTCTCTATAGAGGATGGGTCTGTCTGTGTTATAAGATCCCGTCTTTTGTCTGCCTGTCTGCTCATTCCCACCATCCCCCTCCCTAAGGATCCTCCCACCCTCGGACACTAATTTCCTGTCCCACACTGATCCTCCATGGTGAATGGCGGCGGCCCTGGAGGCTCTACAAAACCCCCCTCCCACTCTCACTCCCTCACCAAGCACACACATAGAGGCCCTACCCAGCGGAGACTACCATCCGATATTCCGCCGAGACCAATACGCGGGAACACTATGGAAGGAGATCGGTTCACTTGCTGCCTGCAAGTAGGATATACACACTCGTTCCCATCAACTGTATCAGGTTCTGTAGGAGAACAGTGCATAGTGTCTATAGGCCCATTTCCATTTGCCGGTATTGGAGAGCACCAATGCAGAATCGGTGCATGGAAAAGAGGGTGCATGTGAAACAGTCATCAATCATTCTTGCTAAGATTATGTTATAAGCAACCACGTACTGATTTCGTCAGAGGCAAATAAGAATCAAAATGCTTTTGTTTCAACAGCGATCCTCAAGGTTGAGCTGGACCCACGGTATGCCGTGGATACACAGCACCCTCAACGACATCCAGTTAGTGGCCACCAATGACAGATGATTCTCATTGGCTTTCGGAAATAGGTCATATCGGGTTCTGAAGGAGAACAGTGTAAAATGTCTCCAGACCTGTTTACATTGGTTGATTATTCAATACCGATCTGTAGTCGGGAACCGCGAACCAATGCTGACACAATATCGGTCAATGGAAATAAGCAGTGCAGTGAAATGGAGAATAATTATCTTGGCTAATATTATGTAATATGAAGTCACTGACTGACTTTATCACCGACCAACAGAATTGAACAGTTTCATTTCATCAGTGATACTAATGGTTACACTTTGTATGTGAGGGCAAACCACAACCCTCACAAATTATTTGTCACTGACTTTTAGTCGGTGCACACCACTCACCGAATCTTCACACAATCAAATGATCTGTGCTGTCTTTATCAACCAATGGAAACCAGCTTTTACGCTGCAACGTAACGGAGTTGTCCCTGAGGAAGAATAGTAATACAGTTAAAGCGGCATTTCCATTTACTGATTATTGACACCAATAGATAGATTGGAAACAACCGACCTAACGACCTGGTAATGCTCATATCCAGCGCAATAAGCACTTTGTATTGGCGTCATAACCCTGTTTTCACACCTTTTGAATTGGCTGCAACAGAATTGAGCCTCGATGTGTGAGAAAATAGCCTGTGCGGAAACCGCCACCTTTTAGTGTGCCCCATGCTTCTGATATTCGATGTTATCGTCCTTGTATGTGAATTTAGCAAAGCTTTTATGGACATGGTCCTTTATGAGGGTAGCATTAATGAATTTTGTTTTAATGTTTGTTCAAAGTTTGTAGATTCATCACACAGCAAAGACCCTGATCGACGGTTCTTAGTATGCAAAGGAGTGCTTTTCTTGTAGATGCTTAGTGTGACTGCGCAGGGAGAATAAGCAGGAAATGCATGCATGTATATTGGTTATTCGGAGTGGAAAGATTAGGTCCCTCTACAGCCCCTCCCTATTCTACTGTGTGTATAGTGGTTCAGGGAAGAATCTCATCACCCCACTCATCCCAATGCTAATAAGTTGAGAGAGCAGAGGCTTCTCCCATAACAAAGTAAGCGCAAGCAATAGGAGGACTCTGTTGGGAGACTACAATACTGTTCAGTTGCCAGATAGTTGCAAAACTAGTATGCTAAAACCCCGACCCCATCGGGCTTCTGCTGCACACCGACGCGTCTTACGACGTCCTCTACGACGCACAAATGCATTTAATTAAATAGGCGTCGGGTGCATTGTGCAATCTGAATTTCGGCGTAGGCTTTGCCGGGTGCCTGGCTTTAAGGGTGTCCACCTACTACGATTCTTTCCGCTTTCAGATTATATTTACCATAATCTTAGCCACTGATGAATTTTGTTATCACTACATGCTGATTTTATGGGACTTCCGACACAATATCTATCGATGAAAACTTGGCACATATAGATCTAGATAGTAATGCCCGACCCGATTATATTCCGATCTGTGAAGTGCGTACAGTGACATAAATGATGAAACGAACGAAAAGATTAAAACCATGAGGCTCTTATTGAATTCTCATTTCTTAAGCGCCAATGGAGCATTGGCTTAGACCATTGTTTCAGAGAGGGACAATAAGAAATGTTGACTTACGTGAAGATTCCTGCTGGGTTTGACCTGTGGCGACCTGAGGCCCGGCGGCTGTACGACCTCCAGGCGCCTACCTGGGGCCAGGGCATGGTCCGAGGCAGCGGCCGCGGCCCCGGCCTCAGCCTCGCCGAGGTCGCCTCCTGTGTCCCCGTAATCCCCATCCTTGTCCATCCCGGCAGGCGGCTCCAGGTACAACTCCTCCGGGGCCATGTGGTGACCCGGCAGCGGTGAGGGTGGGGTCAGGGCCGAGCAGGGGTCAAGGGGCGGCGGCGGGAGGTGGGCGGGAGGCGGTGGGAGGTGAAGTGGCGCCAGCACGGGCTGCTGCGGCGCCTGGCGCACGCGGTGCGGCTGGCGCGGTGACTGAAGCGTCGTCAGGATAGGGCGAGCGCCGGCAGAGGGCGGGGGCATGGTCGTCATGCCCTGCCGCCTGGTGGTGGCTAGCCGCAAAGGAACCAGCCCCGACGAGTGACCGGAAGCCGTCGATAGCTGCTCCGGTGATGTCAACACTCCCTGGTGTCGACCCGGCGGGAGGGTCGCAGCAGGGGGCATTTTTTGCTGCTGCTTATAGTGCTGATGATGTGAGGTATGTGGATGAGGGAGTTCTAAATTGTGGGATGGATCCTGCTGTTGATGTGCGAGCTCCAAGCTGAGCGGATGAGGTAATGCTGCTGCTGTTGCTGTGGATGTTGCTGCTGTTGTTGTTGCTGCTGCTTGCGGCGCCCGTGCCGGGCGTGATTTTTGTGCGTTGGTTGATGCCCTGATGGCATCGTCTGTGAAGTCTGTGACCTGCAGGAGGAGAGGCTGCTGTTCCTGGTCTTCTATGCTCTCCGACTGCTCCAGCAGTGATTCGGTACTGTCTTCAAGAGCCGCCTCTCTCCTTGCACAGGGTGCCTTCTCAATGAGTGGACGGTCCTGGCGCAGGACCTCAGAACCTTGGACGTCACTTGGACTGGGGACCTCACTGGGGCCAGGTACCTCACTACGACCAGGGGCCTGACTGGGGCCTGGAATCTCACTAAGGTCAGGGATCTCGCTGACATCAGGGCCTTCACTATAGCTCTGGACCTTTCTGGGATCAGAGACCTCGGTGGGGCTGGGGATGTCACTGGGGTCCGGCGCTCCATTAGAGGCTGGGACTTGGTCGGTGACCTCACCATCTATTTTACCATTAGGGCTTAGTAAATGTAGGGGTACCAGTCCAGGATGCTCAGAGACGGTCCCCAAGAGAGGGGTCTGCGGGGAGTGGGCTACAGAGGAGACTATGATGGGCACCTGGGGAGACGGGAAGGCCTCGAGGACGGGCTGTAGAGGAGACTGTGCCGGAGTGATCACCATCCATGTCAGGCCATCTCCCTGGTCATCCCCCGACACTGCCTCGACATGCTGGGTAGTTGTGAGAGAGCCCTTCCCTTCTTCCTCCAGCCCCCCTTCATCAGTCACGAGGTCAGCCATCTCGACCTCTGTTTCATCTCTCTCCACTCCTGTCTCAAATCCCTCTGCCTTACCCCCATCACGCCAATCACCCCCGCTCTCTGGAGCATCACTGCCTTCCACCCTCCCTGCAACCCCTGCACCGTTTCCTGCATCCTTTGCCTCTGAATTTCCATCCTTTGCAGCCTTGCCATTGTCCTTCTCTCCTTCTCCTCCCTCTGAACTCCCCGAACCTTGACTGGCATTACTCGTCTCCATTCCAACGCTCTCACCAATGCTTCTGTCCTCTTTCTCGTCGTTGGTATATGTATTTCCGCTTTCCTCCTCCTCATAGTTCCCGGCACTGCTGTTACCATTTCCACCTTCGATGCCATTGTTGTTTGTTTTATCATTATCTCCGGCTTTTCCATTCCCAGCTCCATTATTACTCTTTCTATCTTCTCTCCCCCCATTTCCGTTTCCGTTATTAACACTTCCGGTTCCATTATTACCATTTCCGGTTGTGTCAGCGACAGCACCGTTTCCGTTACTGGAATTACTGTTTCCGTTGTCAGCATCCCTTGTTTCCTCATTACCATTTCCGTTACTATCATGGTCGTGTCCATGGTAACCGTTTCCGTTTCCGGTTGCCTCGTTTTCGGTCTCTGGGTCCTCGGTTCCTGACCCACTCGTCCTCGATTCTCCAGCACTACCGAGCACAGCCCTCCTGGACCCAGTGCCGCCGGCTCCTGCCTCCGCCTCCCCCGCGTCGCCGCTCGTATCCATGGTAACTCCTCCAGGACAAGGGAACGCTCCATAGCCTCCAGACTGGCTCCTGATCGCCTACTCTTCTCCAGGCCCCGCGGCCTAGCTCCGATGATCTGTGGGCGTAATCTCCATGGAAATGGTTCTTTACACAAATGATATTCCGACTAGAATTCAGCTGCCCCTTTCAATATACCGGATTTATATGTGATACCAGTAGCACAGGGGGTACTAGGATTGCTATACAACCTTCAAGGTTCCCGCAGCTCAAGCTGAGGAATGGATTTAATAGAACACATTTGGTGTATTTAAAACGCCACCAAAGGATCGGGGCGCGGAAATAGTGGGGCTGTTTCACACATTTAAGCCACACGTTTCGTATGCATTCATTTTTCTACTTATTACGTGTGCGTGTAGGCTTATACATGCATGGAAAAGTAAACGAGGCATGCCGGATTTTACGGGATATTCACTTAGCCTATAGAAAAAGGGCTGTCACGTAAAGGCACACACCGCAACACGACCGTCTGGCCACAGCACGACGACCTACGCCACACGCCGGTGCACACCACAAAAAGTCAGCCTACGGCACAGCAAAAGTCTGGGTTGCTCCAGATAGACAAAGCCACTGGGGAGGTTTGCAGATAACAGCTTACGACAGGCAGATATATATAATCCGGTGTGTGTCAAATCCGTTGCTTTTTCGTGCTAGCATTGACGCCTGAGGTGCACCGGCGCTTCAACAGGGGACCCGTACCACGGATAACAAAGTTTGAATGGGGTTACCCCGCTGTGAGCAGCTCCTGATGTGCTCATTCAATAAAGATGACTCGCAGTCAACTCACACCCGATACAACGCTCCCTCAGCGCAGCAGCGCCGCCAGCGTCCCCTGCAGGAAATACATCCACCGCTGCGGCGTTTGGAACCCGTTACAACGGAAGGCGCTGAGGACGGAGATAGTTTGGGGCACCCTGCTTCCGGTGAGCGGAGACTCCTCCACACGTGACACGGTAATAAGAACGCTGGATAAACGCTCACAGAAATATGATACAGAGCGTACCCTGTTCCCCTGGCCATCTGCTCACGGGGATGTTCAGGCCTACCTCTGTTATATTTCATTCATGATCGCACCTGCCACCTTTTTGCTTGTCGTCAGGGGTTAATGGTCACCCTCCATAGGTACCATACATCGGTCTTTCCGATAACAGTAACCTCTAACTGGCAGAACCCCCTCATGAGCAACGCTTACTTCCTCCAGATGCTCCAGGCACCTAATAGTACCTCCGTACACACTCCGACACAAACAACGGCGCCTCCTGTAGCTTCTCCTACTTCTCCTGTGTGGGTTGGATCAGCGAGGAAGTACTAGCTTAGGGGCGTGAGAAAGGGGTTTCTGGTGGATCTCTAGGGAATAACTGGCTGTAACAAGAGTTTGATGAGGTTATGAGGTTCCTCATGGGGGCAGCACCGGACCAGCCCCTCGGTAGCAGCACATTAAGCTCTCCTGTATGTTTGTAGGGAGGCAGGGGCTTAGGGGGTACACCACGACCCTCTTTGTTGTCAGAACATCAAAAATTCAATATTTCTTTCCCGTGAAAATGTTCTTTAAATGAAGGTGCCAAATCTAACGAGACAAGACCGGTTGAGGAGGGATGTCAATGGCTGTGGGTACTCTCCCCTACCCAGTCCTCCAGAGTATGCCGGAACACAATATCCAAAGCCCATTCAAGGACAACGGGGAGGAACAGTTGGTGGCGACAGATCAATACATTTAGACCAAGTAGTCTAAGGGGGTGTGCGGGTCTATCAATCTCCAACTAGCAGTGTCGCCTGTCGGGAAAAGTCCTTACTATTCAGTGACTAGGGCTGGTACCCATACGACATGTGGCATAATGTCTAGTACACGCGTGGCACCAGTTAAGCTTGCACGTGGTAGTTGCTGCGGGGTAGTTGTATGGTAGTCCGCGCGCTGTGGGCGGTGGCTATGGTCCTATTACTCAGATCGTGGGCGGTAGCTTTGCTGCTATTACTCACATTGGGAGTGGAGGGTGGTTGTGTTGAGGTATGTTGGTGCCGCGAGCGACAAGCGCCCTCTGGTAACGGAGCTAGATCTGCGTTTCCAGCGCCACCAAGCGGCCTGCGTGACGTGTATACTCTGTGGCCCCTGTACTAGTCGCCCGCTTAGCCTGCGTATCGGTCCGGCTACAACCACACCTCCAGTTACTCAGTCTCTGCCTCTTTCCAACACCTACGTCCTTCCACAAACACCCACGTCTTGGTCCTTCCTCCGCTATCGTACATGTACTCCTCCTAGGCGGACCCTCTCTCTCTTTCTCTCTCCCTATCTCTCCTGGCCCTCTCCTTGTCCCTCCTACATGGACACTGGAGCTGGGGCTGCAGCCGGAGCCCAAGACGCCGCCTACAGCACTGGCCCTCCACGCCTCGCGCCTCTCCAACAGCCGCCAGCCGCGAACCAGCGATGATGCCTACGGACGGGGCGTCAGCCAATCGGAGCCGCCGCCCTGAGTCGACCGCGCTCCTGCTTCCGTCTGCTTACTCTCCAAGCACAGGCTTCACATTGATGCCATATCGGGATCGAACCTCTGGCTTTTGATTAGGCAAGAGTAGGATTTATCAGAAGTGAATATATCTGCCAGTTGAGTTTAAATCATAAGTACCAGATTCAATCCATCCTTTGAAGTAGTGGTTAAAGCAATGGTTAGTGCAAATAAAAGTGTGTAGTTACATCCTTTATACTCTAAAATCGTATGCAAGCTTATTTAGTTATAGTAGAATCTTGCTTCAGGACACCCCGTTTAAGGGGACGTCCTACCTAGGAGGACATCCTACCTAAGGGGACAATTTGTCCAGAATGGGAATTTGTCCCTCCATTAAGAGCTTATTTTAACCCGCTTAAGGGAGCCCCCTGTTTAAGGGGATACCCCGCTTAAGGGGTCACCCTAGTTACACAGATAGATATGAATGTGTGTATACATGTATACACTATTTGCGGAATCAGAGTGGAATTCCAAAAGTAAACAATTAAATGATCTGGATGTTATCCAGCTATTGGGTCAGCTATTTGCACCCAGGTAACCAGCCAGTTCCACATCTCGCCACTCGGCCAGCTGACATCAGGCTAAGAGATTACCCCAACCTCGCCTCGTCCCAACCTTCATTCAATGAGCAGCGAGCCAGGGGCCTGTTTGATATATTACGCATTGGTTCATGTATGCTTCTAGGGGTCCTAATTTGGTTCTCGTTGAACAGACAAGGATTGTACTTTCAAAGGACAAAAATATGGACGAATATTTGTAATGCCTTTCCAGTCTATTTAGTCCTCGTGTAGGAGACCTTCAGAGGTGTCCTTTCCGGAGCTTACTGGAGCCTAAAAACCGCTAAATAATGAGGAAAACGGAATGGAGCTTGTCTGGGGTTTGATAACCAGTCTTTCTACCAAACACCCCCATGAGGCACACAGGACAGACACCAACTTCATCCAAACATAGGATGGCTTTCATCTTTAATTATCCTACATAAGGATAGGGATCAGAGGCGTCTTGAATTAGTTTTGGTGGTCACGGGCGATGCAGGTGACGAGGTACCCGGCGATTTACGACAGTATTGACGACCTTACATCACCCCCTGGATAGTACAAGATCTACATATGATCTAGATGTATTAAAACATACACAGTTTCCGATTTCAGTCTCCATAATCAACATATAGGAATCTTCTTCACATACATGCACATGTAAATAAAGGACGTCTGTTGTATGTTTATCTATAGATTTTGAATACAATGACTTGAAACTTGTATATAAACATGCACGTAACCAGTAAAACCTGCATCGCTATTTTCCGGCAAAGAAGAAGGATACTTGTTCAGATAAAGACTTCAACATAAGACCTGATACTACACGATGAAACCATTGCAGAGCGCAGGGTAATCTTTTGTCAACAGATGCATACAGGCTGCCTGTTTATGTAAAATGTTGCCAGGAGTTCAAAGGGAAGGAACAGCTACAAATAAGAGATCACAGCCTTCTTAAATACCATGAGTACATTGGCTAAGTGCTGGGGCCAGAATCTCAGAGCATCTCCCCGATTGCACTCTCTGCCTCATTCTAACGATATCAATCGAATAGTTTCCAACTCATTGCACCATACCATCCTCTTAATATTTTGTTTGGTCAATTCCTTTGTTAACTTGGAAACTTCCATAAATTCTGACTAGTATTCTTGTTGTACATATATTATGTAAGATCAAGTTTTTCTTTCAATCTCTGGTGGGTTACACAGTTTCACAGATAGTTATGTATGTGTATTAGCGTATGCAGTTACATGTATATGTACCAATTATCGTATGATCACTCAGTCAGTTCTTTTGATTTGGCTTGAACTGTCTATGAATAGTTCCTTGTTGGTTGTGGTTTTCATTTAGAGTCTATGTATTTGGTTCCATACTACATAAAGTTACGTCATCTAACCACTAATACACAGTTCGAGCCACTGAATGCAATATCACTGTTACATAATGTTATAATATGCGATGTGCCTCTTTTCGCGGTAGCACCCTTCGAACCAGAATTATGAGGAACTTCACAATAGATTATTTCTAGCTGCCACTGCCATGCGCTGGATCTGCATATTAATACCGCGAACTACAATGTTTTAATAGGCAGGGTCGAGTCCTCTAATGTGAAGTAGATTATGATTGTTATTTGCAAGTACATTATTCCACCTCAAACGCTCAGTTCTTTTGGGAAAGTTATCTCCGAGCCACCCCCTATTAGTAAGAGGTGCAACATTTGAGAGTGTTTTACTGTGGATTTGAAACCACTTGTAGGTCCTGATGCAAATCATCTTAATGAAATCCATCGAATTATGTCTTGCAGCATTGCAGTAGATGCAGTCCCAGCACCATAGTACCTCGAGACAAGAGAAGTGTGTAGGCCTACTCATAGTGATTGAGTGTAACACATACTACGTGGGAGGAGACCAGGAAGTTCCTGTTCCTGTCATTAGGAACCTCAAGGTATTCTTGCTCGGAGAATTCTATCAGGGTTCCGTATGATTAAGGGAGAACCGACTTCTAACAACCCTCATCCCCTCACGTTAACACTAGACCCTTGCGAGAACACTCTTCCCCATCATAGCCATCGATCATCATGTAACCATAGACTCTTCAGGTAATACTAAACCTTCCTGGCAAGGCCCGTGGTCTTGGCCTGGTCGATTATGGTCAGTAACCTATATGAACTATAAAAGCCCATTTCCATTTGCTGACTATTTGGCACTGATGTGCAGTCGGGAAGCACCGATAGATTTTTGGATTACACTGACGACAGATTGGTGAATGGAAACGAGACCTGCAGAGAATGCTCACAGATTGATATTGCATATATTATGTATTAATGCCAATTAAATTTATTTGTACATAAAGTAGAAACAGTGCATACAATATACCCTCACTGATAAATTGGTGCCGATATATAGTCGGTAATACCAACGACAGCTTTTTAGGGGAACTCGATTCATCGGTGCCATCTTCGTCGGCCAATGAAAACGGGCTTTATGTGAGGCAACACAAATTGTAATGATGGCGCCGGCTCTCATTCCAGCCATTGACCTGTGAGCTATTTATGCCAATTCATAAATCTTTCAAAAGAAAACTAGTATTGGAAATAGTAGTATATAAAGCGCAATTTATTCAGTGCCAACATCCCGTAATAATTACCCCAACACAGGCAATAGGGTTGAGAGAACATTTATTATTCGATAAAGCGCTGATTCCACCTAGTAACCGAAACTTGCCGAAATGTAGATCGGGCTGGTTCGGGAAAAATAGTTTAAGCATAGCTAGGGATGGAACCGACTCCTTCTCCAGTAGGCTGTGTCCATCCATTTTTCGATTTCTTTTTAGTTTACTCTCTCGAGTTGATGCTAAAGGTTCAGCTACCCCTGCATCAGTTCGACTGTGTACATTTATTATGTTAAGGTCTCCAGTGAGCCATACCTCCTTATTTTGGAGTTCTTGTATTAAGCACCTTTTCTAGCTCATTCATAAAGTTGACTAGAGGGCCTCTCTGTGATCTGCAAATCATAATTATCATCATTGTTCAGCAACGCAATGAGTATAGTTTCTGTGTCATAGGTACTGATGCTTAGTTTTTCTAATTACGTGCCCAGTTCTCCAATTCCCCTTTGATATAACATGCAGCCCCGCATCCCATTCCCCCCCCCCCCCCCCCCCATCCGTGTCTTGTCCAAAGAGTATATGGTCCTCCCAGTATGTTAGAGCTTTGATAGCTTTATGTACTTTGGTAAACCAAGATTCAGTGGTACATAAAATGTTATCATTCTGAAATATGTTTTTGATTACCTCAAACCTTGCCAATACACTGCACACGTTGACATGTCTGAAGACAACTTGCGAAGACACGTCGTGTTAAAGGATTTATTTTAGCTTTTGATGGATCCTCACCGACAATAACAGACTTTCCGTTTGTAAAATTCCAATTTCGTCCTGCAATACTGCTGCTGATTTATAGGTGACAATGGAACTAGAGATCCTCCCTCTTGGTAAATCCCTTAATGTAGCTACGGCTGCCTGGGAAATCTCCTCCATCAAGGACCCAGAGCTCCCCACAGCGTCAGCTTTAAATCCAGCCGGGAGACACAGCCCCATTGGCGGTGGAGGGCGGGGGACGGTGTTCCATTACTCAACATCCAATGTAAATGGATTTTCTCTAAACCTCACTTGAGTGATTCCATTCATTTTTAGGGGCAGGAGATACAGCTACAAGGTATGCCATTATACAGTATTTAATTATGTGGTAAACTTTACAAGTTGTCATTTTGGGTAAGTCTCCTAAAAATCACAAAAGGGGTGTTTTGTGAAGATATATTATCTGTGTTTTCCACAGAATAAAAGGCTTACAATTAAACATAAGAATCCTTTAAGACATGGTGCTCTAATTTCCACGGTTGTCATGTGCCCCCCCCCCCCCCCCCCACCCACCCATCCTTCGTCTATACAAGTGGGGGTATCGGGTA
The DNA here is from genome assembly GCA_950022655.1 of Alentia gelatinosa. NCBI lineage: Eukaryota > Metazoa > Annelida > Polychaeta > Phyllodocida > Polynoidae > Alentia > Alentia gelatinosa. The sequence continues at coordinate 84,459,371 of OX465579.1, forward strand.
GACAGGTGGCCTGATAGTGAGGTACAGACTCATCGCCATCTGATTACCAGCTTCACGGAGCTACATGTCATGTCATCTCAAAGCCCTCAGGGAACATGTATTAATATGATCCGCCGTATAGCAAGTCATCATGTAATTGTATAGTCAGCTTCCTTGGCGGTGAGCCTTCTCAACTGCCAGCTTGACCTATGCTGCGGAAATCACTTGGATTGTCTGAAGGGCCGGCGCAAATATCAGAGATGAGACGTAGAATCGACGCCGGCTTGGAGGCCGGCAGGATGGCGACGAAAAGCCGACAGAAGGAGGTCAACTAATTTTCTTCTAGTCCTTCTCCTGTAGTCCGCCATTTTGAACGATATTTAGTCTTAGAGGACAGTAATGACCATCACAACCAATATAGTCAAGCGTGCACTCCCCGACACGCTACGACAAGGGTCCACGACAGAGAGAACGGACGCCCTTTCTTACGACAAGGACACGACAAGGCGCCGAGTGGTACTTTCTTGTTGGGGCTTGTCGTAACCTTGTCGTGGTCGGTGGACGCCCGCCTTAAGACGAGGCAATGACAGGGGAATTCTGGGTCGGAGTCTGTCGTAAGGCCCCACACCCACTTGCTGCGATTTCGCTTCCGACACGACCCAATAGGCCTTCTGACACATTTCCGTCTGTATCTCCGTTAATGTTTGAGCAATATTCACCATATTTTAATGAAACACTGATCAGGACCTGCTCGTTCTATATCCAATATTGTTTCTTGCCTTATTCACGCCAATGAAACGGTATTTTGGAACTCCCCAGAGACCTTGAACAATGGCCATGGCCGACACTATGTATTGTCCATGCCTTCTGCGTCCCTTAAAAGATGAATTATTTCCACTGAATAGATTAAGAATTTGTTACAATTGAATGGTGTTAATTGTTTGCCTGAGATTCGTGTTGACACACCTCTTCTATCGTGGTGTGTGTCATTCCGGCATACTCCGACACACTGCGACACAGTCAGGGCTACGATTTAAAAATCTTTGTTTTAGCCATATCGTAGCCGTGTCAGATTATGTAGGAAGCAGTGGGTATTTAAAAGAATATTCTAATTTGTTAACTGCACATGAGTATCTATTGCTCTATTGACAACGCCGTGAAGATACTGGCTTAACTTCCGCCAACGAGTACAGAGTCTCTCTAATCGTTGCTCGCAGGGAACTCTCCTCGCTTTGGGGTGTCATAACTTCACTAATTGCTGAACATTGTAGGTTATGTAGCATAGAGCCTGTACAATCCGTTCTCTCGCGTTACTGCAGCGCCACGCTTATGTGAAACAGGTCATTGGGGGACTGTGCTTCATGTTATTTGATTCCTGAACCTCCCCGCCGTTCTGTTGGAGCTTTCATTATTCATGGTTGGTGGGGGGCGGGGGCCACAGGTTTTGCGACATGAATCAGTCAAAAAAAGGTTCGCGCCTGCTCTCCGGTCGACTCAGATGGAGTTCCTCCCTTTTCACGAGTACAGGCTCTGAAACCTAACTTGTTTTTGGGTTGTTTTTTTTATATTTCAAAACAAAAGTTTCACGACAATAATGTTCGCCATGTAGTAGTAGCCTGGAAGCCTGGCCTATAGACCCTTTACACACTGGCGCCATCTTGTAATGGCCGCCTATGTAGGCGAATCGAAAACGAGACGAGCTCTCTCCACTCAGTTCTGAATATTGATAAAAATACTAGTGTTTCTCCAACTTGAAAGATGGAAATCGGTCTCACGTCTCAACTAATCGGCCGATTTGTATAAACAATGCATTGTTAGAAAGCTGAGGCTTGGGCCTGTCTGTTGGGATATATATGATATACCTGTGTTATGGATCAAATTTCCTGACATAGAATGAATATTGGAATTGTTGAAATGAAAAACATTAAAACATGTTACTTTCCTGTTTTCACAGCGATTTAATGAAAAATCTATCGCGATGACCTATAGAAATAACTATCCATGTTTGTGGATTTTTTTACCAAAATAATCTGGATGTTCAATCTATGACTGGAAATCTTAGACATAACACAGGCCTATGATATCATACCAACAAATAAGCCCAAGTCTTAGCTTTCTAACAATATTTTATTTATAAAGATCGGCCTGTTATTCATGACACAACAACGATTTACATTTTTATTTAACTCTGTGCCTATGGTACTGGCTTCCCTGCTGCAGCGCTTGCCTCACTCTGGAGTGCGGAAATTTCGCTGGTCTGCGGCTGAACATTATAGAAACCAGCGCAAACCGTTATCACGGCGACTGCCGCGCCACGCTAATGTGCAAGTGGTGAATTCACATTATAGACCAGGTAACAGGTTCCATTTTTTTGGTGCACTATGGGTAACGCCTCCATTTTTCTGTTGGATTGTGGGATTGCGCCACCTTGGCACTCTCCTAGCAGAGATCCAGTGCTCATAACATATGTGTTCACTCGGAGGGGCAGTCTAATCACGAGTGGATTCACATTATAAAGGGGTTAGATTCTTTAAAAAAAATAAGCAGCTGGATTGTCTTTGAAACTCCTTCAACAATTCCTATATTTCATAACTCATGATATGAGTTGTTTGACTTTTGTAACATTTGACAGTTGCCTTGTTTTGAATCTGAAATGTAAGCTGGTCCCTCCTGTCTTTAGTGGATACCCAGGGAACCAGCGTATGACGTCAGAGGGTCAGGGCAGAAATTAGTAGGCGCTAGCGCTGTGAAAGGTCTGCTGGGAGAGTGCCACCTTGGCAGACCACGAGTGCTTCTACCTGTTTGGGTTTGAGATATGTGTACTTTGTTTTGCGCACTGCATTTAATCTGGCTAATAAACCAGCGCAGAACAGTGTATTTCTCTTGGCCATTTCAAGCGGGAGATGTACACTGCACCACTCAAGCGCTGCAGTGTGGCCTGTTCTCATGAGACATTGGCGCGAGAGCTGGCATGACTGACAAGGTCGTGTGTGAGTGTTACGTAGAAACCCGTTACCAGTCCCTTATTTCATTTGGGCAGGGAACCAGTCTGCTAGTAGTAGGTGATCTTCCACAATTATAATCACACACAAGATTACATCACAAATGACTGGACAAGTCACATAATAAGATGGACAAAGTACAAGTAAAAAACTAACTTACATACAGGACAGTGGTTCATCTCTATAAGATAATCTAGCACTAGTATACATCACCAGCACCTTAAGTAGTAGGACTGAACCATTACTTAAGTTCCTCTTCATAGGTTAAAGCGTATGAGTGATTTCTTTCATTTTCATTTTAAAATAATCCACTTTCTCGGTTTGTTAAATACCTGGGGCCAGTTTGTCCCGATATCTATTTCCCAGATAAAGTGGAGAATATAAATATTTCTCCGTTCTCGGGTTTTTACTTTAAGGACTATTTTACCTTCATTCCGCATTCCATTGTAATCAACTTTTTATGGTGGTCAGGATCTTCACTTCATCACTTAATATACATTAGCAGATGGTTCAACCACCAAACATTTAACGGTCTTATTTTATTGCACAATACCAGCATATTCAATAATGGACACTAGTAGCATGTGTTTCACAAGTTGTATACTCGTATCCATATTTAACAGATACCGTATTTTACGGAACCGGAATAGCTTATGGTAAAATTCTTATTTCCAGAAGTAAAAATTAAGTGACCTAGAGCACAGATATCTGTTCTAGAAGGATGAGAGCATTCAGAGAGATGGATGTCTGGAGTATACATTACATGCGCTCTGGGACAGGTGCCCTGTCTGTGCACCCTATATGGGTTTCCATTTACCAACTTATGGTATCGACCCTGGTTGAATATTCGCCAACAAATTTGTCAGTATATTTTTCTAAATGAAAAGTGTAAAATGTCGCTGGCTTTTGACAGATTTCTCAGTGCCAAAAGCTTTTAAATTGTAAGTAGAAACGGGCTTTCATTAGCTGAGACCTCACGTGCACTAAGCAGGGTTTTGGCATAGATTGGCCGCCACCTCTGTCTACACTACGTTCCAACTAAGAGGTTGGTAACGTTAACCCATGGACGTGTCCACGGATTCTCACTCTCAGACCAAACCAGTTTGCCCTAAATAGGTTCTGGTATCCAAAATACTTGCAAAGAAATCTCCATATATTAATAAATTGATAAAGAACCTTATCTCTGTGGCCATTTTATTAAAAATACACATTAAAAGAAGATGAAAATAGCTAAAGTGAAGTTCCTTTACCCACTGCTATGGCATTAGATACCCGCTACCACGCAATGTCAAGGGCCCTCTCAATTCAACGTGACCAGAGCTAACGTAGTGTAGCTCGGGTGGCCAATGTAGGTTTTGGCATTGCACCTTTCCACTTGTACTGGACAAGTAAAAACACAGATCGCACAGCCGAGTGATAATAGGGGATTTGAGCGAATTTCTCACATTAAAATGAAAAAGGTTATTTGTCAACTCACAAAAAATACAAGAATACATCCCTCATTGGCTCTTGAGTGTAATCCTGTGGTAGTTTGATGTAATTCCATGTAATTTGCTCAGATTGGTTCCCCTGCTTTGACCTGTTAGCTCTGTTGACAGCCTGATCTCTCTAGTGTAAGAGTTACTTTTGATATATTTAGATGGCATATTTTTTGTGTACTTCTATCTGAATATTCATATTTTTGTGAATCATGATCTATGATCTATGTTTTGTCTATGTTTGGTGATAGTAACAAAAAAGTGGAATCACATCCCATCATCTTAGGGGATCTAAATCAAAGCTGTGGAAAGCTGTGAGAAATCAAATTTCTCTTCTTTTATAACTACCAAGGCCTTTGAGGTGCTACAGAGGTATGTATTACAAAAATGATGTATCCCAGAATTTGTGTTATGAAAATATTTTGGATAATTATGTGTTTCTGGCCCATATTAGATGACTTTGGTTTGAAGATGTCACTACTTGAACTGCTTGCTCCATGATGTGAGCCTAAGTATATTGAGTCAAGACATGAGTGAATATTATCCTATATGGAGTAGATTATGAGCCCAAATGAGGCTATTCTATATTATTTAAGGCCTTAAGCCATGGGCCCTGAGTTCAAGTATGTAAAAAGGGTGTACAAACAAGTAAAATCTGTGTCTGAATATTATTTCACCCTACTGAGTAAAGAAGTCTGTAGTTTTACCATATTCTACCATATGAGTATTATTAGCGACAAACCCAAGAGTATATTTAAAGCAGACTTGTTGTATTGACCCCAGAGTTTCAACAAGATTGTGTAGTTAACTGGTTATTGTTAAGGTGCTACCTATTCTGTATTTTCCAGTTCTCTACAATGGTTTATACAATGGTTGACACATGAATAAGAATTCACTTCGGTGGTTCACGACGAATATTTCTAAGAACATGTCACACAAGAAATAAATCATCTGTTATATCATGAGAGCTTCTGTTTTAATCATTGGCCGAGGTACACCACTACTCCATTAATTTTTCGATTGTTGGTGTTGTGCACCCACTGGGACCTGTTTAAGTGGATTTAAGGGATCGTTTTTTTGTTAAATAAGTGATATAAAGCCTTACAATCACACATCCGGGTTTCACGTGGGGATGCTCAACAGACGCTCGTACGTCATAACCTCCAGAAAATCACTAAAATGGCTCGTATTTTCGTATTTTCCTTTACGTGGAACAAAACAAACGGGAACTTAGATAATATCCGCCGAGAGATGAAAATAAAGTTCAATATCGGTATCGAGTTTTAGTTTTATGACAAGGGTGGCGCGGTTCTCAGCACCCTTGATATATATTTTTGGGGCATTCCTTTGTTTTCATTTTTCCAGTTCCAAATGAAAGACGACATTTGAGTTGACACCTGGTGAGGTGGCGACCATTTCCTGTAATTCTAAAGCCCCATTGAAATATGAAACCCATGTCACTTTCCCACCAGTTGAATGCAATGTTCTCAAAGTATTGTAAAGCACATCTATAACTTAAAAGGTACGGGTCGGCATGTTAGTTTTAACCTATAGTTGTCACAACGAATTACCCAGATGGCGCCATTTGAATTTATGGGATATCCTTTTACTTCATGATATGGCCTACCTATCACACAGTCCTAACAGAAAACGCATGGAGAACCTGTAATTCTCCCACTGGAGATCATGACCATCCGTAATCTCTTGCAGGAGATTACGAAAAATAAGTCCTTACCATACACAGCACAAATTTGGGCCTACAACGCACATGCTTCCATTGTAGTAATTGTTGAAATCTGCAGCAGAGCAAGATGAAGTTAGATAAGTACTTGAAATACGACTTAACCTCAGCGAACATTGATATAGAGCAGCAGAGTCAAATTACCTGCAGTCTAGGATGTACGACTTGAAATAATATCTTGCACCTATATCAGCTCTAGAAGCTGATTCCAAACACCACTTCACAGCTGTCCTGACAAATCACCTTTGTTTTTGTGTTTGCCTATTTACAAGGAAGAAATTCCAGTAACCATGAATATTTTATATTGCCTCTACTTTAACACAAAAAAACTATCTGGTATGCAAGAAACCATCGTAAGTCATAACATAACAAAGTATGAATTGTTTTTGAAATAAATGATTTATGATAAATACACAATATCAACTGGTTAAAGATACAAGCGGCCATAATCTCCCTGGGCTATGGACGCGTAGTAATACCCGGCGGCCTTGTAGATTACATTTGTAATTTATTAGGTTTAATGGACAGTCACCTGTCAAATCACCCTTTGGCCGCCGCCGGTGGCCGTTGAGTGTCTTGCCTCCTCCACTACACCGATTGCTATTAACTAGTATCTGAGAAAGGCCACCTTGTGGTCGCAGTGCGGGCGCTGTGCGATGCTCTTTTGTGGTCGTGAAGTCGGCCTAATGGAACATGCCCTTAAAAATCATAAAAAGCAAATATGCTCAGTTAATGAATCCAAAATAGAATATGAAGAGACGTCACGAGTTTGAGTCTGAGTTTATTTATGCCACACATTTTGTTGGCTCCATAATTTCACGAGTCGAAGATGAGTGACATTACGGAGCCAACAAAATGAGTGGCATAAATAAGCTCAAACTCAAACGAGTGGTGTCTGGATTTTATCCTATCCCTTTTCCATATTTTTTCAGTATCAGAAAGTAGTGGCATAAACAACACTTTATGTCACGCCTGTGAAATAAACAAATCCCATGTTAAGCCTATGGCGTTTTTTATTAGGGGTAGGATAAAACACCGCCTACCATGACTCAGAGCATACGTAAAGTGGAGCAAGCAGGTACAATTATCACCTGGGAGCAGTGTGGGGCTCTGTGTACGGGCCGCCTACATAGCCTTTATAACACTGGCGACCTTGGCGACCTTGAGTCGTGTATGATGTGTAATGCTACAGAACAGGCTAGCTTGTCTCAAACTCGGGGCGTCCTCAGCGCCCTGACCACCCGCATATATAGACAATGTTGACTGGTTTCAGATACAAGCGGCCGTATGCTCCTAGGAGTTGACGCGTAGTAATATCCGAGCGTATGCGAGGATATTGCACAGTCTAACCAGTCTATATTGTATTTATTATCCACCTTTTCTGGACAAGTGGCATGTCGATTTCAGTTCGTTTTAGTCATGCACTATTTTTCCATACGCACTATTTTTCCGTATGCGCCACCCGGAGCATACAACATATCTGTATGCGCCGGGTATGTCCATACAAACTCCCTATGTGTTTTCTATGGACACTTTGTATTAGGTGGATAATAAAAGGCCAGAGCCTCTGCCTGGTGATCCACTCACGCATTGCAGGTAGGAGAGTGAGCAGTAGGCTATACTGACCACAACAAGAAAACATGGTAACTAATACAATATATGCACCATATCTATGTATTATCGTAAAACTGGATGAGGTTTAATCTTGTCCACCGTATTCCACGACTGGATTTTGGCATGGTGACTTCATGAGGCGAAGCCGAGTGAAGTTCGGAGCCAAAACTTCAGGAGTGGAATGCGGTGGCCAAGATTAAACGAATCAGGTTTTGATTTTATCCTGCCCTATCTCCTCGATTTCGGAATATTACGTGATAACAGTGCTGTATGCCACTAGTGGCATATATTAATGAGGAAGCAACTGAGAGTGTGTTGGTGGATCCAGGAAGCTCGGATAAATGAGTCCGGAGTTTATTACATAATTATGACAAGAAAAAATTACGGAGGTGAAGAACAATGGCGTCATTTGTACATAGAGGTGGTGGCGGAAGTGCCGGGTCTACCTGGTCAGGTGTGAGACCAGGGGTTCGAAGGTGGTGATACCTGGTGAGTTGTTCTGACATATAATATAAACCCTTACGCCTTCTGGTGTAAGGTATACATATTAATGAGGAAGCAACTGAGAGTGTGTTGGTGGATCCAGGAAGCTCGGATAAATGAGTCCAAACCCAAGTTATTTATACAAACTTAATTTATACGAAATTCTGCGATCCTTTATCAATTTGCTCTCAGTAGATTCTGACAAGTACAATAAAACCGCCCAGGACTTCCAGTCCCCGATACGTTTTACTTCATGTATCGGTATACCTATTGATACCAAAAATGTAGCCCCGCCTCTACGAAGACTGTGAGGGCTGTATCTTCCAACCAGACCAACATTGAGAGATAACTCTTTTAACCTACGATAAAATACATGGTATGGATAAGGCTTGATAAGTTTAGACCTAGGATCAAGAAACAGAGGATCCTTAGGAGATAATGGAAATAAGTCAAATATCTTAGATAACCATCTCACAGGACATAAGGGTGTATTTGAACGATTTATAGGTAATTGTAACGTTCTGTCCTTAAACTGGATAGTTTTAGATGATTCTATACACAAAAGAATACCATAAGATGTAAATTTGATACAATCCCTTGTCAACATATGTGAGGACATAGTAACATGTGACTTTCTCAGTAGGGCTCTAAAGGAAAGTGTCACTGCTCCCCAGAAAATTAAGTCATCTGACTTAGACATATCCAATTGGTTGAAGATAGTCAATAATTGTTTGGGATAAAAAGGGGTAGCAGGTGACTGAATATTGCCCAGTACTCGTTTTATACCTAACAAGGTCATCTTGATTTTAAAACAAGATTTGTCTACATGGGGCACATCAAAATAATTATGAAGGGCCCAAATCGAACTTAGATAATTTATAATAGAAACATATTTCAATGTTTTGGTGAGAAAGGATAAATATAAACATATAGTATCGACACTTGCTGGGAGTGGATGAAAGTTATAATCATCACAGAATTGGATAAATCGTCGCCACTGTGATTTCCGAGCCAGCCAAGTATTGACCGACCAGCCTTGAACCTGAAATTCAAGACAATCTGTCCTGATCTCTTCGATGGTTCCTGAAAGAACAACAGAGGATACTGTCGTCAATCAATCGGTCCAGAATAGCATGATAGTGAGGATCAGATGCCCTGGATAATGAGTCGGCTAATGTGTTATCATCAGATCTTATATAATGTGTACGAACATGAATATTGTTGAGGGCAATGATCCAAAATAATTCACGGATCCATGCCATTGCAGAAATATTTGAACTTCTGCCTGTGCGGATCATACTGATAACTTGTGTATTATCAATATATAAGTGCAAGATTTTATTTTTAAATACTTTGCACCAGCGAGTGATAGCACGAACCACGGGCCAGAGTTCCATTACATTGATATTCTGGTCAAAATGATCAAAAACGGGTGAAATATCAGAATGTGGACAAGTAATACATGGGTCATTCCACATACCAAACAAGAAATCGCTATCGGTATGAGCTCCGAAGCCTGACATGGAAGAGTCCGTATAACAAACACAATGATCAAAAGTGAAATCAGGAATGAACGAACGTCCATTAAAAATTGAAATAAAGCATTCCCACCATTTTAAGTCTGAAATGATGGAATCATTGATATGGATTCTACGCTTACCGTGTTGTTCTTTCAAACATTGATAAAGTCTGCGCATAAAGGTTCTACCTCCATGAACGATAACGGCGCAGTGTGCGAGAAAACCCACTGTACTCTCAAATTTCTTAAATGAAACCCAATTCTTGGAAAGAATTTCGGCCACAAGATTCCTTGCCATTATGAGTTTTTCTTCTGGTAAGGAAATTTCAAAAGTACAAAAGTCGATGAATGTACCTAAAAACTTAACTTTTTGACTTGGTTTAGAGGTTTTTTCCTTATTGACTACAAATCCTAAGAATTCTAACGTTGATATTAGTTTCTTTTGAAACCATTCACATTGTTTAAAGTCAATGCCACAAACAAAGAAGTCATCCAGATAATTTACACAAGTGAGAATTGAGAAAATTGCGATAAATCTCACCACAAAATCAGAAATACAGTTAAAAATGTAGGGGCTAGAGCGTCCCCCAAAACATAGTCGATGGTCTAAGAAGATACATGTGTCTTCCTCTGGCAATGTCCAACGAAATCCTTGTAGGGTATGATGCTTAGGAGCAACGTGTACTGAGCGGTAGGCTGCTTTGATATCCGTGACTGCTCCGTAGCCGTTACGTGTGATTACCTCAGTGGCAGAGTCAATACTGTTATAACGGAATTTTAAGGCGGTTCCATCCATATGAGTATTTACACTTGTGCCAATGGGTCTACGACAATCCGTTATAGGACGCATGCCGCCGTCCTTTTTAGACACGGCACCCATAGAGTGTATACACTGGGGAAAAGTTTTGGCTCTGGATATTTTACCTGAGGCTAACTCTTCTTTTACAGTACTACTCATCTTGGTTTCATTGGTCTCAATATGTATGGATCTATAATTGTCACAATCATATGAATTAACAAATCCATCATCCACAATTGAAAATCCACGACAAATCCCAGTTAAACAATAAAGGTCTTGTGGTGAATAGTTATCCATAAGAAAAATAGCTGAAGCCCAAGAACATGGTTTTAACTGTATAGGGCTCCCATTTAGGAGATATGAACAACTACATGAATTCCTGCATTCTAGGGAGACCGGTATATGAGTGTTACCGTCAATACAAATACAAAACCAATAGCGATCAGCAAGAACATGTTTTTGACAATAATCATTATCACAACAGTGATCTAAAGAGACAAATTCGTTATCAAAACAATAGTCACTGTCTTCAGAAACAACAATATCAAAATTGAAACTGTTTCCCCTTTTTGTAACCGTACATTTTGTAGGGGTATGATCATTATTTTCTGGCTGATTTGTTGTAAGTTTCTCCAATCCGGTAGATACTTCTGGAACAAAATTGCTTTCACCCTCGCCTTCTAGATTAGTATTATTTTTAATATCACAATCCAATTCAAGACTTACATCGGGAGCAATATAACCATGATCATATATGGGGACGATAATTTTGTCAACAATATCGCTAGGTGTATCTACGGAATCACCCACAACCGGGGCCTCATCCTATTTTGCAATTTTGAGTTTGCGTATGACTTCGCATTCTGATCGGGGATGTTCGCCTTCGCAAACGATGCATTTGTGATCAAATCTGCATGAAGTAGAGGAACAGTTGTTATCTTGATAGGTAATGCAAAAACGATTTTTTGATCGGTCACTTTTACCTTTTGGGTTCTTTTGAGGTTGTTTAGTAGAAGTACGAACCTTTTGTTTCTCTACTCCCCTTGTGCCATCTACCCCCAGAAACCTAGTTGACAATTCAGGATCAACTCCTAAAAATAGACCTTCACCCAGTGCCAGTTTTTTCCGGCAGGCCTCATCATACTTACATAAGGCTTGTGTAGTATATGTACGATTTTCGGCCTTTTCTGCCAAATAACAAACATGTTTGAGATATTTTGAGATGTCACGACCTTCCTCATATAACTCTAAGCACAATGAGATAGAAGAAAAAACAAGCATTTCAAAAGACATAGTCTTGGAGCGATCAGTTTTGTCAATAAATCTTTTTAGGGAAAACTTACGAAGTCTCTTTTTTTCTTGTTTTCGAGAGAGTTTTTTCGGAGTAATCCTAGAAGACTGTGATTTCTCCGAATGTTTGTGCTTTCGTTTCTTTCGGCGATGGGTATCTGTATAATCCGAATCGCTTGTATCTGTAGACGATGATGAATCACTGGAAGAACTTGTGGTATCATCAGTCTCTGAATCCGAAATAGTAGCAGTTCCAGGTTTTAGTTGCTCAACTCGTTTGAGCAGTTTGGTAGATCTAGAAGTTTTATCTGTATCGGAGAGGTCTGATCCTCGGTCTACACGGTGTCGGTTTCGATCAGCTGTTCTCCGGTCACGGTCAGTGGTGGGGCCTTGAGTATGGTCATGCCTCGTTGATCCGCTGCTATGCGCCTCGCTACCCGTCACGCCTCGTTGTCCCGTCTTTGGGCGAGCTCCTTCTCCCAGAGATAATTCACCCATTTTGGCTAGAATGGAATTCAATGAAGACTCAATACCTTGTAGTCTGCCAGATACTTGATGAAACTCGTCCTTGACTTGAGTTTTAAGTATCGCAGGATTAACCTCTTCATTTTCGTCTCTCTCTGCCCATAGTCCATCGCGTGGCTGGACATCCTCGCCTTCAACGCCGCCTGTAGCCATTTGTGTATCCAACTTTTGAACCACAAAAATTCCAGTCTTAGAGTCCTCAATAAGTCGCCTGCATTGCTTGCCCGTAGGTTTATAGTGTGAGGAAGAACACGTACGGCAAAATCGTAGTCTTTGTGGCATATCAGCCGTGATGGATGCCGATAAAAAAATCAAAATTACGGAGGTGAAGAACAATGGCGTCATTTGTACATAGAGGTGGTGGCGGAAGTGCCGGGTCTACCTGGTCAGGTGTGAGACCAGGGGTTCGAAGGTGGTGATACCTGGTGAGTTGTTCTGACATATAATATAAACCCTTACGCCTTCTGGTGTAAGGTATACATAAAACTCCGTATGCCAGTCAGCGTGGCATACGGAAACCCAATGTTAAGCCTATAGGATTTTATATTAGGGGTAGGATAAATCTGTGTACCTGTATCTGTGTATCTCTATTTACACAGGAAAGTCTTACTGCATTGTGTATGTATTCTAATGAATTCACAAGGCCAAGTGAGAGAAAGGGTCTAGTGCAGTGAGCCATAGCAGGTGGATCAAGGTTGTACTGGTCCTGTACAGGTTATTTGTGTGGAGAGGGGATGGTGGGTGGGAGGAGGTAGGTATATGCTCTGTGTATTATATTACTTTCTATGTATCTGTATGTGTTTCTGTGTATCTTTATCTGTCTGTGTATCCCTCTGTGTCAGTGTTGTATCTCTGTGTATGTGAGTGTCTGTCAGTGTGTGACTGTGTGTCTGTATGTATTTCTGTCAATCTCAGTGACTGTTTATCTATGTGTCTATATACATACACACTGCACTCAATTCATGTTCTATAAGATTTACCTTCCATGGCCCACCTGTATGTTCCAGGGTCCCACACTCTGAACTGACCACCATTGCCTGGCTGGCTGGCTCCTATATATACCACAGAGCGCCGACTGCGACATGGGGACGGGGTGAGCGGCGTGAGTCAGGTGCACACAACACACACCCTTTCACCGTGTGAGAGAGCAGCTTTAAGCACTCGCATCGCACAAGCTCACTCTCTCGCCAAGGTGTCCTGTTTAAAGTTATTTCTTATGGAAGTGGTATTAGTTTCCTCATGTAGGCACACAAGAGATATGAAGTGTTACTCAGCGTGTATAGTGTATTGTGCACGTGCTTTAGTCTACTTCATCCGTGGGGCACCTTTCGAGGTTCAGTAGTAGTTTAACAATGTTGAATTCTACTTTTGAATGATTTGTAAGAGTGAGATAGGAACATCTGCCCGGAGGCAGAAGTGGTCCTGTAAAATGTGCTGGAAGAGTGTTGCCCCTTCTTTCTATAGTATAAGAAGCATAATACTAGATAGTAATGTATAGTAGAATATCTGTGATGCATAGTTTATTCTCATCCTTGACTTGATATCAACTATCATGATTCTTTGCTTTTCTGTGACTACATCTCACTGATCATATAGAACTACCATTATCTCCTTACACCATAAACAATTTCTTAATCTCTGCTCCCTTAGTCTGTCTTAATACACGCAAGACAAATTATCATCACGCCGGTGATATAATTTGAATAATGCAGCTTGTGAATCAATCTCGTTGGCATTGCATCAGACGCAATGTTTATTTATGTTTTGTATGATCAACAAAGACCAGAGATATATCAGACAATGCACAAATATGGGCAGGTGGTTTCACTCATATCAATTATTTAGAAATATCATTTAGTATTATTGAGTGCAAGGCGTTGAAACCTGTCCCTTGACATAAAATCTGAATTATTGATAAAGAATGTCCGAGTATATTGCTTTTTCATTTGAAATATCTTTAACCCTTTCCCGGCAGGAGGATGCCTCAAGGTATTCCCGCGGCTACGACAGGAGAACGCCTCCAGGCGCTCCCGCGGCTACGGCAGGAGAATGCCTCCAGGCATTCCCGCGGCTTTCTCATACAGATCTTATAAATAGTGAGTCTACTGCTAGATGACCATTTTTGTTAATTTATTTATAAATTCTCCGCTGGTTCAAAGTGAATCATATTTCGTATGAACAAACCTCAGAGAGTGTATATTGCCCTGATCTAAGTCCCCGTCCATAGATTAAATGCTGAAAGCCTCTAATAAATCATTTTGAAAAGTCAAGTCAAGGATGAGAATAAACTTTGCATCACAGATATTCTACTATACATTCTACTATTCAAAAATTAATATCTAAGTCCCACCATGTCCGAAATGCACATTATATATATCAGAAGAAAGCTGAGAAAGTCTCCAATCATACATTTTAAGTTAAAACATTAAAAAAAGATTTTCGAAATCCTGTCTTTCCCAGAGCCCCTTTCTCATACAGATCTTATAAATAGTGAGTCTACTGCTAGATGACCATTTTTGTTAATTTATTTATAAATTCTCCGCTGGTTCAAATTGAATCATATTTCGTATAAACAAACCTCAGAGAGTGTAGATTGCCCTGATCTAAGTACCCGTCCATAGATTGAATGCTGAAAGCCTCAATAAATCATACACAAATTATATATCAGAAGAAAGATAAGGATCCGTAGTTTATGAATATTAATGTCTCCAGACGTAGATCCTAAATGACTTTCTGAATCGTGTCTGGCCCAGATCCGCACTCCCCTACCAAACCTATAGTAAAGTATAGAGCGTGCATCTTAATATTTTGATTGCTTGGTCTCGAATCAACCAAAACAGACAATATTATAATATCATGAAGCACAAACCTTGGAGTCCATAGAATGTAAATATATACTTTCTTGTGGTTAATTCTAATGTATAAACCCTATCCAAGCTGATTCATTAAACCTTATAATAAATTCGAATGAACCAGCAGGCCGACTGCGTAATGTCCAAGGTTAAATATGAATTAATTCAGAACTCATCTAACCTGGACAATATTTACATACAAACAAAGCTTAGAGTCTGTAGAATATGAATATATATATATATATATATATATATATATATATATATATATATATATATATATATATATATATTACTAATCATTATTCTAAAGTTTAAACCAGGTGCGAGCTGATTTCTAATGACAGCTCGACCACCCTAGCTACATATTATAAAAAATGGCGGATCGAGCTAGGCCAGAATTCAACGTGCGTAATGCACATCTTAATATATTAATATCTTGGTCTCTTCTCGTCCAAATTTGATAAAATTCATATGGGAACAAACCTTGGAGTCCATAGAATGTCCACATATACTTTACCATGGTTAATATTATTCTTTAAACCCTGTCCGATATGATTTAGAAAAGCTGCTGTAAGATTCAATTGAACCAGCAGGCCGACTGCGTAATACCCAAGGATAAATATGAATTCTTAATTCTGAACTCGTCTAGCCTGGACAATATTTACATAGAAACAAACCTTACAGTATGTAGAATATGAATATATATATATTTTCTATTATTATTCTAAAGTTTAAACCTGGTGCAAGTTGATTTCGTATTATAACTTGACAACAGTGACATGGCTTCCCATAGATTCAACCTTATATCTAGCCAGTACTCTATAGAGGATTCGCTGATCTTATTTACAAAAGGTTAGGTTGATTCCACTGTGTCAAGTCTGATACCCTTGTATAGCAGCTGATCAGACGAATATGATATGAATATGATGCCGGTTTCATTCTACACTGTTAATGCCATAAGATGATATAAATGGCAATTTTGTGGGTTGTCAAATCAACTTGTAGCAGACAGTCTAGCAGACAGGCTCAAAGATCCGAAGTTATCACCGTATTAACCGTACCTGCTTCTTGTAGGTACAAGCCTTACATCAAATGTGCTGGGCTCCATTTATGTTGTTAATCCGCTATTTGATGAAGGGAAATGATTTTACACAGCGTCCATTGCATAGAGGAATCTGCTTAGCCATCCAGATTGACACTGTGACTCCCGCCCCCGCCAACGGTTTTGCTTTGGTGCGCTAGTTTAAACTTTCGCTATTGCTTAGATCACCTTAGGAGTCTTTTTATTTCGTAATACTTTAGAATAGTGTAGGTAGGGATCATATCTTAATTTGGATGTGGGTTTTATCGACGTAAACATCTATATATATCTATATATATATATATATATATATATATATATATATATATATATATATATATATATTGATGGGAACAAATCTGCTACAGGAGTATGTATGGCCTGGGATAGGCGGACACCATGGACGATTATTTTTTTCATCGCTGCTTATTTTGGGCCAACTTCGGTTCAAATTTCACATATTCAACAGTTGTTTTTATTCACAAAATACATATACACATCAAGCTACAGAACTTCTGCTCATCATAATGGTCATCGTTTATTCATAAATAATCAATTCGTGGAGAAAATAGCGAAATTCTACCACTACCACCTTCAAAACAAGGGATGCACACCGGTCATGACAAAAGAGGCCTGCCGCTGAAACATCCACTTTGAAATCTCCTGCTGCCGTATTATAGGTGAACGTCGTTAGTGGTGCTGCCGTAGGATTGCCACCCCGGGTGAGGGGTGCGGCCGTTGAAGGGTTAAGGACACTTTCTTGAAATAGTCGTTAATTTCTTTGATATCCACTGGGGTCAATTCAGAGATGCATACAAAAATAACTCACTTATCAAACTCGGATACAACAAAGTAATTTATCATGAATAACTTTTATGCTTTTGTATCGCACAAAAGCTCTGAAGTATGAATCACATTTCTGAGCAAAACTCGGATACAACAAAGTATTTTACTGAGTGAATTGACATTTCTGCCCAGTGAAGAACGAAATTTGGGAAAGTTGGGATGTGTCATTGTCATCTGTAGGTTCTTTGATATAATTTTCTTTTTATTCACAAACACGAGAACTATAGAGGTTTTTTAATGTCTTAGGATGTAAATGCAAACCCCCTAAGTATTATAACAAAAAAGTAGATATGTGATTGTAAGGCTCTATATCACTTAATGGAACTCACCGTATATGGAAAATAGTTAACAGCTGTGAGAAATATGAAATGACAGATTTGTGCTGTTGAGGGAGCAGGTGCATTGCCCGGATGGTGATTGCAGCCTGGAAACTATTGCCCTTGATTAACAAAGCTGCCGCTAGGGGAGTGGTGATAAATTCCAGACCGTCGCTCCCTTCCTTCCCACTAGGTATTGTTGGTTCACTCTGCTTACTTCAATAAGCGTAGCTGTTTTTAGATCAATATATCTTTCTTATTAACGCCTTGAACTATTACTGCGGATCAGGAGTCTATTTGGAAATGACCAGTTCATACCGGAAATGTTATTTCATGTCATATATTTTTTAATGAGAAGTTGATTTAAGTGCATTACTCAGTTCTGCTCTGTGCTGTTAGTTACTGTAACTGGGCCAAGGAAAACACCCAAACGAATATGAAAATCAAAATCAGTTACCCTAATTTCACAGGCCTAATTTCATCCCCAGTTAAGACCTGAGACACTGACAATGGAAACCCACGATTCGCTCTCATCTTCTTGAAGGACTCAGTAGATATCGCTTAATTCTGTATCTTACAAGCTAATTGTGGGTCCATTTAGGATCCGTAAGAAACCCGATCACCATAATCTGACCAAATCACTAGAGAAGGTGAGAGATGCACTCCACTACTAATTACTGCCTGTTTATTAAGACAGCATTCAGAAAATTCATCAAAAGTGATCAGATCGGAACCGGAAGCCGGTCTTTTGATGGTACCGGTGTGTCATTAGCGCGCTGGTTCTTAGCGTTATGATATAAATGGAAAAACAACCGAGGCCGATACTTGGGAACGCCAATGTTCTCAATGTTTACTCCCTGAAAACCTATGCTACAGAAAGGATATACGCAGCAAAATCTTTGCACAATATCGAGGTTCTAACGCATTTCCATTATTCCCGGTACCCCTACTCAATATCAAAATAAAGGTTGCATGCTGTATAAATCGGGAGCAGTTTAGAGTATTCTGCAGGGAAAAGCACTCCCACGTGTGAAATACTTAACAGAAAATTGTGAAATTTTGGAATTTGGAACTAACATATATCTAGACACTTCTGCACTGAAAATATGGGGGGTTTTTCTAAACCAAGTTTAAGTGTCTCAAATCAATCATTTCATAGTTTGACTTAGGAACACGCTTACAAAATGTAATGTTGTTCTGTGTATATTTTAAAGAATTATTCATATTCATTTTATATTTCCTGATTTCAGTGTTAATGGGATGTTCAACTAAGTATAAACGTCTTTGAGAGTCACAAAAAGGTGATCATGGTGCCGATGAACTTAACGATGCACCAGTGCAACGATGATATCAAAATATATCATACACTGCACGAAAAGTACCGCTTTACATATGTATCCGAAACGCGTCTAACAGTAGGATTGTGCATCTAGAAGTTGGACCTGTAATCCGTCTCGTAGACGCCTTATCTAGTGGCGTATATACATGTCCAGGTGCAGTCTTATATACGTCACATATACGCCTGATTCCGTTGTATATACACCAACATCCAAAGGTTCCGATCTTTGCAACTTGGGGACACTACTGGTAGCATATTCCATTTGCCATTAACCATCCAAGTCTGTTTTATATGAAAAATGCAATCTTATATTACCAATTTATTTTATAAAGTCTTTATAAAACCTGATTGAGTATAAATTGATTAATTACACATGCATTAACCTGCATTAAGTTGTTTTTTTACTGTTTTTCTGATATTTTATTTAAATTTAAAACACCATTTCAATGTGTGGACAGTCAGCCTTACTATATAATCGCCTCCCCCCAGTGTCTCTGGGTGACAGAGTCCTCCTCCCGACTCTGACTCCGACTCCGACCCCGCCTTGTTAGAAGTAGTGTGAATGCCGCAGCCACCCTCACAGCCATCCGCCCAGCCGCCCGCCCGCCCTCAGGACTGAAATCATCTTACACAAGGCCAGCGGCTGCTAATCCGACACCATAACACCTCGCGGCGGGCAGCGGCGGGCATGGGCGGGCGATGGGGGGTGGGGGAGGGTTTCCCACTGAGTCAACCTGTACAAACGCGGCCAGCGGCGGGCAGTGGGCGGTGGGCGGCGGGCAGTGGGGGGCTTCTCACTGAGGCTGGCTGGGGGTGGCGTGGGGTGGTGGGGTTTTTTTTTTTGGTATCACATATACACCTGGCGTATATATATTGCACAGAGTATGTTTTAACTTAAATACGCCAGGCGTGAAAGACAGCCAAGTCGCGCGCGTCTACATATGGAAACTGTCTCATAGATGCCCGAAACGCAGACGCGTATGAGAGGTGTATACAAGTATAAACAAGCCACGATACAGCCGATACGTGCGTTATCGTGATGGCGTATATATATGTAAAATAGTGCTTTTCGTGCAGTGATAATACTGAGAATATTGCATGGATGATTCTTTACATGTACGCAATGTATATAGAAAATATTGTCACATCACTTTTCGGGTACTAAAAAATCTAATTTGAAACACGTGACTTTATCTGAATCATGATTCTGATATAAAACTGTGTAGTGTAAGATCTTCTTAGGCCGATGTCCACTGGTTAACTTCTCTGTTAACTCCTTGTACGCAATAATTCATTCAATATAGATATCCCTAGCTCGAAGATATCATATGCATTCATCCTTACCATTCTCAGTCTTATAAGCTAGATAGTTGTTTTATCGTTTCTTGATTTAAAAGTAGAGCTTTGCTTGCGATGTTGTAGCCATTGGAGTAAAATAACCTCACATACCATCCGACTAGAGTTAAAATGTGAGAAAATCATTCTTGATAATTCCTTTTAATCAAGTTCTACCTCGGATGTCAGTAATTCATAAACCTCAACAGCAATTGGTTCTCTCTCTCAGACTTTTATTTATACTGGCCGCACTCAACAATAAACATCGCTGGTTTCAATGTGCCAACAGTCTTATCATACAAGCATTGTTAACCCAATTTCATGTAGTCGTTAACAGTATATAAAACACATTTGCAGAAGGCTCACGAAGTAACATCAGGTCACAGTGTCTATCATGGTTAACAGGAGACAAGACTATCACATCACCTCATCATTATCCTTTTGCCAAGAAATTCAAATTAATAACTTAATAACATAAGGGACGACAATCAAATAAAGTTTCTCTATATATATGTGACTTATAGAATTTTGTTATTTAGAACAATCCTCATTTGTTTTTCAAACTCTTCATAAGTAGACAAGTTCCTAATGCAAGGTTGAAGATCGTTCCAATTTGAAGGGCCATAATAATTCAGGGAATTTAGATAAAATGGACAGTTTGGGGTGTTCTGTTTAATAATAATGGCTTCACTGGATCTTGTGACCTTTTGTCTTATTACTTGCAAGTTTGAGTTTGTACTAGCATTGTACATGTGACAACTAACATGAAAATCTCTACGGTCAGTTAGGAAAGGCAACTGCAGGCTCCTATGAATTATAATTCTTGACACATCATTTTTAGTCCTTAGTATTATTCGTAAAGCGCTGTTTTGTAGCACTTGGAAATACAGCAAATATCAATGCTGGAATCTACTAGTATCTGATGCATCTGATCAATTTTAGACCATAGACTTCTAGAATTAAAAAGTACAATTTTCAGTCCCCCTTTGTTATGGCATAATTAATTCATATTAAAAGATCATGTAAGCGACAAAACAGCCCCCATTCTCATCAACACAGACAAGCCCGTGAACAGCATACCTTCAGAGCACAACTTACCACTAAGTACATACAAAATGAGTAACAGATAGCAAATTTTCACAGGGCTCTGCTTCGGCATCTTAGGCCACAGAGTTTCTCTCAATAAATGCTAAACTAGCTCCTTATATAATAAGAGATCATTAATACATAATAAATTTAATCTAAATTACCTTATGTTATAATCGCTAAGTGATTCATTTCAAGTCCTCCTTGTAACAGATTTCATTCGCTAGACCAACTTAGATTAGTACTCAAACCTTCAATTTCAATAAACTAGATGTTTCAGTCCTGAATTGACAATCCATTGTTCAGTTCACAGTTCTTGAATGGTTCTAGTCACCACAGTGATCATTCCTATTTTATTCTAGTGTCCAATAATAAGATTGTGCGATTACTCCGTATATTCTCCCTATAAGAATCAGTTTGCACTGAGCAGTCTTTTCTCCACAACACAATCTTCGCAGGGCGTCCCTACTCCAGGTAGAATAAGGCCTCCCACAGCGTGAAAACCCGTGATTTACATACGGATACGTAAGGCGTATATATCTATCATTTTGCGTAAATAGTCCTTCTTGCCATTGTGTATATTCTTTCTCTCTAGACTTATACCTGTACCCATGTTGCAGTCACATATAAATCATATATAAGCCTGATTCTGTTATATTTACACCAATAATTCCGATTTCCACAACTAAGGGACACTACTATTGCTTTATTCCATTTGCCATTAGTCATCAAAGTCCATTGTATATAAAAGACCCAATGTTATATCTTCAGTTTCTATTATAAAATCGTTCTAAAACTCTATTATCTTTTCATTAATTGCATATGATAAACAGAGCATTCTTTTGCTTTTTATCATTTTTTGAATATATTTTTCTTTAAAACACCACTCTTCTGTAGGGTTCTTGATATGGGCCTTTATAAACCTTAGGAGTCTAAGGTTATAGTCAAGGTCTGATCAGATCTCACCCTACCGCCACCAACATCACCACCTCCGCCACCACCACCAACACCTATACTGCCGCCGCCGCTATCACATCCGCTGCTTTCACACCCGTCACTTCCTGTTGGCACACAGGCATGTGCTGTGTAGGCACAGGACTAAGGGTAATCCTTCCAAACACACTAGGGGGAAAAACACCAAACATATATAGTATGTATACGACCAGCGTATACATATCATGCACAGGATATTTCCTCTCATATATGCCTGATGGCAAATACAACCATTATGCTTCCGTATACATGTATACGCCGCATGCGCTGGCATGAAATATGGACGTATGTATACATATGAAAACATGTCAATGTACGTCTGATACATGCATTTACACGATGGCGTATATATGAAAAAAGTGGGGGTTTGCCCGTCCTACCTGATTCAGACATTTTAGAAATTTCTGTCTACTATTTCTCCACCTCCTCCCAGATCGTTCGCAGTGCTAGCGCTTGCTAATCTCTGCTTCAACCCAATGCTGGTTCCCGGGGTATCAACTAAAGAGAGTGGGGACCAGCTAAAATTTCAGATTCCAAACAGGACAACTGTCAAAAGTTATGAAACTCAAACAACTCATGTACTATGAGTTCTGAACTATGGAAATTGTTAAATGAGATCCATAGACAATCCACTTGTTTCTTTTTCAGATTTAAACCTCTTCATAATGTGAATTCACATTTGATTAGACTGCTCCTTCGAGTGAGCACATGGGTCTTGTTGACTGTCACGTGTAGTAGCTAAGGCCTAATCTTATAGGCTAGCTAACCCAGTGACAAGAAAAGAGAATTTAGAATATCTTCTATACTAAATGAAGAAGACAGATAACCATACACAGTATTACTATCTGTTGTGAATAGTAAGCTGAATGAATGACTCCAAGGCCTTGTCCCGTTACAAGCTTTATTGCAGATGGTGTTACAATGTGCTGCGCTGACAGGACTGACTCGAGTACGTCAAAATAAGGATTATATGCTGGCTCTGTGCCTTCCACGTGGATGCGACCTGTATTGATCGTAACCAAGGGGGGTCACCTCACGCGGCGTGCCACGCAGCCAGCTTGGTCCATTAGGCCGAGGGATATAATCTGTATGTTTTACATACCAATATTTTTGATCGTGACACTATCCCCGGGTGAAACGGAAAACTCACTCAGATGAGTTATTGAAATGCGAATTATGATAAAATAAGGTGATGTCAAAGAACAAGTATGATTACGAATTAATGAGCTCTGGTAGAGATATTGATAAGCTTAGCTGGCGCAAAGAGGTGAGATAAATTTTGATTAAATCTTGATGCGATCTTGATAATTAGAAAATAAAGTGGCGTGGAGACGGCACATTACTTGGTATTATGAAATGTTACGTAACCATCCCCAGGATGAGTGTGGAACCACTCTGATGGTTCTACTGATAAAGGGAGAATGATACAAGTATATAAGGCTTAACACAAAAATTATATATGCTATATACAAGAAAAGTGAATTGGCATGTCTGAATGACACGTGACAATGAAGCGCTCATGTGTGAAGTTAAAGTTATGGGCATGGCATGTTGTCATGAGTCTTTGTTCTTGTTCACAGTTTGGCAATCCAGGTCCACGGCTTGGTCTGCGGTGGGCGCACCAGCGGCACAGACCAGGTTCTCACAGCTGGGAGCTGGCAGCCACGGAGGTGTTGGTGTCGCGTGTCAGCGGAGGTGTTGACGCTCGGTGTCAGCATCTGTACGCTCAGCCCCGGGATGTCACTGCAGGAGTGAGAACAAACAGTTGTGAACAAACAAAGCGCATGTGGGTGTGACCAAACAGAGCGCATGCGGGTGTGACAGCCTGCCTGTGGCAGTGCCATAACACAAACAATGGGTGACAAGTTAATCTGGACTGGGCTGGGGGGGTATATAAGCGGCAGTCTGACAGTTCATGATACGTAACAACGATATGCATCAACAGAGGACAGATGATTATGTGGTGTGTGATAAGTGTATGTGATGTTCGTTGTAATAGTGAGTGTATCAACTTTACCTGACTCAAGGGTTGAGCTGCTTCAGTTACTGATGGTAAGTGGACCTCATGGGACCTGCCTTGGACTGTGATGATGATGGGGCCAGACCATTGAATTGAGAGCATTCTCCATAGGCAAGGGAAGAGGGTGGTGGAGCGTATGGAGGGAGCATTGGTCAGGGTAAAGATGTTTGTTTGGTGGTCACAAATCACGAAATAGCAGCAACTACTTGACCTAATGTACATAGAAGGTATGGAAAGTTTTAGATTGGATAGACCTAGACATTTGGCAAAGGCAGGAGGCAGTGTCATAATGTATGCCAGCGTGACACTGGCAAAAGATATCTCGAGATTACCCGATTTCTCATTTGCAACCAAAGATATTGAAATACTCACCTGTGAATTTAAGGCACCCAATCATAAAAGTATGTTAATAATGTCAGTCTACCGCCCGCCCCGCGCCAACCATGATATTGCATACAGGAAGCTATCTGAGATTATTGGTAGTGACTGCTTCTCTGGCCATGAATACTGGATCCTCGGTGACATGAATGTCAATATAAATTTTCACAGGAGTGCTAAGTTCAAGTCAATGAAAGGGTTCTTAGATGAACATAACCTCTGCTATGTTAAGACTCACGATACGTATATATGTCAAAGTTCGGCACATCAAGGATTGACCATGTGTACACAAATGCTAGCCACTTATCTCTATCAGGTAATTGCAACTGTTACATTAGTGACCACGTCCCAATCTTTGCGATAAAAAAATTCAATAAACCGCCGGTCAGCAAGCAAATTATCACTGGTAGAAGTTATAAAAACCTTGACAATGCGGACCTAAATGAACATATGAGACTTTTTTATCCTGATGCCCTCCTGCCTCCTGAAAGTTTCTTCCAACTTTGGCTGAATCACTTGTGTGCCTTCCTGAATGTGACTTGCCCAGTCCAAACTTTCTCTATCCTACAACGTGATGGACTTGATCTACCATGGTCAACACAGCGGAAAATACAAAGAAGGGCTAGTTTGTTGCCTAAATGTCTGAATCAAGTCAACCAAGCTGCGAGGCTGGAGTGTCGCCGGTTGGCAAGACAGATAAACCATGAAATAAAACTAGCCAAATCCGAAAAAATTAAGATGAATTTAACTGCTAATCTAAAGAGTCCAAAGAAGTTTTGGCGCGAAGTTAAAAGCTTCTGGTCTCCATCCCCTAGTGGCACTAGCTTCCATATCCAAAATACTCAGGGTGAAATCATAGATCCTCTTACCCTACCTGAAATCCTGAATCAGCATTAATAGCAATAAATCCAAAATTCTCTGGTTCCCCTCTGGGGGGCCGAGGCCAGATTTACCGACTTGTACAATTCAAAACCTACCGTTGGAGCGAGTAGATAATTACGGCTATTTGGGAGTCCAGATCGACTCTAAGTTGACATTTAAGGGTTACTTTGAAACGCTCTGTCAGGATGTATCGCTAAGGCTTATCCGTTTTTGTAAATTACGCCCGTACATGAATGTTAAAACAGCTGTAATTCTGGCAAAGTCAATGATCTTGACAAAGTTGGAATACAGGGACTTTATTGCGGTGACCTTGTCTGAAACTCAACGCTCTCAGTTACAGGTTCTGATGAATGACACTCTGAGGACCTGCTTTAATGTTAAACATAGAGACCGCTTACCTGTAAAGGACCTTCATATGAGGGCAAACCTTGATTGTCTCAAGGTGAGACGTGCACGCCATCTTTTGGCCCTGGTACATTGGTGGGCCACTGACGATGATAACCTGATAGTTGAGTCAGCACGAGTTACCAGAAGCATGAGTAAGATAAAGATTAAAGTCAAATGCCCTATAAAGGATCTATATAGGCGCACTCCACTTTACTACGGTGTACAACTTTGGGACGCTCTTGACAAAGAGATACAGTCGAATATGTAGGGCCTCATAACTTTTTTTCTAATAAAGATAACGACTTCATTCTTTTGCCATATATATATATACCCAACACAGGTAGACTATTTCTACCTTTTTCCTGACCCTATGTGCCCTCTGTCGAAGAGTGAACACACCACCGCTAGACTGACTTAACCCCTACACATCCAACACTAACAGATAACACTTATATCCTGTGTTGCTATGGTATCTAGGTATATAGGGGAAACTGCTGTAATATATGTTGTCACTGGTTCTTGACGGATCACCTTTGTGAATCCAGGGGATTTGTACCTGTGCATTTATGATACCTTTTAAGTTTCATCTATGGGCTTATATTCTTTATATCTCAATTGTTTTTTTATATTGGCAATGGTCTTTTTATACACTCAGGAAGAGATCTACAAAAAAATATCTTTCACACATTGAAATTATACAGTTGATATTCGAATCTGAGTTTATGAAATATTTTTAAAATAGTCAAAATGGTTTCTTGTCTATATATACGTTTGCGCACCTCTTATGTCATGGCATGTGTCAGTACCATGGGCACCTTTTTATTCCCACTCTGACACACTGCGACACACTCTATATCAGTGATGGGTACCAGGATTCTAAGACAGTCAAGTTACTTATTGGTGTAGGAAAAATTCTGAAATCACACAAAATTAAACATGGCTGAGGAGTCTGGGAAGAATGTTCTAGGATGAACTGGCAGTATCCTGATTTGGATTGAGGGTTTGCCAGGTTCAAGGATCACTGCAACATTACTTTTGGAGGCCCACTATCAGGGAAAACTGAAGTACACAAAGTGAACTATATAATGACCTACATAGGTGACAGAGGCAGGGAATTATTTTCAACATCCACATTTGCTCCAGTGAGTGATGACACTCCAGCTGAGAAAGACACATTTGCAGGCATTTACGTGAAATACGAAGCTTATGTTAAACCACAGCGTGAGATCATGCAGGCCACTGTACGTTTCAACAACCCAAAACAGCTAGCCACAGATTGTTTTGATGATTTTGTCACTGAACTAAAAATACTAGTCCGAGGATATGACTATGGAATTCTACAAGATCGCATGATCAGGGACGCAATAGTTCTCTGGTCAAGGCACCTGGAGGAACAAAAGCTGTGTCTGGAGAAAGGAGATGACCCAACACTCAAAGGTGCAATCAAGATCAGACAAGATGACAAATCCTCTTGAGAATCGCTATCGATAGGAGGCAGTGAAGACACTAAAATCCATGCAGAGAACTACAAAGGTACAGAGAGGATACCACACTGCTATGTGTTTGGAAAGGAGTTGTTAGTCAAAAGTGATCACAGACTACTACAAGCTATCTTCTCCAAGCCCCTGTTGGCAGCACCAATACACCTACAGAACATGATGCTGAAGTTACAGCACTATGATCTGAGGGTGAAGTATGTGCCAGGAAACAAATACCGATGGGAGATGCAGTGAGCCAGGCAAACCTGCCCACAGCCAAAGAAGAGATTGAGATGGCAGCAGTGAATATGATCGTTTTCATCGCAGTATCATCAAGGAAGTATAAGAACTTTCAACTGAAAACAGCTGATGAGCTACACAATATCTACCACACTGTCCTGAAAGGATGGCCAGAGAACAAAGAGAATATAACAACAAACGTCAGAGAGTTCTGGAAGATAAGGGATGAGCTAACTGTATATGATGGAATCATGTACAAAGGAATGAGAGTGGTTGTGCCACCAAGAATAAGGAAGGAAATCTTGGATCAAATCCATGAGAGTCATCAAGGCATCTTCAAGTGCAAAGAAAGAGCAAGAGAAACTCTCTATTGGCCAGGAATGACCTTACAGATTGAAGATCTAGTGTCTGATTGTGTGTTATGCAATGAACCTTTTGCAAAACCAGCAAATGAAGGAGAGGCTGAAACCAGCACCAACACCTGAGTTACCTTGGGAACAGATAGGAACTGACACCTTTGAGCTCAATGGGAAGAGCAATCTCTTAACAATAGATTACTTCTCCAAGTTTATTGAAGTGGTTAAGCTCAAGAATACATCATCCAAATCAATGATAAGACACTGAAGTGCCAACTATCATCACATGGCATCCCTACAACAGTGAGGAGCGACAACGGTCCCCATTATTCCTCAAGTCTGTTCAACAAGTTCAATGAAGATTGGGACATAACCCATGTAACATCATCACCACATGACCCCCAATCAAATGGAGAAGCGGAAAAAGCAGTACAGACAGTGAAAAGGATATGGAAGAAATCAGAGGACAAATATCTAGCCCTTCTCAACTACAATACCACCCTGTTAGCATGTGGTATGTCACCTGCCCAAATAAGCATGAGCAGAAGACTAATAAACAAGATCCCTATCCATAAGGAGCTACTCACCCTATGACATGGAGGAACTAAGAATGGGAATGACAGAGGACTAAGTGAAGTCTAGACATGATGAAAAACACCCAAATGAACTTCCTGATCTACTACCTGGGGACCCAGTGCGTATGGAACCTCTGCCTGGAACCAAGAAATGGAAAGCTGCAATAGTGCTAGCAAAGCATAGTACACCGAGGTCATACATAGTTCAACATGAAGGAAGAAAGTACAATAGGAGACAATTGCATCTGTCCACACTTGAAGCACATGCAAAGTCACCAACATCAAAACAAGCAGCACCCAACAAGGATTCAGCAACACCCAACAAGCGCAGTGTCAACAAGGATGTGGTGACTCCAGACTAGCGTAGGTTCAAGGAGGCAATCACTTTTCCTGAACATGACAAACCACCAGAAATGCTTGCAGCAGAACAAAATGGTAGGCAAGTATCAACTCCAATGAAGAAAGTCCACACTCCAACAAAGAAAGTACCAACTCCAATGAAGAAAGTCCCCACTCCAACAAAGAATGTGCAGATTCCTAAAAGAAAACTAAGGAGTGCACCTGTTGTTGAGCCAATCAGCACCCCACCCACAGAGGTGTCTGCATCATCAGCAAAGACTACCAGGTCTGGCAGGGGAATGATAACCCCACTGTGCTATAGGCCTAAGTGAGATGGTTACTGGAGAACTCAACCCGAAACCAACTCGACCCGTAATTGACAGGAGAACTCGACCTGTTTTGGAGAACTCGACCCGTGATTTACAGCCAGTTATAAATAATGAAAAAATGGAAGGACCAGTTCCTAGGGACAGTGACTGTGTGAGGGTTAGGGTTAGGGAAAGGGTTAGGAATAGGGATAGGGATAGGGATAGCATTGGGTTAGGGTAAGAGTTAGGGATAGGGTTAGGGATAGGGTTAGGGATAGGGATAGGATAGAGTTAGGGTTAGGGTTAGGATAGGGTTATGGATAGGGTTAGGGTTATATGTATTAGATTTTAGGGTTAGGGTTAGGGTTAGGGTCAGGGTATGGGATAGGGTTAGGGATAGGATAGGGTTAGGGTCAGGGTATGGGATAGGGTTAGGGATAGGATAGGGTTAGGGTTAGGGTTAGGGATAGGGTTAGGGATAGGGTTAGGGATAAGGTTAGGATAGGGTTAGGATATGGTTAGGGTTATATGTATTAGATTTTAGGGTTAGGGTTAGGGTTAGGGATAGGGTTAGGGTTAGGGTCAGGGTATGGGATAGGGTTAGGGTTAGGGTTAGGATAGGGATAGGGTTATGGATAGGATAGGGTTAGAGTATGGGTTAGGGTTAGGGATATGGATAGGGTTGGGTTAGGGATAGGGTTGCGTTAGGATAGGGTTAGGGTTAGGGATAGGGTTAGGGTTAGGGATAGGACTAGGGTTAGGGATAGGGATAGGATTAGGGTTAGGGATAGGGTTAGGGTTAGGGTTAGGGTTAGGGTTAGGGTTAGGGATAGGAATAGGGTTAGGGTTATATGTATTAAATTTTCTATGTTTCATTTATTACCTTGAGATTTGTCAGTACCATATGGACACTCAAAACTCTTATTATTGCTCACATTTTCGGCAAAATTTGAAGCCAAGGTAATATTAATAGTAATGATACTTCCAAAGTATTCTAGTTCATATATATCCATATTTGCATCTATAAGATACTCGAGTTCAGTGCCAAAAAAAACGGTTTGAGTTTCTTGTGGGTCGAGTCCTGTTTACTGGTCAAGTTCGTTGCGGGTCAAGTTTTTTACGGGTCGAGTTTGTTGCGGGTTGAGTTCTCCAGTACTCAGTGAGATCTAGTCTCACAAGCATGAGTGACGTCATAGGGCAGAATAATCTCTTGTCACTCTTGCGTAGGTGTCAGGGAGTCTACCTGTGCCTACTAGTTTATCATTTTAAGAAACAATAAACTATTATTTTTTGTTTTGTTTTTCTCTATGAAGCTGATTGAAGCTCAAAAGAAAAAAACTATTATTCACGAAATAGTCAATGATACATTAACATTTTTTTGGTGCTATAAGATTTTATTTTTCTTCTTTTTTTGTTTTCCTACTATAACAGCATATAATAGCAAATATAATCACTGACTATTATCCAAGAAACCTAC
This sequence comes from Alentia gelatinosa, assembly GCA_950022655.1. NCBI lineage: Eukaryota > Metazoa > Annelida > Polychaeta > Phyllodocida > Polynoidae > Alentia > Alentia gelatinosa. The sequence goes on from OX465579.1 coordinate 84,490,093, forward strand.
AGATCTGACTCTCATGGATCAAATCACATGACACATCATGTGACATTGCTATTTTCCAAAAAAGGTGCCTGCTGTAGCAGGGTCGTTTATGCAGCCAATGCCTGCTGTACAATGGTGGTCAGAGAAATTGGGTGCTGCAGGGAAAGGGTTAAAACTTGTTTTATATCGTTACTGTTTCTCGATACATTGAGGTTTTTCTTTTTATCTAAAAAGAAAAGATTTTATTTTTCTTCTTTTTTTGTTTACCTACTATAACAGCATATGATAGCAAATATAATCACTGACTATTATCCAAGAAACCTACAGATTTGACTCTCATGGATCAAATCCATGAGAGTTTTGGAGAACTCGACCTGTGAACTCGACCCATAAATTTGAAAAGAGAACTCGACCTGTTTTGGAGAACTCGACCCGTGATTTAGAGCCAGTTATAAATGATGAAAAAATGGAAGGACCAGTTCCTAGGGACGGTGTCTGTGTGAGGGTTAGGGTTAGGGATAGGGTTAGGAATAAGGATAGGGATAGGGTTAGAGATAGGGATAGGATAGTGTTAGGGTTAGGGTTAGGAATCGGGTTAGGGATAGGGTTAGGGATAGGGTTAGGGATAGGGATAGGGTTAGGGTTATATGTATTAGATTTTAGGGTTAGGGTTAGGGGTAGGGTCAGGGTATGGGATAGGGTAAGGGTTAGGGTTAGGGTCAGGGATAGGGATAAGGTTATGGATGGGATAGGTTTAGGGTTAGGGTTAGGGTTAGGGTTAGGGTTAGGGTTAGGGATAGGGATAGGGATAGGGATAGGGTTAGGGTTAGGGTTAGTGATAGGGTTAGGGTTAGGGATAGGGTTAGGGTTTGGGTTAGGGTTAGGGTTAGGGTTAGGGATAGGGCTAGGGATAGGGAAAGGTTAGGGTTAAGGTAAGGGATAGGCATAGGGTTAGGGATAGGGTTGGAGATAGGGTTAGGGATAGGGTTAGGGTTAGGGTTAGGGTTAGGGATAGGGTTAGGGTTAGGGTTAGGGTTAGAGTTAGGGTTAGGGATAGGGTAAGGGTTAGGGTTAGGGATAGGGTTGGGGAAAGGGTTAGGGATAGGGTTAGGGATAGGGTTAGGGATAGGGTTAGGGATAGGGATAGGATAGGGTTAGGGTAGGGTTAGGGATAGGGTTAGGGATAGGGTTAGGAATAGGGATAGGGATAGGGTTATATGTATTAGATTTTAGGGTTAGGGTTAGGGATAGGATAGTGTTAGGGTATGGGTTAGGGTTAGGGTTAGGGTTAGCGATAGGGATAGGGTTGGGTTAGGATAGGGTTAGGGTTAGGGATAGGGTTAGGGTTAGGGATAGAAATAGGGATAGGGATAGGGTTAGGGTTAGGGATAGGGTTAGGGATAGGGTTAGGGTTAGGGATAGGAATAGGGATAGGGATAGGATTAGGGTACGGATAGGGTTAGGGTTAGGGTTAGGGTTAGGGATAGGGTTAGGGTTAGGGATAGGAATAGGGTTAGGGTTATATGTATTAAATTTTCCATGTTTCATTTATTACCTTGAGATTTGTCAGTGCCGAATGGACACCCAAACTCTTATTATCGCTCACATTTTCGGCAAAATTTGAAGCCAAGGTAATATAAATAATGATACCTCCAAAGTATTCTAGTTCATATATCCATATTTGCATCTATAAGATACTCGAGTTCAGTGCCGGAAAAAACAGTTCGAGTTCGTTGCGGGTCGAGTCCTGTTTACAGGTCAAGTTCGTTGCCGGTCAAGTTTTTTACGGGTCAAGTTCGTTGCCGGTCAAGTTCTCCAGTATTCAGTGAGATCTAGTCTCACAAGCATGAGTGACGTCATAGGGCAGAATAATCCCTTGTCACTCTTGCGTAGGTGTCAGGCAGTCTACCTGTGCCTACTAGTTTATCACTTTAAGAAACAGTAAAGTTTGTTATTTTTCTTGTTTTTTTCTCTATGAAGCTGATTGAAGCTCAAAAGAAAAAAAACTGTTATTCACGAAATAGTCAACGATACATTAACATTTTTTGTTTGTTTTCCTACTATAACAGAATATGGTAGCAAATATAATCACTGACTATTATCCAAGAAACATACAGATCTGAACTTGTTAGTATTTAAGTTGTTTATGACATGTTCCAGCATAAAGAAAATGTTATTTTCTTATAGAGAAAGGGAGCTGTTGTATATTGATCACTTAGTGGCGGGCATCTGGTGTGCGCACCTGAAAATAAACACTTTTGTATCTAGGTCACATTCAGTGTCTGGTCCACATTACATAACATGGGTTATAGGCTGCTCTAAAAACTTCTATGTCTCTGGAACTGTTCGTTGCGAGGAATATCTACATCTTTTTCCATATTTTTTCCTTAACCCTTTAAGGACAGCCACCTATGGCAGAACTACACACTTAAGGAGGCTTACTATTGACTATGTACAGTTCTAGGTGATGGGGCATTGTCCTCTGAACTCAAAATTTGAAGGTTTATCACATGATGTAATTTGTTATCCTCAATATTTTTATTTCTATAATTCAGATTTCAAAAATATGTTACACCTACATTCTGTGCAAATTTCAAATTTATTGTTGAAATATTTCCTTTTCAAAAACAATTCTATGAATATCCAGAAAATGATGCCTAAAGGCATCATCTGTCCCCAGCCGGTTGATGCCTTAGGGCAGCATCCGTCCTTACGGGGTTAAGTCTTGAATATGATATAGTACAAGCGTCAAAAGGAAGGACAACATGTTAGAGAGGGGAAAAAAGAGACAAACCATTACAGAGGTTGTTTTACAGAGCTCTGTCCTCATCATCACGTCTTGCGAAATGAAATGTAGTTAATGACTGAGCCTTTAAGCCTAATAGATGGAGACATGACTCACGATAACCGCCTGTTCCAAAACCACACCCTAACCCTTGCTAACCCACACACAGGTACCAGCAACAGACGTCATCCTCATCACAATTTACAGCCCTGGCATGCAGGTTGTGAACCCCGTGTGGGTTGTCACGCCAGCCTCTGTCGCATGCGCCGTGCATCATTCCGGAAAAGGAAAGGGAGAATCTGTCGGAGCGGTCTTGTCGCCATGGTTTTAAATAAGGTGCACTGGCTTTGCTCCCAAGATGGATTGTTTTCTTTCAGTTCCGCCATCGAAGCCGTGGGTGCACACGACCAAATCCCGGGGGAAATTGCAGCAACAGGAGAAGACACTGATTTGTTTGCAGCGCTTTGACAGTCCTTCCGGCGGCCAACATGTCTAGAGATGTATTGGATAGGTTTAAAGAGTCTCCTGTCCTTGGGCAAAAAGGAAATACAATGATATCATATTGAGCTAAACTGTTAAAGTTTATCTACATGTTTTTGGCAATAGTCTAGAAACCTCTTCAGCACATAATCGTGTTTTAAATACAATTAAAAAATGTTGATGAATCCAAAATATTGTAAATATACATACTTCCCCGCAAGCCCCAAGTGACCCTTTACAACTTACCTAGCTATATCAGTTATATGTTGGCTTATGCATGTGACATCAAGTTGGATGTTACATACCAACAAATTCAAAAACAAAATTGATCTTGAGAAATTTACATGCTCGATCGACAACAGTAACCACAATTTTTTTTTTTTAGCAAAACTTTTATTTCACTTCGTACTCTACATAGGGTATGGGACATAACACTTTCTATGCTAAGGGGCAAGCCTGTTATCATCTAAACCCAGATTCGGTTGTTTAATCACATAATATGACACTTCAACCTTGATATGATCATTTGTTTTAACTAACAAATAATGTTAAATAATAAGAATATTCTCTGCAAGTTTCCGGTTTATTGATTTATTGATTGACCCTACACTGGTGAATGCTTCGGAGCATTACTCGCCGTGAATGTGTTAATGGGTCTTTCTGAGGCTGTGTGTATTTCTTGTTGTGATGCCAAATGTCATCTTTGCAGTGTTTGAAATTACCTTGACAAAGGTTTCAGTATTAGTAAGTAGGAACAAATAGTATGTTCATCATTGATGAATGAGTGTGCAATTATAAATTTATATCAAATTGAAAGGTTTGGATTACATTCAGTATATGGATCATTTTATTTTATTTTATTTTATTTTTTTATTCAGATTAAATATGATTAGGTACAATCATCTTCAGTAGACGCTCTTCCTTGGACCGATCCAAAAACATACATATAAAACTATACACTGTGTGGACAATACAATACTTTACAGGTGCAGTTCCAGATACACGACATTCATATCTTGCAAATATAAATATATGCTTATTTTGAGTAGGTCATTTGACTCTACTCCAATTATATTCAATAACTTCATGTTAGTTTCTTCTATGTTTTAATACCTTGATACAATATCTATTGCAATGAATGACAGTATCTGTATTCAGAGAATATACATTACAGAGCATACAATACAGGACAAGACAAGGTTAGACAGAACATAGACTAGCACAGTACAGAATTCACATCCAGGTTGCGTTGTTAGTCTTCAGAGATGCAGAAAAGAAAGCATTTTATAAGACATGTGGTCTCCATCATTATGTAACCCACTTGCACCCAGTCAACATGCCTTTTCTTGAACTGCCAGAGTCCAGGATCCAGATATTTCAAGCATCAGTAGTTCAGTCAGGTACTTGAGTGATTAGTCGTGGTCATTTGGGCACGCTTCTAAGACACTGAAAAACTGGCATCGTGCTCCTTTCCCAGTATCACAGTGAGTAGCACGCAGAAAGTGAAGGGATAGTGTTTTTTCCAGTACGCTGGAAGCCTATATGTGACCACTCTAACCCTTAGGCAACATATACATCTGGATTTTGTTTTATTGTCTCCATTTTCCCTAACTGCAACCCCCCCCCTCCCAATCTGCAGAGTGTTTTCCATTGCCTGCTTCCAAAGTATGCCATGTTGTGCTAAAGTAAGGAAATGTACCCCAAGTCTATTTGGGATTTCCATAAATGGTTTGATTTGATCTTTATCAGTAGCTGCACCTCTGTGGTGAAGTTGGTCAGGTTCTTTACCCGAGTATAAAAGAAGGGAATGTTTGCAAGGATAATACATATGCATTCACGCTGACAGCTCCATTTGATGACCTTCACATTGCTTCGTCTGTACTTTAAGTAAAAATTGGTCCTTGATATGCAAATAGCAGAATTTTCAAGACAAAATTTTCTTTGTACAGGTTGTCCATGCTATCAGACATTGCAAATTTGTTTATACCTTTTTTGGGGCCCGAGGGCTAAAGCTGTTGTTGACACATTGAGGAAAAATAACACCCTCTTTCTGACTGTTTATGTTTGGGAAACTCTTCTTTACTTTCAAAGCTGATTTGTTTTCTTTTTAAAGTCACGGAATACCTTTTTCCATCCTACAACCGTTTTTTCTATAGTAGACTCAACCCTCACTTAATAACAACCAGCCTTTGAAACAAGGTATGCTTAGTTCCAGGAGATGATGTATAAACCTGTGGGGCTTTATGCCTGTGTTAACCTAACAGGTCCTCACTCCAGATAGCTTGGTTAAGGCCCAACTGTTTGGACTGACACCCCCAGCATTTGAACTGTCCCCTGTCTTTGTTTGCACTGACCCCCTGAGAGAGTATATAAGCAGCGATGTGCAGAAAGGAATCACTCAGGCGTAAACATCTCCAGGCTGCTGAGCATTCCCACCACTACAGTGAGGAGGCTGGAACACCATAAGACTCTAGACTACAGAGGCCTATACTAAGGATATGACTTCTCCACAAGCTACTATCATCCCAGCACTAGTGGAAACAAGGAACAGAGATTGATGACTGATACCGCACCTCTTCAGAAAATGATTGAAAGTAGTATCAGGAACACTGATATACTGTGAGTACAGCTACAAACAAGAGGACTAATATCATTTAAACTCCACAAAAGTGAATGCGGTTGTATGTCGTTGAGAATTGCTATGTAACTGTATACTGTATTATAGAATTACTATGTTGTTGCTCGTGTATGGTGGCCGTACGCCGAGGTTTGTCTAACTGTCGTACTCACCAAGGCCGTAGGCAGAGGTGAGTACGACAGTTAGACAAACCGAGGTGTATGGTCACCATACACGAGCGACAATGTCGTAATTCTATTATTATATGCCTTCAAATGTCTTAAACAATAAGAAAATACCTTTTTTTGACCGTAAATCGCCATAACGTCACACTCGACTGTTCGACAAAGACGTCAAATACACTGTCATACTTGTTGTTATATCCCAGAGTCCTTAGCGGCAGCTCGCTACACTCGCCTATCTGAGTTTTGCTTGCCGCATCATTGGCGCCATACACAGTATCTACGGTTCGGAGATTGACCGACCGTAGTTACCCGGAATCACTTTTTACATCACCAATCGTATAACTACTGTCTTGTATATGAATAAATGGAACGGAAGATCGGCTTCGGAGAGTGAAGTTAACGTTTTCTAGTTACCATGGCGCCTTGGTTCGTAGTGTCTCAATTCGCGTGTTGCGGTACGTCTTACACGCGCAACGTAACGAGTTATCACGTGTATTGACCAAATATCGAAGCAACTAACACATAGCTTTAAGCTGAGACCATTAAAATAGCTGAAATATGCGAGATTGAACGATGAAAACACTCGACGTAAAGTTACGCGGGCGTGACAGTACGGCCGCCGATGACGTCAGTGTCAGGATTTCCCAGAGCGTAGGGAAACCCTGATAATGACGTCACACCTATACGGCCGCCTTTGTTGACGCCTGCTCGGCGAGGGTCGGTGTTGATATCGATCAAATACGCCGATTTAAGCAATTTTAACGGTATCAGGTGAATTCTATAGTTAGTTGCCTCGATGTTTGGTCAATACATGTGATAACTCGTTGCGTTGCGCGTGTAAGATGTATTGGAACACGCGAAGTGAAGGGATCTGCCATTTGCAATTTTTCTGCCAAGAATCATGTTGTCGGCCTCTCGACCAATCAGATTGCGTTATTTTTCAAAGCACTCCGTATGTCGTGCAAAGCACTCCGTATGTCGTGCAAAGCACTCCGTATGTCAATTCCAAAGACGATGCGTACCAAGCTAGACAGAGTATCATGGTTATATGATATTATTACTATATCCCTAGGAGCAGTCAGTATTGATAGATAGTTTGTGCATAGGTATATAATAATATAATATATGTTATGAATACATATCTGTGTATGGTTGTCTTCTTCGTTAAGAATAGACAATATACCAAATTCTCTTATTGTGTCAATGTGTTAGCTAGTCTATAAGATTAGAGATCTAAGGAGACATTTAATATGGATGATCCCCTTGAAAGGTGAATATTTCTTGTCGATAAACACTGCAGCTTTAAAAAAACATGAATTGGTTCCCAAAAGAGTTTTATGATTTAGAAAAAAATGTTCAGTGAGGATTTGAACTCTCATCTTTATAGGATATATACCCCTGCCGACACTCTGCCTCGAGACTACTCAGATTGACTTCTTTTTTTTTTTTTTAATTTTTATTGAGTCGGTTCGCAAATATACATTCGCGCTCTACCACCTTCCCAGTAACAAACAAGATACCGGTACACAATAATGCATTTCGACTTTTGATACATATTGTGACAAACAGTATTAGATATTAGTTTCTCATAGTAGTTCATCAATTAAATACGATATACATCTAGATCGTGGGACTACCTTAAAATGTGTCATAAATAATAGTGACCGTATAACTTCTAACATTTATGGGATGAGATGAGTTAAGACGAAGGTCGAAGTCAGCATGTAGACCATGGTTATAGTGGTACAGCCCCTTCTAATCACAAGGGTTCGTTCTTTCAAGGTGCTCTGCTAGAGCCTTCTTAAAGGCTTGCTTCGTGTCCGTGACATGTAGAGAGACCGTCTAAGGGGAGCTAAATCGAGGTGCTAAAGATGCTAAGACGGACATGTAAAGTTTAAATTTCTATATATGTTGGAGCTATAATGTTTTATATCTAGCAAACATAATTTTTCATTAATTTGGTGATAGATATGAAAAATACTCACAAATACATGTTGCTACCCTGCTGCGCATTCCACCGCATTGTAGCTTTCCTCTCACTTTCTAGCTTTTTTATGTGTGTGTCTGTTTTGATTAAGTTTTTTAAAAGAGGAGCAAATGGAAAATTACCACTTAGTGACCCATTCATGAATATTGTCTATTATGACGTATTATAGCGAAATAAGAAACCGAACGTAAAACAAGAGTGATGGCTAGTACAATGCAAAAATAAAGAATGAATAAAGACTTGCTATCTAAGACCAAAAAAGAACCGTAATCGTAATCTACATAAAACTTCCCAATCCGTAAGAAGGCAAGAGTTAGACCATGGGGAAATGTTTCAAGACAAAGTTTAGACACGGTGTTTATCACAACTACACACCCTCTTTCAGACACACCTTTTCCACTTATCAGGGACTAAAAAATGTCTTGACCTAGTGCCATGGTCTGGCCCTGGCAATTGACCTTGCAAATGACCTTGGCCGCTGATGACATGAGGCGAAGTGAGGTCCGGTAGAGTGGGCGACCTCAGAGTCTGGCTTTGACAGAAACAGGTTGGGAGATGTGAGAACGAGGCTGGAAGAGATGGGCCCTGACTGCGCTTGCTCAGGCGCAAGGGTCAACGAACTTCCGGTCAAAAGGGTCAATGCATATTTCCTCTACTGTGGAAATAAGCATTCAGAGTCTCAGCCCCCCCCCCCCCCCCCCCCCCCCCCACGCACACACACACACACACTCAGTATCAGCATCTGGCCGCATGGCTTTTCTGGATTACACGGGAGAAAAGGGTCAGTTTTTAACATCGATTCACGATCCGGAAAATAGAAAAAGGGTGCTTTTGGGTTTGTTTGTTTGGGTAGTTTAACGTCCAATTTATTCAATTAGTCAAAGAGAACACAATTATTTTAAATGGTTGATCTAGTAGACCAGTATTAAACAGAATTACATCTTTAAATGTGGAGTAAAGCAGTATTTGGAAATAGTACAAATGTGAAAAGGCTTTTTGATTTTTGCTTGTATTGTCCTTTATGTATACTAACTACAGAGATCTAAGGAGACATTTATGATGCCCCTTAAAGGTGAATATTTCTTGCCGATATACATAAAATATTATGATTATGATTCAGAAAAAAAATGTTCATGATAGTGGGGGTTTGAACTCTCAACTTTAAGGGATAAATACCCCTGCAGACTAACATGTAGAGAGACCATCTAAGGGGCTTATGAATTCAAAGATGATAGGACACAAATATATGAAATAACAATAAAACTGAGAAAGTAACAGTAGGGCCAAAAAAGCATGGGTGTGTTTCTGGTTACCCCCCTACCTGAATGCATCACTAACACTGTTGGTCTTACTGAAAAATCCAAAAATTGTATGAAGTCTTTCTGTTGAGGTGTTAACTAGCAATAATCTATATCCGTAAGAAGCTGGTCATTGGTCTATGCATATGATTAGAGTGTGTTGCAGAACAAAACTCATGTAATCCAGCAGAAAGGTCAAATCTAAACCTCACCCTTCAAGATCTTGCCTGAGGAACATGCAAACTCTGAAAAGGTGAAATTTGATGACAGTTATCCCAATGCTCATTCAATCTGTACCTAGCTGACCTAAACGAGGGATGAACACACTGAATGGTTGACAAGGAAGAAACTGAAAAGTCCATTTGAGCATTTACTTCTGGAATCCATATCCAATGAAAGTGTAGATGAGGTGAAAGGGGCTGTCTTGGCCCTATTTGCAGAGGATTGATCTGGGGACTAAGTCACATCAGAAAGATTATAATAGATATCTGGACAAGCAAAATATCTAACATCGGCATCTGTTCCAAATAAAAAAATATGATGACCTGACATGTTCGTGAGTATGGGTCATTCCACCAGAAAATGTAGTTTTGGTAAAAAAATAAAAAAATAATTTTAAAAAAAGGGGGGGTGAAAAAAAATTGCCCACACCAAATTTACTTTTACTTGCGTGCAAAACATACACTTTCAGGTTTTAAAAAACCATAATCCAACTGGGATTGTTGTGGGGGGAGGGGAAGTTTTTGTGAACCGTCAAAAAATAGATTCTATTATTGCCGTCATGTTCAACATATAAAAAATCATACAAAAGTCATATAAAATATCATTTCGCTATAATACATCATAATAGAAATATATTTTATGTCATTCTAACAAATCAAGTTTGTACCAAGTATTCTAAGCACAGTCAGAGGTTATGGACAACTGGAAATCCAGAAATACTTTTATAAGTTATATACATGATTTATGTCAAACTAGAAGATGTTCCATGCATTATTCTTAAGGTAACAAGTTCTGGGGAAAAGGGTAAAAAATCTCTTGGACTTGCTGATATTAATAATTGACATGATAGAACTTCAACATTTTTTATCACAAACAATGTGAAACTCTTGCTTCTGATGCCATTCAGAATACAGGAAAGTACAATGTTTTCTAACAGTTTGTGCTATAAACTATCTAGACACATTTCCTCTATGCCTAGACATAAAAAAACGCCAAGTTTACCCTAGATATTCAGCGAAAACCCACAAATTTGGTGGGCAGCATAACTCTCTCGGATGTGATAATAGTAATAATGGAAGTTATTCTACTCAAAACACATTGGCAATATCGGAAGTAAAACTTGGCGCAGGAACAGCAGGTACTTGAGGCAGTGCTGGATCAGCAGGTACTTGAGGCGGCACAGGATCAACAGGTACTTAAGGCGGCGCAGGGTCAGCAGGTACTTGAGGTAGCAGGACCAGCAGGCTCAGGTACGGCATTGTCTGGGTCACTGGTGTCAGTGTCAGTGTTTTTCAGTGCAGCAGCCTCCTCTGCTTTCCTCTTTCTGTAGCATGCTGCTCGTGCAGCATCAAATTCGCGGAGACGAACCTTCTCTTTGTCTGACAACTTGGCCCTGTTCTTCTTGCGCTCAATGCCCTACCGTTTAGCCTCCTTCTTCTGGGAACTGGGTTTTGTTGTGTTCAAGCTGTTTAATACTAGTAAAGACATCTAGTGGTTGATACAAGAACTAAAGCGTTATACTATGGTAGCGCCGCCTAGCGGTTTAGATATACAACACTCCTCCACACCTAATGCTTTTGACATCATATGGGTCGGATTTTCAAAACCTGCTAAATTGCGCTCTCAGCCTGCGATCAGACACCCAAAAATTAATTTTAGAATAATACTGCTTTTTATATCCTGCCAGAAAAACTTTATTCCAACAAAATCAGACAAATGGTTTAGATTTGAGAGCCTTTTGAAATTGTGTATAATACTGCATGTTCTACACCCCCTAAAATATTTGAAATTTCAAGAAACGTTTCAAGAGTTTAAAAATTTAGAAAAACTAGTATCATACGATGACATATGTTATATTTTACCATAAACACCTTTATCAAATATTAGATTTTAAACAAAAGCTCTGAGCCACATTTGGGTTTGGGCCAGGCAGGGGTGTCGGACAACACACGGGGTGTTGGACAACACATTTTTAAAACTACTCAGAACAATGAATAAGATAATATCAGTAACAACAATCCTTTATATTCTTATTGAAATGATAAAAAGCTATGTCTTTCAAAGCAAACCACTCAATTTCTGATAAGATTGTTTGTTTGTTTGTGTAGTTTTACGTCTCGGTAGGCAAGTTACGTCCTTTTGAGACTGACTCACAACCACAAAATCAGGATTTATATCAGAGCGTGTTGTCCGACACCCCAGGGTGTTGGACAACACATTTTCACTCTTTTAATCACAAAAACTATATTTTTTTATCTAAAAAAAAACAACCTGGATATCCTTATCTGCTAGGGACACTTAACATATAAATGGATATTTGTTATTCTATTATGATTATTATTTCTTCTAGACATCTTTTAACGGGCGTGTTATCCAACACCCCAAGTTTTGGAAAATTATCATCATGGAATCAGAATGTTTTAAATATCAGAATGGATAATCAGATTATGTTGAAACTTTCAGTTATTACAGTCAAGACGTTGGTCAACATTTTGCAATATCGGGAAATCAATTTCTCATTATATATTTCATTAGTTGTGTCCTCTGAAAATTGGTGTGTCAGACAACATGCTGTATGGGTCTTTATGTTGGAAAATTTGAAGGTCCTGTATAGTTTTGACAATTTTTATATTTTTTCAAACTTTAACTAATTTTCAAAACTATATTGTCTACACTTCTCATGACATATCCTTTAAACAAGTTAATAGAAACAATTGGCCCACCATTGTGCCTCCTAGATTTTGAAAAAAAAAGTGAAAATCATGAAAAACACTAGTTTTTGATGATTTTCGGAAGGAAAAATACCTCTGAGCTATACAAAACCCTATGTTGGAATGAAAGACTATCAAAAGATGAACCAAAAACTGTCATTTTTACATTGATAAGATATATTTATACAACATCAGCCTTAAATAAGCCTATTTTGGCAAATTTAGCAGGGTTTAAAAATCCCACCCATATGCTGGAATAAACATATAATTAGAACATGTTTAAAGTCTTTGGTCTCTTTGAGGTAGATGTCAATAACTAGGAGTATACTACTTATAAGTATGAATATGTTTAGTTCTTGTGAGTCTTTAAAGTTCAATAAATCAACTTATAAATATACAGATAGTCCTCTATCAACTAACCATAACTGTTATCTTTACTTAATGTTGCTTTTAATATTACCAAAAGTGAGTGTCAGAAATCTTAGTCTCTGAAATAGAACAGTCATTTAGTAACATAGTCATTAAACTTTACAGGAGCTCCTCTGGCTCTCATTGGCATTCGTCTTGGTGATGGTGCTATAGGCCTGGGTGGTGTAGCAACCACCGCGGGTGGAACTCTGGATGATGCCTCATGGGTAACTACATGATCCGCTGGTGGGATTGCTTTGGATGGTGTATCTGCAACCACAGAGTGATTTCCATCTTTTGGCATATGATTGCATCTGTTAATTGCCTTTGCATGGATTGATCATCATAATTGTCATTGTCATCTTCGTTGGTTTCCCCTGATTTCCGAAGATGATCAACATGTACATATCTGAGGTTCCGGCAAACTCTCACCAGGTATTGTACCGGACCCTTCCTTGACACGATCGAGCCAGGCACATACTTGAAATCAGTGCCTCGACAGTTCTTTACTCGTACTCGCTCTCCTCGCTTGAACTCCCGAAGCTTTGGCACTCTTTCGTCTCTGTACTCTCTCATCTTTTCCTGTTTCCCCTCCACTCCAAGGTTGGGTTTGATCATCAATAACCAGGTGCGAAGCTGTCTTTTTAGAAAAAACTCAGATGGAGATAACCCGGTCACAGAATGTGGAGTTGAATTGTAGGACAACAGGAAACTACAAAGCTTTTTCTCTGTAGTCATGTCTGGTGTTGCATCCAGTGTGTGTCGTTTTAAAACCGCTTTTAGGGTCTGCACCGCTCGCTCTGCAAGTCCGTTGGACGGTGGATGATAGGGAGCAGTAAGGGTATGCTTAACACCCTTATTGTGCAGAAACTCACGGGACATCTCTGCGATAAACTGTGGCCCGTTATCGCTTACAACCACTCGTGGGAAACCGTTATGGGCAAATATCCACTCAAGCACATCCCTGGTCTTTTCAGCTGTTATAGACTTCATCAGGACCACTTCAAACCACTTTGAGTGGGCGTCTACTACAACGAGAAACATTTCCGACTTGTACTCAGCAAAGTCTATATGTAGCCTGTCCCATGGCCTTTCCGGATATCGCCATGGATACATCGGATATGCTGGTGGATCATTTTTAAGACTCAAGCATGTTTTGCATGCCCTGGTTACTGCTTCTATAGCATTGTCAATGCCAGGAAACCACAAGTAGCTACGTGCTAATGCTTTCATGCGCACTATACCAACATGCTCAATATGCAACTCCTCAAGCATTCTTTCCTGTAGTTTCTGAGGAATGACCACTCTCATTCCCCAAAGAAGACATCCTTGATCACACGACAGCTTGTGTCTTCTCATAAAATAGGCTAGCAGTTCATCATCATCCACATGTTTTGGCCAACCATTCATGGTAAACTCTAGCACTTTCGCTAGGATCCGATCTTTTCGGGCTGCTTCCTTTATGTCTCTAGCATTGATTGGTAGTTTGTCTGTATGGCTAAAATAGTTAACCTCAGCCTCCATGTTTTCTTTGGCTATGTCCACTGGTGCACGACTCAGATAGTCAGCGTTGGCATGATTCTCCGATGACATCGTAGCCGTAGGACATGAGGATCAGCACCCACCTTTGTAACCGTAGGGCTGCCAAGGTTGGCACATCTGTTTTCAGACCGAGTATCTTCGCCAGTGGTTTATGGTCTGTCAGTAATGTGAATGTTCTTCCATATAGGTATTTATGAAATTTCTTCACTCCAAAGATGATGCCCAATGCTTCTCTCTCTATCTGTGCGTAGTTTCTCTCGGTTTTTGTCAGCGTGACTGATGCGTAGGCTATTGGTCTTTCCTTTCCCTTGTCATCGATGTGTGATAGCACCGCTCCGACTCTGTAAGGAGATGCCTCTGTAGCGAGCAGTAGCTTTTTGTTGACGTCATAGTGGGTTAGGACTGTGTCCCTTGTAAGGGCATCCCTGACTTTGTTGAATGCCTCTTCGCACTCTGATGACAACTTCCATGGTACGTCATCCCTCAGCAGGTTATTTAATGGAGCTAGGATGGTCGACAAGTCCTTAACAAACCCACCTTAGTAATTGATCATCCCGAGGAAGGTGCGGAGTTCCGGGACGCTTTCCAGTGCTTTTGCCTCTTTCACCGCACAAACTTTGTCTGGTACTGGCCTACGAGCCTCCTTGTTGAGTACATGTACTAGATACTGGACCTTGGGAGCCAAGAATGTACACTTTTCATGTTTAACTTGAATATTGTGCTTGCTCAGTCTCTGAAGTACCAGTTCAAGGCGCTTTAGATGCTCATCCTTTGTGGGAGCAGTTATCAATATATCATCGATATAGCAGCAAACTCCAGGAATTCCTTGTTATACCTGGTTCATTATCCTCTGGAAGATGTGTGGTGCTGTATTTACCCCATAAGGCAACCTGAGTACTTCGTAAAGTTCTTGCAAAGTGTTGATGGTCAGGTAATTCCGCGACTTTTCCTCTAACACCACTTGTGTATAGGCGTTTGACAGGTCCAAGTTCGTAAACTGACTACCACCTGCCAGCGTTGCGAATATATCCTCTGCTGTAGGTAGCGTATACAGTTGGTCGATGACCGCACTGTTTATTGTCACTTTGTAGTCACCACACAATCGTAGCTGCCCATCCCCCTTTGGAACCACTACTATAGGAGATGGCCACTCACTTTTTTCAACACGGTATACTCCGTTTATTTCCAGCCTCTGTAACTCCTTCTTCACACCTGATAGGGCATAGACAATGGGGCATGCTTTTTTTTTTTTTTAATCAATAAAGTTTATTGACATAAAGTATTCGCCTCGGTTGGCGATCTTCCATACAATATGCTTTGTAGAACTTTGGTGTGGCATCAGGCTTCAACTCGATTGTAGCTTCAAAATCCTATATTTCTCCTGTCTCTCTTTTGAACACGGACTGATACTCATGCAGGAGCTGCTCTAGGGGTGTTGTATAGATTGCAAAGACATTTTCCCAGTCTATACGTATGGCTTTCAGCCAGGTCCGTCTGAATAACGGAGTATGCACACCTTTCGCGATCACTAACGGCAAATGTCTCTTTTGATCCCCATACTCCACATGTACATCTATCTCGCCAGGTAGCTCGACTTTGTGTCCAGTGTATGACTTTAAGTTGATAGATGCTTCGCGCAACTTAAAATCGGGGAATAATTTTCGGTAGCCATGTGCGGTCCATAACTATCAAAAATGTCCATAACTATCAAAAATGACTTGGTTTGAGACTTATGGACATTCGTCGTGTCCATAACTATCAAAATGTCCATAAGTATCAAAAAATGTCCATAACTATCAAAACCTGGTTAAAAAATATGTTACCGCATTTGCATTACATAGCGTTACTTCCCGTTACCATTCAACCTCGTTACGCTACCTAAGAAAACATTACCGATCAAATCGCGTTACATTCTAATTGCGTTACGCTACCTAAGAATGCGTTATATTTATGACCACATTACATCCTAACCCCGTTATCGCGTTATCGTTACCACGTTACCATTACTGCATTACCAATCTAACCTCGTTACAGTATTACACTTCTAACCGTGTTAGCATCCTAACCCTGTTACTGCATCACAGTTACCGCATTACCATACTAACCCTGTTACGCGTTACCATACTAACCCCCGTTATGCGTTACCGTTCTAACCATGTTACCATACTAACCGCGTTACGCGTTACCGTTCTAACCACGTTACATACTAACCCAGTTACGCGTTACGTGCTAATCGTAGAAACAGTGTCAATTTTTTATTTCTATCAGGAGGTGAATCGTAGACCATATCGGTGCCATATCGTAGTAGGTGGACGCCAGGCCTTACCATGTTACCATGGTAAAGTCCATTACCGTGTTATCTTTCTATCTGCATTACATCTTAATCTTATTACTACATTACCACATTACCATTCTAACTCGTTAAGGTCATATCGCGTTATCACGTTATCGTTACCACTGTGTGGCCCATCCGCCACCTATGCTGTCCCTCTACCATACTGCCCCTCCACCATACTGTCCCTCAACCATACTGCCCCTCCACTATACTTACCCTCCACCATACTGTCCCTCCACCATACTGTCTCTCCACCATACTAACCCTCTACCAAACAACCCCTCCACCATACTGCCCCTCCACCATACTGTCCCTCAATTATACTGCCCCTCCACCATACTGCCCCTTAACCATACTGCCCCTCCACCATACTGTCCCTCAACCATACTGTCCCTTACCATACTGCCCCTCTACTATAATACCCATCTACTACACTGCCCCTCCACTATACTGCCCCTCCACCATACTGCCCCTCTCCCATACTGCCCCTCCACCATGCTGCCCTCCATCATACTGCCCCTCCACCATACTGTCCCTTAACCATACTGCCCCTCCACCATACTGTCCCTCAACCATACTGTCCTCTACCATACTGCCCCTCTACTATAATGCCCCTCTACTACACTGCCCCTCCACCATACTGCCCCTCCACCATACTGCCCATATACTACACTGCCCCTCTACTTCACTGTTCCTCCAGCATACTGCCCCTCTCCCATACTGCCCCTCTACTACACTGCCCCTCTACTGCACTGCCACTCCACCATGCTGCCCCTCTCCCATACTGCCCCTCTACTACACTGCTTGGCTGAGTGGGCTTTTCCCTTGTGCTTGTAACCTCCCCACTGAACATGGTTTACATCCTGTGTGGGCCCCATGAGCTGATTACCATGGCTAGAGGTGTCCATTGACGTACTGACATCAACAGCTTTCTCCCATGTCAACGCTGCACCCACACCTAACAGTCTGTTTTTAATTGCTGCGGACCTCAAACCAGTAACTAGGCAATTTCTTAACCTCTTTTTGACCTGGTCCTCATCACCAAACCCACAGTGTATGCTTATTTTCTTCAAAGCCACGATATAATCTGCTACGGATTCATTATCTTCCTGCTTGCGCTCATCTTAACCCACTTTTCTTTATTGGGACTAAACTCACCTATGGCGTTTACAACATTCCTAGCTTCAGCCATAATTTTTCTGGGGTCACTCTAAGATTCACTGTCACTTAGATTTGTTTCAGGCCTAGAGAGTTTAGAAGTTAGAGTCACATGGGCTCTTTTCACACAATTTATCAGAGTTTTTTCTATGAAAGTTCATCCAATTTGTAGTAAGTGGCTTCTATGGCCTTGCACTTAGCTTATGTTGACATTTGCAAGTAGAGACATATTGTGTGCCAAGAAAGATGGTCTAATTTTCGAGCTGGGTGATTCTATCCCATCCTCAGGTCGCCATACTGTTGTGTTCAAGCCATTTAATACTAGTAAAGACATCTGGTGGTTGATACAAGAACTAAAGCGTTATACTATGGTAGCGCTGCCTAGCGGTTTAGATATACAACAGGTTTCATCATTTCTTCAATGGTCCCTCCAATCCATTGTTGACTGCTTTGGAGGTTTCCTCTCATCGGGAGGTAAAGGTTTCCGACCCATTCTTGTAACAGATGTATCGAGCCATCCATAAAGTGTGCATGCACTAAGGGGGGTAGGGGGGAGTAAAAAATGTTGGATATTTGGCATACACTCCTTTTGTGTTTTATTGCGTAAAATATAAGGTAGGGAGGGGGGTCAAAAATTTGGGAAATTCTGCATATATACTTTACAGATGGTCCTAACACTGAAAAGAGAAAACATAAACAATTAGTAACAATTTTTTTTATCAGATCACAGAAGATAACTGTCTTCAGTATTCCAGGTGATTTTTTCCAAGGTCTGTCCAAGTCTTATAGTTCAGGTATGGCTTTGAAAACACATGCATCACATCCAAGATGAAAATAAAGCACTATAGGAAATAGCTCATACTCATAATCATTTCAATTTTTGAATAGATATGGAATACAATAGAGAAATCTTAAAAGAAAACTGAACAGATGATCTGTCCACCCATTTTCATACTTGTTATGAGACAAAACCTCACCTGGCATTATGTCTGATATACATATAGCAGACGTGACGGCAGCTATGAAAATGTAGGCAAAAAATATATTTACATGTGGAATTCCTTCACTTTTTTCTCACTGGACATAATGACCAATTTGCATTACTGTATTCTTGTAATTCATTCTCATTCTAAGATAGTTCCCAGTAAATTCTATCAAAATAGTTTACACATATCAAGTCCATGATGGCTATTTCCACATGATAGGTGTACAACCTGAGTCCAGATACTAAGCAGCCATTTGAACATACATTTTGTGATTGGGAGTATATATAAATTCTGCACCTCTTTGCACAAGAATTTCCATCTCAGATATGATGTTGTTCAAACTGACCTTGATGTGCAAGAACTCTCAGTTGGACGTGCATGCAAGGATAACATCCGGTTCTTGCGGGCACTTAGGAAGCATTTTATTACTCTTACACTACTGTTCTTGTGGCCACATTATTCAGTAAGTTTTGTAGCAAGATATCACCCAATATGGATAAGTGGTGAGTGCTAAATGCAATTAATCAGGTCTGAGAAATCAATTTTGTAAAATCTTTTTTTTTTTTGTAAATAGGCTGGGGAAGAACCTGTTGCAGTTGACCTAAAATCATTTATCAAAGGTTGATGTATGTGCAGAATTTTTAGTCTCTATTTGGAAAGTATACCCTTAAAATATATTGCCATCAAGCTTTGCCAAATTTCACTTATTGCGTTTGCTGAAAAAGCACACTTTTTATTGAAATACACCTAAAAATTTCACATGGCCTGAGAAATAAGGGATGTAAATCAAATAGATAATATATCTTGATAGTTTCCACCAAAGAAATAGTCCCAAAATGTAAAAATATGAAAAGGACATGCACTTTTTAAAAAAAAACTGATTTTTGACTTTGAAAGCCCACAAATATATGGTATCTTTTTCTGATTAATAGTTATCTTGTTTCGTCTACACCACTACGATACATTCGTGAGGCCATCAACAATTTTGTTTGTAACTAATTCTAATGTACAGTACAATAAACGACAGTGTCATCTGCGTATAACATATTCCAACAGGGTCCAGCTGAGTTATATATATTGTTATTGTTCTCTAGGAAGAAGAGGGGGCCAAGTATGAAGCCCTGGGGGACACCACAAACGCCCCCCCCCCCCCTCCCCCGCCAGATGTACAATTATCTGCAATTGTCTGCTGGGCCTAACTGGACAGGTAACTCAATATGCATTTCAATAGTGTCCCTTTATACCAAATTTGCGTAGTTTTTGTTTTAGAATAGAATGGTCTACCATGTCGAAGGCTTTAGCCTGGTCTATAAACACAGCGGCAATTATCTCCTTGTTGTTCATACTCGTGTATATGTCATCGAGTAAATTTACTACAGTACCGGTTGTTGAGTGGATGGGTCAGAAGCCACCTTGGTTGTCAGACAGTAAGGAGTAAGCGTCACAATAGTCCATCAGATCCTGGTGGACCATCTTTTCGAGAAGTTTTCCTGGAACAGGTAATGATATCAGGCGAAGGTTTGAGATTGACTGTTTAAGGCCTGTCTCCACTGTGCGACTGGGGGAGCTTGCGATCCTGTACCTCCAGTCTCAGACTGGAGGTACCAGCTTGGTGTACCGCATGTAACTCGGATCGCAAGGTATCATCGATTCTGTGTGGAGACACCCTCGCTTGCGACCGGAGGGCTTGCGATTCTAGGTACATAGGGTACGCCTAGTCTCAGACTGGGCGTACCAAATATCAAACATGTTTGATATTTAAAAACATATTTTTGCAATCCGGGGTACATGCGGTACCTCCAGTCTGAGACTGGGTGTACCGGTACACCCAGTCTCAGACTGGAGGGAAACTTGCTGTCTCCACTGTGCGTTTTGCCGAGTTGTGATCCTAGGTACATAGGGTACGCCTAGTCTCAGACTGGGCGTACCAAATATCAAACATGTTTGATATTTAAAAACATATTTTTGCAATCCGGGGTACATGCGGTACCTCCAGTCTGAGACTGGGTGTACCGGTACACCCAGTCTCAGACTGGAGGGAAACTTGCTGTCTCCACTGTGCGTTTTGCCGAGTTGTGATCCTGGAGGTACACTCAGTCTGAGACTGGACGTACCTATGTACCTAGAATCGCACAGTGGAGACAGGGCTTTATCTCCATTTTTTGCAAGCGTACCGGTACTTCTAAAGGCTGCTTCTATCTGTTGGGAAAAATACTCGAGCGAAGAGACAGGTTAACAGGTAACTAATGATGCTTAACTTTCATCTCATAATCTAAAGACCGTTACCCACTGTACGATTCCGGAACATGGATGTTCCTTTGTCTGAGACAAAGGAACAGTCTTTAGTCTCAGTCCAGGCCCCCGGTACAGAATCGCCCTGTGTGGCACCCCCCCCCCCCCCCCCTCCAGTCCCTGGCCTAGGAGTAGCCCAACCCCCTGTAGAGATTTTCTTTTGTCGCCGACAAAATACAGGTCCATGTTCCGAAATCGACTCTGACAGCTTTATTAACATGTTGATCAATTTTGTCACAGACAACAGAGTTTAACAAATATCGCCCCCCCCCCCTTGTGTGTCCTAAGGGTTGCTTAAAAGAGTATGCCACACAAGGAATTGGTCATTCCTGCTGATTTTCCCCCCAGAGACCGATTGTTTCTCTTTTTTTCATTAGGAATTGATTCGCTTGTATAGTTTCCAAAACATATTAATACTGTTATGAATGAATCATGAACAGAATTGTTATAATAGATATGATGAAAATAGATGTATACAAAATAATAAATTTAAGCTTGTATTAAAAACCAGATCAGAAGAAACCCCCACCTTTAATAAGGGATTGTCCCTTAATCGGCAGCCAGCCTTGGAGAAAAAAATTGTATCTCTGTCGTCCAGTGTGTACTGAATTGCTTAGGACAACTCCTACCACCCCCTCTCCCGTATCGTGGCGTTTATTGACGATTGGTGCGAAATTGCCCGAGACAAGCTTAGTATATGCTTAAGATAAAGGGATTTTGTCCTAAGGAAATGTAGCCAGTATACCCGGCCCTGTCCCCAAACAGGGCCGGGTGCTGACTCCATACACCCCAACCCTGCCTTGTCATTCAAGACTGGCCGCAGTCTGACATATATGAAGAAAAAAATTGATCAATAAATATATACCTAAATGTCTTCGCCAACCTTCAAAATGGCTGTCACTTACTTTATAACTGTGTTTTAGAGGTAGTTTTCTGTTAGATCTTGGGTGGTTCTTAAATTCTGCCATTTTGTTCAGTTTTCCTTGCTGGTTCCCCAACAGCAAAGTGCCTCACCTAATAACATAGAACAGCTATTCACCCCTGAATTGAGATCAGGGGTGAATACTTGACCTAGAGGAAATGAATCGTATGGTGGGCATTCCACTTTATCGGTTCATCTCTTTTGACTGTCAATAAAGTGCTCTTTTCTGCAACACGGAAAGTCTTTCTTCCAGATGAATGTCTTTTGTTTGTAAATTATTGGAATAACACTTATAGAAGGACTAGTAAGCTAGATAGGCTGATTTGAGATCTAGCCTATCAACCTGTTACGACGCCCTTCTTAGGCCATATGCCGTTTCCTCGACCTGGCTCTGGCAACAACGACTTTTCAACACAAAAAAAATGCCAGTCTGATATTTTAGCATGCAATGATGGCTACGCCCGGACTTTTCACCATGGAAATGTCAGTCTGACTTTCAAGCTTGCAATGATGGCTAAGCCCTGCCTTTCCACCATGGAAAAATGTTGACTTTTTAGTGTGCACTGATGACTAAACCCCGACTTTTCACCATGGAAAGACTTTCAGCGTTCGCAGATTAATGGTAATTCCAGTGGAACAGGTCAATGTCAAAATTTTGACTTCATACCAAGAAAAAAAGTCAGCAATTTTTCAGTTCGTCATTATTCTGTTATACCATCAATAATTCACTTATGACACAACTTTGAAGAAAATCTTCTATTCTATAATGAGATGCTGAGCGCAGCCAAGATCATTATTTGATATCTTGGAAAATTGTATGGAACGACTACTTCAGCAAAATTTCTCTCCGCGCGAGAGAATTGTCCGCAATGGTTTGATCAGGTAGTTTAAGGTCAATCTGTTCAATCTTACTTCACGTGGGGTTCTGAGTTTATGGTCGTCCCGCGCGACTGAAGTTATGTATACAGCAGTTATGTCAATGAGTAAATAGGAAATACTTAACTAAAACTTTACTGCTTCAGACAGACTAAGAAAAAACATGAAAACAATTTGTGGCATGGAACGGAACTGGGATGTCTGGAGAAATATGAACTCCTGTTTATTGGTGCGAGCGAGGCCCAATTTATTCTCCAATTTACACAAGAATTTATAACTGAAAAGGACAACTAGGATTACCTTGGAAAAAGAGGAAAAAAGCAATCTCCGATATAGGAACCATAAATGAATTAAGCTTTTGGGATTCTACAATGTCCAATTCACACTACTGATGCTCCCACTGTTTGCAAATAGGGTCAGATTTATATATGTAGATAGGAAGAACCAAGACCGTGAATGAATGTGAGTGATGCTTTATTACAGTATGAGTACAGGGGATTTGGAATAGAGAGTGTGGGGTCTGTGGACCCCGTCTACTTCTTAATCCTCATCCTCTTCCTCGTCTCCGCCACCGCCGGAGCCCTTCTTCATGTTCTTCCTCTTCACGCGGCCTAAAAACGAAACAGTTTTACCGTCAGAATTCACGCAGATATCCCCGCAGCAAATTTGTTAATTTATTGACGTGTTATATTCTTAACTTAATATGTAATTCTCCCTCCCATAAGAGTTTTTTCCCCATTTAGGCTTTCGTAGGATACGATGCTATTCGAGATGGCCTTTTATTTTGTCAATGCGTCTTATATTTAGCAAAGCTAGTTTCCATGTCACTGCAGAATAGAATCCCCCTATTTACTTCACTCCAAGTTGGGTATCCCTGTACCATTAGATCTAGTTCAAATCCGTATAAAGATGAGGCTTTAAAACTATACACTATAACCAGACATAATACTCACCAGGGCGGCCACCACCGTATGGTGAGCGAAGGGAGAAGTCGATGTGCTTCTGTGAGTCTAGACGGACCACGTAGGATGGAATGTTCACCACCTGTTTGCGGACACTGCAAAGCCAAGAGATAAAAGTCAGACATAGCCAAAATTGGACTTAGCCCCCCGTCTGAAATAAGTAGTCATTTCAATATACACTTATCTCCATTTGATGGCCAGAAACTTTGAAAATCATTTCACTTCCCTCCCTATTAAGGCCGAGATAGTTCAGTTGCTTTCTATTAATAGTCCAAGGATGCAAGTTGCAATTAAAATATATATTGGAAACACTCCAGAGATCGTTTGGGTTGTCTACCGTCCAATATGTTATATTAGACGTACACATTAGTTTACTTCACTTACAGCTTACTATATATTTATATCTGGTCGAAAAAGAGTGCAGTCAAGTAAAGAGAATGCGACTGACTTGGTAGATATTAGGAATGGGATTTGGACATTACAAAATCCGAAAAAAGGGTTCTTACACATACAACAGGAAGAACCCAAATTAATATTTTTACCAGTAGAAAACCCGATAAAATAATAACAGGGATGGTGCAAAAGAAAAAAAACATACGCGTTCCTGTCACCTTACCTAATCTAGTAGCAGAGGCTCACCCCCTCTGTGCGAGGGGAATTTTGTGAGGGGGAGGATGGGCGTAGAGCATAGCTCAAGTGGCCCACCTGAGGTTTACCATCAGGGATCGTCACCTCTAGGTTCTCTCACCAACAGACAAGGCGTAGGGCTTGGCGCCCAAGTGGCCTTTCGGATTACTAACACCTCAGCCTTCCACTGACCTGATTGGGCAGCCATAGATAACAGGTCAAACCAACACTCAGGTGACACGTGAAAATCTACCAGTGTACGAAAACTTGACCAAGTGTCTTGTATAGAAGGGAAACTCTTTTTGAGATAGGAAACACTACGTGCTGCCAGATATCAGCGATGCTAAAAAATGTACAAGTTATGAGGTACGTTATGAATTTTTCCATCCAATACTGTCTGCTACAAACCTATTTTTTACACCAGAATTGTTCTCTGTATACTCAACCTAAATAAGATGAAGAGAAGGCAAATCTCAAAGATAATATGGCAATAGTCTCAACGACAAAAAAAATATAAATTTGAATGCAACACAAAATCTATATATTCCATAGAGATTGCAGCTTAGATACACAGAATGCGTAGATGTATGCTTACCGGATATGCCTTTGGCGGATGAGAACACGGGCGTGATGGATGCTCTTGGCGAGCCCGAGCTTGAAGACTTGTGTCTGCAGGCGGCGCTCCATGAAGTCCTCGATACGCAGACCGAGCACGTAATCCAGCTTCATCTTCGACTCCTCTAGCACTCCAATACGCACCAGGCGACGAAGCAGAGCGTTACCTGCAGTATTCAAATTCACAGTTAACATTGCTCAATGAATGAATCAATCTAGGTTGTATATGTTCTAATCAATCACAACTCATGGATGTCAGCTGGATTCAGGAAGGTAAAAAGGTGGAAATAGTTTCATGTGGAATTATCTGCCAGAGATCAAAGTGAAAAATATGTAAAATACATGATCAATATTGCCATGGAATGGCACTGAGGGTCTTAGAAAGTGCAAATCACAGTTTATGGACGTGAAGGAGACTCAATGCATACAAGGCCTATCCTCCCCTCATATTTTTTTGTATCGGCTCAATACAAAGGTTTCTATTGCCACGTCTATAACACATGCCTTTATATAAATAGAAATATTACGAAGGAAATGCATCAAGAAAAGTAAAAAAATGTGAGAAAACTTTACACAGTGGATGTGAAAACTAGTGGAAACTTACAATCCGTCTATTATTCGGAAATGTGAATACTCACCCTCAAAAAGACGGCGTGGCTCTTTTTCGTCCAGGGTCAGCAGTTCCCGGGCAGCTTTGCGGATCTTGGCCAGCGTGTACTTGACGCGCCATACCTCACGCTTGTTGCGGAGACCGTACTCGCCGATGAGTTTTAACTCCTGATCGAGACGTTCCTTCTCAAAGGGACGACGCGGAGTCGTGTAGGTCTTACTGCACACGAGTGGAACGCGCGGCATCTTGGCTGTTTAGGTACCTGCAGAATTCGAATATAAAAGCGTCATGTTATTAGGATTGGATTTAGCTCAATAACTGGGTTCTAGGCGGCTATAGCTACTTCACGAAGACTAATTTATTCTGGAAGAGAAACCCAAGTATACAATGGAAATGAGGGCGTGAAAATTTTACTTAGGTAGGGAATAGATATATATTAAACCAATATGCAGTGTTAACTGTCATGTTATTCCCCCTAAGCAACGTAATACTATATTAAGACTTAAAAATTGCCTTTAATTGATTAATTGCCGTGACAGATTCGCGGCAAGATTTCGACCACTGAAAAGAAATGCTACGTATTGATGTCGGGATGGCCCATGAGCGATCTCTGCTTTTTTGTGATTATTTGAAGATAGTTAACTTCACTTCTCGTTGCTGTCAGTGCATTAGTCTGTACCGGATAAGTGTCAGTGTCAAAATGTTTTGACACGTGGGGTGATTGACCAGCGTACCCTAACATGATTTGAAACATTAAGACATTTGATATAACTCGGCTTTGGGAATTAATGTGGCGCACATTTTTTTTAAATCCTCACAGTCCGGATACAAACTGAGTATGGTAAGCTGAACTGCCGGGAGATAATCCAAAAATCGAGGTTTGACAGCAGCCACACCACGTGTGCTGAACATTAACAAGAATATGTCAAACAATCACGTCTTATTGTACGTACAATGTTGTCCACGAGTGCAATGGGAACGTTATTTGGGGAAAGATATTTGTTACTTTATACTTTCTTGTATAATATTCGGGTTTTACATTGTCTGCATGCGAAAATTTATGATAACTATGAGAGACTCAAGATAGCACGTACCTTCCTGACGGGCACCCTATGTAAAAGAGGCCGTTTTGCCGCTGGACCTGCTTATCCTGTACTTAAATTCATGCGCAAGCACACTGCTTAATGAACGGGTGATGCAAATACCAAATACAACTATAAAAACTTTATTATGTACTTAATTAGAGTTTCTAGTTATCTTGGGCTAATAGATAAGGCAGATATAAAAGATAACTGTATCAGAAAGACAAATAGTTTGAAACTATATTTTATCTCGAAAGGACACATAGCATGAGAAAGTCGCAAATAAAGATCAGTTGCGTATATTGAAACATGGGAGTTGAATGTCATTGGTGATAGTAATTCTGTAATAAAATTACATGTATAAATATTTTGTCTAAACTAGATGTTTATTCTGTATATTTACCGGAAAAGATTCCGACGAGTAAATGCGCAGATGAAGTTTCACCAGAGGTCAAGGTCGTAGGTTACTTCGCGCCATTTTTGTATGGCGCAAACGCGAAATACAAACATCGGTTCCTAAAGAACTAAGGGAATACACAACAACTATTTTACACTGAGAAACCGTGTATGTGAAAGAGGAAGTTTAATGATATATAGATATATGGATTATTATTAGTATCGGTAAGTGATATTTTTGTATACACCTTTTCTATTTGGACGAGCTCGACACAAAGTCTCCCCATTTATTCTCTAATTTGGAATCAGATATTTTACAAAAGCTCGGTCAGATTTGGTAAAAATTATCACAATTATTCTCATTAAATGGACTGATGAATAACTGTACAATCGACCCACGTCTACCGGGCACCCTTTTCCCGAAGATCTGTCATATATTTACATTTGCAATGGGTACTACGGAGGTAAACAACCGTCAACACACCATGTCAAATTGTCATTGTCACAACTAGACACAAGTGTGTCAGAGCGATGAAGCCACTCTCCACAGTCGATATTATTTCAATGACAGATCACGAGTAAAATTAAGTTACGGCAAAGACTAGAGGACGTCACCGTTGGTGTGATAGAAATAGTCAATGACCTATAGAGACAGACAGCTGTTGACAGCTGTGTCTGTTTAATATAATTATAAAGTTATATTTTATTCTACTTCCGAGTATAACGTCTAAAATATATTCTAGATCTAGCTCTAGTACATGCACCTATAATACTCGACGTAAGACCTTATTACATATTAAACTGAGTGATATAGATATAGATCCAGTTAATTTCTAAAATTCTTGTGTACAATATTGCATATTATTGGGGAGGTATTGCCAGAGATTTCAGAGATAAATCACTTGAAGTTGAAGTACTGACAAAGTCAAAGGTCTAATTGAACAAATTGGACGTTAAAGTTTTAATTACCCAAATAAACGAAATAATCCAATCAGAACCTGCATTTTCCCACGTTTTCAGAAAAGATAAATTTCACAGATGCTTGGAATTCCAGCAGACATGGATGAGGAGGAGTCAGCGGCTGCTGACAAGGTACACCCCATTATTTTTTCATTACAGATTGGTTATCTCTTAGTGTTATCCGTTCCGTTTTTGCTGCATTACTTATTAAAGTCTCCTAACATATAATATATACATGCATACAAAGAATTGGAACTTAAAACTAGCCCCAAACAAGGAAAAGGGTGGCTTTCTAGATTAGGAATTATGTCTACTTTTTTTTTTAGGAATACAATTTTTTAACAACTTGATTCAAAAAGTTATACTTTAACAAAACACTCAAGCGGGTGTTCTACCAAGCCAGTGTTAGCCACGTCCGACGCCTGTGTTGCTGTCACCGGCTCATTATCATTATGTGCGTCGGCGGCAATAATTTGCTCGGTGGAAGAGCCCATATATTAGCCCGGTCGACCACATTGACAATGCTGGCACCAGAGTGTGCGATGCACAATCATAACATCAAGATCTATCTTTATTTACCTCCATTATTTTATTGGCTGAAGCATTCAGCAGATATATGATGATAAGCTGCGATGCAGCTCCTTTTCCAAACTGGCTCCCCACTTCCACACACCTATCCAAAGTTTAAGTACAAAGAAAAACCCGTACTTAAAAATAGCCATCTATACTATCTCTAAATTAACTTGAATAGACACTGTTCTCCGATTCTGGTGACAGTTTTGTCTGTTAAAACATGGCCTACTAGCTCGTGCTTGTGTAATGCTAACCTTGAATTTATGCCTGCACACTTGTGATATTGCCAAGAGAAAAATTTCAACGTATTGTCTACTGCATTAGAAGTTGATGCCTGTCTTGGTCAGGCCGGGGCGCGGGGGTAAGTTGATACCGTGACTAGGGGAGCCTGGTTGGCAAAGACGCCGCATCGTCCGCATGTATACCCTTCCAAGGAGAGCTTTACTATTTTTATGAGAATTCGCCCCATATTTTTCCATTATTACATTTAAACGATTTATGTCACTAACCTATATACATGAGTTAGGGTTGTATATACGATTGCGAACCGCATAAAGTACACTAGTTGATATTTGTCTTTATTATCCACCTAATACAAAGTGTTCATAGAAAACACATAGGGAGATTGTATAGACATACCCGGCGCATACGGATATGTTGTATGCTCCGGGTGGCGCATACGGAAAGTAGTGCGATATACCCTCAGGGTCCCCTGGGACGTTAAACCACAAACAAACAAAACAAACGGAAAAATAGTGCATAACTAAAATGAACTGATATCGACATGCCACCTGCCCAGAAAAGGTGGATAATAAATACAATATAGACTGGTTTCAGATAAAAGCAGTTGTATGCTCCAAGGAGTTGACTCTGCGCAATATCCTCGCATACGCTCGGATATTACTACGCGTCAACTCCTCGGAGCATACGGCCGCTTGTATCTGAAACCAGTCAATATTGTGTATTTATCTATATACTTGAGGCTGGAGCGGGGTGAGTTCGTTTCAGGATGAGTTCTCCAGGGATGTCAGTTTCCCGGGTTTCTCCGGGTTTCCGGTGGTTTTTTTTCTAAATTACTTCAATGAAATGTAGTTTACTAGCGGCCGGTAGCGGAGGCTCGGCGGCCGGTAGCGGAGGCCCGGCGCCCGGTGGTGGAGGCCCAGCAGCGGGCCTACCATAGGACTCAGTGGTAACCAGAACCACCCGTCTAGCGACCGGGTTTTCCCCGGAAGACTCGCTGAGTGCATGGTAAACTGCCATAGGCTACCAGTGAAACCCCGGAATCCCGGAAACCTAACCTGTGGGGGGAGAGTATTGAGGACCACATGAGGGCCACGCGAGGGCCACGCCTGGAGCTCAAGCATATGACCTATATTCTTCCCATGCCTGCCTAGACTTGTTTAAGTCTTTATGTACACTTTTTTTTTTAATTTCAAACTCAAATAAATAATCAGATCTTTTAAATATCTTTTATCTTTCTCATTTTCTTATAGAATATCTTTATTGATATCCCTATAGCATGTATAACAATATCTATTCACATTTAATGTTGAGAACTAGGGTTTAGATATTTCCGTTTTTTTTTGTGAAACCTCACTAGCATCCCTGGTTCTCAGATAGGGTGAATTCGTTGGTAACTCATTAAATCATAGTGAGCTACCCGTTACTATTCATTCTAAAAGCAAATGATGATACCTAGTTTGCAAACTTGTACAAATTCCGGACTTTGTCCAAGACACTGAGAGGTTTTCTAGAACTGCATTGAAATTACTGATTAAATCATTTTATTTATATATAATTAACCAGGGTTTTTATCAAATTTCCAGGTGGCCAGTTTACCTTCTAAACCTCAGAAGACATTGATCACAAATTTCTTCAAATGTAAAGATGTCAAACAACCGCTTCAGAAACCTAAGGATCTATTTGGTTACTTTAAAAGGTCAACGACTGAGGAGGAAGATAATACCAAAAGAATAAAAGTACTTGAAAAGCATCTGGATGATTCACTTGACGATTTCAAAGAGGTCCCCAAAAAGCTATGTGAGGAGAAACCGAATCCTCTTGAAAAGAAGAAAATAGCCGAAAAGAAATGTGAAGTCAGAGAGAAAAGTGAACGCGAAATTAAGTCAGTCAGTAAAGAAGATGAAGAAAAGAATAGATCAGATTATACTAAACAGAATGAAGTTTCAAATATGGAGATATCTTATGAAGATTTTCTAAAATCGTGTCATGCTAATGGATCAGGCGATCCAAATGGGGACTCAGTCATTCACCTCGACAAAAATGTCATTGGCACTAAATCCACAGAAAAGAGTGATCTAAATGAGAACAAAGTTGTCCAAGTATCCCAAGATAAAACTAATAGGTTAAAGTGTCTGAAACAAGAATCAAAGACAGCAAAACATGCAGCAAAACAAAAGAATAAAGGTCCCATTGAACATCAGTGCGACATTGTGCAGAAAGATGACGTTTCTAAAGAATCACTTCCAGAAAACACCCCAAATGACACCATTCTGATATGTAATGATACTCAAAAGTTACCTCAATCTGAACGAGGCATCTTTTCAAAAGGAAATAAATCTGCGAATCCATCGTCCGATAGAAAGAAAAAAGTAGAGGCACCTACAATAAAAGCAGATCAGAAAAAGGATACTCAGGAAAAGAAGTCTACCTCAGAGAAGAAAAGTCAAGGAGATGATACCCCAATTCAGACGGTCGAAAATAAACTCAAATCAAAATCTGGCCTTTTACCAGAGGAGGGGCATAGTAAAGATTTGCCTAGTAATGAGGACACCGAAATAAAAAGTGAGGAGAAATTAGTTGTACCAGAAAAGAAGCCCAAACCGAAGGGGATTGCCATGTTCTTTAAAAGAATAGATGTAAGTGAGATGAAAAAAAAGAAAAGGGAGGATAGCACAGTAATCACTACAAAGGCTGTAGTCCATCATTTACCTGCAGAGTCAGCCGGGTCAAGCACAGAGAAAACTTTAGCCAGACGAAGAAGCAAGAGAGTAAAAAGTAATGTGGCTGTGGAAGGAAAAGACTTTGATCTTAGTATTACACAACTTGGATCAGAAATCATCGAGATCCCAGAGAAGAAGAAGCGGAGCCCAAGGCGTGGGTCGGCAACTGGTAGTACAGAAGACGAAGAGGGGGTCATAAAGGACGCGCCTGAAGTGACAGATAAGGACAATAAATCTGATGTCATTGTTTTAGGAGAGAGTCCTATGGAAGTAGATGCACAACAGCAAAGGACCAAAGAAGCGGAGACAGATCAAGTAATTCCTTCTGTTGTCATTGACCATGATGAACAAACTGCTACTGGTGACAACGACGTGGTAGAATTAACTGATGAAGAAAAAAGGTCTTTCGAAGAAAAGCAAAAGAATGAAGATATAATAAAGCAAAGGAATCTTGCCTGTATTGCTAGTCTTGATTGTGTGAGTGTAGTAACTAGTGGAAACAGAAAACAGGCAACTCTCAGTTTCACAAGCAAAGGTTTAGTTATGGGTAAGCCTTTAGCACCGGAGCCAGTGAAAGAACCAGAGAAAGCTGAAACTAAAGAGTCAACAGAAACAGCAATATTCTCGACACCTCCAAAGCAGAAAAAAGTCCGGACTCCTTGCAAACCATTGCTTTCTATGGACGAAGACGTGTGTGTACTTGAATCCCCACCATCTAATGAAAAGCCGTCAGACAGTGAAAATAGGCCGCTAAAAAGACGCTCTCTGAGGCATGTGACGTCGACGCCTTGTTCTGAAGCTGACCAGCAAAAAACAGACGACACTGAGTCTGAAAAACGAGCAAAGAAAATACTGAACTCCGTGTTTAAGTCGTCGATTATCTCCACCCCTCCAGGGCGTAAAAAGATGGCCATCAAACTCAAGTTTAAACGGTTAGTATTTAAGTCTTCCTTAAAAATTGAATAGCATGGATCCAAATGAAGGCCTGGAGTCTAGAATCTCTTTGTAATCTCTTTCAGCACATTTGCATTATATCCAAGATATTGGGGTTGGGATTTAACACAGGTTGGAATAATGAACTAGTAATCAGCAGTTCTATGTTTGAAAACCACTACAGCACCCTCTCTTAATCTTCGCTAATGGTAAGGAAACTGCCACATCAAAGGATATTCCACCATACAGAGAAGATCTTTTCCATGGGAATCCACTTCTTTAAATTTTTAGTCTTGTAATTCCTTATCTTTGTGGGAAACAAAGATGTTATCAATGGAGTCTGATTCACAACAAGAAATCTATTTTATGTATAATATGCATGTTCTACCTCTTGTCCACTCATTTATGTACATATTCTTTTGTAGTATGAAGAATCCAAGCAGTGATGAGGATTTCTGCAGTCCGAAAAGTAAAGAAAGACAGCAGGTAAGGAATAGTTATTTAGAAATTTGGTACATGTTTGTGGGATGCAAAACATTTCTGTCACAACCTTGGAATACAAGATAGTGAATGTCCTCTTGTTCATTAAAGAAAAAAGAATGTACTTGTAGCAACTGGCTTCTGTAGTCATTTTTGTTCAGATTTGGCAGCTTTGTACTTTTCCATGGAATCCACGTCTTCTGAGTATAGCATTATTTTTTCATGTAAAACTAAGACATTAATTAATTGAGGCCAGTAAAACTGTTTTGAATCTCCCCACAGACGCTTAGTCCCACTCTGGTTCACATACAGCAAATTCCACATATCAAAAACTGCCCACTTCTTTCTATTCTGACCGAGCTCATATCCCTACTTCATTTGAGATACAGGCTCTGAATTGGGTTCCCCTCTCACCTTTCTTATTTCCATATTTCATACTTATGTCAGAAAAGACCCATCAACTGAACTTGAATGATACAAATTTTCCAAACAGAAAGTGAACCGGGCCCAGAAGCTACTGATGAAGGCGAGAACTGTGAAGCCGAAGAAAGGCAATAAGTCTCCTGTAAAAGTCACTCGTCCAGCAAATCGGGCAGTAAATAAGTCCACAAAGAAGTCTAGGAAACAAGCCCCGCAGACTACAGAAGATTCGGGTTCCCTGAGGCGGTCAAGTCGCGCCAGTGCCAAGGTCGCCCAGATAGCTATCTCCACCAGCTTTGAGGTGTGTAACCAATACTTCATCAATTTCTGAACCAAACGGCTGCTTTTTTATTTACCCATGAAAAACTACATCTACATTTTCAGTGTAGAAACAGAGATGCAAGTTTTCCGACAAATGACGAATTTCCGACATTCCGTATACAACGGCAATACTTTCAGTGTTATGCTTTTTATAAGCGTTTTCAATTTCCCGAGTTTTGCCCAGTCCTGCCTTTCGTACCTGTTGAAATACTTTTCTCATATCAAACAAAGATGATAAATTGAATCACGTTCACACCAATAAAACAGTAATTTGAACATCCCTAGAGACCGCAGCCCCACACAATGGCTGACACTGACGTCTTTTTCACGTTTTCTCCATCTTTCT
This sequence comes from Alentia gelatinosa, assembly GCA_950022655.1. Lineage (NCBI taxonomy): Eukaryota > Metazoa > Annelida > Polychaeta > Phyllodocida > Polynoidae > Alentia > Alentia gelatinosa. Next base: position 84,524,164 of record OX465579.1, read on the forward strand.
TAGACAAAAAATTCCCTATGAAAGATATTTCCTTTTTGTGTCTGATCCCAACTGACATCCTGCTGTCGCTGGTATTATATATTTTCTGGGAAAATTGTTCTTCCATTAGCTGACTGGCCAAATACAGACAGCATTTTTGGTGTTCCTGTCGATTTTACCCGGTGTTGGTGTATTATATAGATTTAAGAGTTGTGTTGCCACGGAATCAGTCATTCCTATATTTTGTAATTATCCCCTAAATTGTGTTCAGATATTTTTCTATTACCACTACACCTTTGAATTCTTCCTGTAATTTGGCCTTTGAAAACTTCGATAAAATTTACTAGATGCGTTGAAAGTGAAAACGTCCTCTGTTTTATTTTGACAGGAAAAGACACCACTCAAACTTCGCAAGGCGTGTCCAGACGAGGACGAAGGAGGACCAAAGAAGTCTAAAACGACAAAGAAAAGTCCTAAGAAGGGAAGGGCGGATAAGAAAGGTAGATATAAAAGACAGATTTTCAGTCACTCTCTCAAAGGATTGATGTCTATCGGAGTTAAAGACTTGGACACATTTGATAGAAATTACCTACTGTATATTATAGGTACGATTCTGACAGGATCTGCTTGCAGTTTCTCACCCACATAGAGATCTGGCCAACCAAATCTATGCTTGAAGACTGAAATGTCATAAGGGTGAGATTCTCGTGTACAAAAAAATCAAACTTAATTTTCTTTTTTGACTAACTTTAGTCACATTTACTTTTTTCTTATTTATCATGTCTAGCCATGCTCAGAACAAAATTTGATATTGTAGTTTTTCTTAGCTCTTTTCCATGAGATGAAGCTCGACAGCCTCTGACATTTAAAAATGACGCAAGGTCCACCGGTACTGATATTACGATGCAGCTGGACACTGTATCCTATGTTGTTTTGGAACCCACTACCACTCTTGCCTATTAGCATATTCATGACCGAAGGTTGGTCCTTCCTCTGCTGGTTTGATACAGGTGTTGCTGATCAACGCCGCATAACGGTACTTTTCTAGATATTCAAACACTATGTCCTCTGGGAGGAGTGATATAGTTGGTAGAACTAAGTTCAAATCACCCACATCATGTCGAATGATCCAGTCATTTTGTAGGATGGTGGGTAAATATGGTGGCGTGCTTAAATTGTCTTATATTGGTTGGAGCTTGAACATTTAAGGTTTGGGAAACTGATAATTTTATCCTCTATCAGATTAGAACAAAATGTGGATTTATGTATTCATGTTACTTTTCCAGCTCCCGCAAAATTAGCATCTATATTCTGTAAGAGGAAACCCCAGGCAGATCCCAAATCTGCAATTATTATCTCTGATGAAGAAAGTGAAGAGACTGAAGTGGATCCAGAAGTACAGCGTATCCGCAAACAGTTCCTGATGAGTGGCGTTCCGGAGACGCTTCGTCGCCAACAGATGGAGACCTCACTCAGCGGAACGGACTGTGACTACCCGCCATTCCCAAAAGAGAGCCATGTGCGTCAAGAGGAACGCATAGACAATACAGAGTTTAACCCCTGGAAGCTGCCTCTGGTGTCGCTGAATCTCCGGAAGGATAGTAGCTCCGATGGTCCTGTCCGAGGTCAGTCATGGATCTCCGGAGCATTCCTTGAAAAGGCATCTAAGCAGAAAACACAGAATGAAACAAGGGTGTGTAAAAAACAAATATTACTCCTATTTTTGTCCAAAGTAATTGATTGCAAATAATACTTTGGTTTGTTGGATAAGAATTAGATGACGAAAGTCTTCATTTGCCCTATTTTACTTAAAGAATTTATTTTTTTTTAAACGAAAGGTTTGTTGTTTCAGCATGTAAAAAGTGGCAAATTCATGGCTAAAATTTGTTCTCTGTATTGACAATGTTTTTTATAATGTGTAAGGACGAGGTGGGGTTTTCTTTCTGTACAGGATTAAAACCGTAATACATGTAGCCGATGTATCATTAAGTACTTAAGGACATGGACTTGATTTGTCTTGTTTACAGGACTAAAACCTGTTATCCATGAAGATCCTGTTTTACACAATTTAAAGAAGAGGGTTTGTTTTGTGTTGGATACAGGACTAAAACCGTTCTATATGTAGACAGTGTTTTGTATGATGTCTAAGGACAAGCTTTGGATTTGTTCATCCCCAGGAGAGCACTCAGATCGCGCCTATCACCAAGGATGCACTGCCATACCTGCTGGCAGAGATAAACCGGTTTAATGTGGCTTACCCAGTGAGACGCGTCTTCAAACAATTACAGAAATGTCGCAAAGACGCACAGACAGACGAACCACAAACAATTATAAAGGAGGACGATTCAACAGGTAAGATATACAATCACACAGCTCTCAGTCTGATAAATAAATTCACCGAGTCCACCCGGAAGTAGGTGGCACTATGATCCCCCTCCTGGCCATGGGCGCGGCCATCCTGCTCATATATAGGCCGATTATGGAGTTTATGTATGATGTTATTTAAAGTTTAGATATGTGTAAAATACTTCCCAATCCTTTCCCTTGAAAATATCGGTATTTTCTCGCAACTTTAGTTGAAATAAATGTTATGTTTCTAGTTGACATTATGAACGCAGAGATGTCAGTTTTCCATTTTTCCGTGGAAATCCACTTTTTCATATTCAAAATTTGCAATTCATTTTCCTTTTGTCAAGCAAAGATGATATTGATTAAGCCTCATTTACTTCGAGAGAACATTGGTTTGAACCTCCCCAAAGACCCTCCGCCCCATGCCATGGCCGGCAAGGACATGTTAATGAAGTTTTTCCAATCTCTCTTATACAGAAATATCAACACGAAAAATATTTCCACTTTTTTCCCTGGGCCCAACTGACATCCCTGTGAACGCAATGATGTAACCAAATAATCAAAATAATCAATTATGTCCGTATAATGAAAACAATCCCATTTCAACCATTACCTGTACAGTTTACAAAGTCTCATATTACAGTCTGTGTGGGGCCTCATGTGAACGGATGGTTCCATCGGACTCGGTGAATGCCATAAGAATTGTATGTCGTAAGCAGCAAGATTGCGGTTGTAATAAATATTTATTAATAATTTAGTCTGTAAACCTATGCGAATGTGTCTACAAAATTATTGTGGTGACCTTGAAATAACAAGATATAATGTTGCCTCTGGTACGAGATACATTTAATGATAACGAAACTACTTCTCATCAAACCCTCCTGATTTAGAATTACTTTAGAACCATCCATGTCCAGCATATCTGGGCGAGTAGGATAGTTTGACCAATGACTTGGGTCACTTGGTTACAGGGGCAGGTTTCCTAAAGCTTATAGGTTGTATTGTTGTTTATTACAAAAATCACGTTTGTTTAGGGCTATCTTGGAGGCATGATGATGTTCTGCCAAACGGCAGATTTTCGCTTTTCTCCGACAGCCATGGCAATTTTCGATATTTATGTAGATCGGACAAGAACATATTGGGGGAAAGGATGAGATTTATACAATTTAAATCATATCATATTATAAAATAGAAATCAGAAATGCCCTCGATGGTACTAGAAAAAGCTGAAATTCTAGGGTAGTTCCGGAGGCTCCACCCATTGACTACCGCCAATTTTCCGTGTTTTTGTTGTAAAATTACCATTTTATGCCTGCTATTGTCATATCATGAAATGTACTTATTGGTTCAGTTAACAAGGAAGTGGCAGAGACAAAAGAACCGGATGCAAAAATAGGAAAGGGAAGAAAACGGAAGAACCCGGATCCAGAAGTGACGCAGGACAGCGGCGGCAGACAGAGCAAACGTCAGCGCGCGTCAACGAACGAGCCTACGTCACGATTGAGTCTGCGCAGAAGTCAGCGAACAGCGTCTATACAGGAGGAGGTGGAGGAGGTCCAAGTTTTACAAACTGAGAAAGAGCAAGACACGCCAGAACCAGCTCCAGTAACTGAGAACAAAGTCAAAGACGACCTAACAGGTAGTGTTAATATTAGAACATTCAGATTAGAAAAAGACACTATGTCTCCCTGAATTGTCCGATAAAGGTGAACAGAGAGCAAATGTTTCGAATTTAATTTTATGCCTGAATAAGCTTTGCTTCACAGACTGCACAACGAGGAATATACTCTTGTCATATTTACGTCGAAGAGGATGTCCACCATTTTCCCAACTGCCAGGGCCATCTTTGAGATCGGTGTAAATCTGGTGAGAAAATGGTGTGGGTGGCTGGGGGGGGGGGGGGGGGGGGTAATGAAATTCGCACCCCTGGGACGTTAAACCGCAAACATACACAATCGAAAGCACTAGAAAAAATTAAGTTCGGGGGCTCTTTCCCTGGGGTCACCTAGGGGCACTGCCTTGGATCCCTGCTGAGGGGCTTGTAGTTGCCTTATGGTCTCCGCCGATATTCTACTCATTTCTACGCATTCTCACTTTGCTTACTTTACTCACGGACCTGCTCAACTATATATAAATTCCCCTCACATACTGCACAGCTCAGGGCATACTGTGACATTCAAAAATCTATATGAATTCCCATGACAGACTGTATGAATCGGGACATACTATGGTAAAACTGGATGAGTTTTAATCTTGGCCACCGAGTGAAGTCCAGAGCCAAAACTTCAGGAGTGACATGCGGTGGCCAAGATTAAAACGAATCAGGTTTTGATTTTATCCTATCCCGTCTCCTTGATTTTGGAATATTACGTAATAACAATTCTATATGGCACTAGTGGCATATAAAATTATGTATGCCAGTTAGCGTGGCATACAGAAACTCAATGTAAAGCCTATGGGATTTTATATTAGGGGTAGGATAATGTGATTAACCTAACTCTGTATGAATTGCCTTCAAAGACAACACAGCCCGGGACATGCTGTGGACGGAGCAGTATGAGCCACAACTTGGAGGCGAGCTGCTGGGTAACTCAGGCATCGTTAAGCGACTCAAGTCGTGGCTCGTCGAGTGGAAACAGAGGACAGATCTGGAGCTGCGGCGAGCCCGCAAAAAGATTGTCAAACAAGCGAAGCGGGCAGGCCGGAGCCGTGAGGAAATCAGGAAGGAGATCAAGAAAAGTATGAGTTTTAAAGTTTAACTTGTAAAGTATTGATATAAGTTTACCTGGCTTTCAATAGGGCCCAGCATGACCGTAAATCAAGCCAGAATGTGGGATGTAAACTTGATGTGTTCGTAAATTTCCATGTTGTCATGAAAACTCACTTTTTCATTTTCAATTCATAATACTTTTTCTTTGCAACTGCCCAGTTACCCAAGTCAGAAACATGGTACCAGCCCGCCATAGGCCAAACGCTGTATTGCCATTTCTTACACATGGGTTACGTAGTCCAACTTGAAAAGATATGGGGCCACAGTAAACCACTGCCCATTGTTTGTTAGTGACCGTAAACCACGCCCATGGTTTAACTGTAGGATTTGGGGAAGTATAAGTGATTAATTTACCCTAGGTCTGGGAGCAGACTGGTGGATGGATGACGATAGTGACTTCGAGCTCGGTACCGAGGATGACGACAGTGAGGTAGAGGACGAAGACGAGTGCGGGCTTTGTAACTGCACGCTGCTGACAGGCCCACATGGGGTTGGCAAGACAGCCCTTGTCTACGCACTCGCCAAAGAGCTTGGCTACAAGGTGAGCTATGAGTGTGACGAAGCCCCTGCATTACTATTATCATTATCATAATATTTTACATGGAGTTGCTATTTTTAAAGATGTTTTTTATGTTCCCGGTTTTAGAAAAACAATCTAGAGGGTCCCACGATTCTTATCAACAGTTCCGAAATGTAAACGGGTGTAGGTGCTAGATCCATTGGTCATATGCTAAGTTTAGACGATCATAGTACCTTGCACAAATGAAATTGCAGTGGCCCTGTCCTGTGGTCTGAGGTGGACTGGGTCACGTAGAATTTGCAAAAAAAAATGTGCAATAAACTCCAAGAGCACACCTAGTGGATTGTAAGGCCTGGAACCCGCCAAACGCCTACACAGAATTCAAACCTCCCGATGCACACCGACGGCCATTCAATCCAACGCAATTGTGCGTTGTAGAGCGCGTCGGTGTGCTTCGGAAGCGCGATGGATTCGACCCTTTACAAAGCTACCCCTACTAAACAACCAACCTGCATTTTCTCCCTGTCGGCAACACATCTGTGGCCGAGGCTCCAGTGGGCCAAGTTTTGTGGTTGTCACATGGGCATTTCAGTTATGCACTAAATATATATAAGGGAAAAAAAATGAAATGAGACTAGTGTTTTATGTAAGTTCCTTACCTTCTCAATTTACCACGGGCGAGTTCCTCCAGTTTTCTGTCTTCATTGTTTAGTGTTGTTAGCATGCATGTTACAAACCCCTCTCGGAAGGTTTTGTTGATACGTAGCATTTTTTTAAGATTACTTGTGATCACCAGTTAATATGTCTTTATATGTATGACTTGTCCTAGGTGTTTGAAGTGAATGCATCAAGTCGGAGAAACGGGAAACAAATGTTGGCGCAGCTCCAGGAAGCAACTCAGTCTCACCAGGTCTCCAAGAAGAACCTCGACTCGATGTTCACCACCTCCATGGCCGCAGAAGGTGAGCCGTCAGCAGGCACGGAACTTCTCCCGATATTTCCGGAATTCAAGACTTCTTGACTATGACCTCCTAGATGTTATTTTGGAGGTCACTTTAAATCCGGGGAGAAAATTGGGGGAGGGCCCAAAACTCATGACCTTGATGTATGCTGAGAGATCAGTAAGTTGATGAAATAAAAACGTCAAATTTATATCTCAGCTGAGACAAGGAATCCATTTGAATTGGTAAAAATGCAAGTTCATTCCAAGTGTTCATTCCATGTATATTGCTCAAAGCAACCCACATAGCATAAGGTATAGGGCACATAGCTATTGTGCTATGGACGCAGCCATCTTGCTCCCTGACCCCATCCAAAACACCAAGTGGCGGGACCAATTACCATTGGATTTCTCTATATTATCTATAGAATATAACAACTTATAACAGTGGTTGCCCCACGACTACAGTGGTGCTATCTTACAATTTTCTGGCGGATGATGGCAGAAATAGCAATCACTCTGTTCCCTTTAGTATAATGAGTGAATCGAGAGAAATATTGATCCATTGTCATTCTGATCCAAAGTGATACTAGAAAGGTTTCTTTCTTTGAAAGTTCCCCAGCTCCTACTTTCATCCAAGACAACAAGCGTTATAAAATAAGCTTGAATTAAAATTCGTCTATATCTTTTTTCCAGCCATAGTAAATCAAGCTCCAGTGCCAAAGAAAAAAATGCCAACTGCATTTGCCAACTTGTTCGGGAAAGCCAAGCCACAACCACAGCCTGACGTAAAATCACAAAGTGCTGGCTCCAAACAACCGAAGACACCCAAAAAAGGCAAGCAAAGCAAAAGTAAGTTGACACAGCCTATGTATATATAATCTTTTTGAATAAAATGAATTCAATAAACATTTACATGATAATAGATGTGCTATCAAATGTTATTTGTCATAGTCATTATGTATTTGCCTCGCAAATCTTATAGATAGAAATCACAAATATTATCCAACTCTGCTCCAGGATTTTGCATTTATTTCTGAACACGTGGCAATAACACTAAACCAGACGTATCCCAATTTTAAAGAGACCGTTTCGAGTCAGATCTAAACGGTTGCTAGAAAATCATTGTTTTAGAACAATGTTTTGCTAGTCCTTAGCTTTTATTAATTAATTAAATGAAAAAGAAGGTCGAGCAACCACCACTGCCTTGACCAGTGTGTCAAGTTGTGGTTGGTGGGCCAGTCCATGTCAGTCTATACATTTCGCAAATAATGGGCCATCCTGAAATTCCTGACATTCCTGAAATAAAGCTGTTCAAATGTCTTAGTTTGGGATCTCATAATAGATTCATTCATTGTTATATTCAGTTAAAACAAAGTGTAACTTGTATTCAGGCTCGGGTAAGGTGCTACAGGCAGAGAAAACGGCGCCAAAGGAGATGCTCGACGCTGACGTCTCAAAACGAGGTTTAGATCTGTCTAGCACGTCACTCGTTCTCTTTGAGGAGGTAACCAAATACTAATACTTTCATTTTCTTGAAAATACAATTTTCACTAGTTTAAAAGAATTAACTGACGAAAAATATTAATTATTTATGTATGTATCTAAATTTAATCAGTGTTGTTATCAGAGACAGACAGATTTCTACTTTTTCAAGGAAATCCACCTTTAATCTGGATAACTAAGTTTACACGAAGATGACACTTTCTGGTTATTTCTATTGCTTTTTATGATGGACTAAATTTTTATAATGATTATTTCTAGACCTCACTGGCATATCTGATTGTAGTATAAGGTTAGTGATATTTTGACCCTACAGGTAGACATCATCTTCGAGGAAGACAAAGGCTTCTGGGCAGCGATACAGACCTTCATGAGCACAACGAAGCGCCCCATCATTCTGACGTCTTCGGAAGTGTCTGTGAGCAACCCGGTGGAGGGACAGCATGAGCAGCTGGTCATGCGGACACCGCCCTTGGTGAGTTACTCTCTCATGTTTCGGTTCGGTAGGTTGATGGTGTTTTACGCCATGGCAACAGCCGTCAATCAAAATTATCATTTCCTGTAATTAGAAAGTGCAAATTCTGGGTAACTTGTTTGATTAAAAATTTCTTTTCACTTTGGTACTCAAGTTCGTGACCGTGTGGGGGGGGGTTGCTTTAATTTGAGGAGACTGCGTTTTGGGCAGGTTCATGTGGAAAAAACCTGTTTGATGTCAGGACTTCAAAATGTGTATGCACCATACTCGGTTCTATACTTCCCAGCTAGTTACAATTTTTCTTAGTACAGAACAACAGGGGACACCTCAATTAAGGGGACACTTTTACTCAGGACAATCATTTTCCCTCTAGTAGATGCATATATTTGATTTCACCCCGCTTAAAATTTCGAGGACAGTACGCATAAGGAGACACTTTGTCCCAGAATGGAGGATGTTCTCATGAGTGGGGTTCTACATGGTATAAATAGTCTTTATCGTCAGTTTTACATTCCCTCTCCTCCAGGCTAACATCGCCACCCACCTCCAGTTGGTCTGTCTGGCAGAGAACCTCCGCACCTCTTTCCACGACCTGCGCTCTTTGGTGGAGTTTCATCGGGGTGACCTGCGTCGGTGCCTCCTCACCCTGCAGTTCTGGGCCACCTCCAGACCCCACGCCGCCAACCCGGATATGACACCGGTCAAATACCATCCGCACTTTTTGAAACCCTCTCAGGGTGATAACCAAGCCGGGGTAACCCTCTTCAGTCCCGGCAGACGACTTTTGACCAGTGCAACATCACAGGACAGTGGCAGTGACTTCGAAACAACGCCAGTGGCCAGGCGTCGCCGGTGTGTACGGAATGTTATCGAGGATGAATCGTCCATGGATAGCATACAGAATTCTCCGCTAAGAGACCGGGCCGTGGATGTGATGGGGGAGGACTCACAAAGTCCATCTGTACGGAAAGAAAGGACCCACGTCACGAGCGATTTGGAGCTGGTGACTGCGCCCAATACCATCACCTTCCCACCACTCTACCGTATCTGTCACGAAGCCTTGACGTTCTCCCACATGATGCCGTCCGGAGTCTTGCCTTATCTACAGGTGAGTCTTTGTAACGGTACCCGTTCTTTTTTTCGGCCTCATTGCAGTTAGGGCCACCAAGCATTAGAGGTGCGTCCAGCCCCCACATTCATTTTAGGTCATTTCCTCTGCCCCGGATAGCGGCTAGTAAATAGTTACGGATATACTTGTCCAGAGTCTCTCTCTTTTATCTCTCTATTTTATCATGTTCTGGTATTAGGACTATTTCGTATTTTGATGATTTCTTAGCCTATTTACGGGTGGGAAGCAAGTATGGCTTGTGACGTCCAGCCCCCACATACAAGTCAGGAAATAACTCGCGAATGATTAACTTAGGAATACGTGCTTATTCAGAGTATCTAATGCGAAATTGCAATAACCCCAGGTTCTCTTCCGTGCAAGGGTTATGGTCAGGGGTTGGACAAGCCGAAAGGCTGGTCGTGCTGTGAGACCGGACAAGCCAATAGCCCGGAACGACTGGTATTCTTTGTAACACAAGAGAGATTCTAAACTGGTAGTATTGTACCACATGTACATATACTTTAGAGCTCCATCGACTCTTATTTAATTTGAAGTATAAACGTTATCTTTTATATTAAAAAGAAAGCCTGCACAAGTAGAGAGAACTCTAATGCCATATCTGTAACATTTTATTTTACAGGAAAGGGTGCGCGAATGTGCGTCATGTGACACCAGCATCTTCAATCACTACCACGAACACGGCTTTAACCTGCTGTACACAAACCTGTCCTCCTTGCTTGGCCTGCCATGCTGTGCACCGGTCCGACGACCCTCCGCCGCAGTCCTGTCTGATCAAACCAAAGTCCGGCGACGCATAAAATGTGCAGCCGAACTCTTCGCTTCAGATGAGGAGTCGGACTCTGATGGGTTTGTTTCACTGAAAAAACCTAAACTTGCAGCTAAGGATGGATCTTCGCAGGGTAAATGTTCTGGTGACAAAACTAGCACCAGGACTAAAATGTCGTCTGCGGACAGCATCCTGTTGGCCTCCATCACGTCTCTGTCGGACATGTATGACGCGTTCTCCTACGCAGATGCCGAATTGGGCTTGGAGAGTGAACTATGGGAGGGACGCTGTAACCGAAACCGTCACGTGATATCAGCAGGGACGCTGCAACCAGGTTTGACTAACAGCGTCCCACATGACGTCACGCGGCGTGACGTTACAGACGCAACCCTCGTCGCCGACGCCGTTAGCTGCACACAGCTGCTGGGCGTCGCCAAGTGCCGCCGCCAGGTGGAGAAGTGTGTCGTACGCAGTGAGGATCTGGGAGCAGATATCCGCGAGGCAGTGAAGGAGAAACTGTCTCTGCCACAGGAGGGAGAAGAACTACGCTTGGCGAATGAGTTCTCCATGTACGAGAGGTAAGTATAATGTAACCGAATGACTTGGTGACAGCAATTATGCTGCGATTTGAGTTGTCAGGTTTGTTTGGTAATTTTGTGTACAAATTGCCGTCATTTGACCCTTACATCACAAAACGGAAAGACATTGCTCCTCAGAAACTTTTTTTATTAAGAATTTCAATATAATTGTAGAATATTATTATTTGCTTCTGAAAATTCAGAAAAAAGTGTTGTCACTGATAAATTTGTGAATATTTTCGTTTCTTAGGTTGGAGGCGCGGCACCAGAGGGCGTACCAATTCGTGTGCACAGTGCTGCCCCTACACGTGCAGTTGGCGAAGCGGGCAGTGGCAACGGATTACATTCCTGCCCTACAGACAATATGCCGCACCGAGCAGCTCCGGAAATCCACGAATACAAAGCGAAGGTGGGTGGCTTTTTCTCACAGATCTATGCAACCTGAACGTACTTCCACGGAAATCCGTGTTTTCATTTTTAAAATATCAAATTATTTCCTTGTGTAAATGAACATAAGAACTGTTGAATTACTCGAATCAGTCTTTCGATTCTCCACTGAACTTGGCCACAGACTCAAGTCATCATACATATTTGTCCCCTGATTCCCCTATCATTGACCGTTTTATTTCATTTTCTCTCCAGGTTTCTCCACTACATGGATTCCATATCGGTGCCAGTCACTCGGAAGCAGCACGTTCTGGACACTCTCTGCTCCTCTTTTATTTAGTCCTACAGATTAGAAAATCTACTGTGCTTCGGACAGCCTCCTTTGTTAAAAAATCACCTCAATTTGCTGTATATCTTGTTCCGTGCATATTGCACTGTCATTAAATGGTTATCATTAAAACCGTGTATATTGATTAAACAGTGTACAGTGTATATATAAAATTTGTAATTACCTACTATATTTAAAACGGTAGAATTCCGTCGAATCCGCTTGAAGTTGCTCCCATACATAGAGACATAGTGAACCAAACCTGGGGGTGGAGATTGAAGGGCCACAAGACTGAGATTCCCGTGCAGTACTTAACTGAATCCTGCTTCTCCTTTTTGTGTTTCTCTACATAGAACTATTTCTATCCTTAGGATTTGTTTCTATCCGTACTGAAATCATAATTTAGAACTGTAGTTATTCAATTGCCTTGCCCCGTGATCGGCCACGAGAATTATTGCACTGGTTCCTGGCAAATATCCTGTGTAGCGTGAAATAATAGGAGCAGTAAGGACCTTAAGTTGAGAGCAGCAGCCGAGAGGGGGCACCACTGTCAGCTGAGCTATCGACTGGGAATGCAAGTTTCGGATGTTCGAATCTCGTACGTAGTATAAAACCAAAGGAAAGGTACCTTCTAAACTGCCATAGTATGATTACCTACTATATCTAAAAAACTATGATTCTGGTAGAATCCGCTTGAAGTTGCTCCCGCTCATAGAGACAGAGTGAACACGACCTATGTTTGGAGACTGAGAACCCAGCAGCCTAAGTATTTGGCCCAGACTGATCATCTGTCTCTGTGGAGCTGTCAATAGAGCGTTCGGCTGGTAATGCGAGTGTCGCGGGTTCGTACCCCACTATTGGCAGTCCGATATCTCGTTTTTCTATATTTTTCCCTTGGACTCGACGAAGTCGCTAGTACTTGTATAACTTTTTATTTACCAATTAAAAAAAAGTGGCAGTTATATTGAATAAGTAATGCTGCATGACAGCCTCATAAAGCCTAGTCATAGTAAGACTGAAATAAGTTACAATAGAATTGGATCACGGGGAATTGTAATTCCATAAACAGATTGTCAATTAATTTCTCATTTCACAAAATGAATTCACAGGAATCGGCTGTTCATGAAATACTAAGCGAAACAAAAACTTTCGCATAGCTTGACTAGAATTATTTATTGTTTTGTAACTAAAGAATATATGATAGGAGACCTTAGTATATTTAATTGGTATACAATTTGTTTCTGGAAGGTGAATGTTTGATCATGCATGAATAAATTGCACAGATATTTTACAACCTTTGTCATGTTTTAATGGGTGAGGTTTTATGGGATCATGGAGGTTCCACATTGCCGTTCTTCATTTCTGGCCTGTATATGTTTTATTAGTAGGTGGGCAGTTAGTCTTTAGGTTATAGCTATAGCCTACTGTAGTACACCTGCTTGTAGAAATCAATAGGCGACCTGACCATATTTCTGCTTTTGAGAGCTATTCAAATACAGAATAGAGTATGGTTTTTGTTTTGGACAAGGTTTTATGGTGGTAAAATGGTCCACTGTTGTAATATTAAGTCTTTTGGCATAGATTCCATAAAGAAAAAAGTCAATTCAGTTGGGGGGGGGGGGGGCAGCTTTTGAAGTCGCAAGTCCATTTTTAAGAACTCCTGTATGGACATATTTATACATCTTAAATTGGTTGAATCATAATATGATATGCCCCATTTGAAAGGGAATAAAAAAATCAGTAGTTGCTAGGAAGTGAAATTTTCTAGATAGATTCTATATTTACAGAGATTCAAGTATTTGTTAAAAGTGGCGAGGACTTAAGGTGAAATGGGCATAGTAAACAAATGTTCACACAATATTCATTTACTCTTAGCATTGGTGTAACATTTACCATCTCCTTAAGTGGCACTGACAGTTGCTTGCCTTCAAGGAAGAATCATTATTGGCAGGTGGACTGTTGGTTTTTAGGTTATGGCTATAGCCTACTGTAGTACACATGCTTGTAGAATCAAGAGATGACCTGACCACATTATGGTTTCTGTTTTGGACAAGGTTTTATGGTATTTAGTATTTTGACATGGATTTTCAGAAAAAAGAGATTTCAGTTGGGGGGGGGGGGGGGGGGACTTTATGAGTCACAGGTACATTTTTAAGAACTCCTTTATGGACATATTTCTACCTGTAAAACTGGTTCAATCATAATATTATATACCTCTTTTGCAAGAATAAAAAACAGTAGGTGCTAAGCAGTGGAATTTTCGAAGTAGATTCTATATTTGCTGATATATTCAATTTTTTGTTAAAGTGGGGGGGGGGGGGGGTGAAATTGGCATACTCAAACAGATGTTTACTCAATATTGATTTATAGTGAGCATTAGTGTAACAATTACCATCTCCATAAGTGGCACTGACAGTTGGTTAAGGTCCGATTCGATTGCGCCGATTTCACTCCAGATGTGGTCCAGATGTACTCCAGTCTTGGTGCTCACGCCCAAATACCCTATTCCATTGCGCCGATGGCCTCCAGACAGACACCAGACAAAGGCCAGTCATGGTGCCAGGGCTGAGACTGGAGTACATCTGGACCACATCGGGAGTGAAATCGGCGCAATGGAATAGAGCCTTTACACCCTAGGAAGTTTCATTATTTAGGTAAAATACATGTTTGATGTGCTATTCATATATTTTTTCTAAATCTCATAATGTGAGGGGGGAGGCAACATATGTATGAGTGGATGGTTTATTCAGGATATTTACACACAAATAGAAGTCAAAATGGTTCATAACTTTGTGCTAGGAGTCAGTCAAGACCCAGTCGAATGATATTGGTTTGTAAATTTATTTGCAATATCATTTACCACCAGATATTGGCTTGACCTACTTTATTGGTGTACATAGAAACAAAGTTATGTCCCCCACATGGCTAGGGAGCATGCAGACAGGTCTGTTGTAATGCAGCCTCGTTCCACTAGAGGGCTCCGTGGTTCCTATCACTCTCCAAGCATTTGCACTTGCCCTATACACTGGTCTAGCACCCTAGTAACTCGCCCAATCAACCTTCCATAGATATGTTGAGAGTGTGATATCACATCACCAAGTGAACATTTGATTACAACAGCACAGTCAACTTCACTTGAATAAGGTAGTCACACGGTAGTGTCAATGCTCAGGAGACTGGTATAGCCTTGTACACCCAAAAGGTGAAAAGGTTAAATCTTTGATGGTCCCTACACGCCCACAGGGTCCTCAGGAACATTAAACCACAAAGCAATCCCAAGGGACTTTCCCTGTGCCCCTAGGAGGGGCTTATCCATTGGATGCTTGCCAATCAACTTAAGAAGTCAAAGGTGTGGCCGTGCTTCCTGAAACAAAATAGTGGGTACACCCATGTTAGACCTCAGTAATACGCTGCATATATACTGAAACATAATTTGCAGATCTTTATGAAATCTTTTGATATAATGCAAGACTTGGGTCAAACTGTGGATGAAATGTTTGGATTTAAAAAAAGATTAATTTTTTGTGTGTGCAAATCTCGGCAGAATAGCTTGCTGCCTAATACAGTGCTAAGTGTGCATTTCCAAATAGAATAATTGGCATTTAAAAGAAAAAATAAGCAGGTGGACGCATTTGAAACTCACTACAAGTAGCTTAACACATGTTTAAAATTGTTGACTGAAAATCCTTTGATATCTTAATTCTAATGGAGGGAGGGAGGGAATCTGCATTGATTGGCTATTTAAAGGCCTATTCCTCTGTGAACACAGTAGTTCATGGATCACACATATATTTAGCTACCTGTAGGGGATTCAGTTGGTAATTTGCTTCATGGATGAGTGCACACAGACCTGTCTGCATGCTGCCTGCCCATGTGGTCTAACAAAAACTTTGTTCCTATATACAACAATAAAGTAGGTCAAGCCAATATCTGCTGGTAAATGATATTGCAAATAATTTTTCAAACCAATATCATTTGACTGTGTCTTGACTGACTCCTAGCACAAAGTTATGAACCATTTTGACTTCTGTTTGTGTGTAAATATGATGAATAAAATATCTTCTCATACACCTTCTGCCTCCCCCCTCCCATTATGAGATTTGGCAAAAATACATGAATAGCACAACAACTTTACATTTCACCTTAATAATGACACTTTCCAGGGTGTAAGCAACTGTCAGTGCCACATATGGAGATGGTAAATGTTACACTAATGCTGAATGTAAATCAATATTGAGTAAACATGTGTTTGAGTATACCCATTTCACTGAAAATCCCCCCCCCCCCCTCACTTTTAACAAATACTTGAATATCTCAGTAAATATAGAATTCACCTAGAAAATTCCACTTCCTAGAACCTACTGGTTTTTTATTGTCTTCCAAATGAGGCATTTTATATTATGATTCAACCAGTTTAAGGGGTAGAAATATGTGCATAAAGGAGTCCTTAAAAATGGACCTGTGACTACAGAAGTCCCTTCCAACTGAATTTACTATTTTTTAAAAAAATCCTTACCAAAATATGAAATATCAAAACTATTTAAGGGATTGTACCACCATAAAACCTTGTCCAAAACAGAAATGATATTCCTATCTGTACTTAGTTAGCTATAAAAGGCAAGAATGTGGTCAGGTCACTTAGTGACTCTACAAGCAGTTGTACTACAGTAGGCTATAGCCATAACCTAAAGACCAACCGTCCACCTGCTAATAACAATAAAAGTTGTTGACAATGTTGGCTTCCTGTGACTATTTCTGAACTCCTCTAAGAATTTGGTATGGTATATATTAAAGGGGGGCGTCCACCAGAGCCGACACGCCTTCCGACACGTCTTCCGACACGTCCCGACACGCCCTCTGCGACACAGATTTCGCCGATGTTTTTTTTGGTTGATCACGGTTCTACGACACGAGTCTACGACACACCCCGACACAAAGGGCCGTGTCGGGAGCCTTCCGACACACTGCGACAAGATCGAACATGTTCGATATTTGCTATGACACAGACCGTGTCGCAGCGTGTTTATACACATTTACATAGGAGAACTATAAAGTATTCACTTTATTAGGGCTGTCCGATAGAGTCATTGGGTCTAGGATATACTCATATATTTTTTTAGGCTCTAAAAACTCATTTTGATGTCAAATACAGGAATAATTGATTTGATATATCTAGACCCTATACTGGGAATATTTGACAAGTCTTCACGATTCTGGCAGTGTCTGGTTTATTCATATAGACACCAGATAACGGGAGAAAATAGATATTAACCAACGTGCAGAACCTATCGACCTTCTACTCGGTGTTGTGTCAATGAAGCCTATACTATGAAAGCCAAGTTGTTTAACCATCACCTCACTCAGGATTTGGTTGATTTACCACCACAAGACGTTATGACATCGCTATCAGATTATACTGGAAGAAACTACAAAGCCTTCTGAATCTTCCCACTGTGATATTAACATGATTATATTCTGTGCTGGATCTGTATGGGCCGATCTCACCAAGGAGTTATGATGTGGCTTCGCCTCAGCATGGCGTGTTTGTGTTTGGCACTTTCGAATTCTGCAACTCCATAGATGATGTATACATTTAAAACGTCTCACTAGAACCTGCCTTGCAAGAAAAAGCTCGTAGAGGATGTGTATTTGTATGAATACATTTTATTCTTAAAGACATACATATATACACTGGAACATTAGTGGAAAAGCACTTAAATAGACATTTTTCTTCTTACAGATGATGCTTCACGATATAATAAGTATATGAACACTATACACACGTGTTTCAATAATGATATATCAATGATAGTTACCGAATAGCTAGGGCTGTTGGTATCTTACGCAGTTTCAACTACAATCGAAACTATGTGATGGGGGTGACAGATAAGCAGGGAACACAGAAACGCTTGGCAATAAACTGAAAACCAGCTTATTTTTTGTACCAAAAGCCTATCATCTTTGTCGAATTTTCGATTATTTACAATTAGAAGTTATGAACAATTTCCTACACTTTTTTTTAAAAATATTATAGGTATTGCATCCGATTGGTTCCGGTTATATGGGTATACAACAAAACAACGTCGGTCAGCGTTCTGCCTTATCCAAGAAGTCAATCAGAAGCACTTGAAGAGAGAAAAGCTTTAACGACATAGTCAGGACTCGGTCCGGATTTTACGGACATCCTAAAGCGGACATTTGTAAGTCGACGTCTCTGCTTCAGTCGGTGTCACTGTAGCTCCTTTACCTGAAGATGTTTGTTATAAAGGTTACTATTTACAGGTCTTGTGCAACTAATCCCTTAATTCAAGACGTCTGCGCACGGAGAGAGAATCATCCAAATGGTCCACTTCACGTGACGAGTCAATCACCACCAGATTCTGTGAGCAAAGGAAGACATGTTTAAACCGAGGTAATACATAACTCTGGGATGAATCCTATAGCATTTAAGTCATCAACGTGTCGATATTCTACCAAATTCTTCAGATCGATAATAATCGGTGATATTATTTCCAATTGCACACTTTAGTGATCCGATTTTATTGCTCCACGGATGGTCATTGGTCATTACTTGCCGGTGGTATATAACCGAGTCTGCCCATGGCCGAGTCTGGTGCAGCCAGCAGCGTCACCCCATGATTTAACTGTGGTACTCTGAGAGTGTTTCAGACATCGGCATTGATTACTGTGGATTTTATTCCAACAATCGGGTTGGGGAGAATCGGACATTGGTTTCACCATCTTAAAATCGTCCTCTCTGACGGCCCATCTCTAAAAAATCACTTGAATTTCAAAACAACAGAATGTTAATAATTAAACCTTTAATACTTATCTCCAAAAAAATTTCAACTTGAATAGCAAACCTGGTCAATATTTACAAACCTCAATACTCTCAAATTGGTTGTTGTCCTTGAGATTCCTGCTTGTGAAACAGAACAAGCATTCTACCATGATATATTCAGGTATTTTCCAATAAATACAAGAAAAATTTAAAGAGTTTGTGTAAAATATGTAAGATATGTGTGGAAATCAATACATTTTGTATACTGCTTCAAAAATTGAATTACGGCAATAAAGAAGTTCTCTAGGTCACATGACAAGTGAAGCTTTCCTGAATGCCTCTAGCCATTCTCGCCCCCAGAGATATGCATACCATGGGCATCCCAGCCCCTGCAGCTACTGGTAACCACCAACCTACTCGCCTGGAAAGGGTTAAGCCCTACCCCTCTCTGAACTCAGCAGGTCATGGATCAATGCACACATATATTTAGGTAGCTGGAAGCGAATTCAATTGGCAATCACCGATACCCTACCTACATATGAAATCTTTTCAGTTGCCTAATAGTGATATCTTTATCGATGAGTGCACACAGACTTTTCTGCATGCAGCCAGGCC
This sequence comes from Alentia gelatinosa, assembly GCA_950022655.1. Taxonomy (NCBI): domain Eukaryota; kingdom Metazoa; phylum Annelida; class Polychaeta; order Phyllodocida; family Polynoidae; genus Alentia; species Alentia gelatinosa. Next base: position 84,543,284 of record OX465579.1, read on the forward strand.
ATGTGCTGCATGCAAACCTCTGTCCCTATGTACAGCAATAAAGAAGGTCAAGCAAATATCTGGTGGTAAATGATATTGCAAATATTTTTACAAACCAATATCTTTTGACTGGGTCTTGACTGATTCCTAGAACAAAGCTATGAACCATTTCGACTTATGTTTGTGTGTAAATGTGCTGAATAAACCATCCTCTCATACACCTGCGGCCTCCCCCTCCCCTGCCCTCCCTGAATAGCACATCAAATATATATTTCACCTAAATAATCACACCTCCTAGGATGTAAGAAACTGTCAGTTCCTCTGATGGAGATGGTAGATGTTACACTACTGCACAAAGTAAATCAATATTATGTAAATATCTGTTTGAGTATGCACTATTCACCCCCTCCCACTTTTAACCTTATCATACCGGGTGCCCACCGCAGTAGAACAGGTACGGACCCGGGTACTTGTGCCAGTGGATACCCCTAGAGGCCGGGTATATAGCCCTAATTATGATGATTTCATCTTTACATCATGTGACATGTCACGTGATCCTTAATCCTATTCTTTATTTGACCTAAAATATCATGTATGATGTTATGCTACATACTGTGACAATTTCATGGTAATGGAGCAAATATTTCCAATTTTATTCACAAAAACGAATATTTTGTAAATGATGCCTCGAGGCATCACCCGGCCAGCCCTGATTGATGCCTCAAGGCATCACCCGGTCTGAATGGGTTAACAAATATTTGAATAGCTCTGTAAATATAGAATCTACCTAGAAAGTTCCACTACCTAGCACCTACTATTTTTATTCTCTTTCAAATGAAGCATATTATATTATGATTGAACCAGTTTTACAGGTAGAAATATGTCCATAAAAAAATGCACCTGTGACATCATATCATAATATTCATATCTGTACTTAGTTAGCAATAAAAAGCAAAAATGTTGTCAGGTCGCCTAGCGACTCTACAAGCAGGTGTACTACAGTAGCCACAACCTTAAGACCAAACGTCCACTCGCTAATAATTTTACAAAACGTGGGGTGACCGTTTACGTGGGGTTCTACTGTATTTGCTATACACAAAGAAAAAAAGACGTTACGTATTGAAAATGAAAGCGTCTATTTCCATAGAAAAATGGAAAGCTGCCATCAATGTCATTTGATGCTCACCTTCGATTTTCCCTTTCGCGTTGTGTGGGTTAAATTTGATGCTTTGTACATGAATCCAGATATTTCCTGCATCATTTTCTGGTCACACTGGACAGGTTGTTCTACCATTTGCTGCTTTTTCAACTGCTTTATTTCTGCTTTCAGCCTTCCAAGTGAAAAGAAATCAAGATACAGGTTTATGAATAATATTTGGACATTTTCTCAATACAAATATGACATTAGTCTTTTATCTCATACAGATATGTTATATATGAGAAATCGGGACACATGGAATAAATATTTCAAATATATCTGAGAACAATTATAATACTAATATCGATTTAATATTTCACAATTCAACGTACTTTGAATTTGCCATTTGATATTCAAGCAGGTTTCTTCTTTTACGCCTCATGATACCGGCGGACTGAAAATGAAACATTATACAGCTTATTGTGTGCCTCGTCTTTGCAGGTGATGTTATAAATGTAGCTTAAGCATTCACAACTACAGCCAAGAAGACATCGACATGTTGATATTTCCTAATCGAATTCAGGCCGATGAAGTTGTTGAACTGGTGAGTGATAATCAGTAACGTTCTCTTCAATGTATGGACACCCAATGTCATTGTCCCATCCACAGCCGTCGGTCATTACCCGGATAAAGAGCATGACTGACTCGTCCTGCCGGCCAGCTGGGCCAATTGATAGTTGTAAGGCTGGCTGAACGTCCCAGTAAACCCTGAGGGTATACAGGGACTATCCACGGTTCACGCTGGTTTTACACAAGAGGGGCAGTGCTCGAATCTATGAGATGAATTCAGACAAGAGTTCCACCAGGCCCATAGCAGGACCCTTTCATCCCAGTTGGGGGTTGCTGTGAGGATATCATACGTTTACTGATTCATTCCAACCAGCTCATCAGGGAGAAGCAGTGATCGGTATCGATGTCTTATAGGCTGTGCTTGCAGGTATAGGTTTTGGGACTCATTTGATCTTATCAAACCAGTGACCAGTCAAATGCCACATCATTAGGAAATTTAGTAATTGCTGTAAACATTTTGTCCACCTTCTAATATCAAGATCATCCAAAAACTTAACTTGCTTGTAGAATACATTTTCCTCTTGTTCTATATATGTTAGCTCAAAGAGAAATTATGTGATATTAATGCAATTTAAATCATAAAGCGATACATCATTTCTGATGACATTCTACTTTTACTAAAGATTCATCATTCATATGTTACCTAAATGTCTAACTTTGGATTATTATAATTAAGGATGTAAACTTGCGTCTTACCTTGGAGACAGATATTTTCAGCTTCGTAAGCCTATGAGAGTCCTTAATCTAAGAGGAGAGAGAAATCAATCAGATTTACCAACTAGTCTTAATGGAAACACATTTCTGCTGCTAGTCATTCCGTACTAGTTCTACTGCATCACATAAAGAATAATTCGAGATGTTTTGTAATAGGAAAATACCCAACACCCATTCAGTATTGTTTTCTTTTAGATAAATAAATACCAGTCACAATAACTCTGACCGACCTATCCACATAAAAAAAGTTTTTACTTTTAGTAGTCTCGGTCAGTCCCTAGATGTGTTTAAGTCAACAATTAGGCCAAACTCTTTTACTTGACTCCACCAGTCTCACTCACCCTACTTACCTTCTTACTAAATGTTGACTTAAAGAACAGACTAGAGGTTTGGATGTGTCAAAACACACCTAATCTAATCGAAATATTAGAAAACTAACTAAACCTGAACTCACCCAAAGATTCTAGACCTAGCCAGCCATTCAAAGATGTCAGGTGGGGTCATTAAAAAAATAGGAAATATTTTACATATGGAATTAACTGCCTCAGAGAGACAGAAAAAATGCGAAACACATTCCTATTGACCATGATATGGGCCTGGGGCTGTGTGAGGTGGTTTAAACCACTGTCCTCGTTCTTGGTGTGAATTACGGCTAATTATTTGTTCCTTGTTTTACACAATTTTATGTGTGAGGTGGTTTAAGCCACTGTATTGATTATATGTGTGAATTACGGCTAATTATTTTTTCTTTGTTTTACAGACCCTGCTGAGCAGGATCAACAAATGGGTTTGTGCTGAATGGCTCAAGCTAACAGTTACGCAACAACATCAAGATTCTTCTCTTGCTTGACATTTTGAAGCCTTCAGTACCTTTATCTATTCTGGTATACCCACACTCAGATAAGACATCACCTGATATGTTGTGGTTAATTCCTATTCAGAGCAAATATCTAGAATGATAAAATAGTATTTTTTTCAGTCTTATTTGCCTGTGCATGGACGCAAAACGAGTGAAAATAGTATTTTTCGGTACGTTCCAAGTATACAAATACACTTGACAGAAAGGAGCCCCACTGACTGCTACATCAAATAAATACTCAAAATGGAACCTCACAGCTTGCTGCCTCAGATTAACAATAATAATGGATAAAATGACAGCCCCAACACACTCGCTGTGCCACATTAGCAAAAATTACAATGGACAAAGTTTAAATGTGGTCTCGTTGACTGAGATACCAGATAAACACATAATTTAAATGGACATAGTGGGGCCTCACCGCTCGGTTCATATCCTCCTGCGTTCGGACCATCATCTGGTTTATTGCCTTCCTTTCGACTCGATCATCTGTTTGTTCTCTGGAAACCATCATCCAAATTAAGTGTTTTGCAGTTATTTAGTGTATTTTTCCTAATGTTTCTCAGACCACGGGAATTGTTTTCAAAACAAAGATATCAGTTGAAAAGAAAATCCTTCTAGTTTTTAGAAAACACTGTTCAAGGTAGCATCGCCGAGTATAGACAATAAATATCAGCATCAGCATTGTGTTCTGTTGAGTGACATCTAATTTTTAATATCTTACCTTCTTCAATCTGATGATTATACATAATTAACATGTGATATCCTGTCAAACTATAATATATAACTTTAAAATTAAAGATACAACATACAATGTACACTTTTGAGAAGGTGAATGAACAAAAATTGGCATACTTGATCTCCCAAGCAACCTCCTCAAGGCGGTCCAGGATGACATCGAGGTCAGTGAGGTGTGAGAGCGACCTCTTCGACTCGTCACCTTGCCACATACGTACATCTGGAAGTATACTCAGTGTCACACACATCCATAAACACAGTCAATATCTAACTAACCTTAATCCTTACTGAATGTCACACTCATCCATAAACAAAGTCAATATCTGATTTACCTAAATCCTTACTCAGTGTTACACTCTTGTCTATAAACACAGTCTACATCTAATTAACCTAAATCATTACAAAATATTAGGCGGACATACAGAAAGTACTATTTTAGACTAGGATCTATAAAGACTAGAGTATCAGACTTGGCTATATTTTGTGAAGGTTTGAAAAAATTGACATGGGGTTTCCTATGTCATTTTCTAACTATCAAAATATTGCTATGATATTTACCTAAATCTTCAGTTATATATGTGTTCTACAACACTTTGAGATCAGTGTATTCAAATTCATGTGTGTTAATATTCAATGTGGATTGTTCGATATTCCTTTACTTTCGAAAAAGAGTAAATGCATAGTAGTAGGCCTACATACTTAAGTATCAAGAACTATAAGACTTTAACATGTAGGGCATCTCAATGAAGAGGAAATATAAGTGAGATGGGTTACCACTGGGCATATTCGGATCAACCTGGATGTCTTGATTAACCTTAGCCTGGCGCTGCGTTGCTTGTGCACTCACTCCTTTTTTCCTACCAGCATTACTTGGTGTCGCTTGTATGAAGGACTGGATAGGTAAAAACACACACATAGAGCAAAAGAAATAATAGAACAAGAGCTTAGAGTGCATTTTAGAATAGAAATATTGGCCTTTAAAGGCCAAATTAGCAGATGGACACATTTAAAATTCAATACAAGGTCCATCAATAATTAATTACTATGAGATCAAGGAAGCCCCCCGGAGTTGGCAGGAATTGGAGGTATTGGGGAGGGGGAGAGGGAGGTGTTGGGTTACCATAGGAGAAACTTACACATGTTTTGTGCATATCTTACAAGTCTTTGATTACTGGGCCTGTCAGGTGTTTGGGGAAGTTCATGAAGTAATTTGTCTTTTTTAAATCCATGTCAAAATACTAAATGATAAAACTATAGGATATTGCATTGCCATAAAACTTGTCCAGAAAAAAGAAATCATATACCTATCTGTACTTAGTTATGTACAGTTTAAGAAATATGTGCATAAAGGAGTTCTTAAAAATGGACCTGTGACTACAATAGTCCCCCCCAAACTGAATTCACTATTTTTTTTAAATCCATACCAAAATACTAAATATCAAAACTGTAAGGCATTGTACCACCATTAAACCGTCTGTCCAAAACAGAAATTATATTCCTATCTGTACTTAGTTAGCTGTAAAAGGCAAAAATGTGGTCAGGTCACTTAGTGACTCTACAAGCAGTTGTACTACAGAAGGCTATAGCCACAACCCTAAAGACCAACCGTCCACCTGCTAATAACTTACCGTAAGGATTTGACAGCCTGGAGGCATCCCCCACACGGGACGGAACAATGCCCCTTTTATAGTTGTGTTAACTCTACTGCCCCCTCCCCAGCTATAAAGTGTATCAAATCACTGCCCAATATGGCAAAAGTTTAGAGTGCTCAATTGTCATCAATGAAGCTAACATTTCTCTTATATTCATAAGTGGAAGTCACTCACGTCTAGTGTGGTTTGCATCCGTGATCTTTTAGGAGTTGGTGCTTTTCCCGACGCTTTGTCCCGCGCTTCTGACACAGGGAATAACGATCTCCCCTGCTTTGTGGGATGTGACTGTCTTGAGGTAGTCGGCGTTGGTGTTGTTCGACCTGGTGTGGGGATGTGTGAGAGTGGAGTTGGCACTCTCTCTGCTGGGCTCCTTGAGGTGCTCCTTCTTCTAACTGGCTCGGTTGTGCTAGTTCCAGCCATCTGTGTAGAGACTGGTTCAGCTAAGGTGTTTGATGTGGATGGTGAATCAGATGTTTCAGCTGTACTGGGTGCAGAAAAGGTGGTAACAGATTGCTCAACAGTTTTATGTGACTTTGCTGGTGAAGGAGCTGCTTCAACAGTCCTGCGTGACTTTCTCACCGAAGAAGGTGCATCAACAGTCCTGCGCGATTTTTTTGGGGAGAGAGCTGATTCAATTGTCCTGCGTGTCTTTGCTGGTAGGGAAGCTGCTCCAACTGTCCTGCTTGACCTTGAAGGTGAAGGAGCTGCTTCGACAGTCCTGTGTGTCTTTGTCTGCAAGGAAGGTGCATCAACAGTCCTGCGTGACTTTGCTGGTGGGGAAGCTGCTTCAACTGTCCTGCTTGACCTTGAAGGTGAAGCAGCTGCTTCGACAGTCCTGCGTGACTTTGTCAGAGAGGAAGGTGCTTCAACTGTCCTGCGAGACCTTTTTAATGAGAGAGCATTTTCAACTGTCCTGCGTGACCTTGCTGGTGGGGATCCTGCTTTAACTGCCCTGCTTGACCTTGAAGGTGAAGGAGTTACTTCAACACTCTTGCGTGATCTTGAGTGAGCTGCTTCAACTGTCCTGTTTGACCTTGATGAAGAAGGAACTGTTTTGACTGTCCTGCGTGACTTTGTTGGTGCGGAAGCTTCTTCATCTGTCCTGCTTGACCTTGGTGAAGGAGCTGATTTGACTGTCCTGTTTGACCTCGATGATGAAAGAGTTTCTTCAACTGTCCTGTGTGGTATTGAGGGAGCTGCTTCAACTGTTCTGCTTGGCTTTGATGGTGAGGGAGCTGCACTAACCTTGGTCACTGCTTTTGCTGGCTGTGGGGTTGGACTAGACTCCATCACTGATGTCCTTAAGTGTCTGAAAATCAAACAGACTGAAATTGTTCAATCCATGTGCTACGAAGAAACATAATTAAACATCTACTAATGACAAAACATGGCATGTCACGTGTAATATCAAACTATACAGGGTTTTTTGGCAAGTCAGTTGTCTCCCAAATATTTGATGTGTTTAAATATATTCTCCCTTTTCATATTCAATATAGAATAAGAATTATAACTTTAGAATATATTCATATAAAGTTAGTCTAATGCTAAACAGGGATATCTGTCGGCTATATGAGGAGGGAAAAATCCAAATGAATTCCAAATATTCTGAATCTCTTTTATATTGATGATCTGGATTTAACTTTTTTCCTTCAAGAACTTGAATTACAAATTGGGATTATTGTTGACTACTCGGAATAAATAAAAAACCATTATGTCAAAATCTGGAGTGGACATCATTTCTTCACGGGGATTTTAGAGTTGGACAGGCTTTCTACCACAAATTGGGATTATGTAAACTTATAAGCCACATCAGCTTAAACATTTGTGAGACTTATTATCTGCTCTCTCTTCTCAGCTCCATTTGAATATTTTCCTTCTTTTTTACTAGAAGCACGGACACTCAAACTCCTGACGCTAACTGTATCCTGATCTAGATGGAAACAATCATTATCAGAAGAGTTTGAGAAGAAAGAAAGAATACAAAGATGGGAACCACTAGCTATAAAGTAGGATTCAGTCATATATAGACAAGACAGATTTAGATGCTAGTCAGAAACACACACAAAAAGAGCAAATTGGATATGACCCCTATTACAAATCTTTTTTTCCCCTTTTTTTTTGAGGGTGTGGAGTGGATCAACTGACCCGTTACCACGGTTGGCGTGCTCGTTATCAAACAGAACAATTGATTCAAGGGAGACACCATAGCAACATGGTTCAAAACAGACAGGAAACTATCATTCTGAAGGTAACATAGGCTTGTCATAGAGGTGTTTTAGCCACTATTACTAGTCTTGGCACAAAAGTGTTCGTAAGAAATGCTGCCAATAACCGAGAGGAAATTATGAACATATGACATGTGTATAAACTTTATGGGAAATGTATAAGATTTTTGCTTGTTGGAGCAGGATCCTAAGCTCCATGAAAATGTATCATATCAAATCTTAAATCATGATTCATCAGGAGTTGACTCATTCGGTTAAAGTCAGACTAAAACTTTCATATCTTTTAAACGGCTTGAAGTGCACAAATTATCACCAGATCACTGAAACCGGATGGAAATACTCAAAGGAAAAGTTACCTCAAAAAACATGTAATCATAGTTTCCAGTTGGGACTACGGGCATAGCAAACATTACAATTTGTGTGACCTCAATTATAGTTGCAGAGGTCTGACTTTAACCGATTGGGCCAAAACCAAACCCGATTACATACCGTGGAGTAGAGAGGGTTCTCGTAGACTGATTTGCCTTTGATGTTTTCTCGTCAGTGTTTTTGAAGGCCTGCCTCTTTGGTTTTTGCATCGGAGTGCTGTGTCGTTGCAGGCGGAAGCTAATTGCCTGCGACATGCGACTCAAATCACTACTTTTCTGTCCTCGCAGGAAATGACCTGCCTCTATGTGGTCATCAAACTGTGGTAGATTTGACATTGTATCATCATCATCATTGTCCATTGTCTCCCAATCATCTTCTCCCTCACCTTCCACTTCTTCCTGTCTGACATCCCCTTCCACTTCACCCCTTTCTTCCACTTCAGCCCCTTCTTCTACTTCATCCCCTTCTTCCACTTCACCACCTTCCTCCACTTCTTCCACTTCACCACCATCTTCCTCTTCACCCCCTTCTTCCACTTCACCCCCTTCTTCTACTTCACCCCCTTCTTCTACTTCACCCCCCTCTTCCATTTCACTCCCCTCTTCTTCATCAGCCCCCTCTTGGCCATTACCCGCTTCTTCCCCACCACTCTCCGCTTCGCTATCATCCTCTTCTGGGGTATTAAAAGAGCGCATGTCTTGAGGTTTGCGTCCCGACTTCTGCACTTGGCCGTCTCGCACATGTAGGACCACATTGTGCTGGACATTACGTCCCACAGTGATGGATCCGCTCACTGACTGCACCGCACTGCTATGCGAACTGCTAGCTTTCGGGCTGCCTGGATTTTGAGTCTCCGGAATAATTAGATCACCATCAGGCCCAATCTCCATGTACTCCTCATCTTCCTCTTCATCTGGTCGATCTAATAGAAATCAGAAAATATACTCAGTGAAGGAATATCATTGTTACACAAGGTATTCATTGAAAATAAGAGATCTCATTTGGGGTCAGAGAAAAACAAAACAACATCGATGTAGGCTACAGGGCGGGGTTCAGCTTTTGTGGGAAGCTTCAAACTAATTTTGTATTGGTGAGAAAAAGCTAAAATAATATGAAATGATACACCGGTTGGGAGAGGGCGAGTTGCAGGGGGATCGATCGTGAAAACACAATCCAAATATCTTTAGTCTAGATAGGAATTTTGCCCATAGGCCTATTTACAATCCCAAGTCTCGCATTCTCTCACTGTCTAGCACCCTGTTTCCAGTACAGCAGGCAGTTGTCTTAAGCGCACGCATACGATGTAAACAACAAGGTTGTTTTACATTATCAAGTATCAAGATTGAACTATTAATATAAACCAGATATTGAGATGCCTTTTGTTATCATATTTTTTATGTAAAGCCTAAGACCAGCGATCAGCAGGCTGTCAAATACTGCAGTAGTTCTGGCAGTCAGCCCCATCAGACTCATATTCTAACACCCAGTAAGAGCAAATATAGAACCCAGATATAGTGCTATAGTTAGTCTAGGCATAATTAAGAAATATCTAGACAACATGAGCTAAGTGTGCATTTTGACAAAGAATTTATTGATCTTTGAGGGCCAAATTAGCAGGTGGTTGCTTTATAACTCAATAAAAGTAGCTTAAGATATGTTGAAAATTACTGAACAAAATTTTATCTTCCCGCATGGGCTCGCCATAGGTGTATTAGGCACGTCTTTATAATTGGAAACAAGAGCTAAGTGTGCATTTAGCTGCAGCACTCGATCAACCCACTGGGCAGGTTTTACTGACAAGTCAGAGCAGTGCTACCCATCAAATTGGAGCCAAAGGCGGCCATGTTGACCTTAAACTTTCAGATCATGGAATCAGGCAAACCATGGATGAATATCTTGCTAAATGTAAGTTTTATCTAAACAAGAGCTAGGTGTGCATAGTCAAATAGAATCATTGGCCTTTAAAGGCCAAATAAGCAGGTGGACGCATTTAAAACAACAAGGAGCTTAACACATGTTTAAATTGTTGAATGAAAATATTTTGATATTTTTATTCTAATGAATGAATGAATGAAGGGAGGGAGGGAGGGAGGGAGGGAGGGAGGGAGGGAGGGAGGGAGGGAGGGAGGGAGGGATATCCATGAATAGGGAAGGGCCTGCATTGATTGGATATTTAAAGCCCTACTCCTCTGTGAACTCAGCAGTTCATGGATCAATGCACACATATATTTAGCTATCTGCCTACATACAAAACGAATTGCCTCATGGATGAGTGCACACAGACCTGTCTGCATGCTGCCTGCCCATGTGGTCCAAGAAAAACCTTGCTCTTATATACACCAATAAAGTAGGTCAAGCCAATATTTGGTGGTAAATGACATTACAAATGATTTTACAAAACAATATCATTTGACTGGGTCTTGACTCATTCCTAAAACAAAGTTATGAACCATTTTGACTCCTGTTTGTGTGTAAATATGATGAATGAAATATCTTCTCATACACCTTCTGCCTCCCCCCCCCCCCATTATGAGATTTGGCAAAAATACATGAATAGCACAACAAATATACATTTCACCTTGATAATGACACTTTCTAGGGTGTAAGTAACTGTCAGAGCCACATATGGAGATGGTAAATGTTACACTAATGCTGAATGTAAATCAATATTGAGTAAACATGTGTTTGGGTATGCACATTTCACCATAAAACCCCCCCCACTCTCAACAAATACCTGAATATCTCAGTAAATATAGTATCTACCTGGAAAATTCCACTTCCTAGCACCTACTGTTTTTTATTCTCTTTCCAATGAGGCATATCATATTATGATTGAACTAGTTTTATAGGTAGAAATATGTCCATAAAGGAGTTCTTATATGGATCTGTGACTCAAAAAGTCCCCCCAAAACTGAAACCTTTTTTTTCTCAAAAGATCCATGTCAAAATACTGAATACTAAAACTGTAAGGTATTGTATGGCCATAAAAACTTGCATCCCAAACAGAAATCATATTCCTATCTCTACTTAGATAGCTATTTAAAGCAAAAATGTGGTCAGGTCACCTAGTGACTCTACAAGCATGTGTAATACAGTAGACTATAGCCATAACCTCAAGACCAACTGTCCATCCGCTAATAAAATATCATAACACCTTATTAATTGCCTACTTACCTGGGACGAGGTGAGCTACCGGGCTGGTAATTACAAACGGCACAGGGCTTTCAGCCACTGATTTCAGTGACGGATCCTTGGCTGTCAGTCCAGTGATGTGGATGATTTCACCCCGCCCGCCCAACTGTGCAAAGAGAGATGGTTTATTAGAAGTTTCGTATGCATGTAAGTTTCATAAGTAAAAGTGGAACCTGAGGAATAGCTAACTCGTTTAAAGAGCAATAGAGAAGTACCTATAATCATAAAAATATATACAACTTATTTTATTCAGTTAAATATCAAATATATACCATTATCATCCATTTAGAATTGTTTAAATCTAAATATAGTTCAGGCCATTATATTAGATGCAGAACATTGCAACAAGAAGAGTACTCTAACATGATATTTGTAAACAAACACGCTCTTTTGATATTTTTGTTGTCGAAAACTTCCGAAAGTAAAGAAAAAGATTTCTGTCTATCCCAGATTAAGGTCAAAGACCAATGGTATTTATTTGTAGAGTGGACAGACGTATACAATGAGTTGTTGGTGTGGAGTAATACACGAGGATAACAAGTGTATTAACTGGTTTATAACAAGTTGTTTATGTCCATGTAACATTCCATGCTTTTGCACACCTTAATAGGTCAGTAATTTTATTGCATTTACATTTACACCAATGTCAACAAAACTGTAAGTTGAACCGATCGTCCTAAGAACATTCTTTATGTCTGTATACGTGCTGTACTACATATATATTAAAGGGACTAGGAATTGTATAAACCTTATAAACAAGGGGTTTGTGACGAGACGGTCATAAACCACCAGTGACTGCTGTACAGTAAGTGAGTGATAGTGAATGTATTACATCGCCAACCTCGAATGATGTACAAAGCTGCCTGGTGACGAAACGACCATATGTTGTACTAAGTAGATGATAATCTATCGTAATCAATGGCTCCGAGGCCATAATAAATAGCTTAAAGTCTGTAATTAATAGGTGTGATTTTTACTGAGAAATTATAGGTAATGATTTACTATTTCATACATTTTCAATGGGGACTTTGTAATAGGTGAGTAATAAATGAAAATCTCTTACCATTTTGGTAACTTCTGCATGTTCCTGAAGAGGTGCGCCACTGTTCGCCCAAGCTCTTGTGAAGGTAAAATCTCTCTTTGTGGGAACCCGCTGCCTGGAATATCGGTATGCAGATTTCAAATGCTTTGAGCTACATATAATTTCATGAATACGAAAATGATACTTTGTTCTGCCATCTTCCGGGAACAGTAGCTGATGACGGCATTTATGTTATCAAAACAGTGTAATATTTTTTTTTTTTTTATTTTTTTTTTTTTTTTAGTAGACCTTATGTAGACGATACTAGATCATAGTAAATTTATATTAATATCAGCAAGGGATTTTTTTTCATTTTGGGTCGTACAATGTACTCGTCTCAGTGATATACGTCTATTTTAGCGAAACTACGAACACACGGATTTTTTTTTTTTTTAATTTTTTTTTTTTTTTATTGGACGTAATTCAACTACGAGGTTGGTTTTCGATTACGACCCAGATTTCGATTTGTGGCTGAAGCGTTAACTGTGTGTGGGAATTGCTCCTCATTTCACAAAACACCATTTTTCGTCCGTCATCGCTAGAACAGGGCTAGTAGTCATGGGCGACCCAAACAGTACGTTCCCGTATTTGGGTAATAATACATGGGTATTAAGAAGGAAATTAATGAGTGTTTGGTCTGTGTCCTCGTTCGCCATTGAGTTTGGAGTGCTCAGTAATATGAACGAGGCGATTCGTCGAGTCAACCTGGAAGTAGGTGGCGCTTCGAACCCCCTCCACGGCCATCTTGGGAAGGAACCTATGCAGTGCTAAGTCTATGGGAGATTCAAACGTTCCTTTCTGATAGTATTTAATATGTGGGGATGTATTAAGTAACCCCCAAGCCACTCTCTGGACCAAATCAGACTACCCTGGTAGTTTCAGATCAAATCATTGCGTGATGGCCTCAGTTTAGCCTTCCAACGCGATGTCAACAAATCATCGAAACGGCCGATTTACTTTGAGTTGGCACGTCTAAATCATGTCTAGATGTTGGATATAATCCTATTTAAACGATTACATCTACAGATTGCACATTAGAATGTCGGAAACAATATTTTTTCACCATTTAACACTCTGACAGCGCTTTGTGGTCACCAGCAATATGGCGGACCTTGTCCGTTGTCAGGGAGATTTGCATATACTGGAGGGTATTTTGAACCGTAAGTCACCAGATGACTCGGAGAATTCTCCGATCCGGCTTGACACTTCCGGTTCAAAATACCCTCCAAATCATGCAAATTCACCTGACAACGGATCGATCCGCCATCTTGCCTGTTGAATACAAAGCGCTGTCAGAGTATAAAATGGCGAATAACTGTATTAATCGACCTTCTCTTGTGCATTCTGTACTTGTAATAGTTAAAACGGGATTATTTACATTGGTCAGAAATAATCTTAAAGTGCCAACTCGAAGAAAATCGCTTTTTTCGACGATTTGTTGACATCGCGTTTGTAGTCTAATTGGGGATACCACAAAGTCATTTGATCTGAAATTGTGAGGGAAGTCTGATTTTGTCAGGAGAAATTCCTCAGACGTATTTAAAACATCCTCACACTTTCAAAAGTATCATAAATGGAGGTCGAAACGGCTCATAGGCTTAGCACTGCGGAGGTGTGTCTCCAAAATGGCCGCCAAGGCGGTTCGTAGCGCCACCTACTTCCAGACCGGATCGGAGAATAGCCGAGTGAATATTCTGAAGCGCACCAAACGAGATGGTGAACACTCAGAACAGGGACTCAGACCAAGCACGAATATGTTTCTGATTTTATCTTAGCCTGGAAACATTCATCTCTTTATCACCCGTTGAGAACGAGTTACCGTTCTCGCAAGCCTGCTGAGAACGAGATCGTAATGCTAAGCCTATGGACGTTTATACCAGACTAAGATAGTAAGATAAAGGGGGGGTCGGACCTGTCTGACTATTTAAGTAAGGGCTGGGCTGGTTACACTGGCTACTGACACTAGTGACACTAGTCTATAAGATTACAAAATGCTGTTCTCAGTATTCCAATACTTACGATCGTGCCCGGAACGGGAGGTTCGGTTTGTGTTTCCTTGGAGACTTACGACCAGGCATGGTTAGGCCATAAAAGCCAAAATATCGATGTAGACAAAACTGAAAACTAAGAAAACAACTTTCATAGTTCGCGCGCGCCCAACGTACCTCCCATTTTACTAGTTCCGGAGAGTTCTACTACACTCGCTGGTACCTCTATATTTTAACTGTGTACCTACCGAAGCAGGCTGTGTACTAGTGGCAACCACATGTAGTCTTCAGTGTTTATGTTCGACTTTTATATAAAAGTTTTACACCAATAACATAAGGGGCACAAAGAATCACCTATCGACAGTAAGTTTGCACCTTTCAAATCTACCTCTGTAAATCTTAATGAACTACAACCAAGAGATGATTAGAAAACGACACTAAACCTCCAACTTCTTCTATTATCACTCATTCGACGGCGTGCGTGTAATTGTAAATTAGTAATTATACTGTGTACGCGTGTAACACTTGCCACAACAATCTGAACTCGGCCGCCAAATAATGAAATATGCTCGAGTTTTGCATACATAACCTGGCTCCTGGCCCAGACTCAAGTATGGCCTAAGGGTATATGTCGTCTATTACACATGTCAGAGACAACACTCATACTAGATCTAGATTTCTCTAGTCATACTAGATATAAAGTTTGAGGGTTCGTAGATATTATAGGGAATATAAATGAATGTAGTTCGAAAGGCTCTTACAATTTGGCAGGTAGATCATGGGTTCAGATCATGACAGTGTGCCCATTACGGGTTCACGATGAAGGAGCCACCAGTGCAACACTCCAATAGCTAGCCTGGCCACGTCTGACTAGGTAGCTTACGTGGAATACCAAAGAAGATGACCAATTTAGGTATACTGATCATAAATGACATATTGTCCTGGAAAGAAAACAGGACACATTTCGAACAAATCATTTGAAGAGTTTGTAGGTGGATCACATAGAGTTTATAACAGTGTCTTTGTGTATTAGAAATGAAACGGAATAGCCTACATAGCACCTGCAGTGCCCTATTACCTTTAGGGAGCTTTCAATATTATGGCACGGGACGAGGGTTTTGCTCAGCGAATACTTAAAAAATGGACAACCCCCGACTCGGGAATACACCAAAATGAACCCCCCCCCCCCCCCCCCCCCAAGCAAAGGTACATTGAGGGAGGAAAACCTATTCTATGCAGAATGCTGCGCGGTTCCGAAATTCGCTAAACTATTAAAACTTCCATGTGGAGTAGCTAAACAACTCCCCATTTTCAAATTTATCTCGAGATGAAGATCGGGGAAGTAGACCTTGTTCCGATAACCCCATGAATCATTTCCCCTTATGGAATCTCCCTGTTAAGAGCTGTTCCCTCGGTTGGTACCCAGAGTATCACAGTGATTGTTTGGTGTACAAGTACAAGGGGTTTACGATTACATGCAATATACTTCGGTTTTGGAGAAAGAAGGTGGTGTGGGAATGAATCAAACTTACAACTGTGTTTGTGTTTATTAGCGGGTGGGCGGTTGGTCTTTAGGTTATAGCTATAGCCTACTGTAGAACACCTGCTTGTAAAGTCACTAGGTGACCTGACCACATTTTTTGCTTTTTATAGCAAACTAAGTACAGATTGGAATATGCTTTCTGTTTTGGACAGAAGATTTTATGGCAATACACTATCTTCCGGATTAGTACCAGTGAGCAGCCTCCTTGTGACGTAAGCTTCCTTCTTTTCTGCAGTTTCCAGGGTGGGGGGGGGGGGGGGGGGGAGAGAGAGGGCTTCCACTAAACATGACCACTTGGGGCCCTTCCCTCTATAGGGGGAGGGGCACTGGGGGCTGCTTCACCTCCGCTAGTTCAGGGCCCCAAAGATAGCTCCAATCCCCTTTCAGGCATCGAGGCCTCCCATGACGCATCCTTTCCCTGGTGACCCGGTGCAAAGCTCCCCCGGTCTATACTGCCCTGTGCTCTTCCCGGCGACGACCATTCACTGGACTCCTTCTCGGGTCGGGACCCCAGGGGCGATTCCAGCCTGCCTCGGCGGTAAGCCAGGCCCCCGATCCCTTCCATAAAGGGTCACCAACCCTTCCTGGTCACCAACTGTGGGGTCTCTCCCCCTCATCTCTCAACATCTCAATCAGCAACTCCCCGAATGCCTTGCTCCAACTCTCTCCTCTCTGCGGGTTGCGTGAAACCAGCACCGCTGCCACCAATGTAGTGAATACGTAGAAGGGTGAAGTATGTGGAAAAAAATGTTAATGTGTGTTGCTTTATTTACCAAATGAGCTACAATCGACCGCTCCAAGTTACTGCAGGGCTAGAACCCGTTGTCAACTGTTGCAGTAGTTTCCTTCTCTGTTCCCCAAGGAGAACTTGCACCCCTTCCCCTCCTCCGAGTGTCGCTGTCCACCATATATAGAGCTTGTGGGTTATGTCAACTCTTGTGGGTCTTGCGCGCCTCGGAGAACTCCTGAGAGTAGACTGTCTCCAAACCTCTCTGAATGCTACAATAGATGTATCAATATGAAATTGGAATGATGAAAATAAAGTGGTTTAGAACTTGATCAAATGATTCGAATATTAAATGTTTCCAAATTCTTTTGTCATTTGTAAACAAATAGATGCATTTGAATCAGGACAAACCATTGAGTGACACATTTCTAAGGCGGATATATGCTTTAATAATATCCCAAGAATATCACCTTCTTTTCCGGTGGAAAAGCCTAATTAACATAATCGACCGCGGATTATCTACTAGATACAGTTAGCTTAAACAAAGCTACATCATTTTAAAACTGAGGGCTATATTAAATCATAATTGTTAAAGTGCAAATCTCAACAGTCCTAATAAACAACATTATTTAATACCTTTTTTCACTTGAAAATAATACGTCATTAACGTTGAAAGGTGATGATGGGAAATAGTATAAGTGTCATACAACTGCTAGCGCGATAATCGTGTCGCTGTACTGCAGGCAAAATAAGAATGTAAGGTCTTTGATGCACCCCTGATAAATCATTCTCTTTTCTTTCAGGTCCATCATGGAGGAAGACGGCAAATCAACGGAAAAGAAACACCACAAGCGACAAGCTGGGCGCAAGGCTGATAAGAAAAAGGAAAAGAATAAACATGAACAAGATTTATCAGCGAAACAGAGAAACCCGAAAGCCTATGCATTTCACTCCGTAAATAAAGTTGCAAGATCTGTGCGAAGGTGAATGTTCTGTTATATATAACAGTCTAGCATAAGACTTTGCCCCATTTTGGCACATTGAAGATAATATCCTCAAGTGATTATTAGCGGGTGGATAGTTTATCTTATAGGTTATGGCTATCGCCTACTGTAGTGCAACTGCTAGTAGAGTCACTAGGTGACCTTACCGCATTTTTGCTCTTTATAGCCAATTAATTGCATATAGGAATATGATTTCTGTTTTGGACAGACGGTTTTATGGTTATACGATATCTTACAGTTTTAGTATTTAGTATTTTTACATGGATTTAAAAAAAAGAAGAGATTTCAGCCGGTTTTGTGTGTGTGTGTGTGTGGGGGGGGGGGGGGGTGGGGGGGGGGGGAGCTGAGCGCTGGAAACACGTCTTGGACGTCTAGATTGTTAATTTAAAATGCTGGGTGTAGCCCAGATAGCCTTTAACTTGTATTAGGAAGGTGGCGGGTTATTCATTATCGCAAAATAATTCAAACCAGAGGTAAAATGATATTCCCCACCAAGGAGTTGTCCCATTTAGTTAAATTCTGCTTGAAGCATTCATGTATCTTAAACTCATGTCTCTTAAAAGATAAGCACAAATAATCACCAGACCACTGGATCCAGAAACAAATTTGCACATTCACGACCCAACTCTACCCTCCAGTCAAAATTAAACTAAAATAAAAACCACACTCTTTACAGGACGTTAGATATTCGGGAGAAGAGGCACCATGTCCCAGTAGTGGACCGCACGCCCATAGAACCCCCGCCCATCATCGTGGCCGTGGTCGGGCCCCCAAAGGTGGGAAAGTCCACGCTCATACAGTGCCTCATAAAGAGCTTCACGAGAACCAAGCTGTCCAACGTGCGCGGCCCAGTCACAATCGTATCAGGTGAGTAATAAATTACCGCGACAAAGTGCGGGGTAATATTCTAGACTAGATTGGCTGCTAGAAGTAATCTCAGTTAAGTCGGTCGTTTTGTCCAACCCCTGATATTTTCTAGCCAATCACTTAACAAGAATCACGTACCTATAGATCATCTAGGTCCATGAAAATAAAGTTAAAATTACTCGACAGTGTAGTAATAAGAATTATGCTTCGTTACATCACGAATTTAAGTAAGAATCGTTCTTTTAATAGTTCACCTAAGACATAAATTCTAAAATGCAGTCACATCAGTTTGAACTGTAAGTACTCCACTTGTTGAAGTCGCTACCTGATCTCACTCCGCTTCGATTCGATATTGACCTATGGGATACTTACAGGACGGACTGAAGTCCTTTTATAGGAATGGAAAAATATGTAAAGGAAAGGGTTATCAAAACTTTGCCATGTGTGTATCTTGATGTAACCCAATGATAAGGATCTAAATATTATCATCGTATTATCATCAACATACTCATCAAACTGGGTGTCATTGTAGTTTATCGCACTCAATCTAGCCTGTCTTTGTAGTTATTGCTCTCATTCTGTTGCATTATATATATATTATTGGTCTTATTGTGTTACGTTAGATACATATATGCATATCGACTTCAAAACCTTGTTAAACTGGGGCTGCTATGGCCTGCGAGTATTCATGACTGGTATGAAAATGGGATGGTGGAAGACCGTGACATTTTGTATGCGAATCATTTTGAACAATAAAAAAAAAAATCTCCACGTAATCAACACATGAAGGTAGTGGTTTTCCCAATAGTTGGGGTTAGAAATAATTTTCCGACATTGATGTAACTATTAAATGTACGAAACAAATTATGCAAATATAGAAAACTGACTTACCGTATATGTTGTGTATTGCCTGCATTGTGAAGTGACTATTTTGTCAAAATATAATCTTTCAGGAAAGAAAAGACGACTGACTATTATAGAATGCAATAACGATATCAACTCAATGATCGACATCGCCAAAGTTGCTGATCTGGTAAGAAACTCTAATCTCATAAGAAAACAAATCATTGTCATATATGCTCTGTGATTCACTCATTGTCATATATGCTCTGTGATTCAACTCCCTCTAAGAAGATGAACAAACATTGCCTCAGCAGGACAAAAGTCTACTTTTTGTCACTGATCTGTCAGATACCCGGCAAGCACCGTATCACTGTTGCTTAATTTGACGAACCTGTAACATGGTAGACTAGGTCAAATATCACCATCCATGTCCATAAAGTATATATTTGAATTACATGTAAACACTAGATTTGTGTATATTTTATTGAAAAATTGTTTGCTCGTTCTATTGTAAGCTATAGGGCAAGAGAGTATGGAAAAACGTCGGGAGCCAGTATGGGCTTTAAACAGAAGAGTTAATTTAATTCATCCCGGCAGTAACCCTGCCTGCTCTCTCCGCATCTCATTATCCACTCCCCCGGTATTGCCATGGCAACCAGGCTGCTAGCATATCGACCATCTCAAACTCAGTCTAATGATATTCATGATATGACATTCATTAATGCATAAAGGTATACACATATACTAATAATGATAAATAATCACAGGATAGTGCATTTTCAATCATGTTAAAGTTGACTCCTTCAGTGAAGGTCATACAGATAAATAATCTCAACTATTACCATATGAAAGTCATAAAAATACTTTTCGTTTCTTTAAAAAAAATATGCATAAATAAATATGTGTATGATCTTTATTAGGTTCTTCTACTAGTTGATGCTAGTTTCGGCTTTGAGATGGAGATCTTTGAATTCTTGAACATCTGTCAAGTACATGGCTTTCCTAAAATCATGGGGGTCCTGACCCACCTCGACCACTTCAAAGACAACAAAGCCCTGAGGAAGACAAAAAAACGTTTGAAACATCGTTTCTGGACAGAAGTCTACCAGGTTCGTAAAATTGTGTTGTACTGCTGTTGTGAAAGAAGACACTTTACATTGCTTATTGCATAACGAGTTTCCCACTCATGGGGTAGATTGATAATAATAAAGGCATATCAGACAATTTAAATCAAATCTCAGTTGTTTTAAATTTTTAGTATTGAAATGTACACGTAGTGTTATACATTTACTCTCTTCATTGTAAGTTTCAAGGAAATGACATGGGTTTTACCATGTGAAATCTAACTTTATATATTCTATATTATAGATATTGATACATGGCTATGGGTGTACACTGTTCGAGCTACCGCATCTAAGTGACGGAGCAGTCGTCTGCTCGCGTTATTTATAGTCGGACCACTCGCTACCAAGGCGACGTTGACAACAGAACGGGGCGTGTAGTGACGCCAGTTGTTGACAGTGTGACATCACGAATACAAAATATATATATACTATATTATAGCATCTTATCACTGACTTCAGCATTTCAAGCTTAAGATTATCAAATTTGACTTCGTAGAAAATGACATGGGTTTTACAAATAAAGGTGAATTGGAAGATATTCCTTGAAATGTACTAACCACATTTTTGTGAGCTGCATACACATCTATTCACAGGGTGCCAAGCTGTTCTACTTATCGGGCATGGTGAACGAGGAGTACCAGAAGACGGAGATTCACAACCTGGGACGTTTCATCTCCGTCATGAAGTTCCGCCCTCTCCAATGGCGTACCACTCACCCCTACCTCCTCACTGACAGGTGGGTGTACTCAACGCTATCTCCAAACCAAACTTTTGGTTACTTTGATAATGTTTGGTATCAGTTTCATCTCCATCCGGAAGTTCTATCCTCACCAGTGCTGGATCTCTACATTCCTCACTGACGGATGCGTACGCTGAGCACTCTCCGCGGGTCCAGGTTTCTTTTAATTAGTAATTCCTTCAGTCCACGCTCGTGTCAGTCTCAAAGTAGACTTCGTAAAATTGTGTTGTATTGCTGTTGTTTTTTTTTGTCTTCTGGCGTGGACTAAAAGAATGGGAACAGCTTCCTCTTATGTTACAAAAATTGAAGAATATTGACAATTTTAAGCAATGATATGAACGTGAGATATGTTGTAATCTTATATGTGTGTACCCGAAAATAGCGACTCTGGTAAATAACGAGAGGTGCATCACTCATCCCCATTACACCATCCACCCAATCACATCACCCCCCCCCCCCCCCATTGACTAACCCTATACTAACCAATTACTGGAATTGTTGTATGTATGGACAGAATTGTATAATGGTCGATGTATGACCTAGAAGAACTTCGCAAGGAGAAAGGGAAATAAAAACTTAACAACAACAAAACTGTAGACGACTAAATGGCCCCGCCTCCAGCGTGTTCGTTACAGATGTTTCAGAGTGCAAGATTGTTTCCATTTCGTAGGTACATAGCCTGCCTGTATCAGGGTACTACACCTATAAATATGTGACTATCAGAAGTTGTTTATGGTTATATATACATTCATTTGTTTTAAATGTTCGTCGTTATAGAATTGAGGATGTGACAGACCCAGAAGTGCTCCGACTCAACCCCAAAACAGACCGGTCCGTGTGTCTGTACGGCTTCGTACGCGGTACACATTTCAAGAACCACTCCAACGTCCACCTCCCAGGTCAGTATACACAACGCTAGTCGGCGCGTGAGTAGCGCCGGCTGAAGTAATTATAAAAAAAACGTGTAGGTGATTCAACAATGAACCATAAAGCATTTTTGTAAATGTACTTTGTGATGTCAAAGGGTTCAAGGATTTTCTTTAATCTATTCAGAGGATGTCTCAATCAGTATACCGACGATTGCATTCGTCTATGAATTTTGTAACAATACGTAGAGCTTGTAAAGTATATAAGACATTAATATGCAAATATTCTCCGATGCGAAGAGTTTGAGAAGTTTTATTCAGGGAATGCATTTTGGTATGAGTAGCGCCGGCTGTAGTAATTATAAAATACTTGTGGATGATTAATCAAGTTGGTAACAATTGGTTATACTTTTTTCATTGTACACATCTCACCGACCAGGTTTTATTGTCCCACTCACACATGGCATATCCCCATCTTTGCTCATGGCATGGCATGGCATCACCAGGACTCCGACAGCGCGCTTTCATCTCACTTGAGTCAAGATTCTACCAATTATAGCCGATAACCAGATCGGATCAGTGTGAATTGGGGACAAAATGTTAATGACTTGAAATCTCGTGTCCCCAGGTTGTGGGGACTTTCTCATCCGTGACATGAGCTTGCTGTCTGATCCGTGCCCACTGCCTGACCGGGAGGGCAAGCGACGCCGGCTGAACGAGAAGGAGCGCAGCATCTACGCGCCATTCTCCGGGGTCGGTGGAATCGTCTACGACAAGGATGCTGTGTACATTGACACGGGCGGCAGTCACTCCCACACCAAAGTTGTAGAGGTAGGCAAGACTTCTTATAATACTCACTACGAATGTAAAATATACTTAGCGAATGATTACAAAGATGTCAGTTTACCGAGTATGTCCGCGTTTTCGGGTTTTGCTATTGTGCGAGGTCTCATGTTAAAAATTTTTTTTTTTTTAATAATTCTTTAGAGATAAATAGTGGATATAATCAGGATTTGGATGTTTTCTAGTTTTTTTTATTTAGACATCACTGGCAGCTCTGTGATTATTCCTCTCTTGCATGAATCGATTTGGCCAACTCCTTGGGTGTTTACGAAGCTGACTTTGATGTTGTAGGATGGCAAGCCGACCAACGAATTTGTCAGTCAGCTCATCGACACGAAGAAAACCCTGGACAAGAAAATGGAGGACAGTGAGCTTACGCTCTTCAAGGGTGGCCCCACCATCTCCTCCAGTGCCTTCAACGAGTAAGATCAAGAAAAATCTACTTTCCATGTTCACATTAGCATATAAAACACTGCCCCTTTGACTTGGTGGTGAAACTATGGTACTCATTTGTAAACTATTTGGTATTTTTTTATTTTAGTAGGCCTATACTTGGTATGTACGTCAGGGTATGATTCCTGAAAATAATAGTATGAGTCCATAGACTCTAATAACAAGTATATTTTATAAAATAAGTACACTTCTATATATTTATCTCCATATATGTATGTATTAGCGGGTGGACTGTTGGTGTTTAGGTTTTGGCTATAGTCTACTGTAGTACAGCCGCTTGTAGAGTTACTAGGCGACCTGACAGTTTTGCTTTTTATAGCTTACTAAATACAGATAGGAATATGATTTCTGTTTTGAACAGAATATTTTATGGCCATACAATATCTCGCAGTTTTAGTTATTAGCAGGTGGAAGATTGGTATTTAGGTTATGGCTATAGCCTACTGTAGTACAACTGCTTGTAGAGTCACTAGATGACCTGACCACATTTTTGCCTTTTATAACTAACTAAGTACAGATAGGAATATATTTTCTGTTTTGGACAGAAGGTTTTATGGTGGTACAATGCCATTTACTATATCATTTACTAACAGATATTGGCTTGACCTATTTTATTGGTGTTCATAGGAACAGAGACTTCTCCGTATGGAAGCACATGGCCAAGCATGTAGACAGGTCTGTGTGCACTCATCCATGAAGGTATCACCATGAGGCAACTTAAAACGTTTTATATGTAGGTAGGGCATTGTTGATTGCCAATTGAAATCACCTGCAGGTAGCTAAATAAATATTTGCATTGATCCATGACCTGCTGAGTTCACAGAGGGATAAGGCTTCAAATATCTAATCAATCTAGTCCCTTCCCTGTCAATTAAAAAGTCATCTTTTATTTTCAGAACAGCGGTAGTCTGACTTTTCTAATTGACACAGTTCATTTACATAAAATGGTCTTCTGCTTTTCACCATTGCTGTGTTAACCGAGCGGAAAATCTTTTGCAATACTATAGTTATTTTGCAATACTGTAGTGGATTCTCAGACTGGCCTTTTTATTACAGGCAGCAGACGAAAGAAAATCCCACAGAGAAAATCGTCACAGACGCTGATGGACGTGAGCGCCGGAAAGCGATCTTCACTGATAGTGGCGAGGAGGAAGGAAGTGACGATGACGACGTAAGTGACGACGAGGAAGAAGGAGACGAGGAATATGCAGAAGAAGGAGGGGACGATAGTGAGGATAGCGAAGAAGAAGAGGAGGAGGACGAGGAGGAAGAAGAGGTATAGGTTTATAGTCCTGTTCTTGTAACTGGAGGGGAGGCCTTAATGGAATTTTAAAGTGTTAACATCTAATATCTTAAATTTTCATCACTTTAGCAGATATTAATGATGCTTCCAGATATTCCTGGATGAATTCCTAATGATATGTGTTTGATATAAAAACAGTATAATGATTAGAGAATTAGTAATTGGATTTGTCAGTTGTCATAAAGGCAACATCACTATACTCTTTATCAGTACCTGTAAGTGTTTTAGATAACGTTTAGAGATAATACAATAAGGTATTGTATTTTGTTTTAATTTTTTTACCCACCATAGTTTAGGACGGATAGAAATGAGGGAAATGGTTGCATAATATCATTATTGCATAACACAGTTGAACTGATGTTATTTATAGGAGGAAGATCAAGTAGAAGAAACCAGTGATATGTCAGCAAAGCGAACGAAAATTGTAAGTAAAGCTGTTCCTCTCCTTTACAGGTTTCTGAATTATGTTTTGAATTTCTGAGTCGCGAATTCATACAATGTAATGAAAAAGATTTTTATTGATCTTGTGAAATGATATTTGGGTACTTCCTAAGCCCACCTTAAACACATTGAGTTTTTAGAAGTACTTTACTAAGATAAGAACTTTTAGTACTTTATTGAAATTTCAGGACATGGAACAATTCAACTTTGCTGACAGTGATGATGACCTACAAGAAAACAAACCGACTACAGCATCAAAGAAAAACAAGAAGAAACAACAAAAAAGTCAAGAGAGCGAAGAAGAGGAGGACGAGGAAGATGATGAAGATATGGACAGTGATGAAGACAGCGATAGCAGTTCAGAGGACAAATACAGCAAGAAAATATTGCGGTCAACTGATGAAATTGGCAATGGGAACATTATCAAAAACAAAATCAGTGAGGCGCTAGAAAAAGTCAGTAATAAGGCAAAAGCAAAGGTCGAAGAAGAGTCAGAGGAAGAGAGTGATGAGGAGGAGGACATGGAGGAGGAAGATGAAGGGGCAGAGTCGGGCTATGTTGACGAAGAAGACAGCGAAGGGGAGGGAGGGGACAATGAAATAGGTAAGCATATACTGATACTGGCAATGCTGTCGCCCAGACTTGGGACATGTGTCTTGTTTTCAGATGTCTGATAAAACCCATTATGGATAATGTTACTATCGTGTGCGAATTGCTGGAGTATAAGTATCATCACACAGTTGTTTATAATTCAATAACCGCTTTCCTGTTTTCAAGGTACTCTTATCTTTGCATTCAATTTGATGAGAGAAACAGTCTAGTCCATTTTTATTACTTTTTCTAAAACTTCCAAATATCAGTAGCTTGTAGATAATCGCAGTCTATACACATATTCCTCCTTGTTAAATTACTGATTATGAAGTGATTAACCTTGTGAAAAATGATTTTCTTTTTGTGTTAGGGCACTTAAAGTGGAAGGAAAACCTAGCAGCAAAGGCACAGGACTCCTTCTACAGACGTCAATCAGAGGCCACCAACCTGCGGAAACTTGTCTACGGTAAAGGTAAGCCAGTCAGCAAATGGTATAAACTTGTCTACAGTCAAGATAAGCCAGTCAACATACGGTATGAACTTGTCTACAGTCAAGATAAGCCAGTCAACATACGGTATAAACTTTTCTACAGTCAAGATAAGCCGGTCAACATACGGTATAAACTTGTCTACAGTCAAGGATCAGTTTGATTAGGGGGTGTTTTCACCACGCCTCATCAACTGTCTACAATCAAGGTCTATCAGGTCATTGTGAATCATATTCTGAACTTGGTAATTAGCAATGGTAATTCGAACAGAGATGGCAACTTTCCACTTTTACATTTTTAGGATTCTTTTTCCTCGTATAAAACAAAGATAATATTAATTGAACTCTATTCATGCAAATTAAACAGAAGATTGAACCTCCTGACATACCCTCAGCTTCATGCTGTTGCCGACACTGACATGTTTTACACGTTTTCTCGTTCTCTCTCAGACAGAAAATTCCCTTAAAAAATACGTCCACTTTATTTTCCTGACCTAAACTTCCTAGCGTGTATGCGGAGTGCTCTATATCCGATTGTCGCTTCGATTCTAGGATACGATCCTACATGGGGCGTTACTTAATAGCAATACAATATCTCTATGGTTTCATTTATTATCTCCATGTTGGCACTCGTGTGGTCCGTAAGTGCAGTATAACACATTCCTTTTTCTTACAAAGATAAATGAATGATTACCATGTGGTATCAAACTAATGGGACAACAGTTCACTGATTCTTTGATAAGAGCTGATAGGATCCTTCCCCGAAAGGGCTCTTCTAAATTCAAAATCATCAAAATGTCCAATGTAGATATCCCGTATCGATCAGAGACTGCAGGTTTCTACTTTTCCATGGAACTCCTTGTTATTATCTCTAATTTATAAAATTCTTTTTACTTGTTTAACACAAAAACGATATTATTTGAGCCTCATTCACACCAATAAAATTGACCTGAATCGCCCTACAGATCTCTCTGGGGCAGGAAATTCCACTTGGATTAATATTTCGACTTTTTTTCTGACACCAACTGACATCCCTGGTCGATATGAATAAAAATAATATCTATTGATATGGGGGTCGCATATAAAAGTATAATTATTTACATTTCAGCAAAAAAAAATTCATATGGAAATTCAATCTGCTACATATCTTTTTGTTTTTGTTGTGACTAGTGCACGAGGCGGCCGAGTCGGAGGATGAGGACGAGGTGGGAGGTCTGTTCAGGATCGCCAAGCAGGCCCACGATAAGCGAGCAGCTCAGCGGGCGACAAGCAACTCAGTGGACTGCTCACTCTTCCCCGTACAGAGCGTGCAGGACTGGGACATCGACGAGGTAGAGTCTCTGTACAAATTAATAGTGTATTACGAATACCACCAGTCTTTCCCATACCTCGTCTATGTGGCGTACTGGTATGTTTCTATAAATGTATAGGGGCTTTGTTTTCTGCCTGAATTCCATTCCTGGATTTAATCACCGTCCCTGTGGTGTAAAACTAATGAGAAAGGGTGAAGCTTCGATTAGTCCATCTGTGCCCTGAGGGTCACCCTTGGATGCTTAAGAAACCATCAAACCAAACTAGAATTACATTGATACTAAGGTAAGCATGATGATAAGGAGGTAAAATACCCTGACAAGAGGAAGGGGCTACTGGGAACCCCAACAATTTCTTAACACAAAAGGAAAAAAACTGAACTTCTGGTTGCCAAATTTGAGGAGTCCCTGAATGCTATTTTTCTTTATTGTAATGATTTTAAGTAAGAAAAAAATGACATCTCGGAGAAAATACAATCTGGTGCATTTCACACAATTTGACACTTGCCCAATTTTTCTTTCACATCGGCTCTTAGTCAGAGAAACCTCACAGAGATCAACGAAAGATTTAGACATAAAGCTGGAGAGAAGTTATTAGAGGGGCACACCATAGTAACTGTATGTTTCTGGTCTCTTTCATTCAGGTGATGGCCCAAATACGAGATTGTTTTGTGACCGGAAAATGGGATCCGAGTGAAGACGCAGAAACTCTGCTTAAAGAAGATGGTAAATAGTTTGTTTTCCTACTTCATAATTTGAAAGCAAGTTAATTATCCAGTATTCAAAATGATATAAAAGCCAATAATATGTTGATCTAATTATATTTCGAAAAATGACTTGAAACTATTCTGGAATGGATACCTGGTTCAATTATGCATATACATTTTAAAGAATACCTGCAAATTTCTATACATTTTGCATCAGTGTTGGTTACTCAAGTAGATTATATGATATTAAGATATAGTTAACTTAATGGTTCGAAATTCGTTGTTCCTTATACTCATTTATTGTTTACTTGTCCCTTCTCATCTCATAGTTTTGATCTTTTCGTGTTACACGCCTGTCAGTTACAACTGCCTAACCATTTAAAATAAGGGTTATTTACATTTCTAAAGATATTTGATTACGGTGATTTTATTGTGATGGACATCTGCTGTTTTACTCTAGATGAGCTCTTTGGCGACTTTGAGGATTTGGAGACAGGGGAAAAACACACGGCTAAAGAAAAAGACAGCGATGCCGACGACAACGACGGTGACGCCTCCAGTGGCGACGAGAAAGACGACGATAAACGTAAGTCGCCTGGCTACAGAATAAATCGTAGAGGAAATGTAGCTCTGTTTAACCAAATTAAATAAAGTATAGACAAAATACATGATTTAAGTTAAGTAATTATTCACACATGATCATTCATTTATCGAATAGTTGTAGTTCAACATGTTTACATGCAGGGATGGCAATTTTCCACTTTACCTTGGAAAACAAAGATAAGTATAAATTAAGTTTCATTCGTGCCAATAGTTTGTAGTGGTTTGAACCCCCCACATACCCTCAACGCTATTCCATAGGCAACATTGATGCGATTCCCATGTTTTTTCAATGTCTACGAAGCAGTACATTCTACATGAAAATATCTCCACTTTTTTCCCTGACGCCAACTGATATCCTTGTACATAATACATGGTCCTTCATCAAAGTAATTAAAGGAAAAGTCAACCCAATAACGAAATAACGCATCATTTTCTCACTGAACTCACCCTCTTCTGAACTTGGTCCGTACCGAACTCAAGTATTTTAGATATAGATATGGATAACTATAGACTAATATATTTAGTTGGTGATTAAATTATGACGCTATTAAATGCTGACCCAAATGACCACGACATTCATCCGGCGTCCGATTTCTGCTTGTAGCCGGCGTGTACGAGACTCGTGACGAGATTTGGCAGCGCAAGTCTCTTGAGAAGCGACTGGCGAAGAAAGAGCGTCTCAAAGAAATGTTTAACCGTGAATATGACGACAAGGAAGGGAAGAGTGAGGGCACGTTTTACGACGCCCTCAAGTCGGAGATGGAGGACCAGGCCCAGGTGAGTGGAGGATCCATCTGCCCTCTTACCCGCGTGTAGTGTTACCAGAAAACGGGCAGCTAGGCCTGGGAGGTTTAAAAATCAGTGTACAAGTCAGGTTTACAAAATGGCCTATCCAGACTTACACATGAACACCTACTAGACAAGAAAGACCCACCTTACGGTCAAACACGCATTTTACCCCCTGACTGTTTGGCAACCTTTCGACTGTCCGAGAGTCATCTCTGAGATTTTGTATATGGAAGACTTAGAACTGAATTACATTTAAGTTGAGAGTGCCATCTATGTTCCATTTCTTTTAGTATTGAGTATTTTGCTTAATACAATACGAATTAAATGGAATTGGAGGTTTTTACACCACTATTATGTAACTAGAATTCGACTCAAGACTGAGAATAAGATAAACCACTGAAGATCAGTAATCAAAAACTGACTTGGGGCGTTCTTCCCCCGTAACAATGCTACCATGTGTGACAGTTATAAAACTGCACCCAAACATAGTAAAGGAAAACACATCAGTAATCAGCAGAAATGATTCCTTTTTGTATTGTGAGTTGTGACTCTACTGTAACAAGACTACATTGTGAAACATAGAAAAACGCAATAAAGGAACATCCCCAAACCAGAAAACGTGTAGCCAGTCACCAAGAAGTACTAGGCGACCATCACTAGGAAAATCACAAATCCGTAATTTAATTACGTTTATTATCCCTTCAATATTGCCAATCCCGGCATTGTCGACTATTTTTCTGGGTTCTTTTTAACCTTGTCTTGCATCCCTGAATGTCAAACAAAGATACATTTTTCCTCCAGTTGAACCGTAAAGAATTCGAGTCAATGGACGAAGAGACACGGTCGCAGTATGAAGGTTTTCGGCCAGGTCTGTATGTCCGGGTGCAGGTTGACAATATGCCCTGCGAATTCATCGACAACTTCGACCCTACATACCCCATTATCCTAGGAGCTCTCAACAGCGCTGAACAGAACATCGGGTGTGTGCAGGTAAGATATATCAACTCTCCAAGCACAACCATTCATAAAGAACTCAACACCAATACGTACTATTTTCCATAACCCGGGCAAAAATGAAATTCTTTAATTCCTTAAGGAGACTACAATTCCAAAAAACATGTTTAATTAAGATCACATAATTAAACTCTCCAATTAGGATCAACCAACCCTTCTGGGCCGGTTTGTAACCACACACTGGTCTCAAATTCACATAGACTCACTACAAGTTAAATGTGAAAAATTCTAATAAAGTTCAAGTTTTCTTGATCACCTTGATAACCCTTGTAAGCGATATATGATGCCTGAAGAGCTGATTTCGGCGAAACCTTGATCCCCAGTACCCACAGATTTCTTTTCTGTCCATGTGTGCTCCATTTGGAGCCTTCTTTCTTGTCCCCAACAATATCTGTTGCTGATCTGACAATATGTTGCCATGTTTCTAGCCATGCAGCCATAGGGAGCAGATGTGACATCATCTGGTGATGTCACGCCCACCAGTGTACATGGTTACGTGGTTAGGTGCAGTTCTAAAACTGTCATTCAAGGTGGCATCAAGTAAATGGAGCAGACAGTTTTGCAGGAGTTTTGCTTTTCTACTAGACCTATTTCCAATCTACATAGAATACATTAGCCACCTGCTGTTGACTATAAGAACTACCTTTTTCGTCCACAGGGTTAAACATAATGTTTTCTCCTGTTACAGGTGCGTCTAAAAAAACACAGATGGCACAAAAAGATCCTCAAGACGCGTGACCCGCTCATCATCTCGCTTGGCTGGCGCCGGTTCCAGTCAGTCGTTCTCTACTCCATCCAAGACCACAACATGCGTCACCGACTCCTCAAGTACACGCCCGAACACCTTCACTGCAACGCCACTTTCTGGGGTATGTCCCAACCACCAGCAACGACCGTCATTATACGGCACAAAGCCTACCCTGCTTCCTCCACCAGGGGGCTCAGGGAGACTTCCAGTGCGACCCGTGAGATGGCTCCGTTATTGGAGGACCGGCTATCATTATGTTCCACTCATTTGTAATTCAGAGCCATAACAATGCGCGACGATTGTTTCCCTTATTTTGGGGGGAAGGCGGAGGTGGAGGAGGAAATTTACCTCAGTGATATTCATGAATCTAACCTAAAAATCCCTCAAAAACACCAGAAAATTCGAGTAGCCTTACTGCGGCCCTGAAGTCTCCGCCGATTTTCGTCTTCTCTTTTTCCAAAATGCCTTTCTCATCCATGATTACAGGGGACGGCTATGCAGGGAAACCTGTTTTCAGGGAATTTCCGGTTCTCAGTTGTTCCCTCTACTTTTCACATTCAACTGAAATGTAGGGTAGGTCCACTAGCGGGCGAACTGCCTCAAGGTACCATTAACTCCCTGAAACCCCGGAAGGTCTTCAACTGTGTTGGACCAAGACCTGTGCAGGGCGAGTGTAATAAGGAAATGGGATCCCTCATATAGAAGCAGGAGGCCAACAAGATTAAAGATAAAAGTTGAAAATAGGGAATGGAGATTTCCGGTTTTTTATACCTCACGTTATCCCTGGCTATGGTTCAAGTCCAAACCATTATTCGACAAACGGATAAAATGAAGCCACGGAACTGCAATGTATGCATGGCTAAGCCTTGACTACCATATTTAATCTAATTGTAAAGCAAATTTCTTCACAACATTGAAACCTATATACATGGCTTCAAAAGGTCTGTTAGGTGTCTCAGACCTACGTAAATGTAATTGATGTTAGATGTTTAAATTGTTTAGATTTATGCACTTCAGATTCTGTGAAACAGCTCCTAATCATCCCAACGTTTATCTTTCAGGCCCCATTACACCACAAGGCACTGGTGTTCTCGCCGTTCAAACCATTTCAGGCAAAACGGTGAGATTTCCGTTTATTTCATCTCCTCTTGATTAATTCCTTTTATTAACTTCTTGATATCGGCATTTTTGTATGAACAATGTACAATTTCAGTTTTATCAGGTTCAGATCCGAGAATAACGTCATGTTGGTGTTTATGGGCTTAATACTGGCGTCATTCATTTAGTACTTTCCCTCATCATTGCAGGCAAATTTCAGAATCTGTGCAACAGGCGTTGTACTGGAACTGGACAAGTCCATAACAATTGTGAAGAAGCTGAAGCTTACAGGAACACCCCAAAAGATTTACAAAAAGACAGCATACATCGAGGTATGTCTTTAAGATGTCTCACCTCACATATCATCTTTCTATTCAAGTTATTAGCAGGTGGACGGTTGGTCTTTAGATTATGGCTATAGCCTACTGTAGTACACATGCTTGTAAAGTCACTAGATGACCTGACCACATTTTTGCTTTTTATAGCTAACTAAGTACAGATAGGAATATAATTTCTGTTTTGGAAAGAAGGTTTTATGGTGGAACAATGCCTTACAGTTTTAATATTTAGTATTTTGGCATGGATCCCTCGTTCCCTCCCTCGTCGTTCCCTCCCTCGTCGTTCCCTCCCTCCCTCGTCGTTCCCTCCCTCCCTCCCTCCCTCCCTCCCTCCCTCCCTCCCTCCCTCCCTCCCTCCCTCCCTCCCTCCCTCCCTCCCTCCCTCCCTCCCTCCCTCCCTCCCTCCCTCCCTCCCTCCCTCCCTCCCTCCCTCCCTCCCTCCCTCCCTCCCTCCCTCCCTCCCTCCCCCCTCCCTCCCTCCCTCCCTCCCTCCCTCCCTCCCTCCCTCCCTCCCTCCCTCCCTCCCTCCCTCCCTCCCTCCCTCCCTCCCTCCCTCCCTCCCTCCCTCCCTCCCTCCCTCCCTCCCTCCCTCCCTCCCTCCCTCCCTCCCTCCCTCCCTCCCTCCCTCCCTCCCTCCAGGGGGGCTTCCTTGTTATTATAGTAACTAATTATTGGCAGTCCTTTGAACTGTATTGAGTTTTAAATGTGTCCACCTGCTAATTTGGTCTTTGAAGGCCAATATTTCTAACTTTAAGATGCACACTTAGCTGTTGTTGTAAATGACGAGAGTTTGTTGTCTGGTAGGGTATTTCTTTATTAACTGATGAGTGTTTGCTGTCTGGCAGGGTATGTTTAACTCGGCCCTTGAGGTAAGCCGCTTTGAGGGTGCCTCCATCAGAACTGTGAGTGGCATCCGTGGTCAGATCAAGAAGGCTGTCAAGACGCCAGAAGGTGCCTTCAGAGCCACATTTGAAGACAAGATTCTGCTGAAAGGTAAGTCTACCTCCTATGTGTCATGAACACCTTTTCCAGGGAAGATTTTGCTGTTCATGGCCAGGATGCAAATTGTGCAACAAATGACGGATTTTCGAAATGTTGATATTTTGCGTTATGTTCATCTAAAAATGATGGAAGTAAACCCAAACATAAAAACTCCGCAGTATATCAAAGTTGTAGACTGTATTTGTGCCTTTGTCGGCAGCCAACCAGCTGGTAGATGCCGGATACGCATAGGCCGCCAGCACAATGGGATATGCCCGTGTTGTGTCTATGGTCTTAGTCAATCATTTATCGGCCACACTGCCGTGGTTTTGAGAGAAGGTGCTTATCTCTACACTCTCAAGAAGGATAGGCTTGACTGTGATAAGATTAACCCATACTGCTTTACCCCCGATGACCCAAAGGTGAAGGCAGTGTCATAAGGTAGCGCATTTTTTAAAGGCTTTCTTTTCTGTATCTCAGGTCTCACTGACATCCCTACAAAATGTTAAGACCGACTTCACACAAGATTTGTGCCAACAAGATTTTCTTCTCTCTTTTTCTGACCCCAACTGACATCCCTTAATAATGTTTATATGATTTGTTGGCAGACCTGTTTTTCAGTATTTGGAAATATACATGTGTGACTTGTTGGCAAACGTCATGTATCTAATTTGTTGGCAAATATTGTGCTTTTTGATACCTATAATAATGCGCTTCTGATTTCCAGTAATAATCTTCTTCTGATTGATTTTTGGCAGATATTGCGTTTGTGCGCACTTGGTACCCAGTGGCCATCCCGCGTTTCTACAACCCTGTGACCACCCTGTTACTGCCACCGAGTGAGAAGGAGAAGTGGTTGGGGATGAAGACGGTGGGCCAGCTGCGACGAGAGGCGGGTCTACGCCGCCAGGTCAACGAGGACCACCTCTACAAGGTCAGAGATGGCAGCTTACCTATTTCCCAAGGAAATTCTTGGGTTATCAAATTATTTTTTTCTTTTGCAAAACAAAGAGCGAGTGAATTAGGCTGGATTCACACCAATAACCAGTGGCTCAAACCTTCCTTATTCACATTCAAACCTTCCTGTACACCCCGGCCCCATTCCATGCAGAATGACGAAGTGTTTTCCATGTTTTCTCCATCTCCCCAAGGCAACGAATTCCACATGAAAAATATTTGCTCTCTTATTTTTAATGACCCTAACTGACATCATTGTAAGGCACGACAGCAGATAACCACACCAAAACATGGAAATCATATTTTTAGCTTGGATTTCTTCTATGGTCTACCGGTACATTGTCCTTACAATAAAAAGAAATTCAGTAAGGACAAAGTACGGTATCCAAAAAAATCAGTTATTTTTTATATATATTGGTAAAAGAACATTTAATTACGTATTGGTCATGGAGATTATCGTTAGATTTTCAGTAGTATTTGAATCACCCTCATGGGGAAAGTTTTCACCTCATAGATACCACAATACCCGCTACCCTACAAATTCTGTTTTAATGATAATATTAAAGACCTCATGCGTATATTTTATTTATTGTTCATTGTTTTATATTATATATTTCAGGACGTTAAACGGAAACCCAAGATCTCCAAGCCCCTTCGAGTCCCGAAGGATCTGCAACGTTCCCTGCCATTCAAGGACAAGCCAAAAGAGGCACGCAAGGTGGTTGACTCTGTGCAGGACCAGCGTGTGGCGATCGTACGTGATGCCAAGGAAAGGAAGGTCAGTCTCACACCCAGAACGTGCTTTCCGAAAAAAATGAGTAGATTGTGGATTAAACTATCACAGGACGGTCGAGTTTTATTTGAAAGTTTTAATTATCTTTTTGGCATTACTGCTTTGATTGGTCAATTCTTTTGCCTAGTCACCCAAAGAATAATATATCTATGTATAAGTAAAGAATCTAGACAATTCAATCTCGATTGTATATATCCCTGATTCTCACTGATCCAATGGTCAGTCATATTCAAGTGTAATCGGTAACAATTTTTGCAATTTACAAAACCCTCAAACAGTAATCCATCTGGGATCAAAGGGTGCCGCCACGGGCCAGGCCATAGGCAGAGTCGATCATGTCGCATGTGATGTATGAACCGAAGGCCATCAGTGGTGCAACAAATTGTGTGGCTGAGATGTGTGCACCAAAAGGAATGTCACTGAATGTAAAACGAATGGTTGGATCGATGACGATCGTTATGTTGATTGCTTATACATTTCGCATGACCTGACGTCTGCACCTATCTCAACACCTATCGACACTCTCCGTCAGATATTGCCACAAACAGAATGGCACCTTATTCAACCAACTGTTTGCACGAATCTGTTTTAACCATTTTCACACAGGTGGCCGAGCTGATGACTATGTTGAAAACGATGCATGAGCACAAGATGAAAGAGCGGAGGAAGACGATGAGACAGCGAGCAGCTCAACACCAGAAACAGGAAGCCCGGATTGACGTCAAGCGACAGGCCAAACAGAAGGAGGTGAAGAAACAGATCTACCGCGTGCTTGGCAAGAAACAAAAGCGCAAAGACCGGTGAGGCTGGGATACAGATGAACAAGGCCTAGGATAATTATGCAATTTTAATTAGACATGATAAAGACGCATAGACATGTGCAAGGAGTGTGAGTACAATGAGGTGTACAAATACGATAAATAAAATTGTAATTATGTATATCTATTTTTGTTTTATTATTTACCTACTATATTTAAAACGGTAGAATTCCGTCGAATCCGCTTGAAGTTGCTCCCATACATAGAGACATAGTGAACCCGATCTAGGCCTGGAGATTGAAGGGCCACGAGAGTGAGATTCTCGTACAGTACTTAACTGAATCTTGTTACTATTTTTTGTTTTTTTCTACACAGATGTACTTCTATTCTTATGATTTGTTTCTAGATGTACTAAAAACATTATTTGGAAGTGTAGTTTTCCGATCTCCTTTCCTTGAGAGAAAGCAATGAGATCACATTTCGCTGGTAGTTGGTAAAATCGGTGTCTCATGAAATGTTGCTTGGGAACTAATTGATGGTTTCAGGTATAAATAGTAGGGGGCGCCACTAAGCCTTCACCCTCTCAAATATGACGCGACGAAGTCGCTAGTTTATTTATAAAATAGCTACGGCTAGTGCCCGAATGACCTTGATGTGTTGTCATCGATTCATTCAAATGTGACGACAATAGTGACAGCAGCATAATCGTGGCAATTCACTTGTTGTCAGATGCTGACAAAGATGGGTTCATCAGATATTGTTATGAGGTGGGCATGACAACAACAGAAGTTTTATTTAGTGGAATCCCCGGGCTCACAGGATTAACAGGGATTAGAACGATGAAGTTTTATCCCCACAATCTGCTGTCAGATGTGGTCCTGTCACATGGGTTTGACAGAGAATAGACTGGTTCTTCATTTGTGTTAGATATGGACAATTACAGTATAGTGGTCGCCGGCTCTGGCCTTATCGGTTTAGTAACCCAACTTTCGGAATGGATCAAATCTAAACTGGTGATTGAATTTGCTACCTGATGGAACAATTACATAGTTTGGTTTGATTGGGTTTTGGAATATATTAGGCACCTGACTATATTTCCTAATCACACCAAACCAGACTCGTCAACTTCAATAAAACAGGATTTATTAACAGTTGTTAACAACCCAGGAAGCTGCTTTTCGGCTCACAATTTGTTATCCTGTACAGTACCCAGACACTGGGATCTCAGGTAAAGCGAGAGGAATAAATCTATAACCCGAAACAAATAAACTCACTCTACCACCGGGAGAAGAAAATACTGTGTCATGTCGCATGAAGAAGTTATGAAATCCATGTGGCTACCCATGTAGGCAGATGTAGAAGATTTCCTCAATAAACCATAGTCTTATGAGCGTCTGGTCATGATGGGTGTAGACAAACCGTTCTTCAATGTCGGCCATAATATGGATGGCTCCTGTGCCAGGATTTTAAGGTAAAGTTGATATTGTTTTTGGTTAACTGCATTTGGCCTATAGGGGACAAAGCCATTGTTAGTTCACGAAGCAGTCACTAGGTGTTCGAGGGACAAACCTGTACTCTTGCTCTTTGTTCTTACGAAATTCAACTGCTTTTCAATATTTTACCATGATTCCCTTGACCCTCTACACCAATCCCAAATACTCAATTTCCTTAAAATCAGCTGTCGGTGTACACGGTCGAAGGCCTTGCTAAAATCAATAAATAAACAAGTCGTTAGACGCCCATTGTCTTTGAAAATATATAGGTCATTGACTAAATGCATGACAGCGTCCGTGTTATCTCTTCCCTGTCTGAAACCAAATTGGTGCTCATCAAATAGGTTGCTATTTTCAATAAAGTTTATGAAGTATGTATAATGCGTTCGAACAATTTGCCTTGTAGGGGTAATATTGAAATAGCCTCCAATCTCCTGGATTGGCAGAGTTTCCTGCTTTTGGGATCGGAGTTATTTCTGCGCGACTCCAACTTTCTGGGAATTTAGATAAATTTATAGTATTTTGGAACAAGACTCGTAGTTGATTGGTTAACACTGGAGAATGCATCATGCCGCAATCTACAATTTATACCTGTTACACCGCTATGTTTGTTCTGGTCAATTTCTTTAACCACGGAGTGTTCCATGTCTAAGGTAATCATAATTTTACATAATTTACCTGGCAAATCTTCATTTATGGGCCATGGAGTAGCATTGTTTAGGTCATTCTGACAAACTGAGGCAAAATAGTTACCATTTCTGGTCCACTAAGTTTTTTTGTCTTTCTCTTCATCATATAGTCCAGTCAGTAATGTTTGATGTTGTGGATCATAGATATCGCTCACTGATTTCCATAATTTCTTAGGGTTCCCGATTGTTTTAATCTCCGAGTTAAATGGATTCTGAGTGCTTCTGTGCCCCTAGGGCAGTTAACGAGGCAGCTAGGAAGCTTCGCGAAAATACTGGATGCTGCAAAGCTCTGGGCGACGCTGCCGACCGCGGGGCTGACATTGCCGGCCGCGGGAAAACGGAAATTCCTGGAAAACTGACATCCCTTTGACCTCCGGTATCATATTTTCAAATGATTTGTCAGTTCTATTTATGTCCATATGTTGAAGGTTGTAGACAGAAGAAACATTCTATGGAAAGTTATTATGTCTGTGTAATATTTTCAGAAGCTACCATTTTAGGGTAATATGTTATAAATGTAGAGACCAGATAACCTTCAGTAAGTCATCAGTTTATTTGTAAAAAAGAAGAAACAGATAACGTCCAGCTGCAAAAATTGATAACAGAAATACAATATCACGTCGGGTATTTGAAGACCACTGTCTCGTGGTAAACGGACATTCAATTCTTGGATCGAATTCATAAACTGAGAGTGACTAAAACATACTGAAGCAGGGATTCTAGTTGTTTTTATTCATGTGGGATTTGCAGCCCCACAGAGACCGAGATAATTTGGAAAACGCGCTAAGGCGCTAGCTAAAATTGGGTTGAGGGTTTAGGGGGCGAGGCTCAAGCCACTGTTTTATTACTATAATGAAGCTCAATTAACAATCTTTTGTGTTTCCATCGAGAAGTAAAAAGCAGTCAACTCTGAATTTAAGACATGCGTGATCCAAATCTTCCAGTCAGTATGTCTTCCATACCAGAGATACATATATATACTGACACTGCTGTAAGGGCAAGACCGGGACAGATTTCCATTGCGAGAAAGGATTTTATGACAACGCTAAAATATCCATCTGCACAAGAACCAGGTGGCATCCCATGGTGTATAGAAGTTTCATAATGATTCACCTCCAGTATAGGCTACTACCATAATCACTCTCCACACAATGGGTTATGTAAAACCAATCGAAACTGTTTTGAAAATGTATATGTACTTGCTATAGGGAACATCCATGAAGTACATTCTCTTAAAGTATTATATACAGGATGGAGTGGGTGCTGGAGGGGGGGGGGGGGAGGTTCAAATTTGTCTGCGTATATACTTTATGGATGGCCCCTTAGCTGCCTCGACCAGCAAATTGTAATACTCAAAGTTAAATGCATTTATCTAACAATCAATATGAGAACTTAATATGAAATTCTCTGACCACGAGAATTAAAATCCCATAAGTGGTGACACAATATTTAGACATTTACAATACGTTGATAATTCTTTAAGGCTCTTTCCGCTCCCAGATACTATATCCCTAAAGAATGAACGTCGTCTAATGAAAGTATCCAACAAAGTAAGCTCAGGATTACGAAAACAAATCGACTGTAAGTTCAAGCTTTTCATAAAACCTGATGTCAGACAAACTCCTAACTGTAACTGAATCTAGACATTGATCCATAGCTAACGTAAATATTGGGTAGGTGTCGTAGCCGATTAACAACGTTAATTGTTCATTAAGAAAACAAGTATATCTTAGTCACACAATAGCGGATCTACCAGTATAGAAGACATTTCAAACTACATGTATAATCATATGGTTTTTCAACGGTTCCAAAACTGTAACAAAAACGTATTTACTACCCCATACACATCTGAATAGGGAAATAATGTACACCCATGGCTCCCACAGTATCAACTATACAAGTGATCTTTGGCACGGACTCCTCATCTTGATTTATAAATGTGCATGTATTTCATAAATATTCTAAACAGAAAAATACAAAACAATTTTGCCTAGCGTGATGATACCAGCCCGATATCACTCTGGGCACTGGTATACAGATAAGCTGTTAGTGTTATCTGCCAACACGATAATCTGCTGCTGTGCGCTGACCCCAGAGGTGACCCAGTTGACTTTCTCGCCATGGTCAATCGTCCACTTTGGAGAAACCCCTTCTAAACCCGTAGCTGTCCTGAGGACATACTCATCTACCTCAGCCTCGGCAGCATGTCCGTTCACAACATGTCCATTGACAGCATGCCCATTAACAGCATGCCCATTGACGGCATGCCCATTGAGTAGATGTCCGTTAGCGGCATGCCCATTCATCAGGTTGCCGTTTGAAGCAAGCCCGTTGGCGGCATGCCCGTTAGCCACATGCCCATTCTGTGAGGCCACCCCGTTGACACCTCCCGGGCGTTGACCCTGGAGTTCCCTCAGGTCCCAGAATCCCACGCGGCCGTCATTTCCTGCCGACACGAGCAGCGCTTCGCGGAATTCCGGGAAGTGCACCTGACATACGCTCTGTGAGTGCCCGTTCAATGGGCCGATGTACTCTGGCGTACGTTTGCTAGTGTTGAACAGATAGACGAGCGAGTTCTCGGCGCCACAGGCAAGCAGCCCGCCGTCCCCGGACAGTGCCATCGAGTGGACGAAGGGCGGGTTGATCATGTACGACTCTGGGGTCTCGGGGCCTGAGCTCAGCTCGTGGAGGTTGATCCGGCACAGAGTACGGCCCCGGGAAAAGTCCCACTGGAGGAGCATGCAGTCAAACCCGGCACTAAACACGTCCCAGACTCGCCGGGGTCGAAAGCACACCGTGGAGCAGATGTTAGCATGTTTCCGCAGCGTCTTGTAGACGCGGCGCTCCTGGAGGTTGATAACCTTGACGTGACCCGAATCGTCGCACGCGGCCAGGAAAGCTTCCTTCTCATTCAGCACAATCTGGTCGATCTCGTCCTCATTGAAGTCGAACTTATGCATTGGAGCGTCCATATTGCGCATGTCGTACAGGAAGACGCTAGAGCCGCATGATGCGTACAGTTCATGCGGTTTCCGCTTCGAGCAAGCCAAGCATGTGACGTCAGACGCTTCATCGCGCGGCGCCACCTGGTACTTCCGGGGCGCAGACCCGTCGAGCGTCCAGATGGCCAGTTCACCGTTCTCGCCGCCTGAGATCACTTTTCCGGCCGCGTCCACCGCCACACAGAGCACCGACTCGGCATGCCCGCCCTCTAACTTCGTGGCCATTGAGCTCTGAAAAATAATTGGAACTTGAATTTAATAATACCCGGCATTGGCTTCCCAACCGTTGTTCAAAATTAAACACAATAGAGCCGAGTGAATATTACACAGCATTCAAATGAGGTAGAGAACGACAACTTCGACCAAAACAAGTTGCTTTCTCTTTTTATCTCACTCCTGCACACGCTAAAAGAATGGATGACACACAGGATATAGACCATGGAGAATGCACTGTAATACTTGTCACCTACTTGTCGGGGCATGGAGAACGAGTTCCTATTGTTAAGCCTATGAGACAAAAATGACAGTGGTGAGATAAAAGGTTTTATTCCATCCCTGGTATTTTAAGGTAATGTCTTGTGTAGGTTGACAGCCATGGCATCGCCGAAACGGTATGTCCACAATGGAGATGAGGGCTTGAGTATTTTACCTAGGTCTAACCAAAATCTGCCACTCCCGCTGAGTTTTGTCTTTGTTAGGAGGTTCCAGGCTGGCCAGTATGAAAACTGGACGCTACGTTTGGTAGACAGCACGCTTTGAATGCTAAGCTTCGTAAATTGGACACTACGCTTGGTTTGAGGTGACATCCTCCCACTCTCAGCGAACAGCGTAACAAAAAATAAAAAATATTGCCTATTGTAAATCAAAATATAAACTCATGAACTGTGTGTTGCACATCTTTAGTTATCTATTGATGTTTATTCGAAGTTCCTACGTCAATTATTGGCAAAGTTCTGACATAAATCAAGAAAAAAGCGCAGAAGCCGTCCGACACCTGCTGAAAACGTGGCGTGCTGGCTATGAAGCGGAGCGTCCAGATAACGCCAATATAACCACCCTGTCCTAACAATGTGAGATAGGGACTTGAAGTTAATGGAAGTGAACACAGAATATTCTACAGATCCAGGCAGGGACCAAAATACCACCCGGAGTCAAAGAACCACCTAAACCGAAGTCAGGCAGGTGTTTCTGTTATCACTTACGTTTGTCTTCAGCTTCAAATTTAAAGAGCTTCCAGTGAGACATCAATTTAAAAAGGAAAATAAAACACTGTAAAACTGTAGTCGTGGCGGTTCATGGACGCCTTGGGCCCGGGACGATTTGAGCATTGGACGCCTTGAGCCTTTCTGTAGACGCCTTGAGCCTACCCTGTAGACCCCTTGAGCCTACCCCATTTTGGTCGCCTTGAGCCTCTAAATGTAAAAACTTTGAAAAGTGCACTTATATACTGCTTTAATTATAGTCATATATACTCAACCCTAACCCTTATCCAACCTTTTTCTAACCCTAACCCACCAATCCGAACTAAAACAGGAGGCTCAAACTGTAAAAGGCTCAAGGCGTTCAATCCCCTTCATGGCGACCCAAACAGCTACGGTCCTGTATTACTAGTAATTCGGTTCATGGACGCCTTGAGCCCGAGACGATGCGAGCCCTGGACGCATTTCTGTGGAGGCATTGAGCCTACCCCATTTTGTACTTATACTACCGTGGTAATACTGGTTTATAGTCATATAAATTATAATATACTCAACCCTAACCCTTACCCAACCCTTTTCTAACCCTAAGCTGCTAATCGGAACTAAAATGAGGTAGGCTCAAGGCGTCCACGGGGTAGGCTCAAGGCGTCCTCATTTTCGCGCTGACAGGAGGCTCAAACGGTAAAAGGCTCAAGGCGTTAATTCCCAGTAATTCTCGGGAGCGGCGATGACGTCACGCAACGTAGTAACGGGTAGGTCCGGCCGCAAAAACGAACACTGCGCTACTCAGGTTTATAGCTGTCCAGTTTATCTTCGGTAAAGCGGTGCAGTGCACTCTCGTACGCGCGAAGGGTTAAACAACTTTTCACTCCATTGAAACCAACGTTAAAACCACTGTACATCTCTGGTAATATCTCGGTAAATATCGAAGATACAGATATCAAACAAAAAATGGTATGGAGATTAAGAGCAGGGGAAGATGTTTGGTGGTTTCTTTTGTATCAATTCGTTTCGCAAAGATTGTTTTATTTGGTGTTTTCCCCAGCAATCTGCCAAAATTGCAATAACAGGCTGCTAGCAGTGCTACAAATGTCAAAATAGAAACTTGCTCAAAAGTACATAAATATGCAGATTCAAACATTTTTACTTGTATCCCACAAAGTTTACTGATATATCTTGCTAGAAACACATCAAAATACCTTTAATTATGTATATTAATCATGAACAGTGAGTTCAAACATCGATTTAAGTTTTGTCGATCGAGCGATAATAACAGAAAGCTAGGGTGATCGAAACTGGCTTAACCCTTTGCCCCAAGCGGTTGTAAAAGAAACTAAACCTTCCGCTCCCGAGAATACTACTGTATAGGGTCGGACTCGTCTTACTTGTAAGTTGTAAAAC
Organism: Alentia gelatinosa; assembly: GCA_950022655.1. NCBI lineage: Eukaryota > Metazoa > Annelida > Polychaeta > Phyllodocida > Polynoidae > Alentia > Alentia gelatinosa. Next base: position 84,587,557 of record OX465579.1, read on the forward strand.
TGCAGATCCATGGATGTGGTCGCCAGTACCTATATATCAAGACCACGAACCAATATCGTCTCTATAATTTCACAGGAAAAGAGGTGAAATATAATTCAGAACATTTGATTAGTGAGGATGGGCCGGCGAAAATTTATTTACGGTAAATACGGAGGTGGGTTGATTGACATTTCAGATGCTATAAGATAGGGGCCATGGATCTGCAGTATCACCAAAAAAAACTGCATTATGCTAATTTATGGCCCATTGCTAGCGACCAACTATAAAACACAAACTCTCATGGATTGAAATATTATATGCAGGGTGAATGAATGTTAGTAATGTTACAGATATTACTCAGAAACCGGCCTACATCGGGTGACTATGGGCGATAATAAATGAAAGCGCGCATAATACAATCAGTCTGATGATGTATGCATACTCCAATTTACATATTTTTGATAACAGAGGAGAAGAGGAAGTTCTCAAAAACCAATACAATTAGAAGAATTAACTCACCTTATTGTCTAACAATATGAACGACAAGGGAAAATTTCCACGTTGCGAAAAACCGGACAAGGAGACAGGGTGCTTTAGGTATCTTTACCTTGCCCAACATTACTCAATATAAGCTATGATTCAATCGGATTCTTTTATTACAATTATGATAAAATTATCTTATTGACAATCCTATGACTTATTTTCACTAGCTACTTACATCTATGAGTATTTACATGTATTTATTGTGCATTATATTTCTTTTACATATACAAAATTAAAACTTAGTGTTAGGAGACCCGAATACCAGGGCCATTTCCGGTTCCGTTCATCTGTCTAGGTCGCCATTTTAGCGGTGTGCTGTTGGAAGTACGCCCGAGCCATCAACACAAATCCAGGTAACTTTGAATGTCATTGGTGTTTTTTCTCAATTTGTGATATTAGTATTTGGGGCCCAGATAGCTCTGTTTTCATAGAACCTAAAATATCCTCCTAGATCGGAAGGTTATATTGTTGCCAAGGAAAAGCAATCTTAGGCCAAGGTCATGTACTACGGCACTGTCACTCAGTCAACGAAAAAAGAATTGAAGAAGCCAGTCTACTCCGTTCGAACGCATATTAGATCTCACGTTTCGTGTTTCATATACGCCTAAGCAGTTAATGTTCTGGCTGTCTTGAGTTTATTTCTGATTCAGTATAAACACCAAGTTGACTGGTCTACATGGCTGTTCTAATTTTAAAGCCAACTAGATAAATTCAAATTGTACTGTAACTTGTAAGTGTAAACGATGTGCCATTCTTGACATCGATAATGACAGTGGTAGCTATTAGCAGTAACAATTTGCATAGATAACCTTTCTATTCCACCGTTAATTGACACTTTATTATGAGCTATAACTTCCAGTGTTAATTTAAATCTAGTTGTGTATTGTGTTAATACAATCTCGCCGACTGTAGCCTAGGATTCATGCTTGAGGGAATAAGTAATATCTCGTTATCTGCCAAAATCAGAGTTTATTTTATCGAGACTTTTGTATCAGCTGAATGTGGTATTGAAAAACAGACATTAGTTCGAGAAAATATATACTAATATCTATGTCTTGGTATGTGGATCATTGACGTTTAGTTCTAAAGAAGCAGTAGCACGTTAGCAATTCAGTTGGATTTTGTGCCATCCCTTAGATACATTCCTTTATCATTCTTGGGCTGGGCATGTATAGATATATCAACATTTATATTATCAAATAAAGTATCGTATTGGGATTAGAGCAATGATAACAGTGTATAAATATCCTTTTCTTTCTGTTACAGCAATATGGCGGACATGGATCCCAAGACGATCAAGAAGACTGCACCTTTTGATGCACGTTTCCCTAACCAGAACCAAACAAGGTCATTACTTAATGCTAACCTTATTTTTACCGTGTTACATCGACTACTGAACTAGCCATAAAAATATAGGTTAAAAAGAAAGAAATCTTGTATGTGTGTAAGAAGTGTCTATGGGGAGGAGGGGGAGTCGGTAAATCATAATCGTTGATAACGGATACCCTATCATGGATTATTTTACCACTAAATACGAAAACCTATGATTCAAAGGGCGTCTCCAAGGTTTCTGGACGATTGTACTACACTTCATAGCCAGCACACCTCAGTTTTCAGCGGGTGATTTAGAATTCCTGTCAGAACTTGATGTAGGAACTTTGAATAAGTATCTATAGATAGCTAAAGCTGTGCGGAAAACAGTTTGTGGGTTTATATTTTGATTCACAACAGGCAACATAAGATTATTTGTCATTGTCGGTTAGGCGGTTCGTCGCAAGTATGAGAGCGTCACCTCCTGAAAAAACAAGCATAGCATCAAATTTATGAAGCGTATTGCCAAAGCGTACTGGCTAACAAGTGTAGAGTCCAGTATTTGTCTCAGACTGCACCCAAAGTTTCTTGTTTCATTTATTTGGTTGGACTATTTCCTTGCAATATGAGAACATATAAACAAATATTTATTATATTTACATCCATTTATATTCAACCATTCATAGGAAATTCATATTAGCCCCAAACATTGTCTATTTCAACTGTATCCGTATACAGGTCACATGGCTCTGATATATTGTGCTTACCTTGTTGATAATGCAAGAGAATGCATTTATATAGATGTTGCTGGGACATACTTTAGCGCTCTCTGTCGAGATATGTATCTTATTCATAAGGAAATATAGCTACATTTACTATATTGGCTGCAATAATTATAGTTAATAGCAGACGGAAGGTTGGGGTTTAGGTTAGGTTGTAGCCTACTGTAGTACACCTGCTTGTAGTGTCCCTGGGTGACCTGTCCACGTTTTTCCTTAATATAGCTCACAAAGTACGGACAGGAATATTATTTCTGTTTTCTTACAACTTTAGTATTTGTAAAATAATAATATAATATGCCTCATTTGAGAGAGAAAAAAAGGTAGTTGCTAGGAAGTGGAATTTTATAGGAAGATTCTATATTTACTGAGGTAGTCAGGTATATGTTGAAAGTGGGGAGAAGTTGGGTAAACAGAAGTTTACTCAATATTGATTTACAGTGAGCATTGGTGTAACATTTACCATCTCCATTAGTGGCACTGACTGTTGCTCACATCCTAGGAAGTGTCCTTAATTAGGTGAAACATATATTTGATAGGATTTTCCTGTATTTTGGCCTAATTTTATTATGGTGGGGTGGGGGGCAGCAAGTGAATAAGTGGCTGATTTATTCAGCATATTTACACACAAAAAGAAGTCATAATGGTTCATGACTATGTTCCAGTTCTTGTGCGCACTGATCCATGAAGGCATTACCATGAGGCTACTGCAGACATTTTATATGTATATAAGGCAATTGAAATTGTCTAGAGGTAGCTAAATATACTGTGGATTCTATAATAGTCAGTATATAATTGCATTGTGTACACAGAACACCCCATCCACCATCCCACCTCTTCTGTGTCCATCAATCCATGAACTGCTTAGATCACAAAGGGGTAGGGCTCTAATATTCAATCAGTAGAGGCCCTTCCCTATTCCTGGATGTCCCATCCTTCCTCCCTACAGTGCATTTCTGTTCCAAATTCTACTATTATAAGAGATTATCATTAACTAGTTATTTTGTGTAAGTTACATAGTCTACAAACCATCTAAATCGTGTGTTAATCTCATTGTAGGAACTGCTGGCAAAACTACGTAGACTATCACCGCTGTCACAAGATCAAGGGAGATGACCATGAGCCATGCGAATATTTCAAGGGTGTTTATAGGTCCTTGTGTCCTAATGAGTGGGTAAGTGAAGTTAAGCTCTGACCTGCTTCGATATTCAGGCAATAAATCACTATCTATGTGCAAGAGATTTAAGTTTATTTAAGCTACCTGAAGCCTATTGACACCGATCCCCAATTTTCACATGTTCAATGGTCGGAACGAATCAGCTACAATACTCTTGACATATACCATGGACCAGCAATACCATTGTACAGCAAACTATTTTGCTGTGCTACTGCAAGCCAGGCCAAGGGGAGGATAATATATATCCCACATACGAGTAATGGTCAGTCACCATCAGTAGAGCAATGGCATCGGGTCAGTAAAGTGTCACAATTTGAAAGAATGTCACTGGTTGTCATCAAAACAGCATACCAGAAAGACATTTTCCACTGGCTGAGGAAAACGCCACCAAATAATTGTGTTCTCCTAGCCCTAAAAGTTGGTAGGTGGTGGCCAACGACTGCACATCGGGATCTAAAAATCGATGATGGTGCAGTGATTAGTTTCTAACATCACATGGGGTTGAACAATCATATTGTATACTGATGTTCAAATGAAGTCGAAAAAAACCCTTGATAAAGGGTACTCATTGTAAATACCATATATCACTGTTCATGTTCATTGTTCGTCTAAATTGAATTGGAAGAACTATTGTACCAATAGAAACTCAATAAAAGACATACACCCAGTCAAGAAAATAGGTACCACCACTACCTAGAAAAAATTGATAATGACAAAACAAAATGGGATTTGTGTGAATTGACAAATTACCGGTTTAAAATCTTGCAGGTTGGGCGTTGGGACGAACAGATTGAAAACGGAGCCTTCGCTGGAAAAATCTAATCTACTACAGCTTTAGGAATATTTTACTGGACCAATAAGTGACCGAGTAACCGCAGAGATGGCAGTGCTTGTCCTTATTTAACACCTGTTGCTGTAAAGATGGCCAATATACAAAAGCGGTGTATTAGGTGACAATAAACTGAAATAATGTATGCTTGACTCCTTTTCATTCTTTTAATTACAGAGGTAGCAGCTTTCAATTTCAAGAAAGTAACAAAAAACTGATATAAAAATATGGATCATTTAATGGTAGTGGTTAGTCAGATAGCATGTGTTATCCTATATTTGTACAAAAGATCATTGACAGATATGGCAGTTTTCCTATTTCCAAGGGAATTCTTGTTTCAATTTTCAGTTTACAAAGTCATTTTTTCTTGTGTGAAACAAAAGAGAAAATAAATTGGTGCTCATTTACACGTTTTCTCAATCTTAAAAGAGTTTTATTTCTGGTATATGGTAAAAACAATAACTTTATTTCTTTCAAGTGGGCTCTAGGTGGGAAAAGGTAAGCGTCCAACATTTTGTTGATTGGAAACTGGCTTTTATTGTATGAGAGACTTCGGAACAAATTGAACAATTTTTTTTCAATGGACTTTATGTATAAATGGCAAACACATGAAGATTCTTAACTGTACATATGGGGTTGCTAATAGTTATTTCCATTTAGGTACTGTATGTGTCAGTCTAAGTTTTCAGATGTTAGATCTATACCCTTTTATTTTTTCTAGCGCTAGAGATCCAATACTAATAATTGCCTGATAGAAAAAACGTCGATTTTCACCCCCCCAATAAATCTTTTTGGAGTAACCAATAATAGCCTATGTCAAAAAGTAGAAAAAATTAATTCTTTAAAAAGCAATTTCATCCCCTATCAAACTACTTCTCATTTTAATCGATATGACGAAAAACGTATGCAAAGATAACGCTGCCTTTCCTAGACAGGTTTAAAAAAATATGGCCACCTACTGAGAAGTGATGAAACTAACTCAACAGCAATGATACGTAAAAAAAAACATAGGGAGACATTCGAACAACAAACTTCAACCACGATGCATTCTTCTTAAATAATTTAGTTTATTTATTGGTTCAATGTCAGCAGGCACGCTTCCATGCTTCCATACATACGTACAGTATAAAGGGATGGCTATGTGGTCTATATACACCTGAGTTCGGCACTCTAATGTCATGAGCCTTACGTCACATCGCCACGTCACTTCCAGCCCCCTGGCGACGTCAACTCCAGGCTGGATTATATCCAATACATTGAGAGCAGAAGTTGCATAATATATTTACATGATATACACAGAATATAGGAATGTCCATCATACTCTTCAGGGTGCTCTTTTTTTCGTCCTTTCTTTCGTCATATATTTTTTTATGTTTTTTTCTGATAAACATAAAATGGACACATTCATCCAAAGCTCAATTATCTTCTATTTTTCTCATATGCACACGTCTTACATTCTTTTAAACAATTACTTAACTTTTGACATGGTGAAGAAACATACACAGAGGTACTAAATGTACATCGTTAGCCAGGTTAGACACTCTTAGGACAGGAGACCGATAACCAATGATTTCTGACAAACCATACTTTCGAACCCAATACATATTTTTCCTTTACAAAAAAAAACTGACATAAAATATACACATGACTTACAAATAAAATGTATTTCACAACTCATAACTTTACACTTAGGAAAGTTGTGAGCATTTCTATAGAATCCTCTCATCAAGATGCGGACCTTCAACTTCAGACCTAACATCAGGTCATACAAAACAGAACCATACAACTATAATCTCAAACTGTATGCAAAGATAACTGATTGCATCTTCATACAGGACCTACTTATCAACGATCTGGATATTCCAAATCACACCCGGCTTCGGACCTCTTTATCTCCAACTTTAAAAAAAGACTGACTTGGTTCACATCAGTAACATTACTCTTCTTATAAAAAAAACCTGCCAACTTCAAGGATATTCTCAAATCAAGAAGCAGCCGTAACAATAACAGAGTGGCAGCGAACAACAAAGAGGCGCAGGCGGAATTTCTCGTGTTCTCTTATTCTCTATCGTGTGCAGAGAAAAAAAATACCAGGAAAATGTGACAATTAAACATAGACATTGAAGCGCCTAAAATATCTAAAGCCTATAAGGCATTGACACCAATCCATTATTCTCACCGATCTGATGTGTTAAATGAATCGGTAATAATCAATGTCAATGTACGATAACCTCGTCTAACAACATCGCTTTGATCAAATGGTGCCGCCACGGGCTAGGCCCCAGACTGCGGGCAGTGTCGGTCATATCCCACATACCAGTAATGGCCGATGGCTGTTTTGCGGGGCAGTACAATCGGGTCATTGAAAGGTGTACATTGAAAATGTCACTGATCTTAAGTGATTCAACCAATTTGTCAGCCACAATCGGATCAGAGAATAACGGCATGTCGGTGTATTATAGACTTAACCCGCGCAAGCACAGTGACGATGTGGTTGGGACTGAAACTTGCCCGATGAGGCAGATTTAACCATTTAAGCCAACTTAAGCTTTCAATTCAGAATTATATTCTAATTCAAAAATGTCAAGCTACACGAGATATTGCGTGACGTCATATAGACCATAAGTGTAATAACTGGGTCGCAGTTATGCACTATCAAAGTGCACGTAACCATTTTCTGTTCTGTGATTCGGACTGGTGTTCGGGGTCAGGGCGAGGATATTCTTCCACTTTGATGGAATGTAATTGAAATATAGTTTCCAGTAAATACTGATTCCCGTTCTGTGGACCCTTTCATAAACAGGGATAAGGGTGCTTGCCTTCACGAAATGTCATGACATCAGGCAATATCTCACTACATGACTGTTTTGAAACTTAAAAGGAAAACACGAAGTGTAACACCGAGAAGGCAAGCGCCTTCTTGCGTTACCACACTCTCTAAGGTCCGTCCTCTCAAACACAGAACATTGTGAACGGATTATCAAAACATCCACATGACCAGGCAATAAAAAAATGACACCCAAGCATTTACATTGTGGGGAGAATATAAAATCTGCCTGCAAAATAAAATCACATTTTCGTTTTTTTCGGGTAATGGTCATTGGTATGGGAAGTCGGGGACTCCAGCAGAAAAGTAGAGTGTGCTCGTGGACAGGCTAACAAACTGGGGACATGTTTTTTTCTTCTTCTGTGGATTGAAATGAGTGCTAGAGTCAGTGAGTTACCGACATGTTAACTGGGACTAAATCTAAAAATAATTAAGGTTTTGATTAAATGCATACCAAAATGTTTTACCACTTTTTTTCAGAATGCCCTTTTGAGTTTAGGCCAGCCTTGAAGAATAATACTGCAGGCAAAGCCTATGGTGGCCTGTCACCCCTCAGTGGGTGCCTTTTGTATACAAAGAGGGAAACTTTGTTTATGTGCCATGGAAGCCATGACGGTAGACAAGAGTCCATACGGCGTATGCTACCTACATGATATCAAAGGCAGAAAAAGGCACTTTACAAAAAGTTCAGTTTGTTGGGGTGCAAACTAAACCAGTGTGTATAAAGTAAACCTGGGTTTCACCGTACATCGAGCTTTTCCGGTCGAACCCCAACTCAACAGACATGAACAGACAAATGCCGAAGAACCGGCCGAAATAAAAATACCCGTTAACTTGGATCACACTCACACAAGAGAACATTTCAAAACGAGGCTTAATGTGAAAACTAGAGATGCTTCTAGACTCAAGGTTCTTGGTATTCGTCCGTCGATATTTTTGATATAAGGAACTACACCAACATTGTTAACACTTGTTTATAACATCGATAGAGATTAATGATATTTGTGGTATGATAGAAGAGCGAGCTACTCAGGTACGAATCAACGCCCAATAAAACTTTATAAACAAAAAAATATATATCAGACATATCTAGAGCAGAGAGAGGCATCTGTAGCCTCGTTTTCAAATGTTCGGTGAGATGCATCATTGTAAACAGGTATGTTCTTGTAGCCAGTTTTCTTTGCCGCCTCACTTTCAAACAAGCGACGTTTGTTAATCATATCTAAAAAGTCACAATTCTTGAACTTTCACATTTCGTGGAGCGACATGAGGAAGCAGTATCACATAAAATGCATCATACAGGTGAGGCGGGGATGAACTGTGCAAGGAACTCCTACATAATGTTTAGCAGACACTAAACAGGTCGAGCTAGTATAGACAGAATGTACTACAAAAATTTGGGTATTTTTTCACTCAACGTGTTTACAACGCAGTGCCTGCGTGAACTAAGAAGACGACAATCAGGTTTTCATGACATCTCCCGGCATCACGGATACGCATCACGGATACGTATCACGGAGAGGTATCACTGATACGCACCAGAGAAGCGTGACGGATCTGCATCACGGACATGTGTCGCGTAGACCGTATCTGACACCCTTACCACAACATTACCGTCACAAAACCTCCTTCAACAGGACACACACTACTTAGATATGTTGTCGTTTAGAAATTAAAACGAAATATAATCACGTTAAGGCAACACTAAGTAATGAGACATTCTTTTTTTATAAACAAAAAGAAAATGACGGGGGACAAATAGTGCATGACTACCATATTGATAATTTCACAAACGCCACGACTTATTATCCTCCTGAATATTTCTTACTGTGATTGGACAAAACGTTTCGATTCAAGATTTGTGTGTGTATGTGAAAATTATTCTTTCTTTCATAAGTATAATTGTGGAGTTTCATCCTGGATATACCAAAATATAGGGGATTCTGTTCCACGCACTATTGGATCGGACTGAAACAAAATAAAAGGTGGTCTCTGGACAGGATACAGCCTTTTCAGACATTACTACTGACTCGGGTCTAGAACACGCACGACGTGAAGGCAATAAAATATCACATCTCATCAATCTTCATAGTATGATAATACATGGTTGTCATTTCACGGTAGGATACAGTTGCTCTAATATTGAGCGTTGGCCATCCCCACACATTAGACACATACACGAATGTAGTTACAAATATTCAAAACCCAACCACTTTCCTGTAATTATTTCAGTCCTTGTTCAATTTTCCCTTCACGCTCTGGACACAGTGTGCGGGGCACCCCCTACAATGTGCCGCGTTGTCGAAAAGGAAAACTATAATTAAAAAATATAAACCAAAATAAAACGAATTCATCTCGTTTTCGTTTTTCCCCTCTCATCTGTTTACACTTGAAGAGTGACTGGATACATGGTTGCTTTGCTAGAGGTAATAATAACTGAAGTATGAACCAGAGATGAATGGAGCTAGATGATGAGAGAAGGGACAGATGATGGGATGTGCAATTATCTATACAAGACAGGGCAGACAGCCTCCCTGGTAAAACGGACCACTCACTCGGAGTGAACTCATTGCCTATTTCATTACCCAGAGGACTGAGTACAGGTCTCCTCTGGCAAACCCTTGATATCCTCCAAGCTGTGCCAACAAGGTACTATAAAGCGGATTTATTTTTACACGTCCATCTGTTTTACTGTGCGAGTTCCCTTGTTGTTGATCCTGGAAGGATTTTCTTTTCGCATAATATAGTGAAGCGTGTATCCTTGTATTTTTTGTCTTTTTGTTTCTTTTTTGTTTTGTTGAAGGTGCTAAAACTAGTAGACAAGAAACACACTGTTGTAACTGTTGTCTATAAGTGGTGCGAGTCTCGAGTTCAGGGCCACCTTCTGAATACAAGCTACATCCCCCATGGGTGGCGGCACCTCCCCTATGGTGGATGTCCCTTCCCCACAGGGGGATGGCATATCTGCCATGGTGGGTGGCACCTCCCCTTCAATGTGTGTCATTTCCCACAGTGGGTGGTTTATCCGCCATGGTGGGTGACACCTCCCTATGATGGGTAGCAACTACCCATGATGGGTGGTAATCCCCATGGTGGGTGACACCTCCCCTAATGTGGGTGTCACTTCCCACGTTCAGTGGTATATTTCCCATGGTGGGCGGTTATCCCCCCATGGTGGGTGGCACCTCCCGTATAATTGTGCGTGGTACCTCCGTGTGGTGGGTTGTACATCCTCTATGATGGATGGCACCACTGGGTGGCGTCTCCTCCATGGTGGGTGACACTTCATCAATGGAGGGTAGCGACAAAGCTGTGCAGATCTGAGTCAGTGACAAGATCTAGGGTTTATGAGAGACGAGAACAGAGAAGCTGGAGAGATGCATGGTACCATATATGGGTGACTGAACCACACCAACCTTGCCGAGTCACGCATTACAGCGGAGCCTGTTCCTATTCCATTTACCTGTCGTATTGACTGGTTTTCAGTGGTTTGGTTATGTGTGCCAAGCCATGCGTAGCCTGGTTATGCATTGTCCAGTTACATACAATCTACACACCTGTACACGCTGTCGGATTGTTCATGGCATGAACAGTCTCAGGGTCCAGGCACACACTGCCCAGGAATGTACATCATAACAGAAAATCTCCATCTTTGTAAAGTCTCCTTGCAAATAGCTCCGTCATGTGTACCTGAGATAATCCACAATGTCATATTGCACGCATCTCAGCTACACAGTTTCGAGCTCCGCAAGGCCTAGTCGTAATATATGGTCCAGTCATCCATTATTACACCGCACCATTCCAGGTCCTACCCGGCCCTGTTGCACGTGGTTCAGCTGTGCGTGATTTCACCAGTCTCTAGCTCTGCAAGCCCTAGTCGCATGTGGTCAAATTATGCACGTTTTAACCACAGTCTCGAGCTCTGAATATGGTCCTGTTATGCATAATCTGACAACATAGTCCCAAGTTCTACCAGCCTTCTCGCACATTGTCTAGTCATACATGATCTGACTACCGGTACCTAGTTTTGAGTTCTGCAAGGCTTAGTCGCACATGGCCAAGTCATGCATGATTTCACCACGGTCCTCAGCTCTCAAAAAGGCCTGGTCACACAAGGTCTAGTCATGCATGATTTGATCACAAGGTCTCCAGCTTCGAAAGGCCCAGTCGCATGTTGCACAGTGTCTGGTTGCACGTGCCTCAGTCATGGGTGGCGCGGACGTCCACCGCGTTCAAGTCTGTTTGCAGTGTGGCAGCAGCATGTTAGCGTCGGGGGAGTTGTACAGTTGAGTCAACAGATAGATCACAGGTGGCGCCACCAGCGGCGCTTTACTCCACGGCAAAGCCGCATGTTTCCTCCACGGCACATGTCAGCTTGTCCAGGAACTTCTCGTAGCTCTCGTAGGGTGGGATGTCTATACGGTTAAAGCTGCAATGATACAAAACAATGCACTTAGTGATAGGAAATTACAAAACACCTGGTGAAACAATAAATGTTTACTAAGAGGTGGTTTCGCACCAGATGAGGTGGAATAGAAGAAATCTATATTTTTTCGGCAATAATCTGAAAACCTTCTGTTTATATTTTAATGTATCAGAAATAGCTGCACTTTGCATTATAATTCATATCCTTTTAGCTTGAGGCATATTTAGTGTACTGGATTTACATGATTTATCTACTGGAACAAAATTCAAAGTATCATCGGCTGCAGGTAGGTCTTTTTTCTCGTACTGTCAAACTATTACTGGATTTAAGCGTTGACAAGAATATAAAGAAGCTCAAAGAGGGCGTTTGAACTGTTGCAATGTCTACTTTTTCTCTCTAGTGGGTGTTCGGGAAGATTAATACCAATTCTTTGGATTTAAGCTAGTTTACAGAGCCACCTGGTGGTCAATTACAAAGACTTGGCCCATTACGTTAAAGCCTGTCTGAAGTATCCATATCTTTTACACTCTGCAAAGGAATCCACGAATAATCACCGAGCAATTGGAACCAGGTGGGAATAGTCACAAAATCTCCGTTCCGCTTGTAAGCCAAGCGGCATAAAAGACCAGCCAGGAGAGTGTAATCAAATCGGGGACAAATACACAATATTGACTGGTTTCAGATACAACCGCTTTTATCTGAAACCAGTCTATATTGTATTTATCATCCACATTTTCTGGGCAAGTGGCATGTTGATATCAGTTCATATTAATTATGCACTATGTTTCTGTACGCACTATTTTTCCGCACGCGCCACCCGGAGCATACAACATATCTGTATGCTCCGGGTATGTCCATACAAATTCCCTATGTGTTTTCTATGGACACTTTGTATTAGGTGGATAATAAAGTCACTCTCCCGAGCAGATACCCTGAGCCAGTACTCAACCCTAGCGTTACAAAGTATCTGCTGGGAGAGGCATGTCCAGCGTCGGGGGCAAAATGGCGTCACCCATGTCTTGATAGCTGTAATCTGTAAATGATAAAAGCAGACACGTACCAGGTGTGAGCCTTAGGCAGGTTGTCGGTACACGTATCAACCTGGTGTATGGTGAACAGCCGTGGGCCAGCTGCCCCTGTCGAACCTGAAAGCAAAACCAAAATCAAATTACATACTTCTCCGTCAAAGCAAAATCGTGTATGCATATTTACTACCTTCAATTGAATCAAATCTCTTTATTTCAGATTCAGCTCTACAAAAGAAAAATGTCTCGCAAATTAACGAAAGTACACTGTATTGACTTTAGTAAGATATAAAAACGTATATGTGATCCGCATTCACAAACCCTTCCTTTTAAAAAAAATCAAGAAAAAATATCAAGGATGTCAGATAGGGTAAGAAAAAGATTCTTCATGTGGAATTTGCTGCCTGAGAGAGACATATATGGGAAAAAAAACATGTTGGTTTCAACTGATGCATTGTTGGGAGGCCCAAACCAATGTCTTGTTGGCATGAAGGAGTATCAATTAACATTATCTTTGTTAACACAAGGAAAAACAATTTTATATGCTGAAAATGACAACGTGGATTTCTCTGGATAAGTGGAAAGCAATCATCTCTGATCTATTGTATAACGCCTGAGGGACTGTACCCTGGAGAGCCTTGAAGCCCTGGAGTGGCACCCTGGAGCTGCCTGTCACAAACTGTAGAAGGCGCGCTCGCTTCTCCTCGTCGTATTCCTCCACCGCTCGCCAGAACCATTTGACAATGTTGGACTCGGCCGAGCAGTGCTTCAACCGTGTGTGCGCCTTCCAATCGTCTATGGCAATCTTCCCCAGGCCACTGATCATGAGCTGCAGAAGAAAACAGGTGGAAATACTACAAATTGAATCTTGAGCTGAAGATGGCAACAGCAGCGATATAAAAAATGTAAGAGGAAAATCCGCAGTGGCCCCGAGGTACTCAGTAAGGCCACCAGGAGGCACCACAGGCATGGCACTGGTTGGAGTTGCAGGGAATGGAACCCCCAGGAAGTTCCTGAAATTTGAATTCAACTAGTCTTTAAGGGGATTTTTGTAGTTCTTCTCCTCTATCCAAATATGTTCCCACTAGATTTACACCGATCTCAAAAATAGCCCGGACAGTCAGAAGAAAAAGGAAATCCACAGTTTGTCAGAAATGCTCTTGCCTGCATTTGCAATTTATCTGGAGCTGAAGATGGGAACAGGCAGAAACATTTAAAATGGATATTGAATTGAAGATGGGTACAAACAGAAAGAAACGTTAAGGAACTTATTGTTGTTCATGAGCTCCCCAACCAGTAAACCAAGAGATTTACAAAAGTTTATTGAACCGATAAAAATATATTGATAAACATTTAAATTCATTTACAGTGATCACCACTTAAAATCATTTTGTGGTGAATTATGGGATGGCATCTCAAATGCTGCATACTAGATAAAGAAATTACTAAGAGACAAAATATTCTTACCCCGATAGTGAACTTATTAACATATAACTTAATTCAAATTACTTAATTCATTCAACGGTAAAAAATACAACACAAAAGAATAATGTACAACTTTGATCAGCAGCACGAATGAGAATTCCTCACCTCAAGCTCACGGTCGTCGAACGGTTTTAGCAGGTGTTGAGGTATCAACTCATTAAAGCCCTTTTGTAGTGCCAGGAACTGGGCTTCTATTCCACGCATGAACCTCCAGTTTACATATAACCTGAGATAAAGGAAACGTAGACCATCTTGAAGACTGAATGTAACCATGTCATAGACCTGTAATGTTGGTTGGTTAATTTAACGTCCCAGGGGGTCCTCAGAGTATAGGGGGACTATCTCAAAATTCAGCTTTTCCAATTGATTGTACGCCGAAGTATTCGCTCTCTTGCAATAACATCAACTGAGTCAACAATATCTAGTCTGTGATAGGTTCAAAGTCTTGCAATAGACAAATACAGCGATTTCTTTTAAAAACTTTCAAACCTATTGATCCCTCACCAAAAGAGATTTTGTCTTTTCTGTTAATGTTTAATATTCAAGAAAGAGTATGAGTTTGTGTGTGTGTGTGTGGGGGGGGGGGGGGGGGGGGGGCAAACTTTCATCAGGCATTTTACCTGCAAATATCTTCCCAAGAATGTCAAACTAGAGGAGGCTGTTTCAGGAAAAGTCTTTTATGAAAAAAACATAGCAAGAATGTAGTGAGACTCACTTGACATATTCTTTTTTGTTGTCTTCGGTAACGGGCACGTCTTTTCCCCCAGGTTTCAACTCGTACGTCTGAAGCTCTCCAAAAGCCTCGTGTTCCACGCAGAAACAGTTGTCTATCACCTCTGAGATATCGTTCTCTCTGTGAAAAACAAACATCGAACATTATTATACTGAAACCCTTATATCGGGAAGAGTTGTTATCACCGACTAGATTCATTCTCAATATCTAATATCCACCTAATTAGACATCACTGATCCGATGGTTAGATTGTACTGGTGTCATTCTTGTCAATGTACGATACCCATATACATTATTAGCAACCCAAATGAAATCAAAGGCTGCCGCTGCTGGCTGGTCCATTGGCCAAATGGAAAATCGAACAGAGTCGGCAATATCCTACATGTGCTCGACAATGTAATCAGACCGATGGCGTGTGTGTATTGACAGAAATGACCCGACAAATTCATCGGAATGGTGACAAACAGGATGTTATTGTCTTATAGGCTTAATACAAACTTTTAAACATTCTCATTACCATGTTATCAGAAACAGTTATTTATCACCTCCGATATGTGTTTTATTCTGTGTGAAATGGAACGTCAATATCATCACAGGGATTACAGTTGGGGTATGGCATAAAGGTTGAAATCTATTATATCCCCAAGTTCTTTGGCAAACAGGCAGCTAGGAGCGCCTACGGCAATTTGTGGTGGGTCTATCCCTAAGTTATTTAAACTATAAGTCCATCTGTGGTCCACAAATTTCATTCAGCGGTTATATAAAAACATTCCTTATTTATTCATTAACCCATTTATCATAGCTATTATCTTTCAATTCACCATCGAGACTAATTCAAATGTCTTTTCCTTTGGGTTATTAAAATCCCCTCCATTAACTCCAAGCATATCTGAAAAATTGGTATATAAGCAGAATTTCGTCCCAAACAGGAAAGTTGGATCTGGGACACGGCCAACGGCTCAGAATCTCAGCTGGGAGAGTTAATATTTGAAATATTCATTCTGCTTTGGTCTTTTGTTAAGCCTTTATGTGCGGACGGCGACGGAGCCATTGACAAAGGGCCGGATATTAGTATGAGACTATACTGGTTGGGGACGGGCCGTCAGTCCAGTTGTAATAATTCGATTACATGTACTTCATCACATGATATAACATGTCATCCTGGATATCATCATTCATTTTACTTAGCAATCCAAAACATGTTATGCGTACACTCTCGAGAGGGGGTCATGTTTATCGATCGATTATTCCAATTGCATTACATGAAAACGAAGTAGAAGACCATTATGTACCAAGTACCAATCGTAATGTATAATCTCTTATATACAATTAGACGACCAAGAATGTAAAGCATGAAAGTATGTGAAAAACTACTGTGTACAAACCCCATCAATCATCTCATCACATTTGATGCAATGTCAAGTAATCGTCGTAAAACTTATCTCTTTTTCTTTTTCTCTATTTCCTTTTATGCAATGGATAAAACGATCTAGTGATGTAATATGACGCCATCTCGATGTATCAGAATAACTCGCCTTGGCGAGAGATACAGTGAATTAAAAAAAAAAGACAAAAAAAGAAGTGATCTGTTCTATAAGGCGTTTTAAAAATGTAAAAGATCAGACTTACAGGATCCAGATGAGGCTATTGTAGAGCTCGGGATCTACACTCTCGAGATCATCGAGTGTGATCGCCTTGGCGAGGAGTTGTTTATAGAAGGGTAACGTGAAGCCGCCATCGAGGTAATGGCCATGGAAGATGGCAATCCCGATGATACGGCCCACGAAGTGGAAATACGACAGGTGCTCCTGGAAATAGAAACCACACAATATGTTTAATTAAACTGCATTTTCCCTCACACCCAATAAACACAAATACAATAAAGGTAGTAGGAAATGGACACATAGGAGAGTACAATTCAATAACTATCGGGGTTCCATTGGAGAACAATCAAAATCGTGAGCTTAGTAGTGGCTTGAGCCACTGCCTTGTACTTCATCGCTGAATCATACTTAGTTCACATTAATATTTCTCACAGTGTACTCAGGTTTTCTGCCACTGTTACGTCCCTATAACTTTGGGTTTTATGAATTATTTGTAGTATGTAGCGGTGATCCCTATAGCCCACCTGCCTGGCCTCCTTTGCATAACACACTTGAATATATAAAAATGAGCTCATATGATTCTTACATGAGGAACTGGTTTTCAACATTGATAACCTTTCGCCACAGCATAAAGCCTTATCAACTAGATTCCAAACATAACCAAAGGTGTTCTACAGGAGAGGAGGCAAGAGTTCAGATAGAAAGATGGGGGGTGCTGGTGTATGTTGGGATAGGAGAAATGTACAAGCGCTTATCCCACAAGACCAGCTTGGCTTCCTTTATTGTCTTTTTTTTACTCAAATGGTATGCGATGAATTGGCCTTGGATAAAGC
Source organism: Alentia gelatinosa (assembly GCA_950022655.1). Lineage (NCBI taxonomy): Eukaryota > Metazoa > Annelida > Polychaeta > Phyllodocida > Polynoidae > Alentia > Alentia gelatinosa. Next base: position 84,605,108 of record OX465579.1, read on the forward strand.
AGCGAGTCTACCACTTCTGGTTCAGACCAATATCCATTTGGAATCACACAGTCGCCAGTTAAGGGTATTAAACCCCATGGTACGAACACTATGTCATACTCCCCCAGATGCCTAAGCACGTTCTCCATTCAAAACTTGATATTTTCCCTTGATTTCTGACCAAGATAATGCAATAACCAATTTATATTTTTTTAATTCTTTGGTGTTACAAAGTCACGTTTCTCACATTAAAATAAATAATTTCTGCAGGGATAAAAACAGTGAGGAGGCATCGTGGAGAAAAGGGCAGCGGTCACCCAGTGTCAAGCCTGACGTGTGGCCAACACTTCTTTTCAAAAATCAAAAGCGTTGACGAGTTTCTTGAATAGCCATACAAAGACCTGCCACGCAGAGAAACGCCACTTTGCATAATTGTTACTAGAACCTCAGGGTGAGGCTACACAGAGAGCCATAATTATCAAAGTGCCGTTGTTTTCTACACTCTTGTGTCGCGACTCACCTTATTCAAATTAAACAAAGAGATACAGAAAATGTCAATGTCAATATATTGGACGTTCGTTTCAAAATATCAGGATCAACAAGGTGAAGAAGGCCTAAATTGTATTAAATAATGCCTAGAAGACGGTTAGAAACCCAGCCGAAACATTGACTTATTTATAGTAAACCAACATAAATAAGCTGTAATGCGTCTCTATATTGATCCAAGTACATACGATTAACTGATATTTTGATAAAAATCAACTATCAGTGTTTGTTCCATATTTCATTCTTAAATTACAAGGGTATCAAACCAGTATATTTAATTCAAACTAGATATTACGCTTTGATTTTCCCTTAAGAATAAGAATAAATAGATATCAAATACACATGTACATAGAGCATGAGACGCCAAAATTGATCTACTACGCAACAATCAAACAACCCTAAGCTATTTAGAGAAAAAAATCCCCCCCTCAAAAAACAAGATGTTTGCTCGTATGAGTGAGTGTCCCTGAACCCAGAACTGTGCTCGACCGCGGAGTTGGCGATCCAGTCAGTGTCTAGACTCCACCAAAACAACAAGTTGGAGCTAATCCGTGGCTCCCGCGTCAACAAAAAGCTGTAATTGTGGTGTTGACTGGGCCGGGCCAGCTGACAATTAGTCTCATCACCTGGGTCTCTTGTCTCAGGCCTGCTGCGGTCTCACTCCGATCAAACACTGCGCACACTTACAGGACGCATTCCGAGCAGCTTGAGGATTTTCTCAGGGCAGCTCCGAGCAACTACTCAAGATTCCACACCCTGTGTAGGCGTAGCAGGGAGATCAAAGGTTGTTTGTTTGTCTGATAATCCAGGTAACCTATGGGTATATAAGGACAATCTCAGGGTTGGACTTTTTCTCACTGGTTTTACACCACAGATGCTGTGATTGAATCTAAGAGATCAATACAGATAGAAATCCCACCCGTATACATTTTCTGTGGTAAGAGTTCTTTTACTTTCCACACGAGACACAGAAGGTAGGTAAAATTACTGAGGAACTAAATGGGATTACCGTCTGCGAGGGCGTCTGACAGGAAAGACTTTATCATCCCAACATGCTTATATCTTTGTTAAAGCCTTGACGTCAAGTGAAATGAGGTTGAGAGATAGAGGATTTTTGCTTTTCTGATGTCTTTTTTCTCCTTCTTTAAATATCTTCACTTAGTTCAAATGTCACAGATTGACGTGTTCCCAGAGACCCGCAGTGCTGCAGCATTAAGTGTAGTACCATATCGCATCTAAACAGTGTGTGGACCACCTACAGCAGGTAAATATCAGGATGGCTTAGTGACAGAGATGCAATTCCTGGTAAGACAAAAATAGGGGGAAGAAATTAATAAACAAAAATGACTGGACTGGTAGTGGGACATGCTGACGGCACATTTCAGCGGCCTGTTCATGGCCTAGTACCGCCAGGTCTGGTCAGGGCATGCCTGGATGCGACCAAGTTGGGGAATTTTCATTGATACGAATGAAAATTTTGAAGGTTCGGGTTTCCTTAATACTTCGAAATACCTGCATCGCTGAGATAATAATGCCGTTTCATAGATCTGGGTCATATCATTGAGAAGAGTGTGACAGACTAGACGGACACATGATTGTACGGGCGGGATTCGAACCCGCAACCTTATCGTTTTGGTAAATATTAGAGAAATAACATCACATTTACTGTTATAACTACTACCTATATACCTTTGTGGTTTATTCAATTTTCAATTCAATTCGATATTTCTGCAATGTTGTACGTTAATGAACGTAGACAACATCCGGTGGTAACGCCCCTCCTCCCATGTGGGGATCTGTGTGTGTGTGTGTGTGTGGGGGGGGGGGGGGGGGGGGGGGTGTTCCCACGGGGTAGCTCATATAGGGAAAATGTCTACCATTGGCATAGACACACTTCACTGGATAGATCAGGTCACATAAAAATTCTGACATTGTTCAAAGGCATGACTTTTCAATCCGTTTGTCAACACATCTCTGTATGGGTCTTCATGAGGTGAAGCAACTTCAAACATCTCTCTATATACATGCGTACATCGGTTTTACCATTTTGTCAGTGCAGTTGATGGTTTATCCACTTTGCCATTCCCTTATTTACAATCGTGACGGCATTCCCGGGCTCATCAATTGATGCTAGAGGAATTTCCCTGTTAATCACCTCATTTTGTTTAGATATAATAAACAATTCACTGAAAGCAATACTAACAGGTCGAAATGTGAAATATCACATGTTTCTGGAAGGAAACTGTGTGGTAGAGGATAATAATCGTAAATTAAAGTCCCCCCCCCCCCCTCACATCTACACACGGTGAACCCAGTATGAACGGTGAACTTGACGGTCGATGTTTTTTTCCTCTCGGCTCAGCTTTTGCAGGCGCTATTTAGGACAAGAAAAGGTCATGGCCATGACCACATCCGGGACTTCCAGGCCACTATTAATAGGTGCATCGGTAAGAAGTAACGTGAAACCAGGGGACAGACCCGTCAGGCTCATAGCAGTGCCTACACAGAGCAGTCATCTAAAGCCTATAAGACACCAAACTGCTGAAATATTTTGATCTGATATTTTGTCTAATGGCATTGCCCCCCCCCCCCCCCCGACATACACACACCGACATACTACCTAAAGGCATAACTCCATTAACATTCTCCCTTCAAGTCCTTCCCATATCCCATTGACATACCATATCCCATTGACATACTGTCCAGGGCATTCTCCTCCCACATTGACATACTGTCTTGTGGCATTCTTGTTAAGTAAGGTAAGTGTTAAAGACAGGTGACGTACCGGGTTGATGCCAGAGTCGGCATTGATCTGAAGCGTGTACACGTCCTCCCGGGAGTACTGGAACAGTCCGTAGTAAGGGTTGAGCATCTCATGGGACAACAGGTAGAGCCACTCACGAGCCACTCCGCCGTAGTCGAGGCCTTCCTCCCCACGGAACTTCACCATCAGCCGCTTCCGTAGGTCCTTGGGCTTCATCTTCATGATCTGACGGTACGACTCCTGCAAGAAGACAGCGACCACATGGTTCTCACGATAACACTAGGTGACCGTCGTGTCACCCCAGTGGAGATCAGGGAGAGAGGGAATCGCGAAGCCGGGCTGGGACACTCTCCAATATCAATTCTGAACCCTTTTTCCAAGATAGCATCTAATCAGAGGTAGACCTAATACAACTTCGACTTCATCATAGACGATTTCTATATAATTTAAATCCTAACAACTTATGATTTTAGGAATATTTTACAACATGATTAGTTCTGAAATTGAGTATATGTAATTCCATTCTCTCCCTGACCTACGAACAGTAATATTCCTGTTGGCAACATTGTTCGCTGATGTCAGAAAAAGAGGTGGCAATATTTTTCACGTGGAATCTACTGCCTAAGAGACTAGGATGACATGTAAAACACATCATGTTTAGAAATTTTGGAGAAAAACAATACTTTCACTATTATAAGTATAACATTTTGAGAAAAGCAAAATTGATTTTTAATAGCCCTTAGTTATCTATACAATGTATAATCAGTTGGCTGAGATTACGTAAGTGGGGATGTCAATTGGGGTCATGAAACAAAGGAGATATTTTTCATGTGGAATTTCCTGCCACAGACAGACTGAGGAAACATGGAAAACACATCGATATTGGCCATGGAATGGGTCTGGGGTGTGTGTAGAGGTTCAATCTGCTGTTTAGTGGTGTGGATGAGGCCCAATCTATTCTCTCTGTGTTTTGCCATCTCTGCATAAAGGTCCCAATGTACTAACTGAAGGTTTAGTATCTCACTCGTTTTGAGGGTTCTTTTTCATCTCGCACCATAGTATGAAAATGACTAATCTTTGATATAGCAGTTAAAGTTTTCTTCTTGCTGGGGCTGAAGGACAACTTGATATTACCGTGCAAGTGCTTTACCGACTGAGCTATATCAAGAACAGTGGAGGTGGTATATGCAGGAAAACTATAGAGTGTAATAAAGGGACACACATATAGAATACTTTGAAATGAATACTAAAACATATGTGATACACCACAGATACAATCAACATTTCTCAAGTCTTGCATGAGAAATGGACACTCAAGTACATTTTACAAAATATATACACCAGCCACAATTATTATGTGTGAAGTACTACTTGTGCTGTGATAGCATTTTCTTTTCTTACTGCTCCCTAAATATAAAGCATGGTGCAATTTGATATGTTGATGGTTATTTCATTGCACCAGTATTTATACCAATGTATTAAAAATCTATAATACAAAGTCGAGTCACAGGGTTTGTGTCATAAAATATTACAAATATATCGAATATTCAAAATCAGATTAGTGAGAGAAAAAAACTGCTCAGTTATCCCGTATAAGCCAACCATCATGGATATCGGGTGCAGCTTACCTTCCCCATGCTAGCCATCAGGGAGACGGGTAAAGTGGGAAGAGAGGGTTATTTTCCCGGGGTTAACCAACAACCATGGATACAGGGCACAGTGAGACAATAGAAGGTTATTTTCCCTGGTTATCCAATTATCACAGGGACAGAGTATACATGTAGTTTGAAAATTAGGGTTATTTCCCTTGTGTTAGCCAAATGTCACTGAGATAGGTTATTGTGTGAGGAAATCAAAGGTTATTTTTTCCTAGTTGGCCAACAATCATGGAGATAGGGTAAAGTGAGAAAATTATAGGTTATTTCTCCTAGGCTAGGCAAATATCATGGTGACAGGGTAGAATGAGAAAAAAATCGAGGGTTATTTATTCCGGGTTAGTTACAGGCCACACAGCCCCAGACGGGCCGCGGCAAGATGGAGGTCTCTAGTTAGGAAATACCAACCCAAGAACACCAGTCCGTGAAGACACCACCACTAGTATTACAACACCAACACCAACACAATGCTCACCCATCCACGAAACGCTACTCACACCCACAACGTACGAAATATAATACACACTACGATACGAGAGAGCAAATCAGTGAGTACTGTCACTATAATAAGCCAAATAAAGCTCAAATTCCACGAGAGGGCGAAAAGGCAATAGAAAACTATAGTACATGTACTTCCTTGATCTCTAATAAGTACCGGTATTTACAAGTGATTTCCTATTATCTAAAATATCAAATTTTGGGAGATGCGGCTGAAAACTGTCAATGTCAAGTCTATACTATGTGGATAAAAACTTTTTCGTTACGACAACTGATGGGTTATCTGTTGGGAAAAAAATTTTCAGGTGTCAAGTCTATACTATCTTGAAAATGACAATTTCCCGTCAAATATGAACCATCAACAAAGAAAATTTGGTAATTGTTGCAAAGGGGTTCCAGTTAAACATAGGAATTTATATTCAGTAATAGTGAAAATATTCTTTTCTGATGATCAATTTCTTTTCTTATTTTTCCGTTTCGAACATATTGGGATTGACGAATCTTCCAGAGAAGACGGTAACAGAGACCACTGGTCGAAAGTGAATTCGACAGTGCTCCATGGTGGTTGTGTTGCCGATATGGAGATGCGTGTAGAGGTGGGGGCAGTAGTAGTAGTACTGGTGAGCTTACAGAGAGTACAGAGGAGAGTAGAGGCAGAACCAGCATCCAAACAGTCACCAAATTTAAACCTTCCAGAATAACGGCCAAGTTGTTAAGCCTACTATATATACCAAAGACAGCTTTGTATATGCCACATGTGGCGCCCCCACCCCCATGGCTTGGCTATGAACTGCCATTCGCTCGAATAGCACAGATGTTGGCCCCCGACTGGTGGCGCCACCACACGGGTTGCACTGGAAGTCCCAGTGAACCCCAAAAGCGGACGACTAGGGAAGCTGGTTAGGCTACCTTTCTACTGAGAGAAATTCATATTTGAAAAGATACTGATATTTAATAAATCACACCTATAATGAGGTGATATATACAATTAATTTTCAAAAGACATCTAAATTAGATGGAATAATTGATGACAAAGTTTAAAAAAAGTAAATTATGCAGTGTGTACCAAATATAAGGTAACAGTATTTAAAAAAAACATATTCCCTTCTATTCTTCTCCTAGAACAATGTGAAAAACACCATGGTAAATTTCAAAAAGTCTAAAAAAATGGGGACCGAAATTGTCAAGTTCCATTTTTCTTGATCCTTGTATTACTGAAATCTTGAAAACACGAGGCGTACAACACCTCACTGGGGATGAGGGGCTGCAGAACAAAGGAGGGCATTTTTTTTAATACAATGGATCTTTGTTTCTGGTTGTGAATTGTGCCGTTAGCCTGGAGACCTGATGCTGTCTCTACTCCACCCTCGCTCAGTGTGTGATGTGTACGGTTTTCTCACCTCAAATATTTCCTCCCTAGAGACCTCTATCCTACAGTGGCCGGCCTGTGGCTGCATGGCCTGCAGCTCCTGGCGGAGAACCTTCATCTTCTGCACCAAGTCCCGCTTGTACTTAGGCAGCGGCGAGTCGTTCTCCTTGTTGCTCTGGTTGCCCGGAGATGTAGAGGATTGCTGTTGTTGTTGACCCTGTTGGCTTTCTCGCCTGCAATGAAAATAGAACATATTAAGTGTGTGCGTGTGTTGAGGGTAGCACTGGTGTTTTAAGCCTCGAAGAGATTCTGATTCTCAACCATGTAGTGGTCAGAATAAATCAGATACCCTCATGCAGAGACCTGACTTTAATGAGAGTACTGCTGCTGAACTTAAGAACAGCCATGTCAATTGAGGTCAGGAGCATAGTGGAAACATTTTTGTGTGGAATATGCTGCCTCAGAGAGATCTAGAGAATGTAGAAAACACGTTGTTGTTGTCCAAAGCATGGAGCTCAGCGTGTGGGTGGAAGGTTCAAACCATTGTTTTATTGGCATGAATGAGGCTCAATTAGTATCATCATATACAAGAAACAAATCTATATCCCGAATATGAAAAAGTATGTTACTATGGACAAAATTTATCATCTCTATAGTAAAGGCGAGTTTTTCCCCTCTTTTTCCTAAACTGGGGGCACATTAATCAGGTAACCGTACCACAGAATGCAGAGGCGCTTAGGGCTCGCCAGAGTCACTGTGATTAATTGGACAGAGCTGATTGATTGAGATCAACAGGGCACAACTTTTCTATTAGAGAACGAAGCACTGCAAGATTTTCGTTTCTCTTTCTCAAATGTAACAATGCATTTTCGCTTAGAGTACATAATAGACAGGGCGTTCATTCTGTGAGTTATTTCCCATCGGCTGTTCTTTCAAATACTAATTAATATCTTTTAACAGATTATGATGCCAATTATAATGATATAATTGTATCATATTATTGTAACCTGAGAGGTTATGTGATAACTGAGATTAACAATTTGTGATACGCAAAGTTCAGAAAGTTTACAGAAAATATATGAAAATGAAGCAAAAGGCCAGCAGGAAGGAGGTGAAGGGAAAGAAATACTTATAAAAAAGAAACACAATTTAACAGTATCAAACTTTCCCATCTATCAAAATCACTGCTTCCTTAAGAAGTAAGTTGTGTCTAAAGTGTAACAAGACAATCTTTTCCTTCTAGATATTTTTTGACTCGGAGCCATTAATGTGACATGGTGAAAAATAACCAGTCGCCATGGGGAAACCCATCGAACATGAAACCTTTTAGCAGCTACACAAAGTACGAGGAGCAGACATCACGCTTATAGGGAAATATTCGTCAACATATTGAACATTTATTGTAAAGTTATTTCAAAAACCCTGTTTCTGAAACCATATAGCACCATGAAACTCTATTTCGTTACACGGCAGAATCAAAATTGCACGCTCATTAAATTTGATATTCTATATTGGTCATCACGAACACCACATAGCCACCAGTATCTTTACACTGTATCATAAACACATATACAGATTGTTTACAAATGATTTACGAGCTGCCCATGATAGATTGAATTTTTTTTTTTAATGAAGCATCTTCGACATAATGCAGGGACAGGCTGCGGGTGTTTGCCAGATGGTCAAAGTGAAAATGAGCGGATGTGTCTAGTGGATGATTAAGTCTTTAAAGACATCAACACCATTGATATTCAGCCCTGAAATAGACAGAATGTACACACATTCGCTGGACGCAATTTTATTATCCCAGAGGCAATTGGTCATTAATCACATGTGAGATTTGACCGATTTGTCCAATAGCAGCCAGCAGCCCATGGCCCGGTCCATATCAAAACCATTTCTTCATCACAACCACAGTTTTATGGACAATGGTAGCGTACATAGATCCGATTTAGCCAATAAATTCCAATCAGAATTGAGGGGAAAGTATCGATGTCTTATGGGCTTTAGATGGTTATGATGGGTTGGTATGCTTAGTAGACAGTAACAGATCGGCGATTTTGGCAGGCGTGTAGAGTGATAACAGGCTGGTGTGTTTAGTGACGTTTACAGCAATGACGGGCGGCTTTGTTTGGCAGACGGTTATAGTGATAACGGAAAGTGTGTTTGGTGACAGTATATTTGGTGAGGGTTATACAGATAACGAGGCGGTGTGTTTGGCAGATGATTAAAGTGATAATGGCCGGAGTGTTTGATGACAGAGAGATAACAGGCCAGTGTGTTTGGTGAGGTTACAGAAATAACACGCAGTGTTTGATGAGAGTTATAGAGATAACGGGCCGGTATTTGGTAGCAGTTACAGTAATAATGGGCAGTGTTTGATGATAGTTATAGAGGTAACGGGCTGGTGTGTTTGGGTGAGGTTACAGTAATAACGGAAAAGTGTTTGGTGACGATTACAGGGTTAATGGCAACTGGCTCAACACAGCTGAGCACGCGCCTAAATAAATAATAATAAAAGATGGAAGAAAGCATTAAAAAGACATGACTTAACTGGACGTGATTACAATATTGCAGAGTGGGTGGGGGTAAGCTAAACGCCATTACCTTCGTGGTGTGTAGCTTGGGGGCCCTCCTGCTACACCAGTCGCAGGCGAACTTCTAGAAAGGGAAGAAACACAGTTATCAATACGGTGAATTGGTTTGATTGCCTTGAATAATTGAAAACAAACAATGAATATTTTCTCTCTCTCTCGTCCAACAATAAATTGAAACATCCCAACCAAAAATGGTTCGGGTGAATACTGATCACATTGTTATGACAGCCTTCTATTCAAAATTTTTGATTTAGTTCCTGCTCATTTTAGCCTGCTTGAATTAGCTCCATATGCTAAATCAAAAGAAGAAAAAACTATTGAGATGTGACGGTTTTCATAAATTTATCAGTTTAATCCTTTTGAATAAATTTGGACTATTGACGAGCCCAACTAAACCAGTCGACCATGATTGGATGTCAAAAATCTCAAGTCGTCCCTCCTAATCAAATCAATAAAGTTATCCATGAAAATTATACAAATAAATGAAGTCATCCATGAAAATATAATTCTTAACATTGGGAATGTTGAATTGTTGAGTCATTATACAAGCGTTGTCATGCCATATACCAGTGGAGATTGTATAATCCGGAAGAGGGATACAAAACCGACTGACAGTCCGCATCAGCATACTGACAACACTATTAATGAATACCAGGAATCAGATAGGGCACCGTACATAGACCATACACAGAGCACCAAAACATTCCAACTGTCTCCATGTAAAAGGGTTGCAAAAGTCTTAAGTATGCACAATTTGTTGTTGTCGAGGTTTGTTTGTTTAACAGCACAGAAGACCCCGGGGAACTAACTAAATATTCAGCTTTTCACATTGGTTATACACCACATATGTGGGGCTCGAATTTATGAGATGAATTCAGATAGAAATTCCAACCCTACACATTTATGAAGGTGAGAGTTCTTTTACTTCCCACACCATAATGACATGGTATGCTGTTTTCAAAGAATGACGGAGCATCCCCAATGTATTCATTAGGTTGCGTCGATACACTTGCCTTGCATCACAGTTTGCAAACCATCCATATCTGGACAGGGTTTTCAAATATTAAAGAGAAGAAATTTAGGATCTTTCATTTGTGTGAATAATTGTGTATTACAATATCGCTAACTTATGGCCATATATGTCTTTGTAAACTCTGATAATTTCTCACAACACCTGGCATGAAAGCACAGTAAACAAGCGACTTTGCCTTTACGGTATTTTTCTTACTACACTTGACAGACAGTATTGAACATAAAGCTGGTCTGGTTACAATGCTAGCATTTAGATTGTTTGTATGCAATGTTCTAATTTTCTTGCAGAACCTCTCAGTATCAGTCACGAGTTGATAAGTTCCCTTGTCACATGGTGTGAAAGCACAGTATATGAACAACTTTGTATATATGGTATTTTCCATACTACACTGACATAGCATAATAAACAGAATGCCTGCCAGTTTTGGATGCTAGCATATACACTGTCTGTATGCAATATTGCCCTTTCCTTACCAGCCATTAGCTAATAAGTAACCATATCACCTAGTGTAAAAGCACAGCGAACAAGCGACTTTGCGTGTACAGTAGTTCTTCTTACTACACTGACTGGGGATAGTAACTGTAAAACTTGTTTGTTTGCAATGCTGGTATCTTGACTTTTTGCATCCAATGATGTTATATTAATCCTGCAGAGCCTTCACCATTCACCATTAGGGATGTATGGCATCAGGATTCCAGTCTCAACGCTAAACAAGTTTTATGTATATATCATAATAAGAAGGTAATAGTATGGTTGCAGAGATCATTAAATGATGACCTTGGGGATTTGTTCTGCTCTGACGTATAACAGATACCATGGTCAATATTTCCAGATCGATGGCACCATATCAATACTCTCTTATTCTTTTTATGTCATTTCATCTTCTTTTCAACTACTTTCTTATCTATACGTCATTTCATTTTCTTTCGTAATAATAACAAATCTATACTGAGATGACCCGCCGACCAATATAAATGCCTGCTGGAACTAGATGCTACGTAGATTAGAATCGTTCGAAAATTGATCCCGACATACGAGGGGTGTGAACTTGCCTTTGTTCACAACCCTCACACTAGAAATGACATAAATAATGCAGATATGGGAATAGAAAGCAGGTACTCACAACCGTTGCTGTATGATATCTACATTAGCGGCTAGGCGTGGGTCTGTAAACTGTGTCGTTCGCTTATTGTGATCAACAAAGTAGCACCTTCCATTGGCGGTGTGCCGGATTTCCCAGCCTGGGGGCAAAGGCCCCAGGTCGTCGGCACAAATATTTGTTAGGTCCCTGCAAAGAAGGACGCATCGTTATGGTAGCACTGACCATTGCTGCATCAGCGACTACTACTATAGCACGGGACTAGAAAGATGACTAACCCCCCTGTATCTCAAACAGTAAAACCAACCGAGGAAATCGGAAATAATATTAAATATGTAATATATTTTTGTTGTTGTAAATTGTTCCCTTCACTGATCAAGTGCAAATAATCCCGGGTTAGTTTTTTCGGGTTCAGAAAATTAAAAAAGAATACCAAACGTTTACTATTATTTTTGTAAATATTAAATGGAGTGAATTTTCTGGGTATCATACTGATCATATTGGGATTATCATCCTTTTCTGATAAACGAAGTTTGTGCTAGTTTCTAGATCTCGGTGGGTGCACCTAGTTGGTGATCGGATGCTGTGTTGAACAAAGCCACCCCAATGACAGTCTCAATTTGATTTCAACAAACGTCACCAATATTCACAACTGGCACGAATGTATATTCGGAACTAGAGGTGTTAAACGTTTGACCAAGGAACCTTTTTCCACAGTTTATCAAAGCAAATGTACATAAACAGTTAAATATGTTATTCTTTGTAATGTATAGATGAATAAATCCTTGGACAAATTTGAATAAACACCCCACATTCTTATAACACACACATATATGAAACATTGAAAATGCGCAGAAAAAAGAATCACCAATCACCAATGAGTTTACTTCTACAAGAGTGTGTGAATAGCGAAAAGGACAGTTTTTGGATTGATTGCGCTGTTAGTTTCCATGATGTAAACTATGCACACCAGTGGTACGGAGATAAAGAGTGGAGAGAACTGGGAGCAGCTCAGAGTACCGGCAGTAACTCACCTCGGCACACGTGGGTCATGCCACGTGCTCAGCCCGGAGTGTTTGTGCAAGTAGTACACCTGACCCTGCGACGTCGTTCGTTGTTCTGTAACAAAAGAAAAATCCCAATCAATAATCATTCGTGAACTACGGAACAATATCTTTATCCTACAATACATCATCTTATCTTTTAATTTTCCGTGGTTGCAAGTCCTATTATGTTTTTCAATTAAAAAGGTCTAGGTATTTCTCTTTCAACATTTCCTAACGATTGGCTACGTTCTGAATTTATATCTTGATATGACCTCAACGAAAAAAGATAACTTCAAAAACTGAAAACAATTTAAGGCGAGAGGTGTTAACTATAGACGGAAGTGTTCCCGTCTGGCCTGGACAGAAGCATCAAGTCGGCTACAATACGAGCATATCAATGTGGCTTATGTGAATTATGTTGCACAACATATTATATTATATATTAAACTCACATAATACGGTTTACAACAGGGAAAAACACATCTTGAATAATACATCTTTAATATAGTACGCATCATCCCCACTGCTAGAAATTAAGCTGATATTTCTTATAATTGAAATCAACACCAATATTTAAATCACCATTCAAGTCGGATTTATGGTTTATCCTTTGTTTCAATTGTCTACACCATTGTATTTATTGAATTTATGAATGTAATAACAATGCAGCAATGTGACATCTAAAGAGCAAAATCTTTCCATTGAGTTCCTCTCGCAAAACAGAATTTAATTTAATTTAATTTAATTTAAGGTCAGGGTACTACTCCTTACTTTTATGGGGTATATATTCAATATTTTGAGTATACAGGGCAACACTTTCTGACAAATACGGAAGATTTGGACAGTGACCTGGGATTAGAAGGAAAACAGTCTGACAGATGAATATAACAAGAAGAAGAGAGAGAAGTTTTGACAGCATACCTCATGCAGTGGGGTTTGATTTGCTTATTTGGTATAGGAGTTCACCCTAGGTTAGACTTTTCTCACTTTATTTTATGTCACGGGGTGGTGATCAAATCTTTGAGATGAATTCAGATAATAATCCCGCGCTCCATATTTCTTGAGGTGAGAGTTCTTTTAATATTCACACCATATACACATGGTATGAGAAGGGCTGGTCATGGATATAGCAGCAAGTGATGAACGAGAAAGATGGCTGCAGAGGGATTCAAACCCAGAACCTTGTCACAACTGGTTCAGTGCTAAGACCCCTCCTCCTCCCCCCATACTTCTACCAATTTAGGTGTCATACATTATTGTGAATCTCCTGTTTAAAACCTATAAGACATTTAAATGTCAATATTTTCTTATCCGTTTCCATCAGTCATTACTGACATGTGGAACATGACTGACTCTGCTTCTGGCCTAACCTGACCTCCTCCCACCGATCCTAATCAAGTTGCTGTCAGAGGATACTCTCCATTGACACTGGTTATCACTGATCCCTCTCTGCCATCGGATTGATGTTAATGCTTTACACGCCTAAAGGAAACACGCTTCTCTCGTTGTCAGTGAGATGTTTAGTTTTCTGGATAAATGGGCTGGTCAGAAATACAGCTACTGTTCACAATCCACACAGGTAACTGTGGAACATATCTTGGGGACTTAATATGGGAGGACAAGGACAACAATGAGTACCAAGCAAATAACTGCTCAATTTTACCGTAGGTTCCAGAGGCTTCCATAGAGATTGAAAGCATGTCTTTAGGGCACAAGTCTAATTCTTTACCTTGGTCGATCGAGATTTTTATTTATAAATTAAGTTAGCTTCGATAATTGATGAGGTTAACTGAAAAACGTCTCATAGATGACCTACTTGTGGCAGTCATGTTATATATTCAATGGAGGAAGTACTGTTGATAGTAGTGTAAACTATAATATTCCTCTTATTCCGTTTACAAGCAATAAAGAAATATTAAAACAAATGTAAGCACAAATTTCATTCATTAAGGATTCAAAATGCAGGTAAAACCTATAAGGGAAAGGGCAGAAACTAATCAGAACTCACAATATTAGTAATTCTCATGAATAATAGAACCAGTTCACTGTGCTGGTAAAATTCAAGAAATAGTCTTCAATGATAGTTAGAAAATTAGAAATAGCACAACTACCAAAGGGTCTGATGTTGACGATGGCTTTAGTACAGAACAGACGTTTCCTACATTATATGGACTTTATCAAGGTTCTAAGATATTCTTTATCTCAATTTCATGATGTGAAGTGGGCATCTAAATAATGGAATGCCCAAACAGTCTAATGAAGAACATGATGTAACATCCATGACTGCAACTGTTTTAATCTTCACATACACTACACACACATGCACACTCGCTCCCCTCTACACACACACACACTCGCGGATGCACACATTACTCACCATAACCGTCGGGCAGCTCGAGGCCCGTGCAGTTGTGAATAAGATCTCGATTGAAGTAGTGATGTCGCCGGTTGGAGTTCCTACTGCGGGAGCCCCGGGCTCGTTCCAGGTTCTGTGGGGGCGGGGCGGCGGGCAGGGAGGTGGTGCTGGAGCTGCCTGCCCCCGACTGACTCAGCGAGTGGCTGCTGGGCGTGCGGGAGGCCGACTCGCTGTGACACGGGAGCGGCTCGGCCGAGTGACTCTGGTGACCGTCTGGGGTGCTGCTGTTAGAGCTACTGCTGTTCCCCGCTGGTACCGACTCTATGGCAGGTCTGTATGTTGGAAAGAAGCAAAGCACGAACCCGTTAGTTAGTACTCTCAACCTGCACTGAAGATATTTTTCATGTGTGATTTTCTGCCTCAGAGAGTCCGAACAAATGTGGCAAATACCTTGGTGTCAGCCATGGCGAAGGACTGAGGGTCTGTGGGGATGTTAAAATCACTGTTTTATTGGTGCGAATAAGGTTCAATTAATATTATCTTTGTTTTACACATGGAAAGGGAATTGTATATACCGAAGATAAGAATCTGTATTTCAATGGAAAAATCTTATCCCTGTTTCAGTAATGTTTTAAAAACATTTCATTGTTATACAGCAATCGCTAAAAACATATTGCGTGTCATACCATTTTTTTTGTCAGTAAAGAAATGGTAGGCGGGACAAATGCATGTATAAAAAGCTGGGATAAATCTGAACAAATCAATTAGACACAGACTAATGCTGGGGTTGGGGAATTTTACAAAAGCCAATAAATAATGGGGGAAAAGCTCTTAATACAATAAAACGATACTATAAATCATAACACTGTAGTCATGTGGGACATTTAGAGTCAGGAGCTTGTACTTGGAAAACGAAGAGTAACTGTAACAAAAAGATTTTAAACAACTTCAACACAAGGTTCAAACGGAGCTGAATTCTATATCATATGGAAGTGGTGGTATGCGAAACAAATTGCAGCAGAAATAGCAACTCAAAAACCAATAGCTCAGTTACCAAGTGGGATCTGCATGGTAGGCAAAGTAATGTGTGAAAAGAAATATAATTAATTGATGAAGAAAGTAAATTAGTGAATTAATATTAAAACATATATAATATAGTATCGACAATGAAGTGATTATATTGACAAATGCTTTCTAACACTTTCTAATTCATTTCCCAGGCATTCTCAAAATTGAAAGTGTCAACTATGCCTCGTGCTGTCAGTGGCCAATTCCGAGTCTTATTGATTAGTTGTTTTTGAACAGACGATTGGTGTTTCAAGTCATCCAAAGCTCTGGTGCTGTGCTACACATGCCTGGTGCCACACTGGGTGTAGGGACATAATGGCAAATGGCAATAATTGCATGATAACCTTTTCAGTAGGATCTCTACTGTTCTGCTTGAATATAAAATAAAACGCAATTCTGAAAAAAAGAAACTTCCAAAGTACGTGTGAAGTGTAAGCGAATAAGTCTAAAATGGGACACACAAATACAGAATACTGCTGAGAGGGTTCTAGCACCAATGGGTATACCAATCCTTCTCCTTAATAAAGTCATACCCGAAACTACGCGTGGAAAAAATACGAATATGTAAAACCCACGAATGATAGTAAAGAAACAGCAAAATACTATCTGAATGAGCCAGACTGCGTGTCACACGTGTTGTAAGCCAACATACAGGAGGTATAATAATATTGACCAATTTTGATCACGGACTTGGATTACAAGTCTGTGATTTGGAGCAATTTTAACGGGCATCTCGATTCAAATGTGACTTCTTTTGAAAAATATGAAGATTGACATTAAAAAGTAATTCATGCTAAAGCCAAGGATTTCAGTTGGGATCAGAAAAAAGGGATTATTTTTCATGTCGGATTCACTGCCTCAGGAAGGCCGAGAAAGTGCGTAAACCATGTCGGTGTTGGCCATAGCGCGGGTGCTAAGGGTCTGTGTCCATTGAAAGATACAAACTTCAATGTAGGGAGAAAATAGGATTTGACATTGGTCAACTTTGTGTATAACCGAAGCATACATTCGGAAAATAATATATCCCGAAAATAAACAGCTCCATGAATTTTTCAGAGCGTCCTGACACTAACAAAAACACACACACACACACACGAAAACACACGAAAAGTTCAAACAAATGTGAATTCATCATGTGCTGGAAGCCAGAAGTGTGAGGTGCGTGGATGGCATCTAGACCTTCTCCTCCTACGAAGCTCTATTAACAGTGGCCGTTCTCAAGGACAAAACTAACAAAGCATTGAAAATAACTTGATGAATGGGAGCAGGCAGCACCAAAAGGCTTAACCTTTCAAGTTAGCAACAAAAATACCTTATAACAAATTGCGTAAAATTTAAACGTTTCTTTCTCCATTTCCCCCTCTCCATTAATAGTTATTATTCATCTACGACCTATGGTGTTGTAACTACCTGGTGGGCCGCTCTGATTGGGTGGTTCTGGTCACGTGGTTCAGGTATACTAGCCGCCCATTGGCACAGCGTCGTTCTTCCCACCTACAATTTCAATGGAAAAGTTTAATAGCTGTTTAGATCTTCCTGCAAACCTAAAAGGCATCGACACTTTATCCCCGATTGTCACCGATCCGATGATCGGTTATAATCGGCTATAATCTGCAACAATCCTTTTGATGTACGATAACCTGGTAAAGTGACCAAACTGAGATATAAAAAAAAAAAGGCCCCGCCATTGCCAGGACCATCGGCAGAGTTGGTGACATTTGATAACATTCCACATGCGAGTAATGACCGACAGCTGTCGTTGGAGCAATAAAATTTGGTCAGTGAAGTGTGTACATCGAAAAGAATGCCAACAATTATCAGGTCAGATAATATCGGAGCATCTTACAGTCTCACAGGCTTAATACATACTTATGGAGAAAGGATAAAGAGTCGTGAAGCCTATGACGAGCACTTTTTGTCTTCGATGATGATCGTGAATTCCAAGAAAACCACTTCATAAGCTATTAAGCTTCCCCCCCCCCTTTTTTCCTCTCTTCTTCTTTTTCATAAGCTATTAAGCAATGACCATTAGTATAAAGAGAAAATAGGACTTTCCTTTATGATGCTTCCTTAATGGAAAGAAACTGAAAGTAAGTAAAGTATATCTATAAAAAGAAAGAAAATTGTGACATTATTGAAGTATTTTGGTAATATCTAAACTGAGTTATAACGTAGCTATGGCAATATGGTCCCGCCCAATGAGAGGTCTATGCTCAACACTGTGATCAGTGTCAAAGAACCTAGTCTATGGTGAAATAATTCCACCTCACGTACACACAGGACAGTCTATTATTGTCCATGACTTGATTCTTATGCTTGCCATCAACCTATTAATGACCAAATCAACACAGGAAGATAAAACTTTGAATCGCATAAAAGAACAATCGTTAACTGACAGTTGCACGTATTTAGGAAAATGTCTAATGGAATTTCTCTTTTTAAATTTTCATTTCCTTAATATCACTCGTCTTCAACAAAATCTTCGTTGTAAGATGACTGAAAATAATCCCGTTATTTTATTATTTGAAGAATGACACAGAAAATGGCCTATTGTATAGAATCATCTCTTGAAACCGTGTACTGTGTAATCTACGAAATTTTGAATTAAAAAAGAAGATGATTGGCATATCAAAGGCCAGGACATTGTCCCTGTACTGTCATCGAATTCCCAGGTACTCTTCACTATGAAAGCATCGTTACAAGCTCGCTTGAATCAAAGCTCATATCTGATGTATCCCCCCCCCCCCCCCCCCCGGCATCCGACTTAGCTCTTTAAAATATAGGTATACATGTATTATATCGATTTATCAACTTCATAAAGAGAACGTTTTATGAACATTTCCTATTATATGGGTTATATGATGAGTAAATCTCACGATGTTCTTCTATTGTGAGGTTCCCTGAATCCAATGGTTTTATGTCGGATTACACACTTTGAATCGGAATGCGTAGCGAAGGGGAGCAGCAATATGCCATTGTTAACACAGGTATAACTGGTACACAGAGAAGTACAGGTGCAACAGAGCTGCAACACTCCACTTTACCTGAACATGGTGATCAGACTGGCTGTTTGTACAGTACCAATGCTCAACATCACCATATTTCTGTCTAGTGTTGTCATTCTAACGCCTAGATATGACATCGACATCCTTCCCCCATCTCTCGCCGATCTGATAGTCGGAATGAGTCAGTAACAATTGGTTTCGATGTATACCCTCGCACAGTGTCCTGGCTGTGATCAAAGGGTGCTACCACGGGCTGGGTCAGGGGTAGAAAATGGCCTATTGGATAGAATCATCTCTTGTTCCTTACATATTGTTGTTTTGCTTCAGAAACTTTATTAATAATAATAATAATCATAAACCACTAGAGAATACCAGTCTTGTTTCAGTGAAGTTCAAGGACGATGACGGCTCACAAACATTAGTCATGATTTACCAGACCCTGCCAACAATCATCATCCACCAAACACTGCCTATTTCACACACGTCCCCCAAGACATCATAACGAGGGATGTCATTCACGGACAAGGTCTGGGCATCCCTTTAATCCACACAACATGAACTCCACCCCAGATCTACCTCGTCATATCTATTTCTATATTTGTCTTCCATCATCTCATCCCGATTACTGAAGATAGAAAAAGACACACCTATTCAAGCAAAAAACAAAAACCGGAAGGGCATTGCATTGCGCGTTTATTACCAGCGATGCTGTTGTTTTTGTACCCCCCCCCCCCCCCCGCTTTACAATAATTACCCTCGTGTTGTCTTTGTTTTCATACAGAAGATATAACATGGGGGTCACATTCAGCAGTTTGTGTAGGACCCGTATGATTAGAGCAGTCAAAACGAAGCACACACGGGTTCAGCCTTTTCTCACTGATTTTACACCACAGGGCTGGAGATTCAATCTATGAGATGAATTTAGGTAGAAATCTCACGCCTATATATCTACCAAAGTTAGTGTTCTTTCGGTTCCCACACTACATAGACATGGTATGAAAATGACTGGCCTTTGATATTGCAGTGAGTCTATCACTGTTGGGGACGAAGGAGAAAGGTGGCTGCAATGGGACTTGAACCCACGATACTGTAATTACTTGTTCAAGGCTAGTGACCTCCTATACTCAACCTATACATGGAATAATCCGTCTAGAACAGAAATGTCATTTTCCTGATAAGGAAAAGGAATTTTACATACTGAATGTAAAATACAAGGATTTAATAGGAAAAATGCAAAGTTGCCATCTTTCAAAATAAATAAACAACCCATTGGGAAGACAATAATGGTGACTTCAATAATAAAAAAAACCAAAAGCTGTGACTCACGTACTTTTCATGCTGGCCTGTCTCATGCAGGTTCCCCATTCTGCAGTTATCAAACGTAATCCGCTTGTGATGTTGCCTATGGCGTATCCCGGGGTTCCTTTAGGAAGGCCGAGATTCTTAAAAAGAGGGTTGTTTGCGGTGGATATGTCTGAGAAACAGGAGATAGTTGCGCGGGGTGCCGTAGATGTGTGAGTGTCGCTCAGTCTAGTTGAGGATCTACTTGGTATTGGGAGGCGCGATTGTGTAGGAACAGCTACTGCTTACAGATCCACTCAGATGTATTCAATTCCAAGAATGAATTCTGAATCCTTTTGACTGAACGCACACAATGGTGGCAATATGAAATTGAATAACAAAATGGCCGATGCACAGACCACAGCGCAGTTAAAAGTGACCAGTTCAAGAAACTGCGCATTGGGCGTTCCGATAATTAGATATTGAAGTGTTAGTGTGGTGCTTGGTCAGTGGCCTGGTTTTCACTGCGCTGGAGTTGGCCCTGGAGCAGCGTGGGGTCTATATTCCATACACGTAGTTCTCCAGGTGCTAAAAGGTACCGCCAATACCTGGTGTAAGGCAGTTCCATTAAGGGCGGTCTGTGTGGACAGGCTATTAATATGAACCCGACATGGTCGACTGCCCTCATGCTGCCAAGTTGTGTGCATGGGGCTGGGGATGATGTGAGGAGACAGGTAGCCACTGGGCTATAGGATGACGATCATTCCGATAATACTCATGTGGATTTTCTAGATGGAAGCATACGTTTTGTGGTCATAGTTTCCCCAAGAGCTTTTCTCATGGGAATTACCTACCTCCTTAATACTATGGTATTTTTTTCTTTATAGAATAATTCATCAGCCACCATAAATGACTCGCTAGCAACATATGCCTAATGTATGGATAATTACAGGAATGATGGAATACTTCCCAAGTATAAGCGAAGTTCAGTTTGTTTGTTTGTGGTTAAAGACCCAGGAGACCCTGAGGATAACTCATTCTAAAACCTCTACTGACACCAATCCCCGATTCTCACCAACACGATGGGAGGAATAAGTCAGTAACAACCAGTGTCGTTATGAGATTAAGAAGGAACTGCATCGAAATCCAGTCACTGAAAATATGCCATGAGTTTTTGTTGCAGAATTATCTCGCACTGTGACATCATCACCCATTGAGTACTTTTTTTTTTACAATGCTCCATGGGTATTGCGTACGATTTCCCAAAGTTAAGGCAATGGGAAAAACAAGAGGTGAGATAAACCCTAATACTGTCGGAAATTACAGATGAATGCAGTGTTCCCGTGAACAATGTATAGAAAATATTAAGAACATACAGGAGAGTTTCGCACCTTAATACCTAAAAGAGATTTCTGTGAAACTAAGAGCCAACTTCACAAGGAAGTAATATTTACATTGAATGTAGATCTATTTATTTCATAATAGATTCAGTATAATAAAACACTATTACATGCATATCCATGAGGCGTTACAGGCATGACTTCATATACTCAATATATTTCATTCTTTAATTGTATCTAGTCTAATATAGTCCAAGTTATTCGACTGTTGATGGCAGAATTCTTTAACAAAATGCATATCCGAACAGAATAGCCTCAATAGGTGGAGATCTTTTTGTAGTGGCAGTCTACTGGTATTTCCAAAAGTCATGAAAAAAATTCCCCAACAAGTAAACCTAGTCAGTAAACACGAAAACAAGAGTTCGTCCAACTTCACAAAAAATATGATGTAATTGTCAAAGAAATAGACTAGAAACACGGCGGCAGTACGGATCGTGTCGTAAATATAGCTGTGACACGTCCAGGTATGGCCTTGTCACGACTGTGATGGGGGTTTGATGGGAATGAGGCCTGACTTATAAAGCTGTTGGTTTCTGTATAGACTGATGGTCAGTTACAATTTGTTGCAATCTACAACAATCTTTTCAATATACAATACCACTGTACATTGACTTGGCTGCATTCAAATGGTGCTGCCATTGGTCGGGTCGGGCTTGGGCATAGGCCACAGGCAGAGTCACGGAGAGTAGGGGACCTATTGTTCATTCTGAAATTCCGAGACCTCCGCTTTAGAAAAAAACATACAGATTTTCAAATTGAAAAATCTTGTAACATTGAGTATTACATCAAGCCAGAGCCATCAATTTAAGATTCTATTTAAACTAGAATCGTTCGATCGGTACATATTCCAACTGTACACCCTTGCGCTGCTATCAGAACAAACGTATGGTAAAGAACCTTGATTCTGTCTTTGAAACAGCCACACTTTACAATCCTTTAAGAGCGTGTACCGTATACTTATATATTTTGCAGCTAGCTAATACGAACCATATAGTTGATGAAAGTGGCAAGGACCTGGTGACTGTAGTTCTACACAAAGACTACCAACGTAGTGCTCAACTATATAATAATACGAGTACTAGTCTGGGTATCGACTATACTAGATATCCACAGTATTGACACATCTAACGTATCATTTCATATGCTAAATCAGAGAAATATAGAGTAGGAGCCACAAGATAGTAGCCAAGAATACTTTTACAACGTGAGCTTGAAGTTCCAGTCACTTTAATTGTTACATAGAACCTCTATAGCAGGCCTCACAAGGTGAGCCGAAACCGCTCCAACCACTCTTGTATCCACGCTAATGCACTCCATACCCTGGAGCTGCTGTAGTGACCACGCGACAGTGGAATTCATTCTCTTCTGCTCCACGGACCGCCCGGGGCAAACAGTTTCGCCTTGTCCTTGTTCTGTCGCTGCTGAAGAAATGTTGCCAAAAGAGTTGTGCAAACCTAGGTGAGGATCGAGGGTGGGGGAAGGGGTGGGAGGGGCAGAGGGGGGTGGAGTGATGTGGGGGAGAAAGTCGAGAAGGAGGGATATAAAAAGGCGGAGGACAAAGGAGAAGGGGAAATAAGGAAGGAGGGTGTTGGCGGAGAGGAAGGTATGGAAGAGGTATTAGGGGGAAGAAGGAGGGATGACGGGATCAGAAGGAGTAGGAGGGAAAAGGGCAGGGGAGAAGGAGAAGAAGGGAGGACGGAAGGAGGGGAAGGAATAAAGGTGGAATGAAGGTGCGAGAGGAGCGTGGGAAGTCGATGAGGCAAAGGGAAATGTAGGAAGGGGAAGTCGTTAACTTGTCACGTATTCACCTCATGTAGTTCAGGAAAAGGAATTCTATCTTCCTGCATGAAAAAGCTAAATAGGGGAACTTTTCTCTATCCCCTTCATAATATGAAAAGTCAGTTTAGGATTTCCCCATCCTATTACACACGTAAATCGTGTCTATTCAATATGAATGAACTATTCACTACACTAGTATCACATCATAAATACCAGAATCAGTTGCTCCGGAAGAACTTGAGCCGACTGGTGTGTGCCTTGCAAGGTCCGGCCTACCTGCGGGGCCTCAGTCTAACGGGAACAATGCAATAACCATAATCGCCACTCTATACCCACCACTCAATTCACCCAATTCGATGGTCATATGTCTTACTCGGTATGCTAATCCGGCTTCATGGTACCAAGATCAATAATTGACCTACTTCTAGGTTGAGTTGTTCCTTAGCCCAGTTTTTGGCGAGCAGCTTGTTTTAGTTTACACTGCAACAACTGTTGTATACTATGTGAGATCATACCTATGGTCTTTTGACAGAGAGATGCCAGTGAGGTCTCGGAAAAGAATGTTGGTCAATTTCGAATCCTGCTTGTTTCCACTCTATATCTCAAATACCATGGATATTTGAAGGTACATGGATTTAGGGAAATAGTCTACGGGCAACCGAATTCGGGAATTTCTCGGTGTGCTATCCGAAGATTTTGCTTATCCTGCAGTATCAACAGATTATCTCGGTATTCTGTTACCCTAAATCAGCTTCCCGACGGAGAGCATGTGGCGCCCCCTGTTGTATCATTGGCTCATTGGCTGGGGGTGGGAATTTTCCCGGTGGGCGTGCTAAAAATAGCATAGATTCAAACCCAGGAAATACCATACAAACGTCAACGTGCGAGTTGTCAGATTAATAAACTGCTCAAATTATAAAAACCGAATCGACAATGTGTGCTCTTCTGAAACATTTGTATGTATACCATTGATATTCAAGTCTGGAATAAAAAAGAAGTGATCTAGTGTAGAATTTCCCTTTTTCTCAGTTCCCTACCTTCAGTTGATTCTGTTGCCCATGGTGCGCATGCGCGAGCTGTTAGGGATTTCCCTACTACATGGTACAGACAGTGCATAAACTCCAGGAATTCAATGTCAGTCCCTGTAGCATATTGCACAAGAAAAACGGTGATGTAGTTCCTCATTAAAGACTTAGAAAGTACTTTTCACCTCATTCTATATATCAATGATGCCCATGGTTCGGTGCATCGTTCATGACATGCCATCTTGTTTGTTTTAATTTTGCTATCCGCGCATGCGCTCACAGAGCGGCCGCCATACTGGTTCCAGGCAGCTCTCAGCCTGCCTCAGTCACTACCCTCCAACAGGCCCACCTTGAGCCGTGAACACCCGTCTGGTGAGTGGTGACCGAGCTACAGGCTATTATCAATGACTGGAATATCACTAAGTTTCTTCAAGTGGTGGCGCCGTCTCATGATTTGCATTAGACTCGCCAGTGACCCCTCTAACGGATATCTAGGGTAACAGGGTATGTTATGTGCCGTATAATCCCAATATGTAAAAGCGAGCTGATTATCTTGTAGTCGTCGCTGTAGGGCGATACTCCAACTTTAAGACGATGTATTGGTAATTAACATGGCTGCTCTAATTAATTACCTCGTCCTAATGATGGATCCATTACCTTGGTAACACGCCACACCCCTCTCCCAACCCACATCAGTACAACGGAAACAAGGGAAATTACACCGTCTCCCTGCAGCCAATCTTTCCGCAGCAGAAAATAACTCTTTTTAAACAGGTTTTTCTAAAAGGATATCTGAGAGACATTTAGAAGTCTTTATCATTGGGGAAGGTCATTAAGGGATAATCTCTATAGAATGCGTGTGTTTGGATTAAATATGCCATATGCCATGTTCGAGTTAATTTCTTCTTCAGCACCTGTTCCCAGACCAACATCGACCTTGGGTTCTCAAAGGTAAATGAAGTCATGGAAATCTTAGAGTAGCAACTCTTGATTATGTATGAAACTCTTTTCCCACAATGTTTTATGTTTTCTCTGTAATATACTTCAATATGGAGTTATATCCCTCCTCAGAAAATAATGCACTTGTAAAAAATGTGAATTAATTATGGCAATTAGAAAGGAGGAGATTCAAACTACAATTCTAACCCACTTCTGTCCAAAGCTGAACTAAAGCAAACCTGACATGACAATTCTACCATGATTAATTTAAGAGACAACATGAAATGTAGGGTCATTGCCAAATTGTGGGAATATAAGTGTCAAATATCATGTTCCTATCCAACAGACCTGGTTCTGTTTCCAGGATAGTCAAACCAATGGATGAAAACAATGAACATTTACAGGCGAGAATGCATAGACACTTACCAAAGTAACAATATCTTTTTCTTTTAATTTGGTTTTCAATAATTCTGCAATTTGGGTGCATAAATAAAGCTCCTGCGCAGCAAATGCTATTCGCAGTTTCAAATGCTTTCTTCTGAGTGCCACACGCAAGTTAGGGGGTGCCTTTTAACTGTGAGTACTCTATCCTTTCCTTCCTTTCGTCCACCACCGTGCCTCATCCTGCCTGACGCATCACCCGCTCTCCTCCCGCCCCCTGCCCTCCATCACCTCCAGTACCTCCTACATAATAGGGCCGAACCCGGGCGGACGTTATTACGGCAATCCACGGGAGAACTCCGTCACCAGGACGCAAAACAGTAACGGCACTCCCTGCTTCCCCTCCCGCCCATCCGCCCGCCCGCCCGCCGCCCGCCCGCACCCAGTGAGCCCCCGATACGGGAGGTTTAACCCAAACGGAGAGTGATGCCTCGAGCCATCAAAATATCATATTCTGAATTTATAGGCCTCACTTGCATTAAATAATGAAATTTAAGCAGGAGTGTCATAGCATGTGATAAAATATTCGAATTATGAGTTCAGTCTATGATGACCCGTCCCATAGCGGTATGCACAATTGCCCTAAATTAGCACGCGGCTCTGTCACAGCCCCCACTTGTGGAGGGTTAAAGACTCATCTATCACCTGTTTCGAGTTTATGGATACCTCTTGGAAGAAAAATCACTTGGAGAATGCAGCATACGTTTAAAACTCCATGTTCACTGACTCTTTAAAATTCTCACCGCCTCGCCGCATGCAACAAGCCCGGGCGATTTAGTTATCCAGGATGGCGCCGTCTCGGCTTAATTATGGTACAAAGAGCACGGCAGGTGTGAGCACGCTATGTCCTCTACCATACTACGCACCCCACCCTCATTGTCTTCATCCTAGTTTCTCGGGTGGTTAGCTACAGCGGGTAAATCCTGGACGCCCCAGCGGTCATCATCACAACGCCCGTCGCCATGGCGACACCTGTTGGCACCGGGAGAGGAATGTTTGTTTGTCATTTGGTTGGCATGGTAACAATACTGACGTGCCGGCCGGCCCTATTATCTGCTGTATTATCGCTAAATTACCCTACGCTGTTCCTGTAGATTCCCATGCAAAGATAATGGTAATCTCTTTATTTCCTGCGTAGACGAACATATGAATTCGATGGTTGTCACGGTCGCCGAGATATGCAGGACCAACGTTGTCATGTAGGGCGTATTTCTCAGTGAGACATATTTCCTGTTCACTCTATAGGGAGCAGCAGTGCGTATCTAAAAGATATTTGTGCATAAAGTATATAATAACATATCTACCATACAGACTGGTGTACCTGAATCACAGGTTTCAATACCGGTGACCTTGTTTTCTGTGAGTTGCCGATTGCTTGGCAACAAAACACAACTCAGTTCTCCCTTTCCAACAACCAGCCTCCCACGGGATGCCAACTCAACAAAACAGTATCCTCCCTCGAGAGAAAAGGATAGAGAAAGGTCAGTTCACAGACGTGAGCTTGGATGTTCCCTTTGCGACCAGTCCCTGGATGTGTATCGCGCACGCTTGCAGCCTGCACGTGCCTTGCTATGGTACTGAGCTCTAATAGGTCACTTTACAGCACATTACTGCCACCTACCACTAATACTACTACTACTACTACTACTACTACTACAGGTAACTTAGACTAGCTTCCGTCCCTGTGTCCTACTCCTACTGCTGCCTACCGCCACCGCACGCCCTCCTTACCCCTCCACCTACTCTCCCCTTGGCCTGGCTGAGCCAGTCAGAGGAACCTTACACATTGTAATTTATTGTATTCATTGAATTTATGTTCATAATCAAAGACTTGAGCAAGTCTACAGGAAACTGTCCCTGGATTCACATCGCTCGTGCAGCTTGCACGTGCCTCGCTATGGTACTGAACTATCATAGGTCAATGGTACCGCTGCCACCTACCGCCAGCTGTTAATACTACAACTGACTGCTAGACAAATAGGTACATAAATTATACACTGACCAGCAGAGCTACACTATGTTAGCTCTGGTGGGGTTAAATCCGCGGCCACGAGCTGACGTGTCTAACTCTTGTCTATCACTCCCTGACCGTTCGTTTCTTTAACTGGAAATGGAAATGTGGATTTCCAAGGAAAAGTGCAAAACTGTCATCCCTGAGTATACTCACGATTTGGGTTCTGTATAAATCAATCTAACCATGGGCAACCTGATGGTTTTGTGAATATCAATTCCCTCGATTGGGGGTTTCCCTCCCTGATGGGGGTCTGGGGGCTCCTATATATTTGGGGGAAAATAATTCAATATTAGGTTTTGACCCTATTGATTTTCACCACTAAGCAAGGGACTATAGTACAATTCAAATGTCTAATAATATCAATAATAATTTAAGATAGTCCACCATGGTGAACCGCAAGACACATCAATGTTGAGATCCTCAGCACCAGACAGCTCTAGAATGTACCACTTTTGAAAATACACACATGGTGGGCCCGGGACACCTTTGCCTCTTTTTGACATTTAAATACCACCTGCAGAATCGCAGCGAGTGACCAAACAGAATGTAAAACGCCTGCGGTGATTGTAGAACGCAATAACTACAACACCGCAAAGCTGCCACTGACTTCAAGGTCCTGTCGTTTTCTTTTCCTCCCGTACGTCTCTTCTCTTTTTAAAAATGTTGTATCTCTACTTGCCATTACCAAATCGTCAAGACACCTGGCACAATCTTGTCAAATCCCAAACACTACATTTTCTTTACTCTCGCTATCTTTATAGTCTTAGCTTCATACAAGCCTAGACAGAATTTGAGGGGTAATTTCTATTAAATTTCAGAACCCAATTATTTTTTAACCGACTGAATCCGACCCGTCATAAGTCGCAGAGATAGAACTATAATTTCTTCAAAAGGTATCATCTTGCTGTGGCTGGACGTTTTTGACTCAAACTTCTCGAAACTATAATTTAGATGTTTAAGTATCTGATTCCACGGTCTATGGTATGCTCTTTTGATCGCCAGAGCGTGAAAACGATGGGAAATGAAATGACGGGAGCAGCACAAGCCCCAAACATACAGCAATCATGTAACGAATTCCAATACACTGGCCTCGTTTAGCTCTACGACCCCTTCCCTCTATTGGAAAGACCACTCTTTGTCTCTCTCTCTCTTGCATTATAATTCCCAAAAAGGAATTCCAACGCCGAACGGCCATTGTCTGAACGCCAGTGTCTGTCAGCTGATACATGCGCAGCGTTCACACCCGCCCGGGAAATGGACGCGGGCCATCTTAGAACTCTGTCCTACTCCATTGGCCGCTAATAACATTGAGAAAAATAGATAAGGCATTCTGTATGCAAATGCGTTGCGTTCGTTGCACCGCTACAGCTGAGAAGACATCGGACATAGGATGATAATTCCACGATGACATCTTTCTCCGACCTACGTCTATCTACAAGGAATTCGATACGGAGCTTAATGCTGAAAAAGAATACATTCAAACAGAAGCGACGTCTTCATTAGTAACCCTCGGAATAATATGTGTTCTTAGCCGCTGGGATCACACAACACAGTATTTAGATTTAATGCGGAAAGGGGCACTTTTGAAACAGAGCACATGTAATTGTAATGTTTTCTTATTTAGATTTAATGGGAAAATGGATAAAGAAAACAATCATTGCTGAACCTGAAAAAGGTGACCAGGATGGCGTGTTTGTTCACGATAAATGTGAGATTTCCCAAAGGTCGTTAACCTAGGCTCGGCGGACCAAACAAACCTATTGGTTTACACCCTGTTGTCATGACAACACTGATTATTCTGACCTCATACCCCACACTCAACAGGCTCGTAACCCCAGCTTCCTCCTATAACCAACATAAGATATTCGATACGGCCCGTTATCCCCCCCCCCCCCCCCAGTGAAATATAACGATAAGCTTTGGATCCAAAATTGAATCTAAAGACTCCTCAATTTCCAAGACTATCGTAATCAGTACCAAGTATTTTCGAGATAAATAAAAATGACATTTTCATAGTACAAATATAGTCCTTCTTAGAATGGCATGTTACTGAATTACTTAAATCGTATTAGGAAAATACGTCCAGTGAAGAACGATAGGAAAATACGTCCAGTGAAGAACGATTTTTCTTTATCTCCCGTTTACAATAGGCTCTGTATGAGAGCGCCTCTGTGCCCAGGGTTCACGTAGGCCTACGTGAGGCGCCCATGAAAATTAGGAAAAATAAGCACTCAATTCATCAAGGCTTTATTCCCCTTGTTAAGGAAGCTTTTTGTGTCTGAAGCCTGTTCACTCTACAAAACCCTGAGGATGAAACGTTTAAGAAAGACCTTTGAGAAACACCTCATTAGGTGCAGGTCTTGTCAAGTAGCTCGTCAGTTCGAGCTTTTATAGCTTCCATTTCCCGGCAGACTTGAACTTCTCTAACTTTGAGTGTTCGTAGCAGGCAGCGGGTTTTAGCACCCCATGGATGTATTTCACAAAGTCACATTTTCACAGGCACCGATTAGATGCACATCGGACAGTTCAGTGCCATCACCTGGGTTAGTTTTAAATATTGACAATTATCAGTTTGAATTGGTTCTTTGTGACGTATTCTCATTGGTATATCAGTATAACTTTGTCTACATTGTCCTCAACTAACAGGTACAATTTTGATATTGCTGAAGTTATAAGATTTGTAGCGAAATATATAGTTTTCTTTAAATCACTCAAAAACAAGAATTGTTCTTAATGATCTAAATGACTGAATTCAACATCGAAAATGTCCGGACTTGTAAGAGAGTAACTTTAGAAGCATTGGCCACCTCTATAAAGGATTTTGTATTGGTTTAACATCACGTGATGTGACCTTTATATCTTATTTGCTTCCTTATTTCTATACATAACACTTGACCAAAAATGTAACTTGCTTTACAAGGGTTTTGGTGAGGCCAAGAAAACCATTTGATTTTTGTAGTGTGACATCATTGTTGTGAGGGGTGGTTGTTATGCTGCGGTGTTCTTTATGACATCGTCTACTTGGAGACAGCATAGCAACGGTTTGGATTTGACGAGTCTTTGTCACTTTCAAGGTAGCATCAGTTGAGTCCAGAAGTGCTTTCGCCTCGTTTTTTAAATAAGAAAACCATTTGATAAACAATTGATGCCTACATCTCATTATTGGTATCATTTAATGGTCGAAAATAACTCCGTCCCCGCCTCATGGTGAGACTTAACCTACAATAGTTCTATCATTGTGTAATAGTAATATCACCTAGTCTGCGTCCACTTAATTATTTGTCTTTCTTTTGTGATACCCACTGGTGGGTTTCACTTACTCAGACCATGTCCTTGACCATTCTTCATTAGTATGACTGATACATCCAAGTTAACCCCATTGTGAGGTACTGTTGCAAATACCTCAAGTTGTTTTACTGTTTTCCTTGAACGTAGGAAATTGGGGAATTTAAAAAAGGGCAATGTAAATAGGGAGAGAAAACATGATTTGTAGAGGCGTTCACCGCACCTGAAGAGTAACCTAAACATTTCGTAAACAATTGTAATCAAGATCACGGATAAAGACATGAATTAGCAAAGAGTAATATCGTATTGTCCCATGTTGCCACCTGAAAATCACACTAAATTTATGCGTAAATGAACACGAGACAAGAAACCCAGCGAGAAAACAGGAGATGAACACACTCAATGATGTCAGTTGGGTTCAGAAAAAAATAATTGATGTCCAAAAAACGACCATGGAAAAGTGGAAAGTATGTTAGCATCGGCCACGGCATGGGGCTAAGGGTCTGTCAGGAGGTTCAAACCACTCTTTTATTAGCACGAATAGGGCTCAATAAATATTA
Organism: Alentia gelatinosa; assembly: GCA_950022655.1. Taxonomy (NCBI): domain Eukaryota; kingdom Metazoa; phylum Annelida; class Polychaeta; order Phyllodocida; family Polynoidae; genus Alentia; species Alentia gelatinosa. The sequence continues at coordinate 84,636,847 of OX465579.1, forward strand.
TCTTTGTTTTACACAAGGAAAATAACCCTAATGTACTGAAGATGAAGACGTAGATTTCCATGGGAAAATGCAAAAGTGCTATGTCTATTCACACTCACCCCTCTGGTAGCTCATTCTCGTCACGGATGAATGGCAGGGGGTCGTAGCCGCCCACCCCGCCACCACCCCCTCCACGGTCTCGTGAGATGAGACTTATGACGATCTGACCACGCACCGTCTCTCCTTCTTCCGTCTGGTTCTTCTGCAACTCCAGGCGTTGAACTGTAATGACACAAACGGACACGGATCATTAGATACTTCCACATTATATACATGCATTAGGGGAAATCCTCAGGAGCTTAGAGGCAAATAGGTAGGGGACTATCTGAAAGTTAAGTTTCTCACAACACATGGGCGGTGATAAATCTAGGACATAAATTCAAGGAGAAATCCTACCCATGCATATTTATTACTTTCCATACCACATAGATATTTGATATAGTAGCAATTATATCCTCCCTTGTGATTAAGGAAAAAGGTGACTGCAGTGGGACTCGAACCCACAGTCTTGTGACTACTAGTACAGTGCTTTAACCACTGGACTAAATCCCCACCCCCTGGCATAACGACAGGTATATTACATTAACCCCCTCATTCTTCCCCACATCACTTACAAAGATATTTTATGAGTGCTCTACAGGCAGAGCCCCACATCTATTGACATGGCGAACTGCTCGCAGAGGGAGGCTCATGTTCGATGAGTCTCAAGTCCACTCACATGGTACATAGTAACTAAGGCTCACATACGAAGCTCAATGTGAGAAATGTCCCAAATAAGACAAGTAGATATTATCAACCTTCTCTCTCTCCTTCTCCACATGTGGCTCGCAAGTGCTCCAAAGGCAAAACACACCCCCACTGACGTGGTACGTAGTGAGCTGCTCGTAAACGGATGCTCATTCCTTCTCCACATCTTGTCTTACAGAGGTGCTTTACGAATGCTCCAGAGGAGAAGCCACACCTCTACTTAGACCATACATAGTGCGCTGATCGTAAAGGGAGGCTCACACACGACAAGGCTCAAGAGCAGCTCATAGAAAATTGGCTTTCTTCAGACGCCATAGATCTACTAGGAATGACTTTGTCATGCACCAGCCACTTCCTTCACTGAATCTGACACGCCTGCGTAGAATATTGAGATTTGTTTTGCTCGCCGCGAGGTGGCGTGCCGTGTCGGCGGAGAGGTGTGGGGATGTCTGTCTGAAGGAGTTGCTCCTCTGTTGATTCATTACCGCTAAGACGTTCCCCGCTTTGTTGTCATGGTAACCACAATGGCAACACGCTGACCACTTTCGTGGCTCGCATAGGCACTGTAAACTACATTATGGTGATTTCATAATAATTCAAGTACAATCATTGCCTTAAAATGTTGTTTTACCTATACAAAGTAACCATTTCTGAAAGATTGGCAATTTAAGAATGGCGTGGCTAAATTGAAGTAACACAGGTGGAGATGTACTTTTATGTATGTGGACTGAAATACCTTATAAGGTATTCTAAATAAACTCGGGTTGATCACCGCAATTTGCCCACCGCGTGCACTTCGTGATCCCTCACTGCTTCATCAATAGGCCCCTCACGCCACAGACCCTACATGTAGCCCCCCCCCCCCCCCCCCCACCACAGCACCCTGCGTGCGGCGGGGCTTGGCCTATGGTCAACTTGCCACTGTCAGCAGCACGCGTAATGAATATAAGGTAGACATCCGATGAGCTCTCATATTCCGTTACATGGAGCCACCCCAGTGAGCAGCAGCGCCTGCAAAAACTTTTCTCTCTTTTTTCACGGCTCAAGTGAAGTCCTTCAAAACGCCGAGTCTTTTATAAAGGGAAGAATAATTTAAATCTGTCCTTTAATTTGGTAGATCTGCCACCGAATATTTAATATAGAACATATACAATGTTACAATGGAAACTGAAATAAACTACTCTAAAATATAGTAACGTAGATATATAGGAGTCTCCAGGTTTGTCTGTCCTGTATTCATCCCTTTTTCCATCAAGTAATTACATTAAATGAATATATCATCATGTACACATAACGTCCCATTGTGGGTGAATGTATTGGTGTTTCTTGAATTAAAAATAATTACGGGAACACTTGGCTCTGAAATGGAAAAAACGTGATGTGGTACTCACATTACATACCTAAGCTAGTGTCAGTTTTCCCTGACACAAACTCCCACTTTGTGTACTACTTACACTTTGCTCCTTTGACCACGCCGTTTACAAAGCTATCAGTAACCTGCTTTGATCTGTCTATTCTAGAAACCTAATAACATCTAAATTTACACTGTGACTATTTTCTAAAGTCTGTAAATAGTTATATCGTCTCAGCACTCCTGTGACAGCACATCTGCAGTATTGTGGTACGGGACCATGTGACGAACACTGAGTGCCTTTGTCTGGGCATGTTACTTCGTCTGTCGTTTTTCTGACCCTGACTGCGTCCCTGTCTTCCCACTGTATGTGTCTTTATCTCAGTCCCTCTACCTGTATGCATATCTCTATCTTTCTGTCTCGCTCTGTCTGTTTTTCAGCCTGTCTCTATGATGATTGTATTTGTATGTTGGAGCCGGGTGTTTCAAAAAGAGTGTTGACACATTCGTTCTTAGTCTGTTAGTCTGACAAGGGCAGGAAGCCCGCTTGTTATATTATTTTATTTTCAATATCTGTCGGCAACTTCTCCCGCCTCTTTCGAGAACATCTCTGTCGTGTTTTCTCTCCCCCCCCCCCCCCCCCCCCACATCCTGTACCCACCAGTGTCCACTCTCCAGTCGGAGACAAGGAACGTTTCCGACATGCCTGCTGGCAGAGCGGAAGTCATGCCGGTCGCTATGGGAACCTGAGGGGCGTGTCAGGGCTTGAAAGCCGGAGCTCGGATCCAGCATCTTCAAACAACCATTTGAGAGAGATTCCCTTGTATTGTCAGGTTTTTCTTGTGGGCGTGTGGGTCTGGTGCAAACCTATTATAACTCAGATTACGGTATAATTCGCTGGTGTGTCTCCTCAAGCGCGGTAAAATAAAACATTTAATAGAGGTAAACAATAATTCCATTCTGAGCAAAAGTGTCCCATACAGTAGGGTGTTCTCATAAGCAGGTGTCCATAAAGTAGAGTTCTACGGCGTTGTTTATATCATATCAACCAATGGACTAATCCTGTATCACAAGCAGGGGTCATTGCCTATAATACATCGACACGGATCCAATGGTTGCTCTGCATCAGTAAAACGAGGTATCAATGTATCAAAGTGTGCCACTGTGTGGCAGGTAGGGCCATAGGGTACAGGCAGAGTCGATCAAATGCCACTTGTGAATGATGACCAATGACCGTCGGCTGGGCAAAAATCCTGCTGAACTGCATAGGGGCCATCCGTAAAGCACGTACGCAGAATTTCAGATTTTTTTTTACCCCCACCCCCCTCCCGATCTTGTACGCAATAGAACAAAGAGGGAGCATACGCCAAATTTCCAAAATGTTTGCCACCCACCCCCCCCCCCCCACCCCCCTCAGTCCGTACGTACTTTATTGATGGCCCCATACACCGAAAAGAACGCCACCGATTAATAGCAATCCAACAGATTCGTCAGTCAGAATATGAAAAGAGAATACTGGCACGTCGAAGTATTTAGGGTAGTTAGGATTATCCTTAACACCGATAACACAGGACTATTGGTCGGGTGCCTCTGCGCTCTGATAAAAAATAAATATATCTCTTCCATATTCTCCAATTATGGACACTAATGTATCAAAACTATTTTGGAATCACTATACAAAATTAGTCTATTTTATCAACCCGGTGATTCAGAAGAAAATATCATCTCAAGTGTATTGAACTGATAGCTGAACTCGGGTGGAATAGATCGATGTCTCAAGCAATAGGAACTACACTACGGCGCGCATTACTACAGTGAAAAGGAGAGAAGACCAACTCCACAGACAGTCGACCAAACCCTCTCCCATATCTCACAACCACGTGGGCAAGCAGGCCTGCCTTCCTCATCCACAACTCGCCACCCTTCTGCATATACCACACACACAGAGACTCCGCGAGGCAGACATTCCCGTCTTTCACGCTCCGCGGACTACATACATCACATGACTACCAGGCGCCGTCCTGATTGGATCCTGCACACTCCGCTGCACTTCCGCACAGTGGCGCCGCCTGTTGACGTCAAGGGAAGGCGTTGAAGTGACGATGTGTGCGTGAGTTAGGGGGGTGGGTGTTACGTATGCATGATGCGGGTTGCCAAGGTAACTGACGACGTCGCCAGGTTGAGCATTTCTCGGGTTTATTTATCGCGATGTCAGATAGGACCCGGCGTTCACGGAGCGTCTCCTCATACAGATCCACGTCCGTTTTACACTCTGAGTCGCGAAGAGCTGCGTCGAGTAAACACGAACAACATATAGGAATATATGATATACTGCGACTCGTTACCAGACGGGAACCGATCTCCATGCTATAACAACCAGAGGGTAACACTAAATGTTGGGTTTCGGGAGATAATGGCGGCGCCCATATGTGGATGACTATACCCCGTATAGGAGTGCAGTGACGTCAGTTAAAGTAATAAAAACAACAATGCTGGGACATTTCTTCATGTGAAATCTAAGATAATGTGGAAACATGGAAAAATTTCAAAGTATTACACGCAGAAAAAAAATCATATAATGAAAATGAAAATACCTGGTCCAGCCATGGCATGACGGGGCGAGCCACCTTGAAGATATTTATAGTAATTTTGGTCATAATATAGTTATCAGAATACATGTATTTTGTATCCCTGTATTCTGTCATCACTATTCACTGAGGGTAGATCAAGCCCAACTCCCAACTCTATTTTTGTGTATTCCCTTTGACATACAATACAAACACCATCTAGCGCTAACGTTATAAGGATGGATCACCATTCAACCACGCCGTAACCTAGATGCCTTTCCACTTCCCAATAACGTTCTAGCAATCTTCATATAACATCCTCCCAAGAGCTCCAGTAATATTACATAAAGATTACTCGTTTGCCTTCCATTATCTTCAATCAATTGATAAACCCGCCCTTGGCTGTCGTGGATATTGAAATGTATGTAGAAAGCAGGGGTAACAAAGCCTACGGAAAGAAAGAGAGGGCATAAAGAGAACACCACGCGGTATACCTACCGGCTCGATCATTTCTCAACAAAGCTGACCAGCCCCGCTTTGTGCTCAGCTTCACTTATCACAAACAGCCCACAGGAGGATAAAGACAAACGGGGGAGGGGGGGGGGGGTGGGCAAAAGAACCTGACTAAACAAATTTGTGCAGGAGATGAGGTATACAACCTGCTCCAAGGTCTACACATTTGATAAGCTTAAACCAATAAAATCATGTGAAAATCTGAGAGTAAAGATGAGATGACCACACTTCCCCACAACATGCGTGCTTGGATGTGGTCTTGGTTACAGGGTCGTTGCTGCTTCTTCTCTCCAGAGGGCGCCTTGGAGCGAGAGCTGGTGTCGTGGATAGGATCACACCGTTTATCGCTACCCACCCTCTAACAACTCAAGGTGTTCGGTCTTCTATAACTTATACCCCTCACACATTACAAGCATTGGTATGGTGTTTACGCTGAACCAATAACCAGGGCCATATCACGGGGAGACAGAATCTATGAGATGGGATGGTAGTGGGCGTCTTGACTTTGACATCTATCTGAGCATGACTGTGGCTTCTAGCTGTATCCCGTATTTAACTAGTGTCTGTGTGGCCGGGGAGGGGAAGCATGAGTAGCCATAGCTCCTGCCTCCATGAGAAAGCTTAGAAGAGACGGTGTCGGCAGCGGGGCATGCAGCAGAGCATCATGTAGGGCTTATTTACAACACTCTTGTGTCCACTTAGGATTCATCCAGGTGAACTTGATGGTCGCATGGCTGTGTAGTCTGCCATCTTCACCGAGCATCAATCACACAGTTCATAGTAGTAACAGGATCTTCTTGTAGCTTCTCAACTTCACTTCAGAATCAGCATCTACAACCTCACAGCCTGTCGCAGTACCGGGATCGTACCGGGAGCTTCTCGACTTCAGCATCTAAAACTGCTTTCTGATTTATAAATATCACAAAATCTCTTTAATTTTAGTAAGTCTATTGGTATGGATGAGGCTCTTTTATATACAAGAACATAAAAAGAAGGGGAAAAACGGAAATTACAATAAGGACTTCCTGCTGTCTCTCTTATTTAGAGACTATCTCGAGGTTAAATTTTCCTCACTGGTTTTACGCTACGGGATGGTCATAAAAAAATCCATGGGATGAATTCAGGTAGAAATCCTACCCCTACACATTTACCAAAATGATAGTCCCTTCACTTCCTATATCATATCGACAAGGTATGAGACAGTTTGTTTGTTTGTGTATTTATTTAACGTCCCAGGGGACCTGAGGGTATATCGGGACTAACTCATGGTTCAGCGTTTCTCGCTGGTTTTCTATGAGATGAATTTAGGTAGAAATCTCACCCCTAAACATTTACCGAAGTGAAGAGTTCTTTTAGTTCCCACACCACATAGACATGGTATGAGAACGATTGGCCTTTGATATAGCAGTAAATCTACCACTGCTGGGAATGAATGAGAAAGATGGTATGAAACGGACTGGTTTTTGGTATAGCAGTAAGTGATACATAGAGACCCTAGCTTGTCCTTTCACCAACCGGTACCAACGACTCTCCTCGCCACCTCAGCCTCAGCTTCTCTTTCCAGGGATCGCCAGTCCTGGGTACTGGTGGTCTGTCATCGAGGATTAAGCTTATTCTCCAGCAGCCTGGACGATAATGAACGTTTAACTGTGCCACTCTGTTATGCAGTTGTAAAAAAGACATCCTGCACGTTCAAACACAAACACACACAGCCATCTGCAAGATGGAGCGAATTGCAAGTGGAGGTTGGGAGGGGCAAATGGTAGCTTCTTTAAGTTATACTGCTGGCCGCTTGCCATTTCCACTATGCAGAGTGGTGCTCACGCAAAAAAGAGAGAAAAGGATGACTACTACAGACTGCAGCCCTCCCTGGTGATTTTCGCTGCCATTTAGATTAGGAGAACCGTTAGAGATTAGACTACTTTGAACAAATAAACACTGAAAACATAACTCTCAAGAACAGCATAGCTCACCAGGGAATTCTGCTGTTAGCAATTAAAGCGTTGACATTCTTTGATCTCAAAGACATTTGGCGGATGTATTTACTTAATTAGAAGGAGTAAACTGGAGCTCTAGCGCAGGATGAGGATATGGTTAGAGGTATGCATTAATCATTTTACAATGTTTGTATTTATGACGTTTCAATTAATTCAAAAAGTAATTTTTTAACATTAGAAACATTCTAAGCAGGAATATATCTTATTAACGATTTTAACAATCGAAACAGTCGATGCTGATGTCAGAAGAAAAAAGGACCTCAGATAGACTAGATGTAGAATGGTGGCCATTGTGGACGATCACTGTGGCAGCTAGACAGCCATATATCGATTCTCATGAACCGTTGTCAAGTGCAGAATTTCGCTTTGCTGGCCTAAAATCATTCTCATTGTAATATGGGTCCCAGATGTTATTTCATTTCTATGAAGAGTAACTCGCTAACACGTACAGTATATCCCATGCAACTAATAGTTCGCAGATTATTATTTATGATCAATAAAAGCATTATCAGTAACTGATAATGTCTTGATATTGTTCATTTTAGATTTAACCATTTTCAACCCCAGTTGCAGCAAATCATGAGAATAATTCATAACTATCATTTAAATTAGAAATGACACTATTACTCACCAGAAATCATGCAAATCATTCAATATTCTAAATAAGGACCGCTGTCCTCTTAGTAGTATCCTACTGTTAGTGGCTTCAGAATGCTTATTCCAGTACTATTTGTAGAGAATACTTCTTGAAATAGTCTTCTGACATCAGATCTACCCTTCTGTCTAGTCAATGTCAACCCATCCTCCAATTCCAACTTCGGTGTTTGCTTGCACAAAGGTTAAAATAAATATCTTTCTGGCTGCTTCTCGAGACAAACCAGGTAACTTTTCCCCGTAGCCGGATACAGCGCCCTTGAGCGTATAGGTTTATTGACATTTGAAGACTCGCAATCAGCGAACAGCTCTGAGCAATTCTGAGCAACTAAAGGTTCATAATGCTCATAAGGCCTCTTCATTGTAAGTAGATATCCATAGAAAGTAAAATCCAATAATCTTTTATCCTGTGAAGCAGTTATAAAATCGATTCTACCCTCCAAGAGCACTTAATCTGGTATGAATAAGGCATGGAATACACAAATACTATAACATGTGCTGTATAACCTCAGATCTGTCAATTCTGTCTTGTGTGAGTATCCAATATTTCCATCGTTAAAAGGTCTCAATGGCCCAAAGCAAAGCATCTTTGTCTGTACGTAAAATTCCGATTTATACATGAATTCATTCACGCAGTTTTAGTTTCGCATTTTTTCACATTCTAAAAATAATTTCCGCGACCAAAACCTGTATTCCAACCTTCTTTTTATTTCTAACTCTATGACGGATATGAACAGTGCACGATGGTGACTAAGGTTAATGCTGCCCAATATTCAGTAACGCCTCAAACTCGGTATTAGAATACCTTTTTGTCATCTCATTAATTACATCATGCCTAGTCAACAATTATTCTAACCACATCGTGCCACATCCTAAAACAAGTCATCAACTGTCTCCGCCAGCAATAACCGACGCTCGCCACCTTTGAAGAAATCTTGTGTCAGCAAAATTCCGCCAATGCCATGACAACCACGACGGGCATGAAGACGTGCTGCCGGACTCCACTCTCCATACTCCCGGTTAACCTCTCCACTCCCGGTCGGTCTCTTTCCCGACCAGGTCCCGCTGAGAATACAAATCACTATCAACCTCTCTGACACAACCCTTACCCTCTACTCACTACCTTTTGTGTAGGTGAGGAGGGGGCGGGGGTTTAGGAATGTTTTATAAAGTGATAGGAATATATTCAGGGCGCAATGAGGAGGGTGGGGGTGTCATGATTTATGCAACGTTTACCATGTAGGCATTATGATGAAAATGTACTAATAGGTATTTGAGGCACATTACAGCACCTTCTAAGTAAAATATTCCCACCCTAAGGACGATCTGTAGCTCCTCATTTAAGTTGTAGTTTTAGTGGGCAATTTTAAACTTGGACAAATATAACATCTTCCTCCTTTAGCGATTTGCTATTCGATCTGGTTGCAGGAGGGGTTTATCGGAAACTTTCCATGTATTCAGTTGAGATAATAGATCTCAATGAACCTCTTACATACTGGTCCTGCCCTAGCTAGTCAATCCATTAAGACAAATATCTACTTCCACCCTGGCGCACAATACCTATAGTGGTGTTGTCCTGGAGATCACTGGATCTAGGGTTCGGGGCTCACAGCTAGATTTCTCTTTGTTGCTTGACCTTCAGTCTCATCTCATAGTTCCGACCTGCCATAATAGGACCTTGGCTGATGCTACAGCGTCAAACACCCATCAAACAACCAAACCTCCTCCTTGTTTAATTTCACTGACAAACCGCCGGGAATAAAGGCAATTCTACGGCAGACCCTGCAACACTAACCGTCTGCAAATTTAAGTTAACCATTAGAGTGTGGATAATTAGACCAGGTTTAGCCGAGCGTGCGGAAAGGTGGTCTCACCACACCGCCAGATGAGATGGAGACTGAAAAAAAACTCACACCGATCCACAGACAATCTCAAAAACATTCAGAAAATACAAATGAAAAGCCACAGCTCACAGACCAAGACCCCTCCCCCCTCCCCCACCATCCTCAACCAAGCCTGGTTTACTCACCTGTAGCAGATTTGCCTGGTCTGGCCAGAAAGCAGCATGCCGTCCACACTCGCGCCATCTCGTCGCCGACTGACGACGATCGCGGTGCTAGTAATTGGTCACTACCTCAGTCTCCCTGCTGCCCACCCTTCACACCATCATCTGGCCAGCAACATGGCCTTTTTGAAAATCCAAGTGCGTGGGCCTGAATTTTGGGCTTGAATGCTGCACGTGGGATGATGGGAGGGAGGGGGATGGGCAGAGGCGCCTAGAGCCAAAGACCAGTGGTGAGTAAGATGTGTGTGTGTGGATGGCACAATAACAAACACACACACCTCCCCCGCCCCTCTGTCCTCTGTAGATGCCACAGCCTGCCGTGGTAATGCTGATGATGCGAGCACAAAAGCTACTCAAGCAGCTGCCATGGCCTAACTAACCTAATTAGGTACGAACAGGAATGCCATCAATTGAGACCAGTCCATCTCTGGGCTACCTCCTGCCTCCCTCACCCATCCTTGCCATATTCTTCTATCTCCTAGTTTCAGGTCGTCAGCAGGACTACGGTTTTAGCAGGGATTGGTAAACTTACCATCACCTCTTCAAGGAAGCGGGAGGAGTTAAATCTTGTGTTGTTTGCGTTCATCGCAGTTTCAGAGACAGAGCTTGTTTGGTTTAATGAATATCTAAGACTGAGTGATGACCTATTACACAGTACTAGCGGTGGGATGTTTCAGACTAGAGTTGCACAAAGTTCGCCTGCTGCCTTGTCGCTAACAAACTGGCTTATCGGGAAAATGAGTTGAATAAACACACCATAAAAATAGAATCTTTGCAAGTGCGGTGTGTGACTGACATTCATTCATCATAAACCTCCTTTGCAATGGTGCACAGCTGGCAAATTCATCAAGAAAATGGGGAGAAATGAAGATGAAAACAGAACCTCACACATCAGGATTGTTTTGACTACGATGATGTCCCTGTTTCTATTTTTTCGCTTGTTCTTTGAACGAAGCTGACATTTGAGTACTTATCAAGGTTACATTAGTTTACCATTAGAGGGTGCGCATATCTGATAATAAATGGCTGAAGGAATGATACATAAAGATAACACCGTTAGAGATCTCGTTATGCATGAATGTAGCATCACCACTAATCCAATGATGCAAGAGGGCAGCGCGATTAGCTCGTAGGTAATGAATAAGTATAACACCGTTAACGATCCGCCGATACAAGAAGGTGGCACTGTTTACGATCGGGTGATGTGTGATGACAGCACGATAAAAAAAGGAAAAATACCCATACTAGCTATTTAGACATACAGGACAGTTTCACCGTTTACGATCCCGTGATAGGTATAAGTATCAAAATCACCTGCTCTAGTGAGCATGTCCAAGATGCACACAGGTGGTCTTGCCAGTGCCCGCTTCAGTGAGCTGCTCAAAGATCTACTCGCCTCGGGATGGTACAGCTCCCATAGGAGCGTCTAGCCAGTCATGTCTGGCACAATCAGGGATTAAGCGCCTCTTTGAACACCGGGGCGACCTTTTCTTGGTGCCATTCATAGTTCCCACCCCTCCCTCCTCGCCACAAGGCTCGCGAACACGCCAGTGGAGGTGAGAGGGGAGGGGAGGCTCAATCAGGTAATTCACTCAAGGATAAAAAGACAACGACAAAAGGATGGGAGACCTTAAAAGGACGTAAAAACACTGCAAATCAAAAACATCCCGCTGTGTAAACAAACCTGCCGCCTACCTACAGAGGAACACAGAGAGACCGAATGCTACCCCCAATTAGTCCCTTTCTCTTCCCGCACATCTCATCAGTGAGAGGTCTTATTAACATCCACACGCGACGCTCCCCGCACGCTATTCGCACAGGAGTGCGGTGAGGAATTGATACCTTGTCAACCTAAGAATAGTTGGCGTTTAGGAGAAAATGACAAAAATCTTAAATAAAAGCTGAAATAAGGTGTGCTACCACAGGGCCCTAACATACAGACCTGACATACAGGTCGAACACTAATTGATAGGCAAAGAGCCAAAAAGATAGACATGCGCATATTCTCCGATCCCATTTATCGGAGCGTTTGTATCTACTTCACTGACCATTATAACTGCCCAACCAATGGCCGTTAGTTATTACTAACATATGACATTTGAAGAACTCTGGCCACGGCCCAGCCTGGGCTGGCACCATCACTTGATTATAGTCAGATTGCTGTACGATTGCATCGAACATGGACACCAAACGTTATCAATACATTCCGACCAATGGATCATTGGGAATCAGGGATCGGTGTTGATGTCTTATAGGTTTAACTCAAACAAGCAGAAAGCTGTTAGAATGCCAAACAAAATATGTTGGGTGACTAAAAACCATTTTTTCCCCTGATCATCTTACCAGACATAGAGGAAGAGTAGCATATTTCTACCTTCAAACATTAGCATCTATAATGGCAGATGGGTGGTAATCTCGTTTTTAATACGATGATGACGTCACTAGTCTCTGGCTACTACAGGAAATCATGTCCGGTTGATGTTCAATATTGTTATTCTAGGCTGTTCTGTTGTTAACAAATATCGCCAAAGTCTGGGAGCTGCTCGCTATACAGCATTTCATGGTCTAAAACCGCCACATAGACTCACTGAGTGGCATGGCTAGACAGTCTCTCTTCTGAAAGAGAATCACTGGCTTATTTCCCTGCATACAATAGGCCCTTCCTGCAGCCTCTTTATATAGATACACCTAGATGTAGGGACATCTAATTGGACCTGAGATATGATTTCCATAAGAATGCCAGTAGCATAGAAATGCAACAGACTAGACACTGGAGAAAATGAACGAGGGGTGAGATAGTGGAAAGGGGATAGCTGTAGCAGTGAAAGGGAAAACAATGCCATGGTGGTGCGGGTATTGCAGAGAGTTGGATCAATTGGATGCGACTTGTAATGTTGGGGAACTGTGGGCTGGGGCCCCGAGGAGATTCTGTGCTCGTCAGGAAGTGCATTAATTGATTAATCTGACGTGATTACAGGCCTTGCGTGAGGGGACTGAGAGGTGTGGCGGTGGCTCCTCGGGAGGGGCAGCCAGGCAGACTGTGCCAGTGTGACAGGACTGTGAGACTGGGCCCCTGAGTGACATGACTATGAAGCCCAGATGCGGGATGTGTGTAACACGACTACGAGAGCGGAAGACTGATTTGTTGGTTTATTCAACATCCTAGGGGACACTTAAGGTTCATAGGGACTATCTCAAGATGCAGCATTTCTCACTGGTTTTATACCACACTGGTAGAAGTGAAATCTATGAGGTGAATTAAGGTAAACGGTGAGAGTTCTTTAATACCTACACCATATAGACATAGTTTGTTTGTTTTGGTAGTTTAACGTCCAATTTGTTCAATTAGACTTACTTTGGGTTTGACCGAATCAATGAGATGAATGTAGATAGAAATCCCACCCCTACACATTTACCGAGGTGAGAGTTCTTTTACTTCCCACTCTACATAGACATGGTATGAGAAGGATTGGCCTTTGATATAGCAGTAAATCTACCACTGCTGGATATAGACATAGTATGAGAAGGACTAGACTATGATATAGTAGTAAATCTACCACAGCTGGGGATGAAGGAGAAAATTAGCTGCAGTGGGACTCCGAACCCACAATCACTGAACTAAATCCCTCAACTCTGTGAGGATAGAAAAATCTGCAAGACCAAGAGGTCACTGCAGGCTTACTGAGGGGTGCGGAGACTGGACCCTGAGTGACAGGGTAACTGGGCCCTCACTGACATACCTGTGAGGATAAGAAAATGTGCTTTGTTTGACAGGACTGTGCGAGGAGAGATGGCCTCACAGGACCTTGAACCCCTGTGTGTCGCATGTGTAGTCATACCTCTCAGGCACATCTAATCTGTGTGGTCCGTCCCCCGAGCTAGAATGCGGCAACCCCATTTGACAGATCCTGAGTTTCAAACAACTTTTCCCTGGTTCGAGTTAGTTTCCCCTACGCTGAGCAGCAAAACCCAACTCGTTCAGAACTTGTTCTGAACGAATTCATTGGAGACACCTCAATAAGTATGTGGGTATTGCCGTCATACAATGTTTTTACATATTACGTTTTGCAATAGAGGTATTCTGGTGACGATTGCTTTGGCCACCAAAATTATGTTTCTGTCATTCCCAGCATATTTGGTTATATTCTATATCTATAGGGGTCAACGGTACAAGCGAAGGATCAATCTCCGATTCTTTGTCTGCTCTGAGAGATGATGCTATATTTAGAACAACCAATGAGGGAATGTCTGACTCCGCGGCCGTGGCCGGTCAGTGAGAAGGCATCAATTCGAAAAGGTCTTATAAAGAACAATGACAGTGACAATTCAGTGACGGGTCATTTTGACGTGAATTTTGTACTGAAAGACATTTAAAAAATACAACATAATGTTATGTAGACTGTATACTAAAGATTCTTTTAATGAACCTGTTGGGATTGAAGTGAAGTAAAAAGACAAAAAAAGACAAACAAAAAAAGACATAACCGCCTGCACCATATTTCTGATGGTTTCATACTACAACGAATTAGCTCAGGGGTCCTTTCTCTCTTTTATCTCCCTGGGAATCCTGTCACCTAAAAGTATAGACAGAATTATATACCGCACATGTTGATAAAACGAGAACGGGCGGTCTGGACCTCTCCAAATTAACCAGAGATAGACATCGCTATTGCATCCATTAAATCCTTTTAATCAATTTTATTTGCAATTTATCCCCTTTAGTCGGCGTCCCTTCCCGCACTGGCCCGATGCCAGGAGAATATAAATCTCACCCTATGCCCTCCTACGCTCCCCTCTCCCGCCTACCGCCTACCCCCCCCCCCCCCCCCCCCACTCGACCCACGCCATCACCCTCACACCCGCACGCCCTCCCTCTCCCTCGGCGGTCGGGGGATCCCGGCGGGGGGCCCGCAAGGGCCGACAAGCGCAGACACTGCCTCTGATCATTCTTCAGAAGCGACCTTTTGACCTGGGGAGAAAAGAGAGCAAATCAGCAAGGTCGTCGCTCCACAGAGAACTCGGTTAGCTGGCCGCGTGGTGGGGTTTGGGGGCTGAGGCTACCTAATCACTGACTGGGTGACCACTACTGTTTGCAGGCTGCTGCAGACAGCTATATTACCGATCGACTTGCTTTGTGGCGGAGTGCTCAGGCCAACCATCGAGGTCAAGGTCAGGCCAAGGTCAGTCCTTGGGTGACGGTAAAACACTGACCACTTCCTTCTTCCGGTGCCACTGGTGCCTCATGTGTTACTATACTAGTGTATGCAACACAACTGTTGGATACCACTGTCTGCGGGTGACTATAGTTCCTGTTTGGAGCAGAGTTCAATTATTGGGTGAATTCCGAATCAATTTTGACATTTGACACAAATGTTGGCCCCCTCATGGGAATACTGAAATAAAGTCCCCCCCCCCCCCCCGGAAAACCCCACAGAAGTCCCCCCCCCCCCCCCCTAAAAACTGTGCCCCCCCCCCCCCCCGGATATAATTATTGAACGCTCCCTTACCAGTTCAATGCAGTAACGACAGAGCTAATCTCCACCAAGGCCAGTTGAAGTGTGAATTTGGAATATCTGAGAATATCAATTACCTTGGGGATTTCTCATAACTAATTCCAGGAAATGGCGAGTTTGAGAGGAGCAAAGAGCTGCAGGTGGGAGTTGGTTCTGCGATGGTTTGAATTGACCTGCAGATCACTGCAGGCATGCTGAAAGGTATGGCGAGAGAGAAAAAGAGAGAGGGAGAGGGGGGGGGGGGGGGTCCGGTACGAACATGTGCTCGGGAACATGGCCAGTGTAGGGTACACTCACATTACCTCGACCCCGCCTTGGCATCCATCTCTAACTCTCTTAGCTTATCGGTAACTGCTCTACAAACATCCCTCCTGGAGTAGAGTGCCGTCAGTATGTACACCACTCACATTCCTCCGTAAGAATTACGGGATAGCTTGGTCAGTAGCGCATTGGCCTATAGATCGTGGGGTCTAGGTTTTTTGTTCAGCCATAGTGCTATTTGTTTTTTGTCTGTCATCCTCATCTTACAAAATCCATCACCCTGTGAAACGAACCTGGCTGATGCTAGAGTATATAACATCATCAACCAAACAAACAGCAACATGGTTTCTACATGCCACTGTATATCCTTCTCACCCTCTTAACGACAACTAAGGAAAAGAACGGTCGAAAAAGGGATGCACTACAGTCGCAGACAGGTTCAAATATATAAAGCAGATTACAGCATGCTTATGGCTGCAAATACTTTTCTTGAAAAAAGCACTGCTTGAAGCAATCACTGATAAAAGATGCACTACCCTCGATAATGCTGGTTCTTCTACTGTTACTCTGTGGCAGTAACACTCTGCATGCTAACTGTGGCAAATCCGCTGTCTAAATATAAAGAAGAAAGAGAATGAAATTCACTTGTTTAATACTTAGATCAAGGCTCGTTTACTTAGATCATTGTTTATTTCGTAGCATGTAGACGGGTGTATTCTTTATAGAATCACCCCGTACATAAAAGATACTGTGGCATGTTGTATATTATATCCATTGACGTAGTCAATTGATCTTAAGAGCTGTATTATGGAAGCGCAGCCCACCCACATCTTGAGCATTCGTTGCATATAAGTGTGTTGAACGTGGCAAATCGTCACAAAATGGCGACCATGAGTAGGAATTCAGAGTGGGCACCCCGTTTTATCCTCCCTGTTGTGGTGGTGTGTAGCAGTAATTCGTTTTCTGTGTTCCTATTGGTTCTAGACATTTCCTCCCCTTGCATATTCATGCAAGGGGAGGTCTTACCCGTGGTATTGAGAAGTCACAGTACTAGAGCTGAGTTATAGCTTTAGTACTAGGTGTCTCTGTGTGTCTCTTCTCTTTGGACACCAGGGAGTGTTCTACTCTATTATTCATCGTATACAAAAACCACATTGAAAATATATGGGGACTCATAGGGACTTATAGACTTTTGTGGTTTGGTTTAATTTAACGTCCAGTCAACCATTACAGGTCCTTACCAGACTTTCTCAAGGTTCTTTTACACCACGATCGAATCTATGTGATGAATTCAGGTAGAAATCTTACCCCTACATATTTACCGGGGTGCGAGTTCTTTTACTTCCCACACCACATAGACATGGTATGAGAAGGATTGGCCTTTGATATAGCAGTAAATCTAACGCTGCTGGGGGTGGGACTCGAATCCACCAAGTCCTACAATCTTGGGGTTACAAGTCCAGTGCCCTAACGACTGAGCTAACTCCTCACCCCCGGCCTAATAGACGAATATGAGTGCTTGGGTTTTGTTGGGGGTATTTTAGTGTCTTGTATCGCTTGTTCCATGTAGAATGTATCATCATGCTGTAATGGATGAGTTAATATGTAGGCAAATTACAAAAAAAAAACAAAAAAAAAAATTCTGGGTTTTTTCCATTTAAGGTTTCGTCAGTGGTAAACAGGTGCACTAATAAACATATTCTTTGACACCGGGCTTTACCATACAATATTCGAGCTGATGCATTGTGGGTAACCTAGGCACCAGGTGCTATCTACAGACACGGCAGGAGTGAGGAATTCCGACGCGTAAAACACTAAAGATATTCTAATGACATCTCCCGCACCTTATTACCTTTTTCATGCCAGCCAGATCCGGTCCCTTTCATACTCTGTGATTGCGTTCATTACTATTCCTATTGCCTCCGACAAAACCGGTCCGCGTTGTGTTGACTACTGCTTTTGCACCCGGCTCTGCCGGAGGAAATAAACCTGATGCTTTCTGTGATCTGTCCTGTATAACATCCTCTAGCCCAACTTTCTATCCCCTGTCCGAACCCCCTCCACACACCAGCCCTGCCCTACCCTCCTCTTCTGCCCTTATGTTTGTTTGTTTGGGTAGTTTAACGTCCAATTTGTTCAATTAGACTTACGTTGGTTTACAGTAGATGATGAGCCTCCACTTAGTTTCTTCACCTCCTTCCACACTTTTCGCATTGGAGTTGTAGTTGAGAGGAAATTGACTTTTGTCTTTCTCTATTGTATGTTTGCATAGTATTTGCACAAGTTTGAAGGAACTTGTGCATTTTGTCATCTGTGATGTCATTATTGAATCGGCTGTTCGGCACATGTCTGGCCTGAATTTCCCTACTGTACCCTGCCATATCATACCATCCATCCCATGCATAACATATTGTGGAAATGAGACAATAGGACCAATATCAAAACTATCGCATAGACTTAGCAGTAAAAATACACCACATCTGAACAACAAAAAGTGGTTCTTGCAGTGCCTACATGGGGTCGATATAAACACTCGAAGAGTCCCCTGTCTATGTTCCAGCACCCTGTGGCCTAAATAAAATGTCAGATTTGTGGACGACACAGCAGGTTGCTGTACAATATTCGAGGATTATTCTGCAATGACATGCCGTACGCAGAAGGCAGTTCTGTTTTGAATGCGACTAGGACACGGAACGAATAAACACCAAAACCTCATTCCTAATTCTGATAAGGAAACATTAATGTTGATATTTCAATAAAGATTTGTGTTTAATCACTGCTTAATCTCACACAGCTGCCACATAGGTCTCCCGATCCTGTTTCAATGTCAGTATTGGGTCTATAAGAAGTATGCAGTTTACAGGGATGGCGTAACCCACATTTAATTTACCAATAAGAACCTTGTTTGTTTTAATTTTACACATTCACCATATGAGAGTTCTTTTAGTTCCCACACCATATAGGCATGGTATAAGAATAGGTATTGCTGAAAAAAAACTCCAAAACAAAAGTTTTTATGATTATTTCAGATATCTTACAGGGGAATATCGGCGTTTACATACATTGTAACAAGAACGTTGACCTTTAATTCTTATCATTACATACCTGTGGCCGTATGTCCTACGTATACCGCCCGCTCCTACCTATGTCACAGCGTATTTATTGCCGTACAACACATACGTGGCGTGCAGGAAATGTACGGGGCGTACGAAGTATAGACGGCCGCGAAACCCAACAAATCGTCCGAAAGCATAGGTAACAAATGGCGATTGTAAGATATATCTGATTTTAAGGTTCATCCGATCGTTAATTTTACCACGTATTTATCACGTACAGATACAGTAACCCTGTTTCCGTATACTACTTATATGTGTAACATTTACGTGTTTTTACATCCAACCATTATATTAGATCCATATATCAACTACTGCCTTGAACCTTTCTCTTATATATGCGGTTTATATACGGCGTACGCATCGGAGATATGTTATTCACAATATTCAGCCTAAACCTCGCAAACATAGCACCTTACATGCCATAGGCTTGTACGACCGAGTGCTGGGGTCGTGCTGCCCTGTGAGGGCCCTACGTGAAAGCGGTTTTAGCGAAGCGAGCTACACCGCTCCCAGGGGACCGCCTACCACCACACAGCAGAACAAAAGAGATGCTATCTGGGCCGACATGGAGCCGCCACACGGGAGAAGGAGGGGGACAGAGGAGGGGATAGGGAAAGCTACCTCTATAGAGGGATTCGGTTACGGGCGAACCATAAAGGGCTGAATATGTGTATTTCTGCTGATAATGTTTTAATGCACCAGGTGGCGTCATGATAGTGCCACAATACATTGTGGGTTAAATTGTCGTCATATACACCTGCGCCGTTTGATACGCAGCCTTGATGTCTTCCTTTTTATTATCCACCTAATATGGAGTCTCCATACTAAATCTATGAAGCCTACAGATCGCTACCGAGTAGAATACACCTTTTATTTCCTACTAAGAGAATACGGGAAAATTCCCTATAAACCAACTAATACAAAGTGTCCATAGAAAACACATGGGGAGTGTGTATTACCATACAGGTCCGGGGCATACTGATATGTTGTATGCTCCGGGTGGCAAACACCTAATGAACCTAGATGAACTAATGTCGGTGCGCCACTTGTCAGGAAAAGGTGAGTATTGAATACAATATAGACTGGTTTCAGATAAAAGTGGTTGTATGCTCCTCGGAGTACAATATCCTCACATGCGCTCGGATGTTACTGTATTTATTCACCTTTAACACTGCCCACTATTCCTATGGCGGTTACCCATGGGTCTCTCCACCAGTGTCCTCAATGATACCATACCTTAGCTGCCTTGATGCACAGCCTGTACTTCTACTTGAAAGGCTGTCGATACAAACATACTGCAGAGCCTTAACTGCATGAGCACCGTCATCATCCCCCGAAGAAAAACAAAACATGTGGCAGGTAAGTCAATGTGGTACCAATGCAATGAATAAGATGTAGGTCAGGCCTGGTCTCGTAGCGCGATCTTACGGGTCGTACTGGAACTCTCCGTGATCCCTCTAGCAGATGCCAAGGAAGGCAGGATAGCCTCCGTACTGTGTTATGTCATTGTCAACCTGTGTTCTCAGCTGACACTGTCAAACTGTCAGACGATCTCGAGCCCATACCCCACAAACACAGTCAAGTTAACCATAGGGATCATTTAATTAGGATTGGGTTTCCAGAAGCGGGAGAGGTCCAAGGAACCAGCCGACAAACACAACCCTTAAAGAAGCCAGGCTCTGATTGGCGAATTAAGACATTGGTATTGAGACCATTGTCCCCGAAGTGGTGTTTCTGTGGTAAGGGGAGAGGAAAGGGAGGGAATGTAGGAGAGGAGACAGTACGGATCAGCTACCATTGGGGTGTCCAAACGCGAAAGTGGAGCTCTCTCTCCCTAGGTTGCATCTCAAGCTACAGGACCAAGGTATGTATATAGCTAGGCCCCTGTCTGCCTTTTCGATGTGGTAAAGCCGGATTATGAGCGCTCTGGTACTGCTCATTTGTGTAAACAGTGTGAGCACTGGAATGTTCCACCTCTATAAGTATATCAAAGCCCAAAAAACATCAACACCGACACGATTTATACGGAACCAATTTCCAGAATGTACTGGTAACAATGAATATCGGTGTACATCAACCCAATTGCGGATAAAGTGCGGCTGCTTCCTCTGCTTGGCCCTTAGTAAGCCTATATGGCATCAACACCAACTCGATTCTAAAAGGTCCGATGGTACTTTGTTTGTGTGTTTGTTTGTTTGCGGTTTAAAGTCCCAGAGGATCCTGAGGGTATATCGGGACCATCAATGATTTAAGTGTTTCACTTTCGTAGACTTATTTCAGTCAATTGTTTTCAAATATTTTATGAACAACCAAAGAGATTTGTCCCGTTCAACAACCTGCTGATATCTCTCTTTGGAATAGTTTCAAACAGTCCGATGGTAGGAATGAATTGATAACAATTGATGTTGATGTACGATACCATCATCCAGCGGCCCGACCATGACCAAAGCGTCCCATCACATGCAGGACCGCAGGCAGAGATGAGCATATCCCATTTATGAGTATGAGGACGAGAGTTGGTGGGGCAAGAAAATCAGGTCCATGAAGTGCGCACATCAAAAGATTTTCTCTGATTGTCACCGATCAGACGATATCGATAGCTAGAATCGTATTGAAGAGAATCGTCGTCATATAGGCTTTACTCCCAGCTTTCTTCTTCAGTGAATTGTTAAAAGAGTTGAATATTGGCTGGATTCTTCAGTCGCTGGCTGGTGTTATTAATAGGATGGCCTTTACCTGCTACTCCTACACACTAGAACAAAGGGATGATTAAAGGAAGCCAAGCATAATTACCGGGAAAGAAGGATACTAACAAAATTTTCCACTTTTTCTCCTTCGCGAAACAGGCTCCTGTTGAGGGACGAAGGTGAGTGTGAATCTGTGCGTGTCTGCGGACTAGTAATGGGCGAGGAATGTGTCTGGGCAATGGGCATATAGGCAGCTGGGATATCTCAACAGTCCAGACATGACCTTATGGTATGACCTAAGATCAATGTATAACCTTGCAGTGTGACCTGAGATCAAAATCTTACGGTGTGACCTTAGGTTAGGTTAGAATTTTGATGGTATGACCTAACCGAGTTACCTTATGTCAATGTGAGGTGAAGATGAACGGTAGGTAGAAATCATTCCAACACCTACACCTGGAGTCTATAAATCAATTAGCCCGTGATGCATGGCCGGAGTTGCGGGTTAATGGCACATTCTGCACACAGAGAGCACACCGTGCAAGCATGTTTAATTGTCGGGGTTTTCACCCTGCTGTGCTCTGCAGGGTCTGCCCTTGCCCCCACGCCTGTCTCTGATGTCACTAGGTGGCCCGCTGTGAGCGGCGTGGCCCAGTGTCCCGGGTGGTGTGGGCAGCGTGCTCGTGCCCAGCCCGACCCAGCATGGCGACTTATTGGACTTATTGGCATGGCGTGGTGTGCCCGACATGGTGCGGCGTTGCACAGTTTCGCGTGGCCTGGCCTGACCTGACACAGCCTAAAAATCACATTGGGGGAGGGTGTCCAGAGTTTTGTGACAGAACACGAGTCAGCTGATTATGGCATCTAGCACCACCCACTGACTATTTGACACTTTTGGGCAGATAATCATCAGGATAACAAACTCAAGTCAATGATTTATTAGATACATCAGATATTTGGTCCCTAAGGATGCCGACATAAAACTAGTTAAGTATATGATATCGACAAAGCTAGAATGCAGTGATAATTATGCCCTAACCTGGAAGAAAAAATGATATTCAAGTAATTATAGATAATTGTTTATGCATAACAGTAGGAGTATGGCTGGCAATGAAGCTCTCTTATGAGAACTTGTTTATAAAATTGTAAAATAAACTCCTAATAATGTAATTGATACCGACACTAGAACTAGACAGGGAAGAAAAATCACTCTTTAAGTAAAGAAGCCCCATACTGAACAATTTGAGACATCACCTTTATATAAAGGCAGATACCCCATGAAATACATTTCATAGTGGAAGCAAGTCATCAAAAAGCATCCAGATCTAAACTTATTCAAAGGTTGAAAACTCATTGAGCCACCTAGCAGATGACTGGGGAATCAGCCTAGATCTTACACTGTTTCCATAGTCAATTACTAGTCAGCATGGGGTTAGGAGTCAAACTATATTAACCCCATTTTAGCCAATCGTATGACTGGAAATGTCCAGTGCGAAGAGTGGATTTGTTGAGATGGGCATATTTCCAACTTCTCAGCTGAAAGTTTAAGTTGAACAGAGCAGGTCTCTACTGAGACTCAACAACCCCAGTCTATGTGGATTTATGGATATATGACGCGCCATGAACGTTTCTGGAATATTTGGATTAGAATTGTTACTTCATTGATAAAGTCTGCCTTTATCTATTTTTGTTAAAAAAAAGTTAAGGATATTGGGCATGTGTGGAAAGGTTCAAAATCCACTGAAATATGGAAGTCTGTAAAGAGAGAAAGGCAATAGTAAGATCAAAAGTTATCCATCTTTGTAATATTGTCTATGAAGACCCACCACCCGTGCCCCGGCGGCCCTCTTGGATCACAGATGCGAAATGGAGATTAGCGTCAACGCCTGTAAGGCTTAAGGTGTGGTATCATCATCCGCAAGTAGTTTACGAAAAGTGGGGTTTTCTTCAGGCCTGTAGGATATCGGCAGCGGGCCACAGAGTTCTCGCCTGTATTGTCGACACAGGACAGGACATCCCGAAGGCTTACATGAATGTTCAGGCACATTATTATATAAAATATATATAATAGACTAACACCATTTTAGACGTTAGAAATGAATAAGTCACACTCTATGGATTATAACTTGTAGTGTAATTTGCATGTACATGTATGTATACGATATGCCATAATGAAGAAGAAAAGGAGACGACAAATTGACTTACAACATGATTCTCGATGGGTTTGTTGCTCAGAAATTAGTGTACTCTGTTGTAGTATTTTCCATGAAGGATTCCAACCCATGTTGTCTAGAGTGGTGAATGCAGTGTTCTGGTCGGGAGAGGTGTGGGCAGCAGATGGCATCCCTTACACGCCTTTGACGCCTGCTACCGACATGTCCCATTTAACGGCAACACAGATCAGAGGTGCTGGTCGTGGTGTGGAGGGAGCCGGGGCTTTCATCGCTTTATCCCTCCTTTCTGCCCACTTCCCTTTACACATAATGCCTTCTCCACCCCACCCGTCTCTCTCACACTTCCCATTTTCTCAGGGTTCTCTCTCTACAGCCCACACTATATGTATTTTTGTTATCCTACCCACTCCTTTGTTATCAAATAGATCAATGTCATTACACCACCCTACTGATGAAAACAAACAAAGGCATATGCTGATAGAAATGTCAACAACAATGAAATAATCATCGTATTCTCAATCAAGAATTTGAAAAGAAGTATCCTTAGTTCTATTAAATGAATTCAGATATAGATGCCACTCCTGTATTTACTATGGGATTTTACTTCCCACATAACATGGCATGAATAATCTAGACCCAATGAAACCTATATACGGCGTCTTTATCAGATCAGGAGGATTACGCCGCCAGTTTTTACAACTGACAAATGTCGGCTGCTCACTATAAATGTCGTCTGCTCACCATCTACCGCGATCTCCACCACGTGACTTTAATCCCTGCCCCTCGTTCACTCCGGTTGTGTTCCGGGCAAGTGCCCCGTCACCGGGCCATGTATTAGGGCGGCATATCATTGTGGACTAAAACTACACCTGGCACTTGGCAAGTGTAATACCCCACAAAGTCACCGCCTGCCACGAACCAGCGTGATTAACTCCGTCCAGGTACTGATCCCCGGAAGTGAATATAAAGGCCGTGCTACGACCCCGACGTAGATTTCATTGGCCAACAAAAATACCCAAGATTTTTATTTTCTTCCTATAAGGACAGGGTTAATGGTGTGGCCCCCCAAAGAGTCAACACATTTTGTTGGTGATCCCGATTGTCAACAACAATAAAACATTGGTTCTGAAATTTGTTTTTCTGGATCGTTAGTTTCTATTGAACCATATTTTCTCAAAATGTCCATAAAATAGGTAAGTTGTAACAAAAAAAAGTCGGCCCATCGACTCCCGCCTACGGTAAGGTATGGCACCAAGTGGTATAGCGCAGCATCGATTCACGACGCTGCTGGAAAGAGAGGATCTGAAGACTTACACAAAGATGCGCCACCGACTGACAAAACGTCGTACCAGACTCCAATAAAACCGACCCGAACGAGACAAGTGGCGCCACCACCGGCATATTCAGGCATGATAATGAGGCGTAGCAGTGCCCCCACCGGCCAAAGCCCGCATAGCGGGCTGAGTGGGGTGCTCATGCCAGCACCACCACTAGGAGGCAAATCAAATTGTCAATTTAAATCAAATCCAAGCCCCATGTGCTCGCAAGCGATTAAACGAATGTTAAGGGACTTGAGGCCAATGCCTGAGTGCGATAGATGGAGAGGTTCTGGTAGGGGTGGGGTGTTAAGCACTCTCCACACAGAGGTACTGAGCCCCTGCGACAACCTACCTCTTTTGACTAAAAGACTTTTCATAATATCCTAATTTCCGGGTACTTTGTAGTCTATTTGTAAAAGAGAGAGATATATCATATAGTAAACATCATATCTCTGTTGGTTTTGGTACCAAATCTGGTATAGTCTCTGGGACTAATTTATTATGTGGAAAACACCTCATATGTAGCAGGGTTTTGCTTTGTAAACAAAACACATTCGCTCAATCAAAGCGCAGCTACATCAACATTGGGAGAATACTATATCAGCTTGGAGGAGACAGTCGGAGTATCGATAAAGCTCATTTGACGCTAATATTTTTCAACATATTACACGACGGCACATTAGTGGTTTGGCTTTAAATCCGCTTGGCAGTTCCACTGTTTTGTAGCCCGAATATAGCTTCATCTCCTTTTCCGGTATATCACGTGTCTGGGTTGGAGCAGAGATAAGTGCAATTTAGTCCAAGTTGCATGCAATATCGGCTGGGAGATGGTGTGTTAAGGCGACGTGTAAGTGGGTGGGGGTTGGGTGCAGTGGCTTTAAGACTTCACTTAACTAAAGAGGACACAGGCTTTGGGATGTCTTCCTCGATCCAAGAGCAAAGCTTCATATCAATCTGAGATGAATGCTTATAATGGGACGTTTCTTTTGGTTGGGGGGAAATTTCCTAAAGGTTCAGGAAGTGTACCAGTATAGTCAAATTCTCGCAATCAGTTTCGACAAAACGGACCGGTGGCCGCATTAATTAGCGACATTTAAACTAGAGAATATGCAAAATAGAGTCTTAAACTGTGATACGTATCTAACAGATTGACTAAATGAGTTGCAAATGAAAGCCGATGTTAGCTTCGTACAGTAGACATTCCAAAGATATTGACAAAACAAAAAGCATCCATGGTGGTGTACTTAATTCAAAGACATAACGATCAGCTATTGAAATCTGTTCTTGAGACTAGTTATGGGACTTGAGGGATAGCTGAAGGTACCACTATTTGTCACTTTTTTTCACCATTAAGACGAGCGAGAATCCTAATAATAAAGCATGAATTATGGAAGGGGTGCAATTCTTTTGTGAATAGTTATTCTAGAGAACGACATATCAATATACGGCGAACCAATCATTGAGTTATAGACGTTTCCTCTTCCCCAATATGCTTGTCAAATAATGTCTGTAATGTTCTGCGGTTGATGACCATAGGAAAGAGCTTTTTTCTATTCTATTCTAACTCTCTTGCTTCTTCTTAGCTATATTGATAATAGATACAATTATATCAAAGTAAAACATCAATATGACGGAGATTCCTCTTGGCCAATGACTATACAGAGATTGTTGATGGGAAGAACCCTTGAACTTTGACACTTGCCACGCCCTGCTGTTCTCCATCCTATTGGCACTGCCTGACAACTCCAAGACAAAGCGGAAAAAGTGACCCAAAGGCTATCGTACAAATTACCGATTTGAAGGCATCGCCTACGGTATTGAAGACACTATGTGCAAACTGGTTCTGTGACTTATTTTAATGCCCGAGGGCTAATTATATAATATTTTGTCAAAATTGTCCTCACCAAAAAGACAAAATAGGCCTAAATATGTCACGTCACGAAATGTGGAAGACAAGAACTCCAAAGGCAAGGTAGACCTTTCTTAAAACCTATGCCTAAGTCTAATGGCATGCATATATTACACCACGTTTACTACTTTGAGCATTATTACCGAAATATGATAAAATAATATTCTCTTCCAGGATTTCTTTCATCAGTAGAGACTTTATTCTTCTACTTTGGACAGTATC
Source organism: Alentia gelatinosa (assembly GCA_950022655.1). Taxonomy (NCBI): domain Eukaryota; kingdom Metazoa; phylum Annelida; class Polychaeta; order Phyllodocida; family Polynoidae; genus Alentia; species Alentia gelatinosa. The sequence continues at coordinate 84,663,981 of OX465579.1, forward strand.
GTGATGTCTTGGCACTGTCTTCGTGGGATGGTTCGTGGTATTGCGGTATAGCTACTGCAATGCCTCCTACAGGAGGATAATGTACGTCTTCTCTCCGAACAAAACTGGGCCCCTGATTGGTGGAATCAGTACCACAATGCGTCACAAACAGCCTGTTCTGAGCGTGGTGGTGCAGTACGGTATTAAGATTGACAGGTCCTGCCGAGTACACAGTATTGCAAATTAGGTAACCCAAAGACTCCGGACCTCAAAAACACAGTATTGTGCGGAAACACATTTCATGGCGGCTTAACTATAGACAGCCTACCCTGCTTCACAGGCCATCCGCTGGAGGATCACGGTGAGTTCAAGTGTGACCCGTGAATTAGCGCCACCATTGGGCTGATCTCCGTGATGGTCAATATCTAAAGACATAAAATACACCTCGTTGCTCTTATAAAATAGGTTTTACGTGCTGCTGGTGATGATCGAGAAAGGTGGCTGCAATAAGAATCGAACCAAACAACTAATGGCTTACTAGTCCAATGGTTTAACCACTCAGCTAACACCCCACTACTGATTCTTAAGTAGCAATCCACTGGTACGCCATGAGCTTTCCTTATAGTGTGAAGGAGGTAGTGTGCGTAAGGTAAGAAGAGGGGGCCGTCTTATTGTCAATGACTTTAGGTTGGTAGAGGTCAGGGCTCAGGGGGACCTGTCAGTAAAGGTCAAACACAGTGAGGCAGTGACAGGATACGTCCCAGGTCACTGCTGGCCAACTAGAGGGCGCGCGGAGGTGTCCTCTGTGCCCCTACGTTAATACCCGCCACAAGCAAGACGCCTGGAGAGTGAGGCATGTCACTAGATATGTGCTTAGAGAATGATGCAAGGAGATGCACCCACCGCGTCCGGTTCCCATGCTCCCTTTATGGATGTATTTCTTTTGGTCGATCAATATATGTATGCATACGTACATATAATATATACATTTGGGTATTAACTGAGAGGACCTAAAGTGCCCCCTCCCCATACACAGCTTCAACAGAGGGGTATTTAGAATTAATTTCCCCATTTGCTATATTAACTTATCTACTGGTATATTCTCTAAAACGGTACGTGTTCTTTATAAAGGCCCGGCCCCACTGGTGTGATGCGATCATTGCACGTGTTTTATGGCCCCATAAATGCCCTCTCGACCACTTTGATTACCCCAACTGCGACAGATTTATAAACTTCGACCTGGTCAGATTGGCATAAGTATTCTAATGAAATTAAGGGAGTCCCAGATATGCAGATATGAAACGAAATTGAAAGGTCAGAATACAAATATATCCTATGTAGTCCAGAGCTGTCCACAAAAACATCGCTTGTTGCATTTATTATCCATCTTTTCGAATAAATTCAACAAGGTGACTGCCATATCAAAGGGTATAACAATATGGACTATTTCTTTGCTCTGTAGCACAAAGGGCCCATTTTCTCAGTACATCATGGCTTAGAGGCCGTATACCACAGATGTGAATTTGTATACCACAGTTGTTGTATCTGACAGGTTTTATATAATTGGTCATGGTTTACATTTTCAATGGGATCTTTGTAAACGATGGGTAATAAAATATCTGATGCATAGCAAATTCGCCATACTAATCCATCGCACATCACAAACACTTCAAGATGTGCGATGCGTCGATCTGTCGCATTGCACACAATTGCCCAGCACCACAGGAGCGATTGTGTGGTGCCACTGACGCCGCCGTCTTTATGACCTTCATCCGCCGTGTAAGAGTTTTTATGGACTTGGGAAGAATCGACCGCACAAGTGGTGCCAGGCCTTTACGAACTCCACAGTTTTGCATGCTCAGCTGGCGATATATACGAATAACACATCCAGACATTTCCGTGTGAGATTTTAACACCACTGCAACGACTGGAGACATTTTCTCTCGTTTCTGTTCCTTTACCTGATAAGGATAAGAGATAATAGGGTCTTTGATGTATCCTTCAAAACCTGCAAGCACCAGTGAAACTCCAAATGAATTAAATGAATAAAGGGGGGTGTTTTGGGGCGATAATAAGAGTATTTTGAGGGTGACTAAAGTAAGAATGGAGCACTTGCCGTTCTAAAATGGAGCTAAAGGAGAGGTGGAAATAATCACATCTTGCCCACACCTCATTTACTCCTTGAGGAATTGAGCGGACTATCTACCAGCCAGTATGCATCAATTCTGGCTTTTGTCAGCGACCAACGACAACGAATGCGGAGTCGATTCGTAATTCTAGCAGCGCACGAGCGGCTTGGGGTCAGATCGGAGTCGGGGAAGTGGTCGGGACAGCTCCGGTCGGCAGAAGGGGGACTTAGTGGGATGCAGGGAAAACACATGACAATCGTATTAACTAATGACTAGCGACTTCGTCGATTCCGAAAACATAGAAAAATGATAAACAGGCTACTGGTAGCGAGGTTCGAACTCCCGACCTTCGCAATCGGAGCCGAAGACTGCCGACTGCTCCACAAAGATAGATGCTTTCTTGAGGTCAAATACTTAGGCTATGGGTGGGGTGGGTGGGGGAATCAGCGGAGTTTTTGAACTGCAAGTCCTTACAGCTCCTATTATTTCGATGACACAGGTATTTTGCCAGCAATCAGCGCAATTATTCTCGTAGCTGATCCCGGGGCAAGGTAATTGGAAAACTATAGTTCTAAATTATGATTTCAGTACAGATAGAAACAAATCCTAAGGATAGAAGTACATCTGTGTAGACAAACACAAAAAAGAGTAGCAGGATTCAGTTAAGAACTGTACGAGATTCTCACTCTCGTGGCTCTTCAATCTCCATGCCTAGGTCTGGTTCACTTTGTCTCTGTGTACGGCAGCAACTCCATGCGGATATCACAAAATTCTACCGTTTTAGATATAGTAGGTAAACATGACATGTGTATATGACATGCACATGTGTTGTATATATACGCTATGTGAACAGGACATGTATACACTTCATGCATAGATGCCATATGTTTATACCATGACTCCATAACATGTGCACATGTAGGAATATTTGGGGGTTAAGACAACTTGACCTGGTGCACCCCTTTCGCAACTTCTCACTGACCCTGTGCCATTTTCCGTAATGTAATGGTCAGCTTTCATATATCTAAACAGTCAGAAAAACACCATACCTAGTGTTTAAAGTGTACAATACCGTGAGGTGCTAGTACACAATTTGCCACGATAGGTATTTTTTTTTCAATCGCAGGCTCTAAGGAATAGATAGTAAGACATCCCACTGCTTAGATACGGGCGAGAACAAGTAAGAAAAATGCTGAGAAATAGCGAGATGTTCCGAGAGAAGCCTGGGAGCTGACTCTTATGATAGGTCTCGAAAATCTCACCAATACAATTCGGACTCAGTCTTGACATCGTATTTTTCTATAGAGATTTAGATGTTTATGTATGGGTTAACGAGGCTTATCTTGTAGTGTGTCTGTATCCACCGCCAAGAGATTTAGATGTTTGTTTGGAAAGGTATTCTCACTGCAAATTGTTGCGGACTTTATCAATCCCTATGCTCAGCAATAGGAAAGGCGATGGCTTGATCCCGTATCGATATTCACACTTCAGTGTCTCGAGTCCCTAGATTTAGGTTGTGTCCGGTGCTGTTTGTTGAGTGACCGTGTTGGTGAACGGTGCAGTGTCAGTATTGGAGAGGAGGAAAGGATGGTGAGAGGGGACAGATCAATATAGCCCAATACCAGGAGGACAATTACAGGCTCGATCTACTCCAGTGGGCGCCCGGCCAACCCAACGTCCCGGTCCCCAACGACTCACTGGGCGCAGCCATGCTTGGCCTTCCACATGGTGTCAAGCCCCACACACTTCATGCTACATTCCCACATGCATCGCCCACACTGTGCCACCCAGGCGTGACCTGCCTGATGTGCCCTGCCTACCACCCATCCCTTCTTGACCAAACCTGTTCTTGACTGACTGGCACCCAACCCCACGTTGACCAAGCTTGCTATTCACTGACTGGCACCCAACTCCACGCTGAACAAGCCTACACTCTCCTAAATGGAGTCACCTATTGTTGACCGAGCCTGATCTACCTTGAATGGCATCCATTGCCATGCTGGCTAAGCTGGCAGTCTCCTCACCTGCTCTACATGCCACATTCGTATTTAGCCCATCATACTCTTACAGAACAGCCTCTACATGGCCTTAGCACAAAGAAGTTGAACCAATCATTTAGGGTCTGTCTGGAGCGTTCACCTCCTGGCACCCAATTAACACTATGGCGCCACCATTTCATGTTGTTTGTATTCCTCTTTGACAATTTCCTTGTTCTAGCTCCAAGTAATAAAGTTCATTTTAGCAATACGTTCATAATTGATGCTTAGCTGAACTGCTACTCGTCACTTTACCTGTAAAGCTCGTAATGCGGCCTCATATACTGTTCATTTAGCTCGGGCGTAAACCACACTGAATATAACTTTTAGACACATCCTCTAATTATAAAGAACACCTTATGGACCAAGCCTGTGATTTATCGACGAATACATATTGGTTCATTAATATGTACTCACGGATCATTCATCATTTGGCAAGGTACTTGTCTTGTGACCAAGCTCGAGACGACAGGGGTTTAATCACTCCTGCGTGGAACCAGCTCACCTACTTCCGGGGAGATCAAGGTCAAGGTGTGCACCAGCCCAGTATAGGGGCTACTGCGCATGTGCGTACATCCCTACCCCAACGAGGTGGAGGTACTTTCCTCATACTATCAGCTCAGTAGAGGTAGTCGGTACGTACACTTGTATCGATGGTCGGAACGAATCACTAACAATTGTTGACGATGTTTAATACCCTCGCACAACAACCCTACCGTGATCAAAGGGTGCTGCCTAGAAGGTGGAGATATGGACGAATACTTTTAAGCCTATAAGAAATCGACATTATACCTATAAGACAACGCCATGTAGACTGTTCTGATTGTGCGTACACCGAAATCTTATGGTTGGGGATAGTAAACCCCGACGCGTCGGGAAAAGCAATAAAATCAGATGGGTGAAGTGCGTACATCGACCCGAGTGACGCCAATTCTCACCAAACCGACGGATCCGTTGGGCAGAGGTAGAATCAGGCATAGTCGACATTTCGATGTCCTATAGGCTTCACGGAACCCCAGCTTTACTTATCATGGTCTGAGTCCCTTTAGAACGTTCAACATGGATGGTGCCAGAAATACAGTCAAGGGGGAAAGAGATAGATGAAGACCGGGACTGTATACTGCACTCACAAACAAACGGTTCTTATTTCACCTCTTTTCAAACCTAACCTCTCAGCCACTTTCTTTAGTCTATTTTTTGGGGTGGGAGGTTGAAAGACCCGGGTCAAGTTAGCCTTGCCCCCCCCCCCTATATACCCCCCCCCCCCCGACCACACTGCCTTTCTTCCTGCCCATCCCCGAAGGCAAAGCATGGAAATCAATTTCGATGACAAAGTTGTTTTTTTCCTTCTTAACGACCTCGGGCACACAACATTCGTTACCATTCGGTTATCGGGCGGTTGAGAAGTTGATGGGGTAGGGATGAGGCTAGGGGGTGGGCCGCGGCTTGGACCCTGCCACCTTTTATACTGTTTTTTTATTGCTGTATTCATCACGTACTGATAGAATCCCAATCCACGCCGCAGCTGGGTGGCGGGAAATGAGTTCAGGGGAATGAGATAACACTCAGAGCCCCGCACTATATTGGATCCCCCCCACCATCTTCATACCCATCCTCCACCAAGGACTGGCCGGGTAGCGTCCTATAAGAGCATGAGGGTTTTACCTGTCAAGTACCCAACCCATTCCATATACAGTAACTCTACAAGAGAGTCATGTGACATGTCACAGTACAGGTGTTTAGTTAGGCTGTATCTGATTGCAGGTTGACAGGTCTCTTGCCATGTCTCTTCTGAGAAGAAAGAACGACTTGGGATCTCACTTAGTGCAATCATCAGTACTCCCTCGGTGGTTGGGCCTGGACTATTACCTTAGGTTAATTATGTGCGGCTCACTCGGGTTCTTAGCTAGTGTATAAGTTAGGGAGCAACTTAGTTAGGGATCAATCTTCAGTTCTCCCTAAAGATTAGAATACTATTGTGTTTTGATATAACCCGATTTTATTTAATCCTTTCTTTCTGTGTGAATAGGGTGATCGGCCTAACCGGTTTACTAGTCACCAACTGACCTACCGGTCTGGTTGAAAAGATCAGTAAGGTAGCACTTAGCCAACAGATACTATCATTGTGATTTTACTGGTGTAAGTACTACAGTTGCCGAACACTACGGAATTGATGATTGAAAAAGATAAATGATGGCTAGGCTTGCTAATATGTTATTGCGCATGCTGTTTTAGGTGTTCCTGGGTTATGTAAGTGATATCTAAAGTATTAGTGAGGTGATATGCATGTATGACACACCAGCCTGTGGAAAAGGGTCTATTGATATTCACTTGTTCTTGTTGTGTCTTCTCGGCACAAACTAAGACACCCACTTGTTTTTCAGTTTTTCATGCATTGCAACTGGTCTCCAATTGTGTTATGTCTTTTTGTCTCATACTAAGACAATCATGTCCTTGCCAGTCTCAATACATCGCAGCTAGTCTTCATCTGTCTGGTCTTGTGGTGTATCCTCGTCTTTCATATCTCATACTAAGAAATCCAAGTCCTTGTCAGTCCCCAGGGTTCGCCAGTCTTCAAAACGTGATTCATAATTTGATGAAACTGCTGTCTCTTCATGTCACCAGTCTCGTCAACACCACCCACAGCTGACACGTCAGGCATACCCTACTTTCACTACACTACTGACACCTCCTTCTACAAAGGCTTAGATCCTCTACAAACAAGTTACCTTGTAAATCTAATACCAGGGGGTGTCTACATTAACTTGTAACCTGTCTTTCAACATATTAACTGCTTTTGATACAAACGGAGTCATATATTGTAGCGGACCCTCCTCGCCAACTAAAACGCCTTGAGGCATTATTCAGGATATCATTAGTTTTACCCCAAGAAATAATGGATCAATGAATATGAAAATTTCACGGGATAGAGGTAAAACATATTCAATCTTGTAAGGCAAAACAAATAATATCAGGGATGGCGTATCATATCACTTGATAAAATTGGGTTTCTACGGGTATACACTGGCATAGTTCCTACTGACTCGGCTGTGCGACAGAACACCACCTGTATAAGGTTAAACAAGACACCTACCTGATTGACCATTCTACTCTAAACCTACCTGAATCCACCAGAACACACTAACTTTTTCTTCATCGCACAGGAATGTCAGATTGAGAGAAGAAAGGAAAGTGGAAGTACTAAATTCCGTATGGAATTTGCTGCCTCAGAGGCGAAGAAGTAGAAAACATATCGGTGTTGGCCATGGCGTGTGGCTGTCTTTAGGGAGGTTTAAACCACTGCTTTATTGTTTTGAATGAGGCTCAATCTATATTATTTTTGGTTTATTTGAGGAAATCGTATTTCATATATTGAATATCACTACGTGGTTTCTACGGGAACGTGGAAAGCTGTCATCTCTGTGGACGAGTCTGTGTGGGAGACAATATTGGATCTGAGGTACCTCATTACTACCGCACAAAAAGGGAGTGCGTCAGAGGGCTACGGAGCCTACCTGAGAGACGTGGCGGGGGACCAGGTGCGTGTGCTGGGGATTATGGGGAGTTAAGGGGACATTGCGCTGTGGTGTGCTGCACAGATGAGGTATGACGTACGCATTATGACTGGGTGTGGACGAGGCATGGCGGCACATGGCTGATGGGGAGTGGCATCACCTAAGCACTGTTCACTTAGAATAGTTACTCAACAGCGGAAACCAACAACCCATTAAGGATAAGTAATGCATAAAGACAGCCATGCTATGGACGGATAAGTTAAGGCTGTCCTAGGGACGGTTATTTCCAATATTTGCGGTACAAGATATCAAACAAAATATGCCCACTAACTCAGTGATGGGCTGGACCCGTTCTTTTTGAATGATAGGTTATCGAGGCCCAGGCCCCACTGGTGCGATGCGATACTCGCACCAGTTCTATGGGGTCATCAACGGTATTTATGATTCTAATTGCGATGGATCCATCGAACTCAATCGCAACAAAATTCTTGCGTCAGCCCCAATAATGCACAAGAAACGTTACAACACTTGTTGCGCCACCTATGTGAATACGCTATCTGTTCAGAGTGCATTTGGGATATTAGTTTGATCTGTGTTCAGTTAACACCTATTAACTTCTGAGAGCCATACATTCCAGGTACTGTACGTGACGTAGAAAATAGTGGTATTATATATATACATACATTCATCAACCAGAGTAATCAAAACAGTAATAACATCAAATTAACTATGATTGGAAATTGGATATTAGGCAGACGGAGCAAAAGGCATCATTCTGACTCTTGATGTTTTACCAGCAATTGCGCGTTCTAACCAATCCTCCCACTGTATAACCACATCATCAACGCCCGCCCCTAATATCGGCCAACAAACCAGTCACCAGCGCACGTCATCCGGTTTCCGCTGGTACCAGTCTCTACGAGTTCCTCTCGCCGGAAACCAGCCTCAAACGACATACGTCACCCATCTATGCGACGTCTGGCGCCAAACTATCGAACCAGCACTTCCGTCATTGGTAGGGCCGCCTGCGATTTATATGAATAAAGCCACCCGCTACACCCCCACCACGGAAACTGGACGAATAGACATTTACTGAATGATGAAGCCAAAGAGAACCAAACGAATTCATCATATTTGCTTGTCACGAGGGGATGAATACTGTAATATGACTGGCTTGATAGCAATGTTGATACTCGGAAAGTGGCACCACTACGGGACAATTTCTACAGAAAGAACTTCAAACCCCTCAAACGTGAATTTATTTTTTCTCTCTATGGCTTGCCATAGAGGTGTTATTGCCACGTCCTATCAATCTGAAAACCTAAAACCTATGAGATATCATATAGGTCAGTGCCAATACATCTGGGGAATGGGCAGGTTGTTGTGTTATAAACTTGTCCAACATTGGTTAACAACTATCAATATCTACTGGATAATCCTATTCAGTATGCACCATGTGGACAGTGTATCTCCTAGAGTATATTTGCAGAAGTTAGCGAAAATTGTAATTCAAGTGAAAGTAACACGAAATTAATCCGGTTTGAAAAAGAATTTTTTATTGCCTTCATTGTTTTGACAAGTCATTTGGGGGATCTCGTCAGAAGTAGGAAGGCGTGATTTGCAAAGTACAACACGATCCCGGCCCTGATATTTATTTGGATCGGTGTCCGGTCTAGGCACATATAGCCGTCCCCTGTAAAGGTGAAGGTCACAGGAAGTAAGGGGACACGGAGCTGACCTCTATTTCATGAATCATTTCAGCAATCCAGGCAGATCTAAGTGGCCCGCCGGGATTCCGCCTTTCCGTAAATAGTCACTGTGTAACACGCCATGCACCAGCCTCCACTTCCGGTCCTGCTACCTATCAATAGGAAGAGATAAAGATCGCCCGTACCCAGTTGGAGGCCGCTGGTCATAGTGTCCATCTGCGGTCGGCGTTTAGTTGCCGTTAACCAGGCAGTGGACGATATTAGATTATTGAGCCGGTCATTGTAGGTAACGTAAGCCGAGAGGGACCGACTACAACTTGGTACTGACCTGCCCCTCAGGATTATGGACATCAACGCATTATAGGATACACAGTGCGACTCAGTATCTAATACACCGAGGAGTTGGTCCGGTTGGTTAAAGTCTGCCTGAGACATATAATACTGGTACGTGGCGCCACCAATACAAGTGAGCTGTTTGCACAAATAACAAAAAGTCTCGAGTCAAAATATGAAAAAAACAACTCAATTCAACTACTACTCCTCTATTTACTTTTTTGTGTGGCCTCGTACACTATTTCTATGGTTCTCCTTCCATAATCGATTGGCTCAAAACACTCATCATCAGCATCATTGCGTTTGATTGTTATTGTAATATGATAGTAAAAGATGTTAAAGATTTCCTTCATGATGTCGGTGGCCCTGATAAACGGTGGTTCGTTTCCACTCACCGACCGATATGCCTAACGACGTGACCTGTGTCAACAATGAGAAAGTCAACCTGGTGTACTTTATCAGTCGACAAGGCCAATTTTTGCCGTCAATTCCAATACTGACCAACATTTTATCAAAGGTTCTAATCTATTTGTTATCGACAAATTTGTAGGGGGCAAAAATTGGCTCATGGAAACCACATTTAAGACGTAAAATGCTTTTCACATGACTTTTTAAAAACATTGTTCTGGTTTTTTTCCCCAACCAAAACAAAACATCTATAGATTTAGAACCCAAAATATTTCAACCGACCATAACCAACCTGCTGGTAGAGGCAGCAATAGAGCTACACTTTAGACATGCCTATTACATTGGGTGATAGACTCATTATTGCCCTTTTGTCAGGGGATGCACTGCCCTCTGAGGTCCGGCTATATATAGCTCTCCGCCATTCTCCATATCAAATATTGCTAGAGAAACAGTTGTCAATTCTATTCTCATTTCCGTTATAGATGGCAGTATAAGGACGTGGCAAATTTCAGTCTATAGCAGCTACAGCTTCAATAAAAACAATTCTTTGGTAATGTCAATTAGGGTCAGAAGAAAAGGTGGAAAAGCGTCTATGGAAGACTACTGTATGTCGTCAATTCTGAATCTAAAAAAATCATGAATCTGAAAAAAGGTCTGTTGAGAGGTTAAAACCATATTTATTACCTTGAATGGGGTTCAATTGATATTACCTTTGTTTTACACAAGGATAAACAATTTTATATACTGAACATGAAAACGTGAATTTCCATGGTAAAATGGAAAGCTGCCACTTCTATCAATATATTTTGCTACAAGAAAATATTCATGAAAACATGACCAACCCCCAAACAAGAAAAGAAAAACACCAGCATATCCAGAGACCAAAAGGAGGTTCAGTGTGACTGTAATCTATTCTATGATCAAACACAGACATTTAATCCTTGTTTATGTGAAGGTCGGCCGAATCATGGGACTACCTCTATGTATGTGTGTTTATTTAGTTGTTCAATGACCCAGTAGATCATGAGGGTATATAGGTGCTACCTTGCGGTTCAGGCTTTTTACATAACACTAAGTTTACCAATTCCTGGGATGAAGAAGACAGTTGGGTGCAGTGAGACTAGAACTCAAAAGTTTGCTATTATTGTTCAGTGCTTAGGCACTGCGCTAACTGTGTGCGTATGAACGGACCCCACCTTTGTGTCTGGAATATTGATCTCCATATACACGAATCACAATCAATCTGATCTGCTTCCCGACACTAGAGAGGCGAGTAGAAGAGGGCCACTTTAAACTGAAATCATGGGAGATCACCGCACCCCTCTCAGGACAGCCGCCCTTTCTCTAAGCATGGGGATCTATTTTCTTTGGGATCTTTTTCATCTCCACATACACCCGGCCCCTCTACCACCACCTCAAAGTGTCTTCACTATCTCCACTGCAGGATGTGATGTCCGAACACTATTATTTCCCGGGGATATAAAAAAATCCCCGTGTTTTAGACCCAAACAGGGTCTCCGAACGTCTCCTCCGCAATTAAAGCAATTCAGAAGAACAAAAAATAATCCATAAGTACGCTGAGCCACATAAAGGAGTGATAGTAGAACATCTTAGAGGGGAAGGAGGGAGAGGGCTAAGAAGAAAATACATTAGCGGCTAAGACTGTCACTGACCCAGTTGAGAGCCGGATAGATGGGTGAAGGTAGGGAAGGGTGGGAATGGTGTGACTAGACAGCCAACCACGCTATCTTTTAAAATGTTTATCTTTCTTCTTTTCTTTTTGGGGAGGGGGGGGGGGGGATGGCGGTTAGAATGTACTGGCAGCTTGAGGAGGCATCAAATATGGCGTCAGACTATCAACCGTAGACACCATTTCACACTCTTAAGACCAGCATTTGGGATCAGTCAGCCTTGTCAACTGGGTTTAGTCCAACACTCAGAATTCGGTCAGGAAATGGGCGGATTACCTAACTGGCATCCCTTGAACTTCTCCCAGGGCAATATATTATTGCCCAACACAAATCTCTGACTGCTGAACACAGTATCTAGTTTCTTAACACAGCATCTGTCTGCTCAACCGCTGAACACAGTATGTGACTGTCCAATACAGTACCTGAATTCTAAATACAGTACCTAAATGTCCTATACATGTGACTACCCAGTAGTCTATAATTGCCTAGACAGTATATGAATGTTCAACTTTGTATTGACGGCCTTCCAGTCTACAACTGCCCAGTATCTCACTGACCACTATTCTTTGACTGCCAACCAGTCTGTAACTGCCCAACACAGTCTATGATTGCCCAATACCCTATGTGACTGCCTAACCTATAACTGCTCACTGGCAATACGAACTGCTCTCCACAGCATGTTACTGCCCACAGTATTTGACTGCCTAATACAGTAACTGAGTTTCTAACAAAAGCTATAATTACCCAACACAAGTATATGATTGCATACCAGCCTATAAGTGCCCACCTCAAGCCTGTAACCGCCCAATAAAATACTTGACTGGCCAGCACAGTTTGACTTCCCAATATTTATGCTTCACAATTCGGTGATTTCTGGTGACGCCCACAATCGCAACTGTCCGATCTAACCTTATTGGCATCCACCTTCGTCGCACTGCCTGCCGGGAAGTGAGCCTCTCCATGGTAAGTGGGTGAGCCTAGATAACAGCACCCTACTGGCGCCTTGCCATATCAAACTAACTGAAAGCCGAGAACGAGACAGCTTATCAGAAGGTCAAGGTCACACGTCACGGTCGTGTGTGGGCTGATGGTTTAGGTCTGGTTGGTGGCTGGGCATAACACCACCTGAACAGAATCATTAACATTCAAATGTTTTTGACTCATATAATGAAGGCCAGTAGTATGTTGTCAGTGAAATTCTAAATTCATATGGAAATCCAAATTGATATTAAAAGTGAAGTCTTCAATGGTCTGAACAAAATATGAAGTGGTAGAAACTAACATCTGAGGTTCTAAAGCCTCACATTTATCAGATTGGTTGCGATCTAAATGTTGTCATTCATTACGAACAGGTGGATGCCCAGCCGACTATCAGATCAGTCAGAATCAGGGATCGGTGTTGATGTCTTATAGGTTTTCTAAGGCTATCATATCTGAACTTTGAGCTTATACACAAGTAATGTATCCATAAACATTGGATAACGATAAGATATTGCAAGTCGCCTCATAAATCTTTTTTTATAGAAGTTTCAAAATGAGGAAAGTTGGCTGGTCGACTCCCGCACATTAGCTGGTTCCTTTGAGCGCAGACTTGTTACATACTTTGCCTCTTAACCACACTTGCCGCGGGGCGGAACATGACAAAGGATAACTTGCTGACGACGTCATAACAATGGCCGCGAGGGGCCCTGCCTACCGGGCTTGCCGTTACTGCCCTGTAATCCTAGGTGACGTCACGGCCCCCAACGATACCTGCCATAGGGTTACACCTATCACACCAAGCACCAGCGGAATGTAGCTTAACTACCCCTGGAGGGACGCAGACGCACCAATATGACTGGAAGGAAGGAGGTGGGTAAGCAAAGGAGTGAACTTGTGAGTGAATGAGTGAGTGGAAGTGAATGGGGAGCGGGTGAGGGAGGGAGGGAGGGAGGGAGGGAGGGAGGGAGGGAGGGAGGGAGGGAGGGAGGGAGGGAGGGAGGGAGGGAGGGAGGGAGGGAGGGAGGGAGGGAGGGAGGGAGGCAGGCAGGCAGGCAGGCAGGCAGGCAGGCAGGCAGGCAGGCAGTGAGGCAGGCAGTGAGGCAGGCAGTGAGGCAGGCAGGGAGGCAGAGAGGCAGAGAGGCAGGGAGGCAGGGAGGCAGGGAGGCAGGGAGGCAGGGACCAGGTAAGGTGAATGAGGTAGCATTGAATATACTGGAGAGGGTAGTCGAGTTCTGTGATAACATGCTAAGTACGGCTCCAAGTCATCTGTTTTTGTCCTCTATTTATACACGCCAAGTCACTCCAAGGTCAATGAACTCTCCTCATGCAACTCCGTTCAAATGAGCAATTCCTTGGCAGACCCAACATGCATATCAGACTGAGACATTCCCTGAGACGGCAAGAATATCAGTGATACCCTGCTCCGGTACGGTATTGGTTTGTTTTGTTTGTTTAACATCCCAGGGAACCCTAAGGGTGTAAAGGGCTTATCTCACTTTTCTCACTGGTTTTTACACCAAAGGGGTGGTGATCAAATCTATGAGATGCATTCAGGCAGAAACCCCGCGTCTGACCACGAGAGACCATTGATCTTCTATCTGTTGCTCAAATCTGCTAACTCGAGTCTCAGAGTAGATGAACGGATGCTAAGAGAAAACTGGGTAAGGGTGTAGCATGAGCATTGTGAAGAGGTTTTTGAGTGGCATTTTAGGTCTCATCGCTATAGGAGATGGATGTGGGAAACCCTAAACTGGTAAAAAATTCAGTTGGTCCAACCTTATCCATTTTTTTTTATTATTAAATGACTAAAGATAGTCAGAATATGTCAAATTCCGCACTAAAAAGCTTGTCGCTTCGAGATCAGACCGGGTTGTTATAATTTCTTCTTACATAGATACATACCTAAGCTGTATGTGCGATGCGAAACTCATATACACTCATGCTTAAGTATATAATAATACGAGGTACTCACAGCCTGTGTCTTTGAGTCGTTGTATGGCGTTGGACATTATCCGCACACATCCCAGGAACCCTGCGCCTTGCTTCTTGTGGACCTTCTTGTTGTTCCAAATGCTGATTGTGATGGAGTCCTTGTGTGCGATATATCTGAGGTAAAATAAGACTTGGAAATAAGTACAAAGACCAAGCTAATGGATATAGACACACAAATACACGTTAGCATAGTAGAAACTAGAAATACATTTCAGTAGGTAGGACCCGAATACAATGATTGCAGAATAAGTACATGGTAGACCTCTATACCAGAAAAAAAGATACAGAAAGACACACAGGTATATGTTAGCCATGTCGAAAAACAGAGAAATACATCACAGTTTATAGGAAACAAGACCCGGAATACAGATAAATAGATACAAAAAGACAAGGACAAGGAGTCTTGCAATAAGAAATACACCAAAAACACAGACGGAAAAAAAACGAAGTACAGGGGTTGGCCACATAGGAAAGGGGGTGGGGAGGGAGCGTGCGACATGCTAGGGCCTCCTTCTTATACTTCTCCTCCCCTGAGCGCCCGGCCGATCACCGCATCGCATGGCGCAGGGTGTGCAGCTACGAGCAGCACAGAGCAACTCTGACCAGCTCCAAACAGCTTTGAGCAGCATGGAGTACCAACAAGGAGCTCCAAGCAGCTTTGAGCAGCAATGAATAGTTGAGCAGCTTCAAAAGCAGCTTCAAGAGCAGCTGCAGACAGCCCCGACCAGTACCAAGTTTTAAGCAGTACTGGACAGCTATAAGCAGCACTGAACCGTTTACAGCAGCACTGACCATCTCCAAGCAGTTCTAAGCATCACCGAGCAGCACTGAACAGCGCCTAGCACCTCTGAACTTCTTGCACCAACCCTCACCAAGTCTTGAACGACTCTAAACAGGTCCGAGCAGCTCGGTGCGGGTCGGCAATCTGACGGACAATAATGTCAGCAATCAGAAGACCTGGCCACAACCTGCTCATGACGGAGTGGTCATAATGGCTGAATACTGCTCTCTGTATCCCCCGAATATCAGTGGTGGTTTATTACTGCTTCTGGCATCAACATAGCAATGCCTAATGTTTGCAATTCTTTTCTTCAATGAAAACTTGGACAACATTATATTGTATTGCGGGCCTTGCAGGAGGTATGTCGAGGGACCTCATTAAAGTTTGCATGGGGGTTCCTGAATAGGGATCAGCAACAGGAAGTCTATTCGTCATATTATTTGTCTGTTTGTTCCTTGTTTAAAATAAATATCTCAATAAAGGCCTGATATACACTCCTAACATTGGTTTGTCATTGAAAGACATTTTCTTTTTGGAATCAAAAACGTATGTTCTATTCCAATATCCCTTCAGTAGATGCGATTTGATTGAATAATCAGTGTGATACGAACGTGCTGCTAGTTTAGGCGGATGCAGGAATCTAGGGAGGTGGTAAAATCCACACCATATGCTGGTCTTATCGGAATTAAGACTCATTCCCCTGTGATACAGTACGCATAAGCCGTCTTCAGCTGCCATTCTGAAGACACTTAAATACCTCCCTGTTGTTCTCATTACCAGACAATCTTCGCCAATCTTCCAATCAACATAAATCTCCAAAATGGAATTTCCCTTGGTACAACTCGGCCGGATGGTAATTATATTTTTTTTCTATCCCCCTCCTTCTCTCACTCTCATTCCCTCTCTCTCTGTCTCTCACCTCCGAAGCCGATACGACGTCCGCCTTGGAAAAATCCAAATGTCAGTAAAATGTAAAACATGAAGGGTGGAGAGCGTACATCATCAAGAGCCTGGCGTCCAAATAGTCATTCTGTTCTAACAGTGATATGCGTATAGTTAACCCCTTCCATGCGTATAGTTAACCCCTTCCATATGAGTAGGTTATTGCGTAGCAGCAGCTACAATGCCGGGGATATCCTAAAGCAGGATATCCACTGAAATTTGATTTTTCACGTGGTCCTGGTCATTGTCATAAATTTTCTCAAAATAATATATTGGCTTCATATTTATATACAGGGATGAAAGTCGGTAATGAGAAAAAAAGAATCGCAAATTTAAAACATACTGTATATACAACCCCTTTTGTGTTTCCTGTGTCCATTGAAACGTATTTGAATTTATTATGGATGCCCGACGGCATTCTTGACCTTGGAGTGCATAATGCTCCAAAGAATTCTCGCACTTCACGTAAATACTGCCTAAATTCATTCTTGTCCTCTGTGCAAATACTGCCTTAAGGCATTCTAGCTTGAAAATCCTGTCTCTGTCGACGACCAGCATTTTTTTGAAAATGGACTGAATATGCCATCAGCTTGGAGCTACATCCAGCCATCTATTATACCCAAAGAGTGCTCAGATTCCATTAAGATAAGAAGCACTACATGATAACGACCCGTTGCTACATTCCATTCTGAGCCTATACCATAGCTTCTTTTAATCAACTATTTACTCTTAATGAGGACGCTAGTATCCGTTTTCTCTCTCGTGGGATCACTTCCCACATCAGATTATTCAGGACGTTAAAAGACGTTTCCCCTCCTATTTCCATATATCTTTCAGATGGCTAATTAGCGAATCTAATTTTAAGGTATGTACTTTGAGGGCTATCTTCATTAATGTCGACTGAGGAGGTATGCGAGGACTGAGAAAAGGGAGAGACTCGCAGAGGCTGTTAATA
The DNA here is from genome assembly GCA_950022655.1 of Alentia gelatinosa. Lineage (NCBI taxonomy): Eukaryota > Metazoa > Annelida > Polychaeta > Phyllodocida > Polynoidae > Alentia > Alentia gelatinosa. The sequence continues at coordinate 84,681,432 of OX465579.1, forward strand.
TCCCCACTACAGGCGTATTCTCCTCGCAGACAGTCACAATTCTGCTGGTAATTGTAGTCTGAGTGAGTCGCCGCTTTGTGAATAGAGGAGGGAGGGGGAGGAGCATCGACTCTGTTTCCCTGGTTGAGCCCCACCACCCCAGTGAATAACACGCTGGGCTGCGGATAGCGATATCGGAGGTTCGAGGCTCACTCGTGCTGTCGGTTCCTAATTCCTCATCTCAGATATTCGATTTCAACATGATACCCTGGCTGCTGCTGTTGTGTACAACATCATCAACCTACCAACTTTAGCACCGACCAGAAAAATGAATAAACCAAAGGGAGGGAATACGGGAAAAGACCATAAAGTCTGTGTTTGTACACCTGCCCCATCTTGCTTCTTCGACTCAGTTAAATAATTTCGGTTTCTTCACCAGATGTCTATTCTAAGAATAACCCTGTGTTATGGCGAAGACTATAAAGTAAATAAAACAATCTATCATCAGTATAGTGCTGTGTGAAGGAGAAGTCTATACTAAAGTTATCTAACATACCAGACTACTCATAATAAAACATACACAAGACACGTTGAAGCTGACATTTCAAAAGGATGCCCACAACCTGTCAATAAAGTGGATTCCTGAGTTGTCTTCCTTTCACAAAGTATCCGCCTCACTACTGTACACTCAAATTCTGTCTCCATCTCAGCGCAGCAACGAGACGCCGGCGGGCTTACGGCGCAGTCGCGGCCATCCACGTGACCTAACCCGGCCCTGAGCTTGTTACCGACACGCGCAGAGATTAGCTTCAGACGTTCGGGTAGTGCATCCGGGTACCTGCCTGTCAAGCAAACCGGTTTAGCGGGGCGCGCCCTCTATCGGGTATTTTCCGCTTTCGGTTAGAGTGTGACCACGTGACTTTATCCCTTTGCTCTCCGGACCCCATATATTTGTCAGTTCATCGACTACATCACTAGTGTGGAGAAAGAAGTGAGGGGTATCTACATTCATCTTCCAAGACTTGCATGCCCTGAACTGCAATATTCTTGGTAAAATATTGCCAGCTGACAGATAGCAACGCGAGTGGGTATCGTTTCACTCTTTTCCGGCCAATATGATATGTGCTTATTATAAGGGTAGCTTATCTGAATATCTTCTATGTGACTTGTTAGATATTGTATGATTAGAATGGCACAGTCTTGAGCTAAGTATACATTTTCATCTTCAATGTACAATCACCATGTATTCGTGGAGATACAAATTCATCATTACAAATATTGATTTATCTATAGTATTTTATAACGGCATTCTTCTGTGGTGGTTAAACTATGTTTAAAGATATGAGGTATAGTGGGGAGGGATATCAGCTTGGTACTATGGTTTAGTCTGTCCCCTGCCTTCGGGGATGTAGTTAGCTTCGGTGAGCTAAGTTCCTCGAAGCACGGCATCCACCGAGCTGTTAACCACGCCTTTGTGCACATGTGAGCTGCTCATAACGTCTTTGGCCATCAGAAAGCCTCTTATTACGCCTTGGGACACATGTGGGCTGCTCGCCACGTCCCTGTCAACCTGCATACTGTTCCCTACACATCTGGCCATCTACCAAGCTCCTAACCACACCTCTGGCCACCTGCAAGCCGCTGCCTAGCTGCTCGTTATGACTCCCACGCCTCCTGCCACCTGTGAACTGCTCACCAAGCCTATAGCTACCTGTGAACGACTCACCATGCCTCTGACCGCCCGTGATCTACTCGCCACGCCTCTGGTTACCTATGAGCTGCTCTATACGCCTCTGAGGGGTTGGCCATCCCTCACAATATCCTGTTTCATAATCTATGATGAGCTCCTCAGCGAGCTGGCATTAATCTATTTCATACTGTAATCACTTTTAACGCATGAAGTTTGATGAACACAAGTAATTTGAGGTGTCCATTGTTTACCCCATGTTTACGTGAGAACCGTAGCGTACTGATAATATAGTGTTGTGTCCAGATACCTATACATGTAACCAACAGGTCTCAATGTGTGCTATTTGCATTGTATGAGAGCATATTATTTCATTGGGAAATGATAGCCACGCACATTGGAGACTTAGTTTTGGGTTTGTTTGGTTGATTTAACGTCGAACCATTGTAAGTAACTGTTTTCAGACAAGGAAACTGAATGCTGAATTTAGTACATTACGAGATACAGTAGGATATACTAACAAGGAACGGGCAAGGGTATTAATGATCATGCTTTTGTCGGCAAGAATAGGAGAGTGTAACTCTCGTAGGGAAGCATCCTTGTAGGCAGACCAACCCTCAACAGAGAACAATTTGTTCGGAAAGGAATCCTCTATTTCATGTTTATTCTTAACTTATTAAGCACCTCACAACAAGGATCACTCTGGTCATATAACATCTTGACCAGACCGAGGTAATATGGCTTGAAAAGCATACACTGGCTATGAATTAACGTTACGGAGGACAACAGGAGATACTGGCTATGGACCTGATGGTGGACTAAATAGAACCGAACGAGAGTTAGCCTGAGTAGATTTTATGCCACGACGGGCAGGTCGTGTATTACTACACGATAGCCGAGTGTAGTGAGGAACAGACCTGACCAGAGTGGCTTAAAAATTAGTCAGGCTAACTCGAGTTCGGTTCTGTATTTATCCTACCACATCTCTGCGCTTTTGGATTACTAAAATATAAATATTGACTCAACGACCAACCTCAAATGAGTGCCGGATATCCGTTTGCTACCAGGTACTTGTTATTGTCGGAGCAAGCCACTAAGCTGACATCCTGGTCTCTGATTGGTCAATTTTTTGTATTACTCTAGTGGCATAAAAAACACTTTATGTCATGGCCTGCCACATAAAATTTGCCAATGTTAAGCCTATGGCGTTTTTTTATTAGGGGTAGGATAAAACACCATATGCTGGTTACGAATTGACCATATGGGGTACTACAGCGTATACTGGCTATGAATTGACATTTTGAAGTGCCAATAAGAACATATAATGGCTATGAATTATGGGTTACAACAGGAAGTTCTGGGTCAGAGTATATACCCTGGACTATTCCGGTTCCTACAGAGCACTCGGTTATTAGAGATGATCTACTCTCCAGACGGTTGTGATCTACTTTACTTTCCTTCTCTACCCTGTCTCATAAACAGCCACGACAGACCCTTCGCTCTTCCCTCCCAGCTAACTTTCGAGCGGCTAATCGCAACTCAGGAGTGACCAGCTCAGTGAATGAACTAAACCGACCTGAATGTGATCAAAGGCGACTCTATACAACTCCTAGATCAAAACATTTTGTGTCTGAAAGGGCTTCCTTGCTCACCACTACTGAATGGGACGATCCTGAGTTGTTTATTTATTTATTGAATGGCTTCTCCTGTCACCACGGAGGAGTATGGGGATGAGTGGATGAAGGTGTAGAGAACGTCCCCATGATTTGCGTTACCCTTCATCACTAAGCTCTTCCATCTTCATCGTTTTATGATCGGCTCGAAGCAGCTCGCACACGCTTGGCGAGCAACTCACGGCGAAGGCTGATGCATATTTCATGGTAGTTTACCTGGCATAGAGGGTTACTGCCCCATGATTGAGCCCAGCGCGGGCTTGTGAGTACGAGACGAAGACACGGGGTGTTAGAGGGGGGAGGCGATCCACAGTCAAATTGGGGCTTATTCAATTTTTTTGCCGCGTTTTAGTAAAAAATTCTTTTTGAGGGTGGTATGGTAGAATGTTACTAAAAATGAAGAGAAAACTATATGAAGGGAGAGCTCTGTGGCACAAAGAATGAGTAGCAACAGGGGAAGGGTTGGATTTGTGGGCTTTAAGGGTGTACTAACTCCCAGGAGAGGGAACGAGTTGGGGTAAATGCATCGTAGTGCAGTACGCATGTGTTACAAGTAAGGATGTGTGAAAGAGGGTGAGTGGGTGATAGGGCAGACATAAAAGGCATCTGGGAATGACAAATGCAGGAATACGAGTAATGGTATGTCTTAAGTTACAACCACACGAAATAATGGTGTTTACTTTCCGAATTATCATCACTGGATGAGGTTCTCTGAAATTTGGTGGCAAAGAGCATTGGCTATCTCTTTTTTTTCAAAGTTGTTATGATGTATTGTGTATTGGTGGCTTTCCTGATTTTCCTTTCATTTGTCCCAGAGAGAAAGTGAAATTTTATGAGGCTCCGCTAATATTATCTGCTGGACTGTGGTTAACTGTAAACAAGTCGCAGCCTCATTCTGACACAAAGAATCCATTTCCTACCCTCATTTTTGTTCAAACTCACTCCCCACACACATATTATGTCCAGAGGCTCTTTGTATCGGGTCCTTTTGAGACTGCCTTCGAGACTGATCAAGTATGGACACGTTTTATGGGAGGTCTAGGGGCACTGTGGGGCCGGTGTATGGAGAGCGATACGATGGCAATGTGAGATCGTCGACTGAAAGTGGGGCGACTGCAGGCTGAGTGCAGAGTTTCCTTGGTGGATGGATGACTGCTGGGAATGCGGAGGACTACGGGGAGACTGCGGAAAGACTGCAAGGGTAACTACGGGGAGACCACGGGTGAACCCGCAGGAGGATACTGTAAGCTGACCTTGGACTGACTGTTTGGTGACTACAGGTTTACTGAGGGCCGACTATTAACTTGATTGCTGGGTTAGTAGGGGCCGCCTGCTTATTGTGTAAAGACTGCAGGATTCACCGGGGCTTACTGCTGACTGTGCGGAAATTGTTAAGTCACTGGGGGCTGACTGTTGATTGTAGGTAGAGTGCGGGCTTTGACCGTGGGGACTGACTGCTCGTTGACTTCAGACACCGTGTTTGGTAGTAGTGTACTATGAGGGTGCTTTGCCCCAGGCCATCCAGGAGTAGATGGGGGTCAGCCACATAAACCAGGGGGCCACCAATGATGGTGCCTGGTGCTTTAAACATACAGCCGGGCTGTACATCATTGTGGTGTAGCCATAAAGACGGTCTGAGGGCCTCTCAACGTTACAAGCACAGAAATTATCTATTGGACACATTAGCGAATTAGGCCCGGAGAGAACCATTAGCCACAATGGAAAGACAAAATATATTAATCTTTCTTATCTTACATTCCAAATATCGACTTCAGAATTTCTAAATCATGTCTAAGATATTGTACTTCGTGGTAACTACGGCTTAATATAGCTCAGGCTTACTGATCAATTTAATACCGGTGTACGTATGTAATAAAATCGCACATTTAATTATTACAATGTTGCTGGTAATGTGGCAACTATACCCGACAATAATAAACATACACACACACACACACACACATATATATATATGTTTGTATCAATATCGATCATGCAGCTGAAAGGGTGTCACTCTCTATGCTCATGTCTCAACCATGTATGTTACTAATTTTTGTGTAATGTCACTTGAGTTCTTACGTTAGCTGACTTTCTGAATGAAAACCACGACTAATAAATTGGAAGTTCTTCCAAAAAGAATATTTAATACGAGTGATGGTGTCCGCATTAACCTTGGCACGTTCGGGGGACGGGGCGCGAGGGGAAGGTTTTTTATTCATCTGTGCGCGGTTCACACCTGAGACCGGTCAAAGGTGGGTGTCGACATGTATCCTGCCTCCAGATGTGCCGTAGCAGGGAGCTACCACTCTGGTGCGGGCGGGTGCATGTCACAGGTGTACTAAGTGTGCGAGCTACACCAGACGTCCTACACAGCAGCACCACCATTAACGACGTCCCATTCCGTCGCCATGTAGGACATAACTTTCCCCAATAGCACCATCCAGACCATTTTCAGTGGAAAATTTGTCGGGCGGGTTTGTGCGCTGCCATAAGACTACCAGCTGGGCCCATGAACAGCGCCCTAGCGGTGGAGCCCCTGAAAGCTTTTGATATTTGAGATCTTCTCGGGCTTTTGAGGGTATTCTGAGTCCTAACTTCACATATTTGCAATGTGGACTAGAAAAACAGGTGGAAACTAGCCGCTACGTATTGTGCCGAATAATCCCACATTTTATACACTGTTCCGCCCATATTTTATGCTGACCCAAATAACCTTGTGCAATACCACACTCAAGGCTGCACCCCGCTGCCATAATCTCCCTACCGTTCCATAGTACCCACCATGGGATTGATACAATGGGACAGCGTATAAGGATAAAGGAATACATTCACAAAGAAATATGTACCATATATAGAGAAATTTTATTTTCAGAAAGAACCTGGAAACTGTGTATATAGGGACTATCGCAATGATCGGTCTTTCTCAATAGTTTTATACCATCGGATTGGAGACTGAATCTATGAGATGAATTCAGGCAGAAATGCTGCCCCTACTCATTTACCGAGGCGGGAGATTTTTTTACTTCCCACACTATATCAACTACTGAGTATGCAGTCTGGCTGTGTTGATAGGATGAAGCGATTTACTTATGGTTGTTTTCGAAACGGCAGCCTCTTTCACAAGGAGTGTCGCTAGGCCTCATCAGTGTGAAGTCTCGGAGGGTGGGGGGTGGTGGTCAGGGTGCAAGGCAGGGTGAGTCAGAAACATGAAGATTGTGTATACATGTATGCATGTTTAAGAACAATCGAGGTCTGTTGACTATTTTGTGTAAATGCCCTTTGAAGGAAATTCAGACTCTCTTGAGACAGGAACCGGAGCAAGCCTTTACTGTGGCACATTCAATCCCAGTCCTTAGTTTGAGCCGCTCACTCCAAGTCTTAAGTCGCTCATTCCCAGCCTTTAGTCTGAGCGGCTTCCTTCCAGCCTTTATTCTGAGTAGCTATCTTCCAGCCTTTAGTCTGAGCAGTTTTAGTCTGAGCCGTTGACTGACAGCTCTGAGCGCCACCTAAGGGCACGAGGGTCATGTCCAGGTTGAGAGGTCATGCACGATTACTGTGTGTGCTGGAGGTGAAGGTAAAAGGCGCGGCAAAATCGGGGAAACGGAAAGGAAGCACGGGGTGTGTGAACGAAAAGGGCCTTTAGATCGAACGCCGCCGTTCACTCTTGTCACTGCGCCACTCTGTGATGTTCAACCTCGCCGCCCGAGGGAGCTACCAATGTTCAGCTGCTCCACGCCACTAGAGAGTAGCTCGGTCGGCAATTTAACTTCCGCCCTCTGTCTCTGACCGGGCATGGGCAGATGTGACCTTTACGTTAGATTCCCTTCATAATGTCCTGGACGCTGAAATTCTCCTGAATAGCCAATGAAACATAGAAAGGTACTTCACACAATTTTAGGAGTTTTGAATAGGAGTAGGGAAAACTACAGGGATTTAAACCGTAAGAAAAGTGCAATATCTGAGAAATATTGAACACAATCAACATTAAACACAACTAACCTTACTTCGTCCACTATTTAGGCATACATATTAGACACCCCTTGTTGGATAGTGCAAGAAAGAGTGCATATTGTATCTGCCACTCCCCCTTATTTTTCTTGATTTAAAAAGATCGAAAATGTAAAAACTCTTTGAATATTTACATTTAAGTCCTGCCGTCCGGAAAATGTAAAAACTTTGAATATTCACATTTAAGTCCTGTCGTCCGGAAAGTCAGTGAAACAATGAACTATATGTAGCTCTGAGGAAAACGGAGGGTGTGAAGAGAGGGTTTTTGGGGTGTGAAGGTGTGGTAGCTCAGGGCGCGTCCAGCGTGCTCTGAAGACAGAGGGCAATAGCGCCATGTCTCATGACGAGTGTCGGCACTTCATGGTAAATCTCATTCCCAGCCCCCTGCCACCCGCAACACTTCCCGGTGCAAAATTCAAAAAGAATGGGCGAACCAGAAGTCTCGGCCCAGTGGCCACGGTTGACAAACTGGATTTACTCGGCACCGGGGGTAATTTCCCGCATGAGAGGTGCGTAAGAAACGTTCATTGCCCACAAGTGTCTTACACGATGGACGGGGGAGCAAGCAGATAAAAAACACCTGATCAAAGTGGGCGTTATGAACAGATGAGATTACCAGTTGTAAGTTATCTGAAATTCTCATCCTGCTGTGGTATTTCATTATTCATAAGAACGTGTGATAATTGATACTTTATTATTATCAGCATCTGGGTAAAGGGTTAAACTCTGTTATCTGTGACCATAGCCTACGATCACTTGTGTCTGTTCTGGATGACGTCTATTACCCTGATTTTATTTCCGCTCACTGATATACAGCCCTGTCTCTCGTTCTTAAAGCAATAGTTACAGAAGTCAGTGAAGTCCAGGAAAAATCCGAAAAATACCTAAATCCTGTTGATCTCAACTCTTTTTCTTTAAAATGATGAACGTTTCGAATACAATAGCCGAAAATAACCGGTAAATTGGCATCTGTATAGTGAATTCATTGTCCAATGGCAGCGCCACAGGATCATGGCAAGAACCTATACAATGCCTGTTTGTGTATTTGTAGGGGGTAAGAGGCGAACCTCGGAAAGACCTATGCAATGTATGTAGGGCGGAGGTCGAGGGGGGGGGGGGGGGAATCTTGGATAGGCCTATAGAATGTGTTTGTATTCGGGAAGTGGGTAATCTCAGTAAGGCCCATACATTGCATGTCGAGGGGTGGAGGGTGGGGAACCTCGGTAAGGCAACGTGTTTGTAGGTCAGGGAATTGTGGGTTTTAAACTCAGTAAGGTCTATACAAGTTGAGTGTGTTGGGGAGGTGAGGTATCTCGGTAAGGTCTATACAATGTTGTGCGTACGTTGGGGGTTGGGGTAGGATTGGAGGATGTGGGGGTGGCTGACGGTGTCTCAGTACTGCCTGTTCTTTGTGGGGTCCTTTGTATCCTTTTGTGCTGAGAGAAGCCGCAAGGAATTCAATCAAGGACTGTCCGAGGTGTGTGTCCGCGTGTGCGTGCGTGTGTGTGAGAGAGGGAATTAAGACACGGACCTTGCAGAGGCACCCTCCAACGCCCCAGCCCCACTCGTCTGGCCCCGATCTGTTGCCCAACCCGAGCCCATCTGCCCCGGCCCCTCTACTATCACACATCCCGCTCACCCCCACACACCACCCCATGTCCGTTGAGGTCAGAAAAATAAAATGAAATATTTTTCATGCGACCGAGAACATGGAAACCAAGTCCGTTTCAGTCCCGGTATGTAGCCGACAGCGCGTGGTATTGGCAGAGGGTCTATCTGGAGGTTCGTCTCACTGTCTATTGGTGTGAATGATGCTCAATCAATATTCCCTTTGTTTTACTCGAGGAAAAAGAATCTTATATACATGTACTGAAAATGAAATACTGGATTTCCATGGAAAGCTGCAATCTCTGCTGTACTATTTAGCCCCTACCATCATCTATATCATCTATTCTAACCATTCTACCCTTATACACTTCACACACCCAAACTCAACCCCAACCACACATTCCCTCCGTCCCCTCACAAAAACCGCCCCCACACCAACCCCGCATCTCAGAACACCGTGTCTGGCCTCATTTTCTCCACCTCTCCCTTTTCTGCTCGTGTCTCATGATCAACATCTATTTCTCCTTGCTCTCCTATTCCTGCCTGGCCGTCCAACCTCATCCAGTCTTCACCAATATCCTCCCGCCCCTCCCCTCATCGCGTGCTCTCGGTCCCGACGCCCAGCTTCCTTTTCACGTGCCCAGCATCGACAACGCGCACTCTATCCACACCCTCCGTCATTTAGTCCCCGAAAACAGTTTATACACCGACCACCTCAAATCCAGGCAGATAAGGTATGGTTTAACCATCCCCGAGGGCATATCAAAGAGGCAGTTCTCATTAATGATGAATATTCTGACTTTCTTTAGTGCTGTAATTTCTTATTCTGCAGTCACAAATGCTCTTGTGCTATATTCTCTCATTCTGTAGTCACAAACTCTCCCGTCGTATTTTTTTGCACTTTCTCTTCCTCAGTAGGCAGTCATTTTTGTGTTCTAATTTAGCTAGAACACCCAGCATTTCCCTTTAAGAGATCAAGCAAATGATATTCACTTAAATCGCGTATCTATACAGACAGCAATGCGTAACAACCCTACCCATTTCCCTTACCAGTACCGCCATAAAACCCTCCCCTCCAAATAACACTCCTTTGGATAGGGAAGAGGAGTTAGCTCAAATGGTAGCTCGCTTGCCGAGCAAAATATTCAGTAATAGCGTATCTAAAACATGTACTTGTCAATTGATAGGGAAATGCTTGAAATTCGTCAATATTTCACGTCCAGGAGGGCGGACCGAGGAGGGGTGAAGGCAGGTCTTCATTTTTTCTCAAGTTTGGCTGGTCGATAAAGGATGGCCACGACTGAGATGTGGGGGTGAGGTGGGGGCGTTCCGACGGTTACAGACGGACCCGGGGCGAGCGGGACCACCCTCACCCATCGTCCTACTACTCTGCGACCCTGCTAGGAGATTGCGCTCCGTGGGTAGAGAAGGAGCGCTCTGTTGGGTGGTTGTGATTGACACATTCCCCGCCTACCGCAAGGGGGCGCCAGGCGCCGAGTATTACCATGCGGCTCAGAGCTCGGTGGAAACTGTCATTGTTGCTCCAGGCAGGTATCGATCGCCCGTCCCCTGCCCAGAAACCCAACCCTCCATTCGACTGAACCCTGCCCCGACTACATGGTCAACACCCCCCCCCCCCCCACCCCCACTCTACTCGCAGTTCCCTGTCCTGTCCATTGCTCACCACGGTTTCACCCTTTTTTTCTTTCGGTAAATTTACCTTAAGACTATGTGATATCATCGAAATACAGACGTTTCCATCATTACACATTTCACCAAAGAACAGTATATTTACATAAACAGGTCAACTAAAAGTTGGCTTCACCGTATTTATAGTAAATGATAACTCACATATGCACAGTACCTCCAAAGATTGGATGGGTAACTAGATTGCTCCCTTGACCACACTCAGTCCCTCAATTTCTCTTTATATTACAGTGTATGATTCATGTATGGTTCAGCCTTCCTGCCGGCACAGCAATAATCAGAAAGAAAAGCAAATGCTATACATTAAGTGAGTGGCACCACCTGTGGTTTCAAATGTATCTTCCTTCATTGCCTGCAGCTTTTCCCTCATTGCTCTGCACCGTCTCTCGGTGATCAAAGTCACCCTTTACAGCTCATGGCCCAACCTCACAACCAATTCTCTTTGCTCGGTTCCGTCTTACTACTTGCAATCTTCGCTTGCTCGGTCGCAAGCCTTCCTTCTTTCTCTGCAGCCCTTTCCTCACTTAACTTCTTTATTTGCTTGCAGCCCTTCTTCCCCCTCCAACAGCTTGCAACCCTTCCCTCACTACCCTTCCAGCACTGCTCGCCATCACCATAAAATCTGCTCCAGTTGCTGTACATGGAGTAGGCTAGGTCCTGTCTCGTCTACGCTTACTGTTATCATTCAGCAAAGCTCTGATGAATACTACCATCACACCCTGCCTCCCCTTTCATTCAATAAAGTATTCGACACACTACCATATCGCTAATCATGTATTGCAGTAATGTGATGAGTACTGGGTGCCATGTTCACCCGACTGCATACAAAGCAGATACAGCGAGCGGACCACATCTCTTATTCCAACTGGGTATGCAGGAGGTCAGGTAGTGTGTTATTACTGCTGTGACTGGCACCCAGGTTTCCAGGAACACATCAGTTATATCCGAGAGATCGACAATATGTAATCAAGTAGATAAGCATCCCCCTTACTGCTACAGAACTTCATTTATACTCCTAGGGAAAGCTCTCTCCTTGAGAAGAAACTGGGTTGTGAAGGAAGCTTCACCACAGCACAAAATCACATCTATGTCGGGTCTCAGGCAAATACATGTATATGACATTCAATTTCGTATCTTAACATTTTGCAACATACATGCATGTCGTATATAGTATTTCAAATGTATTGTTCTCGATTATTTGATTATTAATTAATATTTTTTTCTCTACAGTAATTGCGAGCATATCTGACGTATACGCAATCCTCAAGTTGGAATATGTGATATAAATACAACACGTCATTATATCAACAAGTAAAGTGTATACATAAAAAGAGATGGTCACAGATCTTCACGGATTTTCCTCGATGAATTTGTTGCCCAAATCTGCTAGAATAATATCAGCTACTTCATGTCCTATATGCCGAACCATTGTACTGACCCCCCCCCCCCCCCCCATCCCCACATACTCTCTACCTAAACTCTCCGACACTCTCCTACACTCACAATGCCTTCCATTGCGGCATGCTGCCCCCTTGCAACCTCCAAGCTTTGGCAGTTTAATCCTTGGCCGATCACAAACCAAAGCCGTCATTATACCGTGTGTCAGCCACTGTTCCCTGGTGGTTCAGACGTGCCGAGCCATTCACAGGCCAGTAATCATCCATATAACGATAGCCCGGTGACCCCGCCCACTCGCCAGTTCCCATCAATCATCACATGGCAGGGCGGGCGACTTGTGAACTGCTCTGCGAGTTGCTCCATGAGCTACTCGGTACCACCTCAGAGCAGTTCTCACAGAGGGAGTAAACTGTGCATGTCCACGTTCTAGCATTATACTGACAAAAACTGAGTTACACAGTGGTAGCACATCAATACAGTGTACAATTAACGACCAAGCGCAGCTCCCTGAACCTGCACGGTGCCTCAGCTTGGGTGACGTAGAAGGTGTTTCTCTTTTGAGCAGCTTAGGGGACACAGGTCTATACTGGGAGTACACAGGTCGATTTGTATTTATGTTCAATTTGTGACAGGTTGAGTAGTTTCTTTAACAACCTATGGAACCCTGAGGGTATACAGATACAGCTGGGCTGCAGACAGAGCCCCTCAAGTTTCAGCTTTTCTCACCGGGGTAGTGACCAGATCTATGAGATGAATTAAGACAGAAATCTAACCCTACAAGGCTACGAGGAAAAAGTTCTTTTGCTTCTCACACCATAAAGACATGGTATATGGAGGACAGGCCTTTGTCATAGAATTAAGTTAACCACTGTTGGAGATGAAGGAGAAAGGTAGATGCCGTAAGATTTGATCCAACAACCTTCTGATTACTAGTTCAATGCCTTAGCTACTGAGCAGCATGGGTAAGGGTAGTGACAGAGCTCATTACAGAAGCTAATCAGTGTCTCTCATCTACGACACGAGAGGAGGATGACTGATGTTTAACTGTGCTATCTGTGGTGACCCCTACACGAGACTAGCACTGATACCAGTCGTTAATCTCCATGTCGTTACTGGTATTTACGAGCATTGTGTAAGCCCGTTTAACCTGTGGTATTGTTCATCGGTGTACTCTTACCTGGATGGAGATGGCTGCAGTCAGATACAGTAGAAGCGTGACTGCCGAACCGCTAAAAGGAAGTATTCTCAATGTTCAGGTCCACTCAGAAGGAGGAAGGGTAATATGGAATCATCTCCACATAATAGAATTACCTCTATATAATAGGGAGATATATTATCTAATTGTAGTGGAAATATGTTAATGATGAATCTGCTGTCTTATGGAGACCATGGAAAACGGAGTTGGTCATGGCATGAGCCTGGGATCTGTGGGTAGGTTCAAAGAATTGTTTATTGGTGTGAATGCGGCTCAGTTACTAACATCTCAAAGAAAAATGAACTTTATATACTGAAAGTGAAAATATGTATTTCCGTGCAAAAGTCCCTGTAAAAGTCAGTTTTTAATCGATGACTCCATGTACTTATGCCTTCGGAAACTTGTTATCATGGAGAGTTGGCCTTTAGGATGGCAGAGATACCGGATGTCCCAGGGGGATAGCTGTGGACTGCATACCGCCATTTGACACGGGCGAAGCTTGAGTCACGTGACCAATCCTTCAGCCGAGACTTATCTGACCCCCCGAACCACCACCACACAACCCCAACCTTTTCCAGTGCTCACCAGGACAAAAACACTCCAGGACAAAGTGCCCAACTTATCCATGCCAAAACGAAACAAAGAAAGAAAAAAAAAAAATGAGATAGTAATCACAGGGAAAGAAATACACGAGACACTACAATTTATCGTGATAAGAAGAGCTGATCTGTTGTCGTGGTCAGCTGCCACTAGACTAGACAGACGGTCCCTGGTAGGAGCAACTCATTTCATGGCGCCCTTGGAATCTTTTTGCAGGGTGCTTTGCAGCCCATTTGCACTTTGCAGAGGAGCTCTTCACATGCATGCTGAGCAGGTTTCACGCGACATTGTTGTAAAATGTCTGCTAGTTTTTCCGGCATACTAGCTCGTTACAGAGAATATGGTATATAAGGACATCTTTGAGTTGCAAAAGGGAGTTGATAATACTAATATAGACACAACTTTATATCATTAATCATAACGTGGCTAGGAATAGACCTCTCAGTGCAAATTCATATCGTAGCCCTTCCGACACTTTGCAGATCGATAAGATTGGCTTTGGGAGGACCAGACAGCTGGGTTTAGCAGCTCTGTAAAACATGGATTAGCAGCAATGGGTCGGGTGGGGGCCCGAATTAACGCAGTGCACTGGGGCTCGCCGGTTTCCGCTGTGTAGCCGACCAGGTACTCCGCTGGTCAGGCGGACAAAGCCGAGCCGCCTGATGAAGTGGTTGGTAAACAGTGCCGGGTCTCAGGGTCGATCACCGCCGTGTGCACTGCTGCAAAATTGGAATTCCTGCAGACAGAGGGTCGGGAGGGTGCGTGGGGGGGGGGGGGGGGAAGTGGGCTGCTACGTGAGGTGGTAGGGGAGGGGGCAGTGGACTGCTCTGTGGAAGGTGGGAGGGGGCGGGGAGCTGTTATGTGGGGAGATTAGTAAGAGTCCAGCACGTTGGGGCGTCCTAACTGACCACCAAACATGGTGAGGGATGATTGGTGGATGATGAGGGGCAATGGGGATGAGTGAGAATAACACGACTGGTGGGGGAGGATTCGAGAGAGATCCCAAGCCGACACCGAGGAGAGGAGCAGAGAGCTGAGATGACCTGCATGTATGATTAAGCTTTGTACCCCGCAGCTGTTTATATTTGCACAAATGAAGTACTAGGGGATATGACCATGGTTGTATCCCCTAATATTCTCTTGTGATCATTGATCACTAACTTTCTCAAAAGTCGTGATTTCGTTCATGATCATGATTAATCAGTCAAGGAATAACTTAAAGGATCTGAAGATATTTCAACATACTTAGGCAACGAACTTTGGAGAAAAGAACAAAAGACACGACACAGTGATAAGAGTATTATAGACAGTTTTAACAGTGTACGGTGAGGGCAGTGAGTCTGTTTGGAGGTGAGGCGAGTAGCGCGGGTCGGAAGAGTCTACAACTCTGCGGTAGATGTTAGGGCCGTAGAGTGTGAACTCCTTAGTACGTAGATTGTGAGCTTTAAAGTAAATACACGAATACAGCCACCACTGCAGCCTGCAGACGCCAAGCCATGGTAAGAAATGCCATGCTTCAACCTGGTGAGAATCCTTAAAAAGCTTAGAGCCGGAGAGAAGAGTTTAGAGGGTGCATTTTAGTCCCCTTCGTTCGCATATAAAACGTTATCCGTCACCTATAAAACAACATGGGTTTCGCAGAATTCTCTTAATATTTCTCTGTGGTGTTCCAATATGAGGGATCTGACCCGAGTAAAGATGATCGTTATGTTGGACGGGTCGCCTGAGTGAGTTGGTCGTTCAACAAGTCCACAAGACGACTCTAGGTAAGTCCAACTTAAAGATGGATGTTTGTAAGGGATGTCAGTTGGAGAGAGAAAAAATTGAAACATTTTCCATGTGGAATTCGCTGTCTCTGAGACGCAAAGAAAAAATGATGGCATGAATGAGGCTCAAACACAAGACTAAAGAATTTTATATTCTGAAAATGAAAATGTGGATTTCCATGGAAAAATGCAAAGCTTCAATCTCTGTCATACTGTAAGATATTATCATCACTTCTCCTTATTTTCTCTTTTCAAACACTTACTGTTCAGTACACGCGGGCCTTTTGGTTGTGGAATTATTACAATCGCCATTCCTCTCGCGTGTGATTAGTGGATGGCCCACACACTCCAGCCTTTCTTCCCGTGATGAATACACCATCAGGGACTTCCTCCATGGTGCTAGTTTGGGCCGAGAATCCCATGGGCCCTATGATTAATTAAGGGCATTTGAGAATGCTGAATTACAAGCATGACTTGTGTTTTGAAGTACTGGCCTGTTGTGAAAACATTTTTGGCTAATGCTTAAGTCAGTGGTTTTGTTCTTACTCTCCCGCCATATAAAATTCTTTTCATGTTCTGGATTGATTGGCATGCCCTTCCTATCTGACGAAGTTCTTGGTAAATGTTCTTTTGCATAAGAATAAATAGGCCAAGCGGACATTGTTTACTGCCTTTCCTTTTATAGTTTTTTTCTCCAATTGTAACGGCTTAATTCAGTGTATTATTTTAACCACACTGACCAGACATAGAAAATGGCAATGCCTTTTCCTGAAATTATTCATATTACAGAAAATTGAGTCCATTTCCCTCCATTTTGATAAATATAATGAGTGTATTTTATACGGATGAAATAATAAAAATTGTGACTTAACAATTCTGATTTCTCTAGCCAGCACTGTAGGCCACCCATCTTCACTTCTCACAAGTCATTATCTATTAGGATTCTCATCCACCTTCAAGCAGTGATAGAAAGGTGAGTTACCTTATGGGTAAACTGCACAATACAGCGGGGTGCTCGTACACATTCTCACTGCTATAAGCTGTAGATAATAAGACATCTAATTGCTTGGAGAAGGGTGAGAAAATACTGAGAACAGACAGTGACAGAGGGTTGTTATGGTGTCACTCGTTCGCTGGGTTCCGTCGACCAATACAATACGGTATCCGTCTAACATACCCTCGTCTGAGGGTATGGGGACTCTCATGCTTGATCTGCCCTCACTGGTTTTAAATCACAGGGGCAGTGGTCGAATCTATGAAATGGATTCAGGCAGAACTCCCTCTTACATATTTACTAAGGTACGAGTTTTTCACTTCCCACACCTGAGATATGGTATAAGAGGAACTGGCTTTTGATATAGCAGGGAGTATACTACCGCTGAGGATGAAGAAAAAATGTAGCTGCAGTGATATTTGAATCCAAAACCTTGTGATTACTCCCCACCTCTCTCAAAAGACTCATTTCAAGAATAATCAAAACGTCAGGTATCCACGGGCCTAACTGTGAGCGAACCTGTGGAGTGGTGGTTGTTGTTAATGTTGGAGCAGCTCAGCACGACTAGCTGAGGATTGACTCAGATATTGTCGCAGGTGTAGATCAATAGATCTCATCTAAGACAGTAATTGACGCCGATATGGCGTCACTGTGAGATGGGTCGAGGTGACTGATGACTTGGTGATGCCTACTTTACGCCAATTACACGGGCCACAGGATATATGTACATATATGTGTTTATATATGATTACACTATATACAGTAGAACTCCACTTATAGAACAGCCCACTTTAAGGCATACCTTGCTTAAGGAGCGCAATAATTTTATTCTATTAGGTGTTCGGTTTGACTAAGCTTAGTGGGACACTTTGTACCAGAATGGAGAGTGTTCGCTTAAGCAAGGTTCTACTCACTGGCTAAGTTCAAGCATGTCTTTCTAATTTCAGGTCCACTTTAAGGGAATGACCGGTTAACTTATCTAACTTGTATGTATGATAGACGCAGCACATCATATGAGTAGAGTTTGAGATCACCCCCATTTCACTATTCCTCTATTTTATGTAAATAGAGGAACGGCTGTCCCATACAGAGGAGTAGGCTGGTATGGGTGAGGGGAGATGTTCGTAGTGTGAGCCCTTCTAGATGAATAAAACACAACAGAATCAGCAGGCAATCAATGTCGGTGTGATTCCCATCAAAGGCAGCTCTATTGGTAATAGTTGTCGGTATTTCTTTTATTTAATTTTGTTCTAAAGATTTTACCTTGGGTTATGTCGTTCACTCTACCAGACACTCGTGGCGCTCGTTCAACCGGCGTCTAAATGTTATCGATCTAACTTGCAATCCATTACAGAGGAACGATTGTAGATGTACACATCGGGGCAGAGGTTCAGGACGAGGGTCTCATCTTAAATAATTATAGATGTACAAATCGTGGCAGAAGTGCAGAGGTTGAGTAAGTAGGCCTTGCTTTTAATAAATGTAGATGCACACATTGGGGTAGAAGTAGAGAGGTTGAGTAAGTAGGCATTGCTTTGGTATTGTAGATGTACAGATCGGGGCAGAGGTAGAGAGGTTGAGTACATAGGCCTTGCTTTTAATAATAGTAGAGCTACATCACAGGGTGGGAGTGTAGAGGTTGAGCTTGAGGTTGAGCTTGAATGATTGTGGGTGGGAGTGGAACTGTTGTGTGTGTTGAGG
The DNA here is from genome assembly GCA_950022655.1 of Alentia gelatinosa. Taxonomy (NCBI): domain Eukaryota; kingdom Metazoa; phylum Annelida; class Polychaeta; order Phyllodocida; family Polynoidae; genus Alentia; species Alentia gelatinosa. The sequence continues at coordinate 84,699,748 of OX465579.1, forward strand.
GGGAGGGGGGAGAGGGCTCATGTTAAACGATTGTAGATGCATAAAGTAGGGTGGGAGTGGTTAGGCTGAGTGGAGGGTCATGCGTTAAATGAAGGATACGAACACAAGAAATGACACCCCGTACAAGTCAGTAATAGCAACTGGACTCAGGCGCCACCTAGAGGGGACTCTCTTGTGCATGGCGCACAGCAGTGATAAGTGTGACTGGGGAATGGAGCGTTGCAGTGTGGGGGTGGAAGCACACTGCGTTCACAGGGCCTGGTGGACAGTCCTCTGCGCAGGCGGGGAGGAGGAGGAGGAGGATAAGCCTAGCAAATGTCATCAGCCCTTCTGTCATACGCAAAAACTAGAAAAGTAGGCCGCCAAAAAAACCTGGTTACACTGAGCCTGACAGAGAACCTGGCCAAAGGTCAAGATAGAGACACTTCCTCCTCACGTGGTTATAATTGATGGGCGGGTATTTTAGTCAGTAATTCAATAATAACAGCCATTCAGGAAATGAATAGACAGTTACCCTCAATTTGATGCACCATTTCCACTTCCCGAATCTCGATTTTTAGTTTATTAGGAATTTATTAATGAGTACTGGTAACATATTCTTTTATATACATGTGTTTGTTTGTTTGTTTGTTTTGGGTAGTTTAACGTCCAATTTGTTCAATTAGACTTGCATGTATTTGTACCCATAACAATGTTTCTCTGAAGACAGCGCCAAGTCAGGTCGCTGTACAATGACACCGACTGTTACCAATTCATTCTGCCCATCGGATCAGTGAAAATCAGGGGTTACTGTCAATGTCCAGGGTGTTGTTTGGTATGATATCGCTCTGACATAAGAACAACTTATCCTGCATTGATTGGGCTATATTTACGTTGTAGTACACGCCAGGCTAACATCGCAACCATATTTCCTCTTCAAGCTGAGGGCGACAGGCAAGCAGCGAGATTATATCTCCAATGGCAATGTGTACCCAGCTCCCTTACCTCCCTCCAACACACACTGACACATCACCCGATGAGGACATGTCAACCTGTTTTCCCCTGTCACCAGGCCAGCCAGCACAATCTCCGACGTGGTGGTCCAGTGCATTCTCCAAGCATAGATCCTGTGCCTGCATCTATCTCTGTGCCAAGCTGCCTGTTAACGACAGAATTAGCTCGGTGGCCAAGTGGTCAGGGTGTTCGCCTCGAGCATGGGAGGTCGTGGGTTCAAACCCTGGTCGGGTCATACCAAAGACTCACACAAAAATGGTACCCACTGCCCATTCGGCTTAACACCCGCCATTAGAATGAGGAGTAGGGGGTGTAGGGGCCGAGTGGAAGAACGGCCATATAACCGAATTCGGGGATTGTGTAACAAAATATTCCCTTAAAAATTGCAAAAAAAACTCATCCAATATTAATGTTCTTTTTCCACTCACAATATATCCATGATTTTCTTAAATCTGTTTGACGGTTCCACTGTATTGGAGCCCAAACGTAATTTCACTCCCTGTTCTGGTATATCACGTGACTGGATTTGAGCAGAGATTAATAAGCCTAAGCAGCACTAACGTTCTGTAGGGAGAGTTGTTCAGTGTTGTCCTTATACACAATAGGAAAATTGCCTCAAGGCATTGGTGGCTGCAATAACAGCGTTGGCTACAAGGCCTCTACAGGCTGGTTTGCGGCAAGTGGCGTATGGATATTGGCGTACGGCGTATGAATAGTGGCGCATGGCAGGTGGCAGACGGCGAGTCGGCGGCATGTGGATAGTGGTGAACGAGAGGTGACGGACGGCGTACGGCGTGTGGATAACAGCATGCGGCGTAAGGATTATGGAAAGCGGCGGACGGCAAGCAACGAGTCAAGCAGCGGGTGACGTATTGCGGCGGACGGCGTATTGCGGCGGGTGGTGAATAGCTTATGACGAGCGGCGGACGGCGTACGGCGTATCATTGCGGCGAACGGCGGGAGGCGAACGGCGGGAGGCAGAATCGGATTCCATCGTATTTTCTATTTATAGCCACGACGTAAGACAAACACGTCTGGTATGTTTTTTGTGTTTATCGTCTGAAATCTAGGCCCCGGGAGGCCCGGAGTCTGGGCGGTACACAACTGCCAAGGAAAGTGTTGTGACGAGGAAAAACAATGCTGCTGAGTACTACTCGCATGTGTGGGTTAGCTGTGAACTGGGATTTTGATCTCATTAAACATGTTTTCGATGCGTTATTAAATATCTATTGATCTAATAAAACTGACATCATGACAAAAGAACAACCAAGATAATAGAGTTGAGTAAGTTTTCTTAAAAAGACGCGACGCGGCACGACACGACATGACGCGACAAGAAGCAATACGATAAGACGCAATGAGACACAACGGGATGCAGACATGACGGCCCAGCGCAGACCGCACGCAAAATCTACTTATCGCGGATCTCTGGAAGCTCTCAGATTTTCGAATTTCATCGCATTGAGTCTGCATCTGATTTTACATCAAACAATGCAGTTGCAAATCAGTCTTTATGCATGTGTGAATGTCTATGTCCAAAACCTAAAATTATTGAACCAACCATAATTATTGTCCTTCTTAATTTAATAGCAGTGATAATGCAAAGAAGTTGTGCATTCCCCTGGAAGTTTTTACCTATATATGTAGAGGCCATAAAATTAAGTTCAATGCCAGACCGCGCGAATCCAGCAGATGGCACCTACGTCAAGGAAACCTGCGTCTATTTTTCCAGTTTTTACATCGACCTTTCCGTCCACACTAATTTAGATCTCATCCGTTGATCACGAATTGACAGTAAATGGACGGCATATCAGGAGAGATGTTCCCAGAGGTGACCCTCATAATCTGGTTGTGTCATGGGCTGAGAATCGTCTTTGTGAACGAGGTGGCACAAAGATGTGTCTGAGTGGGGTTAGTGGTACAACACTAGAAATCCCGCGTGGTATTTGTAGGAGAAATGCATACGTCCACGGTCACTATGCAATAAGGGTTGATAAAGACATGCCGATGTGCGGTGCACATAGCGTGGAAGCCTGGCCTATGTACAGTAAAACGCCAGCCATTCTGTCAGGTGCACTGTGGGATAGCGCTATGGGTTTAATCATTCGCAAACAGATATATTACCGTGTCAAACGTCTGGGATGGTTAAAAAACCATAAATGGCTAAATTCAGTTTACTATCACTTGAACTTGGCATACAGACTGCTTGGAAAACCCCTAGTGAGAAGCAGTTGGACTACTGTCTAACTCAGTTTTTAATCAAACATTTTAATATTATCAAAGGTTGACATTAGTCTATTTTGTACTGTCATTCATTTTCAATCAATGTAAGTAAGTAATAAGTAGTAAATCAAAATCGCGGTGGAAGGTCACCTAATGGGGCAGTTGACCACGTTTCTGCGATTAGGCACAAAAAAAAACCCTTACGATGCATTTGCTTTTTGTATCGGTGCCATATCGGTAGGTCTAAATTTCTATCGACAGGCCTTATTATCTACTTTGCATGCAGTTCCTGCGATGCTCTCCGCATGAGTGTGGATAGACTGGATACTGGTACAGATATTAGGACCGGTAAATAAATGGGGTTCCATGAATGACCTTGTAATTACACCTCTCTCCCTCTAACGTGACCCCCAAAATAACTTATTAAAATGAATGGGAATACAAAATAAACTGGTGCCAACATTTCAACAACTTTTGTACAACAGACCTTGTATACAAATCTGTGGTTTTATTAAAAATTCCCACATATACCACTGTGCACCTGCCTTGTGTACCGTACGCTGGTTCACTGGCGATCTGCTAGTTTGAAGTGAGCTAGCTAAGCTAAAATGAAATGGCTGCTTCTACCTGGCCTAATACATGTATGTGATCACACCAGGCCGGTCTTCCAGGCTAGCGTGTGGACAAAGCACAGCGCCAGTTTCCTCAACCATATCGTCCTCTGCTCTGTTCAGAAGTCTGTTTCGTGCTTTATAAGTCATTTCCTTCGGGTGTGAACCACATTGCACTGCTCGACAATAGATGCCTATAGAGTGGAAATATATTAGCAATTAGGCCTACAGGACATAGACGCTGATCCTTAATTCTCACTGACCCTCGAACACCAACACGACCGAGGTCAAAGAGTGCCGTACCTAGCCAGACCAGTCTGCGGGCCACAAGTCGGGCTGAGTCGGTCATATCCCATATGAGAGTGATGACCAACTGCTGACGGTAGGGCAACTAAAATCAGGTCGGTGAGGTGCACACATCAATGAGAATTTGGGATTTGACACATAGTATCAGATATCTGACAACTTTGTCAGGCAGATACGAATCAGATATCACCGGTACACCGCTCAATATGCTGTTTTGACTGGCTTCTGGCCTAGGACTTGGCAGCACTTCCTAGTTTATCTCCCGATTAGTGGTGATGTAGTTCTTTTGGAGGAGAAAAATGTTTCAGTTAAACTTCAACCCAAAGCTACATAACCAACTCTCTCAAGCACTTCGGCATGGCTTTCCTCATTTGAATTAGACAGGCTTGATTTCTCCCCCCGACAAAATCCAGACAACTGTGTCATTATTGGCTAGGAAGCTTAAAACGGTGGGTTGTGCAGTAAGGACTGATAAGTTGTAAGGACTGTAAACAAAACTCACCGAAATGAGCTCCCCTGTATCTGCCTGTCTCGTCCTTAGTCACAAAAAAATTATCAGGGACGCTAGAGTTCGCTGTTTGCGAACCACGTGAACTTAATGAAGTAAGCAACGGGACGAACAAATAACGAAACGTTAAACTTTAAAGTTAAGGAAAGAGGGAAGTAAAATGGAAAAGAGGAATAAACAAAGTATGAGACATGGACAGTCTTTATCCCCGATTCGTGCCGATCGGCTATAATCGATAATAATCTGTTCGATGCCCATTACCCTCGAACAGCGACCCAATAAAGATCAAAGGGCGCCTGTGCAGGCTGGGCCAAGCCAGTCCGGGCCATAGGCAGAAACAGTCATCAATTGGGCGATTGAATGGGAACACGGACGTGAGTACATTAAAAAGAAAGTCACCAATACGCTGAATTGGTCGAATCAGAGAGTATTGGCATATCAATGTCTCATAGACTTGGCACGGAAGAAGTACCCAATGCAAACGCTACTGGTAGCCTGAATAGTTTACAGGGTATAGGGTCTGACAGAACAGGGTCCAGCCAGCCATGAAATATAGTATAGTGCTGCAGGAGGTCGGCAGGCATTTCTGAAGAAAACCAATCCCGTCGTTTATACTTTCTATCACATTCAATGGTCAAGTCCCTGTACTAAGGATACTTGAGACTCTCATCTATATAAGCATTGCTCTCAAATCACAAGGAATAAATCCGAGAACTATTTACTGCAGCTACTGTGGTTTCTCATTTCTTTACACCTTGGCCTTCATAGGATGATGTAGTCATTCAGTCTGTCTTAGTTATACAAACTGTATTTCCTATGAAGGAAAATTTGACTTTTAATAGGTGATGCTTTTCCGGGACCTACATAATATACACTAGAACCTTGCAGGGACACCCCACTTGAGGAAACACGTTTGTTTAGAACGGAATAACCACCCCCCCCCCCCCCCTCCGCTCTCCCTTTCTACTAGACGTTTGTGTTTACCCTGCATAAGGATCAAACCACTTTGGGGCTAATTCGACCCGGAACGAGGTTCTACTGTACATACATAATTCACGATATTCACATACTACACTGTAGTATTGTTTATTGGTGCTAATTGCGCGGAAAATGCATAGACAAACTATCAGCAAGTTATACATATTGCCAGACTTCAGCCAAGAGCAGGGCTCTGGAGTTAAACCAGAGGATAGTATGACTAGCAGCCGCCTTGGGTGTTTAACGCCATCACAATGTCAAGTAGACACCACTGGCAGATCTCTATGGGAGTGTGTCTGGGGTTAATCTCTCTACACTGGTTCAGTTCCCGACGGTATCTCCCCATCATGTAGTATAACAGGGGATGTGCACGGTGAATGTATCTGGGGATAATCTCCCTACAGGTTTAGTTTCCATCCTTATCTTCCCTATATGTAGTATGATCGAGGCAATGTATGGTGCCTTTGTGTCTGGAGGAGGGACCACTGTATAGAAAGGTTATGGCGGAGGAGGGATGGTGTCAACTGAGGACATCCACCACTCCCCGACTCGACCAGTCATTAGACGATCACCCCGACCTAAACGACATAAAAGCTTTTCATGGGAGTTCGAGGATGTACATATTGCTTTGAGTTCTATTTCCGGTCGGCACTACGCTGGTACCAAGCAGTCTGTTGCTGAAACTCGGTAACCAGTAAAAATGTAACGTTTATCAATGTGAAACACGGTCCAAAGTTTGTTTGTTAGGTTTGGTTTGATTTAACGTCCAGTTAACCATTATAGGTCCTTACCAGACTTTCTCAAGGTTCTTTTACACCACAAAGGTGATGATCGAATCTATATGATGAATTCAGGTAGAAATCTCTCCCCTACACATTTATCGAGGTGAGAGTTCTCTTACTTCCCACACCACATAGACATGGTGTGAGAAGGATTGGCCTTTGATATAGCAGTAAATCTACCACTGCTGGGGGTGGGACTCGAACCCACCAAAGTCTTACAACCTTGGGGTTACAAGTCCAGTGCCCTAACAACTGAGCTAACTCCCCACCCCCCACACGGTACACACTGTCCAATTTAAATCAAGGCTATATCAAGTTTACAGCTTGAGCGGTAGGAGTCGAAAGTGGCCATGGCATTGAAATGATGACCCAGGAAGGCATAACACTAGATCGGCTTGGCGGGGTTGCTCCGTTCGTTGAGTGATGGCCTGCGGATCACAAGGTCCGGGGTTCGAGGCTCAGCTGTGTCGCTGTTTCCTGCTTCTCTGTTATACTCATCTCATAGATTTGAGTTCGCCGTGATTTGGCCCTGGTAAATGCTAGGGCGTAAAAGACCATCGGCCAAAGAAACACTGTGCCCTCTGCACTTCACAGGGATGTCAGTTCTTATCAGAAATATATTTCATGTGGGAATTACTGCCTCAGAGAAACTGAGTAAACGTAGAAAAGATGTCGATGCCTGCCAAAAGTGTGGGGAGGTTGAGTGCGGAGGTTTGAACCTACGCACCTCAAATACGCCAATACACACAGTCAAAGCGTCAGCCTTCCTCATACAAGTTGTGATATTTAACCGGGAAGGGTTAGTAGCTTCTCACGGGGAGCCAGTCACGGCGTGTGCCGTCGTCCATTAACACTCTGGGGAAGTCGACATCTGTCAGACGTGGCCGGCTTTTTCATGAACTTTATTTCAGTCCGGGTCGATGCTGAAGTCGTGCTGAAGCTCCTGGTACCACCAGTCGAGTTTAAAACTAGCTCAGTGGTAATAGAAAATGTCCCCGCCCCATCTCCGACACTCTCCTTATTTAAAATTGTGAAACGCAAATCCATCTATTATCATTCATTATATACCCATGCCGTATATACTGTAAATACGCACCGTTTCCCATATAACGTAAAAATACCGTACGAAACACTGTTCCGTACGGGAAAATACGGAACACTTCCATAAACGTTTATCAAAATATCAGTTGTTTAAGCCAAATGAAATTAATAATTCTTCTTAATTTCGGGTATATAGTAAATATGGAACAACCTACCATGCTTGTACAAGCCACAAAACTCGATAATGATTTACGGTTTGTACGGAACTCCGCGAAAACGCTTCGTTCCGTACGAGCCGTAAATTATCATCTCGTTTTGTAGCTTGTACAGCATGGTCAGGACGTTCTGTATAAATACCTATGCACGAATTTCTATTTAACCGTTTTTCAGTCCTCTGTCTTCTTCCAAGTTTGGATTTTTTAGGTAATTCATCACTTGAATTTCTAATAGGTGCGTAGAGGACGAATAAAGAAAATATGTACCTGTGTACCAAGTGACTTTATTCACAAACCCTATCAACAAAAATATCGGCCGGCTATTCGATTCAAATATTTCAGAACAACATGGGGGGTGAGGGTGGCAAATGGAATTTTTCTTTGCATTCTGGCGTTTACCACATCCCTCTGACTACGTCGCTCGTGCGTCCAAAGACACCAAAATACCTTCAAACGATTCCATTCCCCTTTTTTACACTGTATCCTGACAACATACCACTTGATTATTTCTACTTCTTGCGTTAAACTAAACGATGGAAAAAAATGTCATATCTTTTTAAAAAAATTCATCATATCCCCATAGTTATGGAAATGTTCGGAACTTATCGCGTCGTTTCGTGCGGGTCGTGGGGCGTCGTGTGATCATGGCACGACACACATAACAATCAGACTCAGTGTCCGCACCACACCCCCTGCGAGGAAGTGGTGCCCTCTGTCGGCCGACCCGACGTACTGACCCCGCAGTCGGGCGTCTCTCAGCCTTGCCTTCGTCCACCTGCGTCCAAGCGTGCCGAGACAGACGCCATCTGGCGGGAGACGTCCCTAAGTGACCCCAGTGGTGGAGTCCGTGTAAAGAGCTGGTTACTTGACGGTTTGCGGGTTCACTTGTTTGGGTACAGGTTAGAACATCGGAGGGATACGTGATGTGTACCGTGTACGAAGGCGGAGTGATATCGCGTTTTATACATACGGGATGTGGGCCGCTTTTTCCGTCAAGACTGAAGTTTGTTTGTTGGTTTGTTAAACGTTCAAGGGGACCCTGATGATATATAGGGACTACCTCAAGGTTAAACTTTTCTTACTGGTTTTATGCCACATGGGCGGTGATCAGGTGAAAAGCTGTTACGTGTTCGTGAACAATTCGGTCATAACGTGCACTGGCTTTTAGCCACATTAAATAACCAGAGACCTAGGTGACTCTATGTGAGGCCACAGGAATTGCAATAGTGCCACCACATGTACTTTCAACTGCGTACTTAGATTGCATGCTTCTTTCATAACTTTTTTCCCTCTTTTCATTGAACAATCATTTCTTGTCAGTAGGCCAGATCTTCCAATGGCAGTACGATGGTTTCTGGCGCAGTACAGGATAGCAAATATATGCAATGGTATAGCTTCCAAATTAATTATATAACGATACAAAATAAAAAAATAATAACAATATTAAACTATTGTGATTCGGATGGTGTGCAGTATTAATAATAGATAATGAAATGAGTTTAATTACTATCCAGCTTCAGGTTGCCCAGTTGTTTTAAGGTCCGTTTAAACGCAGCTACACTATCTCGCTTTTGGACATCATATTCTAACCCATTCCATACAAATCCTCCTCCGGTTCTGTATATTTCCAAGGTTTGAGGTATGCTTCTTATATGCTCCGTCAAGAAGATCACTACAGTATAACCAGAGGTTAAAGAAGGTTCTTGGGTGTACCGATTCCTGTATTTCTTCACCAATTCCCCAGCTGACATCTAGATTTGCTAAAGCTGTTTATCAAAAGAAAGGTTTTAATGGAACCTTTTATATGTTCCACTCTTAACATGAAAATGGAATCAATTAATACTTCGCTGCTCCATTGGGTCTTATTCCTATTTTGGTCACCATCTACAAAGCAAGAATGGCCTTTTATATCATGGTATTCCTTCAGACAGAGATGATAAATTTGCAGGCTGGATTTATAATGCTCACACCCTACCCTACCCTACCCGACTCGTCCGCCTAGAGCTTCTCTCTGGGTGGCATACACTGCCTGTGTCAATTTCCCTCCCAAGTAAGACGACAAACTTGCGCGCTTCCAGTTCACAGGCAGGGCGTCTCTGGAGAAGCCTCAAGAAGAAGCATAAAACATCGCCTTACCCACGCCTCAGTAGGTCCCCAGCCCACCGAGCCTCTGCCGAGCTCACGCCTAGCCCCCGCCTAGACGCCCCGCGCGCCGTTTGGCGGTGTCTGGCTACAGCTTCACGGTTGACTGAATCTCCGTGAGAGGTTGGGCTGAAGTGCTGGGGAGGGGAGGGGGGGGGGGAGATGTAGCAGTGGAGTCTACAGCAAAGCCATGTCTTCATTTAAGGACGACAAGATATTCAATTTGCAGCAAGGCGCACAGATACCTTCTGTGATGGATCGTCCAACTGCCCCGCAACACCTTCCTCATCACCCTCCCACCACCTCAACCAACCACCCGAGCAGGCAGGTCATAGCGATCGCCTAACAGTAAGCTGGAGGGTAATAGGGGGGCCTAACAGTAGGCTGGCAGGTAATAGGGGGCGCCTGACAGTAGGCAGGCAGGTAATAGGGACAGTCTGACAGTAGGAATAGACAAAGAGGTAATAGGGACAGCCTGACAGGAGGCAGGAAGGTAGGTAATAGGGACAGTCTGACAGTAGGTTGGCAGGTAATAGGGACAGTCTGACAGTAGGAATAGACAGGCATAGACAGACCGACAAGGGCCTGGCATAGCGGGGACTTTTCGATCACACATGCTGAAGTCTCATCTCTTTTCTTGGCAGTATTGGTCATATAAATTGGTACCAACACATGTAAATGCGTCGGCACCAACAGCCACGGCATGATGTTCATGGATCAATTTGTCAGGTCTCGTCAGGAGATACTGTAAATCAATGGAATTGCGACCATACCATTCCAACCATCGGACTGGGAAAAATCAAGGAACGATAATTCATACGCTTTACTGCAAGGATAGTGTAAAAATCTAACTGCATTCTAACAGGCATTATCCCGGGAATATACTATCCAGTAATGTATTCTCAACAGATGGTACTCAGGTAGGGGCACAGGTCATTCATCTAACGTGACATATGACCAACTGTGATTGAGAACATTACCATGGACACTGCCATTAGCTCCCGAGACGGAACAAGTTGTGCCCCCAATGTGATTTGGTTCTAAATTATCAATGGCATGAATATCACGGAGGCGACTGGTGGGACTTACGAGCCGCACTGGAACTCCGTGGGGAAGCAGGATAGGCTATGTGCTGTATATATGTTTGATGAATATGTCAAAGTGAGAGAGGAAATCACGAGGGTATGGACGGCTTTGCCCACTCGCCGCAGTGGTGACGCCTGGTGGAGTGGTGAGGGCGCAATGCGGTATTACCACCACCCCTACCTAGACTACTATTCCATCCCTGTCATCCATCTAAATGTCCCCCGCGCCGGACTGGAATTCATGAGGCTTATTGATTGGGACTATTTATGAAACAGCCCCCTTCTCAATCAGACCCCGATTCCCATTTCTCTTGACCGTCTAGATGTATGAGCCCGGCCCTGGACGAGGCATTCGTCATGTATTTGTGACGGACTCTTCGGGCAGTAAAACATGACGCAGCCTTTGATGCTCTCCCAGTTGTAGTGTATTAAAGAGCCCGGCAATTTGACATGAAAGATCATGGACAAACGGCGCAAAGGTCGCCTTGATCATTAAGCCATGGGAACCTTTTACATTTCTGAACGAACTGAGCCGCGCCAAACTCGGACGCACTTTTAGGTGATTTCTTCCTCTGGTAATTCATAATTTTTTACAGGGATATAATTCCAGCTTCTTGCATTTGACAAGGCTGTGTAACTGAATAAACAGTGTCAAAGCCAAAGCTGCACAGAGTCTGACTCGGAAAAAAACATGAATAGATAGTGTAGTAGCGATGATCCCTACCATTGTCATTGGGTAATCAACCATCCAGTGTGAAGTTTGCACATTTGATTTTAAATCCGGTCGACCATTACAGATCCTTCCGTGACTTCCTCAAGGTTCAGTTTTTCTCACGGGAGCGATGATCAACTCCATGGGATGCATTCAGGTAGACATCTTGCCCCTACACATTTACCGAGGTGATAAATCACCAGATAGACATGGTATGAGAAGGATGGTCCTTTGATATAGCATAACGTTTGAGATGAAGGAAAAATATGGCTGCAGTGGGACTCGAACCCACAACCTTCGGATTACTAGTGCTGCGCTTTACACATTAGTGTGAAGCAGTTAGTGGTGGCTTCAATTTTGATGTGGATGCTTCTCATTGGTTTGGATAAGCCTTAGGAGCAATTTTCTTATCTTAATCTTTTTCTTGCTATCCGTGTTTATAGGATAATATACCTGAAGTGAGAAACATGTGCTAAACCAACCTGACTGGTCTTCTAGATGTCATGTGGCACATTGTATCAAATTTCATCGGTTTGTTCCGCAGGTTTTCAGTGAATCTTAACATTCAGCATTATTTCTGTGGTAACCTAAGAACAAATTTCATTATCAAGAAGTTAGATTCTACAAATCAGACGATTCCCATTTCACACAATCCCCTTACGATAGCTTAAGTGTGCTTTCCACTGGCCGACAAAAGCTTCAATGGCTTTTGTTCCCTTCCTTTAAGATGGTGGTCGGTGGTGGGGGTCACAAAGTCAACTTATTGCTGAGCCTGGTCATTAATTTCCACTTGCCGATCAGGTTTGGAGCAGTGAGTGACCCACTGCTTCAATCAGGGTTGACTTTATTGGTGGTGTGTCTAATCAGTTGCTGGTTTCAATCTTTTGTTGTTATCAGTACTGAAATCAGTTAGAGTGTCTCTGAATTTCTACTTTCCACGGGCCAATATCTTGTCTTAGGCGTCATAAAATCGGTCAGTGGTTGCCGACAAATTCATCAGTGGCAAAGGTCGGCCAATGTAGACCAGCCTTTACATATATCTAAAAACGTGTCAGTGTTCCCATGATCTATTCATCCTGCTTCCATCCACGTTCCCTCATTTCCCCCCCTCCCTTCTTCTGTCACCCCGACTGGGGCCTCTGGTAGCAAGGGCGCCCATTAGGGAGAGTGGGGTTTCCTCTCGGGGAGGTCACCAGGTGATGGTCATATGCTATGTCCATATCATCAGGATCAGGGGAGAAAAGAGTAAAGTTCCTCCGCTGTGGTGGGTATATCCCTACGCCCAGCCCCGGTCTATTCAGTGAGATGTGCCGACAGTGCTGAGCTCTGATCAAGCCTTATTCTCACTGCAACTAGTTAGTTTGTATCTTTGTTTCAAATTCCGAGGAAACGTGAGGGTATATAGGGACCATCTCAAGGTTCAACTTTAGATCTATTGAGTTGCATTCGGGCAGAAATCTTACCTCTACACATTTACAATTTAGGGATGTCAGTTGGGGTCAGACAAATAACATGGAAATATTTTTCATGTGGGATTTTCTGCCTCACAGAGTCTGGGAAAAGGTGGAGAACATGTCTGTGTCAGCCATGCTCTTAGGATGGGAGTCTGTCAGGAGCCACTATTTTATTGACGTGAATAAGGCCCAATTAGTATAGTCCTTGTTTTAGAATAGGAAAAGTGATTTTATATACATGTACTGAAAAGAACAGGCAGACTTCCATGGAAAAGTGGAAAGTTGCCATTTTTGTTTACTGAGGTGAGAATTCATTTATTTCCCACACCAGACAGACATGGAATGAGGTTTGCCGACTGCACTGAGCTTCGAACAAGCCTCATTCTTACTACAGCAAGATGTCCAACAAATGCCAGCTTCTCAAATATGCATGTTGTGGAGGGTCACACAAAAGACCAACTTTACATGTGCAGAAAAAAACGAATATGGAGAAAGTTTTCTGGGGAATAATAGCTTACTGGTACCCACATGGTCTTCAACTACTGTGCAGTTCTTACATTTTTAGTGTTTTTAAGAGAGCATACACAATGTCTACTGGGTGTTCCATATATGTCACTCGACATGCAACCATGACCAATGTACGACCTCCCATGAATGGTTTGACAGTAAATAAAGGGCCAATGAAATGTTGACACTCGTATGACAACACACTGCTAGGCCATAACAACACAAGCCAAGTAACTGCCACCCACTTTGGGATCTGTAATCTCATTGGTCAAACAGGGTCATACGGTTCAGATTATAAAAGGGGTGGCAGTTTAAAACTGCCACCCATTCTCGCGGTTGCTGTGACTTGATGCAGTAACAGGGATTGTCTGAAATTGAACAAGTGCAATTCGAAACCAAAATGATTAATTACTTATGAATAAAAGGCAGGTAATAACTTGTAATGAAAAATTGCGAATCGTTAACGTTACAGATTACAGTCTTTCCACTTCCTCGCTCACGGGGACGTAAATCAACGTTAAAACTGATCTTGTTGGTTGATTATTTCATCATTACCACAAAAAGAAGGCAATAACATGTCTGTGCTGCTGAGAATAGTAAAACGGTGGACCTCAGTCCCTCAATCAAATAAAATCCAACCAGATGCGTTGGTGTAACCCATGTGTAGCATGAAACCCGAAGTTCTGCGATGCAAGATATTTTCAAGTGAATATACGGGGCAAATCTTTTGGAGTTCTCGCGTTTGGCCAAAATACCGCAGAGAAGCTTTGCTATCATCTTATTCGAAATATCTGATCAGGATTCTATCATTTACAACAAGCTGAGGAAAAACGTCGTTCATACGCACATGGTTGTCAGTTGGAGCTGAGGGTCTATAAGAAGGCTTAAACCTCTGCTTTTTGGCATGAATGATGCTCAATTAATATTACCTTTGTGTTGGACGAGGAAAACGAATATTCATGTAGTGAAACAGAGATAGTGGATTTCCATGGAAAAGTGGAATAATGCCATAATGCATGTACCACAGAGGCTAATAGAGATAGAGAGATAAATGGGTGATGGAAGACAGTACTCACAGGTCGTAATGTTGGTTCCATTTCGGGTCTAGTGTTTTCGAGCACGTGTCTGTGGAGTGGCACTGTCCCGATCCGTCCACACTGATCTTTGCGAATGGATCCGGCAGACCTGAAAAACAAAGTCACACAGTGATGTCAATTGGGGCCATTAAAAAGACAGGAAATATTTTTCTTCTGGAATTTCCTGTCTCAGAGAGACTGAGAAAATATGGAAAACACATCGTTATTGACTATGGAATGGGACTTGGGTGTGTGCGGAGGGTTGAACCACTATTCATTGGTGTGAATGAGGCCCAATGTATTCTCTTTGTTTTACACATGATAAAAAAAAGACATGAAAATGAAAACAAGGATTTCCTTGGACAATAGGAGAACTGTCAGTGAGGTGACAAAACTCCACCACACACAAAAAGACGATACAAGAAGAAGACCTACGACTCATCTGACCGCAGCCTGGTGAATACCAATAGTGGCTTTAAGCCTATAAGACATTGCCATACCGATAATCACTGACGGACAGTGCCTGCAACCTGGCCCAGCTAGTAGCAGCACTGTTTTTTTTTTAATCACAGATGGGTTGCTACATGAGGGTATCATACAATAACAGTGATTGATGTCGATCAGATCTGTCCATTCGATTTGTGAGGATCAGGGATAGGCGTCAATATCTTACAGACTTTATTATTTATGGAAACTCTATCGTGTTTGACAAAAAAAAAAAAAACAGGCTCCAGAGCAGTCGCACAAAAACCAGAAAATTCAATGAGTCACTAGATTACTAGATTGATTCGTTCCAATGAGCAGGCAGTTGAACAAAAGTAAATATTTACTTACAATAAGCTTTCACCAGACATTTATTGAGCCTATAATACATCGACACCCCGACTCTGCCCGATCACATTTTTGCCGACCAATCTAAGGTTGGGTAATGACCGACTTCCCCCGACCTTAAGAATGTCGAATGCATGCACTTCAGACTGTTTTATTTTCTATTCTCACCAGTCCATTTAAATACCAGTGGTACGTATCCCCACGTCCTATATATAACTATTATATGCCGATGTGTAGGGGAGACGGGGCGATAATAAATGCGTAATCCGTTTTCCGACACCTTACATAGAACAGAAGTTTTCAAACTTTGCAGTATTGTCTATAAAGACAATTCTGATATCTTTTATCTAAGACCAGTGACTTGAAACTGGGTATACCATCTGACCGTTACAGGGATGACAATTGGGAGTCCTAAAAAAGGTGGAAAATTACAACGACACTCATATGGCACTACCTTCGCACATGGGTGGTGCCCTTGATGATCAATCATCATAATTATATTACTCATCTATATACTGATAATACTCATAATATGGGATTTCGAATGCTAGATTTGGTTCAAGTAAAACTTAATTTAGAAATTATGATAATCAAAAGCAAAAACTCTGTCTAGCAGTATCCTCTGGAGTTGTCTGTGGTTGTCTAACTGAGCCATATATGTATAAAGGTGCTTTAAAAACTTGCAAAACTTTTGGTGGTGATCAGATAAGAGCTGCATAAATTGGTGCCAGGCTTTTACAAACAGACTAGCATATCTATACGCAAGTAATAGGTATCTGGAGTCAACCTGGCTGTCAACCTGGCTGACTGACGTTTGTTGTAGACCTATCAACACCCCTTTATTGCAAAACTACCTACAGCACAGTGTGATAACTGCCAGCATTAGTCTGTATAAACCGCACCCTGGGAGTGCGTTTGTGGTGTGCCAGCTAGTCATGCTGTATTGTTCTCCAAGTTCAGGTTTATAATGTGGAGCAAGTATCTAGGGTGCCCTCTTGAAAATCTGAAATTGTTCAAGATGGTAGTTCCATACTAGATCAGATCTCATTATACCCTCTACTGATTTTCATTGTGCTGGGTGGGATCGTTGGACCCACTTGGAATTATTTCTGAATTAGATGTGTCTCCCTCTCCATGTCAAGGTCAACTCGTTCCTGGGTGTTCAGACTGTGTTGGGGGAAATTAGTGCTTGCTATCGCTGTTAAGATGCAATCAAAGCTGCTCATAATTAGTCAGGCGTAGTGGGAGCTGAAAGAGCTCCATTACTAATGAGCCCAAAGCGGGAGAAAGAACGAGACGTTAACGGACGGAATTTCTTGTATAAATGAAGCAAATGTAAACGTGTATATTTTACCTTTTATTTGAGGACACAATGTTACATTTTTCTTTACTGATATGTATAATTGTTTTGTTCGTTTGTGTAGTTTTACATTTCAGAAGATATTTATAACCGTACGCAACTTTTGAACTGAAAGTCGACTATATTTACAAATCATCACTATGAATTAGATATTGGCCTCCAATTATTTGGGTCTGTGGGGGTTCCAGTTTTAGGTTACGGAATTACATTAGCAAGTTTCCATTTTTCGGGAAACTTACCACAATCTAGACATGTTTGGTATAGACAAATAAATTGGTCAAGTGAGTGTTTCATAAAATCTTTTAGGACCAACGATCTAATATCATCTAATCCTGATGATTTGCTAGCAGCAATTTCAGTGAACAAAGTGTACAACTCTCTTCTATCAATAATGAAGTCTGGCGCAGGAAATTCTATATTATGAGTCTGTGCAGCCTTCACCATATTCTTACCAGTTATGGTTTGGGGACCTTGCATTTGTTCTGCAGCTAGAGAGTTACCAACATTTGCAAAAAAAACTGTTTAGGTAGGTTTTTAATTTCATGCCAAAGCTTTTTGGAGTTCCCTACATTATCATTCAAATTCTTACGAAACATATCAAACTTTGAGCGCCTTATTTCCTTTCGTATTTCTTTCTTTAATGCTTTAGCTGATTCAAGATCTTCATTTGCTCTGGTTTTATTGAATAGACTCATGGCTCTGTCCCTGTCATTCCTAAGTGACCTAATGAGGGGGGTCATCCAAGTTGTGCCTTTGTCAGAGGCAGTCCAGGTCTTTTTTGGAAAGTAGAAATCTAGATAGTCATTCAAAACGTCAAGCAGAGAAGACCACATTTTATCCACATCATTAAGTATCCAGTAGTCGTCCCAATGCGTGTGCAGTAGCCATTCCCTGAGCCCATCTACAGTGTGCTTTAGGTAAGTCCGGCCTGTGACTTTCACTCGCTTATCTTGTTTATGATTACGATGTTTGATTGCAAAAACTGGCAGATGATCATTATTGAGATAGTTTAAAACTCCACTACTGTCTGATTTGAGGTCGTAAGTATATTATCCAGACAAGGCAGTTTTTTGCTAAATGGATGTGTACATTGGTTAACAAGTCTCTTAAGTGGTACTTACTTTTCCTAAAATGATAAAATGCATTAACTTGTTAACTGGAATGCTTAAGTTTACGAATTTATGCACATTCCCTGCAGTATAAACTCATTAAATCTACATAGCATACAGGGACAGATTTAGCACTAGTTACTGTTTATCTACTTTTGAGTATTAATGCAGTACTTCTGGCAATAGAAGGCATGAACAGAGTGACCTTATGAGAGTTAGACATTCAAGAATGATTAAGAAACGTCTGGCTGAGCACAAATGTCGTTTTCAAAAGTTAGAATATCAGAGAGTAGATACTTTAATTCTCACTGACACCCTGAAGAAGGATCTAACAGATCCGAAACATATCGGTAATCAAACAGAAATAATTGCCTTGTTATCATTCTTAAGGAACTAGCCCATCTCCGAGTTAGTGGGGATATTTTCTCCAATATCTCACTAGAATGCTATACTTTTTTTTTATTAAGTCTGTTTATTTATCCTGGGAAAAGAAAAGGCAAAAATATGCCTGTTTACATTCTGATTCAGCATGTAGTACTTGTCAAAACCCTTTGTCTCTCCGGAGAAAGAATATATATAAGCAACTGGCTCTAGCTAGCTAATTCATCTTAAGTAAATGCAGAGTATATACATATGAGATACATATCTGCTCTAGCAGGGTAAGTCCATTTAGATCAAGTGATACAGGTATAGGTATCGGTACAGATTTCGTAGAATATAAGATATATGTGCGTTGTGGTTTGGGAAATACATTGTCTTCTAGTCTGTACATGTTGATTTGAAAGTAATAAAAACATAGCGATAAACACAATATACTTTGTTCTCCAAAAGGAATTTATTTACTCCATACTTTAAAGTATGATATATTTTAAATCAAAACAATAAATTATTAAACACTTGTATATCTAAAACATTATGCAGGGATATATTTACCTTACAGCAACTATGTTCAAATACAGTAGAACCCTGCCTAACGGACACCCCGGGTAGGCGGAGACATCGCGTTGAGGGACACTTTTCCATGGAACGGTTCCCACTATTAGATGTGTATCTTAACACTTTGGCCCTGAACGGAGGGTGTTCGTTTACGCAGGGTTCTACAGTAGTTATCATTTGGAGCAATGTGGGGTCTTTTCAAGGAGAATCTCATTTAATCGTTAGCAGACCTAACAATCTAACCTCTCTTCAACCAAGCAATATGAGTATTGATGGGAATTAATACATTACAATTTACAGACACGGTTTTATGGTATTTCTGGATGATAGCTTCTTTATTGTCGCCTTGCCCAAAATATGGAGTAACTAGGTCGTGGCTAACAAGTCTGATACACTCTTCAAATACTGAAGTTGTTCTCTCAATGATTGGATGTCTCCGTGGGAACCCTGCATATATACACATATAAATACATATTCATGTGTCTTAATTATGTCATGTATTACGTATCATGGTGAATGGCAGTAGGCAGAACATCTACATAGACAGTATGCATTATACAGCTGCTTGCCATTAATGCGCAAGGAAGCTCCGATGGAGGCGCCACCTTTCCGGAACCAATACTGGAAAATTGTATTTATCATTGCTTTATACTTCTTTATCTCGTATCAAAGTTTTATGTCTCTTGGTAAAACCACTTACATTTAATTGCGTAGCCTGTTCCTGTTCTGTCATCAACACGATGGACATCTCATTTTACTATTTAAAAACATGGGAAATGCAATTATCTAATTTTTGTTCAACCAGATGTCTGTTCTTCTGTTAATCTCTTCTGAAAATTAAAGAAACCCTTACGGAAAGAGAGGGAAAAAACACTTTAAACTTCTCCACACTGCCCTTTAAACTGCTGCCCGGAAACCCCTGCGCACTCTCCTTCCGGTGGAGCATCTGGACAGCCATGATCTTTTTAGCTGTATTTGTAAACAAGCTTCAAACGCCGAAAAGGACCCACCCACCCCACCACTTCTCTCCGAAGATGCGTACTTTTTCCTCCGGCGGCCAAAGTTTCCCGCCCGCGGCCCGTTGGCAGACCACATTGCTAGTCGGGGAAAGGGCTGTGTTCAGGACGGCGCCTGTGACTGGAGGAGGGCCTCATTCTCCGTACAGAGGCACATAGCCTGACACCTTCCGCTTCCCAACCATGGATAGGAAGTAGGCGTGGGCGTCACGAGAAAGGCTAGCTTTACCCCAACATCTCTGTTTCGCATTCTCTGTGGGTATGCTCATTTGCGTTTTGAGGGTAGATTTTGAAGTATCACAAAAGAATAAACGACTGTTTCCAACATAAGATCCAGGTATACTATAGTTGAACCCTGCATTAGGGATTACCCACTTAAGAGTACAATTTTGACCCAAATGGATGGTGTCCCTGAAGCAGGATTCTATTGTTTGCTAGTACTCTGTTGACCAAAGCCTTGCGGGATGCACCTCGCTTCGACGTCCATACAAGGTTTTTTAAAGGATTCTTTGTCTCAATAATCTTATTACTTCAAATCTGTAGGGTACAATACGAAAATTCTTGTGCAAACTCAGTTATTTAAATTCGAAATAATAAAGTGAAAACTTACTCAATGAATAAACATGATAAAAATCCCATTGTGCTTTAGTTCTAAAAACTCTGAACCAAATGATGTTTTACATGTGCATGATATATGTTTTATCCTCTAATTAAGTGTTCTTGCAATACCAGCTACTTAAATACTGAATTAGGTCATACCGTTGAACTATTCTGGGAATATTGGTTCACAAAAAAATTTGAGTTACAGCTTTCATTCGAGCTCGCTATGGACAGACAGGATATCGTAGAACGGAGTCAGACGACACTGAGTCCCATTTATCAAAAGTTTTCAATTCATACCAGTTTCCTCTTAGAGGGGAATCCACAAAAAAGGTGACATCCTTGTAGGACCTCAGTGGGCGGTTTACACTAATCACCCTAATAAGGTTCCATGATTGGTCGCAATCTAATTTCGACCCGTGTCAAAGTGCCTCTAGTTGATGACATATTGTTGTTGGTAAACACTGGAGTCTCCTTTTTAGCTCGCTAAAGGCAAACAACGAGATGACCTTTACTCCGGCCTTGGTAGGCGCGAGAATTGACCTTTCTGCACTTGAGGCGCCAGAGTGACATTCACCTGGAGCTAGGGGCCGCTGAGGCTGCATCAACAGGCCATGCGACTACCACAAAAAACAGATTGAACACACGAAAAGAAAATCTGCGTAATGCTAATGTGAAGAAAGTTTGAGTGGGAGACTTGCTGCCATCGCCTACCTTCTTCTGAGTCTGCATGGGCAAACGACATAAAGAGTTCATACTCTGTTCGCCTTTGAGTTGGCTTTCCCGTTTTTCTTGGTGCTAGTCACCAAAGTTATTGAGGTAAATCCTATGATGCTAGGTTTACACCCAAGCAGTCCAGGCAACCTTGGTAGGTCACACCATGCCCTGCCATGGTACTTTTAGTTGAGGGAACAGACATTAATCTTGTGACAAGCTGCGAAGTCACTTTCCTGCATCATCCAGACTGTGTCAGCAATCAATGTATTCATGTGCATTAACATGTAGCCAATCGGGAGGAGAACACTCAGGCCCTACTCCCACACCATGTTATGCTCTGAGGCCTGATTGGCCCAATCAGGTATTTCCCTTACACTTTTTCTATTTTTAGACACTGACATCTTTCCAGTTTATATTAAAGGCATATCGGACAATTTAGCTTGAAAATTAAAACCCATGTCATTTCCCTGAAACTTGAATATGATGATCTCCAAGTGTTATGGAACACATATCTAACTTAAAAATTGGGGGTCACCGTGCTCGTTTTTGATTTAGAGATAAATGTTATGATAATTTTATAACAGAATATATAGAAATTCTAAAAAGTTGTTTTTCACATAGTAAAACCAATGTCATTTTCATCAAACTTTCACAGAATTTAGTAAATGTATAGTAGTACAGATCTAAGCTTTAAGAATCATAGGTCACCGCCCTTGTTTTTGAGAGAATAGAGAAAAATCATATTTTTCTGTACATTTCCTATATAAATGAGACAAATGTAAAATAGCCTAATTTACCTGTCAAATTAGGTCGAACTCAATAATATCTTATATTTCACTCATTTGGTATTAGAAAAAGGCAAATGAACCAGTTTTACTCGATAATTGCCAGTATTTGAAAATCACCAGATGGCGCCACTGTGTATTGTAGGATATGCCTTTAAAGATTCAGTTGGACTCATCTCCAGTTAGTCAGGATTGAGTCAAAGACTTGGCTTGAGTCTGGCTCGCACAACACCACACTGTAGACAGTAATCTGGAGGCTGACTCAAGACTATCGCCACAATGTAGGGACAACAGAGAGGCCCTGTGCTGCTGGGATGTGGCTTGGATATTATGACGCCACTCAGAACAGTCACATCATGTGAGGCCCTTGAGTTAGGGTTCTTCACCTACAGGAGTACACAGCATGTCTTGTAGGTGTAAGACATCGACATTTCATTCCCAACTCTCACTGAGCCGATGGTAGGGATAAATCGGGATCTAAATGTCGATGTCTTATATGTTTTTAAGGAGACCGGGAATGTAGTTTTGCAGGTTCTGGTTCCGAACCTAAACTAAAAAGGCCAAATAATAATCCGATGTGCTTGCTACAAGTTCTATTTCTTATCATATTTCAGAGTTAATTAGTTGGTAAAAGTAGAAAAACATAGCCCACAGTTGACATCCTTGATGCCGATATTCCCTCATTTTACGCTTCAAACCTTGAATACTATATCAACACATGGAAATAAGTTTTCCTCTCATAATATGTTACACAGTATAATTCAAAATGATCACCTATAACTCTAAGCGGAATGCCCTAAATATCAAGTAAAATATCAGATTGGAGGCGAAGTTATCCATCACATAGTAATCACAACGAACAGCAAACAATGTTACTGTAGAAATACTCACCAATATCTGTATTACGTAAGCTAACATTCCTTTAAAAATCTGTAAAGAACACTAAAATTCCCTAAATAAAAAATGCAGTACTTACGGAAGAAGTCTTTCTTGGCCAGGTTTTTCGCACATAATACTGGAAAAGACAAGAAATAATGCGTTAGAACGCTGGAATGATGCAATGATTGATTTATTGGTTTATTCATACAAACTATCTGAAAGTTCCGCTTCTCACGAATATCACAGCCAGGGATGAGATGAGTTGAGGCAGAGACCCTACCCCATTTACCAGGAACTAGTTTTTATTCCCAAACCACATCGACATGGTATGACAAGAACTGGCTTTTGATATAGCTATCACTGCCGAGGATGAAGGAGAAAGGTGGTTGCAGTGGTACTTGAACCCAATCTTGTAATTACGAGTCCAGTGCTTTAACCAGTGAACTAACTATCCACCACTGGCACGAAATGACATCTAGACAAGGAAAGTCTTTTATCTTCATCATAATCTACACAACAGGACCTGAGAAATGAATCATAACTACTGCACGCCTGCACGTTTAGGGGGTACTGCTGTTGTTGTTGTTGCGGGGGTGTACAGGAGGGTGCGGGGACCCTCCCACATCATTCATCACCCAGAGTAAATCGGCCACACTGCCTACAGTGTAACACCCGCCACACATGGGCGGCTCGGAAGCCTTCTTTAGGGACGCTTCAGACAGGTTGTTTTATTTTGTAATAATGGGAGTGAATGGGGCTTTCAAACCGAGAAGCCATCTTTCATAACCGGTTTGATGAACAAAAACAAACCCCGCCCAGTTATTATTCTCACTGCCGATAGTAGGCAATGGAAGACGGGGGGAGGGAGGTGCATCTCACTCTGCGTTAATGTGTGTGTGTGTATTTATTAGTGTGTGCATGTGTATGTCTGTCTGTGTGTGTGCAAAGCATGGAGTTAGAGATTACGATATGATGAATAACATCATTATCCAGTCCAGGGAAGCGGTGATAAAGGAGGAGAACAGTGCGTGGAGTGTGAATTCAAATGACTTTAAAAGGCATCAATCTTTTGAGGGGACTTTATTACATTTTGTTTCACGATAGTAATAACTTTCATCGCAGAATTATACTACAGTCTGAATTTTTTTCCCAGTTTTAACTCTTTGGTCCCCGATCTTGTCACGTGGAAGCTCTTTCACTCTCTCTTTCCTGTTTTGTTTCTCTTAGTTAATCTAATATGATAAGCTGGAATATGTTGTCTGCTATACAACCGGCACTTAAACATTTCACATGCATTATACAGCGACATAAAGCAAAACAGGTCAAAACAAATCAAAAACAGAACAGCACACATATAACGACACACTAGACAGACGCACCATTATTGATAGTTTAAAGATTGATAGTGAAAACACGAATATCTAACATGAAATCGAGACATCTGTTTGACACTTGACCAGCTGGTCCACAAATTCACGACCATCGCTTTGAATGGTGATTGTTTACTGTAATTTATACTGTATTATAATATACATTTCTAAAAAGAAAAAGTTCCCTTGACTATTGTCAAGCTTAACGTCAACATGGAGTGTGAACGCAGCTTAACCACCCCCGTCCTCCCAGTCCCTCATGTGCCGCTCTCATCATGCCGCCCCCGTAAAGTTAGACTTGATCAAGTCTTTGATTGTGAACATTCATTAAATGATTAATCACAATCAGAATAAAGTTCATTTTAGTATGTATGCTTCTCTGACTGGCCCATAAATTCCAGTGAAGAGGGTAGCTCAAACCTCTCTTGTTCCTCCTGGTACTCTGTGGGCTGCTCGCATCGCACAGCCCGAGTATTATGGAGAAACCAAACAAGAGTTAGTCATGTTGTTGTTTATCGCACGACGGCAAGATCGCGATATTACTGCGCGAGGCGAAGCCGAGAGCAGTAATAAGCGATCTTGCCGGAGTGCGATGAACAATAACATGACTAACTCGAGTTTGGTTTAGAATTTATCCTACCCCGCCCGTCTAAATTACTTCTACATTAACAAATGACGTCATTTGTCAAGTGTATCCCACTAGTGCGATATTTTTAATTTTTCTGAACTCCAGACCGAATACAGTGACCCAATGTTAAGCCTATGGAGTTTTTTATTAGGGGTAGGATAAAATGTGCAACCAGCTTAAGCTTGCAGTGTCCTTTTATTCCCAGGTGTATCAGTCGTGCTGCCATCTCTCCGTCCAGGCTGGTACGTGTGTGGTGGGAGGGTGGCGAATGGTAGAATGCGATTTAGACACAACTTGCTTAACTGAGCACCTAAAATCTACGCAAGCAGCAGTCCCAACCCAACCGCCCACAAGAAGGAGGGGGAGGAGGGGGAGTTCAGTCAGTAGGGAATCAGAGGAAAACTCTGTATCGCTACATGGGTCTGTTGCCAGGTTCAGTGGGGAATCAAGGGTTGTATCTGACTTTAAAAAAATTGAATTGTTATGTTCATTCTACATAATGGAGAAGAATTCCATATATGTGCAATGGAAATTAAGTCACGAATTTCCGTGGAAACATAGAAAAACTGACATTTGGACTGGCATTCCTAGGACTAGAGCAACATGATGCCTCCAACTATTCCTAGGGCTACCGCAGTATCATGTCTTCAGACATTCCCAGGCATACTGCAACATCATATTTATAATTATTTCCAGGGCTACCACAGCATGGTGCTTCCAAGTATTCTCAGGGCCACTGCAGCATATACTTATTTCATGAATGGCATGTAGTTATTCCAAGGGTACCACAGCATGATGTCTCCAGCCATTTTCGGGCGTGTCGCAGCATGATGATCCCAGGTATTCCAAGGTTTACTACAACATACCTCCAGGGATCATATCGCATCATTAGACTTCAGGTACTCCCAGGAAAATCACAGCATGTCTTTGTAATCACTAGGCTACTGTAGCATGATGCTTTCTGGCATTCCAATGCATAACACCGTATGGTATTTCCAGGTATCCCAAGACATACTGCTACGAAGGTATACTAACCGACAAATATACAAATGTACTTGGAAAGGATTGGTAAAGAAATACGGCTTAGTCTGTTCAGGCCTTCCAGGTTTGCTTCCACACAGATATCAATATCGGGTACCCATAGACTCCTAGGGCTAGCAGTAGCGCAAAGTGTGTGATTGATTATTGATTATAGATCAATGTAATTGTCAATTATTGACGAAGCGGGCCCGGGTTTCTTACTAAATATACACCCCTCCTCTCAAAACCGTGTTCACGTGCCCCATCTTTTCTAGTGCGTGAGTTTGGCTGTCAATCAAATCCATTTTGTTTATTTCTAATTCAAAACTCTATTCCATCGTCTAATCATACGTAGAAAAAAACCTTTGTCTATGCATTTATTTTTTAAGCGTAACTTGTCCTGTTGCTGACACATTATATGTAAGGTAGAATAGGCGAAAGCTTTTCAGCTGGAACAAAAGAAATATAAAGACAAAGATTACATGATTTTATAGATGGTCATTTCAGAATTTTCATCTGTCGGATACAACAACCTTTTTCCATATGCAAAATAACTATACATACACATGTCTTTCAATTTAGGATAATGATGCAACCCCCTCCCCCAAATTCCACATAAAGAGAAGTCAACAGGCATAGAAACAGTTTGGTACGCCCACTTCGAGCTTCTGTTTTAATGTACTGAATCTGCCGACGTTTGCCTTTCAATTGTAATGGTGGTGGACGTGCAATCAAGCTTTTATGTGCATGTCTACCTTACAGTCTATTAGACTGACAACAGGTTGGCCGTTTTTTTTAAGCCCCACACTTGATTTTCGAGAATGTTTATGAGTTTTTGAATAATAAATTCTTCACTATGTGTCGAAATGATATTTCAACTTCATTTTACTTTTTCAATAGCTTGTAACATCTATTACAAACAAGCGTCACGGCTAGGGTGCAAACTGAATTGCATGACACACACAAAAGTATAACCTTAAGGGACAACCGTAACACAATGGTGACAGACGTGACCTTATGTTTTTATGTTCATTCGTAGGAGACTCGAGCGTGGGGGCTGCTTCACCTTTTGTTAATGTTACTTTTCCAACATAACCCCAAAACATGTACGGTCTATTTTACATTTTGAGTTAATCTAGCCATAGAGTTATGTATTTACTCGCCTAACATTTGAATAAAGAAACCAGTTTGAACATATGGTTGTCAATATGTAGAAATCACCCAGATGGTGCCACTGTGAATTGAAGGGTATGACTTTAAATACCAAGTGTAGTATATGCAGTGATGGTGATATGGTGAGGACGGATTCCGCAAAATTTCACTAATAAAAAAAGAACTCCATAAATTCATGAAACTGCCTGAAGGCACCAGGTCCCTAAACAGCATATAGCCGAATGCTCCCCAAGTCGCGGGCCGATCTCCGTGAACATAATAATTTTAACTGGTCTTTTTTTTTACCACACAAAGGATGTCAGGTTGAAATGTGCCATATTGGAATGAAATTTCATCAGTGACTACAAATGATAGTGTACTCAGTCAGGTCTTAGATAAATCAGTATTCCTCTGTCCGAATATAGGCTGATTACCGAAATTTAAAAAACAGGAACAAAAACATAATTGAGAGAGCACACCTGTCTGAGCGAAAATGCTGTACGGTTTCAAATGTTGGAAAGATGAACGTCAAGAGAACATACATTTGTTCTTTTGTAATGCTGAATACAGGTTTTTGGTTTGAGAAAAAGGTATAGAAAGTCGGAAAATAGGTCAGACTTGCAAACTTTACAGAACACTTCTCGTACTTCTGAGGCAGTGGTTGGGATCTCTGAGTTGGTCCCTTTGGTCTATATTCACTGAGAATAGCTTTCCTCTGCTACTGTAGTTCTTTATTTTCTCAAAATGTAGTTATTTCATAGAATCCAGAGAATAGCATTTTAGTGGGATAACAAAAAAAACAACTGTACAGGTAAAACCACTTTATGATGCTCAGGGAGGAGGTGACACATCTCGTCCACCGTTCGTTTCTATTTTGGACACAAAAGGGTCATATCATCGCGGCTTCCTAGATGTATGACATAGTGTCTGACGTAATCACCGTGCAGATGTATGACGTTATATCTGATGTATTCACCACTAAGGTGTATGTTTGATGAATATAACAGAAGTGTCTCTAAATAGCTGAAACAAACCTAGTAAAGTGAGAACGTATGATATGACAATTCCTCTATTAGGGGGTATAAGTGATACTCATAAACGTGTAGTATCCAGACGATAGCTAAACTGTCCTCAAAGTGTTCGGAAAACGCACTGTGACGGCCACACCCACCATGCAGTTAGATATTATTAGCTTCGACACGGGCGGGTTAGGCTTGTTTGCTGATAGCACTGTTCACAATCCTATACCCGAGCGAAACGCCGAGACTGATTAGGAAACGTTCTGCCGAACCTGGCGTATGCATGTGTTTCCGTGCGTGTTTAAACGCTAGGTAATCATATGGCACATAGACATCCTCATGTGGGGCCGCCATTAGTCCCAGACGCTGAACATGTGGCGCCCCCATTTGGTTTAGCTCTGAATCATCAAAGGCTGAAATAGGGAATTGTTCACCTTATTGTACCACCCTCTGTCCTGGCAGAATCAGAAATTGTTTGCTAGTACTTTTCCCATCTTGCTCAGGAAATCGTGGATATATGCACAAATCCCTATATTTTTTGCTATAGTTTTGTCCCTCTCATGTCATGTGATTTTTGAAATACTAATGGTGTGGACACATGTTGAGACATAGGAGTGGCGGGATCGTCTCATTCATAAATGGACATATACCAATGAAACATTGGTTATAAATCGAATAGGTAATTATTCGATTACTTACCTTGGTAAAAGTATGAAGAAGAATTGAGGTTCTTGCGAAGCCTAGGGACTCTTTCGAGAGCCCTAGGGTAACAGGGAGAGTGTACCGCGTAGTAATCAGTCGTGAGAGTGCGTATACCTGGCGTAATTAATATACTGGAAAAAATTTTATCTCCTAATTTTAGGGGAGTTTTTATTTTTAATTTTTGTGCGTGGTTTGTTGGGGAAGGAAGGTGGGTCCCTGTTACCCTAGGGCTCTCGAAAGAGTCCCTAGGCTTCGCAAGAACCTCAATTCTTCTTCATACTTTTACCAAGGTAAGTAATCGAATAATTACCTATTCTTACTCGCCGTAGGGACTACTTTCTTGTAGCCCAGGCTATCAGGGAGAGTTTTAAAGCACAAGAGATAAAGTTTTTTCCTTTTTTTTTTTTTTTTTTTTTTTTTTTTTTTTATATATAAGATCGGAAACCAAATTTTTACAAATGGTAAATCTTTATTGAACATAATGTATGTAGCTTTTTTGGTGAAAACACCAGTACAATAGCTGCTTTTAATACCTTCAAGGTAATAATAGGTCAATATATCATGACTCAACTGTTATAAAGTCCTATTCAAACTACAATGTTTGCCAGGTAATAGTTATATGTCATACCTTATACATCTTGAATAAGGAACTTCTTTGTTATATTAAACATAAAGAAGTGGTATTTTAATATCACTGAGGTATCGTTTTGATACATGAACACAGGTTTTTAGAAGAATCATGAGATTCTGATCATCCATTTTTACACCATACATTAGGTTAACCTTAACCTTATGTTCATACATGTTTGTGTAAAAACCATGGTGAAAAATATATATTTGGATACAAACTTAATAGTAGGACTAGTGTCTATCTTATCACAATTATGGTAGCACCTTTACCAGATATTCTCCATTAGGGAGAGTTAATCACGTGACTATAAGTATTCACAATTTACTTAGGGAGTCGATACAGCCGGAAATTAGATAATTAACTCAAATTCTCCAAAATCGCTGTTCCTACAGAAGAAGATTTCGTCTTCTCTATCGGTTTCTTATAATGCCTAGCCATTGTCTTTTCTTGTTTCCATGAACCATACGCAAGCACCGTGTTCATGTCTACACCTAGGGCTACTGCTGCCGAGGTGCCTGCACCTCTGGTTGAATGTGCGGCATACTTTTCCGTATTTATGCCCGCTGCTTTTAATGTTTTCGTGACATATCTGGAAATCGTGTCTCTATGAACGGTTTTGTGTGGTTTTCTATATGATATTATTAGTTCTTCACTTTGTCTTAGATTTTCCGTCCGTTTTAAGTAACACTTTAGGGTTCGTACAACACATAACGATTTTTCTTTGTCGTAAGGTTCTAGTAAAATCGTTTGCAAAGCTTGGCCCGTTCTGGCCGTTTTCATAGGCTTACTTAAAATAAACCTCGCTTGATTTTCTTCTGTGAATGTCAAACGATTTTTGGATAGTGCCAATAATGCTTGGCCTCTCTGTCCCGAAATCAGGAGGAAGAGGACTACGAATTTCAGTGTGAGTTGTTCCAGAGATAGATTTTTGTTTATTCCTAAAGATTTTAGATATTTAAAAACGATTCCTACATCCCAGAATTCAGAATATTTTGGTTGTGGTGGGTTTTTTAGGTAAGCTGTTCTGATTGCTCTACACACCCAATAGTCCTTTCCCATTGTATCTCCATTCTCCAATTTTGGGAGTAATATTGATAATGCGCATCTTGCTGCGTTGATGGAGCCATATGCGTATCTATTGTCAGAAAGTGATTTCAGAAATTTACAAACTTGGAAATTTGTAGGCTTTGTTGGATTTATCTTATTTATCAGGCAAAATGTTCGCCACTTCGCAATGTAAGTGTCGTAGGTTTTCTTTGTCGAATCCTGCTAAGATTCCATAAGGAATTTGGCAGTATCTCTGTCACAACTCTGTTTTTGGACTAGACGATTTTCTAAAGTACTGAAAAAAGAAGTCCTATTCCTCTTGGAAAATTCTTTTCCTGTGATTTTGGGAGAGAGAGGTTTTTTGGCTTTCTCCCGATCGTTTTTGTTTGTTTTGCTGCTGATATGAGCGGGGCGAACCACACCGCTGAAGGCCAATTCGGCGTGACTAGGATCAGCCTCGTTGGTTTGTCCGTTCTTGCTTTTCTTAGTAACCGGAGGACCATGCTGCAAGGTGGAAAAGCATAAGCATTTAGATTTTCCCACGACATGGAAAATGCGTCTACATATGTACTTTGTGGGTCTGGTTTCCACGATGCATAGACAGGGCATTTATTGTTGCGAAAGGAAGCAAATAAGTCGATTTCTGGCTTTCCGAAAGTCTGGACGATTTTTTCGAATAACGTATCTGAAAGTGACCATTCTAGGTTGTCTTTGAATACTCTGGAAGCCTCATCCGCCAGACAATTGAATTTGCCTGGTAGGTAGGAAATGGTTATCCAATTCCCTAAGGATTCGGCCCAGGTCCAGATTAATCTAGCGACATTATCACATTCGGGCGATTTTACTCCACCCATCTTGGACACATAGCACAGTGCTGTTGTGTTGTCTGTCTGGACATGTATGGTCGTGTTTGGAATTTTGATGAAACTGATGAGTCCTAGATAAATGGCTCTTAATTCAAGAACATTTATGTGTTGTATTTCTTTTTCCTCCCACCGGCCTCCTATCGATATGCCGTTGAGGTGGGCGCCCCAGCCTAGAAGGCTTGCGTCTGTGGACATTGTGAAATCGCATTGGTCAGAGCGAATTTTTCGGTCTGAGAGGTGGATATGGGTTAACCACCATCCTATATCGATTTTTCCTTGTTCTGAAATCGTCATTTTTGCATTGAAATTACCTTTTTCCCTTGCCAGTGCTTCGTTTTTGCATTTTTCGAGTCGTTTAATGTGTGCAAAACCGTAGTCTACTCCAGGTGAGTAGGCTACCATGAGGCCAATGACACCGGCGCATTGTCTGATTGTTGGAGAATTGTTATTTAACAATTCCTTCGCCATGATATCGAATTTTTGCTTTTTGTCTTCGCTCAATGTTAAGTTCATTTGATTAGAGTTGAAAATAAAACCCAAGAACAAAAGTTGTTGTGAAGGTTGTACAATGGATTTCTCCGGATGAATTACGAAACCTAGTTTGTCAAGTAATAGTGCGAGTTGTTTTACTGCTCTGAGACATTTTTCATATGTATCTGCCATCACAAAGGAATCGTCTATGTATCCGAAACATTGTATTCCCTTTTTTCGTAGCTTTGCGAACACAGGTGTCAGAATTTTCGTAAAAATTCTTGGCGCGCAGGCTAGTCCATTAGGCAATACCGTGAATTGGTACATTCTTCCGTTCCAATTGAATCTGAGAAATCGCCGGTGGGATTTATGGATGCTTACGGAGTAATAGGCATCTTTCAGATCAACTGACGCCATAAAGAAACCTTGTTGAATCATTTCTATTGCCGTATTGAGAGAGGCCATTTTGAAATGTTGGTAAATTACATATTTATTCAATTCTGTGAGGTCTAGAATGATACGTATTTTTCCGCCTGGCTTGGGCCTGGTGAAGATATTTGACACCCATTGATCTTTTGTGGACTTTGTCTCCTCTATTACACCTTTGGACAACATGGATTGTATTTCGTGTTGAACTTTTTCTTTCTCAGAAATTGACAATTTGTATGGTTTTGGAATCGAGTTTTGCACCGGTTTTGACAGGAATGGAATTTTTACACCTCTTATTGAATTATAAATCCAATTGTCTTTTGTCTCCTTTAACCAATGATTCGCTTGGTGGCGAGTCTGGCCTGCAGAGAAAGATTCCGGTGAATTTTTCACTCCCCAGGTAACAAGAGTTTCACAAACCTTTATTTCTTTTGTTGCTGCTTCTGATGTTGCTGCTGTTGTTGTTGTTGGTACGGCTTGTTGTATCGTTGTCCGGAGTTGTTTGGTCCGTTCGGAATCCATGGCTTTTGGTTGTTGTAGTTGTTTTGCTGGCCCTGATGCCTCTGACCGTAGTTGTTCTTTCGAAACCCCACGTTTTGTTGGTTGTGATACCTTCTAGGTGATCTGTTGTATTGCTGCTTTTTCACTTCTTTTTTCTCCGGTTGAGTAAAAATCCGTTTCATCAGCTTCCCATCTTTGTCCGCTTCTTTTACGGACTCTTGTACCGTTGTTCCGAAAAGGAACTTCGGGTCTATTTTAGAATTTATCACCGTTTCTGCTGAATCCTTAGCCAATTTTGCTCTGAAAGCGTCTCTCCGTCTCCGGACGATGGCGGTATTGGCGAAAAACAACAGCTTTATCGCGTCGACCGTAGCCCCGGAAGCCTCATTTAATTCCGGGTCGTCCTCACCTCTCTGGTATGCGAGTTGAAAATACGGCGCTAAAGCCGTGAAAGCCGCCATGATTGCTTGCGTGGCGAATACCAGTTGCTGATCGCCTTTTTTGATAGCAGTATCTACTTCTTTGCTATTCCTCAAGGTCTCTTCCATCACAGGAACACACATATGCTTCACGTTTTCTGGGGGAGGGTATTTCTCCACCAATTCTTTTCCTGCTCTCATGTTATGTGTTGTATTCAGAAACGAATCCATCATTCTTGCTAGGTCCGGGTTTAGGGACTTGGAGGAAGGTATCTTATTGTCCTCTTTATGTGCTGTAATGGCAGCCGTTGTGAGCAAACCTGGCTTCGCGTTTGCAAAGGGCTCCGGTTCTTTTTCTTCCACTTTTTCCGGAGAATTTACCGGCAAAATCACAGATCCTCTGTCAGAGGCTAAGAAAATATCCAATTCACCGTGTGGGTTTGGAAGTGAATAATCCGGGTCCTGGTCCAGTGGTAGCATCCATGCGTTCACACCTTGGGTAGCGTGGGTAGCGTGGGTAGCGTGGGGGGACGCGTCCCCGCGGCCATCTTGTACCATAGCATTTGTCCTTGCAAATTGACGTAAGTCCGGATGATTAATATCCCCGGAATCTTGGTATACACTTCCAGAGGTTGCTGTCTCTGCTGGTCTTTTCCTTTTCTTTTCCAAACGCCTGCGTTTGAGGAAAAGTAACTCCTCCTCATCAGGTGGGGAGTCTGAGTCCGAAATATCATGCGTTCGGTCTTTGTTTACGGACGCCATCTTGGAATTATCCGTTTGTGCACATTGTATCGGTGTGTCTGATACATCGTCAGTACGCAAGATTTCGTTCAGAATTTGCGTCTGCTCCGCTAGCGTCTTAGCCGTCATGGTCAAAAGCGCTGCTAATAACCCTGTAGACCTTGAACCAGTCGTAGTCGTATTAGGGTGGTGCACGTCCCCGTAACGGCCGAGGCCCCGGGATGGATGTTTGAGAGGATCTGAAAAAATCAGATCATTGCAAAAAATTAGGAATAATTGAATAAATAAGACACCATTATTGATCCCCGCGGGGTAATAGTGTTGTTTTGCATCAAACATCCAGTAAGAAAATTGAAAATTATTAAAAGAACAAGTAAGAAATTGTATTTACCTGCTCTGTACGCTCTACACGTCCGTCCACTCCGGGTATTCGCGCGGGACTGATTACTACGCGGTACACTCTCCCTGATAGCCTGGGCTACAAGAAAGTAGTCCCTACGGCGAGTAAGAATTACTATTCTCTTTGGGCATGCCATAGCGATCTGATCTATTTACGTAACATGCAGCAGGTGCACTCACCTACTTTCCACGCGTCGCGCTGTTAATTAATACCTAATTAAGATGTACATAATTAAGGTGTGGTCAGATTCCTGCACCTGCCTGCCATCAAACTCGACCTGTGTGAATGTCCTTCATTATCAACTACATCATCAGCTAGGGAGTTTTAGTGCGACCCGCGAGATGGCACCCTTAGTCGGGACCACTCGTAAACGCTTGTGTATTACTACGCGTCACCGTTATGACTATTCACTAGTCATATATACGGATTGGTGATAATAGGCCACCTCGCTGTCTTATGCCACATATTGTTTCATCTTATCGGCTAAGTAAAGAAACACACACAAAAAATGAAAAGACAGCAGTAAGCATTACTAACGTTATACAGACAAGAGACAACCAAGATGTGACTAGATGCAAGGAACAAGATACGGTGCAATATGGGAGTATGAGATGCCAGAGGATAGTCATCAGCGTACCCTCTCTATCTGGCCTGGGAATCCGCGTCCAGTGTTTCTGCGATTCAGAGAGGACAATATGACATGTAGACAGGGTGATATACAGGCAGAATGAGACGAGTCTGGGAGACCTTCATGTGCCTAGCGTCCCGTCGCGTCTTGTGTGCGTCATCGCGTCCCGTCCGGGTCACGTCGACGATGTTTACACGACTACACCGCAAACAACGACAAGAGGCTGCGTTTGACGAGCGTCTCTAGACGGACACCGCTTGCTGGATGGTTCGCTTATCTCCCGATAAAGGCGCTGTGACGGTGACGAGCCAAAAACGACGCCACGTCTGACGTCACAGGGACAGAGCAGATCTGGGCATAATCTGAGCGGGGCTGAGAAGGTGCCACTCTGCACAGACTCTAGCGTAGAGCACTGTGAAACACTATTTTATGGCTACGGAGAGAGGGTGGGAACGAGTCTGCTTGCCAGACCCGAAGATGGAGTGGCGGCTTAAATTAATACCCTTTTTACGGGACTGAGAGTGACACCCCGAGCATGGAACTTCACATAGGTTAGCATCTGTCTGCTAAGCAGGGCTCAGGATGGATTGGCAAGCCCAATTAATGCCACTTTTTACGCGAATCAAACTTGACACCTCGGGGAAAATGTACTCTTCATGGGTTGGCCGGATACATCCGTCTCATTACCCTGACGAGCACTTCAGTTTCAGGTTTTGCGTGGCTGATGCTACATCTATTAAAATAGATCGCACCTTTCCATTTTTGTCCACGGAAATCGATGTGTTAGTATTACAATACATGTAATTTTTCTTTTTCTTTGAGTGAGATAAAGAGTGATTTGAATCTCTCTGCAGACCCTCCGCCTAGCGCCATTTCCGACATTGGCGTTTTTTTTGGTGTTTTTTTTTTACATTTCCTTGGTCTCTAAGAGGCTGTAAATTCTACATAAAGGATATTCGCCTTTTTTATCACCAAAAACGGACATCCCTGTAAAGAGTACTATTCATGGTTCGGAAGTGCTGGTGATTTTATATAACACGTCAATAGCTACGTTTATTAGACAGTGTAGATTGTGTCAAAAGTGTCGCATCGCCAGTGACGATTGCCATAGACTCTATGCGCTTTTCGTTGGTAGGATTTTCACCGCTTTCAAGCATTGAGAACACTATCACACAGTTGGTAAATTGCACAGTGCAGTGAAGTGCTATAACACAACTTGCCAGCAGTGATAGTTTTCTCAACAGGTCTAAACCAGTGATAGAAAGAAATATGCCTCGATATAAGTTACCACTTTCAAGGAACTTTTAGAGCAGGAGTGTAGTTAATAAGGGATCATCTCCAGATACACTGGGCTGATCGTATCATTAATTCGTTTGATAAAATAAAATTATCACTACAGTTTGGCAGCTATTTTCATTGATCCTCTACGTCCATGTTCCTTCCCTACATTGTCAAGGTATGATGGGAGTATGACCACCAACCACTCAACGACCGGACTGGTGTTCAGAGCAATTTGTATTGGTAGTTCCTTTCTGTTGCATGAACCAATTGTTGTGTTTGTTTTATTGTCCTAGGTTATGCCTACGTTTCGGACCAGTGTTCGCTTCAATCAAAGTATTTGCGAGGGCCACATTCCATGCTTGGGGGTTTTGCACTTTGCAAAGTGAGAATCATGGTAGCTCCCTGAGATTTTAATTCTAAATTTGGACGCACTCGAGTGTAAGAGTCAATATTTGGCCTGGACATGGCAGTTCGATGAAATATATGGGTGCTAGACAAATAAGGCGTTAAATCAAATTGTGACAGGCGACGCATGGACGACCACCGTCTCACGAGGTGACATGGGACTGCTTCCTAAAATGTGTCGTGAGAATTGTCAGTACTCTGGGTGCCCGACGATACAGACTGGGCACGGCGAAAAGCCTGTTCGACTGAGAGGCACGTGTGTCATTTTTTACAATCTCATAGTTAACACTGTTATTGTGAATAGGGAGATGAAACTTTCTTGGGGATGTTCTCGTGACGAACTTCCGTATTATCCCCCGCTACCATAACAAACTGACGTCGAGGTCCGTGCAGTATAAAGACTATCAATCACCTGTGTGCGCGAGTGCGTGTGTGTATTTGATTGAATTCAAGTCTTTTAACCAATTGAACCTGACATTTGGGACAGTTAATTAGAGATTTCGCCTGTTCATGTATATAACAAAACCAACAAGGTTTATTTTTCTAATGGCAGTTTCTGTCAGACTTAATCGTCTAATCTAATTCATGAATTCTAAAAAATAGGAAAAAGAAGGGCTTTATAGGTTCAGATGTTCTATAAAACTACATCTATGTAAATACAGGAAGAGCTGAAGAATATAGGAGAATATATGAACTATTGGGAGAATAGTAGTTCTGTTATGTGCTAATAATTACGATCTGACAGAGAACCGGGTCATATGGCACTCCCGGGGACACAGTAACATAGATACTGTATGAGTGTAGCTGCGTGTATTAGCCCACAGTACATCAAAGTAATTTTTGTCCAGTTTTGAGAGTTACCCTAACAGTCTACATATTCTGTAGAACCAATTCATAATGGTTATAATTACATCATAGCAACACTCACAGTTCCACAGCTCTCCATGTCAATGAGTGTTTGTAGTGCAATAAACTTCCTTATTCATACAACAGGATTTATAAATACAATGTATAGGGTCAAGTTTATGTAGAGTCAGAGGCAGCTATTTACAAACTTGAAGATTTCATTCCACATTCATTACCGTAAATCTTATAAAACTTCGCCATGCTTATATATTCTCTAATCCGAATTCCTTGGATCAGTGTCATTCCTTTTGATATATTTACTTCACCGACACAATTTCATTTCTCCAACAATAAACATAGGTTATTATCAATTCAGGAATTGATGTCGATGTAAATAGGCTTAACACCTCTACAGATAATCAACAGATAACCAAAACTCAACAAGACATTGGCAATTTCTCTTAAATCTGTAACTCTTACAAATTCAAATGATTTAACAGCATGCATTTTAATGAACCATCATTCTATATCTCTTCAAATTCGAACCAAGGCCCTCTTAGCTGTCACTGCACGGTCCGAAATGTTACAGCAGAGCATTATTTAAATTATCTGTTGAACTTTTCAGATGTATCTGGTCAGATATAGGAGGATGAATCAGAGGCTGGTTTCACATCGTCGTGATAATTGTCAGGTCACGATGTGTCTGTGTGTGGCAGCACTCAGTTTCCACCACGTGTCACTATTACTCTCATCGCTCTGCTACCAGGAACACCTTTAACAGTACTCGTTCGCAGTACGGATTGTCACTTTAGACCATTTCAGCATGCACTGGCCAATGTGAATTTAGCATTTTCTCTTATTTCTTAGTTATCGTGACGTTGTTGCTTTGTCTTTTCCTTTAAAAAAGAATTCGTTTCTCTTTTCATAAAGAGAAAATGGGTGGTAATTCTACCCAAATCTATTCTCACATATTGATATGTAATTTAGCTTGAAAATGAAAAGCCAGAGAATTTCCGAATCCCGCTTATCTCCACTCATATGCATCGCTTCTGTAATATTGATTCTTGTTTCTTGTTCCCTCTTACAATCATTATGTCATTTGTGTTTGTAGTTGCATTAGTTATGTTCTTCGATTTACAAGAAAGAATGTAGCAGGAAAATTTCAGGACATTTCCTTCACAGTATTTTGTAATACCATGAAGACTGTATTACTATTTGCTATATTCTGTACATAATGTATATTGTAACCTGGTGATGATTCAATCAATATTTCTAATATTCTACAAAATCGATGAGTACCAGGGTACTTAATGTACAAATGTGAGCTTGTCCAAAACAAAAAAAAAGAAGTTGAGAATTGAGTACAACGCATAGAAATATACGGAAAACTGGCATGTCTGCAAATATAGGGCTTTCTCGGATCTTTTTTCTCGGAATTCTCAGCCCTCTTAGTGCGACAAGGGTTATTTATGAGACTTAATATCATGAAAGTTAATACATGAACGCTCCCAAAACAAAAATGGATCCCAGAACACAGGAATTTACCAGACATGTGATGTTGTCCAATGCAGCCACTGCCACTTACTACTGAACATCCAGCTTCCCTGGGGCACCACTGGCCACCAGTAGTCACAACACGGCAGCAACACGCTCACAGAGAGGGCAGTACCTGCCGACCGTGGTAACCCGTCAGCGGGCTCCGTCTCTACGCCACGTTCATCAAACATTGAGGTCTCATTAAATCCTCAGCCTGAGGCGGTAAGGGCGGACCACTCGATGCAAGAGCATCCAGTCGGTTAGTCGCACGTTAGTCACAGTCGCCAGCAGTCTGATTTTATACCTCTCATCAGATAAGCTTCATGGTCGTGTTCTGGCCACATTCAGGCGAGGTGCCGTGTTGAGCACGATGTAGACTGGCTTCAGGCCGTTTCTCTCCACCTACCTTAAACCTTCTCTCCGTTATTTCTGGACCAGTCAGGGGAAGTTGTATCTCATTAAATTTTGTATTTTGAATAATTTAATGAATGTTCATAATCAAAGACTTCAGCAAGTTTAGGCACGATGCATTGACCAAACAAAATAGCGTATCGCTAGTCGACGCCGTAAGGCGCTCTAGCCAGGCAACCATCGCTAGGCACGGGTCACGAGGCAACAGACATTGGGTATCAGTTACTAGGCAGCATTCGTTGGGCAACACCCACAAAGTTGCAGTCGCTGGGCGAAAGCCACCCAACAGTCTCTGGGCAGTAGGTAATGGCTAGCAGGCGAAGCGGCTGCCACCAGGGACCACCCTTGTCTGGGCAAAGACGTATGGGGTGATTATCAGTTGGGACAGTCTCAATTATGAACTGAATATACGAGTGTGAGAATCTGTGGCCTGCCTTTCCCATCAACCCCCACTACTACCACCGCCAGTCTCGTTAGGTTCACACTGCCTTGTTATTATCGGTTTTCTTCGTGTACTTTTAAAAGTACACATTACCTTCAAGCATAAATCACAATAACTGGTACGTCAAAAAATTCCCTTGGCAACTCTTATCCACAAATACACTGTACATGGACATGATTGTTACTGATTCGTTTTGACCATAGGCTTGTGGATTCTAAAAAAAACCTTTAGCCCGCGGCTCTAACCCTGACTAGCATCAAACACTCCCAATACCTGCCAGTGGGGATTCTGTAGGTACTGCTAGCCCTAGCGAGACGCTCGTACATTACACCGGTACCTGAGAACGGGTCACGTGGTCCGAGACGCGCGTCGCTTGGCGCACGAGGATCGCATGAATATTTGATGGTCGGGACAAATACTCGACCTACTCCCTGCCAAGACCTGGAGAGCTGCTAGCTTAGAGTGTGGTCAACAGTCAATGGGCTAAGAGCGAGAATAAACATCCATATACCTTTTGTAGTTTGTAATTTTTTGCCGCCGTTTTTAATCATTTTTCATATAGATATAAGTACCTTACATGTCTTTGGTCGAAGGGTCTGATAAGTCCCGAGGTTTTCATAAAGAAAAATTCATACTTTTTAAGACAAACATTTTTGTTACGTCTCATGATAACGCATGTTTTGTTCTACTTCAAAAATAGGAGTACGCTATTGGGAACATAGAAGAAATGGATGCGCCGTACAAGGAACGTGGGTCATCAAATGACAAGGTGTAACAATATAAAAGCCTCAGGTGGCTTGGTCATGGCAGACCTTGCCTTGACAGGCATAAATGACGATACAAGATAGTGGTACAAGTAGGGTGGTGCCAGCGAACTGACGTCAATAATAATTAATGAAATGCAAGAGAACGAAAACATTTTCCTGCCAATCAGCAGGTGTCGTTATAATGTTAATCTCTGAGATATCATCCATTATCTATTACTCTGGGTTTTTTTCTTCATTATCTGTCACTTCAAATTGTCACTCTTCTAAATGTGACTCTGTTATCTGTTACTCTACTAAATATCACTCCTCTATCTATCCTTCTGCTACCTGTCACTCCACTACCTGTCCCTAAGGTATGTAATTGAATAGCATTAGAATATTAATTTGTCACTAAAATATCTGCTGCACGGTCGGTGTTTCCATCACATGCATGTCACATGTATGGGGTCAGTTGCCACTGATGACTGAGTCGTCCATTCATGTATGTAGGTTTGATCCCTATCATGGGTGCATCAGTATAAATTTGTATGTAAGTGCCATTAAAAAGTATGTTACTTAGCTATGTGCCACTTGAGTTTATATGTACGTGCAGCTTAAGTATAAGTGGCACTCGCTTACATATCACTTGAATTTATAGGTAAGTGCTTCTCAGCTGTGACCTTTAAATGTCCGTTAATCAGGTTAACCACTCAGCTGTGTACACTTCAGGTAGCAGCTGAATTCAGGGGTACAGGGCAAGGACCAGTCTACTCACTGTACTCATTCAACCCTGTAAAACACTAACATGCCAACATTATCTGATCCAATCCTGGCTGACAACTTCGTCAGGCTGGTGACAATTGTTGATATTTTGTTTTATGTATACACTTCACCGACCCAATTTGATTGCCCCACTGACACTCTTCGGTCATTACTTACATGTGGGATATGAATAACTCTGCCCACGAAGCATCCTGGACTGGCTTATGATCTCAGTCAAGTAGCTGTAGGATCGTGTCGTCGATCTACTGCCATTGTTACTGATTCTTTTTTAACTATCGGATCGGCGAAAATTGTGGAATGGTGTTGAGGTCTTAAAATCTGAACAGGTAGGCATGCTGGCAGGTGTTAACTCCAGTATGTTTGTTATTCAGGTGAGACCAGTCCAGACCGGGGATTGCTGTCAGGTGGGCCCTACCAGGTGTGTGTGACGCAGGAGGTGGTCGGAGAGGGAGGGGACTGACAGGTGTCCACGCTATCTCCACATGGTTCAGTTCTGCAGATCCTCCTTTAACTGCCATCTCCCCATCCCTTCAAACTGCCACTTCCACAAAAATGTGTTGGCTTCACACATTTTTAATGTCTTTACACCTGCGGTATTCAATCCAGTGAAAGTCTTCACATTCAGCGTTTTTCATACCTAACGGGCCTTCATCAAATTGGGGGTGAGGAATGGTTAAAACATTGGACTAGTAATAACAAGATTGGGGGATCAAGTCCCACTGCAGCCACCTTTCTCCTTGATATCCACAATTGGTAGATTTACTGCTATATCTAAGGCTAATGTTTCTCCTGTCATGCCCATGTCCATGTGGTGTGGGGCGTAAACAACTCTTTCCTCAGTATATATATATGTAGGAGCGGTAACTCAGCCTGAATTCATCTCGCAGATCAGTGAGAAAAGCTGAACCCTGTGATAGCCCCTATTTACCCTCAGAACCTCCTGGAACGGTAAACAAACCAACTAACCAAACTTCACCATGAATAGATTTAAAAACACTTGTCTGGCCCTTCCAGTTTTTAGACCTACGGGGATATACCTGTAGATGTGTTAACACATAGCGGGATCGAATAGCTGCCCGCCTCGGTTCATGCAGTGTAGAAACAGGTTTTGTGTCGATAGATCAATGGAGATTACACCCACAGACCCATGGCCAAGCAACGATTGATATCACATGCCACTCAGTGCTCTCTATCCTAAGCACGCAATACCTGTGTCAACGACGACCTCGTTTATCCTATTTTCACCAATGAGGGAATGACACCAGTGGCGTCTTCTACACATACAAATTGCGTCCGGGGCGGCCAGAATGCGGTAAATTTCTTTCTTTCTTTTTTTATTTCTTTAACGTTCAAGGTGACCCTGATGGCACAGAATGACTAAGTAAAGTT
Organism: Alentia gelatinosa; assembly: GCA_950022655.1. Taxonomy (NCBI): domain Eukaryota; kingdom Metazoa; phylum Annelida; class Polychaeta; order Phyllodocida; family Polynoidae; genus Alentia; species Alentia gelatinosa. The sequence goes on from OX465579.1 coordinate 84,742,477, forward strand.
CAAGTACTTCAATCTAGTGGACCTAATTTGGTCTAAAAATTCAACATCCCAAAGAGATGAGTCGAAATGAAGAAAGTACATGTATATATATCCTTATTAGATAAATAAAAAAAGGTTGTTCGTATCATTACTTTTTCATGTTTTTTTCTTGTACTTTCTGACACTAGTTGGAAAGTTTAATTAAGATGAAAATTAAACGTTCTACTAATTGGTAACATATATAGATTATTTATATAAACAGTACTGGGAGCAGCGATGCATAGCAGTGAAGAATAGTCGTTCCGGTCTGATTGACACTGACAGACAACCAGTAGCAAATACGACGATTGAGTATAATCCCCAACCCATGCGAATATATGTGGTGTACTCCTATAGGGGAGTTTTGCAGACAAAACAACAATCTTTTAAAGGGGTATTTTCTATTGTTTATGTCCAATTTATTCCGATGTGGTATTTGCTGCAGTCTATGATACAATGTGATCAATGGTTGCCCGTTTAGGTAACCTTCTCTGCTGGTCAATACGCGGTCTGTTGGTGGTAGGAGGCAGGGAGTGGGGCAGAGAGGAGGGCCGGCCAACACTAACACCAGTAAGAGAATATGTACACACCTCTTTAATTGAGCACTGCGTTTGGGGAGCTGACGGAACGAAACCGGGCCAGATTTATAGAAGTAGAAATCGTAAGCCATACACATGGAGATGCAACGCAATGTGACATCTTACAGATTAGCCACAGCTAGTTATATTGTAAGGCAGACTTGCTGAGACTAGCTGTGTCATAACGCAGACTTGCAGCGTATTGTTGTCTTATGACACCGACTGGTAGCAACTAGTTGTGCCAAAACGCCAGTACCTGTGTTGTATCAGAGTGGTAGTGACTAGTTGTGTTATAACACATACTCGTGGCTTCAAGTTGTGTTATGAAGCAGACTTGTGGCGACGAGTTGTGTTGTAATAAAAATTGTAGTAACTAATCGTATTGTAAGGCCGCCTTATACCGAATGGTTGTAGGTTTTTTGTCTTTTTTCTAATATTTGTTTATTTCCAAATTCTGTTGACCATTCTGTTTGGAACGAAATAATATTATAATGTAGATTTTTAGCAACTAATTATGTTGGAACTCACACTAGTGGTGACTAAATGTGTATAACAATACATACTGGTAATGACAAGTTGTGGTATAATGCAGACTTGCAGCGACTCGTTGTGATTTAATACAAACTTCCCGTGATGAGTTGTGATATAACATAGATTTGCAACAACTACTCGGGATATACTGTAGACTAGTGGTGTCTTGTTATGCCATGATATGGACTAGAAATGACTAGTTGTGTATTAATGTAGGCCAGTGATGCATCACCAAGAAAAGTTACCCTCTAGGTTGGGATATAGGCGTGGTACATCCGTTTTCACACAATCACTTTGTAGATGAACGGCAAAAGATAGTAGGCCATTAATTTTGACTATGGCCTATTCCTTCCCCAGTCAATCTACTTTGTGCTCTAAACCTATATCCCGTATACCAATTTAGGAATAAGTGTTGTTTTCTGCGTTGGGAATGAATAAATGCACAGATTTATAAAGAATCTATATCCCTCATTATTACTTATATTACCTATACATTACCTTGTTGAATACCAATTTAGGAATATGTGCTATTTTCTGCTTTGGGAATGAATATATGTCATACTTATGTTTTCAGATGAACTACTTCGGCTTGGTCCTGGAGAGACTTAGCCTTCCCCCAGCGCCCCATTTCCCATTCACGCATACGTAGAGTGAGAGTTGGCAGCACGTACAAACTGCACCAGTCAGGTGGCGCTGGTGGGGGCAGTTCAGCGTAACCGTGAGATATCATCACACCAGTCGAGGACCGTGTGCCAAATAACACACAACACAGGCTTATTTTCACCCTCTCTAATATATAGCATTCTATCTGTAACATAACAGATCATTTTCCTACTTCAAGAATTTAAATATATGCTAATGTATACTGTTGTGCATTGTGTGACCTATTCAAAGTGACTTTCAACTCCGATATCATTCGGCCATTTTCAATCTATTGAAGAGCAGGAGAGATGGGAACAAATCATACTTTTTATTATACAGATCTAGACGGTTATCGATAAGACTAATATTGATAAGGATATCTAAATAAGTCTAAAAAAGCAGATTGTCCGTCCTACCAAATCTCTAACCGTGTATGCACTTCCCAGATATCAGACCGAATGAACATGCCTTTAAAATAGGTAATTATCCGATTACTTACCTTTGGTAAGAGTATGAAGGAGAATTAAGGTTCTTGCGAGCCTAGGGACACTACTGAGTGCCCTAGGGTAACAGGCAGTTGCACTAGGGCTACGAAGAAAGTAGTCCCTAGCGCGAGTAAGAATCGTTAAATCATACATTTTATCCATCCGATTTTAATCAAATATATACAAATTGACTTATATAATCTGTCGGTGATTAGAGAAGTGAATGGTGGTAACTCATTCGTGTGATCTAAGGAGTTGAATCAAATGCCGTTTAATCTTAATTCAAATATCTACTAATAAAGACTTCTCTATACCTTTCTATATGACATCAAGGCCACTGAATTAGCCAAACATTTTCAACTGTCCGCTCATGTTGTTCGATACACTGTAACCCACAAACAAGCGAGAAAAAAACAACAATATCTGAGGAGTATATAGGGGCATATTGAAGAACAAAGAACAGTTCGCCTGACAATAACGTCATTAGCGTCGTAACAACGTCACGTGATGCGTGTATGACGTCGTTGTGAGACGCAGCTATTACTGCTGGCACCTGGTCAGTACCGCTCAAACTGCTCCAATACACCCGGGACCAGCTGCCGTCTACACCCGAACACCCACAGTTTTAAAAGTAGAAAAATATTTTTTTTAAACTTCTAAAAAGAAATCATTTACTGAGAAGAAGGTAAAAAAACAGACCGAGCATATGGTCGAGATGTGAGGGGACATGAGAGTTGTGGTTTTATGTCCACCATCACAGATATTTCTCAAGAGGGAGACGGTAGGCGTGTATGTGTGTGTGGTTTTACGCTTTAAATCTGTCATGGGCATATCACGACGCATGAGAGGAGAGAGGTCTTGAGAGAGGGTGTGTAGACATTATGAAAACCGACTCTCCCGAAGAAAAGTCTTTCGTACTTCTGTGTCTAAAAATCACTCTTTACTCTTGTATTCCCTTTACCTGCGCTAGGCTATCTCTGTGAACATGTGCTGGGCGATCTTTCTAAACTTGAGCTGTATATAACACCTGCAGTGTGTTGTGAGCTATGGGCATTCTGTTACTGGTCCTGAACGAGATATTAAGTCCACAAAATATTGACACTATATTATAGATTCTCATCGATTCAATTGTCAGTTATAATCGGCTATAGTTGGAAACAATCTTTTCGATGTATACCCTCATAAGAGTCGTATTACCTGATTGAGCCGTTGCGGGCCAGACAGGACTGTCGACAGAGCTGGTGATACCCCACACGTGAATAATGACCGATGGCGATCGGTGGCACAATACCATTGTGTCTGTGATGTGCGTACGTAGAAAGGAATGTCTACGATCTGATAAAGCCATCAGATCGAAGAATATTGTCAGCTTGGGTCAACGTGGGTCTCAAGAATCAGTGGCACCTTCTTGTGGAGGTCATTGTTGTCAGAGGTCCAGCTATAGATCTACACTTTAGATCTGTACTATCTGCCCCTGAATGCTATTTCCTCAGGTCTACTCCACAATTACAATGTCTTAAAACAGTATTCGAGGTAAAAAAATTAAATATATTGTAAAAGCCAATAATGTGAAAGGAAGGTCACACTGAGAGGGTAAGAAAGTTGTATGAAATGACAATATTGCTATCACTAACTGCACCGCTTGTCTCAAAGTGGGAGGTATCTAAACTAAAAAGCGTGCGGATTGAAACACAGCCACCACCACCACGCTACCCACAATACATGGGGAGCGTGTGCAGGGGGCAGCTGCCGCTCGGGGGGGTGGCGAGTTGTTACGGTTGGTGTCATGTCAGTTATTGTCGCAGAACATGCAATAAAATGTCTCCCCTCCACCTACCACGCTCTGCTAGTACCATGACACAGAGCAATAACAACATGATGCCACACGTAACGTAATACAATATTGTTTTATGGTGTTAACGACCATGTGTTCACAGTTGACCACCTTGCTACCTGAGGTCAGCTACTTACCGAGCTGAGCAGGAATTAGGTTTTATCAACTGCATCTTTCTGGTGACTACTGGTCGATCCTGTGCACAAGGCAAATAGTCATTCTGTTGTGGGCGCTGCCATTTGGCCCCCGCCGCCCCCTGTGATTTGGCTTTGAATCATCAATGATCTGGAGTACCAGGGAGGCTAGTCACCGACCAGTGGAATGAGAATCTGGAACAATCGGGAACAATGATGTCGATGGACGATACCCTCATATATCGATCCCATTGACTGGGGGGCGGACCCAGCTAGGTCATAGACCGTGTGGCAGAGCTTTCCAGACAATAACGCAAAGTTCTAATCGAATTAAGATACCGCGGAAGCCCTTTTCAGATTTCCCATCGGCTTGATATTCCCTACAAATAGGTATGTTATACTTGGATGTCAGGTCTGGGGATGCGCGCCACTTCTGAGTACTACAGCATAATGGGAATACGGAACATACAAGAGTCGGTCATTACCCACATGCTACTAGTTTCCGATTCTCGCTATCTATATTCTACCATCGAAGACCAGCAACGACCATGAGCCACGGTTGACAGGATGCCGACTTTGTTGATACGAACATTTGATTATGTAAAGAAAATCAAACTGTAACAGAAAGATATGAGGTCAATAAAGAAATTGTACAAAAAAATATAGATTTATACTTATATAGAATTTTGAAATTTCAACTGATTAGACCGAACAACATAATGTTTGACATGGGGGTGGCGTGGCGTGGTGATTAGGGTGATACCTACTATCCTGTGTATCTCTTGATCAGGAAGGTTGTTCTACTGTTTTACTTAATCTTAATACAATACCTCAAGCTATCTCCACCTGAAAAAGGGTGTCCAACTGACCTACATCTACACATAAACAATATTTACTGTTCCCTTGACCTGAAGGGGGTGTCCCATTGATCTACTTTTTAACCATACCACCTCTCCTGTTCCCTTGTCTTGAAGGTGTCTCCTTCTGACCTCTTCTACATGTATACCATATTTCATGTTCCCTTGAACTGAAGGTAGTTCCTATGTACATAGACAAAATAGGTGTATACATGGCCTACTGAGAGCGGAGTGGCTCACTAGGTAGTGTGCAGGATTCAAAGTGATGTCTGAATCTTGACCAGAATTTGACTCTGCCCGATGCCTATGGCAACACCCTTTGACCTCATTCAAGGTGCTGTATTAAGGTATCATACACTAAAGATATTGGTAAGGATAGCCCATTACAACTGACCATCGGATAGGTAAGAATCGAAGTGTTAATGTCTTGTAGGCCAATGACAATCGAGGGAAATTACGTTCACTTAGAAAAGAGACCACAGGAACTATTAGAGAGTGACAGTTGGTGTGGGAAATCCAAACCTGCTGGACGGAAATTCACGGTTGATAAACCAACAACCTGTTTCCAAATTTGTTGGCCAAATAAGATCAAATATGTAAGGCTAACGTGGCGATATCTACCGGGACGTACATATCTATAGCCACCAGCACTCCAGTCAAAGGGGGTTGGGGTGTGGTTGCAGGTAGGAAAGACGAGAGGGCCAGCTGTGGGTCTTATCTATGAGCTTGGCATTCATACATACCCACAGCAAGCATAATAACGCCAGTTAAAAGCCTTCACAAGCCCTACATGATGTACTACTCCCAGCAACTCGCTGTATACTCTCTGTATATATGCACACATGGTGTCTCCATATAAATTGCGTCTGCTACATATGTACGTGTAAAAAAGGGGGGCCCATATGTATAAAAGCCACACTCAACCCCCCCCCCCCCCCGACCTCCCTTTTGACGGGGTTCCCACATCCAGGCCTCCGCTGGCAACCCCCCGACCCACACACACACACGTGGCTCGGTCTGTGATCTAGTTCAGTACGTTCTGGCCGTGACGGGTCGCCCGCTGGGACGACAGAGCAAAACCACCACAAGTCTGTCTTCCTCTGTGTGTGCGGGTGTCAGCTTTTTTCTTCTTCTTTTTTTTTAAATCTTATTTTCTGTTTCTAAACATTTCCACAATGTTTTTTCAACATTTTTTTTACTGTTTAAAAGCGTTTTACAGTTGGTGTTTTCCCTGTCGTTGTTATGTTTTGTTGGAGCGGGTCAGTGTGTGACGGCGACGAGGACGACTCCACTCCGCCGGCGAGCCCCGCTTCTAACTGTGTGAAGAAATAACACACCGATTGTCCTTGTCACCCGTGTCCTTGGGATCTGGACGGCCTGAACCTACTAGAGTGTCTAGCTTAGTGTCAAACCCTGCATTTCACCGTCCATCCAATCCTTCTCTATCACTCTGTATCTAACTGACCTTCTCTATAATCGATGCTGGAAATGATAAAAGAGTCCAGGGATGTCAGTTGGGGTAATTGAAAAAAAGGAAATAATGCTGAGGAAGATTGAATCACCCAATTTTATGTCTTTGTTTTACACAAGAAATAACAATTTTATAATCTGAAAATGAAAACGAGGATTTCCTTGTAAAATGAAAAACTGCCAACTCTGAGAGGCAATTCACAGTATAATTCTGCGGTTCTCCCAACATCTTACATGAACCCTTCTGTTATATCGCTCGACCGTCAACCTGTGCGCCTCTCCTCCATCTCGTACACTCTGGCTACTTCATGTTCCCCTCCAGGATACCTGGTCACTTCACTTATGTCACCCAACCTGTACTCCCGGACCGCTCCATCGGTGTCCCCCATCCCTTATACCCGGGTCGCACCACCCATGTTCCCCATCCTGCGTACCCGAGCCAATCTACCCCGTTCTTCCATCCCATATACCCCAGACACTCCGCCTGTGTCCCATATCCCCTGGGCTCTCGCAGTGTCACCCGCCGGTCCCACTGCCCAGTACTGCTCCGTGTTAATTGATTATATTGATTTCAGCTTCCATCTACAGCCAGGTTTTGACCCGACAACAGCGACCCTCCCCACTTACCACCCGCACCCTTTAACCCTCAGTGACCGGGGCGCCTTCTACCAGCTGGTGACTGACAGCTGTGTCTTGCCGAGTACACATATATTATTAACCCTTTGACAACGCAGAAAAAGTAATTCAAAATGTCTAGAATTCAGTTACAACTTTTATTTTCAATTTTACTTAATTTATTTTTTTACATATAAGTCCAGTTCAGTTTGTACGGTTTACTTCCAACCCATCTTCTGTTTTCCCTAGTAATATATTTCGTCATGAACAAGAGGTTCAGGTCTTCAGGCAATAGATTTAGTACACGCAGATATTAACAGTATTTAACAGTTTCTAGTAGGACAAACGTGGTCAGTTTCCGCGCCATGAGAACATCTCTGATGAGATGAATCAACGCGCGGGTTCTTGACGTCACACGTTAGAGTTCCAGCTACAGAACACGGCGACTTCATCCATTCCCACTCTCTCACAGCGACTCAGGATCTCTGCTGGGAGAGTATTTTCAACACATCTCCCAGTACGACAAGCGGTCCAGGTCTCTGCTGGGAGAGTACATTCCCAAACTCTCTCGGGTACCTCTCTTGTTTTATCCCCTTTTTTCTGTGCTGTTATTCATTTTACAGACCATTACATCCGGGCACTCCACAAAAGCACACGACATTCGGACTGACTGAGCTACAAAATCCACAAAGGGCGGGAAATGAACGACAGACAAACAGCATCCAGTGAGGAGACAACGAGGGGGAATATTGCTCACCACTGAGTGCAATCTGTGAACGTGGATCAGTTTGATGGTGGGGAGAGGGAGATATCATTTCTATCCGAGGGTTATTCACGAATATTTTCTCTTAGATCGAGAAGAGTTCAGTGCAAACCATGTCCGTCATTTCATATCACACGCATGACATTATGTAAACAGGTTATTGAGAGCTTGTCCGTCTGTAGAATATTACATATTCACCTGCTTATTATGTTATGTGACCTCTGAAGTCAGTGGAACATGGAACACTCTTTTATTTTCTGGTGGCGAGCCACCAAGCAACTGGTCCCCAGGATCCTCCATCAGTTGTTGCGTGGTGTCACTGCGATGTTGTGACAAAGCAATAGACGGGGCTTAAAGCATAAAGGACATCAATGCGCTATTATTCTCTAATCTGATACTGTGCGATATTCTTTTGAATTATATTGCCCCACTTATGGCTGTCAATCATAACTCGTATGTGGGATAACCCTCCCATTGGCGTGGACTGCACATGTGTTTTGTAAGATGAGACGACACGTTGTTAGCTGGGCTGTATCATCGTCTCTCATGGTGCTTCTTTCATGACGGGATGAAACAGGTTTAAGTATCGTAATTGTTGTGTCATTCTTTTCTCACACGCTTTGATAACATGAACATTAGTATCCACAATGATAATCAGAGGAAAGCATGTCATGATCACAATGATAATCAGAGGAAAGCATGCCATTATCACCAATAGCACAAGGCTGAGGTCGGTGGGGACGTTAAAACTACTGTTTGGGAATTCACGAATAAGGCACAATTAATACCACCTTTGTTATACACAAGGAAAAGGGAATTCTTTATAATGGAAATGAAAACATTATTTTTCAAGGAAAAATGAAAGCTGCCATCTCTGCAGGGTAGGAGAATCATCGACGTAAACCCCAGGAATTGGGCGTGCATGGTTTTAGCAGCGTAGCGCGCCCGGGTGGAGTGCGGGCATATATATTGTGGCTAGTGTCGAGTTTGACTTGGCAGGGGTTCAGGGCTCATGGAGATTACCACCCCCACCCCGCACCCCCCAGTGGCAAACTGGCACCCTGCCAGATTGGGCACCCACTATAGGTTATCCACACCCAGTTGGCGCAGGTGTCGGGAATGTTTGAATTTTAATCACCTCGTGGTGTCTGAAACACGAATCCGTTTTCATAAATTACTGTGGGGAATTGGCAAATTCAAACATCTGAAAATTTCCTCAAAGACCTGAAATGGATGTCAATGGCCTCGAGTTCCATTTCAAACAATTCGATTTTATCAATGGGCGAATTGGGTTACAATTTAGAACATTTATTTAACAAAAGCGAAGATTCTAATTTGATTCAAGGTGGAGACATTATTGGAATCGGTGTAAAGATGTGGGTTTGAGATTAGATGGCTACTGAGTGGGATGGCTGCGAGAAATCAAGTTGACTACATATTCATTGAGATTGATTGTTAAGCTTATAATACATCAACTTGCTGATTGTCATCGATGGCCAATAATTGAGTTACAATTGAGCGCCGTCTAGCAGTTCATTGTTTAGTTAAGCCACTTGGTCAAACACTACACATTCTAGCGTTGTGTGAATGGAATTCAGAGTTATTACACCTTCAATGTGTAAAGTGTATGAGACCGCAAGACCGTTGTTTTTGGGGATTTTTTTTCTCGCAAAGTATGCTGGATAGGATAAACTAAAGTATTGTACTATAAGTTGTCTCGTTTTTAAGTGTCTCTACCACCCGTGTGCATTGTTTTGGGGTTGTCTTATCTATTTCTGTAGTATTACCGGGGAAGCTGGGGTATCATAGAATATTATGCAATATCCATATTTTCTCTTGGAGTAATCTAAACAGGTATTATAAAATATATAAATTACGCTCATACACCTAGTTCTCTAATGCTAAAGAATAAGTAGCTATATACATGTACAGGTAGTTGTTTGACCGAGCGTAACCAAGCAGACAAGGTGCACTCTCGGTCTGTAGAGAAAGGTCTACTCGAGAGATCGATAACAAAATGTGACTTTCTTCTTGAGGAATTAATGTCATCTACACGATTTTTCCAATGCTAACAGTCATCGTTCGTTACTAACATGTGGGACATGACCGAGTGAGAATCTGGAATAACCTTTTAATGTTTGATAGGCTTTATCTAATAGAGTATTTGTTTCATACATGCATGATGCCTTGTCATGGTCCGTCAGGGATGCACCTAGGATCATTATCAAAGCAAGCTTTTGGCACATCCACCTGCCTCATTTTGTTATTAGGGGTTGATGGGATTGGTTTAATCACCATTGTCATACTAACAGATCGTTCATCCTTATTAATTAAGCAATGGAACATGTCACCATGTTTAACTGAACAATACGCGTACAAGATCCGCAACGCTCTAACTACTAACTGAAAACGAATACGACTTTTTAGTACCGAAAAATACGAAATGGACGGGTGCGGCCGGATTATTGATCATTTTGAATTGGAACATTAAGATTTCGGATATCAAACTTCTGAAACTATATGAAACTCCTGCATACAGCCGATGCTGTTGGGTAATGTATATAGAATACTTGCAGCTCTGTTAAGGAAGGCAAATAGGGGGAATGAGGTGACATTTAATTGGCTTAAACCTATGAGACACCGACATGCCGACTATTCCTAACATGCTTGATCACACCTCTTCCCGACCAGAACCGCTGAAAATTGGTGTCATTTTTGTCGATGAACACACTCTAGAGACCCGATTTTAATCGGGACGGGCATTGCTAGTAGGGGGTAATGTGACTCCCCGACCTTAAGATGGTTGATGTATGCACCTTCACTGACACTTCGCGATTCTCTCTGAGGGCCGTCAAATTAGTGTTGGCATGTATTCGATTGTTACTGATATCTGAATCAAATAAGAAGTTATTATACTTATATCTGAGGATGTGGCATATGTAGGTTCGCTTGCAGCTACCACATAAGTGAGGTATCAGGTGCTTGACAGGTTATGTTATCGCATACCAGTTTTAAACAATTACCATGCATATCAACGTGTTTCTGAGTGAACTGCGTGGTGATAGAGTTGTTGATCATAATCAGTGGGATATAACTCCTTGGGAATGGTTGCGTTGTCATGGTTGAGACTATTAACAATTGTAGAAAGAGGTTTAATCCCTGGGAATCATCAGTCTGCATATTCTGATCTTCTGGGTGTTTGTGTCACTAGACAGTCACAGTAACCAATCCTTACCAAGTGGCAGTACCCTACTTATAAATGCATGTAGGGAATAATAAACAAGTCTCAATGATTTAAAAGGGTTTAAAACATACTGTCAAGGTGAGTAATGTTTATTGTTTTTTTAGGATGACCTACGTTAGGTCACGTTTAGATAATTCAGATTCAGCTAAACAATATATAAATATACTGTTCTTTCATCTGTATTTTTAAATGGTGTTAGGTTTGTTGTTTATAAAGGTCTACTGGGTCCGGCCGCCAGTGGTTCACCTTGATCACAATCGGTTCGATGTACGAGGATGTCGTACATCGTACATCGACAAAATGCCAATCATACTGACCATTGGATTGGTAAATATCAGTGATACCTGTCAATACTTAATAGATTTAAGGAAATATATGTCCATTGAAAAAAACACATTAGAGTATACCTCAGCCCTACTTCTACTGCGCTATTTCTGGTCATCACAAGGACCAGACAACGATACTGATAACTTTCAGTCCAGGAACAACACTGTCTCTTTATCAGCAGACCGATACACACACTTTCAGGTCTTGTGATTAAACTACGAAGGAGCTAACCTAGATCAACTCTACAACCTCCGCTTGGAGATGTAGGCCTACACTCTACGTAGAGATCAGGAGGAAATCAGTGGAGATCAGATCTCCCTGCGTGGAGATCGAACCTAGATAATATCCCCCCCCCAAGTCTCCGCTTGGATATGTTAGCCTAGATGTAAATTTCACAGAGTCTGCTTGGAGATCTGGGTCTATAACTAGCCTCCACACTCGGCGTACACTTGGACAAAAGTTTAGAAATGTGAGCCTAAACCCGGAATCAAACGACTGTGCTTGGAGATGTGACATACATGTGTGATTAGGGATGCTGAGTGCATGTGAACCGGGCGTTATTTGATAACAGTCATCAACAGGACGTATACACATATATCAGACACAGAAAGCCTATTGTGCACGACGCAATGCTCTAGTCTGCCTGGAGGTGATCTCAACCACATAATCTTAGCAATACATCATGTGGTCAAAAAGCCAGGAATCGCGATTTTCTAAAAAAAAAGAAAAAAAGTTTGATGTCTCGTTTTAGGATTTTACAGATGATAATAAAGCAGAAGTGTCGTCTTAGGTCGCCTTTACCGTGTATAACTGTATATATAAGGGCCTTGCCATCTTGTTATTGGGTGATTGGAGGGCGTCGCCTCTGGGGTCACTCATGAGCAACCCCTCCCTCTCCAGGGTGGTAGCCTGTTCAGATTGGCCGAGAGTAACGGATCTGGAGTGGGTAACAAGACTCTCACGTTGATATAAACTGTGTAAAGACTGAATAAAGTTAGATTGATGCGCCATAGACTTAACACATAGTTACCTTTCTACATGTATATCACCTTTCAGGGATGCATTATAATGCAACTTGATCACCTTTTGTTGGGTCGTTGTATGAGGGCAACGTATATTGACACTAATTTTACCCAATTATTCCGATCATTGGATTGGTAATAATCAGGAAGTTATGTCGATGTTCTACATGCTTACATGCGAGTTTTGGCTGCCATGTATGCATTCAAGTGTCTGTTAGAGACTACTCGGTCATACACTAGTTCCCCAACCACCTCCCAACCAGCCAAATAGGTTAGCCAGGCTGATATTGGTGATATTATCATAGCTGGTAGCCCAATATCGGTCGCCTTTGTGACTGCAGTGAGTAAATTACCAGCTTAAATTCTGCTTTAAGACTTGATCTACTTAACTATGTCTCTATGTGGGGTGAAACTCAAAGCGGATCCTGCTAAAAACGCACCTTTTTATGTATGGTACGTAAGTATACATTCATATCCTATACTGACTAGAAAAGAGCCAGTTGATGCTTGCCTCTTGAAAGCAACTTGAATTCTTAACGATGCAGTACATCTAAACATCTATCGATCACCTATACTGTAATTTAGCAAAGCGCGCTCCAGGAAAGATCTCAATGAGGAAAATCCATTTCTATAATTCTTTCATCCCTCCTTTCTCTACCTGGTATTATACTGGATCACTCCAAGGTGCAGTGACCTTGTTACATGTACAATGAATGATGAGGTCGATGATGGCCTATCTAAACGTCACTCAGTTGGAGAAATCGGTAAAATAGTATTGAGGTGGTGAAACATAACTTGCAGTTGCTGTATCTTCTATCATATATTGCTTAGAGATTCTGAGACTATGGTAATCACCAACTTTATCGAATATAATGGTAAACACCCATGGGAGACTCTGTCCATCTATTGGTTAGCCTGAGTGGAAAGCGGAGGAGGAATGGAAAGAAGAAGGGATAACTCTTTCAATGTATTTCTATAACTCAATACCAATCATAAACTCTAATTATGCGACAATATCATTTCAAAAGAGCACATAGATATTACCTGGAGGAGGGCTCGACATTTTTGGGATAATTTTATCTCCGACTTGTCTACTTCAATCTGATTAAAACCATAAATTCTATCACTTTTTGAAGTATACAAAATTGATACGACTAGAGAAAGGGTTACGTTTTTTTTTAGCATTTGTAGAGTCCGGGCGTGCTTAGACCCCTGGACGCATGGCACCCAGCATAGGCCTATAGACACGACGAGAACGGCACAGCGCCCGGCGCGTGACGTAGACAATACAGGAGGGACGCCGCAGAAACGCCGCAGGGATGCCACAGAGACGCCGGAACGGATCTCTGCACTCCGCTACTGGGTATGCGGGGGTTGGGCAAGTCTTAGAAGCTCAAATCTGATGTGTTTTGAACAGCATCAATAAGACATTATATATAATCGGGCCAAAAAGATGGCATTCGGTGTAAGGGGTCGAAAGGTAATATGTTTGTGTATTGTAAATTGCTGCTGTGATGTCATATGCAGGAACATATCTGAATATATAGCCACATTCTGCGATAAACTTGTATAGGGAGGGAGCATTCTCCTGAGTGCCTCTATCGTTAATGAATGTTGCGTCCATTTAAAATGAGTCTCTGAGATTTGTCTAATTATCACTTTACCTGCCTCTCCCAGGCCCGTCTCTTACGGCCCTTGTCCACTGCTTGCTGAATTTATTTCAGAATAGTTTACAAGGAACAACAGAGGAAATGCAATTAATGAATGCAAATTATTAACAGAACTATTTGGTTTCATTGTTTTTAATAAGGATGGATCAATTGTAGAATTAATAAGTCATTAGTCCTAACAACCGCTGATGTTTAAAACACATGTGCATTTGACACCGGAGCAGTTGACACCGTGTTATTATCTAAATTGTCGACAGATATCCCATCAGTATTGTTTCCATAAACAATATTAAACAATAACATAAAATCAGAATCTCTGTAATATTAAACGCTCTGCCCGTACCACGTGACCTATTGGTAAGATTTCCCGCTGATCTCGAGCTCTATGCAGAGTTTTGGTTTCCCTCCCCATAACGCAGTGGATCGAAGGGAGGGCAGTATCGGCTTAGAGAGTGCACTTATCTGAGTTCTTCTTCGCTGACTGGCAGCACCTGGTGCTATTCCCGATAACCCGTTACAGGTTATCTACAAGTCTACGTCCTGCCAATCAGCAAGCACTATTCAGCATATAGCCTTTTTAGTATGAACGCCAACGTTAGCCCACGACGCCAAACATATGGGGCCCAAATATGGTTTGGTTCTGAATTATCATTTAATAGAATATCACGGAGGTCGGCCCCCAACTGGTGCTGTCATCTCAAGAGTGGCACTTGAAGTCCCATTATCTGCTTAACGGCTGGCCGGGAAAGCAGGGTACCTTAGGTGGCATTCTCAACCCCAAAGAATACCTTTACGAACCCCTACCTCCAGGTACTACTAATGAAATAAGTGTACTTGCTAAAAGAGAGGGGAGGGTGGTTTAGTGAAACTGGGTCAGGTTCAGTTGCAAAGAATCAATTCCATTTTCTCTGATGGAACGAAACACTGGTGAAAATTTAATGCTTGATGCAAGGAGGAGAGCCCTGTGGCGCCTCAGTGTCGTCTGCACCCCCATTTCGAGTTAATCTTTATCTGTGGTTATTACTCGCCGCTAGGACCGTAGTAAACTCCGGCGCGGAGAGAAAACTGCTTAGTCATGCTGCACACCTGGAAATACCAGTCTAAAGAGAAAGTGGTGGTAGCAAAGCTTACTGGACTGGACCTATATCCTAATCATTAACAGCCCTGTGCATTCTTACGTGTATATCAAAGAATTTGATAAATTTAAAGCACATCGCTATCTTATCGTTGCTTTATGATGATAAAAATTGTAATTTCCTTATCACGTGGCCTGTAGTGCATGTAATCAGAATTTGATGTTCAGACTTTACAACTTTTTCCATCGACATACCTGTTAAATAACTCTCTCAATAAAATGTAAATCTTAAGCGTTGAAATAAACTTTAAGGATCGATATCTCATATTAAGTCTTGTTCTTAAGTCAAGTACTTGACGAATTACGATGGGAGAGAATTTGAAGGAATACTTGTCAGAGCAGACGACAGTTATTAGGCCAGATGAAATTGATAGGGCAGTTGACAATTAAGAGTGCAAAAGATAATTGTGAGAACAGACGACAATTGTCAGTGCAGACAACACTTTTCAAAGCAGAAGGCAATTATCTGACCCTGGCTGACGGACATGGTTCAGATCTTGGCTTACCGTGACCAGCAGAATTAACAACCACGGGGCACGAACGCCCACAGTCACACGCTCTGAGCACATCTCAAAGACACTGTCGCCATTTACTTCTTACTTCCCTGACATGAAATATCTCCCACGTCTTAGGATTAATTGTTCGCTGGATTCACACAGCTCTAACCCCAGGCAGGGAGACCTGTTAACAGCTCATTGGTGGTATCTTAACAAGATCTTTCTCTTCTTTTGCAGGCTTTCCGGAAGTATCTGACAATGCAGGTATAAAGGACCTTAAATACTCATATGTTCACAATCCATATTCTATCAGCTGGTAGACCTCTATCGTATTATTTGTATAGAACTGAATGTATATCGCAGGTGAAAATGACATTTGAACTTCTAAATGACCCCTTGAAGTTCATTCACTGTTAGCAATATCAGTGTACACCTAAAGCCTTTAAGACATCGACACACAAAGTAATACAGGTGTTGCTGTTCAGCGCCGCCTAACGGCCCACTCTCTAGATACGCGGCTGCTCGGACAAACACGGCCGAGTCAGGCGGCTTGTATATAGAGACAAACAGCAATCACACCTAAAGTGTGAACGGTGGGTGTGATTACAGGAGTGTTGTTTTTTGACAGATTAGATTGTTGGAGCAAACTAGGGCATTGTATTAACGAGTCTTGGCTGTCTAAACTTTATAGTTGATAATCATCTTGGTTTTAACTTGGAAAAAGATAAGCATAATATAGCTAGGCCTGCCAATGTATTAGTGTGTATGCAGTTTTGGTGTCCCTGTGTTATCTAAGGTATATCTAAAGTATCATTGAGGTGATATGCATGTATGATACATCAAATTGTAGCTGGAATACCATAGAATACGATGAAATCATTGTTATTTCTCTGAAAATGAGACACATGGGTCTTATGATCGTATTAGGCTTATATACTGAGTGATCCAATGCTAAGGAATACGTTGCCAAGTGAATGTTTGGCTTCAGCCTTGGCGTAGCTAGGGAGATAAGGTGCGACACCGGCCTACGGAAAAAGGCCTATTCCGATCGGATGCCTGACAGATCTGTCGGGTCGGTCAGAATCGTTTCTCTGTTTGCACTTCACAGACCCGATTATAATCGGGTCAGGCATTACTAGCATGGGGATAATGACCGACTCTGCCCGACCTTAATGTTGTCGCTGTAGGCACTTCACCGACTGTTCACGATCCTCCGAAGGCCGCTTCATTAGCGTTTATATGTATCTGTCTGGTAGATATACGAGTATTATATACCGATTTGTAGGGAAGATTGAGGCGATTATAGATTCGTTTCCTGATATCATGAATAGAATAGGTAATTATCCGATTACTTACCTTTGGTAGAAGTATGAAGGAGAATTAAGGTTCTTGCGAGCCTAGGGACACTTTTGAGTGGTTATTAAGCTTTGCATTATAGTCTATTAAGCCCTAACACCCGGCTGCTCTCTTTGATCTCATTCAGGCAGTTTTACCATAACATATTTATTTCGTACGCCACCAGTTCTAGGTAAATCTTGGACATTTCAAGGTATATAATATAAGTTATACGAAAACAGAGTGCCTGTCTTTGTGCATCATAAATACTTGGTAATAATAATTGACAATTCAACAGCGTATAACTTTTTACGTTCAAAGACGGTTTCCATGTTAGATACTTGTAAACTTAAATACAACAATGTATACCTGAATTTCTTAGCATTTATCGTATAACTGTGTGTATTGTTCCACCTGCATTTTACCTGTTGAAGGTGCTATCAGACCAACCTGAGTCATTCAGACCAATTATTGCGGTCAATATTATGTACACGTATCCATATGATGAAGAAGACATCCAAATTTGACCTGGTACTATGGGATGTGTCGTAGGATAAATACTGGTTGCAGTTAAAAGGTGATTGGTAGGATAGTGATTAAGGTTGGTGGTTTGGTCTAGGTGTTGGTTTAATATCCCCGTATAGAGACGCTTTCAAGTGTCAGATTTTCTCACTAGTTTTACGCCACAGAGCCAGTGATCAAATCTATGAAATAACTTCAGGTACAATCCCCCCTACATATTTACAAAGACGAGAGAGAGAAAGGGATAGAGAGTCACTAAAACACATCGGCTGAGGCAAATCAATATAATCCAGGTCAGAACCTCCGACCCCTACTTCAACCCTCCACCCTGGTCTGGATCCCTCAGGTAAGTAGGTCATCCCTGACTCACCACCTGCCTGCTGCCCCCCCCCCCCCCCCCCCTGTACAGAGCACACCTGAGTGAGCTCGACACACCTGCTGACATGGGTCGCTATGGTAACGGATCAACGCGTACTCCGTGTACAGTGGTGAGAGGGGGTGGGATGGGCTGATACGCTAACCCCTACAGAAACGTGGATCTTACTAGAGCTAGAAATTCGACCGGAGAATTGTATGAACGCGCTCTCTGTACACGGTAGCTCTGTTTTGGCCCAATCAGTTAAGGTGACCTAAATAAACATCATACATATGTATTATACATCGTCATGTTACTCAGAACATCATTACCTCAAACAAGAAAATGATCAAATGGGGAAAAAGAGGAGATTAATAATTGTGACACCTGTAGTTTTCAACCACAGTTATACTCCTCAAGCAGATTTAACCGAGTGGGCCAACTTCTTGGTGTGAAATGGTACATTGATGGATAATATATGGTTCCCGACTCAATCAGTTTACCAAATCGCTAAGATTACTTATCATCTTGGGTTATGGCGAGTCTAATAGGTTTTTCATGAATTCTAGAAATTCGGGCAACCATTCAACAGCTGAGATGTGAACAATCGGCAAAGAGCGATTATCGATTTAAATGGAGAAAAGTAGTAGTACTGCTAATAAATCAAACGAATTCTCTCTAGTAGAAAAGGCTTACGATACAACTTCTTTAAAATAAAATAATGGGTTGTATTTGTAGATACATATGTTTCATTGGGCAAAGAAAGGAGTGCCCTCGGTGAGTGGATACAAGAATATCTACATGGGTATCTTTTTCATTCTTGTTTCATCTAGAGACAGGCTCTCTGCGAGCTGCGGCACTCAGAAGCAGCACACTGCGCAGCTTAGCGCTCACGTGACCAGTTCCTAGTCACGTGCAGCCGTTCTAATACGCGGCGTCCTGATGTTCAATAGTGCGACGTATTGACGACGAATTAACGATGGACTGACGCTGATGGTTGTTGGTAATTTGCGAGACACTGGGCATTGATTTGACATTGACAGCCCGGTGGGAGGAGGGTCTGGCCACGAGACGTGCTTGATGACGTGAAGGCGGACGCTGAGGGAATGCTGGAGGAAGGCTCATTGGAGGAAGGCTCATGTCTTCCCGCCATGCCTGGTGGCCGTGCAGACAGCGTTTCGTCAAACTCGACGTCCCCTGGGCTTTCATTGACAAGGGCCCTTTAGTCCTCTCTCGTTCAAGAACTGCGCCATCGGCAATGCGACACGTGCGCGAGCATTAATGACATACGCCATAATGCACCGAAGCAATGTTTTCAGGCGTACAGGATCAACGTCCTGAGCAACCAACTCTGCCTGGCTTCAACACCACATATAATACAAGAGGTCTGTGAATAAGTCCGATGAGAAATGTGATTCTTCTAGACTCAAAGACGAGTTTACCTGTTCATTTTGAATATGGAATTACCTAGAGTTAGAAGGCCAGAGTAATATCCGGATATCTAATCCAAATAGCTTTGGATCGAGGGTATTGGAAAACGGATTTTAAATATATTACCGGCCCCTTCATTTTCATGTGCATGTATGGTCGAGTTTTAATCAGTCAACCTTTGTTACCACGAAATTGATCGGTAACTGCCTACCAATTTTATGGCATTTCCACAAAACAGAAGTCAATATAAACTAGCAAATTAAGACGCACTTACTGATTTCAGCACCAAAAAATGTGAAATTTGGCACCAACTACCAACAACATGCGCCTCCAAGTAATTCAACCTTAGTAGATTTTATTCGAATCTCCAAATGGAAATCCCACTTATGTGCGCAGATAAACGTTGGCCTTTCCAATCACGCGCCTGATGGTATGCATTGTCCGGACTGGCCTAAACAGAATTGACATCAAAGAGTGCCACCATAAGCCATGTCGCAGAGCCCCGGGCTATTCATAGACAACAGTTCGAACTTTAATAGCTTTTGATCTAAATATGATATTGGCAAACGGATTCCGCATCTCTAACCGCCTTGGTCTACCCTACAAATTGGTACATAATACTTGTAGATCAGTCACGGGAATGCAAACACCACTGTGTCACCCACTCAGAAACGGTAAGGATCAGTGAAGATGGGTACATCAACAATCTTAAGGTCTTACAGAGTTGGCCATTACCCCCATGCTAGTAATGCCAGACGCATCGGGAAAGGCAATAACATCAGGATTCTCACCAACCCAACAGATCCGTCAGACAAAGGTGGGATCGGGCACAGTTGGCGTGTCAATGTTTCATAGGCTTTATTAGTTATCATACAGACTTGGGTATGTATTATAGTGATTGTTGTAAGGGTTACTATGTATACTCAGGGTAGGTCTTACTGTGATATCACATAATGGGATGGTATGGACAGCTCGAGTGACAAATAGCTCACATGTAGCCAACTGCCGAAGGTGCGGAGTAGCTCCGGGAAACTTATTATGAAAATGAGCCCAGGATGTTGTCTGATGTCTCGAAACCGGCCTTTGTAGGTCGCACAATGGAGGCAGAGAGTTATGTATGGTGACATGCCTCATGGACCAGAATATAGTGATTTTCAGATAATAGATCTTATAACACAGTGACGTGCTGACACTCTTTTCCATGTATGCACTTCGCCAATGCGATTCAATTGCTCCATCGATTCCGTAGATCATTGCTTACATGTTGCATATGATTGACTCTGCCCTGTTTTATTTCATATAAAATAATGCAAAGTTCAAAGAGAAAGCGGGAAATTGTTTTCACATCTGAATGAATGTGTAATGAATAACAGCAATCAGTGGGTCACAAAATCAGCGAAGCGTGCACATCGCAACTGACTGTCACCGATTGTTCAAGTTCAGGAAGCATGTTGATATTTCATATAGGCTTAAGGGTGGGATAATTGCACGGACCTTTATATAGCCGTGGTCGGACTGTAGATGTACGATGATGACTGTGTGAGGGGATCACCACATGTATTAATACAGAACGACCTCTCTTGCCGATAGGAGTCTGCCTGCACTCTCCCTAAACCCCCATTAAGCTTAAGTAAACAGACGAAGCTACCCAGTTAAAAACTAAGATACTGGTTACCCAGTTCTATTCTAGCCAGTGAGATAAGTTTGGAAATCAATCTGAAACTTCTTAGATTTTTCCAAATATTTCTTACTCGGACCAGCATTGTAAAGAAAACAAACTGTCAAAATTATACGTTCAAAATTAGTGCCAATACTTCCTAATCTCCACGGCTCCCTGAGTATACAATAAAACTGCTATCAACTGAATACTTGTATACGGATCCACAATAAACCACCTGAATAACAAACTTTTTCAGAGAGGAGAGGCATCCATGGCCAAGCTGTCCCTTCAGCCTGATCCCTCAACACAGAAATAGCCAGACAAAATAGAACAGTTTTAAGAGGACGCATTAAGTTGGGGACAATATACGTTCCCAAAATACCAGCTTTTAATGTGGAGGGCGTCGCGCTCTGGCTGATGGATGCACCCCCCTCGTTGGTAAAACAGTAGGCGTTCTTCGTGCACCTGTTGAACCCCTCAACGCGCTCCATTGGTAACTCCATCGTTTAGCTGACTCACTCTCCTAGCAGAGATCATATACCTCCGTTTCGAATCTGGGCACTTTCCTGGCGGAGATCTTATACCTTGTACCACCATTCTTATCTCTGCACTCTCCTGGCAGAGGAAACATAGTGGCAGGCCCTTTCTTTTCATATTTGGGTTGCTGATGTACCTCTGTGGGGTTGGGGTTGGGGGATTCCTATTTTCAGGAATGGGATTTGGAAATAGATTAAAAAACTGAAGAATAGGTGTTCGGTGGCTTGTCTTTTTAGCTGCTATAGATTTGTATTTGTTATGGTAGTCTAACTTTGGGTGTTTGGTGATCGAATTTTTAAGATGATTTTTTGGGGGGAGAAAATTCACTTCTACACATATACCAAGGTGAGGATTCTTTTAATTCTCACACGACATTGACATAGGAAGGGAACGACTGGCCTTTGATAAAGCAGGAAGCATACCAAGGGTGGGAATGAAAGAGAAGGGGGGTGGCAGAACCCACGAAATCCTACAACCTTGTTACGAGTTCAGCGCCTTAACTACTGAGCTCCCCAGCACATATTCTAAGTGAATTTCTTATCTCAGCTGATGCCTAAAATGGCCTTTTTTTTAAAGATATGTTTCTTCTATATCAGAGCAATAAACACATGGGATACATTGAATTTCCTGTTTTGTTAAAAAAAAAAATTTAAAAAAAAAAATAAAAAAAATACATTGAATTTCCTGGAAATATCATCAGATATCATAACCAGCGAGTGTGTATCGGTTACGACAATGGTTCAGAGTATTCCATTCCTATTTCAAGGTAGCATCTACCTGTACTGTTTTAACCTCCTCAGATTTTCAGAATTAATAATCACACCATCACTGTACTATAATATTTACTTGGATAAGAAGCAACGTTCTATAAACACTAGATCTAGCTGAATGGAATACTGATAGCAATGATACAAAATGTTAATGGGTGTAAAGGATCCCCTTATCATATAAAGGGTACTCGGTGCTTTATTCAGATGGTCGTGAATGTAAGTATGTGTGACAGTGTAGAAGTGTGAGCTGTAGGAATACTAAGTACAATATAAACAGTGGTAAAATCTTATTGATCGTTCGACTATTACTTCGACTAGCCTTAACACAACTTCCCCCAGTATCCCACTTTATTCCTGACGAACAATACGTCCAGATAAATCTACTTCCGGGGGATTATCCTCAGTGTATGTAATCCATGTGGGGGTGCTTCCGTTTCAACTTGAATTTGGTCTTTCAAAAACTGTCCAGTTATCCCGAATAAAGCACCCGGTGCTATGTTGGGTACATCTTTTAATTCAATCCGAAAGGTTAACTACAATATTATTTCAATCAGAGTGGTTAACTCTACACAACGCTACAGTAGCTACGTTGTGGTGACACTGTGTAGCCTGTGAGACATACTTGCCAAAATTCTCCAATGTGTTTCTGACTGACAGATTTGTCAGATTGGTGACAATCAATAACATTCTTTTCCATGTACCCACTTCACATACCCAATTTTATCACCTCACCGATAACCATTATTTAGGGCAAGCATCTCACCAACTGCCTGAGGCAGCACCATTTGTTGAGAGTTTGGTCGCTGTGCGAGTCACCACTTTATGATTATTATCGATTCATTCTGACCATCGGATCGGTGAGAAATGGTGATCGGTGTCCAGGTCTTAAGCTTAAGATGTCTCCTGACAATGACTGTCTCAAAGCATTTTGGTTCGTTTTACCGCTAGCATCGAAATATTGAACTAAATAATGCAAAAGCCCCTAATCTCAGAATACAGAAAGAAATCCTTCCTATTAACCTCTCTATTTCTAAGGTTTTAGTTACATTATTTATATATGACGGTGTGGATGTGTCCTAAATATAGGCACTTTATTAACAATGTCTGTCCCCATGTACGTAGAGTTGTGGACATGTGATATACCAGGAGCACGATATCGTGCGTGGGCGAAAGGTAGCCCCCTACAGCTGTCTCTCGTCAACCGTGACGGCCAGTGAGACCGTCACACAGCACTGGGCATAACTCACCCCTACACGATACTCACCTGCAGCCGTCTCATATTGCAAAATGAAAATTGCCGCGCTCACTTTCTACTCAAGCTAAGGCGACTGGAAACCTACCCAAAACATATGGCACCTTAATAGGTGGTGGATAAATCGAAGGGACACTTTCTTCTCCGGCCCAGTTAGGGTGGATGAGGAACCGGGGAGACTGGTCGGAAGCTACAGGAGTACGTTATTGATAATAGGTTGGCGAGACTCGGTTCTCAAACAGGAAAAATAGTTGTCTGTCCAGGGAGGCGCACTCACAGGCACTAAACTACATATTCAACGCTCGAAACAGCGTCTGCGTCACTCTTCAGCATCTGACACGCACACATTTCTACCTGTGCGTATATGTCTTTTTTGTTGGGTTGGTGTGTTCTTAGGAAAACATAAATGCAGGGAAGTGTGTATATTTACAGGTGCATATGTACATGTATGTACATTAAAAACGTAAGCATAGAAGCACATACATACACATGCATGCACGTATTTCTACACAGGTAGAAATGGATGCCTGTACACATACTTGAATGTTATATCTTCGTGAGCGACAAGGCATTATCTTTCGATGCAAGACCTATACTTCCACCAGTTTGGTGTTTTTACAGTAGAACCAAGCATAATTGAGAACTCTCCGTTCCGATCAAAATTAAACATCTATGAGAGGGAACCGTTACAAACAAAGGTGACCCCTTACACGGGGTGTCCCGTAAGCTAGGTTATACTGTATTAGTGGTTTATATCGCAGTAAATACCAGTGATATTATGACAACTCGTTATCTATGTGATGGGATTGATAAACAGGCAGAAAACACAGCATCAACTGAGACCTGCTTTCTTTTTTGCTTCTGGCTGAACAAACTCTAATAAAGCCAATGAATACAATAACGTGCCGACCGTCAATGTTCTGGTAACTTGTTGGATCCAGGGATCCTTTGCGGTCTAGAAAAAAAAAGAGTAAAATATCCGAATCTTGATTTCCCCCCCCCCTCCCCCCCCCCCCCCCACTATTTATCACTAACACGATCATTCCTCTGACAATTGAAACTCATGTGAAAATCTCTGAATGTGATCAATATGCTCGGAATGCGTGATAGTTTGCGGCCTGTACAGTAAACAGCTTGTGTGTCACTAATCTTACATTATTACTATTTATTCACCTCACTGTCTGATGAATTGCGATAAATTTGCACGAAACTTCATGATGTTTGTTGATGTCCTGATATATAACTGATTGTCACCGTGTATGTTTTTGTGATACCTTCCTTCGCTATAACTATTATTCATTATCGTCTGACAGTTTTGTCACTCCATATTCACAGAAGTGACAAGATATGCATGCCCACAGCGGGGATTTAATGATCAATAAACATATTATAACCTGCTATAACATGACAATCGGTACACGAATAACATTAGATCCAATCATGTGCTTGATGAGAGCCTTGAAGCTAGATCATTTATGTTAAGCAAATGCGTGGTTTCTGTGCGCGTGCACATTAGCAAAAGCACTACCTAATGAATTCGCTTATTCCTTTGGGTTATTGACACAGTGACTTGAGTGAAACCCTAGTTGTGTATGATAGTAATGATATCAATGCTTAGTTGCAAGTTCAAATGATGAAAACACTGGTAATTTTTTTCCTAATGTTTGTCAAAGGAGACACGTACTGGTCAAAGTGAATGCGTTTTAGTTGTTTGTTCATGAAAAGAGAATGACAACTAGTTCTGATGTCTCTAGTTTGTCTGACAGAAGCAATCGGAACTTGAATGAGTAATAAAAAGCTTCCACCTCTATGTGTCGGGGGAGGGGGGGAGGGGGGGGGGGGTTAGTGGAAAGTTAGACAAGCTGACCTAGTTCTAGCTGACCCCAGGGGTGGCTGGGGTCAGGGCTGGTAGGGGTTGAGATGAGGCTGCAAGGGTGTGTGTACACACGGTGCGAAAGACCGTTATATTTAGGCCGGTCGGGCCTTACTGAGGTCCCATTTGTGCAGCTGCTGCAAACACCAATGCCTACTCTAACTACCACACGTGTCCATACTGGTACGTTCAGTGCTTCACCCTCACCAACTTGTTCACTACTTCTACCCCCACGAAAGAGTCCAAATATATAACTTTTATAATATGTTATTATGTGGGAGGTCCACCCTTATTGTAATAGTTGTAATACTATGGACTGCCTTACGTGCAACGTTTATTGCCAACCTACTCATAGGCTTCAGAGCTTGCATCAAAACAGAATTATTAGTTGGCGGACCAGCTGTGTAACCAAGTTGTTCTAAGCGCTTAATTCACTGACTTTTGGTCAGCAAAGTAGTACCTCCATCCCCTCGTATTTGGCCAAATACGCACCGACTATAACATAATAATGGTTTTCTCATCTTAAAATCTACTCAGAGAACTAGATAACTGACCAAGATAACTAAGTCTAGAAAGGGACAAGAGATTTCTGTGTTTGGAAATGACTTTTATTTGGTTTGGTTTGAAAATATCATACTGATTAACTTCACTGAAATATTACCTAATGGTTAACATTATTGGAAGCAACAGAACGATCCCATTGATTTACAGTGTAATTTGTGGACTATGTAAATTATGTACGATCTCATTAATTAGTTTCTACTTAAATATGGCAACATTGTTAAGACTTATGGAATTACTAAACTGTATGATTGATATAATTCGTAAGTGGGGCGGAACCAGGTTCTCAACTGACCAAAGACAAGTGACCGGTGAGAAAAGCATGGATAGTTATAGCCAGTGTAACCAGCCCTGAATGGAGTTGAGGGGTGAACGTTTTACCTAGGTCAGCTATATCACCCTAGAGTTTGGATATGGATAGGGTGATAGGTGAGGGGTAGGAGTGGTTTCTGTTTGTTTTCTCTCGTCTGTCATTCCCTGGTATAATGATGCAAGGTATGTTTTTGTTTGTTTTGTTTTTGCCAGGCTGTTACAAGTCACCATCCAAGTAAAGCATGAAATACTGTACAGCCCAATAACAAATAAATTCTAGTTTACATAGAAAATTTAAAGTTTCATGACTTCAAATGGTTCACTACTTCATATTTAAGGTGAGAGTTTACATGCATTTGAAGTAGAGCAGTTTCACTGAACGTAATGGTACATGCTTAAATTTGACTCTAATTTATAAACTTGTATCAATACTATTATTTATACAAGTAGGGTACGAACGAAAAATAGTTCTGTACAAAGTATTAACTTGATGAAGATCCAACCAACCCTACTGGCTAGGTGACCCCTGGAAAGAGTTTAGACCTATTCATTTTATTATTAGCGATACCGTACACAAACTGGGCATATTTCAATGTTTATATTGTGTACACGTTCACTTGTCATCGCTAGAAGCAATGCTAATCATTACCAAAAATAAGCGATAACAAGCCAATATAGACCATTTGCTGCGTAAATGATGTCCATAACGTTTAAGGGACCGGTAAAAGTTTTTAGCGACATGGGAACCACGGAGTCAGTGACAGGAACCACCGGAGGGTGACAAGGCTTGTGTCAGTCGGTGCTTCAAGTCGGGGGACAGCCAGTCAGTCGGAGAGAGTCCCTTTCGAACCGTCAACCCCCTAATTACAAACCCCAACTGCTAGTAAACCATCAAACTCTCATCCATACTTCCAGGTTGTGTTTCATGATCCAACATAACGTCGTGTCCCTATTAGTTTGGGGCGTAAGCTTCCATAATCCAAACACCATGCACAGTGACTGGATGTTGCTATTCGTCGTCGGACGGTTCGCCAGGCAGCCATCTTGAGTTGCGGGGGAGAGATACACAACAGTAGAAACCCCGCCTTCCTGTTATATATACCCCTTTTACGTGCTAAATTATACAAAAGCAACAGGTATATACGGGAGCATATCACCTACCTGTTAGCCTGATCTTCATGGGGCCATTTCGCCTACTGTTTTGACTGGCCATTATAAAATCTTGGTGTAAATATCAACTCCACTGTGGCATGTCTGGTTTACACTGTTCAACAACCCAAGGCTGGGTCTCAATGCTCAGCCAACTGTTCGAAAGTAGGTCGCGCTGTTTCCGTTGCGAAACAACAGGGGGAAGCACTTAGCATATATCATAGAAACTCATGCGGATATCGCTAGGTTGTGGGTTTTCTCAAAAGTTGTTCATCGATGCACCGCGATCGATGGTTCCATGTGCTATGGTAACAGGATATAAATGATCGATATTGATTGGAAATTGAATACAAGAGAAAAATGCAAGGAACTAATCTGAGGTTACCGGTATTCCTCATGACTTGGGAGGGGACACAGTTTTCAGGGGAGGGGGGGTGGGGGGTGGGGGTGGGGGGGGGGGGGTGTATTCTGAGGGGGGGGGGGGGGATATTTTAGGTATTCCCATGGTGGGGCGGGGGGGGGGGATTTATTTTCTGCTGAGGGGTCAACATTCAGTGAAAAGGACGTGCATATTTACCCAGTATGTTTGATAACAGGAACTAGGCTAATGATGGTAATGATTAAGCCTACTGTCCTCATCTATAACGGTATCATATATTTTAATCACAAGGAATCGGCTTAGTTGCAGACCTACTGCTAAAGAAATGATTTACATACAACGTACCATTAAGTAGACAGGAGCAGGTCAATCACAATAAAATATAGCCTAGGTAGGGCCTACTAAACAATCCTTGACGAAATCTGAGTAGGCTATGGTCACTATTTTTACTCTGTGGTATGGTACACTTGTCTCAGAAACTCTGTCTCTGACAACTTGTTAAAGTTTTTGGATTCCCGAAGTCTGTTTTCGTCCGAATGCGATGTCAGTCTGTATCTTTAATGAACAATAAAATATAGATATATTCTATGTAAAGTTTTATTTTATTTTCCACACAAAAATGTACACAATAAGCCAAAATACATGTATGATAATTTAGGATACTAAGATACGCTTTTGTCTCTTCATATGGATGCACATATATTATACGAAAATTAAAGGAAATACTGCATTCGGATGATAACAAAAAATGTGATATCGTCCAAATGCAGCACTTCCTTTAATGAAATTTAAGCATTTCCATTTGTGAACATTAGGCATAGATATCCTGCAAGTTTTCAGAAAATTTAATTCAATGCTTAGGATACATATTCATACATATATGCATTCGGACGATAACTACATTCGGACGATAAGATTTACATCTTCTGGGCTCTAGCTCCTAAAATTACCAGGGTACCCTTATCAAATAGACATCCCTAGATACCTCCAACTAAGGACTATACAGTATAGAAATATGTCCCACTAATCTTAATAATTCACTGAGATAGAACAGATTTTGTTGCATTCGGATGATAACGGCAAGACTTTTTTTATTGGTGTATTTAGACTGCAAAGACGTCGGCTTGCGCAAGTATTAGTTCCTTTACAGTAACATTGGCACACCCAATAATACAATCATGTTGTAATCATAGTCCTTATGTGACCATGTCACTCTTATATAAGTAAAACATATTTACATAAACAATAAATACCAGTTCAAAACTGGCAGGTCAAAGTTTTTGTTCATTGTTCATATAGGTGGTGTTATCACCATATTAAGTCCATGTCCAAGGTTTCAGTCTTCCTCATTCCTCATGACCACAAAACATAGGTCTATAAATCAACAGAGAACACATCAGACTCACTTCATTAACTTTACAGCCATAAGATAGAGTAATGCCAGGAGTATGCCTTGGTTCAATCGTCAATATGATAACAGGGTTTGCACAATCCAATATTAGTAACACGGATTCTATAGTTGTATGTGATTACATGTGATCTAGGGTGGGTCCATACTCAGGTTTCCTATCCAATCAATAGTGTACTTAGGGTGATTTTCTTCATTTTGGTTTTAAATTTGTTATACTCATCTATCTGTCTGTCTGTTCCTTTCAACTTATTCCAAGCACACGCACCTTGGTACATTACACTTGTGTTGTAACTTTCGATTTTGGGTCTTTTGACTTTAAATAGACTTTGTATCCAACAATGTACCGGTAGTTTCAAAAATTAATGTTTTGTAAAAGATTTTTGATGGAAGGATGCAGGGTACGATACCTACAGTCTCTGACGTATTCTTATGAGATATAAAGATAGCAAATTTATTGTTCTATACTAGACCCTAAATATCAGTGCTTTTTACTTTTGCATTCAGATGATAACATTAAAAGTACCCCAATTTTTTAAAATTTGAATGGCTGCCTTGACAGTTGTGATAAAAACATTTTTCTCTCTTTTATCAACACAAAAAACTTAATACAATAGATATATCACACAGATAAATATGTTACAAAGCATTTATTTTTCAATTTCATAATTTTCTGTGGAATGTATGATTTGTACACTTTGAAAAAGACTGAAAATCAGAGGTTTTTGGTCTCTAATTTTGAAAATATCTGATATAGCCCTAGAAGACCATATATACCACTAAAGCCTAAGGCAAGACGATTTCAATCAAAGTAATATGAAATCTTGAGGAATTCCTTGAATCTAAAGCATTAGAGACTGGCACATGCATGTGAACGGTTCATAAGAATTTATACCATAATATTAAGAAACGTCCTTACTGTGGGCGAAACGTTTATTGTTCGAGGTCAGTCGCCGATTTCATACGGCCTGAAAGGTCACAGTCACAGCGGGCACAAACATTATTATTACTGCACCCCTAGAAGCGGCCAGTATTTAATAGACATTCGGACACAGGTATATAATATTATCCTACCCCTAATATAAAATCCCATAGGCTTAACATTAGGTTTCCGTATACCACGCTGACTGGCATACAGAGTTTTATATGCCACTAGTGGCATATAGCATTGTTATTACGTAATATTCCAAAATCGAGGAGATAGGGTAGGATAAAATCAAAACCTGATTCGTTTTAATCTTGGCCACCGCATTACACTCCTGAAGTTTTGGCTCCGGACTTCACTCGGCTTCGCCTCATGAAATCACTATGCCAAGCTCCAGTCGTGGCATACGGTGGCCAAGATTAAACCTCATCCAGTTTTACGATAATAGAAACTTCTATTATTATATACCTGTGGTAGTATATCCTACACATATGGCCCGCTCCTACCCATGTCGTATTTATATCCGTACGACATGCACCTAGGTGACGTACGGGGTATGTATGTGGTGTATGGGGCATGTACGGCGGCGAAATCCAAAATCTCCCCCAGAGGCAAGGTTAAAAAATCGGATATTTTAAGGTATATAATAATAGAGAAACAGGCTGACTGTCTCCGTACGGATAAAATACTTTGTAAAATCGGCAATGCAGCCTCACAAGGTCATATTTTTTCTTTAAAATACAGAGTTAGGAGCATTTACTACAACATTAAATGCCACAGAACACAATCAACTCACTAATTAATATAGCTGCTTATTTCAATAAGATTACCATATTTACATGTGGAAGAACACTATGAGCAAGAAGGACTCCACATTGAGTTATAAATCAGGGCTACATTGGCCCATTACATTGAGTTATAAAACAGGGCTACATTGGCCTATTCAGGGTAACTTTGGACCAAGGAAAGAAAAAGGTTGCTTCTTTTTATCCAGAAAAATTAATTTTGTTTACAAATTCCCTGACAAGATAAATGAAATACCGTACTTATGAATTGATACTTCAAATGTAAAAAAATAAGATAAGATATACTGCTATTCTTCACCCGTATGGGATGGTGAATAATGTTAGGCGTGTATTCTCGTCAATTTTGAGAATGTTCCAAACTTTCATCGGAAGCTCAAATACATAGCCAACCAATAAGGAAGCGGTTTAACAATAAATGAATAATTCCACAAGTATATCAACTGAGATGTAATAGTGTAATCCCATAAGTTATTCCTTTTACCATATCTGATTTTCTGGAAAATTAGTAATCTTGCTAAATTTTCGGGGTCACTTTGGGCCAAGGAGTTTTGGCCCACCAATTTCTATTGTGTTTTCTTTTTAGAAGTTTGTTGTTTTCTTTTCTGTCATGTGTACCTGATTTTTATCACTTGTATGCTGTGCATGGGATCAAGTGATCAATTATTTAAATTACTGCCGTATATACTGTAAATATACACCGTTTCACCATAATAACGTAAAAAACTGCACGGAACAGTGTTCCGTACGTGAAAATACGGAACACTTCTACAAACCTTTATTGAAATATTAGTTGTTAAGCCAAATGAAACTAATGATTTTTCTTAATTTCGGGTATATGGTAAATATAGAATTACCTACCATGCTTGTACAAGCCACAAAACTCGAAAATAATTTACGGTTTGTAGCTTGTATGTTGTACAACATGGTCAGTACGTTCTACATAAATACCATTTTCGATGAATTTCTGTCGTATTGGTATGAGTTATGTGCCCATAACAACAGGAAATATCTTCAGAAATGCAGTAGAAAATCCGTTTTACTTAGGATTGCACTTTTGACTAAAGTTTCAAGTCAATGTATCATTCCATCTGAAAGCAGCACAATCTCTTCTTTCTGTTGATATCGCAATCATACAAATCAAAAGACATTTGCTGAACTGGCATCATAAAGTTGGATGCAAACCCAAGAAACCCCAAGAATATGAATGAAATGAAAAGATGAAAACAAAAGAATAAAAGATAAGATGTCATGTATGTTGAAATAAAAAAGATGAAATAAAATGATGAAGAGAAAATATGATGGCAAAATATATAAACAAAAATAAAATAAAATGATCATATTATGCATGTTTTAAGACAAAAATGAAATAAAATGAGTTGATATACGGCAAAGAAAAAATGTTCAAGACCAAGAAATAAAGATTGAAATTCAATGTTTGTTGAAATATATGAAATAGAATTATTGAAATAAAAAGATTAAAGTTGAAAATCAAAACAACTACAGTAGACTCCCACTCTTATGATCACTTTGGGATAGCTAAAATGGTCGCATCAACAAGGTAGTGACATAGCTGAGAGTAGAGTGTACAATACAAGGTATTTCGTAACAAATTAACAGAGTATCATGTCAAACATGAAACATTGAATGGCGTATGTAATCAATAGAATTGTGTCATTCTATCAAATCCTTCAATCTCAGTGTTTGTTACCATCTCTTCTCAGTAATTCATCACACCAACGCACAATATTCCTGGCCACGGACATACTTCTGGTCGCAATAATGAGAGTAAATTTGGCATTTCGGTCTTCAAATATGTGCTCTTTTGGTGAGGTGGTTGTGACAGCGAGGCGGCCGCATTAGTGAGAGTTTTGTAAACAGCAAAAAAGAGGGGGAATTTTGAGACTGACTCAAAATGTCTGTAATTGCGGGGTGGTCATATTAGCGAAGCGAATGTTAGATGAGAGTCTACTTTATATCATATATCAAACATGTGCATACATATGTACATACATCATGCATTCAAAACAAACCAAAAACTTAAATGAATGAATGCAATGAAAGGATGCTGATATGAATTGGAATGAATAAAACAAAACATAAAACAAAAATATGAAATAGATGATGGAGGGGGAGTAAAATAAAAAGATAGCAGATACCCCATAATAATGAAAGTGAATTAATTTGATTGAAATATAATGATGAAAATAAGAATAAAGAGAACCAAGCAAATGAGTAAAAAGGAAACCAACTTCGTTGAAACCCCAATTTGAATTTAAATAGGTAGCAGCCAATGGGTAACTTTGACCCAGCCTTGCTTGATGTAAATCAAGTTTTACTTTAACAAATCAATAAAAAGAGGAAACCACAACATAAATATATCAATAGGAACTCTACCTTTCGAAATCAAATAGTCACATACACACCATCATACAATACTTGATTTCTGAAAATATGAAACAGTGGGCAAATCAAACCATGGGTTACTTGAAGCAGTTCTGTATTTCACAAGTTGGGATTTGTGTTCTTACTGTAATATGGTGCCACACCATGGGTTGCTCCACTCATGCCAAGGATCCAACACCCCATGCCAGACAACAACAAATTGCCAGAACATCATTTCTTTCATGTCAATTGAATCCCTACCAGAAATAGTGAAGGTTGTGCAAGGGAGCCTGATGACTACCAACCGAGGGCACAAATCAAGGACAGTGTAAGCAAACAAATTCCAAGTGGAAAAAATATTGGTCACCATTTCCAAGTTAAAAAATTTGTTTTTAATTCTCCTTTGTTGACCCTTTACTGGCGGGACCTGTGTCCGAACCACATAGTTAATTGTGGGTAGTGGTGACAATATATACCACCAGGGTGTAGGAGATCTCAGGCTAATTATAATAATTCGGAGACCTATCACATAGTAATACATACCACTCTTATACCATTATCTATTTTGCCTAAAGTTTTTACCTCATTCGCTGAATATTTCATGATTTCATGAAAATATAATTCTTCTAAATCTTGTTAAATGATGCCAAATGTATGATATCACCCGCCATGAATGAATTAAACACTAGAGTGCATAAGTATACTGGCACTGGCTGTTCTTGTTGTATGGATACACTGATAACCTATTGACACCAAATTAATTGTCTTGAAATAGCCAGGACGAGAGGATATTTATTTCTATCATGGTAGATTTTTCATCAAATTATTGAAGACAGGAAGGTAACATAAGTGTTTTTACCTAGCAAAATCCGATTTTCAATCTACAATGCGCAACCTTAGCCAAGAGACAGGTATGTGATTTGTACGCTAACGAATAGGGCCAAGTCATAGCTTTCTAATACAATGTTTGTTTTTAAGAATCGGCCTGTTATTTGCGACAAAACAGCGAATTGCCTTTCTCAAGGTAGAAAAAACTAGTTTATTGTGCCATATTAAACGCTCAGGACTATAGTACTTCCTCATGGTAATTAGGCAAGCTTCATTCCCCTTCTTTGATGTGCTATTAGGAAAATAGGTGTAGTGTCAAGGCAGTAGACACATACATGAATAACATGCTTCGTATAGATCTGTTCTATAATATCCAGTGGAGAGGATCCTGATTGTACTCATGAACTGGTCAGGCCACAGCACAGACCTGACATCTGGTGGATATCAGGAGAAGTGAAGTTTCCATGAGCAGGAATGACCTGACACCTAGTGTTAATGGTAAGTCAAGTGTATGCTTAACAAAGTAGATATTTTTTTACGGTAACTGAGTCATGGTTGACTGCGAAGTATGACCATACTATTTTACATATAGATAATATGCAAAATTTCAGACTTAATAGGGACCAAGAGATTGCAGATATAGGAGGAGGTTTAATTTTGTATGTTAATCAGTATATAGCGAAGTTCACTAAAAAAATTGATGACAGCTCATGCAATAATAGCTATGTTAAAATACAAACTTGTAGTTACATGCAACCCCAAAGGGAAAAAAAAGTTAGTAGTTTCTGTGAATAGGCAGCCTAATAGAAACCCACATATAGCTGTTGATATGTTTGATGATATACTGGGTAATCCCCTGTTTTGAAGATTTGAAGTCTGGGTACTTGGCAACATGAATATTAATGTGAATACTCAAACAAATAGGAAATATACTATTATGAGAGACTTTCTTGCTGGGAATAGTTTAAATATTGTTAAAGCCCATGATACTTCCCTTCATGAATTTGGCAACTCTAGGATCAACCACATCTACACCATATATACGTGTGACCATATACCCATAAATTTGCGCCATACGAGAATCTTGCAAACCGATAGTAAATACTAGAATATTTTAGGGGCCGTAGCAATAGGGATCTAACAACCAAGGGAGCACATGTCTGGCTCCATCCGTGATATCAACGAGGAACTCACATCGTAGGAGTACTATGGTCTGTGGGAGAGTTACTTGAATAATTACCTAAATGTTATATGTCCTGTACAGGAGATCAGGGTAAAAAGATGAGAGACAGTGTTGACCTGTCAGCTGAGAGAGCTAGGCTTCTGGTAGTATGTAGGAAAAGGCCAGAGTTGTGCAGTGACACATATCTGATAATGTTAGAAACCCCAACAAATTCTGGAGGTGTGTTAATGAGGTTTGGGCTGCCAAAACGCAGACACCAATTACCAGATGGTACACGTAAATGGTAAGATTGTATACCTGAGAATGAGTTACCACACCTTCTAAATAGTTTCTGCCCAACAGTTATAGGTGAGACAGTGCCAATTGGAAACCTGAGAGAGTTTGATATTGACATGACCAGGGAGGTAGTCATGTTAACAGATGTCTGGATGTCTTACAAATAATTATTGATAAATCCCCAAGGGATGGTGTCTTCCCTAGCGAGGGGACCCTGTGGGGTTATTTCGCCAATACCAAAGATCTCTCATCCAATCTGTCTCGGTGATTTGTACCCATTATCCTACCCCTAATATAAAATCCCATAGGCTTAACATTGAGTTTCCGTATGTCACGCTGACTGGCATACAGCGTTTAAATGCCACTAGTGGCAAACAGAATTATTATCATGTAATATTATAAAATCAGGGAGACAGGGTAGGATAAAATCAAAACATGATTCGTTTTAATCATGGCCATCGCATTCCACTCCTGCAGGGACCTGTTTCAGTAGGCTCGTGACATAAGGCCTAGACAGACATCAACAGCGGCACCAACAGTGCAAGCAACAGCGGAAAAAGACTAGCAAATATCAGAAAATCAGAGTGCCCAATCTTCTTCATATTTGGAACGATTATACGTTATATGTATCCCCTACTCATGTTAAAGAGCCATTGCTTTATTCCTACGAGAAGTGAGTGAAAGTCCGAGTGTCATTGATTGCAATGTTGTGATCTGTCCGTATGGTGTCACAGACGCCATCTAGACATGTCACGAAACTGAAATAGGTCCCTGGGCCCTGTTTTTTAGTCACGACCATCGTTATGGGCGACATTTTTTTTGCCTTCAGTGTACTATAGTCACAACATTTTAGGGGGTCGGGTAACCATCGCCGCTCTAAGAGACTTAGGGTGGTCTGAGGTGTGCTATCGTCACAACACATGGAAGGTCACGTGGGTAAATTTGTCTCCCAAACTGTCGTAGCCCTAAGACATCTATGGACATGTCGTACCGAATGCGGAAATTCACTTCCCGTAGGAATTAAGCAATGAAATTTTAACACGAGTAAGGTATACATATGACCTATGATCGTACCAAATATGAAGAAAATATTATAGATTCTATGTATACCTTACTCGTGTTAAAATTTCATGGCTTAATTCCGTCGGAAAGTGGAAAAATCCTCTATATCAGCACAATGAGTTAGACTTTTACTGTCTAAGTATGACAGTTTTAGCGGTGATCGTCCATGACGCACTACGACACCGTCTATAGCACACCGGCCATCTTTTGTCGTCCAAACTGTCGTGAAATCGCTGGTTGGTCTTGGGCCTTCCTTGTCGCACAATGGTTGTGACTAAAAAAACAGGGCCCTGGAGTTTTGGCTCCGGACTTCACTCGTGAAATCACTATACCAAACCCCAGTCGTGGCATCTTTTGTCGTCCTTTTGTCGTCCAAACTGTCGTGAAATCGCTGGTTGGTCTTGGGCCTTCCTTGTCGCACAATGGTTGTGACTAAAAAAACAGGGCCCTGGAGTTTTGGCTCCGGACTTCACTCGTGAAATCACTATACCAAACCCCAGTCGTGACATATGGTGGCCAAGATTAGTTAAAACTCATGTCCAAACTGTCGGAATACGAAATTCACTACCAGATTGTACCCGAACTGATAAATCTTGTCTGTTTTCATAAAAAACGACTTTAACGAGGGCTCAAGAGGCCTATTCCACCAAAAAGGCCCTCAGCAGGCGGGTTTTTGCCTTCCAGCCAGCATTCGCCGGCCGCCTGGCCGCCCGGCCGCCCCTAAACCCCTAAATTCTAGGAGCTGTTCCACCAAAGCCCCACGAGGCGACCAACAGGCGTACACAAGGCGCCCTGCGAGCGTCCATAGAGCCGGCCGGACCCGGCGCGGCGATACACTCGCCACGGGTTTGGTATTGCCGTCTGGTGGACGTTGGCGGCATTAACGCGCAAGCCCGCGGTTCTCTATCGATCCGATAGGCGGCGCGGCGTGCAGCGATACACTACGGCGCTCTGAAGCCGGGAAAGCTGCGTATCGAGCGGAGCAGCGTGCCCGCACATCGGGATTTGTACGGAAATGGTCAGAGGACGTCAAATAACCGCGGAATTTGACGTTAAATCGAACAATGAAGGTAAATAAAGATAAGGATTGATGTTATGAATGTGTATGGCACGCTATGGTGCTAGAATTCTGCCGAAAGTGTCGGAATTTTCGATGTCCGTTCATGGCTTCGGGTATCGCCGGTGTCGGCCGCGCAGTGTTGTCGGCTTTCCCTCGCCGCGGGTCCCGGCAGAGCCCGCGGGCATGCTTCTTTCGGCGTAGCTCTTGACACACCGGCCGGCCTGCCGGGGGCTTAAAATCAAATGAATCAGTTTTCCCCTGCCAGGGCTTTGCGGGGGAGGTTGCGCTCATAAAGCCCGGCCACCCGGCCGGCCTCCTCTGTCGTTATCACTATATTTTGGTGGAACACCTCCAAAATGGGCTATGGCCCCAGTATCGGCCCCGGCCCGCGGCTGGTGACCACCAACAGGTCAGCCGATACTGTCCGGCGTTGGGGTTTTGGAGGCACGGGGAGAGGCCGGCGGCCAGCAGGGGCCGGCCGTGAGGGGCCTAGAGCTGTCATGAGTTGTTCCACCAAGCAGATTATTGCCACCGGCGGGAGCTTTGGGCCGGCTATTGCCGCCGGACACCAATAGGTGACCACAAGGCGCCCGGCCGGGCCCTGCGATGCGTTGGTGGAATAGGCCTCTTAGGTGGGACAATGTAAATCAATACGTCTTCGGTTTTCCTGGTTTAAATCTGGCTTGAAATTGAATAATCAAATGTTTTTCAATGAACAATATGTGTAAAAAGTGAACACATAAGACTTTTTAATGGTACATTAAAGATTGCTCTTAGTTATTGGCATCCAGGTACTGTAAAGGTTTATTCTAGTGGCTATGGACTTGACAAAAATTACATATATTAAATTAGGGTCTAGTTAGGAAAACCTATGGGAGTGGTATTATTTCAAAGCATGTTGGGAAAATGTGCAAACGAGTTTCAAGTTTTTTTCACACCTCAACGGGCATAGGAGAAAACACGTCAGGAAGAAAACACTAGCTATAGCATAAATATGAAAATACAACCTCATGTAAAAAAGACCACTTTTTGCCCATATAATACTCCATGGGCAAATAATTATAAGGAGTGCAATATTTCTTGGACCTGAATCCATTAGCCTAACATGTTTTGCGAACGTAGAGCAAAACAAATAAGACCTATATACATGTACCTTGTTTTGCAAGAACTAAAGGCCAATGACTCCATCTTGGAGTATTGTGCTTTTTTAGATAACAGTTTCCGTAAATGTGAATTTGATATGCTGGAGAAATTAAATAACTGTGGGATGCGGATGGTATTATTGCTACCCTGTATGGGGCTCTCCATTGCAGAACTGTATGTAATAGTAGAGGAGCAAATGGCCTAAAAATGGGTAAAATTGACCCCCGAAAGTCTACTGGCTGAAACTTGCCACATTAGTCAATTATGACCTCAGGAATCTGAATCTGATACTCGTTTGTTCCAAAAATTGTAGCATCATACTCGTTTCCATGGTAACAGAAGGAAAACAAAATTTAATACATACTGACACACAATATATACTTTTATCAGAAAAGGTGAATATATGCATTTTTTCTGTCGGTAAAATTTATCATTCTTTGACCAAAAGTGTACAGTATGGAAATATGCCCTTTTCTGTTTTCTTGGAAGAATTGTTGCCATGGTAACATTCCAATTTGTGGGGGAACCCCAATTTTTGGTTTTCTCATGGTTATTAAAGTTGGATAAAAAGGATAATTTTATGAATGACACATTCAAATTGATAAATTTAGCAATAACACACAGCATTGATAGGTACCACCATTTTTTGAAGTCATTCAATTGTTCCCATGGCAACCATAACAAGGTTTTTTCTATGACCAAAGCAGCCAGATAATGATACACTAACTGGACATTTGTATGGCAAATCTGCATGGCATGGCAACTAGTAGAAGAGTAAAGTCTCAAAAAGGCCATTAGAGAGTCTACTGCATGAAATGTGCCGTGTTGGTCAATCATTACATGGGGAATCTGATTCTGCCACTCTTTCGCCCAAATGAATGTAGCATCACTTTCGTTTCCATGGCAACCTTAATGCATAATAATCTACTTAGAAACCACCAATTTCCTGCAAATATGAATAATAGATGTAAGAAATAGGAGCTAAACACCTACTCATGAGATTTCATTTTCATGATATATACATTTGGGACATAATGTGGAGTTGTTCTCTTCATTCCCTTAGAATTTGATTGCCATGGCAACCAGATTGGCACAAAACAGCCACTGCAGTAGCCAGCTCTGATTGTTGTCAAAGCAAATTACTAGCTTTTTAGCCATTGATGATAGAGAACTAATGAAAGTATTTGTCCTAGTACTTGGAGAGTCTACTGCATGAAAATCACCATGTTGGTCAATCATTACATGGGGAATATGATTCTGCCACTATTTTGACCAAAAGAATGTAGCATCACTTTCGTTTCCATGACAACATGGTTGTATAGTGATTTACTCAGAAATTACCATTTTCTTACACATGAATAGTAAGTGTCTGAAAAATAGCCATAAAACATCTTCTCATGCGGTTTCATGAGCTTTTTTTGCATTCATTTAGGATATCATGTGTCATTGATATTCCCTAAGAATTTGGTTGTCATGGCAACCAATGCAGCAGAGAGCATCCATTACAAGAACCAACTGTGATTGTTATCTAAACAAACTGCTATAATCTTTTAGCCATTAAAAATAGAGACATAAAGTAAGTATTTATTCTTGGAAATTTTAGTATGCAGAATCCAATGGGATGCATTTGCAATCCCAGAATGCAATATTTGGGCTCTCATATTGGATCTAATTACCTTGAAATTAATGAAGATATGACACTTAGCATATAACACCATTTGGTACATGGTCTATATGATGCATTTTATATAAGAGTAAGATGTCATCAAAATATCTGTGACATGATCCAGTTGTGCATGATTTATAGTTTAGTGATGTAAACACATGACACAGAGAATTACCAAGTCACACTAGGTGATGACTAGAGAGATCAAGCGTGGCTGGATGATGCTTGGAGGCATCACCATGCATGACTGGGTGATGCCTTGAGTTATTATTATTCATGGAATACTTGTTTTATGAAACAATTTAGTTTATGATAGATCAAGAAAGGTGAAATTTCCTTAGAATGTAGGTATGATATATTTTGGAATTTTAGACAAAAAGAAACATAATATCAAGGTTCATGTATTATATGACGTTATGAAATGTGTTACATGACATTTCTGCAATTGGCCTTTAAGAACTTGCCCCAGTGGGCATTTATACTGACACTGCTACCTGTCCTGATGCTGCAGGTACCTGGCAGGAAAGGCATAAGCAAGGTGCCAAATTAAGAATATATAGTCTGTATATTCTGGAAATGAGAGTCATCAACAGAACTAGAGGGTAACATATCCACAAAAGGTTGAGTGGGGCATGTCAAGGATCAGAGTTGACCATGGCAAATCAGAATGTCAGAATGGGTGATGCATACCCTAAAAAAGGAGAAAAAAAGGCACCACATGGTGTTATTTTACCCTCTATATGGTGTCATCTGGCACCATACACTTTCTGGTGTATGCCCACCAGAACCCCCAGGGGAGGGGAATTGCTTCATGTTTACGATGCCTTTGCAGATCATAGAATAGTGATCCAAGGGCGTAAACGTTTCTCCAGAATATTAGTGGATTGAATTGGAATTGCATCACCACCTAAAATATGGCTTTCATCGATACTTTTTATGCAGACCCTCACATCAGGGCAGATGTCTGCATATTGCATTACTTTGGTTAGAAATGGCCTTGTCTGATATTCTGAATAATGATCCATGGTGGCACTACCACCGCTGCCCATTGTTCATCTACCTATAGGAGATAGCGATCCACATAACCAGGTGTCAGATCAGTTTTAACTATTGTACCATCTGTATCTAACCCTATTGCGCTGGATCACCATAGTAGTACAGGTATGGAGCCAGGTACTAGTGCCAGTGAATACCGCTAGAGGCCGGACATATAACCCTAATTGTGATACTTTTATCTTAACATCACATGACATCTTAAATGATACTAAATGCTATGCTTTATTTCACCTAAAAATATGAAATATGATGTTACATACTGTGAACATTTCAGGTCGATTGAGCAAATATTTCCAATTTTATTCACAAAAACGAATATTTGTAAATGATGCCTCAAGGTATCACCCGGCCATCCCTGGATGTATCTTCCCCTGTCTCATTCAATATGTGCCCCTGAATTGTTGTATAGCTATTGCAAAATGTGCCAAAAGACAGAATTGCGGGCTGGAAGTGGCAGGTGGAAACACTGCATTACTTTAATTTTATACGCATACTTATAAATGTCCTTACTTATTTGATGAAATCCTGACTAGAAGAGAAGCCAGAAGGTTCCTGCTGATTCCACCTTTTGTAGTCTACCTGTCTAAACCACTGACATCCGTCACTATTCTGGCACCCTCCATTCTGTTCTGGCCTCTGCTGTTCCTTGGTTATTCTCATGCA
The DNA here is from genome assembly GCA_950022655.1 of Alentia gelatinosa. Classification (NCBI taxonomy): domain Eukaryota; kingdom Metazoa; phylum Annelida; class Polychaeta; order Phyllodocida; family Polynoidae; genus Alentia; species Alentia gelatinosa. The sequence continues at coordinate 84,784,893 of OX465579.1, forward strand.
TAGAAGAATAGGATGCCCAATACAGTCTGACCATCAGGGCATATGCTAGCAATATAAGTCACTGAAACCCACTCTCCCCTCTATTATGACCTCTTCCAACCTTCATCTAGTGTTTTGTTAATTTCTGGGGCCAGTCCTGGACTGTTTTCTCCCAATGCTAGCCCCATAACATATGAAATGCACCATCATCAAGCAAGAGAGTTACCTTCCATTTTCTCCTGTATTGGGCACAGGGAGATATGGAGCTACTAACAGGAGAGGCAATAATGATAAGGCCCCTCCTTTCAGAGTCATGAGGGGAACATAGCTTTCTCAGGACAGACACACTAGTGTCTTAAAGGCTCAAAGACAGAATATTCCTTTCTTGGAGAGGCATCGAGAAGTGGATTAAATGGAGGCAGCATTTGCAGCAAAACATTCAGGTATCCCCTGTGTTTTCTTTTTAATATGATCTCTAATATATTTCCTCTATGGCCCTCTTAGGCAGGATGAGTGATGCAAAGCCCCTTTGGTTGACTTTTCTACTCAGAAGGACACTTTAGGGTCTCTCCCTCCCATGTCTCCTCCCCTTCTTGCTCCTCTAGTTCAGAGGTGGTCTCATTATCCTGCCCTTCAGGCTACCTCTCCTCTGGCTACCTCTCCTCCTCCTTGCTGGCCTGCCTTACTTACTGAGAAGTAGCAGGTGCAACACTCAAACTGTGACATCCTGGGAAAGGTATCAGGGCTCAAGGGCACTATGGGCACCAACAGCAAGGCCATATAACCTTCACAATATGGGGAGAGAAAACCAGCAAGAGTGAGCCAGGAATCGAAACCAAGTGGTGTCACATTTTTTGGTCTGAGATTCTGACATGCAATGGTCAGCTCTGATCCATACCTTAACCTTCTAAACCTTTTTATATGTTAGCTATAGTTAATAGTAACAGGTAGAGCATGACACAAGTATGTGACAGATACATACAAGCAGGAGGTATAAATACTGTATGGAACAGGGTTCCATATGGCAAAATATGCATCAACTAAAACTAGGATTTAAGTGTCCAGCTTTGTCTTGAGGGAGCCAGAGGAAAGAAACCTGGAGTATTCTGGGCATGCCCCCAAGAACTTATAGCAATTTGTTTATATGAGAATCAAAGGGGGTAACTGCACTGATTATTTTCTACCTGCATTGGTTGCCATGGTAACAAGATTCTAAAGACATAGAAACAAGAGTTACCCATTACGTCCAAAATATAAACATATAAAAACAATTAATGAGTTTGAAACCCTATGAGTTTTCTTGTTTTTCTGGGACTCTTCAAATGTGTAAGAAATTGGTGGTTTCTAGGTAGATTATTATGCATTTAGGTTGTCATGGAAATAGAAGTGATGCTACATTCTTTTGGTCAAAATAGTGGCAGAATCATGTTCCCCATGTAATGATTGACCAACATGGTGAGTTCCATGCAGTAGACTCTCCAGGTACTAGGATAAATACTTACATTAAGTCTCTATCATCAATGGCTAAAAAGCTAGTAATTTGCTTTGACAACAATCAGAGCTGGCTACTGCAGTGGCTGTTTTGTGCCAATCTGGTTGCCATGGCAATCAAATTCTAAGGGAATGAAGAGAACAACTCCACATTATGTCCCAAATGTATATATCATGAAAATGAAATCTCATGAGTAGGTGTTTAGCTCCTATTTCTTACATCTATTATTCATATTTGCAGGAAATTGGTGGTTTCTAAGTAGATTACTATACATTAAGGTTTTCATGGAAACAAAAGTGATGCTACATTCTTTTGGTCAAAATAGTGGCAGAATCAGATTCCCCATGTAATGATTGACCAACATGGTGATTTTCATGCAGTAGACTCTCCAAGTACTAGGACAAATACTTTCATTAGTTCTCTATCATCAATGGCTAAAAAGCTAGTAATTTGCTTTGACAACAATCAGAGCTGGCTACTGCAGTGGCTGTTTTGTGCCAATCTGGTTGCCATGGCAATCAAATTCTAAGGGAATGAAGAGAACAACTCCACATTATGTCCCAAATGTATATATCATGAAAATGAAATCTCATGAGTAGGTGTTTAGCTCCTATTTCTTACATCTATTATTCATATTTGCAGGAAATTGGTGGTTTCTAAGTAGATTACTATACATTAAGGTTGTCATGGAAACTAAAGTGATGCTACATTCTTTTGGTCAAAATAGTGGCAGAATCAGATTCCCCATGTAATGATTGACCAACATGGTGATTTTCATGCAGTAGACTCTCCAAGTACTAGGACAAATACTTTCATTAGTTCTCTATCATCAATGGCTAAAAAGCTAGTAATTTGCTTTGACAACAATCAGAGCTGGCTACTGCAGTGACTGTTTTGTGCCAATCTGGTTGCCATGGCAATCAAATTCTAAGGGAATGAAGAGAACAACTCCACATTATGTCCCAAATGTATATATCATGAAAATGAAATCTCATGAGTAGGTGGTTAGCTCCTATTTCTTACATCTATTATTCATATTTGCAGGAAATTGGTGGTTTCTAAGTAGATTACTATACATTAAGGTTGTCATGGAAACAAAAGTGATGCTACATTCTTTTGGTCAAAATAGTGGCAGAATCAGATTCCCCATGTAATGATTGACCAACACGGCACATTTCATGCAGTAGACTCTCTAATGGCCTTTTTGAGACTTTACTCTTCTACTAGTTGCCATGCCATGCAGATTTGCCATACAAATGTCCAGTTAGTGTATCATTATCTGGCTGCTTTGGTCATAGAAAAAACCTTGTTATGGTTGCCATGGGAACAATTGAATGACTTCAAAAAATGGTGGTACCTATCAATGCTGTGTGTTATTGCTAAATTTATCAATTTGTATGTGTCATTCATAAAATTATTCTTTTTATCCAACTTTAATAACCATGAGAAAACCAAAAATTGGGGTTCCCTCACAAATTGGAATGTTACCATGGCAACAATTCTTCCAAGAAAACAGAAAAGGCATATTTCCATACTGTACACTTTTGGCCAAAGAATGATAAATTTTACCGACAGAAAAAATGCATTTATTCACCTTTTCTGATAAAAGTATATATTGTGTGTCAGTATGTATTAAATTTTGTTTTCCTTCTGTTACCATGGAAACGAGTATGATGCTACACTTTTTGGAACAAACGAGTATCAGATTCAGATTCCTGAGGTCATAATTGACTAATATGGCAAGTTTCAGCCAGTAGACTTTCGGGGGTCAATTTTACCCATTTTTAGGCCATTTGCTCCTCTACTATAAGAATTGGTATTGATCCACTGTGGAAAAGAAGAAAAAAACAACTGGCTGTAATTATATACGAGAAATCGAGAGTGGTGAAGGGTTGGTTATCTTTGCATGAAGTTCAAAATCTATATCACCATTCTAACCTTTAAGCAGAGTATATGAGCATGTAGCCCACCCTAAAGAAAACAGATCTACAAACGCCCACATCTCTCTCGGAGTTCTATCCTCTCAAATGAAAAGTTGGTTCATCTACGAGATACCAGGGGTCAGCAGTGAGTGGGACACACAGTATGCAACCTAGCCTGGAAGCCTCCTCTGGTGCCTGGCCACAACACCTGGCGCGTCGATTATGTATGTGTGGGGTTAGAGGGACATATCAGTTATATTACGGAAGGTTGATTTGATTTTGGTTTGTATCTCCCTTCATTCGTACCGGTACGCCGCGTCACCCACACATTGTATCTCCCTTCATAACATAGAACTCTGTATTTCTAGTTACATAGGATCCAAAACCTAGGTAAGAAGGGGGGGGGGGCAGTTTCTAAATTCTGCCCTTAGAATGACCGGATATGGTTTATTCTTAACCTCATGAAGAAAAGACCATTTCAATTTGTCGGGCATTCATGAATATATGTTCCATAATATATGGACATAAATGGGCAATACATGAGGTATGAGGCACGTGAGGGGAATTTAAGAAATATGTAAACATAGATCTATTACATACAAGATGCAGAGTGAGGCTGATGCATCAAATCTACGGTAATTTAATACATTATGGATGGCCACCGAACAAGACATCATGCTAGAGGCTGACATAATAGTGCCTCCGATTGGTCACCTTAATGTCATGTATAATCATCCTTATAAGCGGCTGTTCCACCAAACCAGCGTTAGCACTGGCCAATGCCCTTGCTGTCATCACCAATTGTTACACCAATTCTGCACATTAGTAGCAAAGATTTGCTCTGTGGAAAAGTGAAAAATGTCTGCCCAACCAACGCCGCTGGGAGGCAGAATAAGCCTACTTACATTTACTTGATTTATAGATATGAAATTTAATGAAAAAACGTTGTCATCAACTGTCTTTTTAAAAGAGAGGGGGGTAACATATAGTATGATAACAGAATAAAGCAGCTATTCCACCAAGCTGGCGCTACCCCCAACCAGGCGCCTTGTGGTCACCTGTTGGTCGTCGGCGGCAGTTACTGGCTCAGATCTCGCATCGGCAGTGATAGTCTGCTTGGTGGAACAGCTCATGACAGCTCATAACAACTTCACGGCCGTTATCACATACCCATCGCTGTGTCTCAAAAACCCTGTTGCTGGCCCTGTTGGCCTGTTGTCACTGACCACTGGCTTGGGCCAATAGTGTATTGTGAAGCTGTTCCACCAAGATGTATCTAGAAGGCTGGCCGGCCAACTGTTCTGAATGAAAAATGGTAAAATACCTCCCACAGAACATCACCGGCAATGGCTGGCCAAAAACTTATTTCAATTGATTCTTAGCAGTGGCCGGCCAGGGGCCCAAGCTTTCCTGGGATCCGTGTTGACTGCTCGCCCGCATACACTGCGTCAACATGAAACAGACAATACCCGCAATGCACTTGCCCACAAGCAGAGACCGAAAATTCAGACAGGTTGGGTACTTTTGGCAGAGAATGCCATCCACATTCATAACATCAAGGCTTATCGTTGTTTGGTTAGCTGCATTATTTAGCACAGAATTGATGTGCATTAATCATTCCTGTGTACAAAAACCAACCGGATAAAAATGGCTGCATGGTCTGGGAGTGAGAATTCATGAACACGATCAGGGTTTAACCATACCAACCTCTAAGTTGGAACACCGTGTAGACTGAGGTGGCGGCCAATCTACTCCACCTATTGCTTATTTCAAATGTGTCACCTGTTACAATGTGTCTGTTGTTTTTGCCACTACTGGTCAGCACATCGATGCAGTGCTGTGTCGTATATAGCAGCTTTGCAGCAACCCACAGAGCAGAAAGTTAGATTATCAAAAGCAGAATACCCTTATGAGTTTAAACTTTCTTTAGGTACAAAAACGACTGGTTCTACAACTTTTGAGTCTCACAGAACAAGGACTTCGGAATAATTATGCATTAAAGGTTGCTACTATCCCTATTAGACCCAATGGCATGTATTAGCATTAACCCTTTTAGGAGAACACAAACATCAAACTCTTCAGGATAAAATATTTATTGTCACAAGCACAAAAGGTCCACGGTACAGTATTTCACACAATACTATACGTCCCCTGGACACTTCTGTGATCTTCATTAACCTGTCCGTTATGACCAGTGTTAAATGTGCCAATATCCACAGCCCATCTTTACCAACGCTGCACTATGGATGTCAGCAGTACAGGTTTCTGTTGGCTTGTATCTTTGGGGCGTGTTCCATAGTTGACTGTCCATATCTTGTGTATGAGTTGTCTGGCGTCCACCTTTGTTGAGAGACATACTCAGTAGTTTCGATAAGGATATCTCATCAGATTATTGTCAAAATATTTTCCTCAAATGGGAAAGTGCCGTGAAAAAATGGAACTCTCACTTGACAGGATGAATTTGAGCCTGTAAATCTAGACTGCTCTGGTGAGTTACTACTAAAGTCAAGAGCTTCCTCATTGTGGATCTCCAGATCTTTCTCCTCCATGTATATGATAACACACATTTATGAATTCCACCTGCCCTCAAAATGGACACTGCATAAAAATTGTTGGGTGGTGGCATTTGGGGATTTATCCTTGTGCATAATTATAAGACCCAACAACAGATTTCCAGAGTGTGAACCCCCAGTCTGCCACTGATTAAACCTGTCCTAATTCAGCAGAAACAAGTTTAACAGGACCACTTGTAGCAAATACATGTACTGATTTTCCTGGTTTTGGACATTCTCCTATTTGACTGCCTTTTTCCTTAGTTGTTTGACGATTTCAGTGAATTTTTGTAGATGCAGCCTTAACAGGATATCCATACATGATCGCTTATGATCATACCTTTCGCAAGTTTAGAAATTCCCAGCTTATTTCTCATGCTTGGGTATATCTCTGGGTCAATCCCCACATTTAGCAGGAAGTGCAGGACCCCTGCATTATGACCGTCACAGTTTTCATCTCGCATATGGTATCAATTAAGAGTGATGGAAAGGTGATCGTCAAGCGGAGGGTGGTGTGAGCTCTTAAGCTCCGCAGACAAAAATAAGAAATTTGGAATAAATATTACTGCTCTATTTCCGCTTGTCGACTGCCTTTTTATAGCACCTCTGATTCAATCACTGGCAAAATCACACCGTGTTGTCATCGATGGCCACCAATTAGTGAGAATTGTGCCTAAAACGTCAAATACTGGACGCTATATCGGTTGCTTACTTATATGACTGTTTCCAGCCGATTATTTCTGAGAAAAAGGTTTATAAATTTATCGTGATCTAAAATTCTATTGAGGCTATGAATGATTTTGCCTGGTCTTTGAAGCATACTACAGATCAGAAGATCATTTTACCTCCCTATGTAAATTGACTGGCACTCTGGGCTAATATGCAGATATGACCCGTCTGGCAACAGCACTGCACAAACACTACTATCGCACTGCCACTTAGTCTCTATGGCAGCCGCAACAAGGATTGATCTGTGAACGTAGATATTTGATTTGACCAGCAATTCGCGTCAAACCAAGAAGAGTTCACATTAGGTCTGAAAAAGTATTAACTCAGTCCTTCTGACAGAGTGCCTCATATCTGGTGCATAGTGTTCTCTATCAATTTTTACTTCGTCATGAAAAACATGATCATTCATGTCGATCGATCATGTTCTGATTGGTAATGGTGAGTGCTGCAATCTCACATTTAGACTTATATCATAGCACAGTGATCATATTTGCTTTAGGGACGACTGTCAGTATGACGAAACCGCTGGCGTTGCCTGTTTTATAAAAAGTGACTTGGGTAATTACTCAGTAAAATTACCTGATCTAGGCGGGATAACGCAAACATTTGAATTTTTAACTATTTCTGTAGCTAAACCGGGATTTAAAAATATGACATTTGTGACATGCCATAAGCCTCCAAATACAAATAGCTACGACATGTTTCAGCACTAACTACCATTTTTCAAGATGCAAGATGTACAAACACGGGAATCTGGGTCCCAGGCGACTTTAACAGTACGGTAACCTTAACATCAGAAAGGAGAGTCTGGTACAAAGGCCTCTAGATTTCACCATGAATTTTGGATCAAAACAATAAATAAATAGCACGCCCAGATTTAATGCAAACAATGGCAGCCTTATTGACCACATTTATACAAACTGCATATTTACTGAATCATCTGGTACTGGGTCACACGTGATCAGCGATCATCTATCGGTCTATACCCACAGAAAAAAAGCCCAAAATGAGTACATCCTTCAAAGGGCGCAGTTACAAGCACTATTCTAGGGACAGCCTCTATGACTGGCACCCACCCATTGTTATAAACTATAATGTTCCCTGTTGAAATATTTATGATATAATGTTGCCCGTTGAAACATTTATGCTATATTTTCCTAACTGTTTATACAATGTAGACGGATTAATTACATGAATGATTGTTATTAACCTTGATTATCACGATACTCCAATAAAAAAGAACACATTGTACATACTGAACTTTATCTTTCCAATTGGCAACTAGGGGCCAGTAATTCCCATGACAACGTCACCGTAGTAACCTAACAGGAAGTGGTAGGTTTTCTCTTAATATTGGTATAACCAGTAAGTCATTTCTATTACAAACTACTATTACTCCTGAATGGTTTAAACAAGTACAACTCAACAGCTGCCCAATTCGGTTTAGATGATGGCTTTTTATTTGAACAATGTTACAACGTTTCGGCTGCGTAAGTGGCCTTTATCAAGTCACTATTACTCCTGACGAAGATTAATCAAATTAATCGAAACCTTTAATCTTTTACAAATCACCCATCACTCAGTTCATTGATCTGACTGTAGCTCATGCCTGTATCATCAATAAACGTTTTTAATTTTAATCTGAACGAGTCTGGTTTTGTGTGCTAAACTCTATTCATACTACTGTTAATAAAAGAGTTAATAAAAAAGATGAAAAAAGAGTTGTATAGAACTCAGAATCTGGCTTCGTTCGGTCCACACATAAACCCCCTACTATCGTGCCATTCGCTGAGCTAAGCACAGGGGATCCCACACTAAAAGCCAACTTTCCTCATGCTGCACATTTTTCTAAATGTGTCTTAACAGGATAACAGCTCAGTGGCGTGACACTACTGATGACTATGATACACTGGTATACAAATGGATCGAGCCATAAAATCTCCGCTGATCAGCTTCACCGCCAGGCTCCCTTCTAGAATTACTCCCCCACTTTATGTCACTGTTGTAAATGGCAACTAATCGAAAACAAAATCTAGCAGGTGTGCAGCCCTATAATATCATATACATGTAGTAGTACATGGGAACTTGCTTAGGGACCGTTCATTATTTACGGCAGGGGGGGGGGGTGAGCTATTGGGAGGGGGGGAGGGGCGGTTTATATGAGGGTATTTGCCTGGGGGGGGGGGGGTATTTATTTAGAGGTATTTGCCGGGGGGGGGGGGCACATTTTATTTGTGTGTGTGTGTGTGTGTGTGTGTGTGGGGGGGGGGGGGCATTTCATTTCATGGTATTTGCATGGGGGGGGGGGGAGAGTTCATTTCGCGGTATTTGCCTTGGGGGAGGGGGGGGGGGGGTGTTTCAATTTCAATGATTTACATTTTTGCAATTTACCCACATATGTGGTTCTAGAACTGTGTATTTTAGATAATCTATACAATTTAGAGGTCAATAGTGTCTGATATCTTCTAGCAGAATTAAGAAATTTACATATATATGAGTATGGTAATTGTGGCAGAGAAGATAATAAGTGGTATTGTAACACCTGGCAGAGCTTCTTGTAAACTGCCATGCAAGAGCTTTTCTGAGATAATGTTCATTGCAATGTTTTTCTATGCTCATCTTACTAAAGTTAGCAGCAAAATTGTTGGCTTATTGAGGTAGAGACTATCACAGGGTTATTGCCGGTCCTTGTTTTGTCATTTATGACCTGAGTAATCTGTAATGTTACCATAAAGGTACATATCTTCCAACAAAGAAACCCTGATAAAACAACAGCTGCTTGAAGAAAATGTAAGGTAAATGACAGTTGCTGTGATGTATGAATATTTTGATGAAATTCACTTAACAAAATCCCAAATCACTGCAGTATCATTACCCAAGAGATAATAGCTTCAATTGCTTATTCATGACCCTTATTTTTCTAGCAGATATATGTAATTTTTCTTCAAATATATGTAAAACAAACCAGGACTATTTTCTGCACAAGAAAACTGCAATGATTTTAGAGTTTGTAGGTTGTGCATGAATATGCTAAGACTATCAAAGGCCATTCTGCTGTTAGGAGATTGCTTCATTATCATATGCAGTGCAGCTCCACTGTATTAGTATCTATACTCAGCTCAATAGTCAATGTCAGGTGATCTCCATGCAATGTAGCTTAGCACATACAAGTTGTCTTTTTGGTGCCTCAACTGTCTCAATAGAACACCCCCTTAAGATAGGTCTCAGAACAGCAGTTACATAAGCTCCCATGCCAGCATGTCCTGACAGGCTAAGGGTTCAGTTCCTAGATGGTGGATATCTAATCCTATAACTATGATACCCAGTTTGCAGAAATTTGCTCTTAAACCATCATTAGCGGTCCACATTTCACAAGGGCTGGATAGCTGTGTATTTATAGAGGAATTGATTAAAAATTTGCAAGCCAGCTTTATTTATTTAACATTACTATATATGTGTACATATACATGTGTATATGAGAAAGAACCGATTTAAGGCTATTGCCTGGGGGGGGGGGAGGGGGGGGGTGCATATCAGGGTATTTTCCTGGGCGAGGGAGGGGTGGGGGGGGGGGATTTCATTTGGAGGTATTTCCGAGGAGGGGATTCATTTTGGGAGATTCGCCTAGAAAAACCCACACCTCCGCTGCCATAAATAATGAACGCTCCCTTAGTGTGCCCCAGTGAAATCTGTTCCAAGCTGTTTTGGCTATTAATATTAACAGAGTTCGAAGAACCAAATCTTATTTCAAATTTTGTCTTATTTTCAAGCACTACCACTGCTACCGGAGCAGCGCAGTGTTCATCTTGGATTTGTACGGGGGAGTGGTGGACAGCTTGTCAATTTCTGCTGAATATTGCGATTGAATTAATAATGCTGGTAAATAAAGAAAAGTGTTGATGTTGTGAATGTGTATAGCACACTCTGGTGCTAAAATTATGTCTAATCTTCCAAAACTTTCTGGGCTTTGTTCCTCTGCTTGTGAATTAGTGGTTCGCGGGTTTGGCCTGTTCATGTTGACCGCGTCCGTTGAGGTATAGGTAGTGAAGTAGTCAATGCCGGAGCTGTGCTCACAATAAACCTAACGACCATATCTGATTTTTCTAATGTCATCCCGAGTGTTAAAATCCAGGGGAGTCACCTCTGAATTGGACCAATAGAATACAAATAATGAGAGAATTAGTCAGGAATCGTACTGCCAGCAGATTATACACTGATTATGTGCCGATCGTTGCTGTCCTAATTCCACTACAGCTCTACTACCAGGAATGGGAGGAGATTAGGCCCCGATGTAGGCCTGGCCAAATGATCGGCCGCAAATCGGCTCTGAATCCACTGCAGTAGAGCACTGCCTTAAGACACCGCTTTTCAGTTGAGCCGTCAGTGGTTGTAACTGAGCGAATACATTTTAAATCAGGATGATAGTTCTAAGAGAGTGCATTTAAAACATTGTCATAATAATCTAGTAACGCAGAATAACTACTGCAATAAAAAATAAAAAATAAAATATATCCAATTAATAGATCTCCAAGAGAAAGTGAGGCTGGGAGAGAGGAATAAACATCCAAAGAGAAAAATAAACAACTGAAATAAGCAATACTTTTTTGTTTGAAAAGAGAAAAAGTTCAGAGTTGCGCTACATATCTATTGTAAAGTGATGAAGCTATCTTGTCACAAATGATATATAGGGACTTATTGGCCAGCACCTATATAACATATGCACCTAGTTTAATATTTAATTCAGCAAAAGCATTGGGCACGAATGCAATATATTGTAACAACACAAACGGTCCAGCTAGTCCCATTAAGGCATATTTTATTCATTTTAGGTACAAAGCCAAAACAGGTCATTTGATCTCACAAGGGGAGGGGGGCGTAAGATAATTGCTATAATCCGATCGAAACGCCAACTTAAAAAAAAAAACTGCTTCATTTTACCGATGCAGGTCATACTATACAAGAGGATATGAATTATGGTCATGATTATCAGAACACTCGCCCCCCCCCATTTAAGTTGTTATTAAAATTCCCAGGGTGCAGACTCTTCCTTGAAATTGTATTGAATATAGTTTTTATATTTCATTTTACTAACTCCGTCTCATAAAATCTGTCAATGTCATTATATATGGATTGATATGACATACACTCTGGCACTTATAATTAGTTAATACGAACTGGAAGATACAAATTTATTAACATGAGAAATTTCTATGCAAATTTAAAGGTGCGGAATCATGCTGAGGCATGCCATGACAATTTCAAAGCCATATAGTCGTTCAGCAATTGTTCATCGGTATGAGTGGGTGGGTTCAAATCTGTTCCAAGCGTCTGGCTGGTCTTCCCGTGAGAGGGTGCCACTCAGGGCTGGGAAGGTGTCTCCCGCTTCCGAGAGAGTCTCAGTTCTCCTCTTATAATTACTAGGCACTTCTGAATTACCCTTGATCATAAGTCGATACGAACTCGAAGATACAAATTTATTAGCATGAACAATTTCTATACAAATTCCAAGGTACAGAATTATACCGAGGCATGGCATGACAAGTTCAAATGCCAAGCTTTTCTCCAATGGGCTGATACAGAGTCATGACGGGGTGTCATGGTTGCCTGATGAGAAGGAGATGCTTGGCAGTCTCCATGTAGATTTCGAAAATGTGGAGGAAATAAAAGCGCATTCTTGCAAGCATAGGAGTCGACTTGTAGAGATGGACCTAGATGTCAGCGCTGGTCACGTTGGAGGGGTGATCCGGGATGTAGACGGAATCACAGACGGGGCATCGTGGTCGTTTTGTCATCTCAGAGTGTGTGCACCTCCACCCTTAAGTGGAGGGCAAGGGAGGTCAAGCCTTTGAGGGAAAAACTGCTTGGGAGGTTCCAAGAAGCTCTGGGTGAGATGAATCCAGAGGCACAATTAAGTTGGAGATGTTACAACTTTTGCATGGGTCCGAGTGTCAAAACTCCGAGCAATGGTGAGGTGGAGGTGCGACAGTTGTAAAGAGGATATGAGCCCCTTGGGGAGGGGGGGGGGGGGGGGTGCCTCCCGCTTCTGAGAGAGGGAGTCTCAGTTCTCCTCTTATAATTACTAAGCAATTTTTGATTACCCTCAATGTGTTCATTAATCACGAGATACATAACTTCAGGCCTTGTTAGGAAAGCTGTCATTGTTCTGAACATGTGCTCAGATTTTTTGCCTTTTACTAAGTGTGTGTGTACCAGGCTCAAACATGTTAGTCCTATTACAATGACATCAAGCATTATCTAATGCTTCAATTAAATCACAACCTATTTCCAATATGAATTATCCTCCCCGCCTACACCTTTATTGGTCAGCCCAGCTAAACGCGTCGAGTGCCACAAATATTGATAGAGTTGTCGAGGTGGGCGCCTCCCATGGTTCATCGGGTCCTGTAGAGTAAAGAGCAGCTGGCCGAGAGCGCAGTCAGAGATTACCTGCCAGCCACACCGCACCGCTCGACCCCTTCCTTGCAGCACGCACGTTAGCAGTGGTGTGGGAGGACGGGATAACATCTTACGGCGACAAATGTTGATGAAGGTGAGTCATATATGGAATTTTCATTGGTTGAATTTTGGTGCCCATAGATTTGTTTTAAAACAACGGGGTGTCAGGCCTCATTTAGCCTGGTATTCTTACTCTGGCCATAACCCTGGGATCATATAATATTCATTAGTACTCGTCCAATTCAAACATTATACATTAATTTTATAATTTATATAATCATTTACCGATATATATTTTTATACAGAGTGTGACATCTTATTGATACAGCCATAACCGATACAAAGTTCCGGAGTGTCGTAGAGATTGCATGCCTAAACTGGTATTTAGTGATCTAATGTGATTATATCTTTCTACTGAATTATGTTATTGTCTCAATTTCACTCGGGAAATTATTAGCAATTTGTCATGTGATAGCCGCCTAGTCACACACACTAAACTGGTATTTTACTAAGGATCAAATCTTTAGTCAGTGCTTTAAATGTCTTAATAGAGCCAACTACAGAGTTGAGATTTCGGATAGCTCCCATCGGTCAAGATAAACTGAAAATGAACCCAGAGGCATGCCGATCGACAAACTATGGGTTGATTTTGTTACTGATGAAGTGGGTTACAGTTTGAAGAGTTCGTTGGTAAGCTGAGAGGAAAAGGTGTTGCTTAGTCAGCATGAGGCTGTAGAGAATACCCCATAGAGTAGCAATCCGATATAGTGGACACCATTGATACTGTCAAATCAAATAGTTTATTACCCACCCTAATACGGAGTCTCCATACTAAACCTACAGAGTCCACAAAGTTGCTACCGAGTAGATTCCAGAAAGCCGGAATCTGCTCAGTAGAATACGGCTTTTTCTGCCATCTGACGGTACTATATGAGCTATTTTACCCCCCAAAAATACACAGCGCTTACGTCAAATTTCTAATCATTTACAAGATTTTGTCCTAATAATTAGTCGACAGGTGAGTAATAGATGTCACATCATCATGATTCCGATATGGATGGTGTATTCTCTTTGTAGTTGACACTCCGCAATACTCCTCGCTATCGCTCACATTATTCGTACATGTCAACTACGCAGATAATGCGGCCGCTCGGATCAAGACCATGGTAATATTGTGCATATATTATTCACTATGCTATGGGAAGGCTCACACAGTGTTGTGTTCATGGGGCCTATTGAATAATCTAGGATTCTACATGTAGACCCTCTTTATTATGCCATAGACTTCCAGGGACGATGTAGATCAACTTTATTCAATACTTATGACCCTCTGGATGACTAACTTAGCAAACAAAATTGATTATAATTAAATGATAAACCTTGTACAATGTACAGAAAAAGGACTTTATGTAAGATCTTAGATTATTCAACGGGCCCAGGGTGTTTTTTTAGCGTGATTGCATACACTAAATACATCATCTAGAGGTTAGAGTCAGGGCTAGAGTGGTCACATTGAACTTTCAGTGTGCTTCCAGAAAACTATCCTTTTACAATCTGCATGCTGTTCACTGTGATAGTGAGAACAGAGCAGGGAGCCAGAGTCTCAGGGTCTTAGAGGTGTGCCCAGCTAACCATGACCAATCACTCAAGACTGAAATACCTCATTGACCCACTGTTGCTTGATATGTTTTGATCCTAGACTCAGGCAGTTAGAGAAATAACAAGTTGACTGGGTGCAGGTGGGTTACAGAAAACTATCCATAGGCTAAATCTGACTCAAACCTTTTAATTGTTATTCATTTATAATTGCACGCTCATTCGTCTGTGATGAACATACTTTTGGCTCCTAATTTTAGAATAGTAGACCTGTCCCGTTGAGTAGCACAGCCTTGGGGAAGGACCTTCCAGATTATTCAACAGCATCAGTTCTTGGAGGTGTCCTTGGCCTACAAACTCTCATTGGCAAAGGTTATTCAAAGGGGCCCACAAGTGTTTAACAAAAATGACAAAAATCCAACATACTATCTTCCGCTTACACAAAAGTGTCTTAGAGGGGGATACCCCTTGAGGTCTCCTAGATCATGCAAATTCACAAAGGTCAGCCTTATCTACCAATTCATCTAGAGCAAATATGTATGTTATGGTATGCAATACACCACGGCAGTGCTAAAAGGGAAATATCTAGTATCTAGCAATATTTAGTTAGATTAGCTGATAGCTAAAAACGATGCCAAATACCATGATTAGTTACCAAAACCTCCACTTTGTGGCACTACCTGAAGTTTTTAGGAACTTTCCTCGCCCATGACCGAATTCACTCCCAGGAGACTAATTATGCAGGATTTTCCTCCCTACAGAAGACACCATTTGTTAAACGGAAAGGCTCTTTCCTTCTGAGATATGTCTTGGATTGCGGGCGGAGGACCAGAAATTATTAAAGGGGGGCCCTTGTCATTATAGGAAAAAACATGTACACCAAAACCATATGTAGTATGGAATTGAGACTTTGACACTGGCGTACTGAACCTGGTGATTGAAAAAGAATGCTATATCATCATAGTATTATCTCTATCATGGTGTAACACGATATGCTTTTGCTATTTAAGAGTTATTCTGACACAGATTTTTCTGTTCTTTCTCTTTTTTCAATCTAAAGGTTAAAATGGAACTGTCTCCCTTTGATGACACTGACTCCACATGCAAGTTTTGCTCCGACCCAAGTCATACAACCGGATGGTGCTCCTGGTCTGTGTGGCCCGACGGCGACATACATCCGGCGGAAGCGGAGACATACAAGCAGACGCTACAGAAGGCTTTACGCATCCGGAAGAACTGCCTCAACCGTGAGCTCCATCTCGTGTCAAGGGGGAACTTCCTGCGGCGCCTGGCGGTCGTATTGGAAATCATCAACGGCAAGGACTTGGACATTTGTGTTTTGCTTGATTTTGACGGAGCCACGGCGTTGTTGTCAGCCATGAAAAAGAATAACACGGACGCTGCCCTCGTTCTAATCGCGCATGGCGGGAAAGAGCTCATTTTGACACCGTTTACGAACGAAGAATACGAAGGCGCTATGGGGTTCCACCTGGCTGTCGTCAATGGCAACAGGAGGGTCATGAAAGCGATGCTTGATGCTTTAGACCCTGCAGAGAGAACAACCTTGATTCATACAAGGGTCACCGGGAAATATTTCATTTGTAACCTGAAGTACAGCACCATGCCTCTGTCTCTGGGGATTTGGTGTGGGGATAATGATGTGTTTCGCGATTTAATCAGCTATAGCGCTGATCTGGACTCCAGGGAGACTGCCAATGGGGACTCCATCCTACACACATTGGTACGATCTGGTGTACGGGACTCAGCTGGAGCCATAGAGAAGCTGAACATCATCCTGAACTGCGAGGAGTCCATGACCTGGTGGTGTGCACGCAGAGGCTTAGCGCCATCTTGTTGTAGTGGTTTTGAAAAGGGCAAATACAAAAGTTACCTCCTGAAAATGAAAAATAAAGACGGCTATACTGCATTGACTTTGGCAGCTGAGCTGGCTCTTGCTGATATTGTACTTGTTATTCTAAACACCGAAGGCGCCTACAGGTTCACTGATTGGGTTCTCGGGAAGCAGATCAAGGCGCGTTTTGACATGGATGAGATCGAAGGCAGCATCTCGAACAGACGAGATCATTCTTTCGTAGATCTCATCATCAACAGCGATGATGGACTACTTCCCGTCTTCAACTGTCCGGTGATACGCCACCTATCGGATGCCAAGTGGAACTACACGTGGTTTCTGTTCTGCTCCTGGTTTGTATACCACCTGGTTGTCATGGTTCTGTACACCCTAGTGGCAGTTAACAACCCACTGGCTCAAAACCGAACCTTTCACGGCAATACAACAGTGTACACAACGAATCAAGACTATGCCAGACTTGTCTGTGAGGTCCTCATTACCGTTACTGCTGCAGTATATGGGATACTTGAAAGTATCTACCTGTTCAGAATGACGTTTATCTTCCTAGCTGCTCAATGTCATAGAATCTTCACGGGGAGGTCCGAGTATGGCAACTTGACGATGAGGAGACCTGACGCTTTCCGATTAGTTATTCGCGTCTTCGCCAGCAGCACCCTGGCTTGGGGTTGGCTCAGATACAGGAGTGAGAAACAAGAGGATGTTCCCATGTCTATTGGACTCATCACAGGCTGGTAGTTATCAAGTTATTACCTCCTTGACTTCACTCATACGATAATAGGTAATATAAGTGGTAGATTCTAGTTACAAGACATCCATTTACGGTGCAATATATTTACGGTAAATTGATTTGGAAATTTGATCAGGTTGACTTTGAGTAGAGATATGCTTGATTTTGAAAAATTACCATCTTTAATTAGAATATTGACTACGATAAGGCAGAATAGTCAGATTTTTCAAATCAGGACATTTACATACTACACTGATTCCAATTTATCCATGACCCCAACCAGCATATAAGTTTCATACCGTGTTTCGAGATGTATACAAGGATAAATTGGAGTGGCTATTATGCGTTGTACTCATAAAAAATAGGCTACCGATTTTACTATATACCCATGCCATATATACTGTAAATACGCACCGTTTTGCCATACAATGTAAAAATACTGTACGGAACAGTGTTCCGTACGGGAAAATACGGAACACTTCCCCATACGCGTTGAAATATTGAAATATTAATTATTAGGCTAAATTAAATCAATAATTTTTTTTTATAAATCTCGGTTATATAGTAAATACAACACGACCTACCATGCTTGCACAAGCCACAAAACTCGAGTTTGCCTCATTCCGTACGAACCGTAAATTATCATCTCGTTTTGTAACTTGTACAGCATGGTCAGGACGCTCTATATAAGTACTTCATATAGTGAACAGGTCTAATGCTTATATTACAATACCTTCCCGTGCTGGAGTTATTTTTATGAAAAGTTACGGAACTATCCGACTTATTAGATCTCTGCACATACGGGACATCAGCAAGTGTTTTTTATTTGCCATTAGTTATCCAGGACAGTTCAGTGGGTTTTTTCTATTCAGTAAAACACATGCGCGTATATACACATCCAATAAGTTCTCTATGCTCCCTACACGTGTGTTTATGCGATGGTGTATAGATAAATAAACTAATATGTCCGTTCCGTGAAACCTGGTATATTTTCATCCCCAACTACCTTTTTGATTTAAAGCAATTACAATATGATTTCATAATTCGTGTTCCATTATAAGTCTTCAGCTAGAGGGAAACTAATTCTATAGAGTTATGATGCCTATTCTCTGTAGATGAGTTATAGTAACAGACCCTGTGATATCATGAAATACCTGTACTCTGCAGTCGTTCCAGTAGCAATAAAGATAATAATAAGGAACTGCATCGAGATCTGCAGCCGCTGAAAATATGGTTGCTGAGTAATATCTTGAGGCAAAGTCGAGTGAGTTATGTAGCCAACCAAAATTAATAGCATATTTCCAGTGGCTATGGATCGAGGGGTGTTCAGGTTTGATCTCACCCCTATTCTGACTAATTGGCTAACATTTGTGATATCATGGCCCATTTAGTTGTTCCTTTAGAATACTCCATAGGCGTTGAATGGGAAGAAAATGATCCCTATGGCATCATCCAAACCAGCAGGATAGCTAAGTCAGTCGCACGCTGCCCTATATATCGTAGGTTCGAGGGTTTCAGGCACAGCCGTTCAAACCCCGGTCGGGTCATACCAAAGACTTACACAAAAATGGTACCCACTGCCCATTCGGCTAACACCCGCCATTAGAATGAGGAGTAGGGGTATAGGGCCCGAGTGGAAGAAAGGCTACATAGCCGAATTCGGTGATTGTGTTGTCACACAATATCCCCTTAAAAATTGCTAAAAAAAAAAAAAAAAAAAAAAATCAAATATACTAACTGTAAACCTTACGCCATCATCAAATCTATCTTCTGTAGGCATGTAAGTAAGTACAGTAACAAAAAGCAATGTGACATAATCATTCTTATATAATCCTAGGTACTTCATCCTATTCTTCACGCGCGCATCGGAGGTCTCAGCCTTCTTCACGGTCATGATACACCGCATGCTGTTTGGAGACCTGCTTCGCTTCATGATCACCTTCGCTGCTCTGTTGGTGGGTTTCGGGTCTGCGAACATGGTCCTCTACATGGGGTCAAACGACGGGCTGCCTGCTTCTCTGGCCTCCTTCGACACGACCCTGCTGACCATGTTCAGACTTTTGACTGGTCTCAGTGATTTGATTGTTCTTGACAAGGCCAGATCACCCACGGCTGCCTCACTCCTGTACATCCTATTCGTGTGTATTGCCACCATTCTCCTGCTAAACATGCTCATTGCTGCCATGAGCGATACGTACGCCAGCGTGGCCGAGAAGAAGCACCTACTGTTCCTCAAGTATCGCCTCATGTCTATATTGTATCTTGAGGATAACCTGCCGTGCATCTTCCAAACCCGCTGGTTGGCTACACGCTACATGCACTACAACAAGCATGCGCAACGCTGGGAGCTGGACGTTAATTTAACTCCGGGATCATAGCGAACAGGACCTTCATATGATGTATTTTTATGGAGACATTGTTAGTGCACCTGAATAGAATCTGTTCAGAAATATTTTGGTCGGTAATATTCACAGAGTTCGAATAACGAGGTTAATATTTCTGAACAAATTATCGAGGAACAGATGGGATTCAAGTACACTCACGTTGTCTCTTTATCATGATATATCTGGACATCCCTGCCATTTTCTCGTCATCCCAACAGGTCACGTGGTACGGAGGGTAGTATAATCTATAGTTCGTCACTCAGTAACGAACGGAAACCGTACATCTGGCCAGTAAGTATGAGGCATTTGCGCGCAGGTATATACTAATGATACACATTTCAAAATTCACCTCCAAAGATGAAAACTTTTTACAGAAGTTGAATGTGATGATCTCAAAGTGTTGTAGAACAGAAGTATAACTGTAAGTTTTGATCTAGAAATCAGGATTTGAATGATATAATGATATTGCAAAATATAAAGTTTGGATCTTACTCAGTAAATTACCTTTAGAGCTTTATATGATATTGTAGCGGGCGGGTGGTCTCAGCTCCCCCGGCTCCCCCGCGGGGGAGGCCGCTCTCGCCGGTTCTCCCGGGGTGCGAGATTCCTAGGGAGCTGACGTCACCCGCTCCAGTATATAAACAGAAGCCGTCTGCGGCTTGAGGGTAGTCGTTTGCTAGACTCTGAGCAATACACATGAAAGGACCATAGGCTACGAGCGGCCTTTGCTGTAGCTCATTTACCTTGAATAAAGATCGTCAACGCTTGTGCACTTGGAATCGTGTGTCTGAGTCGTCCGTTACAATATAGTAACTGTCTAACACTGTACATTTAGATACAATAGAGGATAGGTCACCGTTTTGAATAAATTGAATTGAAGAAACTCATACTTTTCAGTTAAATTGTATTCATTAGTTGAGGACAAAGTAGAAAAAACTGGCATTTCCATACATTACCTACCACATATAAAAAGGAATGACTTCAACAGGATCTACTTGAAGTCGCTCCCCCACACAGTCAGACAGAACCAGACCTGTGTAAGGACACCGACATGTCACGAGATGTTACGCGTGCAGAAAACCGATATTTTTCTAGCCATTTGGAGATCTAAAGGGGAGACAATGGGCTTCTGCATTACCAACATAATGGGATTCACCTACTGTAGTACATTGCAGAGGAGAATGTAGATGCACGCGGATGCATCCTGTATATGATCGCGTCCCCACACTTGTAAAAGGCCCGACAAACTGTAAACTAATTAGATAAACTACTGGTTTCAATTCATGTACTCCAACTTAAGGCTTTCCAATTGCATAGGTCCGCTTACTTCAATTCGGCTCATACATAATCAAATAGCGGAAATTATGCTGATTAAATTAACATTAAGAGTTGTTGAGTCTCTAATGGCGATAAAGAATTTGATACAAAACATACACTGGAAACAGGGAATGTGCCTGTTCGTTACTTCTGTCTGGGAAACTGAATTTTACCGATTTCAACCGACAGGCTAACACTTCCCTCCATCAAGTGGTAGATGATAGAATTTGTATTTCAAATAACTAATACAAGAATTATCGCCATATAGGAATACCTCTTTTCAAACATGAATTCTACGTTGATGTATAATGCTGGTTCTAAGCACTTGGCACCTTAGATTATGTACATATATTCATCTGTCCCACAGAAATGCAATACTTCGCTATCAGAATATGCAGACAATCGTGTTATGATAATATAAGCTCAGAATCATCTTTAAGGACTTCCCCGTCAATATCATGTGAAAGGAAATCATGCACAACTAAATGATCTTAAGAAGATAGTTCTCAAGCAATTCAAAACCATGAAGACTTTTCAAATGGGGACACATCCTTTGAACAAGACTAGATTACGATATCTTATATTTCCAGGTTAAGTATCTTAAACTAAATGCCTTTCTTGTTCGTCCTGTTGCGTTCGGCATATAGGCGCCACTTGTTGGTAGCATTCGACACTTTGTTGCTCGCTGAGACTTTGAACATTCCCGATGTTCCACTGAACGCCTCGATCTTCTCAAGCACTGGCACCTTGTGGTGGCCGAAATGGCGGATGCGGTAGGTTCCTTGTTCCTGATTGGCTGGGATGGTCCAAGTGACGATAGCCTTGCTGTGTCCTAGCGCCTCATTGGTGCGGATCCAGTTGTACCTTGAAAGGAAACGTTGAAAGTTAAAAGCATGGATAGATGTTGAAACGTTGATACATCCGGGAAGAGAGTAATAAGAAGGGGTATCTATACCTACTCTAACATTAGACCAATTTCCATTAGACGACTGGCATTCTTTCCGCTTTTGAAAAGGAAATCGTGTAATTGAAATTGAAGAAACCCCCCTAGAATCATGATGGTCGATTTATGCAACCATTCTTGGTGCCTTTGGTAAAACCGACCAATACACTACATCAGGATGATCTTGTCATAGATTTATTTTGTCATAAGTGAAATGGGTTAGGGGCAAAACAACTCTTTCGGCGACAAACCACAAAACAGGGTAGTCTCGCATCTGACAACGATTTTCCCCATTCTAGACATTCTGCACATTTTAGCGACCGCACCACCAACTAGCTTTCAATGAGTGGTAACTAAATATCACGAAGGATTTTGCTATATTACGTAAAACCGCCTATATAGAGAACTATAATGAAGCCACGTGTAAACATAGGGTTGAATGCCATTGGTAGCCAATCAATAGACATGGCTTCCATTTAACAGAGAACCTACTTTGTTTCCCAGTTTCCGTCTCTGGCCACAATAGTCCAACCCTGCTTAGTGGAGTTCAACCTCTCTACAGTCAGAAACGTGCCTTCAAGCTGCGGAACGTAATAACAAGCTCAATGAATATACCTTTGTACAAGGAAAACAGGCGGAATGAATTATCCATCATGCAATGATAATGGAGTGAGTAAATCTACCTTTCTACAGTGATAGTAACTAGACTGAATCAGCCTTCGTGTAAACTGAATGAATTTACTTTTATGTAATGATAGCAAGCTGAATCAACGATACTTAGCGGAATGGATTTACCTTTATACAATGATATTAAACAGAATGAATTTACCGTCAAATAATGATAACACACAGAAAGAATTTACCTTCGAGAACTGATGACATTGTATGGGTAAATGCGTGAGTCTAGGTTACAGGGTAAGACATATGATGATATGCTGAATATATTTTACAGTTTGAAATGATAAAATATTATGGGAGAATCTATACCACCACAACATAGGCGAACTGTATCAATAGACAATTCAGGGCTAGGTGTAGATACGAACCAACTGAATAAATATACCATTGTGGAATTCAGTCTGTGTAGATACAAAATGGATTTAATCGGTAGTATTCCAATATAAAATGCTACTAGTACAACAATCCGGAATGGTGTGCCGGTATTGTCTGACATAGACTATAAGTTCACCTCAGATACATGTACTTAATTTGCATATGTGTGTGCTTGTGGGAAATAAGAAAATAGCTCACCAGTGTAATGCTAGTGCTTAGTATGATAACCATGTTCGTGACTGTGGTGATCGACACATATGGTGAATTGACATATACATAGTTGATTAAATTGGTGGTACAATGTGACGAGATAATTATTTTCTCTTTTTCACGTTCAACCTTCTTGCTCACGCTGATGTTGACTAAATACACATAGCGCCCCATACCATTGAGTCAGACGGGTGGCCTGAAATGCCGAACGTTGCCGACTCACAAGCCAATGAAAACAACGCATGAGGGTCACGTGCATGCCTCAGCCAATAAGATCCGTGGAAAGTCTGATAATCAGCATGCCGCGGGATTGGCTGGTTCCCCCTGCTGCTAAAAGCTAGTCTAATTCCGCCGAGTCCCCTAGCGCATGACCGGGGAACCAGCGTAGCCGCGGGAGCCTCCCCATGTCCGCTTCCCTGTTCTTTCTATTCCTGGTTGCATCGCAGTGGGCGAAACAAACCTTCGTTAAGTCATTTTTAACCTCATAGGTATCGTGTGCATGCTCCACATTAGATTCCTCGATATTTGATAAATACGCACAATAACTTGTTCCAGGGCGTTCGCTAGACGCCTCGAAACGCACGAAGCGATGCCATCTGCCATTTTTAAATCTTCCTTCCATACCTTTGTTGTCGGCCTCTCAGCCAATCAGAATGCGTTATTTTCAAAGCTCGCAATATAACTGTCAAAGCATGCAGTATGACGGTCAAAGCATGCAATATTACGGTCAAAGCACGCAATATGATGGTCAAAGCACGCACTATGTATCTGGGTACAAGGATCCTCGGCATATCACGCAATATGTATGGAATTACAGTACCCCGAGCAGCAGAATGTATTTACACTGAGTTAGTACATAGGTATATGATAATAATGTATACTTGGAAAATAGAATCCTGTCATAATATATTCACACACCTGTGGGTTGTTGCGGGGATGCCCGGTCACGAATGAAACCTCAACCGTTTCACCCTGCAGGAGAACATAATAAAACTTGCGTAAAAGATAGAGAAATACATCACCACAGCGACGCTATAGATTTGGGTAGTGCAGTTGTAAGCTAATATATACCTATCACATTTCTTTTTCTTATAAATTACTTTTGATTTATTTCATTGTATATATCACATATGGATTTGCCGGAAGAAGGATGCCAAACGTTTCATACGTGAATAACTTGATGATTTCAATATGCCATAACTTCAGTGTCGGTTGTTTTGAAGAAAAATCTTTAGAATAGATCGATCATTATTGAAATAATATTATGTATATGGTTTGAGAATTCTCAACTTTCCGGTGGCAACATCGACAAAGGTCGTAGATCTCAGAAGATACTATTGCATTCTGTAGGAACGTGATTGGTGATAGAAAAGAGGTCACGGTGCAGACTATCCCTTGTTTTCTAAAATGATGGACGTAAATCTCTGCGAAGGCACAGTATACTGTGCCTTCGCAGAGATTTACGTTCATACAAAGGCTGAACATTTCATAACAAGGGTGTCCAATTGGCAAGTTTCATAGCGAATCAGAGACCCGGTTATGTCAGTCAGGGAGGTGAGGCATAGACAGCACTCGCGTTTGAAGACATCTTTGAAAGTGAGAAATATGAAATATTTTACTTAGGCATCAAATGATAAAGAAGCAGTTTATAGGTAACAGAATTCCGGAATGTCTTGGTCAGGGCTCCGGATATACGTTACCCGCTCTGATAGCCCCATACCAATTCTTCCGGGGCCCTAACTTTAAAGTCCAGAATTCCGACACCTGGAGTCGGTTTCCCTATGTTATTATTTAACCTCAAAATATACTTTTAAAAACCTCTTAATTTTATAAATTACTTATCTAGCATAATATCGTAAGACCTGCTGGGAGCTTTAGGTACTAATCAGTGTTATTGAAACTGCCACTTATTATGAATATTATGGTATAAATTATTCCATTGTCATTACCATATCTATCTATACTACTTTATTCAAAACTCTGAGTCAACAAAGCAGATTTTAAAAACACTAGTGTTGGTGAAATTTGTTAAAAGAAGAAATCATTCACTTAGAAATTTCATACCCACCTGTTTGTAATTTGGCAACACATCATCAATGACGTCACCGAAGTGTTTCCCGAATGGGGCTGTGTCCATGATAACAGGAGGCACAAAGGAGATTTGTTTGTCCATCAGGTCTGGGGGAGGGGTGCCTGCCTCCACCTTTGTGCCCTGCAGGAGGAACATGACAGGAGTGAAACAGAGCGCATCTTAGTATACAGGTGTCTCATATGTAAATGCTATCTGTACACCAACCAACACCAAAACTGGTATGTATATTATGACTTAGAGTAACAGATACGAATTTTCTAGTTATTCACAGAGTGCCTATCATCATGATTGGTGAATCCTCCGGACGATGGCTTTAAACTATCACATACTAGTTTGATAGAATAAAGGATTATGTTTCTCCTTCAGCTACAAATGTGTTATAGTGAGGATTCTTTAAATATACCTGCGCCATGGCCTGGGCTAGCCCTGTGTAGCGCTGAATATACGCTTGAAGAGTGTGTGGGCCGAAGATAGTGGACGCTGCTTCGTAACGCTGAACCTAAAATCATAAACACATATTAGCAATGAAACTGCTGACAGATTATTATACAAACATTTACGATCGTATTACTTAACCTGTATTTAACTCCCATCTGATTATACTACTTCATCCGTCTAAGCATAAACTTCTCTCACACCCCTCTTTGTCCCTAAACCTTTTTTGTAAGCTTCTGTTTCTTACAGAGATCTCTTACCATGAGTGGCTTAGAGCTAGTGAGAGCGAAGGAAGGTGTTGAAAATTGTGTACCGACACCCCATTGTATTGCGAAGGTATGCTAGTTTTACACCATCATCCTAACAGTCCCGACAGTGAATTTTCCTCATGGCTGTATTCCGTCGGTCTGTCCTAGGACGCCGTAAGAAGTCAACTTCTTGCCTGTCGGGGAGTTGCCGGGAAAAACTTTTGACTGTCAAAAAATCCAGCATGATAGTTCCGACAAATCCCGGCAATCCCTCGTGGCTAATGAGAATCGGGGCTGCCATACTTGGCTGTATTTGACCGTACTTCGCCTTAAGACACTATAGCACTAGGCCTATGGGGCCGTAGTCCGCCGGGGTATTCATCCAACTTCCAACAGTCAAAGTGAGAGAATATGTTGAATTTACATGCATACATACATGTAAACCACCAGAGTAGGTGAACAACTGTAAACGATAGTGAACATATAAATTTGATAAGTATTTATGAACTCTTTCCACTTTTGCTTTGCAACAGCGGATTGCAGGAAGGTGTACAAGTAAATTTTATATCACATATGTATTTATATACGTGTGACTTTTACCCCCAAAACACACTATGACCACATCGGGACCACACCGGTACCACACCGGGATGGCACCGGGAAAAATGACGAAGTTGGTTGTAGTTCGCCTTGCAACACCAGGACCCTACTGGGGCCCTAGGTCAATGGAAAACTTCCGTAGACTACCGGGCTCACAACGTAAGTTGTCATGGCCGTACCATACCCGTACCGTACCGTGCCATACAGCGGAATCCACGGCGACCTGCGGCAGCCTCAACTCGATGCGGTGCCCCTTAAGTCGACGGCTGAGCGGGCAAAAACTATAAAATGTCATAGAACTTCCACGTCGATTTGTGGAAAAACCAATGCCAGGACTGTCAAGGTGATGGTGTAAGCCTAGCATCAACCCACTAGGTGTTTATGTTTGCCCCACTCCTTAATGGTGTGTGAGAATCCTATTTATTAAAAAAACCCAGCATAGACTTGTGAGAAGTTATGAGAAGGGTGCTTCTCTATGCATACTTGTTAAGAACCCTTATACAATACATTCAATTCCAAATATATCATGGAGTGGTTTGTACTCTCGAACACAACATTTTCTCATATCCTTTTGTGTATATTCTAACAAAACATGATGACCATAAAGCTAGGTTTAATTATTGATTGATAAGCTATCAATATTTCTTATGTATTTCAGTTTAAAACACCTACATAGAAAGAAATTACCTAGTTTGAGGCAGATACCGCATGAGATTTAGCCCGACCAGCCTCTTAGTCGGAACAGGGTGGAGACGGAGCTAGCAGACAATCTACTGGTGTTAATGTAGATATTCCACTCATTGATAATTAAGAGCCGAACTACAGTGAGTATTACATGTTCCGCGACAAGAGCTAAAGACGTCGTCCATAAAATCAGCTGGTGATAACACAAATGTATTGGTGATAAACGTCAGCCAACGGAAACTCGGTTATGTTCTCGTTTCTAAGAATTAAAGGTAGAGAATACCTGGTACTCCTCAAAAGTGGCGATGTAGCTGGAGTAGTCGTTGGCGAGGCCGGCAAGCACCACCTCCGTGTCAGCAGAATATCCGTTCTTTACAAGAGTCTGCCGTACGAGGAAAGTTTTTAATTCATTTTTTATTCTTAAAATCTAAGCTGCATTAGTTGTGTATGATTCCCAAAATTTTGACTGGCGCTCTACCATCGTACCCAGAAAGTCAATGCGCTCACGAAATAAATCATACTCTTACATTTCCTTTGAAAAGACCAATGGAATTGTAGAGCGAAGATTAAAGAAAGTTTAAATCCCTCTGGTGAAATATGTTTCAATTAAAGTAAAAAACAACAACAACAACATTATTTTAACCTCCCAATTCAAAGACAAAACTAATAAATGATCAGCAAATGAAGTAAGACAAATAGAATATATATACATGTACATGAATTTTGTAAATTACATGAAATGATAAAGCAATAGTAGACATGATTTGCTCAGACATTTAGATTTAGATAGCAAAACAGTATGTTGGCTTATTTCGGTCAATAGTGCTTTTAGGTAATTGCTACCTTCAATCAGTACCAACCTCATTGATTTCTGAACATAAAACATGAATCAGGTATATATAGATACGTTCAGCATGGAATATATTTGAGATTGTTGAGTACATGGCAACTTAAACAAATATAGACGTTGAACTATTGCAAACTAAACCACAGAAAAGGTGAACAATGTGAACCTTTTTCACTGCTTCCCTCATACGACGTCCAGACATCGTTCTACGAGATGAATAAAAAACAGACACGCATAAGAAAATCATTGTATAACAAACGGAAACCAGGATCAATAATGCAGGACCAATTACCTGAGTATATTTACATACAAGAGTGAATAGGCAAACACATACATTTGGTGATGGAGGCACATGATTAATACTAACAAACTGAATCTCCATCAGCGACTTTTGAGTAAGAATTATTCACGATATTGCACAGAAACACAAACAATAACCGCTCCACCAGTCACCCTATTCATTATCAATATAAGACTGCTTGATCATTCTTAATTTTGATGGAAAAGAAGCCAGTCATATAGCTATTTGAGGTATTCGAAATAAAAAGGGGTAATTTCTTTCGTAAGGAATCCATGAAAGTGTAAAATTATTTGGTGAGCAATAAAAGGTGAACTGGTAGAGCCTTGAAATGGAGGCCCTTTTGAATAAGACAGATTGGAAGGAGGGTGTTGATACCCATACCCAAGGGTGGGGATACCACTGACATAACAAACTAACAGCCGATTACATTACTTCCTACACCGGCAAAGATAATAGAAAAAATTACTTATATTCATGGTGCTTGGACCATTATTATTTATAGTTTTTATTAATGATATGTGTTGTGGACTTGAGGTGGTGAAATGTCAATAAT
This sequence comes from Alentia gelatinosa, assembly GCA_950022655.1. NCBI lineage: Eukaryota > Metazoa > Annelida > Polychaeta > Phyllodocida > Polynoidae > Alentia > Alentia gelatinosa. Next base: position 84,813,886 of record OX465579.1, read on the forward strand.
ACACAGACGATTTAGTGGTTTATACTAGTGACTCTGGCACGTGGTAGGCTAGAGTATGCTGTACAGTAAATACAAAGATGGTGTTCTACGAATGGCTTAATGTTAAATTTCAAAAAGACTTGTACATGTTGGAACGTCTCAAGCACGCCAAGCAATATCTACCCAACCTGGAAATCTGTTGTGGGGACGATAATCTGGCTTCCAAAACAGCATATAAGTACCTATGTGTCACTATCAATCAGAATTTGGACTTCTCTATGCATACTGAAAACAATAGCAATAGGATTTATCGGTTAGCAAAAATTAGACGATCGATATCAAAGGATGTAGCTAAGGAAATCTACTGCACATGCATACGGCCAATCCTAGAGTACAGTAGTTTTATCCAGGACTGGGCTAGGGCAGCTGATATTGCAGCTCTCCAAAAGGCTCAAAATCGTGGGTTGAGAGTTGTACAGTGGTATCATGAAAAAGGGATATTCCATATAACCTGAAACCATTCATTACACATGCCTTTTGTATTCTTTCAGACAATTCAAGTCGATAATTACCACATTACTGCTCCTTGGACATAACAAGTATAATACTTTGAACACCTAACTATGATAGTTCATGAGACTTGCCTTGGAAATTTTACAAAAACACTTGCCATTGACTTAATTGTATATTAAACAACAGTGACATACGGGAATTGAACATGCCAATTATAAATGCATTTGGGTTCGGTAAAGTAACAACACATATCCTCATATGTAAGGCATTTTGATACTGCGCGATTGATTTAAAGATGTATTTTGTGACCCACACAAAGATATGATTTGATACTCAAGATACTAGCCGGGTAACACTTCCTATATTCTATGAAGATTCAAAGAAAACGACATTTAAATTGCTATATGAAACCCAACTTTAAAAATATATCATGTCGCTATAACATTGTTATAACATCAATCTTCAGATCTAAACCGAAAAAAGTAACCCCTACCTTTCAAGTAAAGATATGATCTACAACACTTTGAATTCCCCATACTCAACCTCTCGGAAAATGGTCTTATATTTTAAGGTGAATTGTAGGATATGTTTTAAATGATTACATTGCTGCACTCACGTGAATTCCCCAGGAACCCCGACAATCACAAGCTGGCCAATCCGCATGATTTGTAGATCCATTATCGTAGGCTGCCACTGATATGGGAAATCAATCTGCCGACGAACGACATGATAGTGTAGTCCCATGCCAAACAGGCGTGTGGAATGACAGGGTAATTCTAATCCCCATTTGTTTAGATAGCAGAACAAGGGGTAGACAGGTGATATCTCAGCATAAACACATCAGACTACCTGGTGAAATATAGAGGGACGTTTGGCTTGGGAAATCACCTCAATGACTCCAAAAAGAAAGGAGAAAGAAATAAATATGGGCGTGGATGGGATCTAATCCTCTTCATGTTATGTTAACAGATAACCAGAGGTGTTTTCTACCGGATAAAGTTGATTATATCAAGATCTGCGCACTTCGGTAGTTTTTGTGACAATTTTACTGAGGGAACCTCACTGCAGGCTGAGATGCATGTACAGTATAGAGTCGTGATTCCTTGGTCCGCACTCCACCGAGTTTGACTGCAGAGTAATTCATGAAGCGAAGATGAGTGAATTATGTGGCAGTCAAACGAGGTGGAGTGTGGACCAAGTTATATTCATCGAGTGTGTTTCTGATTTTATCTCAACCCGTATAACATAATTTATTGATGTTACGATACGTTATTGGGTACGATACCCTCATGGTCATGAAGCATCGGATACGATAGGTTCCTAATGTTAAGCCTATGGAGAAAAATGCCGGGGTGAGATAATGATTCATACTGCGCTATCATAAAAATGATTTCAAACTTCATCAGTTTTGTATCTAGGAGGATTTTCAATAAATAAAAAAGCATTAGTAAAAGATCTAACATAACTAGGTAATTTAAAAAAAAAATCACCCAATGGCTTTAATCTAAGCAGGGAATGGTAAACATGGCAAAAATATAAATAGCTAAATAAGGATCATACAAGTAATTTCAAAACAGATCAACCTAATTTGATACTTCGTAAGAGGACACACATCTTTTTATCTAGGAAAAACAACAGACCTGTTCTCGGGAGACCTTTCGCTAATGTTTACAAATTGATTAAGCTATTGATTGTTTATTCAATGGCGGGGGTCGAGCTACACCTTGATAGCTCTGACATATTCATGGTGGGAGTTTTCAAGGATGTGTTTAGTTCACTCACCTCTCCAGTCGGGAGCAGGACGGGTTTCGGAGAATGACACTTGATCAACTCCTCGCTGGGCTTCTTAATGAGATTACGAATTGTGTCCCAGAAAATGTTGCCTGTTTTGTCACCTGCAGAGAAATGATGATGGGAGAATTGCTGATCGTCGAATACGAGATTCCGCCAGGACGCAAATAGGAGAGGAATTGACGCAACATTTTCACAGATGTTGTAATATTCATAACATATAGATAAAAGACGGTGTTATTTGAATTTTTTGCAATTGATATAGTTTTGATATGTTCTGCAGTCAGTGAGCTTTCTTTCTTGTTACCGACCTTGTTTGAAATCAAAGGGTCCTGGTCCATCAGTTGTCCCAGCTGCGAAGCTGTAGCCCATGGCAGGCTTGCAGGTCGTGGCCTTGAATGGTGAAATGAAATTTTCATCATATATCTTTGACATCCTAAGTAAATAGGAGAATATGGAAATAATCCTTTCCCTCTTGAATGAATTATCGAAATTCAAGAATTACTCCTTGAACTGTACTCAGAATTTTTAAATTCAGAAAGAGAACTGGACCTTGTACAATCACCTCACAAAGGTAGTTGGTCGTCCTCGCACTCATCCAACAAATGGCAGATATAAACAGCAACATAAGAAATGGACATTACCATGTAGAGTGATCCTATAGCCGCATAGTTGCTCAGACTAACATATGCTCGTGTTAGATTTATCGCAGGTCTTATGACTCCCCAGCATAAGTACAGATACTGCCCTGATAAGTTCATATTTCAAAGGTGGAGTTGTCACTAGGGTAGTAATTCTTTGATCATTAAAATACATGGATGATGTTTTACATATACTTGATGTATGTTTTATCCTCTAATTAAGTGTCCTTGTAATATGACCTACTTGAAATAAAGAATTAAGTCGGAAGTAGTATGTCAAAATTGGGTTACAATAGATTTTTAGTTAATAACATGGTCTGAGATAAAAATCTTAAATCAAAATATAATAATATGATACACGTAGGTTTATAATATGCTATAAAGCAATTACATGAGAAAATATGATCTAAATATGCACACAGTCTCCAATATGTTGTCGAATTTCTATTAAATACTTGTACATATTATAGGGAAAACCTATAATTGTGCATAGTTTGTTATGTAAACCAATGCCTCTCCATTTCTTTTAGCATATTTATAAATCTTGCATTCTGCATTCTGCAATCATTACTTTTATACGTTTATTCACAACATCACATGAAGCACGCGCTTCTCATTTGAAATAGGAAGATCAAGGATATGGAGTACCAAAAAATTGCATAGATGCCGAAGCCCACTTAAATGTGCTTTGGCCAGTAGACTACTTAGTGTTTTGCTGAGAGATGCACTCACTGTGTGTGTTTCGTTGATTTGCACTGTCTCCTTAGACATGTCGACGTATTGACTACGGAAGTCAATGGGTCCTGTCACACGGGTAGGCTCTTTCTCCATCCAAAGTTTCTGGGAACAATAAGGCACACAGATTTCAGTTAATTGACATTAGGAATTGACATTAGCATTTTAATCAAAGATAGCTGGAGCGAGGAAAGGCGATTGTTTCTTTTAATAAATTACTGGTCTCCTTCATGATTTGGGGTAGACAGCTAGCTACTGCTGTACTGTTCTTTGCATTGATTAAATATAAGAGTCTTTACTGAATCAATTAATTCAGTTCCCGTCAGTCTTAAAACATTTGAAACATATTGAAAATAAATCCCACAGACTTGTGAACTCTCACAATCACAAATGACGAAGAAAGCACAATTGTGTACTGTAACATAGGCGATGAAAATAGCCTACCTTGGCCTCATTGTACTGGTTCTCTCCGATAATCCGCGTACTTTCAAACATGTTCTTCCCAGGGCCAGAAGCAAAGCACTCAGCGTTCTGCAGTTACAGCGTAAACAATGACAAACAGCTGTTTCAAATTAAAATGAATTATTCAAATGGATATGGCACATTGTATAGGTCTGAAAATCTTCGTATATATCATGATTAAACAAGCGAACTCGGAGAAATTTGAATTTATCTAACCTTACTACAACATCATAAGAATAAGATAATACTGATAAAGCCGGTTGTTAATAAGGTTGCACAATGTCTTAGAAATCACCTTGGGTAGTAGGGATTATCTTAAGGTTTGTGTGAGCTACGTGGGTTTTGATACAACGAAGAGCTGTCCAGCAGGCAGAGGTGACCGGATGCGAGAGGTTCATAGAGAACACGGTAGAACGGTCTGGATTGCCGTAGGTGGTGTCTGAGTCTATTGAAAGGTTCTGGTCGAATAGCTGGCAATTTAATCATTACCTCGAATGATTGCACCAATCAAGAGTTGTTCGGCAATAATGATATTGATGCAAAGGTGACGCCATTAATTTGTATCCTCAATATGCATAATGATGAATAAAACAATAGTATCATGTTACATGTATGTACAATTCCTTAATCAGGTATGTATTGTTTTATATAATGTTACCTCTCCAGAGCAGGAGCTTGTAAGAACGTCACACACATTGCCAGTATCAGAACACTTAGGACCGTCCATGTTGGGTGATACATCTCCAAGATTGCTGTTTGCGAATGCTCCCACGAATGTACCCTGTGAGAACATGAACAGTTACATGAATGCCCCCATGGACGTTGCATTTGGATTATGTAAATAGGACTTATCCATCTCTTCATAATATCACCCGCAGATTGAGTATTGAGATTACAACAAAAATTAGAAATAAACCTCTACAGTTTAATGCACATAATCAATATAATTCCCTTTATTTCACCCCTGGTATCTTTTTCTACATAGACTTTACATTAGGAACTCTTATCCAACGCCCATGGATTGTTTAGAAAAAATACACAATGGGGGATTATGTCACAAATGTTAGACAATTAGTCAATGTGAGGGATGAGATAATATGAAGTGTGTCTTTGTTCCATGTCCTGTCTATTAGGTAATTACACATGTAATTGGATTTATACCACTCCTGGTATTTATCTTAATATGGGAAACTCGTACCCGATGCTCTTTCTAGTTGTGTAAAAACACCTAGTTATAGTGTTAGGTACGATGAATTCTCTTTCATATGAATATATTTTGATGACATCCTTTATTGGAATTCAGGTGTGGGATGAAATGTGAAACCAAATCAAGTGGTCAGGGTTGACTGATACATCATTTGTTTGATCACTACGTGATCTCATTAGGCTTTGGCTATTGAAACCACTACTATCAAATTTAGTATATTAATAAATCTTTAACACTCCTTGGTTCTTTCTATATTGTTCTCGATTTCTCATGAAAACATCAATCAATATTGGTTACGATGTAAAATCTGCAAGGCTAGGGTGAACGTTTTGCATAAAATTGAATACTATGGAAAAATATTTGCTTAGGCCCAATCTAGAACATGATCATTGGGCCGTTTGGTGGATGCTATTGATTTAACATTTTTGACAAAACCTATTTTTATATTAGAGGAGGAATAGAGGGAGACCATGTTACGGTGAAAGAAAGTCAAAGTTATGAGGTAAGGGCCGGAAACATTACTGCAGAAGGCCTTGGCCGCGGGCAGTAATTCTTCCAACCTTTGACTTTCTTTCATCGATACTTGATTTCCCTATTCCTATATACCTTCAAAGATCGATAAAATCGGCGATTTGCTTACCACCAATAAAACGTGAAGCCATGTCAAACCTTATTGAGTAAGTCAAATGCATATGTTTTCATTCCGCTGATTTCCCGCCTATTTCTTAGCGACTATGCAGGTTGCTATGCAGTGTTTAAGTATACGACTGATACAATGGATGACGCCGAGGAATGTACTAGAGGTACCGCCTGGCATCTGATATATATGTACATTTGATTAAATCTCTTATTTTAGCTGGAGGTCAACTTATGGGTATGTCTATTTCCAAGTGACTCCCGGCAAGGACATTCACATGCAAGATACTATATATCATATTCATATGATGACTGTACGGCACCTACCCTCCCCTTCATGGACGCCGCATTTAGCCACAGGCACCGGATTGGCTCTGAATTATCACCGACTAGTATAACATGGAGGTTGCCCTTCCGACTGGTGGCGCCATCTCACGGTTAGGATGAACTTCCTACTCAATGGTCAATCTCTGGTACTGATAAATGTATTGGTAACCAAAAACCGATCTTATGGCAGTTTTTACATTTTGGTCAATGGAAGCTAAAGACACGCAGGTCAATTTCATTGCCAATGAACAGGCAATATGGCACCACCAACTGAGAGAGTAGAATACCTGTGCTCACAGTGTGCTCACTCTATTTGAATAGTTTTACTGCTCAGAGATCCAGTGTTTGGGCTGCTATGACATTACGGGTTTGAAGCTACGCCTTCTTAGGCAGAGGCTTGCTGGGTAAGCAGGTGCAGCATTTTCTGGGTTTAAGACAGCTAATATCCCACCGACTAGATAAATCCAAAACCGTAAAATGATTTTACTCTCATAACAGGATGTTGGTATGTATCATGAATATCTATATCGATTCACATTGGCCATTTGTACCTAGATCACCGTAGTTGTCTTACCTGTCCAGTGAAGGCTCCTGGGTTCATGTCTTTCTCAAACAGTAACTGTGCCACACCTTTGTTGTCGGCACTGATCAACTTGTTGGTGTTGTTCATACTAACAGCGTGCACAGCGAACCAGCTGCAATCAGTCATGTTGCTTCTTACAAGATGCAATCAGAACTCATTCTGAATATATCTACATATGGTAAAAGTACTGTATCTATGCATAACGCATCGAAATCTCAAGCCCAGAACATGCTCAAATAAATAAGGCAATACAACGCTATTAGGTCATATGTATGTTGTACTTAAAACTTACAACGTATACCAGTTTTCCAGGCATAGCAGTATTTCTTGTCTGCAAGTTTTTTTTCTATTAATAACAACGTTTTATATGAGAGCATTGCGAAGATGTTATAATTGATAATACTAATGATTTAGAGAAAGGGAGATCGTTCGTTGAATCAGACTTTTGTATTTCACGTACCCTTTTTGTGTTTGGCAAAGAGACTATAGTTGAAAAGACTTTATACAAAAGATTCATATAAAGGGAATACTTTCTTTGAAATTATTTAGGACCACTCACTTGACCATTCCAATCGCCTGTCCTTTAGAGTCGATCAGTTTCAACATCACCATGTCATGGTCGGTATTGTTTTGGTACCTTATGGAAAGATATATACCACAAAACGAAATAAAAAATTTACCACATTATAAATTATGTGTACTAATGTGAGTAGATGTCAGAAAAATTCTATCTTCCTGAAAACACACACATATTCATGTATCATATTATTATCCAACTGGTGCATGCGTTTGCGTTTGTATGAATGTCACACACATTTATAATCATAACTAACCTTGCTCGTTCAGCATGTGGTTATTGAGGTAACTAAAGCATGAACAGTCACATTATTTATATAAAATTTAACTGACCTTGCGCGCTCGGCTGCCGGGTTATTCAGGTAACTGATTGGTGAGCGGTTGATGTTGCTGTTGTGCAGGAGATCTTTTTGAAGTTGGATGCTGCCTGGTTTGAGGCTGGTGTGGGCCTTCTCCACGCTCTGAAAGAATACATCCCCTCGAGATTTGCAATCTTCGACTCACATACAAATGAAAAACTCGAGATTCCCTTCATCGAGTGTGGGCCACACGCATTCACTGTCTAGGTTAACCCTCTAAGGGTGAATGATGCCTTCAGGCACCATCCAGTCCAGGGCGAATGATGCCTTCAAGCATCATCCAGCTCAGGGCGAATGATGCCTTCAGGCATCATTTCTCAAAAATCTACAAAATCGTTTTTAACAAAAAATAATGGAGGAACATTAATGAAATTTTCACAGAATGCATGCATAATACCATTATTAGTATTTTTGTTCAAAAGAAATGAATTATTTTAGATTATATATCATATCACGTGATTAAAAAATTGAATTGTGGGTCTTAACATCTGTGTGCCCGTCCCCTAACGGTATGAATTGCCACCAGAAACAGTCTTCCAGGCGGTAGCTTGGCCACAGGCACCCGTCCTTAAAGGGTTAAGGATAGGTTATATAGACTTCCAGCGTGCTGCAAAAACTATCCCTTTAATAACTGCATACCAACTCTGTGTCATTAGAAAAGGTGCAGAGAGCCAGTTCTCAGTGTCTTTAGAAGCGTGCCCAACTAACCATGACCAATACTCAAGACTGAAATGCGTCATTCACCCACTGGTTTTTGATATACTTGGATCCTAGAAAGACAGTTATAGAAATGTTAAGTTAACTGGTTACTGGTGGATTACAGAACATGAACCATGGACCATGAATATAACACGAACGTTTTAATTCATTTTTATTCCATGCTCATTCATCAATGATGAACATCCCATTTGCTCCTAGGTTTGGCCTGCGGTACCCACATTATCCAGCTTTAGATAGAATCGGGTCCGGCCTGTCACATCCAACTGCAGCAGACTTCACTATACTACAGGCTGAGCGTCAGTACAGAAGTACCGATATGCGTGGCGCTATCTCAATGCGGGGGCCAGAACTAAACCTGCCTGTCTACAAACACCACCTGGCATCGCGGATGTGAACCAAATGCATGGGAGAGGAGTGCCTCTCGTTCTTGAAATCAGAACCCTCCCATATGAATTACATGTAATGTAAGATTACGAAAATGTAAGGTAGCATATTCAATATATTATATGAAATTAGTTGTTTTTTTTAAAGGAAAGTATCTTAATGCCGGAATATGTAATTCCTTCGTCTCACTCATCATTACCCAATTTCATCTGTAAATACTGTAAATTATTAAATGACGAGGTATTGTTACCGTCATGAAGCTTTCCTTGTTTGTAGAATGGCCAGAATACCTGCCTTGGCAAAAGCCATTAATGTAAATTTTTCTTTGTGCAAATAAAAAAAGTCTCATGGCCACTGTTTAAGCTAAATTACCTCAATAAACATCACCCATTCTGATTATAGACATGTTCTTTTTACATCATATCATGACTGTGAAAAGACTCTCTATGCTATATTCTGGTTAAGAGAGATATGAAATGAAATAGCATAAGTGCAGACTAAACCAGCAATTTTATGACAATTTGTCATGTTCAACAACGTTAACATTTCTGCCGGTAAAGCATTATATCATAGTCTATACTAAACTGACTCCTTCCTTAAGTGAATCAGGACATAATGTTTTGAGAAATGCGATACACAAAACAAGGCTTCGAAATCCAGAATTTAATATGAAAATATAACCAGCATGTGACATAGAAAAAGAGTCTCAATGGGACAATAGGATGTTTATCTTTGATGAACGGACGTGGAATTCCCAAAGAGGAAAATTGAAAGCTCTGTGTTTGCTTCAAAATTGGTTTGCCAGTGGTTTTTATCATTGGTGGCTCATTTAGGTTTGCAGCGCGAACCTTTGTACATGTACATGTATACACTGCGCCCCCTCCGCCACACATACATGACCGCTCGCTTCACCACCGCAGCCTGCACCCTGAACACACACTACTAACCTTCCTCATATTAATTCTACCCACCCATTCAAACTTTTATTATACTTTCTCCATTCTTCATTCACTTTATATTCACAATTTCATCACATTTAATTCTATCTAATCAATCAATTTTCAACATGTATTTCAATAATTACTTGATTTCTACTATTATTAAAATACAAATATATAACATGTATTCTTAATGATTACAATATCAATTTTTATTTTCCCAAATCACATCTTACTACTTATCATTTAACGCAGCGCTGCGCTTAATGAACAGGCAGATAGAGAAAGGTTACAGTGTACAGCACGCTGAAAGTGTCCGCACCCTCTGGCGAACTTACGCACCATGTCGCATGCTCAAAATGAGCCTTTATAACAGATTATTAGGTCAACATTAGGTTTTGTGATAGAAGGTTCTAAAAGAATAGACTTTGTAACATAATTTGATAGAAAAAAAATTATGACCAATTTTGATATAGAAAAGTGTATTAATGACAAAATTTTGTATAGAAAAGAGCCTTTATAAAGGATGTAACACAGGAAATATACTTTGCAACAGAATGTGATCTGTTATCTGCTATCTCGTGTACTAAAAGCAGTCTCTCCATCAATAGGATGTGAAATAGACTCAGTATCTGACCTTAACGATTCCGTCAACGAGGTTGTCGTAAGAACCCTTGACGAAGCCGAGAGAGTTGACGAGGTAGAGGACGTACTGGTGGAAGCCGGCCACCCCGGAGTGAGTGTGAGTGCCAGTGATCATAACGTTGTCAGCCCGGTAGAGTGTCCCGTATGTCTCGTTTAGCCGGTCCAACACCTGACAATTTGACCATATTGTACCATAACCATATATATCTAGGTCTACAGCAGTAATGTGAACATTGTTGATCTCGTGTGGACAAGGTGTTATTCATTTTCGTGTTTTCGGATGATGGTTCAATTCATAACCACTGACCAATGTTATGGCACTTTCGATAAATGGAAACTGGCGAACCAGAGACATCCTATACTATTTCAATACCAATAGGTTCTAAACTTGGCACCACCATCTGACAGAATATGCTGTTGACAAAGCCAAAATGGGTTCAGTTTGTTATTGATGAAATGGGTCACAGTTCCAGAAAATGGTCGGTGGGCATTAGAGAAACAGGGTTGTTTTGTGACAATGGTAAACTGTATTTTGGGGCTGCACCATTGAACGACTTATTATATGAAGGGAATAGAAATTGTTTATGCTTTTGTTGGCCATTGAAAATCCCAATAGACAACGAAAACTATCGGTTAATGCTATGTTTAACCGCTTCTTCAGCGCAACACACATATATGATAGAGAGCGTTATAAAATGTTACCAGATCTGGTAATGAAGATATATAGCAGTATATGATGCGATATAGGGCATTTTCACAAACAGATATTTGCTTAATTCATGAAAGGCGTAGATGAAAAGGTCAAAATAAATTGAAGTCATATATATATAAGCAAATGCATATATTGTCTAAAGAATATAGTTACATCTATATATACACGCAAGAAGAAAATAGCACAAAAGGACTACCCATTGATGGTCATATTTTCTCTTTCGATATCTGCCATTTCTATTATTAGATTTTAACCCTTCAATTCTTTGGCACCGAATCGGCTTTAGTTTATATATGTGCTAGCTGAATTGTATAAAATCATTGATATTTAAAGTGGAATTTCATGTTGTTGAAAAGATCAATATGTTCACTATTTGTCTGGGCCTCTCATGATTAGATATGGAATAGACCAGCTGGTGTTATGGCTGCTTGAGCAGAGTAAACTATGTGCTCTACAGTGTTGGTCCAACCTCTCTTTCCGATTGGTACTATTCGTATCATCAATAAGTAACATATACACAAACCACTTTAGACTATTCTTGAAAACTGCTCGGCAGACGTTCTTCTTTGTAGCATCATATGCTATATAAATATCTATACGTAGATTACGAGACAAATACACAAGGACCAATAGAGGACATAGCATGGGCAGTGCAATGTTATATAGAACAGAGTTGTCCTCTAGCCGTGATATTGTTTGTTTTATATTTACATTCATCTGTGAGTTTCCATCATCGTGTAACATCTTACTTTTTGGAATAATTCATATGTAAGACGATTTCTCCAATACAACCTTATCCCATAATTTACTCCATTACACATTTAGATGCAAACAGACAGTATCTACTCCATTACATATTTACATGTTTTAGTCATATGACTTATCCATCGTGTTTAATTTCTGTACATCTTTGCATTTCCTGTTTAAAGTCGACTTTAACCTGACATTGATTTAGCCGAGCATTGATAGTAAATATTTACCTTGATCTTGATGTTTAATAATTTTAACAAAATGGTTGAATTTTAAAAACAATTATTCACCCACATCTTTACATTGATGTTAAGTAATTATAGCAGATTTTACCCTCCTCTTGACATTGATGTTGATTATTTGAAATTGATCTTTAATCGTTTCTTGATATTGTTATTGGGTTTCTATAGCATTTATTTACCATTTTCCTAACACTGAAGTTGAATCTTTATAACAGATGTTTAACCCCCTCTTGATATCAATGTTGAATACTTATAGCAGTTATATACCCCATTCCTGACGATGATATTAACAATCTTTTGGCAGTTATTCGCACCTCTCTCAATGTTAGTATTGAGTAACTATGGCAGTCACCCTGGAATGACATTAATGTTGACTATTTATCAAGGCTATTCTCTGTTGACATTGATGTTGAGTATTCATAACACATAGTCACCCCTTTCTTTATGTTGATAGAGATCATGCACACGTCAACGCTGATGAAGACCACACGGTTGGTGGGGTTCTTCTTGTCGGCAAAGATGAAGGCCCGGCTGTGTTGACGGAGGTGGATGCCCGCTGTGTTCTGTCCCGCCTTGGCATACCCCATCTGAAAGCACACAAACAACAGCTTATTTTACATGGAAAACACTGTACAAGTGTCATATACATGACCAGAGAATGTAGACCTGGATTCAGACTCGATGATACGATTAAAGACAGCATTGGGCACTATACATACTATAGCGGCACTGTACATACAGCAGACGCATACAAGCGCATGCTTTTAGTTATAGCTCTTCTTTTTTTTGGTTTATTTCAACCGGTTCTGCCACTTTGGCAGCTCTTCCACCGGAAGTTCGTTCACTGGATACAATTGAAGAAACATCATGGGCCAGAGATTGTTACATCAAGATGATATTTATGATGATGATGGGGTGATTGCCAGCAGACCATAATTTCCATACATAGTTGTTATTTCCCTAGCCAATTTCACATAAGGGTACTGCTCGATACTGACACCTAGGCAATTTTCCAATCGACCATGACCATGACTTCTTCGTCTACAATAACTAATACGAGACAGGTCGGAGTGGATATTTCGGAACCAGGAAGGTGTTTCATGGACAAGGTGTTGCATAGATCCGTTGGGTTGAATCGATCACTGATGGTCTAAGACCTATTTGAATATATCTGTGCCATACATGCTCAGGTTCGATAATTCGACTATACAACTGAAACGGTCACTATTAACGATCGTCACGACTCTAAAACACCTCCCAATATATCAACAACAGTGTGATAGAATTCATGTAGTGCAGTGTTCAACTTACTGTCATGTCTACCTGATAAAGGCCATGCTCCACCGGGCCGGCGGTATGGCAACAAATGAGCGCCGCGTAGCCATTGCTAAGGACCTTCACTATCTGCGTGCCAACCTTGTGGAATTAGTAAGGGTGCTGAGACCAGCCTTATAGTGTCTTCGAGGAGAGGCTAGCTGACCATGACAAATAACTACAGGCTGAAGTACCTCATTGACCCACTGCTGCCTGACACATTTGAATCCTACAAAGGCAGGTGTAAAGCTGGGTGGTAGCCTTGGTGCTAATGCGCTTACAAGAAACGATCGACTGTATCGATTAAACACAAACTTTGCGATTGTTTCCTTTGGAATTCCTTACTCATTCTTCAAAGATTAACATAATATTTGTTCTTAGTTGTAGTGGGTGCGGGTTTATCGAGCGATGGCTGTCCCTTCCTTTCGCTGCGAGGAGGTCAACCACTTGCCGCTGTAGTGATGTGGGCGTACCTTAATGGAGAAGCACCAGCCTGGGTCTTGCGCGGCAGTACGGACTACCCACCTGTTTTGCTACCAGGTAAAATTTCCTGTTACTGTGAAGCAATCCAATAAAATCAGATTTGTCTCCAGTGGAACGTGTATGGGATAATTTGAGATTTGTTGAAATGCTGATACTTTTCCGTGACTGATTGAGATTAATATGTTTGACTATTTAATAAACGTTAGCATAGGGTTTTCATGTTCCTAGTACAACTGACCCCGTCTATAATCACGACTAAAACAAAGTCAACAGCGCTACACTATTATACATGTTGCCGACTACAAATGGGTGCTTTATTTTAGCCATTTCAATGCAACTCCACAGAGGTTTAATAGGGTAGTATATTAACCATGAGCCTCGGTTTGGTGTTTGGATGGTTACACAATGCGGTAGCCGGTGTGCAATTGGTTCCGCGTGGGTCTACTATATTCAGTAAAGGTCACACATGGTCTCAATTAGGTACATCCTATACATATATAACCCTAACTCTATTGTTTCCTCCGTTAAAGGGTTTAGATAGGATATATTCCTATTTTAGGAAGTTTTTGTGGATCTCTGTTGACTAAAACATTGCTTTGGCTTGATTTTTGACTATAATCAGACAGCAACGAGCACCACTAACTGAGAGGGTTCCGGGTCGCTCTTGTAGGCCTATGAGACATTGACGAGTTGACATCTTAAATCTGAATATGGCCGACGAATTTCTTGGATCAGCAATAATCGGCACTTTTGAAGTACACAATTTTGCGACACCGTATAGGATATGACAGAGTCTACCAAGTGTATCATATATACTGACACCGATTGTTACCGACTACTACGAGTGGATCGATTGGAATCAAGGATCAGTTTCGACGTCTTGTATATGCTCTAGGGTATTATCATGCCATGTTTCGTACAGGGGGTCTATAGGCAAATCGGTCACTACACCTCTGTCCCGATTCATCCCGACCATTGGCTCGGTGAGAATCAGAAATAAAATGTCGCCGTACGACATCTAATGTCAGCATGTAGACTCTTCGTAATCGCACCCATTCCTTTGATGATCTCGCAAAGCAGCTCAATTGACATCAAAGAGAGCCGCCGAGACAAGTGGACGGGAGCTGTGTTGTTCAGCCCTTGGCCGAGTGGTGTGTACATTCATAGAAATTAATTCAAACGTTAATAACTATTGATCCAAAAAGGACATCGGCAAACATATTTCATATCTATAATCGCCACAGTCTTCCCTAGAAAACGATGTATAATATTCAAAGATCGGAAAGGGGAATAACACCCTGCTGAGACTTACCGCCCACCCAGATTCAGGAAGAATCTATAAAGGTACATACATTGACAATCTTATGGTTGGGCAGAGTCGGTCATTACCCCCACACTAGTAATGCCCGACGTGTCGGGAAAGGCAATAAAATCGGGTCAGTTAAGTGCGTACATAGACCGAAGTGACGCCGATTATCACAGATCCGATGGATCCGCCAGGCATAGGTGGAATCGGACACAGCTGGCGTGTCAATGTCTTATAGGCTTTGTCCAATCCAAAGTAACCATGTAACAATGTAAAAATAAATCCCTATAAAAAAGGCTCTTCCATAATAAACAACTATTATTGGTACAATGAAGCTCAGAATTCAGACGATCACTCCAAATAGGATGCACATTTATCAGATGGAGAACTTTGTCTGGGGTAAGATCCCGCCTAAGCATTGTTATTGCCTTTTGGCATCGCCCGCCCTAGCACAGTTGATGCCATATGGCATCACCCGCCGTGAATGGATTAATGATCTTAGAAACCCGCTTCATGTTCATCACCTCGCTGGCATCGACTGGCCCCAGTGCTTGGTGGATCCGATCTTTGTGTGAGCGCCCTGTGGTCATCGGTGCAGCTAGAAATAAGGGATTTGGTGGAACAGCTCGGAGAATCTACAGAGCAAGGGGCGGCCGGTCGGCCGGCCCTGGCGAGCAACGTCGGCTGTAAGCTAAAAACTCGCCTACAGAGCACCTGTTTAGTGGATCAGCCGCTTTAGCAGGGTGTCCCTTAAGTGGGGTTCTACTGTACAAGTACAATACTTGTGATGAATATAGTAATCTGTACACTCACCATGCCTATTTCTGCGGCTGGGCCTGTGACGTCACCAATCCCGGCCCCCAGAAGGTATTCATCTTGCCCGTACACAACACCAAACAAGACCACTGACAACAACACCCCTCTCAGCAGTAAATGACCTTCACCTGTCATGATTGAGGTCAAGTGAAGGTCAACTGAAATTCCTTTAACAGAGAGGCTTTATGATGCAGTGACTGTTGGATTAGGAAGAAAGCAGTAGCGTCGTATGTATGCTGTATGTTTGGTGTAAGCGACAGTGGGCCGACAGTGACTGAGAGGGGAGTGGAGCAGAGAGGGGGATCACAAAACGTACCACCTGTATAGGGAGGCGGGTGTAGGCTGTGTCAGTGTCACGCGGACCCAAACATCAACAAACCTCACACTGAGAGTTCATGAGGAGGAGTGCGACGATCACATCCGACCCACAACGCAACACAATTACAAATTCAATTATTCACTAATACAATGTTTTCTATAATGTGAGATTATGCTATTTTACAGTGTTTGGCATAGTCATGGACATACTGCCATTAAGCTACTAATCTAAATTATGATATACCTTGCCATAAACTACAGACATAATTATACAGATATCTAAAAAGAGCAATTAGGGTTTAGCCATTTCAAGTGGTACCTTTTCCTGAAATCTGTGTGTTTGGCTCATGGGGTAATTAACATGGAGGAGCTATCTGGGCCTGCATTACCCTTTTCAGGATAATTTTCAGTATATACAGAGACACTTATATACGCATCAATGCAGGAACACAGAGATACAGATAGAATAGAAATGGTGGAAACAGTGATTTCGTGCCTTGCTCTACCAAAAGGAAAAGAAGGAAATATCATAACGAACCTGCATCATTGGCGTATTGACACACATTGTATCAAATTACATATGAATATGTACAATGCATCAGCGCACATGCGATATCTACTCTTAAAGGACATGTATATATGGAATACTATGAACTCTACATTTTCGACTTTGTTTACATCTTTTTTCATGACACTTTTCCCTTGGCAATATTGAAATCTGCAATTGTACGTCAGTATGATAACCGACTTGCTATATGACTTCTTTGATTTCAGATTTTCTCAAAACCGATATGTATATCAGTTAACTGAGATATGATGAGTTTGATAATCATTTGTTTGTGTATCATTTCGTTAGAATTACGTCTTTAAGTCCCACCTCCCACGAGCCCCCAATCCTGGGACCTGTTTCACTAGTCTTGTGACATGTCTGTGACACCATACAGACATTGGGTTTGTCTAGTTTCGTGACACCACAAGTAGCTGCCCTTAGGAAATACAGACCCAAAACATAAGAATTAGACAAATCTAAACACATCATGGACCTGTTTCTCTAGTTCTGTGACAAAAGTGTTAGACAGATATGAAAAGCGGCACCAACAGTGCAAGCAAGAACGGACAAAACAAAGTCTAATGTCTAGTTCTTATGAAACCGGACACACCATCTAGACGCCATTTAGACATGTCACTGTCTAGTGAAACAGGTCCCAGGTCTCATATACTCTTGGATGGAGATAATCTCGGTGGTGTTTTTAGAAAATCTCCCCACAGATAGTGCACATCCATACGCCAAGTACAATCACTGATCCTTTGTACGGATAAACCTGTTATCTCTGTTATCATCACATTTCTCCGATAACAATACCATACAGAGCAGATATACACATGGTATGCCGTTGATATACTTGATTGATCTCCAGGGAATATGAGAAAACTGTATTCCTGTGGGCGAATTTTTATTTTACCGAACCCCTGTGCCCGGGCGTTATAACCGAGGTCGTAGACCGAGGTTTTAACGGCCGGAGGACAGGGGTGAGGTGAAATAAAAATTCAAACACAGGTACACGGTTTTCTTATTATTATATGCCTTGAAATAACTACAATAATGTCAATAATTAAGCCATAGCAGCCGTTTCTAGGCCCATTTGGGCACAGCATGGTTGAACCGAAATACGTGATACACTCCACCCTTCAAATTCTGTCTTTGCCCCATGTTATACAAAGTATATATTTATATATATATATATATATATATATATATATATATATATATATATATAGTGTTACCTCTAAATAGTTATAATAATGTCAATAATTAGGCAATTAAATTATATTATGATCTCCAAGTTGTGTGGAAACATATCTAACTTTACCCCATTTGATATATAAATTATTAACCCTTTGCCGGCCGCACGCCTCACCCGGGCGGCAATCCTACGGCAGCGCCACCAGCGACGTTCACCTATACTACGGCAGCAGCAGGTTTCAATGTGGACGTTTCAACGGCCGGCCACTTTTGCCGTGAACGGTGCGCGTCTCTTGTTTTGAGGGTGGTAGTGGCAGAATTTCTCCATTTTCTCCGTAAATTGATGATGTTTTAATAAAAGATGACCATTACGGTAAACAGGAGACCTGTATCTTGGTGTGTATATGTATTTTGTGAATAAAATTAACGGTTGAATATATGTAATCTCGAACTGAAGTTGGCCTAAAATACGCGCCTATGTAAAAATTAACCGTCCATGGCGTCCGCCTATCTAAGGCCTTACACACTACTGTAGCAGATTTGTTCGCATCAATATATATTGTCGTTAAAGTTGATGAAACCCCCATACATATTCAAATATGATCCCTACCTACACGATTCTAAAGTATAACGAAATAAAACAATGCCTAAGGTGATTTAAGCAAAATCGAAAGTTTAAACTCGCGCACCATAGCAAAACCGTTGGTGGGGGCGGGAGTGTCAGTGTCAATATGGATAGCTAAGCTGATTCCTCTACGCAATGGACGCTGTGTAAAATCATTTCCCCTCGTCAAATAGCGGATTAACAACAGAAATGAAACCCAGCAACTTCATTATAAGGCTTGTGCCTCCAAAAGGATATAAATATAATGGCGGAAAAACCATCGAAAGTGTGGTTAATACGGTGATAACTTCGGATCTTTCAGCCTGGTGGTATAGGTGTCAAGTCCAGTGACAGCGCCATGTCTGCTAAGCTGTCTGCTACAAGTCGATGCGACAACCCACAGAATTGCCATTTATATCTTCCTATGGCGTCAACAGTGTAAACTGAGACCAGCATTATGTTCATCTGATCATCAGCTATACGAGGGTGTCAGACTTGACACGGTGGAATTAACCTAGCGCTTTGTAACTAATATCGGCAAAGCCTCTATAGAGTCCTGTCTAGATTATAAGGTTGAATCTATGGGAAGCCATGTCACTGCTCGAAACGTAGGGTTGTCAAGTTATAATACAAAATCAGCTCGCACCGGGTTTAAACTTTAGATTAATGATAAATGATACGTATATTCATAATCTACATACTGTAAGGTTTCTTTCTATGTAAATAATGTCCAGGTTTGACGAGTTTATATTTAATCATTCAAATTTAGCCTTGGGTATTACGCACTCGGCTTGCTGGTTCAGTCGAATCTTAGACGAGGTTTACAAAATCAGCTCAGATAGGGTTTAAACATTAGAATTAACCACAGGGAAGTGTATTTTCACATTCTATAGACTCTAAGGTTTGTTCCAGTATGTATTTTAGCAAATTCAGACGAGTAGAGACCAAGATATTGAAATATTACTATGCGAGTTACGCACGTTGAATTCTGGCCTAGCTTGATACGCCATTGCTTATACTGTGTAGTTAAGGTGGTCGAGCTGTCATTAGAAATCATCTCGCACCGGGTTTAAACTTTAGATAAATGATTAATGATACGTATATTCATAATCTACATACTGTAAGGTTTGTTTCTATCTAAATAATGTCCAGGTTAGATCAGGTTAAGATTTAATAATTCAAATTTAGCCTTGGGCATTACGCAGTCGGCTTGCTGGTTCAGTCGAATTTCATACGATGATCACAAAATCAGCTCAGATAGGGTTTAAACAATATAATTAACCACAGGGAAGTGTATTTTCACATTCTATAGACTCCAAGGTTTGTTCCAGTACGTATTTTATCATATTTAGACGAGAAGAGACCAAGATATTAGAATATTAAGATGCGCATTACGCACGTTGAATTCTGGCCTAGCTTGATCCGCCATTTTCCATACTGTGTAGTTAGGGTGGTCGAGCTGTCATTAGAAATCAGCTCGTACCGGGTTTAAACTTTAGATTCATCATCAATCATATATATATTGTTATTCTACACACTCTAAGCTACCGTTCTATGTAAATAATGTCCAGGTTTGACGAGTTCAGATTTAATATTTCAAATTTAAACTTGGGTATTACGCAGTCGGCTTGCTGGTTCAGTCGAATTTCATACGATGATCACAAAATCAGCTCAGATAGGGTTTAAACAATATAATTAACCACAGGGAAGTGTATTTTCACATTCTATAGACTTCAAGGTTTATTCCAGTATGTATTTTAGCAAATTCAGACGAGTAGAGACCAAGATATTAGATTATTACGATGCGAGTTACGCACGTTGAATTCTGGCCTAGCTTGATCCGCCATTTTCCATACTGTGTAGTTAGGGTGGTCGAGCTGTCATTAGAAATCAGCTCGTACCGGGTTTAAACTTTAGATTCATCATTAATCATATATATATTGTTATTCTACACACTCTAAGCTACCGTTCTATGTAAATAATGTCCAGGTTTGACAAGTTCAGATTTAATATTTCAAATTTAAACTTGGGTATTACGCAGTCGGCTTGCTGGTTCAGTCGAATTTCATACGATGATCACAAAATCAGCTCAGATAGGGTTTAAACAATATAATTAACCACAGGGAAGTGTATTTTCACATTCTATGGACTCTAAGGTTTGTTCCAGTATGTATTTTTTGGTTATCTGGCCACTGGCGAATTAGAAATTGATTATATTGTTTGGTCAAGGCGCAGACTATATCAGACCGTCTGTCCATAGCTTACTGTGTGGAGGGGGCTGCCGAGTGGGCACGGATTGAATCATAAATCATCTCGCCCAGAGTTTATCATTGGAATTAATGTAATTCTGTTTATATATTGATCATCTACACACTCTAAGCTACAATCCTATGTAAATATTGTCGAGATTAGTCCAGGTTAGAATTAATAATCAAACAGAGAAAGTCGGCATTACGCAGTTTTGTGGTTTGGCTAACTAAATCATATATTTCGGGGTTTAAATCTTAGATAAATGAATTTTCGTATATTCTAACGTGAACTACACACTCTCAGCTTCATGATGATATAATATTGTCCATTTTGGTCGATTCGAGACCAAGTAATCGAAATATTAAGGTGCGCCATACGCACTCTCTATACTTTACTATAGGTTCAGTATGGGAGTGTGGATCTGGGCCAGACACGATTCAGAAATTCATTTATTATAAGGATTTAACTTGGATTCTATTACTGGAGACATTAATATTCGTAAACTACAGATTCTCAGCTTTCTCCTGATATATACTTTGTGTATTTCGGACAATGTGGGATTTAGTTATCGAATTTAGAAGATTAAAAGCTTTACTATAGGATTGGTATGGGATTCAGGCGCTGGTCGAGATACGGTTTAGAAAATCTTTTATTACGAGGATTTAACTTGAAATATATCAATGGAGACATTAATATCCATAAACTACGGGTTCTTAGCTTTCTTCTGATATATAATTTGTGTATTTCGGACAAGGTGGGAATTAGTTATCAAATTTAGAAAATTAAAAGTACTCTGTCAATAAATTGGCTTATTTCGCCATAGCTGGGTTCTAAGACATCTCTTTCAAAATGATTTCTTTGAGGCTTTTAACCTTGAATCTATGAACGGGGACTTATATCAGGGTAAACTACAATGTCTGAGGTTTGTTTATATGAAATATAAATCATTTTGAACCAGCGGATGATTTAGAATTGAATTAAAAGTAATGGTCATCTAAGCTGAGCCTTTACTATGGGAGCGGTAGGGGAGTTAGGCGCTGGGCAAGACACTATTTAGAAAATCATTTACTATGAGGATTTAACTTCAAATATATGACTGGAGACATTAATATTCGTAAATTAGAGATTCTGGCCTTTCATTTGATATATATCTCGACCATTTTGGACAAGTTGGGACTTAGATATTGATTTTTGAAAATTAGATTCGAGCAGTGACTATATTGGCTTATTTCGCCATTGATTATACTATGGACTCGCCTAAGGATTCTAATGGAGTTTGATCATTACAAGGCTATATGTGGTTATCTCCCACACTCTAAGGATCATCTACATATAGATTTAATGTCCAGGCTGATATATTGAATTTGGAAAATTCGACTTGTGCCTATTCAGCATTGACATCTCCAGGAGGAGTTAACTTTTAAATCGATTGCTGGACAATGATTGACTATATCTACAGATGAATACTTCTGAAAAGCAGAAAAGAAGACAAGGTAGGTGAAGTAAGATTTAGAATATATTTTAATAATGTGTTGTATTTTCTTTCAGATCAATTATTCATCAATATTGTTAAATATATATATATATATACACAGGTTGACAAGGCTTGATACATTTCCAGGTGCAGCAGTCGTCATCGTATTCACAATATGTACATAGATTAGTGTTGGCTATACACAGATAGGCATGTTTTATTTCAGATTCAACAAGGTATATGATCAATTTCTACAGTTCTGAGGTTGATCTGAGACTGAATCAACGCTATATATATATATTACACAGGCAGGAATGATTTTTGTTTCAGATTGAAATAGTCGACAAGGTATTCATAGATTCAGTGTCTAGCTGGCACTCGACGTGGTCGGACCTGGGGGCTTTGTCTCCGATCTAATAATCAATTTGACCATTTCTGATCAATATATTTTCACAAAATATACATGTAGAGAATCTTGATGATACATAGATCGTTCAGGTTTACTTTGTTTCAGATTGATAACGTGGATTAGATACAAAATCCAATTATAGTTCGTGTCCATACACTTCTCAGTTGAATCGTAGAATAGCATTACGTGCTAGATCACATAGGCAGGGATGTTTCAGGTTGATATACATAGATTAGTGTTGGCTATACACAGATAGGCATGTTTCATTTCAGATTCAACAAGATATAAATATATTCAGTGTCTGTCTGGCACTCGACGTGGCTTTTTCTCCGATATAATAATCAATTTAACCACTTCTGGTCGATATATTTACACAAAATAAACATGTAGAGAACCTTGATGATACATAGATTGCTCAAGATGTCTTTGTTTCAGAGTGATAACGTAGATTAGATACAAAACCATATCGTTTGTGTCCATAGACTCCACAGTTGAATCATAGAATAGCATTACGTGCTAGATCACATAGGCAGGAAGGTTTCAAGGTGATATAAATTTATCGGTGTCTAGCTGGCACTTGACATGGTCTGAGGTGGGGGCTTTATCGCCGATATAATAATCAATTTTAACCACTTCTGGTCGATATATTTTCACAAAATGTACATGTGGAGAACCTTGATGATACATAGATTGCTCAGGATTACTTTGTTTCAGATTGATAACGTGGATTAGATAGAAAACCAAAATATCGTTTGTGGTCGTACACTTCTCAGTTGAATCATAGAATAGCATTACGTGCTAGATCACATAGGCAGAAATGTTTCAGGCTGCTATACATAGATCAGTGTCGAACAATTCTGTTGTTAATATGCCGATGGAACGAGTAGGACACTATGTTTAGCGAGTTTTCTTGGTCGATAGCGAATTTATGATCTTTGTTTCAGATTGATAACGTAGATTAGATATAAAAACCAATTGTAGTCGTGTCCATACACTTCTCTGGTGAATCATAGAATAGCATTACGTGTTAGATCACTTAGGCAGGAATGATAAAAAGTGAAAAAGTTTAATCAGGATTATTCCCAGATGAATGATAAATTGCAAAATACAGGTACAAATCGATAGTGTTTTTTTTCTTCTTTTTACATCGTATTTACAGATATTCTACATTATATATGTACAAAGTTGATCGACTATTCACAATATGTACAGACTAGGGAAAAGAATATGATTATATTAAGTTGCTGCTGGGAAATGAAAAAAAAATTCTACGAACGAACCACATCGAGGTGCCTAAAGCAAATGACAAATACTATAATTTTGACAATTTTGATTAGGAACAAATTTATTAATATGTTATGGCTTGTACGAAAAATCGAACTAAACAAAAATTGATCTATTTGTGTGTGGTCAATGGTGAAATATAGGAAGCAAAGTGTACAGAGTATAACAAAGATATGAAATTAAGATTCTAACTGAGCAGAAGCATAGTTCGAGACAGTGTGGAAGGTTTTAAAGCAAGGAAAAAGACAAAGATGAACCCCACACGACTTGCAGCCGTACTTAGATTGTTTCCTCGAAGATTCTAGGCCATTTTTGTGTCGATGGTAACAGACACGGCAATAACTCTTTCTTTCTAGATCTTCGGGAAAACAACGGCTCGTTAAACGGCTGGAGGCCGTGGAGGGGACAGACTGAGGTAGTTGAAGATTCGCTTCCTCAAGCATCTGGCAAATTAACGACAGTGTGAAGTCAACGAAAGATAACTTTTTGGGGGCCGAAAGGTTGTAGAGGATTTGCGAATTGAGTTTCATTGCTTCTAAAACGAAAAAGAAGAGTTTCTTGGGCCATTTGCGACTCTTTCGCCCGAAATTATAGTATCCACACATCTGATCGCACAAATCGACACCGCCCATGTATTTACAATAGGAACGAACGACTTCCGGACAGGCGATGTCTTTTTTTTCGAATTTTCCAGTAACAGAATTGCGAATCGTTCGTTTTGCAGTGGACATAACAGAAGAGTGAATGGTAGAAAGAATCCTAATGATTTTGCGATCAAGCCATAACGTCAACAGAATATTACAGCACCTAGAAAAAAGACAATCGCCCTTCGATTTCAGACCTGGATGTTTTTTTGTCATCAAACATTTAGGCACCTCGACACGGTTCGCCCGCAGAGTACCACAAGCATATGTCTTCAACTGAAATAAACGTTCAAGTAATTTGACACTGGTAAAGAAATTGTCGAAGTATACATGATGTCCTTTCAGAGTTAATTCGGCACCTGTTAACAAGTTTATTACTACGGTTTCGGTGGACATTTTACCACGGCGATCATCACGGCCAAAAAAGGGATTGATCTGAAGCACAAAGCCAGAAATCGCCTCCGCCAAAACCCAACACTTTAGGCCCCATTTACACGGTTTGTTGGGCATGTATTGGCGGTGACGAGTCCTGCCTTTGTGCTTCACAATCGTCTCATCTACACTTAATTCCTTGTTAGGGTGATAAATAGCTTTCGCTAGGGAATTAAAATGGGAAAGGAAAAAATCAATCATCGTCATCGGGTCTCGTCTGGGCGGGAGAGCTGGGCCGTCACCTCCACCGGAAGCACCAGGCTGCTGGGCGGCGTTCGTAGCAGCTCCACCAAAGTGTAGATAACTGCGGAGAAAGTCCACAGAATATTTTCAGAATTTATAAGGCGACAGAACATAACATAATTTAAATACAGAGTGAATTTCAGGTGAATCTATGAAGCAAAGCGATCGCTAGCAGTAATATCCTTTCGCCCACTGAAAAAGACGCTGGCCTCGCTTTGGATTTGTTGACGTTTGACACTGACAGCTGAAATATAAACAAAACATAGGCTCACCTTAGTATCGCCTTGAAGCGTGCTCTGGTCATGATATTGCGAATTCCTGCGGTAGAATATACGGGAATCGTTGACCAATAGTGATCCAAGTCTGGCTTCCGTATTAATCCCATCAGGAAAGTCATTGAGATGAACCGTGTCATTTCTGCAATCGTAACTGGAATCCATGCGAGCATCTTCTTTGGTTTTCCTTTCGCTAGCGTCGTTTGGATGGCTGCGTATTTGTTGGTCCGCTCACACAGGCCTGCAATGAACTCCACCGTGAAAAATAATTTAAAAAAATCCAGAATGTTGGTCGGGTTCTTCGTCTTGGCAGCATTCGACAATCCTGGGGCGATTAGAAGATTTTTTTTCTGGTTTTCGCGAGGGAAGGGAGCGTCTTCGTCGAACTCGTTCCAGACACGCCCACCCACAGTGGTTGTGATGGTGGGGGCTGGGGCGCTGTCAGGGCAATCGTCTTCGTCGGATTCGTTCTCTGAGGTTGATAATCTGAGCGACATATCCGTTCCATCGTCCTCTTCACTCTCCCACGACCCGTCGCTATCCATTCTTTCGTTTTTTCTGTATTTTTCGCGCAAAAATCGTCTTTGACACCAAGGAATGGTTGCGCTGGGAAGCCTCACTCGCGGTCACGCAAATGAGACTGGGCTTGACGGCGCGACGCACGGTATTTATAGCGCTATATCAACGTTTCCAAGGAGACATTCGACCAAAATATTATAAAATTGTCATAATTATTCAAGTTTCTACCACCACGGAAAAAATTACGAAAATCCATCAAGTATTTCTTCATTAGATATACACATTAGTAACAAATAAAGAAAAAATGCCTCAAGGCATTCTCCGGCCGTAGCCGCGGGAATGCCTCCAGGCATTCTCCGGCCGTAGCCGCGGGAATGCCTCCAGGCATTCTCCGGCCGTAGCCGCGGGAATGCCTTGAGGCATTGTCAGCTGGGAAAGGGTTAAGCAGAACTGTCTTTAGAAATACGCCGAGTGACGATACGGAGCATCCAAACGAGTGGCGTAGTGGTTCAAAATACGTTTCGAAAGCGGTTCTGTTTTTATCTCACCCCCAACACGGACCTTACAGTCGATTTTAAGCAATAATATAATCATGTATTGAATTGTTCAAACAATAGCGTCGGAACTATTTTTTTTCCCGCGACGTTCATTGGTTGTTACGTTGCTACGTTCTCTGCCACCACCATGGCGTAGTAGTGTAACTTTACGTAGGTGAGCGTGGCGTATTTTATTTCAACGTTAACTGAATGGCACAACCTGTACCAGGGGTGGGATAATACACCTTTCCCCCCTAACTTCGATCAGACTTGGTGGCGTAGTGGTTAGCGCCTTTATTTTGTGATCTGAGGATCGGGTGTTCACCCCCCGACCCTGCCAATTTTTTAATGTTTTTCTTTTTTAATTAAAAGGAAAACGCCAATGTATAGAGAATCAAGAAAATATATAAATATTATATTTTAAAAAACTACGCTGACTTTTATTAGTATCACATGCTGACAATATACCCCTTGCTGTTTGTTTACATTTTGACACATTGTTTACATTTTGCAGGTTGCTTCCACTGTGGTAGTGATCGGCAACCATAATTACCCTTTCATGAAAACCTATCAAAGTATATATCATCTGATAATTTAAATCAATCTAAATATGATGCTGAAATTATTAAAACGTTATTCTAATATTCCGAATTTTGACGAAATAATAAAAAATAAAAGTAACAAGTGATTTTCTCTGACACTTTGGCGATGGGTCTGTGCAATGGTAGGCGGCTATGAGTATGACGTAGGGAAGTAAAGCTACTAGTTCAAGTCTCCATAAGATGAGGTAAACCGCTTTCTCCAGTGATTCCTTTGGTACTTTGAGGTAATTTTGTAATTCATGTGTGTATTCCGCATTCCGATGGTATACATGCCTCCGTTCACGTTAAACCAACCGTAAATATTGCGGAAATCGAAGCGACGTAATCCGCCCGCCATTTAGTTTTTGCCCGTGAGTACCCACTGCGCATGCGATGTAATACGTTCACACTGTGAACGTATGCACGGATACGCTCCACCCTCGCCGTAATATATGATTAATATATGCCTATCAGCGGGTAGTATAGACGTGTCATTCGCTCATAGGCATATAATAATAATCTATTTGGAATGTTAGATTCGTCTTCACCTGTTTCAACCCTGGCTCCGAGGTAAATAACATTGGGTCTTCATGTAATATAGTTTGAATAGCTTGAATATACGAAATCAATCATCTCTGAACTTATGAAGCGTCAGCGGTCTGTCATTTCTGCATTGACCGCTCCCTGCCTTGACCTCAACGGATGCGGTCTGCGTGAGCAGGCAACACCCACGAGTCACAAATCCATGAGCGGAGGCCAAGAATTCATACAGTTTTAGCAATAATTTTAGCACCAGAGCGTGCTATACACTTTCATAACCTCAATGTTGTTAATTGCATTATGCAGCAGGTATTTGACGGCACCTGAGTTGACTGCTCCCCGGCTCCACCGCAGCAGATGCGGTCAGGGATGCCCGGTGATACCCGCGAGCTGCTAACCTGTGAGCGGAGGCTGAAAGTTCAGATAATTTCGGTAGTTTGGCCAAAATTTTAGTACCAGAGTGTGCCATATACATTCAAAACAACAACCCTTATCTTTCTTTACCTTCATTATTCCGTTGACTGCATGCAGTATTTAACGGAAAATTGAATCTTCGATAAGTACACACATCAACATGGCAGAAATGGCCTAGTTCTGTAGAACCGCATTTGACACGCCCCTATCGAATAAACGGGAAAGGGGCACAGTACAATAAAGCTGCCAACTTCCATCAGATGGCGTCACGGAAACATTGCCGTGCTGGTGTAGGTCAACCACCAGGCTCAGTGAAACTGAAAGTGGTCACTGGGTGCCCACCTGTGGTACTTTTTAGAGAGAGTAGTAAATTTTCCCCCTACCTTTTGCATCAGCAATGTTCCGTTGCACAGGAGCACAGAGAACACATAAAAGTCAAAGGACAGACCTATCATCCAAGTCCGTGGTCAAAGGTAATTTATTCATGTACTATACATCTATACCCCAAAATGCTCCAAATACCAACCTCTGCAGTACAAGTGGTAGTTGGGCCATATCACCATACAAGTGAGACTTGTCAGTGTCTATGCCACTCTGGTCAGGTCTGTTCCTCACTACGCTCAGCTAATGCTTCGCGTAGTAATACACATAAACACTGACAAGTCTAACTCTCGTTCAGTTTCTACTTTTTATCCTACCCCTAATAAAAACGGTCCATAGACATAACACAGGCAAATTTTATGCGGCATGCCATGACATAAAGTGCGATTTATGCCTCTGGAGGCATACACAAAAATCAACCAATCAGCGACCAGATTGTGAAAAAAGTTCCGGTTGGACTCAAAAGTTCCAGTTGGATTTTGGTTGGTCATTCAATCGATATTTATGTTTTAGTAATCTAAAAGCGTAGAGACGGGGTAGGATAAATACGAAACCGAACTCAAGTTAGACTTGTCAGGTCCTATGCCACTCTGGTCAGGTCTTTTCCTCACTACGCTCAGCTAACGCTTCGCGTAGTAATACACAACCTTCCCGTTGTGGCATAAACACTGACAAGTCTAACTCTTGTTCAGTTTCTACTTTTTATCCTACCCCTAATAAAAAATGACATAGGCTTAACATGAGATTTGTTTATGTCACCAGTGTGACATAAAGTGTTGCTTATGCCACTACTTTTTAATACTGAAAAAATATGGAAACGGGGTAGGATAAAATCTAGACGCCACTCGTTTGAGTTTGAGCTTATTTATGCCACTCATTTTCTTGGCTTTGTAATGTCACTCATCTTCGACTCGTGAAATTACAGAGCCAACAAAATGCGTGGCATAAATAAGCTCAGACTCAAACTCGCGACGTCTCTTGATATTATCAAAATAATATTTTGCATGCGGACAAATAGAACTCATATTCTTGGGAGTGGCAATTGTAATGACATCAGCTATCCGCTCACTACACTGTCCATGGTCAATGCCACCGTCGATCGCATTCCACCAGAGGTTAACAAAAATCTTTACTGCCTTTGATAGTGTGCTATGATTATGTAGCAAGCGTTTGATTCGGTGGCCAGTATATCCCCTTTTATACTGACGCTGCAGAGCCTACCTTGCTTCCCGAGCTATCAGCAAGGTACACTGGCCACCAGAGCACAGTCACGTAAGCTCTGATGGAGAGCGATCTGCTGCCGCTTTGACTGCGACTCTACCAGCTGATATTCTTACTACCGGAATCATAATCACTGCTGGAAGAGTGAATTATGTAGCTCATTTTCACAGAAGATTTTTGTTGTGCCTGTATTGTGTTGTCAGTGTGCAGTACTCTTGTAGCCCCTTTTTTCATGTCTTCCTTTTTTTGGGGTATATTTTTATAAAGAAACTAGGAAGTTAGAGTGTGCTATCAGTTATCTAAGCTAATGATGTCTTGTAGTGAGTATAGCGCATGTATGGCACAGCTATATCCAAATATGTTAGACCATCAGCGATCATTTCAACCCATCAGGTCTAATCAACACCTTGTCTCGGAAACACATCCCTGATCTGATGGTCAGTATAAATCGGTAACAATTGGTATCAATGTATATGATACCCTCGTAGGGTGACCCGACTGAGATCCGTTTGCCCGGCTAGGTCGCAGTCTATAGGCAGAGTCGGCCATATTCCACATGTAAGTCAAGCCCGACGGGTCAAGATATTAGTATTATTTTTTCTCAGTTATGGTAATATTGCAATATTATGCTCATTATTTTGCTTTAACCAGTATGCATGTTTCGTTTTAAGAATGTTCGCCCAATAGACAATGTAATTGCACGTTTTTTTGGTATTCACCCATGCATATAAATGTCAGTATTTATAGCATATGTTTCTAACTCCAATGTATTCATGGAAACTATTACATGTACTCTGAATAATCTCCTATGAATGATAGTTACATGTGAGGATCCCCATTAGGCACCCCAAACCTGACTAACGACAAGTCACATGAACCTTGCTAATGAGTATGGAAATATCTCGGAGATCAACAACTAGGACAACACTGAGGCACCAGATGAGTCAGGCACAATCAACGAACTACGCAACAGCAAGAGTCCCTGTGTTTGAGGGAAGGGGAAGCTGGGTGCAGGTGTTATATAAACGCCGATATTGTTTTATTCAGAGAACAATTTAACGACAGGTTAGTATAAGGGGGGTATATGGGGATTTAAAAGAAAGGATCAATTAATGTTCATCATGATATTTTGTTTCTGGTATCTACCATTAAATTCTTGACAACTTACATCAAATGTTGTTTGGTTATGACCAATCTATGATATCACACTGGATACCTGATACGCCAAGTCTAGGCGTTGAAGACTGTTAGGATAGGAGTTGAAGACCCTGCAAGTGCTCCACCAAATAGGCCTATAACAGGGGCCAGGCGACCGGTGGCTGGAAATGTGCAAAAAGTGTATGTATTGTTTGAGCTCTTCCACCAATCCACCTTATTCTTGCCGGCCGACAACCACAAGGCACACACACAGCACCCGGTGGGCACCCAATGACTGCTTCCACAAAGCAGAAATTCGATACTGGGCACATCTAACACTCCTCCACACACTACGCCACTCTGGCAACATGTTGAGAAAAATATCATATTCCGAGTTCTATTTCCGGACATTTGAGCGATGTGTGGAGTTCACTAATAACCTCAGTCAGACAACAGGAGCACTTATGACTGTACTTATAAAAATATGTTTGGACTATTCAAGAATGTCTTAACACGTTCTCACCCCAGTTGACATACTGCCTAAAGTAATTCTCTCCCCACTGACATGCAACCTTAATGTATATTGCCAAACACGAATTAAAGAGGGAACCAACAAGTTTTAGTCAATGTCGTCGTTATCCACGTGTTTGATACGGAGTGATTTGAACGAAGTGACAGCCGAGTGAATATCACGTAGTGTTCAAACAAGTTGAAGAAGAACAACTTTGACCAAAACGAGTTGCTTTTCTGTATTCATCTCACCCCTGTACACATTAAAAGAATGGATGATTCACAGGATATAGACCATGGAGAATGGACTGCGATACTCGTAGGGGCCTTTGGGACAAAAATACCAGGGTTGAGATAAAGCGATATTATGAAAAAAGGAGCATTGTTACCCTTCCCCCCAGCCCCAACTTACAGACGGCCTCAAGACAATATATCGACTGACATACTGCCGGAATTCGCAACTTTAAAAGATTAAGTAACATGTATTTAAATACATTTACTAATACGTCATACCCTCACACATCTGTCTTGATACAATTCAAAAACCGTTTAAAAGATGTGTACAACTTATAGCCCCACTAATACCTAGATCTAAAATGTCTCTCATAGTCTGTTTAGGTATGTACAGAAGTTCACTTTGGTACGTCTGTATCCTAATATTGGATTCTCTAGCCTGAGATAAAGTACTGACTTTTATAAGTACATTTTATATTCAACGCAAAGTGAATATTACCTTATATCATGAATAGCTCAGATTAGCTCAGGGCTGTTCTGTCCTAGTGCCATTTAATCACCACCAGGGGACATGGCTGTGCCCTATGTGCTGTGGCTTTCCCGTTTTAATCCAGTGGTGACACTAGGAAGATAATTAATTTAACATTTCAGGTGGTTTGCACGAGGGTTACACACACTGCACCTCACCTTTTCTATTTTTTCTTCCCCATTTTTCATTAGCACACAAATTCATCACAGGGACGGTCTTCCATTTATTTATTTCAGTTGCATCTACGTATCGTAGTCTTTTTATCCAGTATTATAACATAAGTAAAATAATAGTATGTGTATATTACAATAGATGGTGGATGAAAGTACAGTGTGTGTTTGTGACGCAGAGTGTAAGCATGTTGTATTTATGTACCACTGTGTGTCTTGTAAATATATATATAAAATCAATAATATGAATGTTCCTTCTATCTTTCAAAAACGGGATCTGTGCAGTCCTGTGGAGAATGTCTCTGGGAGTCATTGGGTGAAGTCTATATACGGTTCTCAAGGCTTGATTTTGTAGCTTTTGAAAATGAGATAAGTCAGTTTAATGGGCAGATGAATAAACCACTTCACCATAGTCAAGATAAGGAAGTAACATACATTTATAAATTTTCAGACAGGCATCCGACGCAATATATCTTCTGATCTTGCTTAACACATAAAATTTATGCAGTTCTGTTCTCCTGTATTTATACGAGGGGACTGTAGTCAGTAATTTGTTGTAAATAAAAAGTTGACAGATATTATTTGTGTTATTGTTTACTTTCTTTACTGTGCCATAGATCATTGATTTAGTTTTATCTGCATTTATAGGGAGAGAATTTTTGGCATACCATGATGAGATACTATTGAGATCCTTTTGAATAGTGTCTTTTGCTTCTTCGAAGTACTTCGATGAATAATAAATAACAGTATCATCCGCATAGCGGAGAAAATTTTGAATAGTATTACGAAGATCGTTTATGTATGAGATAAACAAAAGAGGGCAGAGAATAGAGCCTTGCGGAACGCCATATGTGATAAATTTTGAAGATTTATTGTTGTTTGCTATGGTACTTTGAGAACGTAATGTTAGATAACTTTTGAACCAGTTTAATAAATTCTAAGTTAAGCCTAAAACTTCAAGTTTGGTAATTAAAATGTTATGGTCGATAGTGTTGAATGTTATTTTAAAATCAACATAGGTACAGACAGTAATTAATCTTTTGTTAGTGCTCTCCCAAACGTGGTTTGTTCACGTAGAAATAGTATCAACAGTGGATCTTTTTGGACGAAAACCGTTTTGTTTGTCCGATAACAATAATCATACAGCCGATTATGCATAGGTTTTTCTATAAATTTACCCAGGAGTGGAAGAAGCGAGATAGATCTCAAATTGGTTACATCACAACTGTTCCCCTCTTTTTTCAATGGTATTACTATCGCCTTCTTCCACTCATCCGGGAAAACACCAACCTGGATGCAGACATTTACCAAGTACAAAAACTGGTCAGCCGGAGCTACTAATGCCTCCTTTAAATACACTGATGTAAGTCTGGGGATAGCAGAAGAGTTGGAAATATTTATCACTTTGATTAAACAGACCAATTGATTCTTTTGAACAACAAAACCATCCATCTTTGAACTTACATGTGGCATTTGATTAGTCCAGTTTACGGTTGTCTGTTTAGCAAGCTTGGGTCCTGTTCTAACAAAGAATGAATTTATAAAATCAGCCGTTTGGTTTACCGGGAATGTTTCGTTGTCATCACTTAAAATTATCTGGGAGTACCTGAATGGGTCCGCAGAAGTAAATTTAGATATAATTTTCCAGAATTTCGTATTATCATTTTGATTTTCCAGTGGCGTCAGAATAGGGGGGGGGGGGGCAGGGGCGGGGGCGGCCGCCCCCTCACTTTTTTGTCAGCCCCAAAAGAATCTTCACCATGGAAAAATATCAAGGTCTGACCTTCTACCATGCAATGATGGATAAGCCCTCGCTTTTCATTGTGGAAAAATGTCAAGGTCTGACTTTTTAGCATGCAATGATGGCGAAGCCCTGACTTTTCACTGTGAAAAAATGTCACAGTCTGACTTTTTCACGTGTAATGAAGGCTAAGTCCTGACTTTTCACAGACTTTTTTTTGCAGATTTACCGCAAATCCAATGGAACAGACCAATGTCAAAGTCTGACTTCATACCAAGAAAAAAGTCAGCAATTCTTCAATTCCCCCCCCCCCCCCACTTTCAAAATGTTCTGACGCCCCTGAATTTTCCACAAGTGCATTTCTGATATAGTCACCTTTGGCATGTCTTAATTTTTCGTTAATCCTAGCTTGTTTTGCAATTGATCTATATGTAATAGTCCAATTTTATGAAACATATGATATACACTATTTGGATAATACTTATACTTTTAACAACATAAGATTTCTTTATAGAGGGATAGATTCCATTAATAGTTCTTTACCTATTCTCTTAAACTCAAATATAGTAGGTAAAATTGTCGGACAATATTAGGTGAATTATTCCAGAGTTGCACTCCGGTGTACTCAACACTATCTAAATATGACTGTGTATTAGGTTGTACAAATAAGTCATTGACAAATAAGATAAACAAGCTTGGCCCCAAGTTTGATCCTTGAGGGACACCGCAGATCACCCCATTCCTTCCAGAAAGTAATCCATTCACCTTAGTATAGTGATTACGATTTGTTTAATAATTGTCTGGGGTCTAATATAGTGTTCATGTAGGTTTCTTACCGAAACTTAACCGATTGGGCCAAAACTACGCACTTGGAAGATATTGTACGGCAGCTTCTACACCATTTCGTACCCACAGATGGCACCACACCTGTAGCTACCGCAGGATGGTTACTGTCGCACCCTTGTGGTACTTGCATGGGAGACGGAGTCTGTTCGGCTTGTTTCTGGTGTGGTTTACTTTGTTATTGTAACGACACGACCAGCGTCTCGGAAGAGTATCAGCAGAAAGCAGACGACATTTTGACAGACAGCGTCTCCGCCACTTCTCAACGCCAGCTGCGTACGGTCATGCGTACTGAGACGGAACGTTTCTTGGCACTGGTACCTGGTGGTATGACAGAGTAGACGTTTCTATATATTATCACAGAACAGATATATACGCTAGCCAGGTCATGACTTGTATGGTCAACAACATATGCATATAGCCATACAGAATCACTACAGTCATTAAGCAATGCATATTTAATTAGCGTTTACAACAATGGAGTAACAAGTCAACGACTCTATAAAAAGGCACAACGTTACACAGGCGATAACTAACAAGGCCTTTCACCAGAGGAAGTCAGTATGAAGTTACCTTGTAATATAGAGAAGTCCAGCTCATAAGGTAAGTTGTCATTTAGAGTCAATTTACTGGTGAAACAATCAGTGCCCAATATACAGGTGGTTGATTTTCTGTCTGCGACAATAGACCCGGCATGAAAACCCACACCAGGGTACATAGGGACATGGAGTATTGATATAGCAAAACGGCTTAGCTGAGATATAGATATGTATTATATTCATTGGTTCCTATCCGGAGGACGAGAGGCCTAGGGGTAACAGGGTGCACGTGGTTAAGTCAAATAAGGGCATAACTTACATGTATATATCGTGAACAATGCATCGTGAACATAGATGCATATATATTCAGATAAAGTGTGCACCACGCACACCTGCACAGTCACCACGGGAAGGCCTGGACTCACCCAATTCGTCACTGGTCCAGCTACAGAAAAATACTTTTTTAAAAACCTAATTGAAAATTGGTCGGTGACTGAAGTCAGCGACTGACGTCTACGGAGGGTCCAGGGATTTGCCCCAGCCGGGAGCCAAGGAGGCAAAACCTCCTGAAGCTGTTGAATTTAGACATTTTAAGAGCATATTAAGAGGGTGTATGGAGTCAATCAATCAGAAGGAAACTTACACGATAAGAATAACTTGGTCCCTACTCCACCGAGTTGGACTGCGGGGTAATTCACGAAGCGAAGCTGAGTGAATTACATATCAGTCAAGGTTCACTGCGGACCAAGTTATTTTCATCGACTGGGTTTCCGATTTTATCTCAACCCGTATAACAAGTTTATTGATGAAATGACTCACCAAATTAGCCGTTGAGTATTGGGTACACTACCTTTACGGCCGTGGAGTATGAGTTCCTAACATTAAGCCTATGGAGAGAAATACCGGGGTGAGATAATCATTGATACCTTCTTTCTCCTAACGAATATGCATCAAAATTTCACTTTCCAGACGAAGTCATTCCAGAAAGAAACAATCGAGTTATTCAGGTAACATTTGAAATAGAAATGATATATTAAAACCAAAACTAAAAAGTAGCAGATCCTCCCATTTCGTTAGAACTTTAATGGACATTTGCATACCCGGACTCCGATAAATCTTTATAACCTGTAAGACACTGACATTGCCCCACCAACAACCACTAGCTATTTCTAGCATATATATGGGATATGACCAACCCAACCTAGCGTTGCCACCACACCTTTCAATACAGTCAGGTTACTGTATGAGGGTATGTACATGATCGACATTTCCACTATCAGATCAGCTGAGATCAATGTCAATATCTTAAAGGCTAAGATTCCTGAATATGTCTAAGTAGCAGAGTGACAGGGATTTTACATAAAAGGTGTACCAGCAACACTATCTAAAGACAATAAAAGAAATTTAATGTTTTCCACGACATGGTATCTGTCCTATCAAGTATCCCATTGATCAGTACCAATCGATGTAAATATCATTGCCAACTGTTACATGAATTTATTTCTGTATATGTTGACGGTAAGAAAGATGGTAAATATATTTCTCAAGGAAGTATGCAACGTTATATAAAGCATACATACATGCACCTGTAAAATGTACAAGACAGGATTTGGTTATGTCAGGTATGATATAAAATTTGAATTGTTCTAAATGCACCTCAGATATCACGTGTTTTGATAGCATAAACATTACAAGTATATAATAAATCATGAAATCACATTTTCCCCTCTAAACTGGAGGTTCACCACAAAACTATGACAGTGTAGACTGAATAGATATAGACAGGAATAGCCCATGAAGTCTTTTCGCATAGATCTTTGAACCTTTAGTGCAGGATAGTTCTCTGTATACTTTTAAGAAGTTTATTAGACAAAAATGTTATAGCTAAATTAGGTATATATAATGGTTACCTTTCTGATAGAATTTCTTCCTCTTCAATTTCATTATTCTCATCCACCATGTATATATTGTATATTTGTAACTTGGCAAGGATTGTTTATGTGATATATCAGTTCCCTGTTATTGGATTGGCCAGAATACCTGCCTTGGCAGAGGCCACTTGCTGTACTTATGTGCAAAAAAATTAAAAAAAAACAAAAAAAAACCATTTGGGTAGATCAGGGCACCAGGATATATGTATACAGCCGAAACGGCTGGGGACCGGTTAGCAATGTTTGGTATAATTATTCTTGTGTATTCCATAACTTAGGATTAGAAACTTAGATAATATATCATTAAGACCACGTATATACACACACATCAGATGATATATCCTTTATACATATGTATATATACCATTAACAATATAAATGCAAAGTAGGCGAATTGGATTTCACCTTCCTATATTGTTGGCGGCAACTTTGAACTCTGTATACATGTATGTTTCAAATTCTTCATATCAATCACTTTTACTCTCTAACTTTTAGTGCATTGGGATTGATCTCCACACGTTAAGCATCGATTTTCACTGCCACTCTGCCGCATTAGTTAAAGACAGTTACACCTTGCTGATGAACACTCAGTAAATTGATTACGTCACAACCTGAAAAGATTGGCCCCGTTTTTATAGGCCTGCGTCTGCGGGCGATCTTGAGCACCCCATAGATATTATACAGGGAAGGAAACCAATGAATCGGCCGAGTCGGACATATGAAGCAGCAATGGAGCAGCTCGTGAAGAATATGACCCGCGACCCACAGGCGATTGGCTACAG
This sequence comes from Alentia gelatinosa, assembly GCA_950022655.1. Taxonomy (NCBI): domain Eukaryota; kingdom Metazoa; phylum Annelida; class Polychaeta; order Phyllodocida; family Polynoidae; genus Alentia; species Alentia gelatinosa. Next base: position 84,852,290 of record OX465579.1, read on the forward strand.
AATTAGGTCAAGAAGCTGGGGATGGGGGGTAGGGGTGGGACTGAGGTCTCCAAAGGGTCGGCCGCAGTGGAGCACAGCCAAAAGATGTTGATGCTGGGGTCCAGTGCCATCCACTATAATGGGTTCCAAAACTTGTACACAGAATTACAGTGTGTGAGCATGACAATGCTCTTGATAATTAGGAGAAACCGAGCGAGAGTTAGCCTGGTCAGTTTTATCTCACGACGGCCAGGTCGCGTATTACTATGCGAGACGTAGCCGAGCGAAGTTCTGGCCGGAGTGAGATGAAACTGACCAGGTTAACTCGAGTTCGGTTTACTATTCATCCTACCCTTTTTAAATTAATGACTTAACAATATTTGCAAATGCACGCAAACACTAACCAATATACAGAAAAGATTGTGTAATTATCCATGTTAGTAGCGTGTTGACACTCATCGGATGATAGCCACGTTTATCAATGCTGCCGGATCTACTTTCGTTATCTCGTTGATGTGCTGATTGGTCCGTTTTTAAATTCACCTCGGTGCATGAAAAACGCTTTATTCAACGCTCAGTCAAATATAACTATGGCGGTTTTTTTTTATTAGGTGTGGGATAACCACAAGTGCACATGGTGCAATACTACCATACACATGCTTTAAAACCGATGCCCAGACCCGGGATCGAACCGGGGACCTTTAGATCTTCAGTCTAACGCTCTCCCAACTGAGCTATCGAGGCTTGGGTGGCACATGAGTCGTATGCTATCTCTATATATCATCACCAGTGAGAATGCTCATGAGTACAACGTCTGTCGAGAGTGACAGCGACAATTGTTTTTGCCTAACTCCTAGACAGTGGCTCTTATTTTATAACTGTGTTTTCAAAGGGAGTGTTCCAGTGGAGCTTCCCTGGTTCTCAAGTCCAACCATTTTGTTCATGCTTTCTCGCTGGCTCCCTAACTATGTGGTGCCTGCCTGTTGACATAGAGCAGCTGTTCACCGCTCAATGGAGATGAGGGTTGAATACTTGACCTGTGACCAATGAGTCAATTTTCTTGGTTGAATCGGGAAGTCAATCGTAAGGCCTATCGGCATGTACCGGGAGGGCAGTGGGTGCACGGTTTACCCGTGATCTTGGTTGTAATGGGATAAATTTTGAGCCATACTTTGCGAATCAAACTCTCCTGGGTCCTGGTTGGACAGTTTGACCATATGGAAGCAGGCAGAACATATGGATGACCTGTGACAGGCTGTGGTTTTCATGAATTCCTTCATTTCAGAAAAGGTTTGTATACAAGAAATCTCCAATGGCTCTTTTTCTAATGGAATATTATGCAGAACAAGTATAGTGTCCATTACCATCAGAAGTAAGGTTTCCATTGTCCGACTTTTGGTACCGATATCACCACGACCGATATCATTATGGTGCACTGGACCTGAGCCAAGCACAAATATTGAAATATATAAGAAAGGTATAAGAAATGTATAAGTAAAACTGTGAGCTCTTGTGTAGCAGAAGTTTATGCATATATCCCATATGAAACGCCCTGAGAGCTGTATCTAGGCCAGTGTGTCAGCACACAAGCACCCAAGGTGAAGGCCAGTAGGATGGAGCATTAGGGCCAGTGGGTCAGCGCCAGCACACCCACCGTCCCACTTAGCAGGGATGGATCATTTGGGCCAGTAGGTCAGCGCCTGCACACCTACTGCCCCACTTAGCCTGGGTCAGTAGGACAGGTCATTTGGGTTAGTAGGACAGAGTGTTGGGAGTGAGCATTTGGGACAACAACCTTGACACTTTAATGCATGCAACCTCAATACTAGCCATATAAGCCAGCTACACCCATCATTCTGGGTTCTTAGTCTGGCGTGTGAGGAACCTGTACCTGTGGAAATTACCAATAAAAGAAGCATTTCAAAAGTACCTCTGAGCAGATCTTATCTGTGAAGGGCTGACGCAGCCAAGAAGAAGTTCTCTACCCACTACATCCCATGGACTTAAACTACAGTATTCTAGTGATAAGTTACTCCAGTGTTTGTGGCATATTCTAGGACTTTACCAACTACAGTCCACTTATACTACACAGCTCTCCCCATCTACCACATACTTACCATCACATACAACCCACCATCATATCACTGTAGACCAGTGCTGCATGCTGGTCTACAGTTCAGCCCAATGGCATTGTAAACAAAGTGTCGGTCAATGGGGACTATGAACCCAGTGACACATCGATCGATTTCATGCAAAATACCGACAAATGCAAAACACCTCATCTTTGAATTTGACTGGGTTGATTATGTTCGTTTATAGAATGGATCGTAATTCAAAAAATCAGTCAGTAGGCACCAAAGAAGTGGAATTGCTCTGTCTACAACAACAATTTCTAGCACAGAACCACTTGAGGCTGTACCGTTGGCCAATGGAAATAGGGCCCTGTAAACCACTCGAGGTTGACGACGTAATACACTCGCTCGTGTATTACGACACATCAAGCTCTCGTGGTTTACTGCCGCCCGTTAAAGAGCATTGATTATTGTCTATATAATACAGTGATATGTATAATACACGAATCAACTGCTATTTCTCACTTGAGCATGTTTCTTTTGTGTGGCTTCAGATGGTGTTTATAATAAAGGTCTCTGGCCTTAACTGATTTGGCCAAAACGATGGTCAGAATGTCCGTCCAGATATGAGAGATACAGCACGCTCAGTGTCATCTGGCTGCACGATATCAGTCTCGCATTGATAGATAATCGATCAAATTGATTGGATACTCTTTCACCCTAATCTCACGTCCCCATATCAGTCCTAATCCCCACCGCCTACTCCTATCCCCAGTCACGACACGCCCCGGGGCTGTAATAATACATGTAGCAGATTACTAGTCTCGAGAAGATTTGTGACCTCAGCTACTATCTAGATTGACTGTTAATATAAAATTCCAATTAATATGAATAAAAAACAACAACAAAATAAAACTAAACATAAAAATGATAAAAACATATTATTGAGGATAAAACCCCTAAAACTATCTAAGCAAAACACAAATGTCACAATCTGAAGAGCATAATCACGACAAACAACCATAACAAAGTTATGTGCCGATGGAAAGTTCACATGTATTTTCTACCCGAACTTACTGTAACTCTTTCAATTCAATAAATAGAGCGAAGCTCGATATTAAAAAAACAACAAAATAAAACAACCATAACAAAGCAGATATAGTTTTTTTATTGTTAATTAAGGGTGCAATTGGTGTACTGGACGCCATACTCTAGCGCCCAAGAGAGAAGCCAGGCCCCACGGGTCCCGGTCAAGCGCGGCGGCACGCACACGGGACTGGGCCTAGGACCAGGCCGAACGGTGTCTCCCTCCCTCAAAGCAACTACGAGAGGCGTGCACCATTGAGGAATACGTCCAGCGGGAAATCGACCGGGAGGCCATCAGGCATGACCGTGCGCCCGGTAAGGGTACACTCCTCTCTGACATCAATACCCGTAGACTGATTTCCAAACTGTACATGTTTGTGAATGTATTCGGCCAGCTCGGGCATTCGTCAGCAAGTTGCTTGAGGCCCTACGGGCGATGAAAGGGTATTACATCAACATTAACTCAGAGATGTGGCAGGACCTCGACTGGTTCATGTGGTTCGCGCACGGCTGGAACGGCCACGCCCTCATCCCACGAGGGCCCCCCACCAAGTGTATCACCGTGGATGCCTGTCTCTCAGGAGTGGGGGGCACCGATGGCAGGTACTCCTATGCCGGACAGGTGTGTGCCCGATCGACGACCCGGTCAACGGCATATTGGAACTGGAGGCACTGAACACCGTGTATGCCTTACAGACATTCCCGAGTGACCACAACTGTGGCACGACGGTCGAGGTATTCTGCGATAATCTAGGCACCATGCAGTCACTCACCTCCGGACGTGCCCGGAACTCGGTACTCGCTGAATGTGCTCGTCAGGCCTGGATGATCCAGGCATGCCTACAGATCGACCTCTTGTTCACTCATGTCCCTGGGGTGCAGAATACCGTGGCTGATGCCCTCAGCCGTGCCCACCTTTCCCCCCGGGATTATGATAAGGCATCTTTCTTCATTAACATACACCGACTGTATCCCATCGTACCATGCACACATGCCTCATTTGTGCCTGTACTGGGTTTAAAATACAGATCCGGCGCTATGCTTTCTCCAGACGAGGGCGTCTGTCTGGCAGTCAGAGGCACATGGTCGCCAACCAGCGCTCAGTCGTGGGGACATATCTGGCATTCTGCAGCAGGATGGGAGCGGACTCCCAGGCCCCCATGGTCAATTTTACAACGGCCTACCTTGAGTATGTAGCCGACCATGCCCTCACTCCAGCGACCGTGGCCAACCATCTGTCACATGTCTGGACACACCTTCGGCTCACGGGTGGCGACATGGCCCCTATGGAGGATGAGGCGCGCCCTCGACGCCATGCACCGAAACAAGCAGTACGTCCCCAACGTGAAGCCGTTTGGTCAGGGGTGGTCATTGCCCCCCTAGTGACTCTCCTCCTCACTACTGGCACCCCCGGCGCACCCCCTAGCGCTTCCCTCACGCACCTCTCATCCACGTGCCTTCCCACAGCCCGCTTCTGTCCCTCACATCTCGCTTCACGTTCACACCGTATGTATGTACAATTTTTCTTCCCACCCGCCCTCAGCTCTCTCTCCTATTTGCTTTTTTTTTTTTTTTTTTTTCTCCAATTCAAGTAAACATGGCAACATTCACCCGTGGGTCGTTTTTACATGTCGTCAATATATATAGTATCAACATACAGTACATAACATTGACTCAAACAGCGATACAGAGAGTTAGAGTTATAGGAGAGAAGAGTGTTACATGACAGGACAGTACTATAAGATAACATTCACAGATAGAGGAGGAACATGTAATATATACAAAGCATTTTACCCAGCCAAGGGTTCATAATGGTAGGTGAAATTAGGTTATTTAAACTACATTATTGCCATAAATTAGTATACTTTAACAGGTGAGTCTTGACATAGATCTAATAATATGAGTATCATTGGTTTTTTTTATATTGGGTGGTATCGAATCCCATATCTTAGCTCCAACGTGAAGTGGGCTTTTTTTTAATCTTTCAGTTCTAGGTTGGTCAATTTTCAATATCCGTTTGTCATGGTTTCTCGTGGTTCTCGTTGGGGCTTTACAATGCAATGGGTCATTTGACCACTGTTTTATGTTCATGAGTAGACATATTAGTCGTCGATATGTTAAGGGTCTTAGTTTACATTGCTCATATAAATCTGTGATCGCATGTTCCCTTTTATTTTTAACTCCAAGTGCAACCCGCATACATTGATTGAAGGATACGGCTTCTCTCCCAGGGCTATCTTATTGTATTATTATTATTATAATACCTCATATGATAAGTAACCATAACATCACTTATTATATCAACTGTATATCATAATTGACCACAAAGAAACACTATGTCAATTATTCATGTATCCACTTATTGATTATTCATTGTAATAATTGTATTACTTATTCATATCAATAATATCTCATGAAATTCAAATAATTTTTTTTAGCCCACTCCGGCTTCACCCTCTTTTTATCCAGGGTCAGGGGTAATGAAGCGTTATATCACAGGGTTTGATAGCAATGATGTGCATCTATTTTGGGCATTAATTTATGACAAGGCCTAGGCCTCATGCTTGTAGCGCCATCTACCTATCCTCTACGGTGAGAAGATAAGCTCCACCTACGCTCTCCACCCCTTGGCATTGATCTGCAAGCCGCTTATCCGCTCATCAGCTGTGCACAGAGCCATCCCTCTATTCTCTCAGTCTTGGTAGTTACAACACATGTATTTTGTCAACTGCCAATTTGTAAAAGCAATAGACCTTTTTTCAACAGGCCGGTGACGCACCTTATCTGCTAGGTTATGTAACGCCTGCAGCCAAACAACTCCCCTGGCAGCGTATTCTTTAGGATTGGATCACTGAGTGTATGAAAGTAATACGTTAAATATACCCGTGTACATTATATCCAGAATAATAATAACGATTGCATCGTATTCGATGGTATTCCAGCTCAAATCTGGTATGTCATACATGCATATTGCCTCAAGAAGTTTAGATAGACCAGACTCGTTAATATTACACCCATGTTTGTTCAAGCAATCAAATCTGTCAAAAAGAACTTGGATGACAGTATTAACTGTTACAGAAGGGAACCACGTAATGTTTACAACTAACTGGGGGGACAACATGACCGAGTCCCTAATTATGTTGAATAAAGAAATGCTGGAAAAGGGGCAATTAAGATATAGGTTCCACTGAGATTTGAATTCGGATCGCAGGATTCAGAGTCCTGAGTGCTAACCGTTACACCACAGAACCAGCTCATGTGTAAGACTAACATGGTTGGTCAACTGACTAAATTGGAATGCGATTGAATAAAGAAATTATGGAATCTAAAAAACTTAGTTTTGGCTATTGCCAAGCTTTGAATTAGGATGACAGTGGTTCTGTTACAGAAGGGAGCCACGTAATGTTTATGACTAACTGGGGGGACAACATGACTGAATTCCTAAATATGTTGAATAAAGAAATGCTGGAAAAGGGGCAATTAAGGTATGGGCTCCACCGGATTTGAACTAGGATCGCAGGATTCAGAGTCCTGAGTGCTAACCGTTACACCACAGAACCAGCTGATGTGTAACACTAACATGGATGGTCAAATGACTGAATTGGAATGCAATTTGAATCAAGAAATAATGGAAAAGAAGCCACTGAGTCATAGGTTCTGCAAATATTAGACTTAAATGGCAGTGGTATCTGTTACAAAAGGGAGCCATGTTATGTTTATAACTAAATGGGAGGACAACATGACAGAGTCCCTAAATATGTTGAATAAAGAAATGCTGGAAAAAGGCCAATTAATAAATAGGTTCCGCCGAGATTTGAACTCAGATCACAGGATTCAGAGTCCTGAGTGCTAACCGTTACACCACGGAACCAGCTGATGTGTAACGCCAACATGGTTGTTCATATGACTGAATCTGACTGCATTTTGAATACAGAAATGATGGAAAAGAAGCCACTGAGTCATAGGTTCTGCCAAGATTAGACTTAAATGGCAGTGGTATCTGTTACAGAAGGGAGCCACTTTATGTTTATAACTAAATGGGAGGACAACATGAGAGAGTCCCTAAATATGTTGAATAAAGAAATGCTGGAAAAGGGGCAATTAATAAATAGGTTCCGCCGAGATTTGAACTTTGATCGCAGGATTCAGAGTCCTGAGTGCTAACCGTTACACCACAGAACAAGCTGATGAGTAAGACTAACATGGTTGGTCAAATGACTAAATTGGAATGCAATTAAATAAAGAAATTAGGGAAACTAAAAAACTTAGTTTTGGCTATTGCCAAGCTTTGAATTTAGATGACAGTGGTTCTGTTACAGAAGGGAGCCATGTAATGTTTATGACTAAATGGGAGGACATGACTGAGTTCCTAAATATGTTGAATAAAGAAATGCTGGAAAAGGGGCAATTAAGATATAGGTTCCGCCGAGATTTGAGCTCGGATCGCAGGATTCAGAGTCCTGAGTGCTAACTGTTACACCACGGAACCAGCTGATGTGTAAGACTTACATGGTTGTTCATATGACTGAATCTGACTGCATTTTGAATACAGAAATATTGAAAAATAAGTCACTGAGTCATAGGTTCCGGCAAGATTAGAATTTAGATGGCAGTCGTATCTGTTACAGAAGGGAACCACCTAATGTTTACAACTAACTGGGGGGACAACATGACAGAGTCCCTAAATTTGTAGAATAAAGAAATGCTGGAAAAGGGGCAATTAATATATAGGTTCCGCTGAGATTTGAACTCGGATCGCAGGATTCAGAGTCCTGAGTGCTAACCTTTACACCACGGAACCAGCTGATGTGTAACACTAACATGGATGGTCAAATGACTAAATTGGAATGCAATTGAATAAAGAAATTATGGAAACTAAATAACTTAGTTTTGGCTATTGCCAAGCTTTGAATTGGGATGACAGTGGTTCTGTTACAGAAGGGAGCCATGTAATGTTCATGACTAAATAGGAGGACATGACTGAGTTCCTAAATATGTTGAATAAAGAAATGCTGGAAAAGGGGCAATTATGATATAGGTTCCGCCGAGATTTAAACTCGGATCGCAGGATTCAGAGTCCTGAGTGCTAACCGTTACACCACGGAACCAGCTGATGTGTAAGACTAACATGGTTGTTCATATGACTGAATCTGACTGCATTTTGAATACAGTCAGATGACTAAATTGGAATGTAATTGAATAAAGAAATTATGGAAACTAAATAACTTAGTTTTGGCGATTGCCAAGCTTTGAATTGGGATGACAGTGGTTCTCTTACAGAAGGGAGCCACGTAATGTTCATCATTAAATAGGAGGACATGACTGAATTCCTAAATATGTTGAATAAAGAAATGCTGGAAAAGGGGCAATTACGATATAGATTAGAATTTAGATGGCAGTCGTATCTGTTACAGAAGTGAACCATCTAATGTTTACAACTAACTGGGAGTACAACCCGACAGAGTCCCTAAATATGTTGAAAACAGTAATGCTGGAAAAGGGGCAATTAAGATATAGGTTCCACCGAGATTTGAACTCGGATCGCAGGATTCAGAGTCCTGAGTGCTAACCGTTACACCACGGAACCAGCTGATGTGAAAGACTAACATGGTTGGTCAAATGACTAAATTGGAATGCAATTAAATAGAGAAATTAGGGAAACTAAAAAACTTAGTTTTGGCTATTGCCAAGCTTTGAATTTAGATGACAGTGGTTCTGTTACAGAAGGGAGCCATGAAATGTTTATGACTAAATGGGAGGACATGACTGAGTTCCTAAATATGTTGAATAAAGAAATGCTGGAAAAGGGGCAATTAAGATATAGGTTCCGCCGAGATTTGAACTCGGATCGCAGGATTCAGAGTCCTGAGTGCTAACCTTTACACCACGGAACCAGCTGATGTGTAAGACTAACATGGTTGTTCATATGACCGAATCTGACTGCATTTTGAATACAGAAATATTGAAAAATAAGTCACTGAGTTATAGGTTCTGCAAAGATGAGAATTCAGATGGCAGTGGTATCTGCTACAGAAGGGAACCATCTAATGTTTACAACTAACTGGCAGTACAACCCTACAGAGTCCCTAAATATGTTAAAAACAGTAATGCTGGAAAAGGAGCAATTAAGATATAGGTTCCGCCGAGATTTGAACTCGGATCGCAGGATTCAGAGTCCTGAGTGCTAACCGTTACACCACGGAACCAGCTGATGTGTAACACTAACATGATTGGTCAAATGACTGAATTGGAATGCAATTTGAATCAAGAAATTATGGAAACTAAATAACTTAGTTTTGGCTATTGCCAAGCTTTGAATTGGGATGACAGTGGTTCTGTTACAGAAGGGAGCCATGTAATGTTTATGACTAAATGGGAGGACATGACTGAGTCCCTAAATATGTTGAATAAATAAATGCTGGAAAAGGGGCAATTAAGATATAGGTTCCGCCGAGATTTGAACTCGGATCGCAGGATTCAGAGTCCTGAGTGCTAACCGTTACACCACGGAACCAGCTGATGTGTAAGACTAACATGGTTGTTCATATGACCGAATCTGACTGCATTTTGAATACAGAAATATTGAAAAATAAGTCACTGAGTTATAGGTTCTGCAAAGAAGAGAATTCAGATGGCAGTCTTATCTGTTACAGAAGTGAACCATCTAATGTTTACAACTAACTGGGAGTACAACCCTACAGAGTCCCTAAATATGTTAAAAACAGTAATGCTGGAAAAGGGGCAATTAAGATATAGGTTCCGCCGAGATTTGAACTCGGATCGCAGGATTCAGAGTCCTGAGTGCTAACCGTTACACCACGGAACCAGCTGATGTGTAACACTAACATGGATGGTCAAATGACTGAATTGGAATGCAATTTGAATCAAGAAATGATGGAAAAGAAGCCACTGAGTCATAGGTTCTGCCAAGATTAGACTTAAATGGCAGTGGTATCTGTTACAGAAGGGAGCCACTCTATGTTTATAACTAAATGGGAGGACAACATGACAGAGTCCCTAAATATGTTGAATAAAGAAATGCTGGAAAAGGGGCAATTAATAAATAGGTTCCGCCGAGATTTGAACTCGGATCGCAGGATTCAGAGTCCTGAGTGCTAACCGTTACACCACGGAACCAGCTGATGTGTAAGACTTACATGGTTGTTCATATGACTGAATCTGACTGCATTTTGAATACAGAAATATTGAAAAATAAGTCACTGAGTCATAGGTTCCGGCAAGATTAGAATTTAGATGGCAGTCGTATCTGTTACAGAAGGGAACCACCTAATGTTTACAACTAACTGGGGGGACAACATGACAGAGTCCCTAAATTTGTAGAATAAAGAAATGCTGGAAAAGGGGCAATTAATATATAGGTTCCGCTGAGATTTGAACTCGGATCGCAGGATTCAGAGTCCTGAGTGCTAACCTTTACACCACGGAACCAGCTGATGTGTAACACTAACATGGATGGTCAAATGACTAAATTGGAATGCAATTGAATAAAGAAATTATGGAAACTAAATAACTTAGTTTTGGCTATTGCCAAGCTTTGAATTGGGATGACAGTGGTTCTGTTACAGAAGGGAGCCATGTAATGTTCATGACTAAATAGGAGGACATGACTGAGTTCCTAAATATGTTGAATAAAGAAATGCTGGAAAAGGGGCAATTATGATATAGGTTCCGCCGAGATTTGAACTCGGATCGCAGGATTCAGAGTCCTGAGTGCTAACCGTTACACCACGGAACCAGCTGATGTGTAAGACTTACATGGTTGTTCATATGACTGAATCTGACTGCATTTTGAATACAGAAATATTGAAAAATAAGTCACTGAGTCATAGGTTCCGGCAAGATTAGAATTCAGATGGCAGTCGTATCTGTTACAGAAGGGAACCACCTAATGTTTACAACTAACTGGGGGGACAACATGACAGAGTCCCTAAATTTGTAGAATAAAGAAATGCTGGAAAAGGGGCAATTAATATATAGGTTCCGCTGAGATTTGAACTCGGATCGCAGGATTCAGAGTCCTGAGTGCTAACCTTTACACCACGGAACCAGCTGATGTGTAACACTAACATGGATGGTCAAATGACTAAATTGGAATGCAATTGAATAAAGAAATTATGGAAACTAAATAACTTAGTTTTGGCTATTGCCAAGCTTTGAATTGGGATGACAGTGGTTCTGTTACAGAAGGGAGCCATATAATGTTCATGAATAAATAGGAGGACATGACTGAGTTCCTAAATATGTTGAATAAAGAAATGCTGGAAAAGGGGCAATTATGATATAGGTTCCGCCGAGATTTGAACTCGGATCGCAGGATTCAGAGTCCTGAGTGCTAACCGTTACACCACGGAACCAGCTGATGTGTAAGACTAACATGGTTGGTCAAATGACTAAATTGGAATGCAATTGAATAAAGAAATTATGGAAACTAAATAACTTAGTTTTGGCTATTGCCAAGCTTTGAATTGGGATGACAGTGGTTCTGTTACAGAAGGGAGCCATGTAATGTTTATGACTAAATGGGAGGACAACATGACTGAGTTCCTAAATATGTTGAATAAAGAAATGCTGGAAAAGGGGCAATTAAGATATAGGTTCTGCCGAGATTTGAACTCGGATCACAGGATTCAGAGTCCTGAGTGCTAACCGTTACACCAAGGAACCAGCTGATGTGTAAGACTAACATGGTTGGTCAAATGACTAAATTGGAATGTAATTGAATAAAGAAATTATGGAAACTAAATAACTTAGTTTTGGCGATTGCCAAGCTTTGAATTGGGATGACAGTGGTTCTCTTACAGAAGGGAGCCACGTAATGTTCATCATTAAATAGGAGGACATGACTGAATTCCTAAATATGTTGAATAAAGAAATGCTGGAAAAGGGGCAATTACGATATAGGTTCCGCCGAGATTTGAACTCGGATCGCAGGATTCAGAGTCCTGAGTGCTAACCGTTACACCACAGAACCAGTTGATGTGTAACACCAACATGGTTGTTCATATGACTGAATCTGACTGCATTTTGAATACAGAAATATTGAAAAATAAGTCACTGAGTCATAGGTTCTGCCAAGATTAGAATTTAGATGGCAGTCGTATCTGTTACAGAAGTGAACCACCCAATGTTTACAACTAACTGGGAGTACAACCCGACAGAGTCCCTAAATATGTTGAAAACAGTAATGCTGGAAAAGGGGCAATTAAGATATAGGTTCCACCGAGATTTGAACTCGGATCGCAGGATTCAGAGTCCTGAGTGCTAACCGTTACACCACGGAACCAGCTGATGTGAAAGACTAACATGGTTGGTCAAATGACTAAATTGGAATGCAATTAAATAAAGAAATTAGGGAAACTAAAAAACTTAGTTTTGGCTATTGCCAAGCTTTGAATTTAGATGACAGTGGTTCTGTTACAGAAGGGAGCCATGTAATGTTTATGACTAAATGGGAGGACATGACTGAGTTCCTAAATATGTTGAATAAAGAAATGCTGGAAAAGGGGCAATTAAGATATAGGTTCCGCCGAGATTTGAACTTGGATCGCAGGATTCAGAGTCCTGAGTGCTAACCTTTACACCACAGAACGAGCTGATGTGTAAGACTAACATGGTTGTTCATATGACCGAATCTGACTGCATTTTGAATACAGAAATATTGAAAAATAAGTCACTGAGTTATAGGTTCTGCAAAGATGAGAATTCAGATGGCAGTGGTATCTGCTACAGAAGGGAACCATCTAATGTTTACAACTAACTGGCAGTACAACCCTACAGAGTCCCTAAATATGTTAAAAACAGTAATGCTGGAAAAGGAGCAATTAAGATATAGGTTCCGCCGAGATTTGAACTCGGATCGCAGGATTCAGAGTCCTGAGTGCTAACCGTTACACCACGGAACCAGCTGATGTGTAACACTAACATGATTGGTCAAATGACTGAATTGGAATGCAATTTGAATCAAGAAATTATGGAAACTAAATAACTTAGTTTTTGCTTTTGCCAAGCTTTGAATTGGGATGACAGTGGTTCTGTTACAGAAGGGAGCCATGTAATGTTTATGACTAAATGGGAGGACATGACTGAGTCCCTAAATATGTTGAATAAAGAAATGCTGGAAAAGGGGCAATTAAGATATAGGTTCCGCCGAGATTTGAACTCGGATCGCAGGATTCAGAGTCCTGAGTGCTAACCGTTACACCACGGAACCAGCTGATGTGTAAGACTAACATGGTTGTTCATATGACCGAATCTGACTGCATTTTGAATACAGAAATATTGAAAAATAAGTCACTGAGTTATAGGTTCTGCAAAGAAGAGAATTCAGATGGCTGTCTTATCTGTTACAGAAGTGAACCATCTAATGTTTACAACTAACTGGGAGTACAACCCTACTGAGTCCCTAAATATGTTAAAAACAGTAATGCTGGAAAAGGGGCAATTAAGATATAGGTTCCGCCGAGATTTGAACTCGGATCGCAGGATTCAGAGTCCTGAGTGCTAACCGTTACACCACGGAACCAGCTGATGTGTAACACTAACATGGATGGTCAAATGACTGAATTGGAATGCAATTTGAATCAAGAAATGATGGAAAAGAAGCCACTGAGTCATAGGTTCTGCCAAGATTAGACTTAAATGGCAGTGGTATCTGTTACAGAAGGGAGCCACTTTATGTTTATAACTAAATGGGAGGACAACATGACAGAGTCCCTAAATATGTTGAATAAAGAAATGCTGGAAAAGGGGCAATTAATAAATAGGTTCCGCCGAGATTTGAACTCGGATCGCAGGATTCAGAGTCCTGAGTGCTAACCGTTACACCACTGAACCAGCTGATGTGTAAGACTTACATGGTTGTTCATATGACTGAATCTGACTGCATTTTGAATACAGAAATATTGAAAAATAAGTCACTGAGTCATAGGTTCTGCCAAGATTAGAATTTAGATGGCAGTCGTATCTGTTACAGAAGTGAACCACCCAATGTTTACAACTAACTGGGAGTACAACCCGACAGAGTCCCTAAATATGTTGAAAACAGTAATGCTGGAAAAGGGGCAATTAAGATATAGGTTCCACCGAGATTTGAACTCGGATCGCAGGATTCAGAGTCCTGAGTGCTAACCGTTACACCACGGAACCAGCTGATGTGAAAGACTAACATGGTTGGTCAAATGACTAAATTGGAATGCAATTAAATAAAGAAATTAGGGAAACTAAAAAACTTAGTTTTGGCTATTGCCAAGCTTTGAATTTAGATGACAGTGGTTCTGTTACAGAAGGGAGCCATGTAATGTTTATGACTAAATGGGAGGACATGACTGAGTTCCTAAATATGTTGAATAAAGAAATGCTGGAAAAGGGGCAATTAAGATATAGGTTCCGCCGAGATTTGAACTTGGATCGCAGGATTCAGAGTCCTGAGTGCTAACCTTTACACCACAGAACGAGCTGATGTGTAAGACTAACATGGTTGTTCATATGACCGAATCTGACTGCATTTTGAATACAGAAATATTGAAAAATAAGTCACTGAGTTATAGGTTCTGCAAAGATGAGAATTCAGATGGCAGTGGTATCTGCTACAGAAGGGAACCATCTAATGTTTACAACTAACTGGCAGTACAACCCTACAGAGTCCCTAAATATGTTAAAAACAGTAATGCTGGAAAAGGGGCAATTAAGATATAGGTTCCGCCGAGATTTGAACTCGGATCGCAGGATTCAGAGTCCTGAGTGCTAACCGTTACACCACGGAACCAGCTGATGTGTAACACTAACATGATTGGTCAAATGACTGAATTGGAATGCAATTTGAATCAAGAAATTATGGAAACTAAATAACTTAGTTTTTGCTTTTGCCAAGCTTTGAATTGGGATGACAGTGGTTCTGTTACAGAAGGGAGCCATGTAATGTTTATGACTAAATGGGAGGACATGACTGAGTCCCTAAATATGTTGAATAAAGAAATGCTGGAAAAGGGGCAATTAAGATATAGGTTCCGCCGAGATTTGAACTCGGATCGCAGGATTCAGAGTCCTGAGTGCTAACCGTTACACCACGGAACCAGCTGATGTGTAAGACTAACATGGTTGTTCATATGACCGAATCTGACTGCATTTTGAATACAGAAATATTGAAAAATAAGTCACTGAGTTATAGGTTCTGCAAAGAAGAGAATTCAGATGGCTGTCTTATCTGTTACAGAAGTGAACCATCTAATGTTTACAACTAACTGGGAGTACAACCCTACTGAGTCCCTAAATATGTTAAAAACAGTAATGCTGGAAAAGGGGCAATTAAGATATAGGTTCCGCCGAGATTTGAACTCGGATCGCAGGATTCAGAGTCCTGAGTGCTAACCGTTACACCACGGAACCAGCTGATGTGTAACACTAACATGATTGGTCAAATGACTGAATTGGAATGCAATTTGAATCAAGAAATTATGGAAACTAAATAACTTAGTTTTTGCTATTGCCAAGCTTTGAATTGGGATGACAGTGGTTCTGTTACAGAAGGGAGCCATGTAATGTTTATGACTAAATGGGAGGACATGACTGAGTCCCTAAATATGTTGAATAAAGAAATGCTGGAAAAGGGGCAATTAAGATATAGGTTCCGCCGAGATTTGAACTCGGATCGCAGGATTCAGAGTCCTGAGTGCTAACCGTTACACCACGGAACCAGCTGATGTGTAAGACTAACATGGTTGTTCATATGACCGAATCTGACTGCATTTTGAATACAGAAATATTGAAAAATAAGTCACTGAGTTATAGGTTCTGCAAAGAAGAGAATTCAGATGGCTGTCTTATCTGTTACAGAAGTGAACCATCTAATGTTTACAACTAACTGGGAGTACAACCCTACAGAGTCCCTAAATATGTTAAAAACAGTAATGCTGGAAAAGGGGCAATTAAGATATAGGTTCCGCCGAGATTTGAACTCGGATCGCAGGATTCAGAGTCCTGAGTGCTAACCGTTACACCACGGAACCAGCTGATGTGTAACACTAACATGGATGGTCAAATGACTGAATTGGAATGCAATTTGAATCAAGAAATGATGGAAAAGAAGCCACTGAGTCATAGGTTCTGCCAAGATTAGACTTAAATGGCAGTGGTATCTGTTACAGAAGGGAGCCACTTTATGTTTATAACTAAATGGGAGGACAACATGACAGAGTCCCTAAATATGTTGAATAAAGAAATGCTGGAAAAGGGGCAATTAATAAATAGGTTCCGCCGAGATTTGAACTCGGATCGCAGGATTCAGAGTCCTGAGTGCTAACCGTTACACCACGGAACCAGCTGATGTGTAAGACTTACATGGTTGTTCATATGACTGAATCTGACTGCATTTTGAATACAGAAATATTGAAAAATAAGTCACTGAGTCATAGGTTCTGGCAAGATTAGAATTTAGATGGCAGTCGTATCTGTTACAGAAGGGAACCACCTAATGTTTACAACTAACTGGGGGGACAACATGACAGAGTCCCTAAATTTGTAGAATAAAGAAATGCTGGAAAAGGGGCAATTAATATATAGGTTCCGCTGAGATTTGAACTCGGATCGCAGGATTCAGAGTCCTGAGTGCTAACCTTTACACCACGGAAGCAGCTGATGTGTAACACTAACATGGATGGTCAAATGACTAAATTGGAATGCAATTGAATAAAGAAATTATGGAAACTAAATAACTTAGTTTTGGCTATTGCCAAGCTTTGAATTGGGATGACAGTGGTTCTGTTACAGAAGGGAGCCATGTAATGTTCATGACTAAATAGGAGGACATGACTGAGTTCCTAAATATGTTGAATAAAGAAATGCTGGAAAAGGGGCAATTATGATATAGGTTCCGCCGAGATTTGAACTCGGATCGCAGGATTCAGAGTCCTGAGTGCTAACCGTTACACCACGGAACCAGCTGATGTGGAACACTAACATGATTGGTCAAATGACTGAATTGGAATGCAATTTGAATCAAGAAATTATGGAAACTAAATAACTTAGTTTTTGCTATTGCCAAGCTTTGAATTGGGATGACAGTGGTTCTGTTACAGAAGGGAGCCATGTAATGTTTATGACTAAATGGGAGGACATGACTGAGTCCCTAAATATGTTGAATAAAGAAATGCTGGAAAAGGGGCAATTAAGATATAGGTTCCACCGAGATTTGAACTCGGATCGCAGGATTCAGAGTCCTGAGTGCTAACCGTTACACCACGGAACCAGCTGATGTGAAAGACTAACATGGTTGGTCAAATGACTAAATTGGAATGCAATTAAATAAAGAAATTAGGGAAACTAAAAAACTTAGTTTTGGCTATTGCCAAGCTTTGAATTTAGATGACAGTGGTTCTGTTACAGAAGGGAGCCATGTAATGTTTATGACTAAATGGGAGGACATGACTGAGTTCCTAAATATGTTGAATAAAGAAATGCTGGAAAAGGGGCAATTACGATATAGGTTCCGCCGAGATTTGAACTCGGATCGCAGGATTCAGAGTCCTGAGTGCTAACCGTTACACCACAGAACCAGTTGATGTGTAACACCAACATGGTTGTTCATATGACTGAATCTGACTGCATTTTGAATACAGAAATATTGAAAAATAAGTCACTGAGTCATAGGTTCTGCCAAGATTAGAATTTAGATGGCAGTCGTATCTGTTACAGAAGTGAACCACCCAATGTTTACAACTAACTGGGAGTACAACCCGACAGAGTCCCTAAATATGTTGAAAACAGTAATGCTGGAAAAGGGGCAATTAAGATATAGGTTCCACCGAGATTTGAACTCGGATCACAGGATTCAGAGTCCTGAGTGCTAACCGTTACACCACGGAACCAGCTGATGTGAAAGACTAACATGGTTGGTCAAATGACTAAATTGGAATGCAATTAAATAAAGAAATTAGGGAAACTAAAAAACTTAGTTTTGGCTATTGCCAAGCTTTGAATTGGGATGACAGTGGTTCTGTTACAGAAGGGAGCCATGTAATGTTTATGACTAAATGGGAGGACATGACTGAGTCCCTAAATATGTTGAAGTAAGAAATGCTGGAAAAGGGGCAATTACGATATAGGTTCCGCCGAGATTTGAACTCGGATCGCAGGATTCAGAGTCCTGAGTGCTAACCATTACACCACAGAACCAGTTGATGTGTAACACCAACATGGTTGTTCATATGACTGAATCTGACTGCATTTTGAATACAGAAATATTGAAAAATAAGTCACTGAGTCATAGGTTCTGCCAAGATTAGAATTTAGATGGCAGTCGTATCTGTTACAGAAGTGAACCACCCAATGTTTACAACTAACTGGGAGTACAACCCGACAGAGTCCCTAAATATGTTGAAAACAGTAATGCTGGAAAAGGGGCAATTAAGATATAGGTTCCACCGAGATTTGAACTCGGATCACAGGATTCAGAGTCCTGAGTGCTAACCGTTACACCACGGAACCAGCTGATGTGAAAGACTAACATGGTTGGTCAAATGACTAAATTGGAATGCAATTAAATAAAGAAATTAGGGAAACTAAAAAACTTAGTTTTGGCTATTGCCAAGCTTTGAATTGGGATGACAGTGGTTCTGTTACAGAAGGGAGCCATGTAATGTTTATGACTAAATGGGAGGACATGACTGAGTCCCTAAATATGTTGAATAAATAAATGCTGGAAAAGGGGCAATTAAGATATAGGTTCCGCCGAGATTTGAACTCGGATCGCAGGATTCAGAGTCCTGAGTGCTAACCGTTACACCACGGAACGAGCTGATGTGTAAGACTAACATGGTTGTTCATATGACCGAATCTGACTGCATTTTGAATACAGAAATATTGAAAAATAAGTCACTGAGTTATAGGTTCTGCAAAGAAGAGAATTCAGATGGCAGTCTTATCTGTTACAGAAGTGAACCATCTAATGTTTACAACTAACTGGGAGTACAACCCTACAGAGTCCCTAAATATGTTAAAAACAGTAATGCTGGAAAAGGGGCAATTAAGATATAGGTTCCGCCGAGATTTGAACTCGGATCGCAGGATTCAGAGTCCTGAGTGCTAACCGTTACACCACGGAACGAGCTGATGTGTAAGACTAACATGGTTGTTCATATGACCGAATCTGACTGCATTTTGAATACAGAAATATTGAAAAATAAGTCACTGAGTTATAGGTTCTGCAAAGAAGAGAATTCAGATGGCAGTCTTATCTGTTACAGAAGTGAACCATCTAATGTTTACAACTAACTGGGAGTACAACCCTACAGAGTCCCTAAATATGTTAAAAACAGTAATGCTGGAAAAGGGGCAATTAAGATATAGGTTCCGCCGAGATTTGAACTCGGATCGCAGGATTCAGAGTCCTGAGTGCTAACCGTTACACCACGGAACCAGCTGATGTGTAACACTAACATGGATGGTCAAATGACTGAATTGGAATGCAATTTGAATCAAGAAATGATGGAAAAGAAGCCACTGAGTCATAGGTTCTGCCAAGATTAGACTTAAATGGCAGTGGTATCTGTTACAGAAGGGAGCCACTTTATGTTTATAACTAAATGGGAGGACAACATGACAGAGTCCCTAAATATGTTGAATAAAGAAATGCTGGAAAAGGGGCAATTACGATATAGGTTCCGCCGAGATTTGAACTCGGATCGCAGGATTCAGAGTCCTGAGTGCTAACCGTTACACCACAGAACCAGTTGATGTGTAACACCAACATGGTTGTTCATATGACTGAATCTGACTGCATTTTGAATACAGAAATATTGAAAAATAAGTCACTGAGTCATAGGTTCTGCCAAGATTAGAATTTAGATGGCAGTCGTATCTGTTACAGAAGTGAACCACCCAATGTTTACAACTAACTGGGAGTACAACCCGACAGAGTCCCTAAATATGTTGAAAACAGTAATGCTGGAAAAGGGGCAATTAAGATATAGGTTCCACCGAGATTTGAACTCGGATCACAGGATTCAGAGTCCTGAGTGCTAACCGTTACACCACGGAACCAGCTGATGTGAAAGACTAACATGGTTGGTCAAATGACTAAATTGGAATGCAATTAAATAAAGAAATTAGGGAAACTAAAAAACTTAGTTTTGGCTATTGCCAAGCTTTGAATTGGGATGACAGTGGTTCTGTTACAGAAGGGAGCCATGTAATGTTTATGACTAAATGGGAGGACATGACTGAGTCCCTAAATATGTTGAATAAATAAATGCTGGAAAAGGGGCAATTAAGATATAGGTTCCGCCGAGATTTGAACTCGGATCGCAGGATTCAGAGTCCTGAGTGCTAACCGTTACACCACGGAACGAGCTGATGTGTAAGACTAACATGGTTGTTCATATGACCGAATCTGACTGCATTTTGAATACAGAAATATTGAAAAATAAGTCACTGAGTTATAGGTTCTGCAAAGAAGAGAATTCAGATGGCAGTCTTATCTGTTACAGAAGTGAACCATCTAATGTTTACAACTAACTGGGAGTACAACCCTACAGAGTCCCTAAATATGTTAAAAACAGTAATGCTGGAAAAGGGGCAATTAAGATATAGGTTCCGCCGAGATTTGAACTCGGATCGCAGGATTCAGAGTCCTGAGTGCTAACCGTTACACCACGGAACCAGCTGATGTGTAACACTAACATGGATGGTCAAATGACTGAATTGGAATGCAATTTGAATCAAGAAATGATGGAAAAGAAGCCACTGAGTCATAGGTTCTGCCAAGATTAGACTTAAATGGCAGTGGTATCTGTTACAGAAGGGAGCCACTTTATGTTTATAACTAAATGGGAGGACAACATGACAGAGTCCCTAAATATGTTGAATAAAGAAATGCTGGAAAAGGGGCAATTAATAAATAGGTTCCGCCGAGATTTGAACTCGGATCGCAGGATTCAGAGTCCTGAGTGCTAACCGTTACACCACGGAACCAGCTGATGTGTAAGACTTACATGGTTGTTCATATGACTGAATCTGACTGCATTTTGAATACAGAAATATTGAAAAATAAGTCACTGAGTCATAGGTTCTGGCAAGATTAGAATTTAGATGGCAGTCGTATCTGTTACAGAAGGGAACCACCTAATGTTTACAACTAACTGGGGGGACAACATGACAGAGTCCCTAAATTTGTAGAATAAAGAAATGCTGGAAAAGGGGCAATTAATATATAGGTTCCGCTGAGATTTGAACTCGGATCGCAGGATTCAGAGTCCTGAGTGCTAACCTTTACACCACGGAAGCAGCTGATGTGTAACACTAACATGGATGGTCAAATGACTAAATTGGAATGCAATTGAATAAAGAAATTATGGAAACTAAATAACTTAGTTTTTGCTATTGCCAAGCTTTGAATTGGGATGACAGTGGTTCTGTTACAGAAGGGAGCCATGTAATGTTCATGACTAAATAGGAGGACATGACTGAGTTCCTAAATATGTTGAATAAAGAAATGCTGGAAAAGGGGCAATTATGATATAGGTTCCGCCGAGATTTGAACTCGGATCGAAGGATTCAGAGTCCTGAGTGCTAACCGTTACACCACGGAACCAGCTGATGTGTAACACTAACATGATTGGTCAAATGACTGAATTGGAATGCAATTTGAATCAAGAAATTATGGAAACTAAATAACTTAGTTTTTGCTATTGCCAAGCTTTGAATTGGGATGACAGTGGTTCTGTTACAGAAGGGAGCCATGTAATGTTTATGACTAAATGGGAGGACATGACTGAGTCCCTAAATATGTTGAATAAAGAAATGCTGGAAAAGGGGCAATTAAGATATAGGTTCCACCGAGATTTGAACTCGGATCGCAGGATTCAGAGTCCTGAGTGCTAACCGTTACACCACGGAACCAGCTGATGTGAAAGACTAACATGGTTGGTCAAATGACTAAATTGGAATGCAATTAAATAAAGAAATTAGGGAAACTAAAAAACTTAGTTTTGGCTATTGCCAAGCTTTGAATTTAGATGACAGTGGTTCTGTTACAGAAGGGAGCCATGTAATGTTTATGACTAAATGGGAGGACATGACTGAGTTCCTAAATATGTTGAATAAAGAAATGCTGGAAAAGGGGCAATTACGATATAGGTTCCGCCGAGATTTGAACTCGGATCGCAGGATTCAGAGTCCTGAGTGCTAACCGTTACACCACAGAACCAGTTGATGTGTAACACCAACATGGTTGTTCATATGACTTAATCTGACTGCATTTTGAATACAGAAATATTGAAAAATAAGTCACTGAGTCATAGGTTCTGCCAAGATTAGAATTTAGATGGCAGTCGTATCTGTTACAGAAGTGAACCACCCAATGTTTACAACTAACTGGGAGTACAACCCGACAGAGTCCCTAAATATGTTGAAAACAGTAATGCTGGAAAAGGGGCAATTAAGATATAGGTTCCACCGAGATTTGAACTCGGATCACAGGATTCAGAGTCCTGAGTGCTAACCGTTACACCACGGAACCAGCTGATGTGAAAGACTAACATGGTTGGTCAAATGACTAAATTGGAATGCAATTAAATAAAGAAATTAGGGAAACTAAAAAACTTAGTTTTGGCTATTGCCAAGCTTTGAATTGGGATGACAGTGGTTCTGTTACAGAAGGGAGCCATGTAATGTTTATGACTAAATGGGAGGACATGACTGAGTCCCTAAATATGTTGAAGTAAGAAATGCTGGAAAAGGGGCAATTACGATATAGGTTCCGCCGAGATTTGAACTCGGATCGCAGGATTCAGAGTCCTGAGTGCTAACCATTACACCACAGAACCAGTTGATGTGTAACACCAACATGGTTGTTCATATGACTGAATCTGACTGCATTTTGAATACAGAAATATTGAAAAATAAGTCACTGAGTCATAGGTTCTGCCAAGATTAGAATTTAGATGGCAGTCGTATCTGTTACAGAAGTGAACCACCCAATGTTTACAACTAACTGGGAGTACAACCCGACAGAGTCCCTAAATATGTTGAAAACAGTAATGCTGGAAAAGGGGCAATTAAGATATAGGTTCCACCGAGATTTGAACTCGGATCACAGGATTCAGAGTCCTGAGTGCTAACCGTTACACCACGGAACCAGCTGATGTGAAAGACTAACATGGTTGGTCAAATGACTAAATTGGAATGCAATTAAATAAAGAAATTAGGGAAACTAAAAAACTTAGTTTTGGCTATTGCCAAGCTTTGAATTGGGATGACAGTGGTTCTGTTACAGAAGGGAGCCATGTAATGTTTATGACTAAATGGGAGGACATGACTGAGTCCCTAAATATGTTGAATAAATAAATGCTGGAAAATGGGCAATTAAGATATAGGTTCCGCCGAGATTTGAACTCGGATCGCAGGATTCAGAGTCCTGAGTGCTAACCGTTACACCACGGAACGAGCTGATGTGTAAGACTAACATGGTTGTTCATATGACCGAATCTGACTGCATTTTGAATACAGAAATATTGAAAAATAAGTCACTGAGTTATAGGTTCTGCAAAGAAGAGAATTCAGATGGCAGTCTTATCTGTTACAGAAGTGAACCATCTAATGTTTACAACTAACTGGGAGTACAACCCTACAGAGTCCCTAAATATGTTAAAAACAGTAATGCTGGAAAAGGGGCAATTAAGATATAGGTTCCGCCGAGATTTGAACTCGGATCGCAGGATTCAGAGTCCTGAGTGCTAACCGTTACACCACGGAACGAGCTGATGTGTAAGACTAACATGGTTGTTCATATGACCGAATCTGACTGCATTTTGAATACAGAAATATTGAAAAATAAGTCACTGAGTTATAGGTTCTGCAAAGAAGAGAATTCAGATGGCAGTCTTATCTGTTACAGAAGTGAACCATCTAATGTTTACAACTAACTGGGAGTACAACCCTACAGAGTCCCTAAATATGTTAAAAACAGTAATGCTGGAAAAGGGGCAATTAAGATATAGGTTCCGCCGAGATTTGAACTCGGATCGCAGGATTCAGAGTCCTGAGTGCTAACCGTTACACCACGGAACCAGCTGATGTGTAACACTAACATGGATGGTCAAATGACTGAATTGGAATGCAATTTGAATCAAGAAATGATGGAAAAGAAGCCACTGAGTCATAGGTTCTGCCAAGATTAGACTTAAATGGCAGTGGTATCTGTTACAGAAGGGAGCCACTTTATGTTTATAACTAAATGGGAGGACAACATGACAGAGTCCCTAAATATGTTGAATAAAGAAATGCTGGAAAAGGGGCAATTACGATATAGGTTCCGCCGAGATTTGAACTCGGATCGCAGGATTCAGAGTCCTGAGTGCTAACCGTTACACCACAGAACCAGTTGATGTGTAACACCAACATGGTTGTTCATATGACTGAATCTGACTGCATTTTGAATACAGAAATATTGAAAAATAAGTCACTGAGTCATAGGTTCTGCCAAGATTAGAATTTAGATGGCAGTCGTATCTGTTACAGAAGTGAACCACCCAATGTTTACAACTAACTGGGAGTACAACCCGACAGAGTCCCTAAATATGTTGAAAACAGTAATGCTGGAAAAGGGGCAATTAAGATATAGGTTCCACCGAGATTTGAACTCGGATCACAGGATTCAGAGTCCTGAGTGCTAACCGTTACACCACGGAACCAGCTGATGTGAAAGACTAACATGGTTGGTCAAATGACTAAATTGGAATGCAATTAAATAAAGAAATTAGGGAAACTAAAAAACTTAGTTTTGGCTATTGCCAAGCTTTGAATTGGGATGACAGTGGTTCTGTTACAGAAGGGAGCCATGTAATGTTTATGACTAAATGGGAGGACATGACTGAGTCCCTAAATATGTTGAATAAATAAATGCTGGAAAAGGGGCAATTAAGATATAGGTTCCGCCGAGATTTGAACTCGGATCGCAGGATTCAGAGTCCTGAGTGCTAACCGTTACACCACGGAACGAGCTGATGTGTAAGACTAACATGGTTGTTCATATGACCGAATCTGACTGCATTTTGAATACAGAAATATTGAAAAATAAGTCACTGAGTTATAGGTTCTGCAAAGAAGAGAATTCAGATGGCAGTCTTATCTGTTACAGAAGTGAACCATCTAATGTTTACAACTAACTGGGAGTACAACCCTACAGAGTCCCTAAATATGTTAAAAACAGTAATGCTGGAAAAGGGGCAATTAAGATATAGGTTCCGCCGAGATTTGAACTCGGATCGCAGGATTCAGAGTCCTGAGTGCTAACCGTTACACCACGGAACCAGCTGATGTGTAACACTAACATGGATGGTCAAATGACTGAATTGGAATGCAATTTGAATCAAGAAATGATGGAAAAGAAGCCACTGAGTCATAGGTTCTGCCAAGATTAGACTTAAATGGCAGTGGTATCTGTTACAGAAGGGAGCCACTTTATGTTTATAACTAAATGGGAGGACAACATGACAGAGTCCCTAAATATGTTGAATAATGAAATGCTGGAAAAGGGGCAATTAATAAATAGGTTCCGCCGAGATTTGAACTCGGATCGCAGGATTCAGAGTCCTGAGTGCTAACCGTTACACCACGGAACCAGCTGATGTGTAAGACTTACATGGTTGTTCATATGACTGAATCTGACTGCATTTTGAATACAGAAATATTGAAAAATAAGTCACTGAGTCATAGGTTCCGGCAAGATTAGAATTTAGATGGCAGTCGTATCTGTTACAGAAGGGAACCACCTAATGTTTACAACTAACTGGGGGGACAACATGACAGAGTCCCTAAATTTGTAGAATAAAGAAATGCTGGAAAAGGGGCAATTAATATATAGGTTCCACTGAGATTTGAACTCGGATCGCAGGATTCAGAG
The DNA here is from genome assembly GCA_950022655.1 of Alentia gelatinosa. Taxonomy (NCBI): domain Eukaryota; kingdom Metazoa; phylum Annelida; class Polychaeta; order Phyllodocida; family Polynoidae; genus Alentia; species Alentia gelatinosa. Next base: position 84,878,342 of record OX465579.1, read on the forward strand.
TCCTGAGTGCTAACCTTTACACCACGGAAGCAGCTGATGTGTAACACTAACATGGATGGTCAAATGACTAAATTGGAATGCAATTGAATAAAGAAATTATGGAAACTAAATAACTTAGTTTTGGCTATTGCCAAGCTTTGAATTGGGATGACAGTGGTTCTGTTACAGAAGGGAGCCATGTAATGTTCATGACTAAATAGGAGGACATGACTGAGATCCTAAATATGTTGAATAAAGAAATGCTGGAAAAGGGGCAATTATGATATAGGTTCCGCCGAGATTTGAACTCGGATCGCAGGATTCAGAGTCCTGAGTGCTAACCGTTACACCACGGAACCAGCTGATGTGTAAGACTTACATGGTTGTTCATATGACTGAATCTGACTGCATTTTGAATACAGAAATATTGAAAAATAAGTCACTGAGTCATAGGTTCCGGCAAGATTAGAATTTAGATGGCAGTCGTATCTGTTACAGAAGGGAACCACCTAATGTTTACAACTAACTGGGGGGACAACATGACAGAGTCCCTAAATTTGTAGAATAAAGAAATGCTGGAAAAGGGGCAATTAATATATAGGTTCCGCTGAGATTTGAACTCGGATCGCAGGATTCAGAGTCCTGAGTGCTAACCTTTACACCACGGAAGCAGCTGATGTGTAACACTAACATGGATGGTCAAATGACTAAATTGGAATGCAATTGAATAAAGAAATTATGGAAACTAAATAACTTAGTTTTGGCTATTGCCAAGCTTTGAATTGGGATGACAGTGGTTCTGTTACAGAAGGGAGCCATGTAATGTTCATGACTAAATAGGAGGACATGACTGAGTTCCTAAATATGTTGAATAAAGAAATGCTGGAAAAGGGGCAATTATGATATAGGTTCCGCCGAGATTTGAACTCGGATCGCAGGATTCAGAGTCCTGAGTGCTAACCGTTACACCACGGAACCAGCTGATGTGTAAGACTAACATGGTTGTTCATATGACTGAATCTGACTGCATTTTGAATACAGTCAGATGACTAAATTGGAATGTAATTGAATAAAGAAATTATGGAAACTAAATAACTTAGTTTTGGCGATTGCCAAGCTTTGAATTGGGATGACAGTGGTTCTCTTACAGAAGGGAGCCACGTAATGTTCATCATTAAATAGGAGGACATGACTGAATTCCTAAATATGTTGAATAAAGAAATGCTGGAAAAGGGGCAATTACGATATAGATTAGAATTTAGATGGCAGTCGTATCTGTTACAGAAGTGAACCATCTAATGTTTACAACTAACTGGGAGTACAACCCGACAGAGTCCCTAAATATGTTGAAAACAGTAATGCTGGAAAAGGGGCAATTAAGATATAGGTTCCACCGAGATTTGAACTCGGATCGCAGGATTCAGAGTTCTGAGTGCTAACCGTTACACCACGGAACCAGCTGATGTGAAAGACTAACATGGTTGGTCAAATGACTAAATTGGAATGCAATTAAATAGAGAAATTAGGGAAACTAAAAAACTTAGTTTTGGCTATTGCCAAGCTTTGAATTTAGATGACAGTGGTTCTGTTACAGAAGGGAGCCATGAAATGTTTATGACTAAATGGGAGGACATGACTGAGTTCCTAAATATGTTGAATAAAGAAATGCTGGAAAAGGGGCAATTAAGATATAGGTTCCGCCGAGATTTGAACTCGGATCGCAGGATTCAGAGTCCTGAGTGCTAACCTTTACACCACGGAACCAGCTGATGTGTAAGACTAACATGGTTGTTCATATGACCGAATCTGACTGCATTTTGAATACAGAAATATTGAAAAATAAGTCACTGAGTTATAGGTTCTGCAAAGATGAGAATTCAGATGGCAGTGGTATCTGCTACAGAAGGGAACCATCTAATGTTTACAACTAACTGGCAGTACAACCCTACAGAGTCCCTAAATATGTTAAAAACAGTAATGCTGGAAAAGGAGCAATTAAGATATAGGTTCCGCCGAGATTTGAACTCGGATCGCAGGATTCAGAGTCCTGAGTGCTAACCGTTACACCACGGAACCAGCTGATGTGTAACACTAACATGATTGGTCAAATGACTGAATTGGAATGCAATTTGAATCAAGAAATTATGGAAACTAAATAACTTAGTTTTTGCTATTGCCAAGCTTTGAATTGGGATGACAGTGGTTCTGTTACAGAAGGGAGCCATGTAATGTTTATGACTAAATGGGAGGACATGACTGTGTCCCTAAATATGTTGAATAAATAAATGCTGGAAAAGGGGCAATTAAGATATAGGTTCCGCCGAGATTTGAACTCGGATCGCAAGATTCAGAGTCCTGAGTGCTAACCGTTACACCACGGAACCAGCTGATGTGTAAGACTAACATGGTTGTTCATATGACCGAATCTGACTGCATTTTGAATACAGAAATATTGAAAAATAAGTCACTGAGTTATAGGTTCTGCAAAGAAGAGAATTCAGATGGCAGTCTTATCTGTTACAGAAGTGAACCATCTAATGTTTACAACTAACTGGGAGTACAACCCTACAGAGTCCCTAAATATGTTAAAAACAGTAATGCTGGAAAAGGGGCAATTAAGATATAGGTTCCGCCGAGATTTGAACTCGGATCGCAGGATTCAGAGTCCTGAGTGCTAACCGTTACACCACGGAACCAGCTGATGTGTAACACTAACATGGATGGTCAAATGACTGAATTGGAATGCAATTTGAATCAAGAAATGATGGAAAAGAAGCCACTGAGTCATAGGTTCTGCCAAGATTAGACTTAAATGGCAGTGGTATCTGTTACAGAAGGGAGCCACTCTATGTTTATAACTAAATGGGAGGACAACATGACAGAGTCCCTAAATATGTTGAATAAAGAAATGCTGGAAAAGGGGCAATTAATAAATAGGTTCCGCCGAGATTTGAACTCGGATCGCAGGATTCAGAGTCCTGAGTGCTAACCGTTACACCACGGAACCAGCTGATGTGTAAGACTTACATGGTTGTTCATATGACTGAATCTGACTGCATTTTGAATACAGAAATATTGAAAAATAAGTCACTGAGTCATAGGTTCCGGCAAGATTAGAATTTAGATGGCAGTCGTATCTGTTACAGAAGGGAACCACCTAATGTTTACAACTAACTGGGGGGACAACATGACAGAGTCCCTAAATTTGTAGAATAAAGAAATGCTGGAAAAGGGGCAATTAATATATAGGTTCCGCTGAGATTTGAACTCGGATCGCAGGATTCAGAGTCCTGAGTGCTAACCTTTACACCACGGAACCAGCTGATGTGTAACACTAACATGGATGGTCAAATGACTAAATTGGAATGCAATTGAATAAAGAAATTATGGAAACTAAATAACTTAGTTTTGGCTATTGCCAAGCTTTGAATTGGGATGACAGTGGTTCTGTTACAGAAGGGAGCCATGTAATGTTCATGACTAAATAGGAGGACATGAATGAGTTCCTAAATATGTTGAATAAAGAAATGCTGGAAAAGGGGCAATTATGATATAGGTTCCGCCGAGATTTGAACTCGGATCGCAGGATTCAGAGTCCTGAGTGCTAACCGTTACACCACGGAACCAGCTGATGTGTAAGACTTACATGGTTGTTCATATGACTGAATCTGACTGCATTTTGAATACAGAAATATTGAAAAATAAGTCACTGAGTCATAGGTTCCGGCAAGATTAGAATTTAGATGGCAGTCGTATCTGTTACAGAAGGGAACCACCTAATGTTTACAACTAACTGGGGGGACAACATGACAGAGTCCCTAAATTTGTAGAATAAAGAAATGCTGGAAAAGGGGCAATTAATATATAGGTTCCGCTGAGATTTGAACTCGGATCGCAGGATTCAGAGTCCTGAGTGCTAACCTTTACACCACGGAACCAGCTGATGTGTAACACTAACATGGATGGTCAAATGACTAAATTGGAATGCAATTGAATAAAGAAATTATGGAAATTAAATAACTTAGTTTTGGCTATTGCCAAGCTTTGAATTGGGATGACAGTGGTTCTGTTACAGAAGGGAGCCATATAATGTTCATGACTAAATAGGAGGACATGACTGAGTTCCTAAATATGTTGAATAAAGAAATGCTGGAAAAGGGGCAATTAAGATATAGGTTCTGCCGAGATTTGAACTCGGATCACAGGATTCAGAGTCCTGAGTGCTAACCGTTACACCAAGGAACCAGCTGATGTGTAAGACTAACATGGTTGGTCAAATGACTAAATTGGAATGTAATTGAATAAAGAAATTATGGAAACTAAATAACTTAGTTTTGGCGATTGCCAAGCTTTGAATTGGGATGACAGTGGTTCTCTTACAGAAGGGAGCCACGTAATGTTCATCATTAAATAGGAGGACATGACTGAATTCCTAAATATGTTGAATAAAAAAATGCTGGAAAAGGGGCAATTACGATATAGGTTCCGCCGAGATTTGAACTCGGATCGCAGGATTCAGAGTCCTGAGTGCTAACCGTTACACCACAGAACCAGTTGATGTGTAACACCAACATGGTTGTTCATATGACTGAATCTGACTGCATTTTGAATACAGAAATATTGAAAAATAAGTCACTGAGTCATAGGTTCTGCCAAGATTAGAATTTAGATGGCAGTCGTATCTGTTACAGAAGTGAACCATCTAATGTTTACAACTAACTGGGAGTACAACCCTACAGAGTCCCTAAATATGTTAAAAACAGTAATGCTGGAAAAGGGGCAATTAAGATATAGGTTCCGCCGAGATTTGAACTCGGATCGCAGGATTCAGAGTCCTGAGTGCTAACCGTTACACCACGGAACCAGCTGATGTGTAACACTAACATGGATGGTCAAATGACTGAATTGGAATGCAATTTGAATCAAGAAATGATGGAAAAGAAGCCACTGAGTCATAGGTTCTGCCAAGATTAGACTTAAATGGCAGTGGTATCTGTTACAGAAGGGAGCCACTTTATGTTTATAACTAAATGGGAGGACAACATGACAGAGTCCCTAAATATGTTGAATAAAGAAATGCTGGAAAAGGGGCAATTAATAAATAGGTTCCGCCGAGATTTGAACTCGGATCGCAGGATTCAGAGTCCTGAGTGCTAACCGTTACACCACGGAACCAGCTGATGTGTAAGACTTACATGGTTGTTCATATGACTGAATCTGACTGCATTTTGAATACAGAAATATTGAAAAATAAGTCACTGAGTCATAGGTTCCGGCAAGATTAGAATTTAGATGGCAGTCGTATCTGTTACAGAAGGGAACCACCTAATGTTTACAACTAACTGGGGGGACAACATGACAGAGTCCCTAAATTTGTAGAATAAAGAAATGCTGGAAAAGGGGCAATTAATATATAGGTTCCGCTGAGATTTGAACTCGGATCGCAGGATTCAGAGTCCTGAGTGCTAACCTTTACACCACGGAACCAGCTGATGTGTAACACTAACATGGATGGTCAAATGACTAAATTGGAATGCAATTGAATAAAGAAATTATGGAAATTAAATAACTTAGTTTTGGCTATTGCCAAGCTTTGAATTGGGATGACAGTGGTTCTGTTACAGAAGGAAGCCATATAATGTTCATGACTAAATAGGAGGACATGACTGAGTTCCTAAATATGTTGAATAAAGAAATGCTGGAAAAGGGGCAATTAAGATATAGGTTCTGCCGAGATTTGAACTCGGATCACAGGATTCAGAGTCCTGAGTGCTAACCGTTACACCAAGGAACCAGCTGATGTGTAAGACTAACATGGTTGGTCAAATGACTAAATTGGAATGTAATTGAATAAAGAAATTATGGAAACTAAATAACTTAGTTTTGGCGATTGCAAAGCTTTGAATTGGGATGACAGTGGTTCTCTTACAGAAGGGAGCCACGTAATGTTCATCATTAAATAGGAGGACATGACTGAATTCCTAAATATGTTGAATAAAAAAATGCTGGAAAAGGGGCAATTACGATATAGGTTCCGCCGAGATTTGAACTCGGATCGCAGGATTCAGAGTCCTGAGTGCTAACCGTTACACCACAGAACCAGTTGATGTGTAACACCAACATGGTTGTTCATATGACTGAATCTGACTGCATTTTGAATACAGAAATATTGAAAAATAAGTCACTGAGTCATAGGTTCTGCCAAGATTAGAATTTAGATGGCAGTCGTATCTGTTACAGAAGTGAACCACCCAATGTTTACAACTAACTGGGAGTACAACCCGACAGAGTCCCTAAATATGTTGAAAACAATAATGCTGGAAAAGGGGCAATTAATATATAGGTTCCGCTGAGATTTGAACTCGGATCGCAGGATTCAGAGTCCTGAGTGCTAACCTTTACACCACGGAACCAGCTGATGTGTAACACTAACATGGATGGTCAAATGACTAAATTGGAATGCAATTGAATAAAGAAATTATGGAAACTAAATAACTTAGTTTTGGCTATTGCCAAGCTTTGAATTGGGATGACAGTGGTTCTGTTACAGAAGGGAGCCATATAATGTTCATGACTAAATAGGAGGACATGACTGAGTTCCTAAATATGTTGAATAAAGAAATGCTGGAAAAGGGGCAATTAAGATATAGGTTCCGCCAAGATTTGAACTCGGATCGCAGGATTCAGAGTCCTGACTGCTAACCGTTACACCACGGAACCAGCTGATGTGTAAGACTAACATGGTTGTTCATATGACTGAATCTGACTGCATTTTGAATACAGAAATATTGAAAAATAAGTCACTGAGTTATAGGTTCTGCAAAGATGAGAATTCAGATGGCAGTGGTATCTGCTACAGAAGGGAACCATCTAATGTTTACAACTAACTGGCAGTACAACCCTACAGAGTCCCTAAATATGTTAAAAACAGTAATGCTGGAAAAGGAGCAATTAAGATATAGGTTCCGCCGAGATTTGAACTCGGATCGCAGGATTCAGAGTCCTGAGTGCTAACCGTTACACCACGGAACCAGCTGATGTGTAACACTAACATGATTGGTCAAATGACTGAATTGGAATGCAATTTGAATCAAGAAATGATGGAAAAGAAGCCACTGAGTCATAGGTTCTGCCAAGATTAGACTTAAATGGCAGTGGTATCTGTTACAGAAGGGAGCCACTTTATGTTCATAACTAAATGGGAGGACAACATGACAGAGTCCCTAAATATGTTGAATAAAGAAATGCTGGAAAAGGGGCAATTAATAAATATGTTCCGCCGAGATTTGAACTTTGATCGCAGGATTTAGAGTCCTGAGTGCTAACCGTTACACCACAGAACCAGCTCATGTGTCAGACTAACATGGTTGGTCAAATGACTAAATTGGAATGCAATTGAATAAAGAAATTATGGAAACTAAATAACTTAGTTTTGGCTATTGCCAAGCTTTGAATTGGGATGACAGTGGTTCTGTTACAGAAGGGAGCCATGTAATGTTTATGACTAAATGGGAGGACATGACTGAGTTCCAAAATATGTTGAATAAAGAAATACTGGAAAAGGGGCAATTAAGATATAGGTTCCGCCGAGATTTGAACTCGGATCGCAGGATTCAGAGTCCTGAGTGCTAACCGTTACACCACGGAACCAGCTGATGTGAAAGACTAACATGGTTGGTCAAATGACTAAATTGGAATGCAATTAAATAAAGAAATTAGGGAAACTAAAAAAACTTAGTTTTGGCTATTGCCAAGCTTTGAATTTAGATGACAGTGGTATCTGTTACAGAAGGGAGCCATGTAATGTTTATGACTAAATGGGAGGACATGACTGAGTTCCTAAATATGTTGAATAAAGAAATGCTGGAAAAGGGGCAATTAAGATATAGGTTCCGCCGAGATTTGAACTCGGATTGCAGGATTCAGAGTCCTGAGTGCTAACCGTTACACCACGGAACCAGCTGATGTGTAAGACTAACATGGTTGTTCATATGACCGAATCTGACTGCATTTTGAATACAGAAATATTGAAAAATAAGTCACTGAGTTATAGGTTCTGCAAAGATGAGAATTCAGATGGCAGTGGTATCTGCTACAGAAGGGAACCATCTAATGTTTACAACTAACTGGCAGTACAACCCTACAGAGTCCCTAAATATGTTAAAAACAGTAATGCTGGAAAAGGAGCAATTAAGATATAGGTTCCGCCGAGATTTGAACTCGGATCGCAGGATTCAGAGTCCTGAGTGCTAACCGTTACACCACGGAACCAGCTGATGTGTAAGACTAACATGGTTGTTCATATGACCGAATCTGACTGCATTTTGAATACAGAAATATTGAAAAATAAGTCACTGAGTTATAGGTTCTGCAAAGATGAGAATTCAGATGGCAGTGGTATCTGCTACAGAAGGGAACCATCTAATGTTTACAACTAACTGGCAGTACAACCCTACAGAGTCCCTAAATATGTTAAAAACAGTAATGCTGGAAAAGGAGCAATTAAGATATAGGTTCCGCCGAGATTTGAACTCGGATCGCAGGATTCAGAGTCCTGAGTGCTAACCGTTACACCACGGAACCAGCTGATGTGTAACACTAACATGGATGGTCAAATGACTGAATTGGAATGCAATTTGAATCAAGAAATGATGGAAAAGAAGCCACTGAGTCATAGGTTCTGCCAAGATTAGACTTAAATGGCAGTGGTATCTGTTACAGAAGGGAGCCACTTTATGTTCATAACTAAATGGGAGGACAACATGACAGAGTCCCTAAATATGTTGAATAAAGAAATGCTGGAAAAGGGGCAATTAATAAATATGTTCCGCCGAGATTTGAACTTTGATCGCAGGATTCAGAGTCCTGAGTGCTAACCGTTACACCACAGAACCAGCTCATGTGTCAGACTAACATGGTTGGTCAAATGACTAAATTGGAATGCAATTGAATAAAGAAATTATGGAAACTAAATAACTTAGTTTTGGCTATTGCCAAGCTTTGAATTGGGATGACAGTGGTTCTGTTACAGAAGGGAGCCATGTAATGTTTATGACTAAATGGGAGGACATGACTGAGTTCCAAAATATGTTGAATAAAGAAATGCTGGAAAAGGGGCAATAACGATATAGGTTCAGCCGAGATTTGAACTCGGATCGCAGGATTCAGAGTCCTGAGTGCTAACCGTTACACCACAGAACCAGTTGATGTGTAACACCAACATGGTTGTTCATATGACTGAATCTGACTGCATTTTGAATACAGAAATATTGAAAAATAAGTCACTGAGTCATAGGTTCTGCCAAGATTAGAATTTAGATGGCAGTCGTATCTGTTACAGAAGTGAACCACCCAATGTTTACAACTAACTGGGAGTACAACCCGACAGAGTCCCTAAATATGTTGAAAACAGTAATGCTGGAAAAGGGGCATTTAAGATATAGGTTCCACCGAGATTTGAACTCGGATCGCAGGATTCAGAGTCCTGAGTGCTAACCGTTACACCACGGAACCAGCTGATGTGAAAGACTAACATGGTTGGTCAAATAACTAAATTGGAATGCAATTAAATAAAGAAATTAGGGAAACTAAAAAACTTAGTTTTGGCTATTGCCAAGCTTTGAATTTAGATGACAGTGGTTCTGTTACAGAAGGGAGCCATGTAATGTTTATGACTAAATGGGAGGACATGACTGAGTTCCTAAATATGTTGAATAAAGAAATGCTGGAAAAGGGGCAATTAAGATATAGGTTCCGCCGAGATTTGAACTCGGATCGCAGGATTCAGAGTCCTGAGTGCTAACCGTTACACCACGGAACCAGCTGATGTGTAAGACTAACATGGTTGTTCATATGACTGAATCTGACTGCATTTTGAATACAGAAATATTGAAAAATAAGTCACTGAGTTATAGGTTCTGCAAAGATGAGAATTCAGATGGCAGTGGTATCTGCTACAGAAGGGAACCATCTAATGTTTACAACTAACTGGCAGTACAACCCTACAGAGTCCCTAAATATGTTAAAAACAGTAATGCTGGAAAAGGAGCAATTAAGATATAGGTTCCGCCGAGATTTGAACTCGGATCGCAGGATTCAGAGTCCTGAGTGCTAACCGTTACACCACGGAACCAGCTGATGTGTAACACTAACATGATTGGTCAAATGACTGAATTGGAATGCAATTTGAATCAAGAAATGATGGAAAAGAAGCCACTGAGTCATAGGTTCTGCCAAGATTAGACTTAAATGGCAGTGGTATCTGTTACAGAAGGGAGCCACTTTATGTTCATAACTAAATGGGAGGACAACATGACAGAGTCCCTAAATATGTTGAATAAAGAAATGCTGGAAAAGGGGCAATTAATAAATATGTTCCGCCGAGATTTGAACTTTGATCGCAGGATTTAGAGTCCTGAGTGCTAACCGTTACACCACAGAACCAGCTCATGTGTCAGACTAACATGGTTGGTCAAATGACTAAATTGGAATGCAATTGAATAAAGAAATTATGGAAACTAAATAACTTAGTTTTGGCTATTGCCAAGCTTTGAATTGGGATGACAGTGGTTCTGTTACAGAAGGGAGCCATGTAATGTTTATGACTAAATGGGAGGACATGACTGAGTTCCAAAATATGTTGAATAAAGAAATACTGGAAAAGGGGCAATTAAGATATAGGTTCCGCCGAGATTTGAACTCGGATCGCAGGATTCAGAGTCCTGAGTGCTAACCGTTACACCACGGAACCAGCTGATGTGAAATACTAACATGGTTGGTCAAATGACTAAATTGGAATGCAATTAAATAAAGAAATTAGGGAAACTAAAAAACTTAGTTTTGGCTATTGCCAAGCTTTGAATTTAGATGACAGTGGTATCTGTTACAGAAGGGAGCCATGTAATGTTTATGACTAAATGGGAGGACATGACTGAGTTCCTAAATATGTTGAATAAAGAAATGCTGGAAAAGGGGCAATTAAGATATAGGTTCCGCCGAGATTTGAACTCGGATCGCAGGATTCAGAGTCCTGAGTGCTAACCGTTACACCACGGAACCAGCTGATGTGTAAGACTAACATGGTTGTTCATATGACCGAATCTGACTGCATTTTGAATACAGAAATATTGAAAAATAAGTCACTGAGTTATAGGTTCTGCAAAGATGAGAATTCAGATGGCAGTGGTATCTGCTACAGAAGGGAACCATCTAATGTTTACAACTAACTGGCAGTACAACCCTACAGAGTCCCTCAATATGTTAAAAACAGTAATGCTGGAAAAGGAGCAATTAAGATATAGGTTCCGCCGAGATTTGAACTCGGATCGCAGGATTCAGAGTCCTGAGTGCTAACCGTTACACCACGGAACCAGCTGATGTGTATCACTAACATGGATGGTCAAATGACTGAATTGGAATGCAATTTGAATCAAGAAATGATGGAAAAGAAGCCACTGAGTCATAGGTTCTGCCAAGATTAGACTTAAATGGCAGTGGTATCTGTTACAGAAGGGAGCCACTTTATGTTTATAACTAAATGGGAGGACAACATGACAGAGTCCCTAAATATGTTGAATAAAGAAATGCTGGAAAAGGGGCAATTAATAAATAGGTTCCGCCGAGATTTGAACTCGGATCGCAGGATTCAGAGTCCTGAGTGCTAACCGTTACACCACGGAACCAGCTGATGTGTAAGACTAACATGGTTGGTCAAATGACTAAATTGGAATGCAATTGAATAAAGAAATTATGGAAACTAAATAACTTAGTTTTGGCTATTGCCAAGCTTTGAATTGGGATGACAGTGGTTCTGTTACAGAAGGGAGCCACGTAATGTTTTTGACTAAATGGGAGGACATGACTGAGTTCCTAAATATGTTGAATAAAGAAATGCTGGAAAAGGGGCAATTAAGGTATAGGTTCCGCCGAGATTTGAACTTGGATCGCAGGATTCAGAGTCCTGAGGGCTAACCGTTACACCACGGAACCAGCTGATGTGTAACACTAACATGGATGGTCAAATGACTGAATTGGAATGCAATTTGAATCAAGAAATAATGGAAAAGAAGCCACTGAGTCATAGGTTCTGCCAAGATTAGACTTAAATGGCAGTGGTATCTGTTACAGAAGGGAGCCACGTTATGTTTATAACTAAATGGGAGGACAACATGACTGAGTCCCTAAATAAGTTGAATAAAGAAATGCTGGAAAAGGGGCAATTAATAAATAGGTTCCGCCGAGATTTGAACTCGGATCGCAGGATTCAGAGTCCTGAGTGCTAACCGTTACACCACGGAACCAGCTGATGTGTAAGACTAACATGGTTGGTCAAATGACTAAATTGGAATGCAATTGAATAAAGAAATTATGGAAACTAAATAACTTAGTTTTGGCTATTGCCAAGCTTTGAATTGGGATGACAGTGGTTCTGTTACAGAAGGGAGCCATGTAATGTTTATGACTAACTGGGAGTACAACCTGACAGAGTCCCTAAATATGTTGAAAACAGTAATGCTGGAAAAGGGGCAATTGATAAATAGGTTCCGCCGAGATTTGAACTCTTATCGCAGGATTCAGAGTCCTGAGTGCTAACCGTTACACCACGGAACCAGCTGATGTGTAAGACTAACATGGTTGGTCAAATGACTAAATTGGAATGCAATTGAATATAGAAATTATGGAAACTAAATAACTTAGTTTTGGCTATTGCCAAGCTTTGAATTGGGATGACAGTGGTTCTGTTACAGAAGGGAGCCATGTAATGTTTATGACTAAATGGGAGGACATGACTGAGTCCCTAAATATGTTGAATAAAGAAATGCTGGAAAAGGGGCAATTAAGATATAGGTTCCGCCGAGATTTGAACTCGGATCGCAGGATTCAGAGTCCTGAGTGTTAACCGTTACACCACGGAACCAGCTGATGTGTAAGACTAACATGGTTGTTCATATGACCGAATCTGACTGCATTTTGAATACAGAAATATTGAAAAATAAGTCAGTGAGTCATAGGTTCTGCCAAGATTAGACTTAAATGGCAGTGGTATCTGTTACAGAAGGGAGCCACGTTATGTTTATAACTAAATTGTAGGACAACATGACTGAGTCCCTAAATATGTTGAATAAAGAAGTGCTGGAAAAGGGGCAATTAATAAATAGGTTCCGCCGAGATTTGAACTCGGATTGCAGGATTCAGAGTCCTGAGTGCTTACCGTTACACCACGGAACCAGCTGATGTGTAAGACTAACATGGTTGGTCAAATTTTTTATTTTTTTTTGGTTTAAAGTTAATTTTATTGACTTAATAGATTCATCAAATACATGACGATCTTCCATCCATTTGTCCTTAATAACTAGTACATTAATAAATTATAACAGTACAAAGACACACAAGAAAAAAGAGAAGAATTAAGACATATACAGAAGGGTATACAGTAAAACCCCTCTTCCGGGACACCCCGCTTTAGGGGTCACCCCGCTTAAGGGGACAATTTTCTCGGAACGGAAATTTTTCCCACTATTAAGAGTTTATTTTAACCCAGCTTAAAGGGACACCCCGCTTAAGGGGACACCCCGCTTTAGGGGACAGTTTTTCGGTACAGAAATGCTTAAAAACCCCGCTTAAGGGGACAGTTTGGGGGGACATCTTATCAAAAACATTCCAGATTATCACAAAATCCGTGTTTATGCTGCTCGTTTATATACGGGACAGACATTGTCGCAACCAGAACAATAGACTAAGCATTCCCGGGCGGGTCCGGGCGGCCGGAGTGTGTTGTTTGAATGGTAATCCCTACATCTCTAGCGGCTCTGGGCGAGCCACAGTGAGTGAATATTAGTAGCATTGATTTTCGCGCTTGCTGAAGGTGCCAGGGGGTTAGAGGTCCTCTTACAGGTTAGCTGTGGGCGACACAGGGAGGGCTGGGGGCTTTGAAGGTGCGGTATTCAGGGAGCCGTTGCGGCTCTGGGCGGCTCACGGTGAGTCCCTAATAGGCCTGCTGATTTCTATCAGAAGTTACGGGGGGGGGGGGGGGCGGGGGCATTGACCAGGGGTATAAAAAGGAGCGAATTTCACAAGGAAGACATATCCACCTTCAACCTCTATTATTTATTTTTTATTTTTTTGTACATTTATATTCATTTATATTATATAATTTATATTTATTTGCTTATTTATGTGTTATTGATAAACCTTTTAACCTAATACCATCGTTTCCTTCATTTATGTAGGTATTGTATAACCATTGACAGACTGAAAACCCCGCTTAAGGGGACACATCGCTTAAGGGGACACTTGGCCCGGAACGGAGGGTGTCCCCTTAAGAGGGGTTTTACTGTATAATTAAACTCTAGTATAAATCACAGTTTATAAACATCTCATAGTTACACCGTTTTACATCGGTATAACTAGGATTGTTAAAGTTATTCTGGTTTTGATCTAAACTTTTATACTAATTGTTAATTTTTAATTCACATTGGTGTTTAATATGTATCATTTTTCTAGTGCGCCTTCTTTGACGATAAACTCCTTTACTTGCACGTTAAACTGGTCTGTGGTTAATGCACTCTGTATTTTGAGTGGTAACCTGTCCCAGGCCTTATTGCCTCGATACATCGGGGATTTGGCATACTTCTCTGTTTTAGGTCTTCTGATCTTAGATCGGATTTTCTCATCTCCTCTGGTTACTTTTTTGTCGGAGTCGAAGACGTTTTCAGGGTTGTAACTCCACCATTTCATAACTGCTAATAAATGTGCTTGCCTTCTTTCACTAAGTTGCCTAATTTTACAGTCATTGTGTAGATCTTCAACACTCATATTTATTGCCTGGTATTTTCCGATTACTACTCTTAGACCTTTGTTTAACATAACCTGTAGTTTACGTAACCTAGTGATACCCATAAGATCATATATGGCATCAGAGTACTCTAGTACCGGTAGTAGCATCTGTTTTAGGATTTTCAGTCGTGTTTCCTTGTTTATTAAGGAGCTTATTTTCCTAAGTTTGAATAATTTTTGATTATATTCGCTTGATATTTTATTAAAATGATTTTTGAGGGTTAACTTGTTATCTATTATAACTCCCAGGTATTTATAAGTCGTGACTGCCTCAAGCATATTGTCTCCCATTTTAACTTTTAGCTTATAATCTGTATCTTTTTTGTTACTAAACCACATGGTTTTAGTTTTTGAATAATTTATTGCTAGTAAATTACTCTTAGTCCATATATCGACTTTGTTAAGATCTTGTTCCATGTGATACAGCACCTCGTCTTGACTTTTGCCATCTATGATTAGGACAATATCGTCGGCATACATTAGGATTTGACTAAAGTTGAGTACTTTAACCAAATCATTTATAAAAATAATAAAGAAAACAGGCCCCAAAATAGAGCCTTGGGGAACTCCTACTCTAAGATTTGCATTACAAGATACTATTCCTTTCAGTTTAGTGGTATGTGTTCTATTATCTAAATAATCTGATAAGATTTTAAGAAAGCTTCCTCTGATACCTATCATTCTCAGTTTGTTTTTTAATAGAACATGGTTGACACTATCGAAGGCCTTACTCATATCTATATATGTTGCTCCGATTACCCTTTTACTATCTAATCCTATTAAAATTTCATTCGTTAATTTAAATATCGCTTGTACTGTTGACCGTTTCGGTAAAAAACCAAATTGACTATCACTAAAAAACTTCCTCCCTTTCAAGTAATCAAGTAGTATACCATGTAGAATTTTTTCAAAGACCTTCGATAGTGTCGGTAATACGGAAATTGGCCTCCAACTACCGTAGTCTGATAATAATCCAGTTTTAGGGATTGGTGTAATACACGCTCGCTTTAGGCAATTAGGGAAATAATTATTTGTAAACGCTTCATTGATAATGTTCGATAATATATCTACTCTTGTAAGTAAAATTTTTTTAAGACTTACAGTTTTTGAAAATGGGATTCCTGTACTCTTATCATTGTCTAACCTTTGGATTATCTTTTTAACTTCATTTGCTGTTGTATCAATACTTACATCCTCCCCATTTAATACCGGTATTATGGGTCTGATGTTACATGGTTTAGTTTTTCCACCTACAGTTGATGTACTTATTTGATGTCCTACGTTTGCAAAATAAACATTCATCTCATTTGCTTTCTTTTTGCATTCATCCTTGTTTGTTAATGATTGGATGCTATTTGATTTAAAATCCTTTGGTGCCCATACATCTTTGAGCGATCTCCAAAATTTTTTTTGGTTTAGTCTGTTGTTATTAAGATTCTTACGAATCTCTCTGGCTTAATTCTTACGAATAAGGCTTCTTATTTCGTTTCTTAGTTTTCTTAAGTTATTCAATACATGATTAAAGTTGGGGTCATTTTTATTCATTTTATTGATCTTATTTAATATCCTAGCTCGCTGTTCAATCTTTCTTGTGATATGTTGGGGTAGGGGCAATCCATTGTTAGATCTTACCATAAACGATTCTACAGGACAATGGTAATCTATCTCCGTTTTTAGTTTTCCAGCAAATAGTTCACATCTTTCTTCGGTTTTATTTGGATTAGCATATGGTATATTCTGTTTTGAGGCATTATTCATAATGGTATTACAATTTTCTTCGGTTAATTCTGTTAATTTTCTTACATCGTAACTTATTCTTGGATGTTTTTCCCTTGCTTTTCTTTTTTAACATATATATTAAAACATGATCCGACATATAGTAATTTAAATTGCCAGATTCAACGATATGCTTAGCATTAGTGTATATATGGTCCAGGGTGCTTTTGTAGTTTTTACTAATATATGTTTCCTTAGTTATCCCCATTTGAAAACCAGTATCTTGCAGGAATTGTTTTAACACTCCGAATTTTGTTGAGTTTGTCTGAGTCGTATTGATGTTTAGGTCTCCACAGATCCATATCTCATGTTGCTTAAATTTTAGATCTTCAGTGATTGTTCGTAGGTAATTATAACGTAGATCTACATCGTCATTTGGGGGACGATATACAGTGATTACTAATAGTTTTTTATGTTCTGGCATTATTATTTCACATGTTAAACATTCTATTTTGGGATGTGATATCGTATAATTTTCCAATATATTTGTAAAATCTTGATACTTGTTATCAATATAAAGTGCAATGCCTCCTCCGCACTTCTCTTGTTTTCTATCATTTCTATATAAAGTTTTTCCTGTTATTATTAGCATATCATTTGTATATTTAGCTGACAGCCATGTCTCGGTTATTCCAAGGAAGTCAATATTTGCAAGTATTAAAAGTAGCTATCATTAAACCTTTCTTTCTGTCAAAGTCCTGGTGAGATATAAACCCTTTGCCTATATGTCCCATTTGTATATGTTGTGTTTACAATACGATTCAGTAGTATTCTTAATAGTTGCAGTTAAAGATGTAAGAAATATGAGTATCTACTACATTCTTCATTCCTCTTTTCCCATGTCTTGTTATAATATCCTGAGAATAAACAAATCTAGACTAAACTTATTACCTAAGCCAGTACCAAATTGGTTTAGGCCGAAACACACAAGGACACATGGTGCAGGTGAGGTGAGTGACATGACAACACAGCCGGTTCAAAGTTCTATGAATCCGTCTGAGCCTGAATTGGTAGACTAACCACAGGCATGGAAGTGCGTAAGTGTGGGTTGAACCACTTATTACCTAGATATACATAACATAACAGTATGTCTACTCCTAACAAGGAGGGCAAATATAAAAGAGAGGGTATCACAAGTAAGTTACAAGTAAGTTTCAGTATAAACACGCAATGAATACCAAAAATAATAATTGTAAACGTGCATCACACAGTTATGTATCATGGCGGAGGCCATATACCAGTTTTGGTTCTAGTTATCTACCGAGTACCTTAGGGATATTAGTCAAATCACTTTGATTTACATATCACTTTAGATAAATAGTCATCAAGCTCACATCAATTTGGTTTACATAATATTGTTTATTCAAGAGTAATTTGGTTTTACATCCAAAGTACTAAATTTAAATAATATTCTATATATATATATAAATGCAAACACACTTGGGTATCTATCTAGTATATTAGTTGTATTGAATATAGATAGGTTAATTTAAATAAATAAATAAAAAGTATATATCGGTTCTTCAACTATTTGTGCGTATTTCTCATTAATTATCATTAATATACATATACAATGTGGAGCTCATAGTTCCCAAAAATCTATCTAAAGGTAGGACAATATGTACAAATACAGTACAATCGTGAGTCTGCATTCGTCTCAATATATAGTCCTCTTATCTATCACTCCCATGTATATGGAGATCTCTTTACAGCTTTGGTTATGCCAGTTCTTACGTACCAGCATATCTATTGGTAACATGATTAAATTAAATCTCATAGGTTCATTAGAAAAATAAATATATATGCATTTCCAGTATTTTATTGATATAGTATAAGTCTTTATAACTTGAACACAATATGCTAATTCTTACGGACTAGCAATTTTGATTTACTGGTATTTCCTTTCAGTTATATACATGTTTTCAGGTTATCTGCTTATTTCAAAGTCTAAGTATATAATTGTTAGAGGTTGGGTTTACATGTGTTTTCCTAGCCGGATATTTTTATCAATAGTTTTGCTCAGTAATCGGGCCAGTTTTTCTTGTGTATTAGGGCTTGGGTGAACTCCATCATATAGCTTTTGGTATTTGTATTTGATCCCTGAACCTGGAACATTGTTGTGTACCTCTCTCGTCAAGAATGGTGTATAAACCTCTTGTGCGGCATTTAAGGTAGAGATATTCTCATTTATCTCTTGTACAACCGTCTCAAGTTTAGTCTGGTTTCTGTGCCTACCTTTGAGTATGCGGTTTGCCTTGTTTAGTTCCACAGAGTAAATTGAACTTATTACTATTGGTACATGAGAGTCTACTACTCGTATGGCAAGTATCATTTCATTATATAATTCAACTACATTGTTGACTAGCTCACCAGTCTTTCCTGCTCGTAAATCAATTGTGGGTGGTTTGCCTTTCTTTTCTGTCACGTTGTTTATACCACCTATGATATAAACGGCTCTGAACCGGTGATTGTAGGAGTTTGCACTATTTATTTCCCTTACAGCAAAGGTACTCATTCTGGGTATTGTAGCGCCAGGCATCCACATCATCATGAAATCCTCGTCACGGTTGGTTAACAGCTGTTGACGCATATCTCTCAACCTCGAGTCTCCGATTAGTAGGTATGAAGGCCACATGTTCCGCGTTACTCGTTTCTGGACTCGTTGTTTCCTATTCATTAGAAGTATACAATTAATTCCTCTGGGAGTAATATGAGTTCATTGGTGTTTATGTGTGGGTATAACTTATATCAATTTAACTTACCAGTTTTTTTCAATGTAATACGGCTAGTGTTTTGTCGTTGGTTGTTGCCGGGGTTGTTTTCAGGAATGCATGCCCTGGGAGTTATACACACGTCATAGGTCACATGTTCTTTTTTGCCGGCACATATACTGCTGTCCCCTATCGTACCTTTCTGGTACTACTGGGTTGTTAGTTCTTGCTACCTCTCATTTATTTAATTAACGATTTTCTTTCAGTGCCATAGTTTGCTCAGATCTTCTATAGTCTTCTCTGAGGTTCATTCATAGCTGGCCCATCATATTTTTTCCTGGATAATATCCTTTGTTATATTCTGGATCAGTTATGTCCATGCCGTCTGCCCAGAATCTATCAGTGGTTCCCTCTACCAGGTTTCCTGGATGTGTGAGTTTTAGTAGTCTCTTTAACTCTGGGTTTTGATTAAATTTTGTTCTTAGGATGAATTCCATAATTTCTGTCTTGCTTCTTTCCCAGTGTGTAGTGGTTTGACACTTTTCTCCAATTCTTTTTGCATCAAGTGGGGATCTAGTGTTCAAGACTTCAAGTACTAGGTCTGGCCGGCTGCATAAGCGGCATTTTTCAGCCTGGTACGCCTGCTCTGAACTTTCGTAGTAGGTACCGTTATATTTGATTTTAACAGCAGCAAAGTTGCTTAGGTAACTACCTTGTCCCTTGAAAAGAATGTGGATTTTTGTTGCCTTACTTGCGGTGCTTCCAAGGTGCCGTTATTAGGTTGTTGCGTAACGGGTACTTCGGTCATTTCAATGTTCATTGGGTCAGGTGTTGGTAATGGATTGTGTGAGTGCGGTCTTACATCCGTTGTCGCTGGGTAAACTGCTTCTGGTAAGTTGACAGTATGATTCTGTGTTTGATTCATTTGTGTTTGATTTTGTCTTTGTACTGTTAATAGAGGTGTAGGTTGTATTTGTGTTTGCCGGGGATTTTGTCTTTGTGCTGTTATTAGGGGTGTCGGTTGCATTTGTGTTAGCCGGGGGTTATGTTGTTGGTAGTTTTGTCTTTCTGGGTATGGCGGGGGCGGTGGGGGAGCAGATCTCTCATACTGAGTGTAGCGATACGTACTTGTATTCTTTAGTGGTTTCGTTCCCTGGTATCAGTTCTTCAGGTATTCTATCCATGTACTGACAATTGTACCAGGTGTTACCAATTCTGCATTCGAACCCTTTTAATTGGGTTGCATACCCTAGTCTTCTACAGTGTCCTACCATTGCTCTAGCTCGTCCTCGTGCCTGTCTGATCTCAGTCGGTTCATCTGCGTTGAGGTAAATTCGTTCAAAGCCTTCAGTTTGTTTTAGGGCTCGTTTGTTTCTAAGTAGATGGTCGTGCATCCTCACACTTGTTAGGCATACTAGCAATGGGGCCGGTTCATTTGGGTTGTTATTTGACTTACGTACCCTTTGGGCTAGGTTGATGTCTTGGAGGGACACTTGTACATCTATCTGTTTAAGTACAAAAAGTGTAGCTTCATACGGGTCTTCATTTTTTACTTCCCTCAGTCCTTCTATATACATATTCATACGTCGGGGTGAGATATATCTTGTACTTTCATTTTGGTTTTGTGGTTGATCATTTTGATTTATTTTGAGTTGTTGTATTTCTTCTCCTTGTCTTTCAACTAGTCGTACCGTCTCATTTATTTCTTTTTTTGTTAATGTGAATTGGTCTTCAATTTTGTTGATATAACGGCCTACCTCGTCATCTATGTCTTGGTCTCTTGACAGTGCTTGGGATTCACATTCATCAATGTGTTTTTCAAGCCTTGTGATTTCTTCTTGTTGTTCTTTGATTTTTTTCATTTTGTTGTTCTTGTATTTCTGTGTTTTTTTGTTCATTTGCGTTTGCTGTGTACTCTGGTACATCTACTTTGGTTTCTGTTATGCTAAGCCTATTACTTATTTGTTCAGTTGATTCTTTAATCTGTATTTTTATCTTGTTAATTTCATCCCCTGTACAATCCATTTTCTGGTTTATCTTGTTAATTTCGATCCTAGTACTGTCCATTTTCTGATTTATCAAATCTTTGGTTTCATTTACCATTTGTTTTACTTGTCCCATATCTGTTTTCATTTCAAGAGTGATTTCCTGTAGTCTATTATTTACTAATTGCATGAAGTCCCCTAGAATTGTTTGTGGTAGCATTAGAAAATCATCTTTACCATCTTCACTGTATTTACGAGCAGATGTTCCTGACTGTGGGTGTGCGTTATGTTCATCGGGGGTACTTGCAAGTGCATTCAGGCGTGCTAGCGTTGTGTCAGTGTCGGTTCCTTCTGGTATACATTGTATTTGTACTTTCAGTGGTGGTTTATCACCTGGCATTTTCACTGTAGTATCTGGTGTTGTTGCTGTATCAGAGCTATGACTCCGGTTTCTCTTAGTACTTTGTGTGTTAGTTTTTTGGGTATTGTTCTTTTTGTTTTTCCCTTTCCTTTTTTGTTTACCTTGTGTCGGAGGTTTAACTTGGCCTATTGTCGCCCCCTTGGATTTTGTAATGTCAATATCTCTTATATAGTGTGGTAACATAGATAATGGTATTTTATCAATTTCGTCGTACTCAGAATTACCATCTTGCGATGTACCTTCTAGCATTTCTTGACTATTTCCCGACATACCTTCCAATTCAAAGTCTACCGTTTCTTCCATACAGGGAGTCACCGGCAACGAATCCAGCAATGGCGGTGCACGCTACCAGGGTACTGTCTGTGTTTCGATTTATATTGGATTTTGTATACGTGGTATTAACAGCACTACTGTTTAAGGTCTGTATCCTTGATCTACGTACCTTTATAGTCAAGTTACTCCACTGGATTTTACTCTCGCGCTTTCCTTTTGTATAGATACCCTTGTTAATAGCCTCCGCCGATACAACAATGCACTCACCTCACCATGACGACACACCACTGAATGACTAAATTGGAATGCAATTGAATAAAGAAATTATGGAAACTAAACAACTTAGTTTTGGCTATTGCCAAGCTTTGAATTGGGATGACAGTGGTTCTCTTACAGAAGGGAGCCACCTAATGTTCATGACTAAATTGGAGGACATGACTGAATTCCTAAATATGTTGAATAAAGAAATGCTGGAAAAGGGGCAATTTTTTTTTTTTTTTTTTTTGAGAATTTTTATTAGGGTACTTGCATTTGTTACAAATCACCAAATTCGGCAATATTGCCGTTCTTCCATTTGGGCCCTTTACAATAGTGGGACTTCCGTAATAACATTACGTTCATACTTGGATCTTAATTCAACAGTTCATTTTCTTCCTAAGTTTAGTATCGTTTATGATAGGAGAATAATGTAATGGTATGCAATGAACAACATCAATAGGTTACAAACAAATTCTTATAACGGTGAGTACAGTCAATGTATATCAAGGATCGAAGAATTTGTTACTTTGGACATTTCTGTGTCATAATCTTGTATAGATAAATAAATAAATATATATGGCCACCATGGATATAACGATAGAAGGATACATTCAATATAGCTTATACCAGAATATAGAACGGCTGCATCTTCAGGAAGGAATAGCATGGACATCTATAAGGATTCCCTAATATGCTTATATATGCACGTATATACATGTTATTATATGTTGTTTTATATTCCACGGTCACTATGCTAGTTGTAGGCACAAGCTAGCTTTTAGTCCGCTGGTTACATTTTACATTTTAGGCATATATGCCAACTTAAAATTTTTTTTTTATACCGACTTGTAACTAACATATACATATAATTAGGTTTCAGTTAGATCTAGTCGTAATCACAATCTAGATCATATATGCGTTACTTATTTCGCATTTGTATTGGGGTGTCAATATAGTTTAGTAGTGTTTTTATACCTATTTTTATAATAGTTCCTTTGTAATTATCTTAAAATATGGTTTGTTCAATCGTAATTAGGTTCATGTAGGCAGTTTGGGAAATTAAATTTAGTTTTAATCTTGAAGTCCTTTAGATCCCATTGTTTTGCACATTCTGGCTTTAGTGTATTCCAAATGGTTATGCCTCTGTAGTAAAAAGATTTTTCAAACACTCTGCTATTTATCGGCGGTTGTAGTAGTCTAAGGCATAGATGCCTCCTGGTGGGAATGTCTCGACTATCGATTAGGTCAGGGATCTGTGTAAGGGTGCAAGAGTAATAAAGTAGGTGGAGTTTTCTTCTCGCTATTAGGTATTTCAAGTTTGCCTTGTCATGTAACTCTATCGTAGTGAATTTTTGATATCGGCCCAGCCTTACTCTGTACACTGTTCGTAGGGCACGATTCTGTAACATCTGTAGATCATATTCACCTTGGGCTGTTAAAGGGTTATATATATGATCGCAGTAGTCCAAATATGGCATAATTTTTGTTTTGTAAATTCTTAGTGCGGTGTCTTCATTTATTAAGTTTCTTATTTTGTTTAATAAGTATATTTTATGAGAGACTCTGTTAGTAATATTTCTTTTGTGTTCGGTGAAATTTAGTTTACTATCCACTATAAGGCCTAGGTAGTTGTAGTTTTTTACGATTTCTAGTCGGGTATCATTTAACAAAATTTGGGAGTCGTCTGGTATTTCATTTCTTCTTAGACTGTTATCAAAACATAGTAATTTTGTTTTCTTTTCATTTATTGTTAGTAAATTTTGGTTACACCATCTATAGGCTATAGGTAAGACATTACGCATGGCTGCTTTATTAGATGTTGTGATCGTCGTATCATCAGCGTAGAGTGTTACTCTGCAGGGAAGATCTTTCAGGCAGTCGGTTAAGCTATTAATATAAATTAAGAATAAAGTTGGCCCAAGTACAGAACCTTGAGGTATGCCGTAGCTAGTTTCTTTGGGGTCTGACAAAACATTATCGACTAGAGTTCTTTGTGATCTAGAAGTGAGATAATCTTTAAACCAAAGGCAGCTATAATTTGATAAGCCCAGTTGGTGCATTTTATAAACTAGTAGTTGGTGGGAGACAGTATCAAATGCCTTTTTGAAGTCCAAAAAGGCTGTTATCGGCATATTACCATTATTGATGTCGCTATAAATTTGTGTCAAAAAACTATTTATTGCAGTCACAGTTGACCGTTTGGCCCTAAAACCAAATTGTTCATTTGATAGTATGTTATTGTTTTCCAGGTAATTTTTTAATCTTCTATTGATTATTTTTTCAAATAACTTACTTGGGAGGGGAAGCAAGCTGATCGGTCTAAAATTACTTACTAATTTAAGGTTTCCTTTTTTTGGGATCGGGGTGAGACGCGTTAACTTCCAGTCAGAAGGGAATATATGATGCCTGATTGACGAGTTAAAAATAATTTGTAGTTTATCAAGGGTAGCTGTAAATGCGATCTTTAGGATATACGATTTTATGTTGGGTATTGAGGATGCCTTATTAAAGTTAACTTCCTTTATTGCTGCCATTATTTCGTCTATAGAAATATCTTCTTCTAGTATGTTAATGCTATCTGGTCTATCAATGTAAGGAGGAACCGGTATCTCTTGTTTCGGTAATTTATTGGCTAAGTTTTGTCCGATTGTAGCAAAATAATGGTTGATGTAGTTTGCTCTTTCGTCATTATCTATTGGTAATTTTGTTTCTTCGTCTATCATTTGGCCTATCGGCGGTGCTTCTTCCTTTGGTAGGAGTTTTCTTACGCCGCGCCAAAATGCTTTTGTATCCCCATTGTTATTTATCAGTAAATTGTCCATTAGCAGTTGTTTATTATGTCTTATCATGGCTTGTGTCCTGTTTCTATGGTATTTTGCGATTCTCCAATCATCGATCTTATTGCTACGATGTGCCCGTTTATAAAAATAATCACGATTTTTCATTGAGGTAAGAATATCTTTATTTAACCAGTTTGGTTTGTGTTTGCTGGCGTAAAATGTTATAATGGGTGCGGATACGTTAAGTGCATTGGTAATATGTTTCAACATGGTTCTCCATAGCTTATCAGGATGTTGATTTTGATTAAAATACTGCCAGTCTGCGTTCCTCAATAGTTCGATAAACTCTAGGTAGTTAAAATTCTTATAGGTTCTTGTACTTATTTTTACTTTCGGTATTTTATTTCGTTTTGCTTTAATTACCAAGAAGACTGGTAGGTGGTCTTTTATTATATATGTTATCACTCCAGCTTTTATAACGTTATTGACATTAGTATAAATGTGATCAATCAGGGTAGACGTTGTTTCAGTATATCTAGTTGGAGTATTAATTAGTTGAGTTACATTATTTGTAGCACAGAATTTGTCTGTGTGGGATTTTTTGGTTTTCTTGTCGAGTAGGTCAATATTCATATCACCCATGATGATAATTTTCCTATTATGGGGGAGGTTATTAATAATTTCGCTTAACTTATCGTATAGTTGTGTAGGTGTAGTCTTTGGTGTTTTATATGCATTGATTACTATGATTTTTGTATTACCAGCACATATCTCAATAGTACATATTTCAAGCATTGGTGATATTATACAATAATCTTCCATTCTTTGGAAAGGGGTACCTTCTTTAATGTATATTATTAAACCACCTCCTCTTTTATCCACTATAGGTCTTCTATCCATCCGAGTCATTTGATATCCTTTTATAGCTACTACCGAGTTAGGTTGACGTGGGTCCATCCATGTTTCGCATACGGCCATAACATCAAAATTAACAAGTAAGTTCGAGAGGTTCTCTAGGTTTGGCACTATGCTCCAAACGTTGACACTAACAAACTTAAGACCTTTTTCTTGTTTTACCTCATCCAACGATACCATTTATTATTGAACATTCCGAGTAAGAGTGGTTTTTCACCCAGATTTCGTAGCAACTCTTTGATGTATATACAGAATACATAACAATGACAGGGATGATACATATAATATGAACAGGTAAAGTATACAGTGACATTTTGTACTTTCGACAAGATAACTTATCGTTGCGGTGTGAGATGCGCAGCTCCGGCTATAATTAACATATGTTACAGACATATATCATTTCTTAAACCAGAAGATTCTTTTCTTATATCACTATCCTAACAAAGGTTTTATAAGCAGAGTATGTCCGAATCGTTCTTGGTGATACATTTATCAACCGTCTTAAGAAGTTTTAGAGAGTCTTCGTGGGTGAGGTGACATCTGTCGTACAGGTGGTCATATCTATGGGAGTAGCGTCCCTTGCCCATACTTCTATGGTAGGGGGTGGCTGTCCAGGGTGTTGGCAGCGAATTACTGTAGTTGAATTTTGTCAGTTCCGAGTTTATCAATACGATTGCGTCGTTTAGTTTGTCTTGATCTGGGTGTGGCTCGTCGTTTCCCTCCTCTTGGGCTGTTCTTAACGGATATTTCCTCTTATCATTGAACCTTTTAATGTCTAGCCCAATTATTGGCAAAAATAGAGTTCTCTTCGCCGTTGTTCTCCATATGTTGTTGTAGGTATTTGAAACCCTCCACATCACTCCAGCGACAAGATCGTTGATGTTATTGTTGCCAATGAAGATATCTTTGGTTAACGAGTTTCTGTAAGGTAGGTTACATATACCCGCATACAAGATCACCAAGTCCGGATTCAGATTGATTATGTTTCCTGTCGAGTTTTCCGTGATTTCGTCATAGCCTAGACCTGAGTAAGCTTGCACTACAAAGTTATTTTGGGTTTCTGTTAGCATGTACTTTTTTATGTTAAAGCCCCTTGAATCACTCAGCATTAAGATCCTCATTTTAAATTTGTGCAATTTCGTTTTGGGTAAGTCGTAGTCACAATCCTACCTTCAACGGTATTACAAAGTGGTTTGTTACTAAAACAAGTCGTAAGCACAATCTTGCTTTCAGTAGCAATATTAGGTATAATGAGTGGTGGGCAAAGGAGAAGAAAAATTGGAGAATACCTTGAAATCACACTGTTTGTGGTTTGTGCTAGTACTCAGTTATTTTTCCTCCTCAGATTGGTCATTTTCTTTCTTATCTTCTGTCACTTCCTTGGTTTTCCAGGTGTTGGTGAAGTCTGTTTCGCCTCTGTATTCAGCTCTCAGGTCTTTATCACATCTGTACTCTGATCGCAACTCCATCAGTATTGCCCCGGCTAGGTTTTGGCCAGTGAAGGTGGTCAGATGCAGTTCGTCTGAGTTCAGTCCGCACCCAGTACCCCAACGGTTGTCGAGTGTCACCTCATATATCTTTCTTTCCCCAGTTTGAAGGAGCTTTTGTTTGAGTACAGGGTTTTGTGTGAATTTCAAGTGATTGAGTTGACGTAATTCATCCTCCGCCCTTGCCAACCATTCTTTTGTGTCAATTGGTTTAGTTATGCGCTTACACAGGTATGGGTCATTGGTACTTAGAACTTGGAGCGCGATCTCAGGGGTATTCGCAAATTCAGCTTTGCGATAGCAGTACGCCTGTTCTACGGACGAGAATTCAATACCTTCACGCATAACCTTCGTTGGGTATAGGTTGCTCAGCGGTGCATGGTGGCTATGGTAGGCCACAAACGTGGGGGTTGATCTTGTTTTCGTGTATTCCAAGCTTATCGTTGGTGGGAGTTTATGCAGTGCGTTGTGTGGGAAGTACTTTCCTTCATAAACAATCCCTCTCCCTCTTGTTTTCACTTCTATGCCGATCTTGTCTGCTAATCTTGCAACTGCCCGAACGTCAGCTTTTTGGGCTTTAATTTCGAGGTTGGAGTCTTCAGAGATAAATACCTTTGTTAGTTCTTGGTATTTCCGCAGTCTACTCTTTGATCTTATGATTTGGTCACGGAGCAATGATTTTATGAACACCACCACTAGAGGTCTGTTTCCTTTACCCGGTGCACCTACCCGGTACGCTGTGTCGATGTCGGTAGGTATGAGGTCATTGTTTACGCTTCGGAGAATATCAAAGGCTATGGCAAGCGGGTCTTCTCTATCTGTCACTTCAATGCCTTCAATCAGCAAATTTCGTTTTCTGGTGTTGTGATCGATCGTATTAGTTTTTTCTTGCATGTTATCAACTTTGGTGTTAGTAAGCTTAAGACTTAGTTCAAGGCAATCTAGTCGTTTGTTCATGGTTTTCATGTCTCGCTTTAACTGTTGATTTTCAGCTTTTAGCTCATCTACATCTTTATGGCTGTAATCAAGGGATTCTTTTATGTCGTCTAGTGTGGAGAGTTTTTCTTCCGTTTTCTTTGCTGAGCTTACGAGATAGTCTAGTGTCAGTGAGATACGAGATAGCGTGAACTCGCTATCCTCTGTGGTCGACCCTCCTCTAGTCTTGGGTTTAGCCCGTGCTTGGAGTTCCCTGACTGCTTGCTCCGCTAACTGGCCTGCCATAGCGCTACGGGGTTGAGCGGTGACAAAGGAAATGTACCTGTGTGTCAATTTACAAGCTAAAAGGTATGAAATACTCTCTTTACCTTGAATTTCTTGGGTATCAGCTTGACATAAGTGATCACTTCCCTTTTATCATACTTGTCTTCGTTTTATGCGG
This sequence comes from Alentia gelatinosa, assembly GCA_950022655.1. NCBI lineage: Eukaryota > Metazoa > Annelida > Polychaeta > Phyllodocida > Polynoidae > Alentia > Alentia gelatinosa. The sequence goes on from OX465579.1 coordinate 84,907,140, forward strand.
TTCTCTGAGGTTTTTTTAGCCAAGTTATCGGGAATTTACCGGAGCTACACACACACACGTCTGCTCACGCTGACATCACGCTGATTAAGATATATGTTCCGCCGAGATTTGAACACTGATCGCAGGATTCAGAGTCCTGAGTGCTAACGTTTACACCACGCAACCAGCTGATGTGTAACACCAACATGGTTGTTCATATGACTGAATCTGACTGCATTTTGAATACAGAAATATTGAAAAATAAGTCACTGAGTTATAGGTTCTGCCAACATTAGAACTTAGAAGGCAGTGGTATCTGCTACAGAAGGGAACCTACTAATGTTTACAACTAACTGGGGGGATAACATGACAGAGTCCATAAAATTGTAGAATAAGGAAATGCTGGAAAAGGGGCAATTAAGATATAGGTTCCGCCGAGATTTGAACTCGGATCACAGGATTCAGAGTCCTGAGTGCTAACCGTTACACCACGAAACCAGCTGATGTGTAAGACTAACATGGATGGTCAAATGACTGAATTGGAATGCAATTTGAATCAAGAAATAATGGAAAAGAAGCCACTGAGTCATAGGTTCTGCCAAGATTAGACTTAAATGGCAGTGGTATCTGTTACAGAAGGGAGCCACGTTATGTTTATAACTAAATGGGAGGACAACATGACTGAGTCCCTAAATAAGTTGAATAAAGAAATGCTGGAAAAGGGGCAATTAATAAATAGGTTCCGCCGAGATTTGAACTCGGATCGCAGGATTCAGAGTCCTGAGTGCTAACCGTAACACCACGGAACCAGCTGATTTGTAAGACTAACATGGTTGGTCAAATGACTTAATTGGAATGCAATTGAATAAAGAAATTATGGAAACTAAATAACTTAGTTTTGGCTATTGCCAAGCTTTGAATTGGGATGACAGTGGTTCTGTTACAGAAGGGAGCCATGTAATGTTTATGACTAAATGGGAGGACATGACTGAGTTCCTAAATATGTTGAATAAAGAAATGCTGGAAAAGGGGCAATTAAGATATAGGTTCCGCCGAGATTTGAACTCGGATCGCAGGATTCAGAGTCCTGAGTGCTAACCGTTACACCACGCAACCAGCTGATGTGTAAGACTAACATGGTTGTTCATATGACCGAATCTGACTGCATTTTGAATAGAGAAATATTGAAAAATAAGTCACTGAGATATAGGTTCTGCCAAGATTAGAACATAGAAGGCAGTGGTATCTGCTACAGAAGGGAACCACCTAATGTTTACAACTAACTGGGGGGACAAAATGACAGAGTCCCTAAATTTGTAGAATAAAGAAATGCTGGAAAAGGGGCAATTAAGATATAGGTTCCGCCGAGATTTGAACTTGGATCGCAGGATTCAGAGTCTTGAGTGCTAACCGTTACACCACGGAACCAGCTGATGTGTAAGACTAACATGGATGGTCAAATGACTGAATTTGAATGCAATTTGAATCAAGAAATAATGGAAAAGAAGCCACTGAGTCATAGGTTCTGCCAAGATTAGACTTAAATGGCAGTGGTATCTGTTACAGAAGGGAGCCACGTTATGTTTATAACTAAATGGGAGGACAACATGACTGAGTCCCTAAATATGCTGAATAAAGAAGTGCTGGAAAAGGGGCAATTAATAAATAGGTTCCGCCGAGAATTGAACTCTGATCGCAGGATTCAGAGTCCTGAGTGCTAACCGTTACACCACAGAACCAGCTGATGTGTAAGACTAACATGGTTGGTCAAATGACTAAATTGGAATGCAATTGAATAAAGAAATTATGGAAACTAAATAACTTAGTTTTGGCTATTGCCAAGCTTTGAATTGGGATGACAGTGGTTCTCTTACAGAAGGGAGCCACGTAATGTTCATGACTAAATAGGAGGACATGACTGAATTCCTAAATATGTTGAATAAAGAAATGCTGGAAAAAGGGCAATTAAGATATAGGTTCTGCCGAGATTTGAACTTGGATCGCAGGATTCAGAGTCCTGAGTGCTAACTGTTACACCAAGGAACCAGCTGATGTGTAACTCCAACATGGTTGTTCATATGACTGAATCTGACTCCATTTTGAATACAGAAATATTGAAAAATAAGTCAGTGAGTCATAGGTTCTGCCAAGATTGTAATTTAGATCGCAGTCGTATCTGTTATAGAAGTGAACCACCTAATGTTTACAACTAACTGGGAGTACAACCCGATAGAGTCCCTAAATATGTTGAAAACAGTAATGCTGGAAAAGGGGCAATTAAGATATAGGTTCCGCCGAGATTTGAACTTGGATCGCAGGATTCAGAGTCCTGAGTGCTAACCGTTACACCAAGGAACCAGCTGATGTGTAACACTAACATGGTTGTTCATATGACTGAATCCGACTGCACTTTGAATACAGAAATATTGAAAAATAAGTCACTGAGTCATAGGTTCTGCAAAGATGAGAATTCAGATGGCAGTCTTATCTGTTACAGAAGTGAACCATCTAATGTTTACAACTAACTGGGAGTACAACCCTACAGAGTCCCTAAATATGTTAAAAACAGTAATGCTGGAAAAGGGGCAATTAAGATATAGGTTCTGCCGAGATTTGAACTCGGATCGCAGGATTCAGAGTCCTGAGTGCTAACCGTTACACCACAGAACCAGCTGATGTGTAAGACTAACATGGTTGGTCAAATGACTTAATTGGAATGCAATTAAGTGAAGAAATTATGGAAACTAAATAACTTAGTTTTGGCTATTGCCAAGCTTTGAATTGGGATGACAGTGGTTCTGTTACAGAAGGGAGCCATGTAATGTTTATGACTAAATGGGAGGACATGACTGAGTTCCTAAATATGTTGAATAAAGAAATGCTGGAAAAGGGGCAATTAAGATATAGTTCCGCCGAGATTTGAACTCGGATCGCAGGATTCAGAGTCCTGAGTGCTAACCGTTACACCACGGAACCAGCTGATGTGTAACACCAAATGGTTGTTCATATGATTGAATCTGACTGTATTTTGAATACAGAAATATTGAAAAATAAGTCAGTGAGTCATAGGTTCTGCCAAGATGATAATTTAGATGGCAGTCGTATCTGTTACAGAAGTGAACCACCCAATGTTTACAACTAACTGGGAGTACAACCCGACAGAGTCCCTAAATATGTTGAAAACAGTAATGCTCGAAAAGGGGCAATTAATAAATAGGTTCCGCCGAGATTTGAACTCGGATCGCAGGATTCAGAGTCCTGAGTGCTAACCGTTACACCACGGAACCAGCTGATGTGTAACACCAACATGGTTGTTCATATGACTGAATCTGACTGCATTTTGAATACAGAAATATTGAAAAATAAGTCACTGAGTCATAGGTTCTGCAAAGATGAAAATTCAGATGGCAGTCTTATCTGTTACAGAAGTGAACCATCTAATGTTTACAACTAACTGGGAGTACAACCCTAGAGTCCCTAAATATGTTAAAAACAGTAATGCTGGAAAAGGGGCAATTAAGATATAGGTTCCGCCGAGATTTGAACTCGGATCGCAGGATTCAGAGTCCTGAGTGCTAACCGTTACACCACAGAACCAGCTGATGTGTAAGACTAACATGGTTGGTCAAATGACTAAATTGGAATGCAATTGAATAAAGAAATTATGGAAATTAAATAACTTAGTTTTGGCTATTGCCAAGCTTTGAATTGGGATGACAGTAGTTCTGTTACAGAAGGGAGCCATGTAATGTTTATGACTAAATGGGAGGACATGACTGAGTTCCTAAATATGTTGAATAAAGAAATGCTGGAAAAGGGGCAATTAAGATATAGGTTCTGCCGAGATTTGAACTCAGATCGCAGGATTCAGAGTCCTGAGTGCTAACCGTTACACCACGGAACCAGCTGATGTGTAACACCAACATGGTTGTTCATATGATTGAATCTGACTGCATTTTGAATACAGAAATATTGAAAAATAAGTCACTGAGTCATAGGTTCTGCCAAGATGAGAATTTAGATGGCAGTCGTATTTGTTACAGAAGTGAACCACCCAATGTTTACAACTAACTGGGAGTACAACCCGACAGAGTCCCTAAATATGTTGAAAACAGTAATGCTGGAAAAGGGGCAATTAATAAATAGGTTCCGCCGAGATTTGAACTCGGATCGCTGGATTCAGAGTCCTGAGTGCTAACCGTTACACCACGGAACCAGCTGATGTGTAACACCAACATGGTTGTTCATATGACTGAATCTGACTGCATTTTGAATACAGAAATATTGAAAAATAAGTCACTGAGTCATAGGTTCTGCAAAGATGAAAATTCAGATGGCAGTCTTATCTGTCACAGAAGTGAACCAGCTAATGTTTACAACTAACTGGGAGTACAACCCGACAGAGTCCCTAAATATGTTAAAAACAGTAATGCTGGAAAAGGGGCAATTAAGATATAGGTTCCGCCGAGATTTGAACTCGGATCGCAGGATTCAGAGTCCTGAGTGCTAACCGTTACACCACAGAACCAGGTGATGTGTAAGACTAACATGGTTGGTCAAATGACTTAATTGGAATGCAATTGAATAAAGAAATTATGGAAACTAAATAACTTAGTTTTGGCTATTGCCAAGCTTTGAATTGGGATGACAGTGGTTCTGTTACAGAAGGGAGCCATGTAATGTTTATGACTAAATGGGAGGACATGACTGAGTTCCTAAATATGTTGAATAAAGAAATGCTGGAAAAGGGGCAATTAAGATATAGGTTCCGCCGAGATTTGAACTCGGATCGCAGGATTCAGAGTCCTGAGTGCTAACCGTTACACCACGCAACCAGCTGATGTGTAAGACTAACATGGTTGTTCATATGACCGAATCTGACTGCATTTTGAATAGAGAAATATTGAAAAATAAGTCACTGAGATATAGGTTCTGCCAAGATTAGAACATAGAAGGCAGTGGTATCTGCTACAGAAGGGAACCACCTAATGTTTACAACTAACTGGGGGGACAAAATGACAGAGTCCCTAAATTTGTAGAATAAAGAAATGCTGGAAAAGGGGCAATTAAGATATAGGTTCCGCCGAGATTTGAACTCGGATCGCAGGATTCAGAGTCTTGAGTGCTAACCGTTACACCACGGAACCAGCTGATGTGTAAGACTAACATGGATGGTCAAATGACTGAATTTGAATGCAATTTGAATCAAGAAATAATGGAAAAGAAGCCACTGAGTCATAGGTTCTGCCAAGATTAGACTTAAATGGCAGTGGTATCTGTTACAGAAGGGAGCCACGTTATGTTTATAACTAAATGGGAGGACAACATGACTGAGTCCCTAAATATGTTGAATAAAGAAATGCTGGAAAAGGGGCAATTAAGATATAGTTCCGCCGAGATTTGAACTCGGATCGCAGGATTCAGAGTCCTGAGTGCTAACCGTTACACCACGGAACCAGCTGATGTGTAACACCAAATGGTTGTTCATATGATTGAATCTGACTGTATTTTGAATACAGAAATATTGAAAAATAAGTCAGTGAGTCATAGGTTCTGCCAAGATGATAATTTAGATGGCAGTCGTATCTGTTACAGAAGTGAACCACCCAATGTTTACAACTCACTGGGAGTACAACCCGACAGAGTCCCTAAATATGTTGAAAACAGTAATGCTCGAAAAGGGGCAATTAATAAATAGGTTCCGCCGAGATTTGAACTCGGATCGCAGGATTCAGAGTCCTGAGTGCTAACCGTTACACCACGGAACCAGCTGATGTGTAACACCAACATGGTTGTTCATATGACTGAATCTGACTGCATTTTGAATACAGAAATATTGAAAAATAAGTCACTGAGTCATAGGTTCTGCAAAGATGAAAATTCAGATGGCAGTCTTATCTGTTACAGAAGTGAACCATCTAATGTTTACAACTAACTGGGAGTACAACCCTAGAGTCCCTAAATATGTTAAAAACAGTAATGCTGGAAAAGGGGCAATTAAGATATAGGTTCCGCCGAGATTTGAACTCGGATCGCAGGATTCAGAGTCCTGAGTGCTAACCGTTACACCACAGAACCAGCTGATGTGTAAGACTAACATGGTTGGTCAAATGACTAAATTGGAATGCAATTGAATAAAGAAATTATGGAAATTAAATAACTTAGTTTTGGCTATTGCCAAGCTTTGAATTGGGATGACAGTAGTTCTGTTACAGAAGGGAGCCATGTAATGTTTATGACTAAATGGGAGGACATGACTGAGTTCCTAAATATGTTGAATAAAGAAATGCTGGAAAAGGGGCAATTAAGATATAGGTTCTGCCGAGATTTGAACTCAGATCGCAGGATTCAGAGTCCTGAGTGCTAACCGTTACACCACGGAACCAGCTGATGTGTAACACCAACATGGTTGTTCATATGATTGAATCTGACTGCATTTTGAATACAGAAATATTGAAAAATAAGTCACTGAGTCATAGGTTCTGCCAAGATGAGAATTTAGATGGCAGTCGTATTTGTTACAGAAGTGAACCACCCAATGTTTACAACTAACTGGGAGTACAACCCGACAGAGTCCCTAAATATGTTGAAAACAGTAATGCTGGAAAAGGGGCAATTAATAAATAGGTTCCGCCGAGATTTGAACTCGGATCGCTGGATTCAGAGTCCTGAGTGCTAACCGTTACACCACGGAACCAGCTGATGTGTAACACCAACATGGTTGTTCATATGACTGAATCTGACTGCATTTTGAATACAGAAATATTGAAAAATAAGTCACTGAGTCATAGGTTCTGCAAAGATGAAAATTCAGATGGCAGTCTTATCTGTCACAGAAGTGAACCAGCTAATGTTTACAACTAACTGGGAGTACAACCCGACAGAGTCCCTAAATATGTTAAAAACAGTAATGCTGGAAAAGGGGCAATTAAGATATAGGTTCCGCCGAGATTTGAACTCGGATCGCAGGATTCAGAGTCCTGAGTGCTAACCGTTACACCACAGAACCAGGTGATGTGTAAGACTAACATGGTTGGTCAAATGACTTAATTGGAATGCAATTGAATAAAGAAATTATGGAAACTAAATAACTTAGTTTTGGCTATTGCCAAGCTTTGAATTGGGATGACAGTGGTTCTGTTACAGAAGGGAGCCATGTAATGTTTATGACTAAATGGGAGGACATGACTGAGTTCCTAAATATGTTGAATAAAGAAATGCTGGAAAAGGGGCAATTAAGATATAGGTTCCGCCGAGATTTGAACTCGGATCGCAGGATTCAGAGTCCTGAGTGCTAACCGTTACACCACGCAACCAGCTGATGTGTAAGACTAACATGGTTGTTCATATGACCGAATCTGACTGCATTTTGAATAGAGAAATATTGAAAAATAAGTCACTGAGATATAGGTTCTGCCAAGATTAGAACATAGAAGGCAGTGGTATCTGCTACAGAAGGGAACCACCTAATGTTTACAACTAACTGGGGGGACAAAATGACAGAGTCCCTAAATTTGTAGAATAAAGAAATGCTGGAAAAGGGGCAATTAAGATATAGGTTCCGCCGAGATTTGAACTCGGATCGCAGGATTCAGAGTCTTGAGTGCTAACCGTTACACCACGGAACCAGCTGATGTGTAAGACTAACATGGATGGTCAAATGACTGAATTTGAATGCAATTTGAATCAAGAAATAATGGAAAAGAAGCCACTGAGTCATAGGTTCTGCCAAGATTAGACTTAAATGGCAGTGGTATCTGTTACAGAAGGGAGCCACGTTATGTTTATAACTAAATGGGAGGACAACATGACTGAGTCCCTAAATATGTTGAATAAAGAAGTGCTGGAAAAGGGGCAATTAATAAATAGGTTCCGCCGAGAATTGAACTCTGATCGCAGGATTCAGAGTCCTGAGTGCTAACCGTTACACCACAGAACCAGCTGATGTGTAAGACTAACATGGTTGGTCAAATGACTAAATTGGAATGCAATTGAATAAAGAAATTATGGAAACTAAATAACTTAGTTTTGGCTATTGCCAAGCTTTGAATTGGGATGACAGTGGTTCTGTTACAGAAGGGAGCCACGTAATGTTCATGACTAAATAGGAGGACATGACTGAATTCCTAAATATGTTGAATAAAGAAATGCTGGAAAAAGGGCAATTAAGATATAGGTTCTGCCGAGATTTGAACTTGGATCGCAGGATTCAGAGTCCTGAGTGCTAACTGTTACACCAAGGAACCAGCTGATGTGTAACTCCAACATGGTTGTTCATATGACTGAATCTGACTCCATTTTGAATACAGAAATATTGAAAAATAAGTCAGTGAGTCATAGGTTCTGCCAAGATTGTAATTTAGATCGCAGTCGTATCTGTTATAGAAGTGAACCACCTAATGTTTACAACTAACTGGGAGTACAACCTGATAGAGTCCCTAAATATGTTGAAAACAGTAATGCTGGAAAAGGGGCAATTAAGATATAGGTTCCGCCGAGATTTGAACTTGGATCGCAGGATTCAGAGTCCTGAGTGCTAACCGTTACACCAAGGAACCAGCTGATGTGTAACACTAACATGGTTGTTCATATGACTGAATCCGACTGCACTTTGAATACAGAAATATTGAAAAATAAGTCACTGAGTGATAGGTTCTGCAAAGATGAGAATTCAGATGGCAGTCTTATCTGTTACAGAAGTGAACCATCTAATGTTTACAACTAACTGGGAGTACAACCCTACAGAGTCCCTAAATATGTTAAAAACAGTAATGCTGGAAAATGGGCAATTAAGATATAGGTTCCGCCGTGATTTGAACTCGGATCGCAGGATTCAGAGTCCTGAGTGCTAACCGTTACACCACGGAACCAGCTGATGTGTAACACTAACATGGATGGTCAAATGACTGAATTGGAATGCAATTTGAATCAAGAAATGATGGAAAAGAAGCCACTGAGTCATAGGTTCTGCCAAGATTAGACTTAAATGGCAGTGGTATCTGTTACAGAAGGGAGCCACTTTATGTTTATAACTAAATGGGAGGACAACATGACAGAGTCCCTAAATATGTTGAATAAAGAAATGCTGGAAAAGGGGCAATTAATAAATAGGTTCCGCCGAGATTTGAACTCGGATCGCAGGATTCAGAGTCCTGAGTGCTAACCGTTACACCACGGAACCAGCTGATGTGTAAGACTTACATGGTTGTTCATATGACTGAATCTGACTGCATTTTGAATACAGAAATATTGAAAAATAAGTCACTGAGTCATAGGTTCCGGCAAGATTAAAATTTAGATGGCAGTCGTATCTGTTACAGAAGGGAACCACCTAATGTTTACAACTAACTGGGGGGACAACATGACAGAGTCCCTAAATTTGTAGAATAAAGAAATGCTGGAAAAGGGGCAATTAATATATAGGTTCCGCTGAGATTTGAACTCGGATCGCAGGATTCAGAGTCCTGAGTGCTATCCTTTACAACACGGAACCAGCTGATGTGTAACACTAACATGGATGGTCAAATGACTAAATTGGAATGCAATTAAATAAAGAAATTATGGAAACTAAATAACTTAGTTTTGGCTATTGCCAAGCTTTGACTTGGGATGACAGTGGTTCTGTTGCAGAAGGGAGCCATGTAATGTTCATGACTAAATAGGAGGACATGACTGAGTTCCTAAATATGTTGAATAAAGAAATGCTGGAAAAGGGGCAATTATGATATAGGTTCCGCGGAGATTTGAACTCGGATCGCAGGATTCAGAGTCCTGAGTGCTAACCGTTACACCACGGAACCAGCTGATGTGAAAGACTAACATGGTTGGTCAAATGACTAAATTAGAATGCAATTAAATAAAGAAATTAGGGAAACTAAAAAACTTAGTTTTGGCTATTGCCAAGCTTTGAATTTAGATGACAGTGGTTCTGTTACAGAAGGGAGCCATGTAATGTTTATGACTAAATGGGAGGACATGACTGAGTTCCTAAATATGTTGAATAAAGAAATGCTGGAAAAGGGGCAATTAAGATATAGGTTCCGCCGAGATTTGAACTCGGATCGCAGGATTCAGAGTCCTGAGTGCTAACCGTTACACCACGGAACCAGCTGATGTGTAAGACTAACATGGTTGTTCATATGACCGAATCTGACTGCATTTTGAATACAGAAATATTGAAAAATAAGTCACTGAGTTATAGGTTCTGCAAAGATGAGAATTCAGATGGCAGTGGTATCTGCTACAGAAGGGAACCATCTAATGTTTACAACTAACTGGCAGTACAACCCTACAGAGTCCCTAAATATGTTAAAAACAGTAATGCTGGAAAAGGAGCAATTAAGATATAGGTTCTGCCGAGATTTGAACTCGGATCGCAGGATTCAGAGTCCTGAGTGCTAACCGTTACACCATGGAACCAGCTGATGTGTAACACTAACATGGTTGTTCATATGACCGAATCTGACTGCATTTTGAATACAGAAATATTGAAAAATAAGTCACTGAGTTATAGGTTCTGCAAAGAAGAGAATTCAGATGGCAGTCTTATCTGTTACAGAAGTGAACCATCTAATGTTTACAACTAACTGGGAGTACAACCCTACAGAGTCCCTAAATATGTTAAAAACAGTAATGCTGGAAAAGGGGCAATTAAGATATAGGTTCCGCCGAGATTTGAACTCGGATCGCAGGATTCAGAGTCCTGAGTGCTAACCGTTACACCACGGAACCAGCTGATGTGTAACACTAACATGATTGGTCAAATGACTGAATTGGAATGCAATTTGAATCAAGAAATGATGGAAACTAAATAACTTAGTTTTGGCTATTGCCAAGCTTTGAATTGGGATGACAGTGGTTCTGTTACAGAAGGGAGCCATGTAATGTTTATGACTAAATGGGAGGACATGACTGAGTCCCTAAATATGTTGAATAAAGAAATGCTGGAAAAGGGGCAATTAAGATATAGGTTCTGCCGAGATTTGAACTCGGATCGCAGGATTCAGAGTCCTGAGTGCTAACCGTTACACCACAGAACCAGCTGATGTGTAAGACTAACATGGTTGGTCAAATGACTAAATTGGAATGCAATTGAATAAAGAAATTATGGAAACTAAATAACTTAGTTTTGGCTATTGTCAAGCTTTGAATTGGGATGACAGTGGTTCTGTTACAGAAGGGAGCCATGTAATGTTTATGACTAAATGGGAGGACATGACTGAGTTGCTAAATTTGTTGAATAAAGAAATGCTGGAAAAGGGGCAATTAACCCTTTAAGGACGGCTGCCTAGGGCAGAACTACACACATGGGGACGGCAACTAGTGACTATGTACAGTTCTAGGGGACGGGGACATTTTTCTCTGAACTCAAAATTCGAAAGTTTATCACATGATAAAATTTGTTATCCTTAATATTTTTATTTCCATTATTTAGAATTCTAAAATATGAAGTTATGCCTACATTCTGTGCAAATTTCAAGTTAATTGATAAAATATTTCCTGTTCAAAAGCAAAAATACATAATTTCATAGATACCCAGCAAATGATGCCTTAAGGCATCATCCGCCCCAGGCCGGGTGATGCCTTAAGGCATTATCCGCCTCCAGCCGGGTGATGCTTTAAGGCATCATCCGCCCTTAAAGGGTTAAGATATAGGTTCCGCCGAGATTTGAACTCGGATCGCAGGATTCAGAGTCCTGAGTGCTAACCGTTACACCATGGAACCAGCTGATGTGTAAGACTAACATGGTTGTTCATATGACCGAATCTGACTGCATTTTGAATACAGAAATATTGAAAAATAAGTCACTGAGTTATAGGTTCTGCAAAGAAGAGAATTCAGATGGCAGTCTTATCTGTTACAGAAGTGAACCATCTAATGTTTACAACTAACTGGGAGTACAACCCTACAGAGTCCCTAAATATGTTAAAAACAGTAATGCTGGAAAAGGGGCAATTAAGATATAGGTTCCGCCGAGATTTGAACTCGGATCGCAGGATTCAGAGTCCTAAGTGCTAACCATTACACCACGGAACCAGCTGATGTGTAACACTAACATGGATGGTCAAATGACTAGATTGGAATGCAATTTGAATCAAGAAATGATGGAAAAGAAGCCACTGAGTCATAGGTTCTGCCAAGATTAGACTTAAATGGCAGTGGTATCTGTTACAGAAGGGAGCCACTTTATGTTTATAACTAAATGGGAGGACAACATGACAGAGTCCCTAAATATGTTGAATAAAGAAATGCTGGAAAAGGGGCAATTAATAAATAGGTTCCGCCGAGATTTGAACTCGGATCGCAGGATTCAGAGTCCTGAGTGCTAACCGTTACACCACGGAACCAGCTGATGTGTAAGACTAACATGGTTGGTCAAATGACTAAATTGGAATGCAATTGAATAAAGAAATTATGGAAACTAAATAACTTAGTTTTGGCTATTGCCATGCTTTGAATTTGGATGACAGTGGTTCTGTTACAGAAGGGAGCCATGTAATGTTTATGACTAAATGGGAGGACATGACTGAGTCCCTAAATATGTTGAATAAAGAAATGCTGGAAAAGGGGCAATTAAGATATAGGTTCCGCCCAGATTTGAACTTGGATCGCAGGATTCAGAGTCCTGAGTGCTAACTGTTACACCAAGGAACCAGCCGATGTGTAACACCAACATTGTTGTTCATATGACTGAATCTGACTCCATTTTGAATACAGAAATATTGAAAAATAAGTCAGTGAGTCTTAGGTTCTGCCAAGATTGTAATTTAGATCGCAGCCGTATCTGTTATAGAAGTGAACCACCTAATGTTTACAACTAACTGGGAGTACAACCCGATAGAGTCCCTAAATATGTTGAAAACAGTAATGCTGGAAAAGGGGCAATTAAGATATAGGTTCCGCCGAGATTTGAACTTGGATCGCAGGATTCAGAGTCCTGAGTGCTAACCGTTACACCAAGGAACCAGCTGATGTGTAACACTAACATGGTTGTTTATATGACTGAATCCGACTGCATTTTGAATACAGAAATATTGAAAAATAAGTCACTGAGTTATAGGTTCTGCAAAGATGAGAATTCAGATGGCAGTGGTATCTGCTACAGAAGGGAACCATGTAATGTTTACAACTAACTGGGAGTACAACCCTACAGAGTCCCTAAATATGTTAAAAACAGTAATGCTGGAAAAGGGGCAATTAAGATATAGGTTCCGCCGAGATTTGAACTCGGATCGCAGGATTCAGAGTCCTGAGTGCTAACCGTTACACCACAGAACCAGCTGATGTGTAAGACTAACATGGTTGGTCAAATGACTAAATTGGAATGCAATTGAATAAAGAAATTATGGAAACTAAATAACTTAGTTTTGGCTATTGTCAAGCTTTGAATTGGGATGACAGTGGTTCTGTAACAGAATGAAGCCATGTAATGTTTATGACTAAATGGGAGGACATGACTGAGTTCCTAAATATGTTGAATAAAGAAATGCTGGAAAAGGGCCAATTAAGATATAGTTCCGCCGAGATTTGAACTCGGATCGCAGGATTCAGAGTCCTGAGTGCTAACCGTTACACCACGGAACCAGCTGATGTGTAACACCAAATGGTTGTTCATATGATTGAATCTGACTGTATTTTGAATACAGAAATATTGAAAAATAAGTCAGTGAGTCATAGGTTCTGCCAAGATGATAATTTAGATGGCAGTCGTATCTGTTACAGAAGTGAACCACCCAATGTTTACAACTAACTGGGAGTACAACCCGACAGAGTCCCTAAATATGTTGAAAACAGTAATGCTGGAAAAGGGGCAATTAATAAATAGGTTCCGCCGAGATTTGAACTCGGATCGCAGGATTCAGAGTCCTGAGTGCTAACCGTTACACCACGGAACCAGCTGATGTGTAACACCAACATGGTTGTTCATATGACTGAATCTGACTGCATTTTGAATACAGAAATATTGAAAAATAAGTCACTGAGTCATAGGTTCTGCAAAGATGAAAATTCAGATGGCAGTCTTATCTGTTACAGAAGTGAACCATCTAATGTTTACAACTAACTGGGAGTACAACCCTAGAGTCCCTAAATATGTTAAAAACAGTAATGCTGGAAAAGGGGCAATTAAGATATAGGTTCCGCCGAGATTTGAACTCGGATCGCAGGATTCAGAGTCCTGAGTGCTAACCGTTACACCACAGAACCAGCTGATGTGTAAGACTAACATGGTTGGTCAAATGACTAAATTGGAATGCAATTGAATAAAGAAATTATGGAAACTAAATAACTTAGTTTTGGCTATTGCCAAGCTTTGAATTGGGATGACAGTGGTTCTGTTACAGAAGGGAGCCATGTAATGTTTATGACTAAATGGGAGGACATGACTGAGTTCCTAAATATGTTGAATAAAGAAATGCTGGAAAAGGGGCAATTAAGATATAGGTTCCGCCGAGATTTGAACTCGGATCGCAGGATTCAGAGTCCTGAGTGCTAACCGTTACACCACGGAACCAGCTGATGTGTAAGACTAACATGGTTTTTCATATGACCGAATCTGACTGCATTTTGAATACAGAAATATTGAAAAATAAGTCACTGAGTTATAGGTTCTGCAAAGATGAGAATTCAGATGGCAGTGGTATCTGCTACAGAAGGGAACCATCTAATGTTTACAACTAACTGGCAGTACAACCCTACAGAGTCCCTAAATATGTTAAAAACAGTAATGCTGGAAAAGGGGCAATTAAGATATAGGTTCCGCCGAGATTTGAACTCAGATCGCAGGATTCAGAGTCCTGAGTGCTATCCTTTACACCACGGAACCAGCTGATGTGTAACACTAACATGGATGGTCAAATGACTAAATTGGAATGCAATTTGAATCAAGAAATGATGGAAAAGAAGCCACTGAGTCATAGGTTCTGCCAAGATTAGACTTAAATGGCAGTGGTATCTGTTACAGAAGGGAGCCACTTTATGTTTATAACTAAATGGGAGGACAACATGACTGAGTTCCTAAATATGTTGAATAAAGAAATGCTGGAAAAGGGGCAATTAATAAATATGTTCCGCCGAGATTTGAACTCGGATCGCAGGATTCAGAGTCCTGAGTGCTAACCGTTACACCACAGAACCAGCTGATGTGTAAGACTAACATGGTTGGTCAAATGACTAAATTGGAATGCAATTGAATATAGAAATTATGGAAACTAAATAACTTAGTTTTGGCTATTGCCAAGCTTTGAATTGGGATGACAGTGGTTCTGTTACAGAAGGGAGCCATGTAATGTTTATAACTAAATGGGAGGACATGACTGAGTTCCTAAATATGTTGAATAAAGAAATGCTGGAAAAGGGGCAATTAAGATATAGGTTCCGTCGAGATTTGAACTCGGATCGCAGGATTCAGAGTCCTGAGTGCTAACCGTTACACCACGGAACCAGCTGATGTGTAAGACTAACATGGTTGTTCATATGACCGAGTCTGACTGCATTTTGAATACAGAAATATTGAAAAATAAGTCACTGAGTCATAGGTTCTGCAAAGATGAGAATTCAGATGGCAGTGGAATCTGCTACAGAAGGGAACCATCTAATGTTTACAACTAACTGGGAGTACAACCCTACAGAGTCCCTAAATATGTTAAAAACAGTAATGCTGGAAAATGGGCAATTAAGATATAGGTTCCGCCGTGATTTGAACTCGGATCGCAGGATTCAGAGTCCTGAGTGCTAACCGTTACACCACGGAACCAGCTGATGTGTAACACTAACATGGATGGTCAAATGACTGAATTGGAATGCAATTTGAATCAAGAAATGATGGAAAAGAAGCCACTGAGTCATAGGTTCTGCCAAGATTAGACTTAAATGGCAGTGGTATCTGTTACAGAAGGGAGCCACTTTATGTTTATAACTAAATGGGAGGACAACATGACAGAGTCCCTAAATATGTTGAATAAAGAAATGCTGGAAAAGGGGCAATTAATAAATAGGTTCCGCCGAGATTTGAACTCGGATCGCAGGATTCAGAGTCCTGAGTGCTAACCGTTACACCACGGAACCAGCTGATGTGTAAGACTTACATGGTTGTTCATATGACTGAATCTGACTGCATTTTGAATACAGAAATATTGAAAAATAAGTCACTGAGTCATAGTTTCCGGCAAGATTAGAATTTAGATGGCAGTCGTATCTGTTACAGAAGAGAACCACCTAATGTTTACAACTAACTGGGGGGACAACATGACAGAGTCCCTAAATTTGTAGAATAAAGAAATGCTGGAAAAGGGGCAATTAAGATATAGGTTCCGCCGAGATTTGAACTCGGATCGCAGGATTCAGAGTCCTGAGTGCTAACCTTTACACCACGGAACCAGCTGATGTGTAACACTAACATGGATGGTCAAATGACTAAATTGGAATGCAATTGAATAAAGAAATTATGGAAACTAAATAACTTAGTTTTGGCTATTGCCAAGCTTTGAATTGGGATGACAGTGGTTCTGTTACAGAAGGGAGCCATGTAATGTTCATGACTAAATAGGAGGACATGACTGAGTTCCTAAATATGTTGAATAAAGAAATGCTGGAAAAGGGGCAATTATGATATAGGTTCCGCCGAGATTTGAACTCGGATCGCAGGATTCAGAGTCCTGAGTGCTAACCGTTACACCACGGAACCAGCTGATGTGTAAGACTTACATGGTTGTTCATATGACTGAATCTGACTGCATTTTGAATACAGAAATATTGAAAAATAAGTCACTGAGTCATAGGTTCCGGCAAGATTAAAACTTAGATGGCAGTCGTATCTGTTACAGAAGGGAACCACCTAATGTTTACAACTAACTGGGGGGACAACATGACAGAGTCCCTAAATTTGTAGAATAAAGAAATGCTGGAAAAGGGGCAATTAATATATAGGTTCCGCTGAGATTTGAACTCGGATCGCAGGATTCAGAGTCCTGAGTGCTATCCTTTACAACACGGAACCAGCTGATGTGTAACACTAACATGGATGGTCAAATGACTAAATTGGAATGCAATTAAATAAAGAAATTATGGAAACTAAATAACTTAGTTTTGGCTATTGCCAAGCTTTGACTTGGGATGACAGTGGTTCTGTTGCAGAAGGGAGCCATGTAATGTTCATGACTAAATAGGAGGACATGACTGAGTTCCTAAATATGTTGAATAAAGAAATGCTGGAAAAGGGGCAATTATGATATAGGTTCCGCGGAGATTTGAACTCGGATCGCAGGATTCAGAGTCCTGAGTGCTAACCGTTACACCACGGAACCAGCTGATGTGAAAGACTAACATGGTTGGTCAAATGACTAAATTAGAATGCAATTAAATAAAGAAATTAGGGAAACTAAAAAACTTAGTTTTGGCTATTGCCAAGCTTTGAATTTAGATGACAGTGGTTCTGTTACAGAAGGGAGCCATGTAATGTTTATGACTAAATGGGAGGACATGACTGAGTTCCTAAATATGTTGAATAAAGAAATGCTGGAAAAGGGGCAATTAAGATATAGGTTCCGCCGAGATTTGAACTCGGATCGCAGGATTCAGAGTCCTGAGTGCTAACCGTTACACCACGGAACCAGCTGATGTGTAAGACTAACATGGTTGTTCATATGACCGAATCTGACTGCATTTTGAATACAGAAATATTGAAAAATAAGTCACTGAGTTATAGGTTCTGCAAAGATGAGAATTCAGATGGCAGTGGTATCTGCTACAGAAGGGAACCATCTAATGTTTACAACTAACTGGCAGTACAACCCTACAGAGTCCCTAAATATGTTAAAAACAGTAATGCTGGAAAAGGAGCAATTAAGATATAGGTTCCGCCGAGATTTGAACTCGGATCGCAGGATTCAGAGTCCTGAGTGCTAACCGTTACACCATGGAACCAGCTGATGTGTAACACTAACATGGTTGTTCATATGACCGAATCTGACTGCATTTTGAATACAGAAATATTGAAAAATAAGTCACTGAGTTATAGGTTCTGCAAAGAAGAGAATTCAGATGGCAGTCTTATCTGTTACAGAAGTGAACCATCTAATGTTTACAACTAACTGGGAGTACAACCCTACAGAGTCCCTAAATATGTTAAAAACAGTAATGCTGGAAAAGGGGCAATTAAGATATAGGTTCCGCCGAGATTTGAACTCGGATCGCAGGATTCAGAGTCCTGAGTGCTAACCGTTACACCACGGAACCAGCTGATGTGTAACACTAACATGATTGGTCAAATGACTGAATTGGAATGCAATTTGAATCAAGAAATGATGGAAACTAAATAACTTAGTTTTGGCTATTGCCAAGCTTTGAATTGGGATGACAGTGGTTCTGTTACAGAAGGGAGCCATGTAATGTTTATGACTAAATGGGAGGACATGACTGAGTCCCTAAATATGTTGAATAAAGAAATGCTGGAAAAGGGGCAATTAAGATATAGGTTCTGCCGAGATTTGAACTCGGATCGCAGGATTCAGAGTCCTGAGTGCTAACCGTTACACCACAGAACCAGCTGATGTGTAAGACTAACATGGTTGGTCAAATGACTAAATTGGAATGCAATTGAATAAAGAAATTATGGAAACTAAATAACTTAGTTTTGGCTATTGTCAAGCTTTGAATTGGGATGACAGTGGTTCTGTTACAGAAGGGAGCCATGTAATGTTTATGACTAAATGGGAGGACATGACTGAGTTGCTAAATTTGTTGAATAAAGAAATGCTGGAAAAGGGGCAATTAACCCTTTAAGGACGGCTGCCTAGGGCAGAACTACACACATGGGGACGGCAACTAGTGACTATGTACAGTTCTAGGGGACGGGGACATTTTTCTCTGAACTCAAAATTCGAAAGTTTATCACATGATAAAATTTGTTATCCTTAATATTTTTATTTCCATTATTTAGAATTCTAAAATATGAAGTTATGCCTACATTCTGTGCAAATTTCAAGTTAATTGATAAAATATTTCCTGTTCAAAAGCAAAAATACATAATTTCATAGATACCCAGCAAATGATGCCTTAAGGCATCATCCGCCCCAGGCCGGGTGATGCCTTAAGGCATTATCCGCCTCCAGCCACGTGATACTTTAAGGCATCATCCGCCCTTAAAGGGTAAAGATATAGGTTCCGCCGAGATTTGAACTCGGATCGCAGGATTCAGAGTCCTGAGTGCTAACCGTTACACCATGGAACCAGCTGATGTGTAACACTAACATGGTTGTTCATATGACCGAATCTGACTGCATTTTGAATACAGAAATATTGAAAAATAAGTCACTGAGTTATAGGTTCTGCAAAGAAGAGAATTCAGATGGCAGTCTTATCTGTTACAGAAGTGAACCATCTAATGTTTACAACTAACTGGGAGTACAACCCTACAGAGTCCCTAAATATGTTAAAAACAGTAATGCTGGAAAAGGGGCAATTAAGATATAGGTTCCGCCGAGATTTGAACTCGGATCGCAGGATTCAGAGTCCTGAGTGCTAACCGTTACACCACGGAACCAGCTGATGTGTAACACTAACATGATTGGTCAAATGACTGAATTGGAATGCAATTTGAATCAAGAAATGATGGAAACTAAATAACTTAGTTTTGGCTATTGCCAAGCTTTGAATTGGGATGACAGTGGTTCTGTTACAGAAGGGAGCCATGTAATGTTTATGACTAAATGGGAGGACATGACTGAGTCCCTAAATATGTTGAATAAAGAAATGCTGGAAAAGGGGCAATTAAGATATAGGTTCTGCCGAGATTTGAACTGGGATCACAGGATTCAGAGTCCTGAGTGCTAACCTTTACACCACAGAACCAACTGATGTGTAAGACTAACATGGTTGGTCAAATGACTAAATTGGAATGCAATTGAATAAAGAAATTATGGAAACTAAATAACTTAGTTTTGGCTATTGTCAAGCTTTGAATTGGGATAACAGTGGTTCTGTTACAGAAGGGAGCCATGTAATGTTTATGACTAAATGGGAGGACATGACTGAGTTCCTAAATTTGTTGAATAAAGAAATGCTGGAAAAGGGGCAATTAACCCTTTAAGGACGGCTGCCTATGGCAGAACTACACACATGGGGACGGCAACTAGTGACTATGTACAGTTCTAGGGGACGGGGACATTTTTCTCTGAACTCAAAATTCGAAAGTTTATCACATGATAAAATTTGTTATCCTTAATATTTCTATTTCCATTATTTAGAATTCTAAAATATGAAGTTATGCCTACATTCTGTGCAAATTTCAAGTTAATTGATAAAATATTTCCTGTTCAAAAGCAAAAATACATAATTTCATAGATACCCAGCAAATGATGCCTTAAGGCATCATCCGCCCCCGGCCGGGTGATGCCTTAAGGCATTATCCGCCTCCAGCCGGGTGATGCTTTAAGGCATCATCCGCCCTTAAAGGGTTAAGATATAGGTTCCGCCGAGATTTGAACTCGGATCGCAGGATTCAGAGTCCTGAGTGCTAACCGTTACACCATGGAACCAGCTGATGTGTAAGACTAACATGGTTGTTCATATGACCGAATCTGACTGCATTTTGAATACAGAAATATTGAAAAATAAGTCACTGAGTTATAGGTTCTGCAAAGAAGAGAATTCAGATGGCAGTCTTATCTGTTACAGAAGTGAACCATCTAATGTTTACAACTAACTGGGAGTACAACCCTACAGAGTCCCTAAATATGTTAAAAACAGTAATGCTGGAAAAGGGGCAATTAAGATATAGGTTCCGCCGAGATTTGAACTCGGATCGCAGGATTCAGAGTCCTGAGTGCTAACCATTACACCACGGAACCAGCTGATGTGTAACACTAACATGGATGGTCAAATGACTAGATTGGAATGCAATTTGAATCAAGAAATGATGGAAAAGAAGCCACTGAGTCATAGGTTCTGCCAAGATTAGACTTAAATGGCAGTGGTTCTGTTACAGAAGGGAGCCACTTTATGTTTATAACTAAATGGGAGGACAACATGACAGAGTCCCTAAATATGTTGAATAAAGAAATGCTGGAAAAGGGGCAATTAATAAATAGGTTCCGCCGAGATTTGAACTCGGATCGCAGGATTCAGAGTCCTGAGTGCTAACCGTTACACCACGGAACCAGCTGATGTGTAAGACTAACATGGTTGGTCAAATGACTAAATTGGAATGCAATTGAATAAAGAAATTATGGAAACTAAATAACTTAGTTTTGGCTATTGCCATGCTTTGAATTTGGATGACAGTGGTTCTGTTACAGAAGGGAGCCATGTAATGTTTATGACTAAATGGGAGGACATGACTGAGTCCCTAAATATGTTGAATAAAGAAATGCTGGAAAAGGGGCAATTAAGATATAGGTTCCGCCCAGATTTGAACTTGGATCGCAGGATTCAGAGTCCTGAGTGCTAACTGTTACACCAAGGAACCAGCCGATGTGTAACACCAACATTGTTGTTCATATGACTGAATCTGACTCCATTTTGAATACAGAAATATTGAAAAATAAGTCAGTGAGTCTTAGGTTCTGCCAAGATTGTAATTTAGATCGCAGCCGTATCTGTTATAGAAGTGAACCACCTAATGTTTACAACTAACTGGGAGTACAACCCGATAGAGTCCCTAAATATGTTGAAAACAGTAATGCTGGAAAAGGGGCAATTAAGATATAGGTTCCGCCGAGATTTGAACTTGGATCGCAGGATTCAGAGTCCTGAGTGCTAACCGTTACACCAAGGAACCAGCTGATGTGTAACACTAACATGGTTGTTTATATGACTGAATCCGACTGCATTTTGAATACAGAAATATTGAAAAATAAGTCACTGAGTTATAGGTTCTGCAAAGATGAGAATTCAGATGGCAGTGGTATCTGCTACAGAAGGGAACCATCTAATGTTTACAACTAACTGGCAGTACAACCCTACAGAGTCCCTAAATATGTTAAAAACAGTAATGCTGGAAAAGGGGCAATTAAGATATAGGTTCCGCCGAGATTTGAACTTGGATCGCAGGATTCAGAGTCCTGAGTGCTAACCGTTACACCACGGAACCAGCTGATGTGTAACACTAACATGGATGGTCAAATGACTGAATTGGAATGCAATTTGAATCAAGAAATGATGGAAAAGAAGCCACTGAGTCATAGGTTCTTCCAAGATTAGACTTAAATGGCAGTGGTATCTGTTACAGAAGGGAGCCACTTTATGTTTATAACTAAATGGGAGGACAACATGAGAGAGTCCCTAAATATGTTGAATAAAGAAATGCTGGAAAAGGGGCAATTAATAAATAGGTTCCGCCGAGATTTGAACTCGGATCGCAGGATTCAGAGTCCTTAGTGCTAACCGTTACACCACAGAACCAGCTGATGTGTAAGACTAACATGGTTGGTCAAATGACTAAATTGGAATGCAATTGAATAAAGAAATTATGGAAACTAAATAACTTAGTTTTGGCTATTGCCAAGCTTTGAATTTGGATGACAGTGGTTCTGTTACAGAAGGGAGCCATGTAATGTTTATGACTAAATGGGAGGACATGACTGAGTTCCTAAATATATTGAATAAAGAAATGCTGGAAAAGGGGCAATTAAGATATAGGTTCCGCCGAGATTTGAACTCGGATCGCAGGATTCAGAGTCCTGAGTGCTAACCGTTACACCACGGAACCAGCTGATGTGTAACACTAACATGGATGGTCAAATGACTGAATTGGAATGCAATTTGAATCAAGAAATAATGGAAAAGAAGCCACTGAGTCATAGGTTCTGCCAAGATTAGACTTAAATGGCAGTGGTATCTGTTACAGAAGGGAGCCACGTTATGTTTATAACTAAATGGGAGGACAACATGACTGAGTCCCTAAATAAGTTGAATAAAGAAATGCTGGAAAAGGGGCAATTAATAAATAGGTTCCGCCGAGATTTGAACTCGGATCGCAGGATTCAGAGTCCTGAGTGCTAACCGTTACACCACGGAACCAGCTGATGTGTAAGACTAACATGGTGTGTCAAATGACTAAATTGGAATGCAATTAAGTAAAGAAATTATTGAAACTAAATAACTTAGTTTTGGTGATTGCCAAGCTTTGAATTGGGATGACAGTGGTTCTCTTACAGAAGGGAACCACGTAATGTTCATGACTAAATAGGAGGACATGACTGAATTCCTAAATATGTTGAATAAAGAAATGCTGGAAAAGGGGCAATTTAGATATAGGTTCCGCCAAGATTTGAACTCGGATCGCAGGATTCAGAGTCCTGAGTGCTAACCGTTACACTAGGAACCAGCTGATGTGTAACACCAACATGGTTGTTCATATGACTGAATCTGACTGCATTTTGAATACAGAAATATTGAAAAATAAGGCAGTGAGTCATAGGTTCTGCCAAGATTAGAATTTAGATGGCAGTGGTATCTGTTACAGAAGTGAACCACCTAATGTTTACAACTAACTGGGAGTACAACCCGACAGAGTCCCTAAATATGTTGAAAACAGTAATGCTGGAAAAGGGGCAATTGATAAATAGGTTCCGCCGAGATTTGAACTCGTATTGTAGGATTCAGAGTCCTGAGTGCTAACCGTTACACCACGGAACCAGCTGATGTGTAAGACTAACATGGTTGGTCAAATGACTAAATTGGAATGCAATTGAATAAAGAAATTATGGAAACTAAATAACTTAGTTTTGGCTATCGCCAAGCTTTGAATTGGGATGACAGTGGTTCTGTTACAGAAGGGAGCCATGTAATGTTTATGACTAAATGGGAGGACATGACTGAGTCCCTAAATATGTTGAATAAAGAAATGCTGGAAAAGGGGCAATTAAGATATAGGTTCCGCCGAGATTTGAACTCGGATCGCAGGATTCAGAGTCCTGAGTGCTAACCGTTACACCACGGAACCAGCTGATGTGTAAGACTAACATGGTTGTTCATATGACCTAATCTGACTGCATTTTGAATACAGAAATATTGAAAAATAAGTCACTGAGATATAGGTTCTGCCAAGATTAGAACATAGAAGGCAGTGGTATCTGCTACAGAAGGGAACCACCTAATGTTTACAACTAACTGGGGGGACAACATGACAGAGTCCCTAAATTTGTAGAATAAAGAAATGCTGGAAAAGGGGCAATTAAGATATAGGTTCCGCCGAGATTTGAACTCGGATCGCAGTATTCAGAGTCCTGAGTGCTAACCGTTACACCACAGAACCAGCTGATGTGTAACACCAATATGGATGGTCAAATGACTGAATTGGAATGCAATTTGAATCAAGAAATAATGGAAAAGAAGCCACTGAGTCATAGGTTCTGCCAAGATTAGACTTAAATGGCAGTGGTATCTGTTACAGAAGGGAGCCACGTTATGTTTATAACTAAATGGGAGGACAACATGACTGAGTCCCTAAATATGTTGAATAAAGAAGTGCTGGAAAAGGGGCAATTAATAAATAGGTTCCGCCGAGTTTTGAACTCGGATCGCAGGATTCAGAGTCCTGAGTGCTAACCGTTACACCACGGAACCAGCTGATGTGTAAGACTAACATGGTTGGTCAAATGACTAAATTGGAATGCAATTGAATAAAGAAATTATGGAAACTAAATAACTTAGTTTTGGCTATTGCCAAGCTTTGAATTGGGATGACAGTGGTTCTGTTACAGAAGGGAGCCATGTAATGTTTATGACTAAATGGGAGGACATGACTGAGTTCCTAAATATGTTGAATAAAGAAATGCTGGAAAAGGGGCAATTAAGATATAGGTTCCGCCGAGATTTGAACTCGGATCGCAGGATTCAGAGTCCTGAGTGCTAACCGTTACACCACGGAACCAGCTGATGTGTAACACTAACATGGTTGTTCATATGACCGAATCTGACTGCATTTTGAATACAGAAATATTGAAAAATAAGTCACTGAGTTATAGGTTCTGCAAAGATGAGAATTCAGATGGCAGTGGTATCTGCTACAGAAGTGAACCATCTAATGTTTACAACTAACTGGGAGTACAACCCTACAGAGTCCCTAAATATGTTAAAAACAGTAATGCTGGAAAAGGGGCAATTAAGATATAGGTTCCGCCGAGATTTGAACTCGGATCGCAGGATTCAGAGTCCTTAGTACTAACCGTTACACCACAGAACCAGCTGATGTGTAAGACTAACATGGTTGGTCAAATGACTTAATTGGAATGCAATTGAATAAAGAAATTATGGAAACTAAATAACTTAGTTTTGGCTATTGCCAAGCTTTGAATTGGGATGACAGTGGTTCTGTTACAGAAGGGAGCCATGTAATGTTTATGACTAAATGGGAGGACATGACTGAGTTCCTAAATATGTTGAATAAAGAAATGCTGGAAAAGGGGCAATTAAGATATAGGTTCCGCCAAGATTTGAACTAGGATCGCAGGATTCAGAGTCCTGAGTGCTAACCGTTACACCACGGAACCAGCTGATGTTTAAGACTAACATGGTTGTTCATATGACCGAATCTGACTGCATTTTGAATACAGAAATATTGAAAAATAAGTCACTGAGTTATAGGTTCTGCAAAGAAGAGAATTCAGATGGCAGTCTTATCTGTTACAGAAGTGAACCATCTAATGTTTACAACTAACTGGCAGTACAACCCTACAGAGTCCCTAAATATGTTAAAAACAGTAATGCTGGAAAAGGGGCAATTAAGATATAGGTTCCGCCGAGATTTGAACTTGGATTGCAGAATTCAGAGTCCTGAGTGCTAACCGTTACACCACGGAACCAGCTGATGTGTAACACTAACATGGATGGTCAAATGACTGAATTGGAATGCAATTTGAATCAAGAAATGATGGAAAAGAAGCCACTGAGTCATAGGTTCTGCCAAGATTAGACTTAAATGGCAGTGGTATCTGTTACAGAAGGGAGCCACTTTATGTTTATAACTAAATGGGAGGACAACATGAGAGAGTCCCTAAATATGTTGAATAAAGAAATGCTGGAAAAGGGGCAATTAATAAATAGGTTCCGCCGAGATTTGAACTCTGATCGCAGGATTCAGAGTCCTGAGTGCCAACCGTTACACCACAGAACCAGCTGATGTGTAAGACTAACATGGTTGGTCAAATGACTAAATTGGAATGCAATTGAATAAAGAAATTATGGAAACTAAATAACTTAGTTTTGGCTATTGCCAAGCTTTGAATTTGGATGACAGTGGTTCTGTTACAGAAGGGAGCCATGTAATGTTTATGACTAAATGGGAGGACATGACTGAGTTCCTAAATATATTGAATAAAGAAATGCTGGAAAAGGGGCAATTAAGATATAGGTTCCGCCGAGATTTGAACTCGGATCGCAGGATTCAGAGTCCTGAGTGCTAACCGTTACACCACGGAACCAGCTGATGTGTAACACTAACATGGATGGTCAAATGACTGAATTGGAATGCAATTTGAATCAAGAAATAATGGAAAAGAAGCCACTGAGTCATAGGTTCTGCCAAGATTAGACTTAAATGGCAGTGGTATCTGTTACAGAAGGGAGCCACGTTATGTTTATAACTAAATGGGAGGACAACATGACTGAGTCCCTAAATAAGTTGAATAAAGAAATGCTGGAAAAGGGGCAATTAATAAATAGGTTCCGCCGAGATTTGAACTCGGATCGCAGGATTCAGAGTCCTGAGTGCTAACCGTTACACCACGGAACCAGCTGATGTGTAAGACTAACATGGTGTGTCAAATGACTAAATTGGAATGCAATTAAGTAAAGAAATTATTGAAACTAAATAACTTAGTTTTGGTGATTGCCAAGCTTTGAATTGGGATGACAGTGGTTCTCTTACAGAAGGGAACCACGTAATGTTCATGACTAAATAGGAGGACATGACTGAATTCCTAAATATGTTGAATAAAGAAATGCCGGAAAAGGGGCAATTTAGATATAGGTTCCGCCAAGATTTGAACTCGGATCGCAGGATTCAGAGTCCTGAGTGCTAACCGTTACACTAGGAACCAGCTGATGTGTAACACCAACATGGTTGTTCATATGACTGAATCTGACTGCATTTTGAATACAGAAATATTGAAAAATAAGGCAGTGAGTCATAGGTTCTGCCAAGATTAGAATTTAGATGGCAGTGGTATCTGTTACAGAAGTGAACCACCTAATGTTTACAACTAACTGGGAGTACAACCCGACAGAGTCCCTAAATATGTTGAAAACAGTAATGCTGGAAAAGGGGCAATTGATAAATAGGTTCCGCCGAGATTTGAACTCGTATTGTAGGATTCAGAGTCCTGAGTGCTAACCGTTACACCACGGAACCAGCTGATGTGTAAGACTAACATGGTTGGTCAAATGACTAAATTGGAATGCAATTGAATAAAGAAATTATGGAAACTAAATAACTTAGTTTTGGCTATCGCCAAGCTTTGAATTGGGATGACAGTGGTTCTGTTACAGAAGGGAGCCATGTAATGTTTATGACTAAATGGGAGGACATGACTGAGTCCCTAAATATGTTGAATAAAGAAATGCTGGAAAAGGGGCAATTAAGATATAGGTTCCGCCGAGATTTGAACTCGGATCGCAGGATTCAGAGTCCTGAGTGCTAACCGTTACACCACGGAACCAGCTGATGTGTAAGACTAACATGGTTGTTCATATGACCTAATCTGACTGCATTTTGAATACAGAAATATTGAAAAATAAGTCACTGAGATATAGGTTCTGCCAAGATTAGAACATAGAAGGCAGTGGTATCTGCTACAGAAGGGAACCACCTAATGTTTACAACTAACTGGGGGGACAACATGACAGAGTCCCTAAATTTGTAGAATAAAGAAATGCTGGAAAAGGGGCAATTAAGATATAGGTTCCGCCGAGATTTGAACTCGGATCGCAGTATTCAGAGTCCTGAGTGCTAACCGTTACACCACAGAACCAGCTGATGTGTAACACCAATATGGATGGTCAAATGACTGAATTGGAATGCAATTTGAATCAAGAAATAATGGAAAAGAAGCCACTGAGTCATAGGTTCTGCCAAGATTAGACTTAAATGGCAGTGGTATCTGTTACAGAAGGGAGCCACGTTATGTTTATAACTAAATGGGAGGACAACATGACTGAGTCCCTAAATATGTTGAATAAAGAAGTGCTGGAAAAGGGGCAATTAATAAATAGGTTCCGCCGAGTTTTGAACTCGGATCGCAGGATTCAGAGTCCTGAGTGCTAACCGTTACACCACGGAACCAGCTGATGTGTAAGACTAACATGGTTGGTCAAATGACTAAATTGGAATGCAATTGAATAAAGAAATTATGGAAACTAAATAACTTAGTTTTGGCTATTGCCAAGCTTTGAATTGGGATGACAGTGGTTCTGTTACAGAAGGGAGCCATGTAATGTTTATGACTAAATGGGAGGACATGACTGAGTTCCTAAATATGTTGAATAAAGAAATGCTGGAAAAGGGGCAATTAAGATATAGGTTCCGCCGAGATTTGAACTCGGATCGCAGGATTCAGAGTCCTGAGTGCTAACCGTTACACCACGGAACCAGCTGATGTGTAACACTAACATGGTTGTTCATATGACCGAATCTGACTGCATTTTGAATACAGAAATATTGAAAAATAAGTCACTGAGTTATAGGTTCTGCAAAGATGAGAATTCAGATGGCAGTGGTATCTGCTACAGAAGTGAACCATCTAATGTTTACAACTAACTGGGAGTACAACCCTACAGAGTCCCTAAATATGTTAAAAACAGTAATGCTGGAAAAGGGGCAATTAAGATATAGGTTCCGCCGAGATTTGAACTCGGATCGCAGGATTCAGAGTCCTTAGTACTAACCGTTACACCACAGAACCAGCTGATGTGTAAGACTAACATGGTTGGTCAAATGACTTAATTGGAATGCAATTGAATAAAGAAATTATGGAAACTAAATAACTTAGTTTTGGCTATTGCCAAGCTTTGAATTGGGATGACAGTGGTTCTGTTACAGAAGGGAGCCATGTAATGTTTATGACTAAATGGGAGGACATGACTGAGTTCCTAAATATGTTGAATAAAGAAATGCTGGAAAAGGGGCAATTAAGATATAGGTTCCGCCAAGATTTGAACTAGGATCGCAGGATTCAGAGTCCTGAGTGCTAACCGTTACACCACGGAACCAGCTGATGTTTAAGACTAACATGGTTGTTCATATGACCGAATCTGACTGCATTTTGAATACAGAAATATTGAAAAATAAGTCACTGAGTTATAGGTTCTGCAAAGAAGAGAATTCAGATGGCAGTCTTATCTGTTACAGAAGTGAACCATCTAATGTTTACAACTAACTGGCAGTACAACCCTACAGAGTCCCTAAATATGTTAAAAACAGTAATGCTGGAAAAGGGGCAATTAAGATATAGGTTCCGCCGAGATTTGAACTTGGATTGCAGAATTCAGAGTCCTGAGTGCTAACCGTTACACCACGGAACCAGCTGATGTGTAACACTAACATGGATGGTCAAATGACTGAATTGGAATGCAATTTGAATCAAGAAATGATGGAAAAGAAGCCACTGAGTCATAGGTTCTGCCAAGATTAGACTTAAATGGCAGTGGTATCTGTTACAGAAGGGAGCCACTTTATGTTTATAACTAAATGGGAGGACAACATGAGAGAGTCCCTAAATATGTTGAATAAAGAAATGCTGGAAAAGGGGCAATTAATAAATAGGTTCCGCCGAGATTTGAACTCTGATCGCAGGATTCAGAGTCCTGAGTGCCAACCGTTACACCACAGAACCAGCTGATGTGTAAGACTAACATGGTTGGTCAAATGACTAAATTGGAATGCAATTGAATAAAGAAATTATGGAAACTAAATAACTTAGTTTTGGCTATTGCCAAGCTTTGAATTTGGATGACAGTGGTTCTGTTACAGAAGGGAGCCATGTAATGTTTATGACTAAATGGGAGGACATGACTGAGTTCCTAAATATATTGAATAAAGAAATGCTGGAAAAGGGGCAATTAAGATATAGGTTCGGCCGAGATTTGAACTCGGATCGCAGGATTCAGAGTCCTGAGTGCTAACCGTTACACCACGGAACCAGCTGACGTGTAACACTAACATGGATGGTCAAATGACTG
Source organism: Alentia gelatinosa (assembly GCA_950022655.1). Taxonomy (NCBI): domain Eukaryota; kingdom Metazoa; phylum Annelida; class Polychaeta; order Phyllodocida; family Polynoidae; genus Alentia; species Alentia gelatinosa. The sequence goes on from OX465579.1 coordinate 84,937,294, forward strand.
AATTGGAATGCAATTTGAATCAAGAAATGATGGAAAAGAAGCCACTGAGTCATAGGTTCTGCCAAGATTAGACTTAAATGGCAGTGGTATCTGTTACAGAAGGGAGCCACTTTATGTTTATAACTAAATGGGAGGACAACATGACAGAGTCCCTAAATATGTTGAATAAAGAAATGCTGGAAAAGGGGCAATTAATAAATAGGTTCCGCCGAGATTTGAACTCGGATCGCAGGATTCAGAGTCCTGAGTGCTAACCGTTACACCACAGAACCAGCTGATGTGTAAGACTAACATGGTTGGTCAAATGACTTAATTGGAATGCAATTAAGTGAAGAAATTATTGAAACTAAATAACTTAGTTTTGGCGATTGCCAAGCTTTGAATTGGGATGACAGTGGTTCTCTTACAGAAGGGAGCCACGTAATGTTCATGACTAAATAGGAGGACATGACTGAATTCCTAAATATGTTGAATAAAGAAATGCTGGAAAAGGGGCAATTAAGATATAGGTTCCGCCGAGATTTGAACTCGGATCGCAGGATTCAGAGTCCTGAGTGCTAACCGTTACACCACAGAACCAGCTGATGTGTCAGACTAACATGGTTGGTCAAATGACTAAATTGGAATGCAATTGAATAAAGAAATTATGGAAACTAAATAACTTGGTTTTGGCTATTGCCAAGCTTTGAATTGGGATGACAGTGGTTCTGTTACAGAAGGGAGCCATGTAATGTTTATGACTAAATGGGAGGACATGACTGAGTTCCTAAATATGTTGAATAAAGAAATGCTGGAAAAGGGGCAATAAAGATATAGGTTCCGCCGAGATTTGAACTCGGATCGCAGGATTCAGAGTCCTGAGTGCTAACCGTTACACCACGGAACCAGCTGATGTTTAACACTAACATTGTTGTTCATATGACCGAATCTGACTGCATTTTGAATACAGAAATATTGAAAAATAAGTCACTGAGTTATAGGTTCTGCAAAGATGAGAATTCAGATGGCAGTGGTATCTGCTACAGAAGGGAACCATCTAATGTTTACAACTAACTGGGAGTACAACCCTACAGAGTCCCTTAATATGTTAAAAACAGTAATGCTGGAAAAGGGGCAATTAAGATATAGGTTCCGCCGAGATTTGAACTCGGATCGCAGGATTCAGAGTCCTTAGTGCTAACCGTTACACCACAGAACCAGCTGATGTGTAAGACTAACATGGTTGGTCAAATGACTAAATTGGAATGCAATTGAATAAAGAAATTATGGAAACTAAATAACTTAGTTTTGGCTATTGCCAAGCTTTGAATTGGGATGACAGTGGTTCTGTTACAGAAGGGAGCCATGTAATGTTTATGACTAAATGGGAGGACATGACTGAGTTCCTAAATATGTTGAATAAAGAAATGCTGGAAAAGGGGCAATTAAGATATAGGTTCGCCGAGATTTGAACTTGGATCGCAGGATTCAGAGTCCTGAGTGCTAACCGTTACACCACGGAACCAGCTGATGTGTAAGACTAACATGGATGGTCAAATGACTGAATTGGAATGCAATTTGAATCAAGAAATAATGGAAAAGAAGCCACTGAGTCATAGGTTCTGCCAAGATTAGACTTAAATGGCAGTGGTATCTTTTACAGAAGGGAGCCACGTTATGTTTATAACTAAATGGGAGGACAACATGACTGAGTCCCTAAATAAGTTGAATAAAGAAATGCTGGAAAAGGGGCAATTAATAAATAGGTTCCGCCGAGATTTGAACTCGGATCGCAGGATTCAGAGTCCTGAGTGCTAACCGTTACACCACGGAACCAGCTGATGTGTAAGACTAACATGGTTGGTCAAATGACTAAATTGCTATGCAATTGAATAAAGAAATTATGGAAACTAAATAACTTAGTTTTGGCTATTGCCAAGCTTTGAATTGGGATGACAGTGGTTCTGTTACAGAAAGGGAGCCATGTTATGTTTATAACTAAATGGGAGGACATGACTGAGTTCCTAAATATGTTGAATAAAGAAATGCAGGAAAAGGGGCAATTAAGATATAGGTTCCACCGAGATTTGAACTAGGATCGCAGGATTCAGAGTCCTGAGTGCTAACCGTTACACCACGGAACCAGCTGATGTGTAAGACTAACATGGTTTTTCATATGACCGAATCTGACTGCATTTTGAATACAGAAATATTGAAAAATAAGTCACTGAGTTATAGGTTCTGCAAAGATGAGAATTCAGATGGCAGTGGTATCTGCTACAGAAGGGAACCATCTAATGTTTACAACTAACTGGCAGTACAACCCTACAGAGTCCCTAAATATGTTGAAAACAGTAATGCTGGAAAAGGGGCAATTAATAAATAGGTTCCGCCGAGATTTGAACTCGGATCGCTGGATTCAGAGTCCTGAGTGCTAACCGTTACACCACGGAACCAGCTGATGTGTAACACCAACATGGTTGTTCATATGACTGAATCTGACTGCATTTTGAATACAGAAATATTGAAAAATAAGTCACTGAGTCATAGGTTCTGCAAAGATGAAAATTCAGATGGCAGTCTTATCTGTCACAGAAGTGAACCAGCTAATGTTTACAACTAACTGGGAGTACAACCCGACAGAGTCCCTAAATATGTTAAAAACAGTAATGCTGGAAAAGGGGCAATTAAGATATAGGTTCCGCCGAGATTTGAACTCGGATCGCAGGATTCAGAGTCCTGAGTGCTAACCGTTACACCACAGAACCAGGTGATGTGTAAGACTAACATGGTTGGTCAAATGACTTAATTGGAATGCAATTGAATAAAGAAATTATGGAAACTAAATAACTTAGTTTTGGCTATTGCCAAGCTTTGAATTGGGATGACAGTGGTTCTGTTACAGAAGGGAGCCATGTAATGTTTATGACTAAATGGGAGGACATGACTGAGTTCCTAAATATGTTGAATAAAGAAATGCTGGAAAAGGGGCAATTAAGATATAGGTTCCGCCGAGATTTGAACTCGGATCGCAGGATTCAGAGTCCTGAGTGCTAACCGTTACACCACGCAACCAGTTGATGTGTAAGACTAACATGGTTGTTCATATGACCGAATCTGACTGCATTTTGAATAGAGAAATATTGAAAAATAAGTCACTGAGATATAGGTTCTGCCAAGATTAGAACATAGAAGGCAGTGGTATCTGCTACAGAAGGGAACCACCTAATGTTTACAACTAACTGGGGGGACAAAATGACAGAGTCCCTAAATTTGTAGAATAAAGAAATGCTGGAAAAGGGGCAATTAAGATATAGGTTCCGCCGAGATTTGAACTCGGATCGCAGGATTCAGAGTCTTGAGTGCTAACCGTTACACCACGGAACCAGCTGATGTGTAAGACTAACATGGATGGTCAAATGACTGAATTTGAATGCAATTTGAATCAAGAAATAATGGAAAAGAAGCCACTGAGTCATAGGTTCTGCCAAGATTAGACTTAAATGGCAGTGGTATCTGTTACAGAAGGGAGCCACGTTATGTTTATAACTAAATGGGAGGACAACATGACTGAGTCCCTAAATATGTTGAATAAAGAAGTGCTGGAAAAGGGGCAATTAATAAATAGGTTCCGCCGAGAATTGAACTCTGATCGCAGGATTCAGAGTCCTGAGTGCTAACCATTACACCACAGAACCAGCTGATGTGTAAGACTAACATGGTTGGTCAAATGACTAAATTGGAATGCAATTGAATAAAGAAATTATGGAAACTAAATAACTTAGTTTTGGCTATTGCCAAGCTTTGAATTGGGATGACAGTGGTTCTCTTACAGAAGGGAGCCACGTAATGTTCATGACTAAATAGGAGGACATGACTGAATTCCTAAATATGTTGAATAAAGAAATGCTGGAAAAAGGGCAATTAAGATATAGGTTCTGCCGAGATTTGAACTTGGATCGCAGGATTCAGAGTCCTGAGTGCTAACTGTTACACCAAGGAACCAGCTGATGTGTAACTCCAACATGGTTGTTCATATGACTGAATCTGACTCCATTTTGAATACAGAAATATTGAAAAATAAGTCAGTGAGTCATAGGTTCTGCCAAGATTGTAATTTAGATCGCAGTCGTATCTGTTATAGAAGTGAACCACCTAATGTTTACAACTAACTGGGAGTACAACCTGATAGAGTCCCTAAATATGTTGAAAACAGTAATGCTGGAAAAGGGGCAATTAAGATATAGGTTCCGCCGAGATTTGAACTTGGATCGCAGGATTCAGAGTCCTGAGTGCTAACCGTTACACCAAGGAACCAGCTGATGTGTAACACTAACATGGTTGTTCATATGACTGAATCCGACTGCACTTTGAATACAGAAATATTGAAAAATAAGTCACTGAGTGATAGGTTCTGCAAAGATGAGAATTCAGATGGCAGTCTTATCTGTTACAGAAGTGAACCATCTAATGTTTACAACTAACTGGGAGTACAACCCTACAGAGTCCCTAAATATGTTAAAAACAGTAATGCTGGAAAATGGGCAATTAAGATATAGGTTCCGCCGTGATTTGAACTCGGATCGCAGGATTCAGAGTCCTGAGTGCTAACCGTTACACCACGGAACCAGCTGATGTGTAACACTAACATGGATGGTCAAATGACTGAATTGGAATGCAATTTGAATCAAGAAATGATGGAAAAGAAGCCACTGAGTCATAGGTTCTGCCAAGATTAGACTTAAATGGCAGTGGTATCTGTTACAGAAGGGAGCCACTTTATGTTTATAACTAAATGGGAGGACAACATGACAGAGTCCCTAAATATGTTGAATAAAGAAATGCTGGAAAAGGGGCAATTAATAAATAGGTTCCGCCGAGATTTGAACTCGGATCGCAGGATTCAGAGTCCTGAGTGCTAACCGTTACACCACGGAACCAGCTGATGTGTAAGACTTACATGGTTGTTCATATGACTGAATCTGACTGCATTTTGAATACAGAAATATTGAAAAATAAGTCACTGAGTCATAGGTTCCGGCAAGATTAAAATTTAGATGGCAGTCGTATCTGTTACAGAAGGGAACCACCTAATGTTTACAACTAACTGGGGGGACAACATGACAGAGTCCCTAAATTTGTAGAATAAAGAAATGCTGGAAAAGGGGCAATTAATATATAGGTTCCGCTGAGATTTGAACTCGGATCGCAGGATTCAGAGTCCTGAGTGCTATCCTTTACAACACGGAACCAGCTGATGTGTAACACTAACATGGATGGTCAAATGACTAAATTGGAATGCAATTAAATAAAGAAATTATGGAAACTAAATAACTTAGTTTTGGCTATTGCCAAGCTTTGACTTGGGATGACAGTGGTTCTGTTGCAGAAGGGAGCCATGTAATGTTCATGACTAAATAGGAGGACATGACTGAGTTCCTAAATATGTTGAATAAAGAAATGCTGGAAAAGGGGCAATTATGATATAGGTTCCGCGGAGATTTGAACTCGGATCGCAGGATTCAGAGTCCTGAGTGCTAACCGTTACACCACGGAACCAGCTGATGTGAAAGACTAACATGGTTGGTCAAATGACTAAATTAGAATGCAATTAAATAAAGAAATTAGGGAAACTAAAAAACTTAGTTTTGGCTATTGCCAAGCTTTGAATTTAGATGACAGTGGTTCTGTTACAGAAGGGAGCCATGTAATGTTTATGACTAAATGGGAGGACATGACTGAGTTCCTAAATATGTTGAATAAAGAAATGCTGGAAAAGGGGCAATTAAGATATAGGTTCCGCCGAGATTTGAACTCGGATCGCAGGATTCAGAGTCCTGAGTGCTAACCGTTACACCACGGAACCAGCTGATGTGTAAGACTAACATGGTTGTTCATATGACCGAATCTGACTGCATTTTGAATACAGAAATATTGAAAAATAAGTCACTGAGTTATAGGTTCTGCAAAGATGAGAATTCAGATGGCAGTGGTATCTGCTACAGAAGGGAACCATCTAATGTTTACAACTAACTGGCAGTACAACCCTACAGAGTCCCTAAATATGTTAAAAACAGTAATGCTGGAAAAGGAGCAATTAAGATATAGGTTCTGCCGAGATTTGAACTCGGATCGCAGGATTCAGAGTCCTGAGTGCTAACCGTTACACCATGGAACCAGCTGATGTGTAACACTAACATGGTTGTTCATATGACCGAATCTGACTGCATTTTGAATACAGAAATATTGAAAAATAAGTCACTGAGTTATAGGTTCTGCAAAGAAGAGAATTCAGATGGCAGTCTTATCTGTTACAGAAGTGAACCATCTAATGTTTACAACTAACTGGGAGTACAACCCTACAGAGTCCCTAAATATGTTAAAAACAGTAATGCTGGAAAAGGGGCAATTAAGATATAGGTTCCGCCGAGATTTGAACTCGGATCGCAGGATTCAGAGTCCTGAGTGCTAACCGTTACACCACGGAACCAGCTGATGTGTAACACTAACATGATTGGTCAAATGACTGAATTGGAATGCAATTTGAATCAAGAAATGATGGAAACTAAATAACTTAGTTTTGGCTATTGCCAAGCTTTGAATTGGGATGACAGTGGTTCTGTTACAGAAGGGAGCCATGTAATGTTTATGACTAAATGGGAGGACATGACTGAGTCCCTAAATATGTTGAATAAAGAAATGCTGGAAAAGGGGCAATTAAGATATAGGTTCTGCCGAGATTTGAACTCGGATCGCAGGATTCAGAGTCCTGAGTGCTAACCGTTACACCACAGAACCAGCTGATGTGTAAGACTAACATGGTTGGTCAAATGACTAAATTGGAATGCAATTGAATAAAGAAATTATGGAAACTAAATAACTTAGTTTTGGCTATTGTCAAGCTTTGAATTGGGATGACAGTGGTTCTGTTACAGAAGGGAGCCATGTAATGTTTATGACTAAATGGGAGGACATGACTGAGTTGCTAAATTTGTTGAATAAAGAAATGCTGGAAAAGGGGCAATTAACCCTTTAAGGACGGCTGCCTAGGGCAGAACTACACACATGGGGACGGCAACTAGTGACTATGTACAGTTCTAGGGGACGGGGACATTTTTCTCTGAACTCAAAATTCGAAAGTTTATCACATGATAAAATTTGTTATCCTTAATATTTTTATTTCCATTATTTAGAATTCTAAAATATGAAGTTATGCCTACATTCTGTGCAAATTTCAAGTTAATTGATAAAATATTTCCTGTTCAAAAGCAAAAATACATAATTTCATAGATACCCAGCAAATGATGCCTTAAGGCATCATCCGCCCCAGGCCGGGTGATGCCTTAAGGCATTATCCGCCTCCAGCCACGTGATACTTTAAGGCATCATCCGCCCTTAAAGGGTAAAGATATAGGTTCCGCCGAGATTTGAACTCGGATCGCAGGATTCAGAGTCCTGAGTGCTAACCGTTACACCATGGAACCAGCTGATGTGTAAGACTAACATGGTTGTTCATATGACCGAATCTGACTGCATTTTGAATACAGAAATATTGAAAAATAAGTCACTGAGTTATAGGTTCTGCAAAGAAGAGAATTCAGATGGCAGTCTTATCTGTTACAGAAGTGAACCATCTAATGTTTACAACTAACTGGGAGTACAACCCTACAGAGTCCCTAAATATGTTAAAAACAGTAATGCTGGAAAAGGGGCAATTAAGATATAGGTTCCGCCGAGATTTGAACTCGGATCGCAGGATTCAGAGTCCTGAGTGCTAACCGTTACACCACGGAACCAGCTGATGTGTAACACTAACATGATTGGTCAAATGACTGAATTGGAATGCAATTTGAATCAAGAAATGATGGAAACTAAATAACTTAGTTTTGGCTATTGCCAAGCTTTGAATTGGGATGACAGTGGTTCTGTTACAGAAGGGAGCCATGTAATGTTTATGACTAAATGGGAGGACATGACTGAGTCCCTAAATATGTTGAATAAAGAAATGCTGGAAAAGGGGCAATTAAGATATAGGTTCTGCCGAGATTTGAACTGGGATCGCAGGATTCAGAGTCCTGAGTGCTAACCGTTACACCACAGAACCAGCTGATGTGTAAGACTAACATGGTTGGTCAAATGACTAAATTGGAATGCAATTGAATAAAGAAATTATGGAAACTAAATAACTTAGTTTTGGCTATTGTCAAGCTTTGAATTGGGATAACAGTGGTTCTGTTACAGAAGGGAGCCATGTAATGTTTATGACTAAATGGGAGGACATGACTGAGTTCCTAAATTTGTTGAATAAAGAAATGCTGGAAAAGGGGCAATTAACCCTTTAAGGACGGCTGCCTATGGCAGAACTACACACATGGGGACGGCAACTAGTGACTATGTACAGTTCTAGGGGACGGGGACATTTTTCTCTGAACTCAAAATTCGAAAGTTTATCACATGATAAAATTTGTTATCCTTAATATTTCTATTTCCATTATTTAGAATTCTAAAATATGAAGTTATGCCTACATTCTGTGCAAATTTCAAGTTAATTGATAAAATATTTCCTGTTCAAAAGCAAAAATACATAATTTCATAGATACCCAGCAAATGATGCCTTAAGGCATCATCCGCCCCCGGCCGGGTGATGCCTTAAGGCATTATCCGCCTCCAGCCGGGTGATGCTTTAAGGCATCATCCGCCCTTAAAGGGTTAAGATATAGGTTCCGCCGAGATTTGAACTCGGATCGCAGGATTCAGAGTCCTGAGTGCTAACCGTTACACCATGGAACCAGCTGATGTGTAAGACTAACATGGTTGTTCATATGACCGAATCTGACTGCATTTTGAATACAGAAATATTGAAAAATAAGTCACTGAGTTATAGGTTCTGCAAAGAAGAGAATTCAGATGGCAGTCTTATCTGTTACAGAAGTGAACCATCTAATGTTTACAACTAACTGGGAGTACAACCCTACAGAGTCCCTAAATATGTTAAAAACAGTAATGCTGGAAAAGGGGCAATTAAGATATAGGTTCCGCCGAGATTTGAACTCGGATCGCAGGATTCAGAGTCCTAAGTGCTAACCATTACACCACGGAACCAGCTGATGTGTAACACTAACATGGATGGTCAAATGACTAGATTGGAATGCAATTTGAATCAAGAAATGATGGAAAAGAAGCCACTGAGTCATAGGTTCTGCCAAGATTAGACTTAAATGGCAGTGGTATCTGTTACAGAAGGGAGCCACTTTATGTTTATAACTAAATGGGAGGACAACATGACAGAGTCCCTAAATATGTTGAATAAAGAAATGCTGGAAAAGGGGCAATTAATAAATAGGTTCCGCCGAGATTTGAACTCGGATCGCAGGATTCAGAGTCCTGAGTGCTAACCGTTACACCACGGAACCAGCTGATGTGTAAGACTAACATGGTTGGTCAAATGACTAAATTGGAATGCAATTGAATAAAGAAATTATGGAAACTAAATAACTTAGTTTTGGCTATTGCCATGCTTTGAATTTGGATGACAGTGGTTCTGTTACAGAAGGGAGCCATGTAATGTTTATGACTAAATGGGAGGACATGACTGAGTCCCTAAATATGTTGAATAAAGAAATGCTGGAAAAGGGGCAATTAAGATATAGGTTCCGCCCAGATTTGAACTTGGATCGCAGGATTCAGAGTCCTGAGTGCTAACTGTTACACCAAGGAACCAGCCGATGTGTAACACCAACATTGTTGTTCATATGACTGAATCTGACTCCATTTTGAATACAGAAATATTGAAAAATAAGTCAGTGAGTCTTAGGTTCTGCCAAGATTGTAATTTAGATCGCAGCCGTATCTGTTATAGAAGTGAACCACCTAATGTTTACAACTAACTGGGAGTACAACCCGATAGAGTCCCTAAATATGTTGAAAACAGTAATGCTGGAAAAGGGGCAATTAAGATATAGGTTCCGCCGAGATTTGAACTTGGATCGCAGGATTCAGAGTCCTGAGTGCTAACCGTTACACCAAGGAACCAGCTGATGTGTAACACTAACATGGTTGTTTATATGACTGAATCCGACTGCATTTTGAATACAGAAATATTGAAAAATAAGTCACTGAGTTATAGGTTCTGCAAAGATGAGAATTCAGATGGCAGTGGTATCTGCTACAGAAGGGAACCATGTAATGTTTACAACTAACTGGGAGTACAACCCTACAGAGTCCCTAAATATGTTAAAAACAGTAATGCTGGAAAAGGGGCAATTAAGATATAGGTTCCGCCGAGATTTGAACTCGGATCGCAGGATTCAGAGTCCTGAGTGCTAACCGTTACACCACAGAACCAGCTGATGTGTAAGACTAACATGGTTGGTCAAATGACTAAATTGGAATGCAATTGAATAAAGAAATTATGGAAACTAAATAACTTAGTTTTGGCTATTGTCAAGCTTTGAATTGGGATGACAGTGGTTCTGTAACAGAATGAAGCCATGTAATGTTTATGACTAAATGGGAGGACATGACTGAGTTCCTAAATATGTTGAATAAAGAAATGCTGGAAAAGGGCCAATTAAGATATAGTTCCGCCGAGATTTGAACTCGGATCGCAGGATTCAGAGTCCTGAGTGCTAACCGTTACACCACGGAACCAGCTGATGTGTAACACCAAATGGTTGTTCATATGATTGAATCTGACTGTATTTTGAATACAGAAATATTGAAAAATAAGTCAGTGAGTCATAGGTTCTGCCAAGATGATAATTTAGATGGCAGTCGTATCTGTTACAGAAGTGAACCACCCAATGTTTACAACTAACTGGGAGTACAACCCGACAGAGTCCCTAAATATGTTGAAAACAGTAATGCTGGAAAAGGGGCAATTAATAAATAGGTTCCGCCGAGATTTGAACTCGGATCGCAGGATTCAGAGTCCTGAGTGCTAACCGTTACACCACAGAACCAGCTGATGTGTAAGACTAACATGGTTGGTCAAATGACTAAATTGGAATGCAATTGAATAAAGAAATTATGGAAACTAAATAACTTAGTTTTGGCTATTGCCAAGCTTTGAATTGGGATGACAGTGGTTCTGTTACAGAAGGGAGCCATGTAATGTTTATGACTAAATGGGAGGACATGACTGAGTTCCTAAATATGTTGAATAAAGAAATGCTGGAAAAGGGGCAATTAAGATATAGGTTCCGCCGAGATTTGAACTCGGATCGCAGGATTCAGAGTCCTGAGTGCTAACCGTTACACCACGGAACCAGCTGATGTGTAAGACTAACATGGTTTTTCATATGACCGAATCTGACTGCATTTTGAATACAGAAATATTGAAAAATAAGTCACTGAGTTATAGGTTCTGCAAAGATGAGAATTCAGATGGCAGTGGTATCTGCTACAGAAGGGAACCATCTAATGTTTACAACTAACTGGCAGTACAACCCTACAGAGTCCCTAAATATGTTAAAAACAGTAATGCTGGAAAAGGGGCAATTAAGATATAGGTTCCGCCGAGATTTGAACTCAGATCGCAGGATTCAGAGTCCTGAGTGCTATCCTTTACACCACGGAACCAGCTGATGTGTAACACTAACATGGATGGTCAAATGACTAAATTGGAATGCAATTTGAATCAAGAAATGATGGAAAAGAAGCCACTGAGTCATAGGTTCTGCCAAGATTAGACTTAAATGGCAGTGGTATCTGTTACAGAAGGGAGCCACTTTATGTTTATAACTAAATGGGAGGACAACATGACTGAGTTCCTAAATATGTTGAATAAAGAAATGCTGGAAAAGGGGCAATTAATAAATATGTTCCGCCGAGATTTGAACTCGGATCGCAGGATTCAGAGTCCTGAGTGCTAACCGTTACACCACAGAACCAGCTGATGTGTAAGACTAACATGGTTGGTCAAATGACTAAATTGGAATGCAATTGAATATAGAAATTATGGAAACTAAATAACTTAGTTTTGGCTATTGCCAAGCTTTGAATTGGGATGACAGTGGTTCTGTTACAGAAGGGAGCCATGTAATGTTTATAACTAAATGGGAGGACATGACTGAGTTCCTAAATATGTTGAATAAAGAAATGCTGGAAAAGGGGCAATTAAGATATAGGTTCCGTCGAGATTTGAACTCGGATCGCAGGATTCAGAGTCCTGAGTGCTAACCGTTACACCACGGAACCAGCTGATGTGTAAGACTAACATGGTTGTTCATATGACCGAGTCTGACTGCATTTTGAATACAGAAATATTGAAAAATAAGTCACTGAGTCATAGGTTCTGCAAAGATGAGAATTCAGATGGCAGTGGAATCTGCTACAGAAGGGAACCATCTAATGTTTACAACTAACTGGGAGTACAACCCTACAGAGTCCCTAAATATGTTAAAAACAGTAATGCTGGAAAATGGGCAATTAAGATATAGGTTCCGCCGTGATTTGAACTCGGATCGCAGGATTCAGAGTCCTGAGTGCTAACCGTTACACCACGGAACCAGCTGATGTGTAACACTAACATGGATGGTCAAATGACTGAATTGGAATGCAATTTGAATCAAGAAATGATGGAAAAGAAGCCACTGAGTCATAGGTTCTGCCAAGATTAGACTTAAATGGCAGTGGTATCTGTTACAGAAGGGAGCCACTTTATGTTTATAACTAAATGGGAGGACAACATGACAGAGTCCCTAAATATGTTGAATAAAGAAATGCTGGAAAAGGGGCAATTAATAAATAGGTTCCGCCGAGATTTGAACTCGGATCGCAGGATTCAGAGTCCTGAGTGCTAACCGTTACACCACGGAACCAGCTGATGTGTAAGACTTACATGGTTGTTCATATGACTGAATCTGACTGCATTTTGAATACAGAAATATTGAAAAATAAGTCACTGAGTCATAGTTTCCGGCAAGATTAGAATTTAGATGGCAGTCGTATCTGTTACAGAAGGGAACCACCTAATGTTTACAACTAACTGGGGGGACAACATGACAGAGTCCCTAAATTTGTAGAATAAAGAAATGCTGGAAAAGGGGCAATTAATATATAGGTTCCGCTGAGATTTGAACTCGGATCGCAGGATTCAGAGTCCTGAGTGCTAACCTTTACACCACGGAACCAGCTGATGTGTAACACTAACATGGATGGTCAAATGACTAAATTGGAATGCAATTGAATAAAGAAATTATGGAAACTAAATAACTTAGTTTTGGCTATTGCCAAGCTTTGAATTGGGATGACAGTGGTTCTGTTACAGAAGGGAGCCATGTAATGTTCATGACTAAATAGGAGGACATGACTGAGTTCCTAAATATGTTGAATAAAGAAATGCTGGAAAAGGGGCAATTATGATATAGGTTCCGCCGAGATTTGAACTCGGATCGCAGGATTCAGAGTCCTGAGTGCTAACCGTTACACCACGGAACCAGCTGATGTGTAAGACTTACATGGTTGTTCATATGACTGAATCTGACTGCATTTTGAATACAGAAATATTGAAAAATAAGTCACTGAGTCATAGGTTCCGGCAAGATTAAAACTTAGATGGCAGTCGTATCTGTTACAGAAGGGAACCACCTAATGTTTACAACTAACTGGGGGGACAACATGACAGAGTCCCTAAATTTGTAGAATAAAGAAATGCTGGAAAAGGGGCAATTAATATATAGGTTCCGCTGAGATTTGAACTCGGATCGCAGGATTCAGAGTCCTGAGTGCTATCCTTTACAACACGGAACCAGCTGATGTGTAACACTAACATGGATGGTCAAATGACTAAATTGGAATGCAATTAAATAAAGAAATTATGGAAACTAAATAACTTAGTTTTGGCTATTGCCAAGCTTTGACTTGGGATGACAGTGGTTCTGTTGCAGAAGGGAGCCATGTAATGTTCATGACTAAATAGGAGGACATGACTGAGTTCCTAAATATGTTGAATAAAGAAATGCTGGAAAAGGGGCAATTATGATATAGGTTCTGCGGAGATTTGAACTCGGATCGCAGGATTCAGAGTCCTGAGTGCTAACCGTTACACCACGGAACCAGCTGATGTGAAAGACTAACATGGTTGGTCAAATGACTAAATTAGAATGCAATTAAATAAAGAAATTAGGGAAACTAAAAAACTTAGTTTTGGCTATTGCCAAGCTTTGAATTTAGATGACAGTGGTTCTGTTACAGAAGGGAGCCATGTAATGTTTATGACTAAATGGGAGGACATGACTGAGTTCCTAAATATGTTGAATAAAGAAATGCTGGAAAAGGGGCAATTAAGATATAGGTTCCGCCGAGATTTGAACTCGGATCGCAGGATTCAGAGTCCTGAGTGCTAACCGTTACACCACGGAACCAGCTGATGTGTAAGACTAACATGGTTGTTCATATGACCGAATCTGACTGCATTTTGAATACAGAAATATTGAAAAATAAGTCACTGAGTTATAGGTTCTGCAAAGATGAGAATTCAGATGGCAGTGGTATCTGCTACAGAAGGGAACCATCTAATGTTTACAACTAACTGGCAGTACAACCCTACAGAGTCCCTAAATATGTTAAAAACAGTAATGCTGGAAAAGGAGCAATTAAGATATAGGTTCCGCCGAGATTTGAACTCGGATCGCAGGATTCAGAGTCCTGAGTGCTAACCGTTACACCATGGAACCAGCTGATGTGTAACACTAACATGGTTGTTCATATGACCGAATCTGACTGCATTTTGAATACAGAAATATTGAAAAATAAGTCACTGAGTTATAGGTTCTGCAAAGAAGAGAATTCAGATGGCAGTCTTATCTGTTACAGAAGTGAACCATCTAATGTTTACAACTAACTGGGAGTACAACCCTACAGAGTCCCTAAATATGTTAAAAACAGTAATGCTGGAAAAGGGGCAATTAAGATATAGGTTCCGCCGAGATTTGAACTCGGATCGCAGGATTCAGAGTCCTGAGTGCTAACCGTTACACCACGGAACCAGCTGATGTGTAACACTAACATGATTGGTCAAATGACTGAATTGGAATGCAATTTGAATCAAGAAATGATGGAAACTAAATAACTTAGTTTTGGCTATTGCCAAGCTTTGAATTGGGATGACAGTGGTTCTGTTACAGAAGGGAGCCATGTAATGTTTATGACTAAATGGGAGGACATGACTGAGTCCCTAAATATGTTGAATAAAGAAATGCTGGAAAAGGGGCAATTAAGATATAGGTTCTGCCGAGATTTGAACTCGGATCGCAGGATTCAGAGTCCTGAGTGCTAACCGTTACACCACAGAACCAGCTGATGTGTAAGACTAACATGGTTGGTCAAATGACTAAATTGGAATGCAATTGAATAAAGAAATTATGGAAACTAAATAACTTAGTTTTGGCTATTGTCAAGCTTTGAATTGGGATGACAGTGGTTCTGTTACAGAAGGGAGCCATGTAATGTTTATGACTAAATGGGAGGACATGACTGAGTTGCTAAATTTGTTGAATAAAGAAATGCTGGAAAAGGGGCAATTAACCCTTTAAGGACGGCTGCCTAGGGCAGAACTACACACATGGGGACGGCAACTAGTGACTATGTACAGTTCTAGGGGACGGGGACATTTTTCTCTGAACTCAAAATTCGAAAGTTTATCACATGATAAAATTTGTTATCCTTAATATTTTTATTTCCATTATTTAGAATTCTAAAATATGAAGTTATGCCTACATTCTGTGCAAATTTCAAGTTAATTGATAAAATATTTCCTGTTCAAAAGCAAAAATACATAATTTCATAGATACCCAGCAAATGATGCCTTAAGGCATCATCCGCCCCAGGCCGGGTGATGCCTTAAGGCATTATCCGCCTCCAGCCACGTGATACTTTAAGGCATCATCCACCCTTAAAGGGTAAAGATATAGGTTCCGCCGAGATTTGAACTCGGATCGCAGGATTCAGAGTCCTGAGTGCTAACCGTTACACCATGGAACCAGCTGATGTGTAACACTAACATGGTTGTTCATATGACCGAATCTGACTGCATTTTGAATACAGAAATATTGAAAAATAAGTCACTGAGTTATAGGTTCTGCAAAGAAGAGAATTCAGATGGCAGTCTTATCTGTTACAGAAGTGAACCATCTAATGTTTACAACTAACTGGGAGTACAACCCTACAGAGTCCCTAAATATGTTAAAAACAGTAATGCTGGAAAAGGGGCAATTAAGATATAGGTTCCGCCGAGATTTGAACTCGGATCGCAGGATTCAGAGTCCTGAGTGCTAACCGTTACACCACGGAACCAGCTGATGTGTAACACTAACATGATTGGTCAAATGACTGAATTGGAATGCAATTTGAATCAAGAAATGATGGAAACTAAATAACTTAGTTTTGGCTATTGCCAAGCTTTGAATTGGGATGACAGTGGTTCTGTTACAGAAGGGAGCCATGTAATGTTTATGACTAAATGGGAGGACATGACTGAGTCCCTAAATATGTTGAATAAAGAAATGCTGGAAAAGGGGCAATTAAGATATAGGTTCTGCCGAGATTTGAACTGGGATCACAGGATTCAGAGTCCTGAGTGCTAACCTTTACACCACAGAACCAGCTGATGTGTAAGACTAACATGGTTGGTCAAATGACTAAATTGGAATGCAATTGAATAAAGAAATTATGGAAACTAAATAACTTAGTTTTGGCTATTGTCAAGCTTTGAATTGGGATAACAGTGGTTCTGTTACAGAAGGGAGCCATGTAATGTTTATGACTAAATGGGAGGACATGACTGAGTTCCTAAATTTGTTGAATAAAGAAATGCTGGAAAAGGGGCAATTAACCCTTTAAGGACGGCTGCCTATGGCAGAACTACACACATGGGGACGGCAACTAGTGACTATGTACAGTTCTAGGGGACGGGGACATTTTTCTCTGAACTCAAAATTCGAAAGTTTATCACATGATAAAATTTGTTATCCTTAATATTTCTATTTCCATTATTTAGAATTCTAAAATATGAAGTTATGCCTACATTCTGTGCAAATTTCAAGTTAATTGATAAAATATTTCCTGTTCAAAAGCAAAAATACATAATTTCATAGATACCCAGCAAATGATGCCTTAAGGCATCATCCGCCCCCGGCCGGGTGATGCCTTAAGGCATTATCCGCCTCCAGCCGGGTGATGCTTTAAGGCATCATCCGCCCTTAAAGGGTTAAGATATAGGTTCCGCCGAGATTTGAACTCGGATCGCAGGATTCAGAGTCCTGAGTGCTAACCGTTACACCATGGAACCAGCTGATGTGTAAGACTAACATGGTTGTTCATATGACCGAATCTGACTGCATTTTGAATACAGAAATATTGAAAAATAAGTCACTGAGTTATAGGTTCTGCAAAGAAGAGAATTCAGATGGCAGTCTTATCTGTTACAGAAGTGAACCATCTAATGTTTACAACTAACTGGGAGTACAACCCTACAGAGTCCCTAAATATGTTAAAAACAGTAATGCTGGAAAAGGGGCAATTAAGATATAGGTTCCGCCGAGATTTGAACTCGGATCGCAGGATTCAGAGTCCTGAGTGCTAACCATTACACCACGGAACCAGCTGATGTGTAACACTAACATGGATGGTCAAATGACTAGATTGGAATGCAATTTGAATCAAGAAATGATGGAAAAGAAGCCACTGAGTCATAGGTTCTGCCAAGATTAGACTTAAATGGCAGTGGTATCTGTTACAGAAGGGAGCCACTTTATGTTTATAACTAAATGGGAGGACAACATGACAGAGTCCCTAAATATGTTGAATAAAGAAATGCTGGAAAAGGGGCAATTAATAAATAGGTTCCGCCGAGATTTGAACTCGGATCGCAGGATTCAGAGTCCTGAGTGCTAACCGTTACACCACGGAACCAGCTGATGTGTAAGACTAACATGGTTGGTCAAATGACTAAATTGGAATGCAATTGAATAAAGAAATTATGGAAACTAAATAACTTAGTTTTGGCTATTGCCATGCTTTGAATTTGGATGACAGTGGTTCTGTTACAGAAGGGAGCCATGTAATGTTTATGACTAAATGGGAGGACATGACTGAGTCCCTAAATATGTTGAATAAAGAAATGCTGGAAAAGGGGCAATTAAGATATAGGTTCCGCCCAGATTTGAACTTGGATCGCAGGATTCAGAGTCCTGAGTGCTAACTGTTACACCAAGGAACCAGCCGATGTGTAACACCAACATTGTTGTTCATATGACTGAATCTGACTCCATTTTGAATACAGAAATATTGAAAAATAAGTCAGTGAGTCTTAGGTTCTGCCAAGATTGTAATTTAGATCGCAGCCGTATCTGTTATAGAAGTGAACCACCTAATGTTTACAACTAACTGGGAGTACAACCCGATAGAGTCCCTAAATATGTTGAAAACAGTAATGCTGGAAAAGGGGCAATTAAGATATAGGTTCCGCCGAGATTTGAACTTGGATCGCAGGATTCAGAGTCCTGAGTGCTAACCGTTACACCAAGGAACCAGCTGATGTGTAACACTAACATGGTTGTTTATATGACTGAATCCGACTGCATTTTGAATACAGAAATATTGAAAAATAAGTCACTGAGTTATAGGTTCTGCAAAGATGAGAATTCAGATGGCAGTGGTATCTGCTACAGAAGGGAACCATCTAATGTTTACAACTAACTGGCAGTACAACCCTACAGAGTCCCTAAATATGTTAAAAACAGTAATGCTGGAAAAGGGGCAATTAAGATATAGGTTCCGCCGAGATTTGAACTTGGATCGCAGGATTCAGAGTCCTGAGTGCTAACCGTTACACCACGGAACCAGCTGATGTGTAACACTAACATGGATGGTCAAATGACTGAATTGGAATGCAATTTGAATCAAGAAATGATGGAAAAGAAGCCACTGAGTCATAGGTTCTTCCAAGATTAGACTTAAATGGCAGTGGTATCTGTTACAGAAGGGAGCCACTTTATGTTTATAACTAAATGGGAGGACAACATGAGAGAGTCCCTAAATATGTTGAATAAAGAAATGCTGGAAAAGGGGCAATTAATAAATAGGTTCCGCCGAGATTTGAACTCGGATCGCAGGATTCAGAGTCCTTAGTGCTAACCGTTACACCACAGAACCAGCTGATGTGTAAGACTAACATGGTTGGTCAAATGACTAAATTGGAATGCAATTGAATAAAGAAATTATGGAAACTAAATAACTTAGTTTTGGCTATTGCCAAGCTTTGAATTTGGATGACAGTGGTTCTGTTACAGAAGGGAGCCATGTAATGTTTATGACTAAATGGGAGGACATGACTGAGTTCCTAAATATATTGAATAAAGAAATGCTGGAAAAGGGGCAATTAAGATATAGGTTCCGCCGAGATTTGAACTCGGATCGCAGGATTCAGAGTCCTGAGTGCTAACCGTTACACCACGGAACCAGCTGATGTGTAACACTAACATGGATGGTCAAATGACTGAATTGGAATGCAATTTGAATCAAGAAATAATGGAAAAGAAGCCACTGAGTCATAGGTTCTGCCAAGATTAGACTTAAATGGCAGTGGTATCTGTTACAGAAGGGAGCCACGTTATGTTTATAACTAAATGGGAGGACAACATGACTGAGTCCCTAAATAAGTTGAATAAAGAAATGCTGGAAAAGGGGCAATTAAGATATAGGTTCCGCCGAGATTTGAACTCGGATCGCAGGATTCAGAGTCCTGAGTGCTAACCGTTACACCACGGAACCAGCTGATGTGTAAGACTAACATGGTGTGTCAAATGACTAAATTGGAATGCAATTAAGTAAAGAAATTATTGAAACTAAATAACTTAGTTTTGGTGATTGCCAAGCTTTGAATTGGGATGACAGTGGTTCTCTTACAGAAGGGAACCACGTAATGTTCATGACTAAATAGGAGGACATGACTGAATTCCTAAATATGTTGAATAAAGAAATGCTGGAAAAGGGGCAATTTAGATATAGGTTCCGCCAAGATTTGAACTCGGATCGCAGGATTCAGAGTCCTGAGTGCTAACCGTTACACTAGGAACCAGCTGATGTGTAACACCAACATGGTTGTTCATATGACTGAATCTGACTGCATTTTGAATACAGAAATATTGAAAAATAAGGCAGTGAGTCATAGGTTCTGCCAAGATTAGAATTTAGATGGCAGTGGTATCTGTTACAGAAGTGAACCACCTAATGTTTACAACTAACTGGGAGTACAACCCGACAGAGTCCCTAAATATGTTGAAAACAGTAATGCTGGAAAAGGGGCAATTGATAAATAGGTTCCGCCGAGATTTGAACTCGTATTGTAGGATTCAGAGTCCTGAGTGCTAACCTTTACACCACGGAACCAGCTGATGTGTAAGACTAACATGGTTGGTCAAATGACTAAATTGGAATGCAATTGAATAAAGAAATTATGGAAACTAAATAACTTAGTTTTGGCTATTGCCAAGCTTTGAATTGGGATGACAGTGGTTCTGTTACAGAAGGGAGCCATGTAATGTTTATGACTAAATGGGAGGACATGACTGAGTCCCTAAATATGTTGAATAAAGAAATGCTGGAAAAGGGGCAATTAAGATATAGGTTCCGCCGAGATTTGAACTCGGATCGCAGGATTCAGAGTCCTGAGTGCTAACCGTTACACCACGGAACCAGCTGATGTGTAAGACTAACATGGTTGTTCATATGACCTAATCTGACTGCATTTTGAATACAGAAATATTGAAAAATAAGTCACTGAGATATAGGTTCTGCCAAGATTAGAACATAGAAGGCAGTGGTATCTGCTACAGAAGGGAACCACCTAATGTTTACAACTAACTGGGGGGACAACATGACAGAGTCCCTAAATTTGTAGAATAAAGAAATGCTGGAAAAGGGGCAATTAAGATATAGGTTCCGCCGAGATTTGAACTCGGATCGCAGTATTCAGAGTCCTGAGTGCTAACCGTTACACCACAGAACCAGCTGATGTGTAACACCAATATGGATGGTCAAATGACTGAATTGGAATGCAATTTGAATCAAGAAATAATGGAAAAGAAGCCACTGAGTCATAGGTTCTGCCAAGATTAGACTTAAATGGCAGTGGTATCTGTTACAGAAGGGAGCCACGTTATGTTTATAACTAAATGGGAGGACAACATGACTGAGTCCCTAAATATGTTGAATAAAGAAGTGCTGGAAAAGGGGCAATTAATAAATAGGTTCCGCCGAGTTTTGAACTCGGATCGCAGGATTCAGAGTCCTGAGTGCTAACCGTTACACCACGGAACCAGCTGATGTGTAAGACTAACATGGTTGGTCAAATGACTAAATTGGAATGCAATTGAATAAAGAAATTATGGAAACTAAATAACTTAGTTTTGGCTATTGCCAAGCTTTGAATTGGGATGACAGTGGTTCTGTTACAGAAGGGAGCCATGTAATGTTTATGACTAAATGGGAGGACATGACTGAGTTCCTAAATATGTTGAATAAAGAAATGCTGGAAAAGGGGCAATTAAGATATAGGTTCCGCCGAGATTTGAACTCGGATCGCAGGATTCAGAGTCCTGAGTGCTAACCGTTACACCACGGAACCAGCTGATGTGTAACACTAACATGGTTGTTCATATGACCGAATCTGACTGCATTTTGAATACAGAAATATTGAAAAATAAGTCACT
Organism: Alentia gelatinosa; assembly: GCA_950022655.1. Taxonomy (NCBI): domain Eukaryota; kingdom Metazoa; phylum Annelida; class Polychaeta; order Phyllodocida; family Polynoidae; genus Alentia; species Alentia gelatinosa. The sequence goes on from OX465579.1 coordinate 84,958,986, forward strand.
GAGTTATAGGTTCTGCAAAGATGAGAATTCAGATGGCAGTGGTATCTGCTACAGAAGTGAACCATCTAATGTTTACAACTAACTGGGAGTACAACCCTACAGAGTCCCTAAATATGTTAAAAACAGTAATGCTGGAAAAGGGGCAATTAAGATATAGGTTCCGCCGAGATTTGAACTCGGATCGCAGGATTCAGAGTCCTTAGTACTAACCGTTACACCACAGAACCAGCTGATGTGTAAGACTAACATGGTTGGTCAAATGACTTAATTGGAATGCAATTGAATAAAGAAATTATGGAAACTAAATAACTTAGTTTTGGCTATTGCCAAGCTTTGAATTGGGATGACAGTGGTTCTGTTACAGAAGGGAGCCATGTAATGTTTATGACTAAATGGGAGGACATGACTGAGTTCCTAAATATGTTGAATAAAGAAATGCTGGAAAAGGGGCAATTAAGATATAGGTTCCGCCAAGATTTGAACTAGGATCGCAGGATTCAGAGTCCTGAGTGCTAACCGTTACACCACGGAACCAGCTGATGTTTAAGACTAACATGGTTGTTCATATGACCGAATCTGACTGCATTTTGAATACAGAAATATTGAAAAATAAGTCACTGAGTTATAGGTTCTGCAAAGAAGAGAATTCAGATGGCAGTCTTATCTGTTACAGAAGTGAACCATCTAATGTTTACAACTAACTGGCAGTACAACCCTACAGAGTCCCTAAATATGTTAAAAACAGTAATGCTGGAAAAGGGGCAATTAAGATATAGGTTCCGCCGAGATTTGAACTTGGATTGCAGAATTCAGAGTCCTGAGTGCTAACCGTTACACCACGGAACCAGCTGATGTGTAACACTAACATGGATGGTCAAATGACTGAATTGGAATGCAATTTGAATCAAGAAATGATGGAAAAGAAGCCACTGAGTCATAGGTTCTGCCAAGATTAGACTTAAATGGCAGTGGTATCTGTTACAGAAGGGAGCCACTTTATGTTTATAACTAAATGGGAGGACAACATGAGAGAGTCCCTAAATATGTTGAATAAAGAAATGCTGGAAAAGGGGCAATTAATAAATAGGTTCCGCCGAGATTTGAACTCTGATCGCAGGATTCAGAGTCCTGAGTGCCAACCGTTACACCACAGAACCAGCTGATGTGTAAGACTAACATGGTTGGTCAAATGACTAAATTGGAATGCAATTGAATAAAGAAATTATGGAAACTAAATAACTTAGTTTTGGCTATTGCCAAGCTTTGAATTTGGATGACAGTGGTTCTGTTACAGAAGGGAGCCATGTAATGTTTATGACTAAATGGGAGGACATGACTGAGTTCCTAAATATATTGAATAAAGAAATGCTGGAAAAGGGGCAATTAAGATATAGGTTCCGCCGAGATTTGAACTCGGATCGCAGGATTCAGAGTCCTGAGTGCTAACCGTTACACCACGGAACCAGCTGATGTGTAACACTAACATGGATGGTCAAATGACTGAATTGGAATGCAATTTGAATCAAGAAATAATGGAAAAGAAGCCACTGAGTCATAGGTTCTGCCAAGATTAGACTTAAATGGCAGTGGTATCTGTTACAGAAGGGAGCCACGTTATGTTTATAACTAAATGGGAGGACAACATGACTGAGTCCCTAAATAAGTTGAATAAAGAAATGCTGGAAAAGGGGCAATTAATAAATAGGTTCCGCCGAGATTTGAACTCGGATCGCAGGATTCAGAGTCCTGAGTGCTAACCGTTACACCACGGAACCAGCTGATGTGTAAGACTAACATGGTGTGTCAAATGACTAAATTGGAATGCAATTAAGTAAAGAAATTATTGAAACTAAATAACTTAGTTTTGGTGATTGCCAAGCTTTGAATTGGGATGACAGTGGTTCTCTTACAGAAGGGAACCACGTAATGTTCATGACTAAATAGGAGGACATGACTGAATTCCTAAATATGTTGAATAAAGAAATGCTGGAAAAGGGGCAATTTAGATATAGGTTCCGCCAAGATTTGAACTCGGATCGCAGGATTCAGAGTCCTGAGTGCTAACCGTTACACTAGGAACCAGCTGATGTGTAACACCAACATGGTTGTTCATATGACTGAATCTGACTGCATTTTGAATACAGAAATATTGAAAAATAAGGCAGTGAGTCATAGGTTCTGCCAAGATTAGAATTTAGATGGCAGTGGTATCTGTTACAGAAGTGAACCACCTAATGTTTACAACTAACTGGGAGTACAACCCGACAGAGTCCCTAAATATGTTGAAAACAGTAATGCTGGAAAAGGGGCAATTGATAAATAGGTTCCGCCGAGATTTGAACTCGTATCGTAGGATTCAGAGTCCTGAGTGCTAACCGTTACACCACGGAACCAGCTGATGTGTAAGACTAACATGGTTGGTCAAATGACTAAATTGGAATGCAATTGAATAAAGAAATTATGGAAACTAAATAACTTAGTTTTGGCTATCGCCAAGCTTTGAATTGGGATGACAGTGGTTCTGTTACAGAAGGGAGCCATGTAATGTTTATGACTAAATGGGAGGACATGACTGAGTCCCTAAATATGTTGAATAAAGAAATGCTGGAAAAGGGGCAATTAAGATATAGGTTCCGCCGAGATTTGAACTCGGATCGCAGGATTCAGAGTCCTGAGTGCTAACCGTTACACCACGGAACCAGCTGATGTGTAAGACTAACATGGTTGTTCATATGACCTAATCTGACTGCATTTTGAATACAGAAATATTGAAAAATAAGTCACTGAGATATAGGTTCTGCCAAGATTAGAACATAGAAGGCAGTGGTATCTGCTACAGAAGGGAACCACCTAATGTTTACAACTAACTGGGGGGACAACATGACAGAGTCCCTAAATTTGTAGAATAAAGAAATGCTGGAAAAGGGGCAATTAAGATATAGGTTCCGCCGAGATTTGAACTCGGATCGCAGTATTCAGAGTCCTGAGTGCTAACCGTTACACCACAGAACCAGCTGATGTGTAACACCAATATGGATGGTCAAATGACTGAATTGGAATGCAATTTGAATCAAGAAATAATGGAAAAGAAGCCACTGAGTCATAGGTTCTGCCAAGATTAGACTTAAATGGCAGTGGTATCTGTTACAGAAGGGAGCCACGTTATGTTTATAACTAAATGGGAGGACAACATGACTGAGTCCCTAAATATGTTGAATAAAGAAGTGCTGGAAAAGGGGCAATTAATAAATAGGTTCCGCCGAGTTTTGAACTCGGATCGCAGGATTCAGAGTCCTGAGTGCTAACCGTTACACCACGGAACCAGCTGATGTGTAAGACTAACATGGTTGGTCAAATGACTAAATTGGAATGCAATTGAATAAAGAAATTATGGAAACTAAATAACTTAGTTTTGGCTATTGCCAAGCTTTGAATTGGGATGACAGTGGTTCTGTTACAGAAGGGAGCCATGTAATGTTTATGACTAAATGGGAGGACATGACTGAGTTCCTAAATATGTTGAATAAAGAAATGCTGGAAAAGGGGCAATTAAGATATAGGTTCCGCCGAGATTTGAACTCGGATCGCAGGATTCAGAGTCCTGAGTGCTAACCGTTACACCACGGAACCAGCTGATGTGTAACACTAACATGGTTGTTCATATGACCGAATCTGACTGCATTTTGAATACAGAAATATTGAAAAATAAGTCACTGAGTTATAGGTTCTGCAAAGATGAGAATTCAGATGGCAGTGGTATCTGCTACAGAAGTGAACCATCTAATGTTTACAACTAACTGGGAGTACAACCCTACAGAGTCCCTAAATATGTTAAAAACAGTAATGCTGGAAAAGGGGCAATTAAGATATAGGTTCCGCCGAGATTTGAACTCGGATCGCAGGATTCAGAGTCCTTAGTACTAACCGTTACACCACAGAACCAGCTGATGTGTAAGACTAACATGGTTGGTCAAATGACTTAATTGGAATGCAATTGAATAAAGAAATTATGGAAACTAAATAACTTAGTTTTGGCTATTGCCAAGCTTTGAATTGGGATGACAGTGGTTCTGTTACAGAAGGGAGCCATGTAATGTTTATGACTAAATGGGAGGACATGACTGAGTTCCTAAATATGTTGAATAAAGAAATGCTGGAAAAGGGGCAATTAAGATATAGGTTCCGCCAAGATTTGAACTAGGATCGCAGGATTCAGAGTCCTGAGTGCTAACCGTTACACCACGGAACCAGCTGATGTTTAAGACTAACATGGTTGTTCATATGACCGAATCTGACTGCATTTTGAATACAGAAATATTGAAAAATAAGTCACTGAGTTATAGGTTCTGCAAAGAAGAGAATTCAGATGGCAGTCTTATCTGTTACAGAAGTGAACCATCTAATGTTTACAACTAACTGGCAGTACAACCCTACAGAGTCCCTAAATATGTTAAAAACAGTAATGCTGGAAAAGGGGCAATTAAGATATAGGTTCCGCCGAGATTTGAACTTGGATTGCAGAATTCAGAGTCCTGAGTGCTAACCGTTACACCACGGAACCAGCTGATGTGTAACACTAACATGGATGGTCAAATGACTGAATTGGAATGCAATTTGAATCAAGAAATGATGGAAAAGAAGCCACTGAGTCATAGGTTCTGCCAAGATTAGACTTAAATGGCAGTGGTATCTGTTACAGAAGGGAGCCACTTTATGTTTATAACTAAATGGGAGGACAACATGAGAGAGTCCCTAAATATGTTGAATAAAGAAATGCTGGAAAAGGGGCAATTAATAAATAGGTTCCGCCGAGATTTGAACTCTGATCGCAGGATTCAGAGTCCTGAGTGCCAACCGTTACACCACAGAACCAGCTGATGTGTAAGACTAACATGGTTGGTCAAATGACTAAATTGGAATGCAATTGAATAAAGAAATTATGGAAACTAAATAACTTAGTTTTGGCTATTGCCAAGCTTTGAATTTGGATGACAGTGGTTCTGTTACAGAAGGGAGCCATGTAATGTTTATGACTAAATGGGAGGACATGACTGAGTTCCTAAATATATTGAATAAAGAAATGCTGGAAAAGGGGCAATTAAGATATAGGTTCCGCCGAGATTTGAACTCGGATCGCAGGATTCAGAGTCCTGAGTGCTAACCGTTACACCACGGAACCAGCTGACGTGTAACACTAACATGGATGGTCAAATGACTGAATTGGAATGCAATTTGAATCAAGAAATGATGGAAAAGAAGCCACTGAGTCATAGGTTCTGCCAAGATTAGACTTAAATGGCAGTGGTATCTGTTACAGAAGGGAGCCACTTTATGTTTATAACTAAATGGGAGGACAACATGACAGAGTCCCTAAATATGTTGAATAAAGAAATGCTGGAAAAGGGGCAATTAATAAATAGGTTCCGCCGAGATTTGAACTCGGATCGCAGGATTCAGAGTCCTGAGTGCTAACCGTTACACCACAGAACCAGCTGATGTGTAAGACTAACATGGTTGGTCAAATGACTTAATTGGAATGCAATTAAGTGAAGAAATTATTGAAACTAAATAACTTAGTTTTGGCGATTGCCAAGCTTTGAATTGGGATGACAGTGGTTCTCTTACAGAAGGGAGCCACGTAATGTTCATGACTAAATAGGAGGACATGACTGAATTCCTAAATATGTTGAATAAAGAAATGCTGGAAAAGGGGCAATTAAGATATAGGTTCCGCCGAGATTTGAACTCGGATCGCAGGATTCAGAGTCCTGAGTGCTAACCGTTACACCACAGAACCAGCTGATGTGTCAGACTAACATGGTTGGTCAAATGACTAAATTGGAATGCAATTGAATAAAGAAATTATGGAAACTAAATAACTTGGTTTTGGCTATTGCCAAGCTTTGAATTGGGATGACAGTGGTTCTGTTACAGAAGGGAGCCATGTAATGTTTATGACTAAATGGGAGGACATGACTGAGTTCCTAAATATGTTGAATAAAGAAATGCTGGAAAAGGGGCAATAAAGATATAGGTTCCGCCGAGATTTGAACTCGGATCGCAGGATTCAGAGTCCTGAGTGCTAACCGTTACACCACGGAACCAGCTGATGTTTAACACTAACATTGTTGTTCATATGACCGAATCTGACTGCATTTTGAATACAGAAATATTGAAAAATAAGTCACTGAGTTATAGGTTCTGCAAAGATGAGAATTCAGATGGCAGTGGTATCTGCTACAGAAGGGAACCATCTAATGTTTACAACTAACTGGGAGTACAACCCTACAGAGTCCCTTAATATGTTAAAAACAGTAATGCTGGAAAAGGGGCAATTAAGATATAGGTTCCGCCGAGATTTGAACTCGGATCGCAGGATTCAGAGTCCTTAGTGCTAACCGTTACACCACAGAACCAGCTGATGTGTAAGACTAACATGGTTGGTCAAATGACTAAATTGGAATGCAATTGAATAAAGAAATTATGGAAACTAAATAACTTAGTTTTGGCTATTGCCAAGCTTTGAATTGGGATGACAGTGGTTCTGTTACCTAAGGGAGCCATGTAATGTTTATGACTAAATGGGAGGACATGACTGAGTTCCTAAATATGTTGAATAAAGAAATGCTGGAAAAGGGGCAATTAAGATATAGGTTCGCCGAGATTTGAACTTGGATCGCAGGATTCAGAGTCCTGAGTGCTAACCGTTACACCACGGAACCAGCTGATGTGTAAGACTAACATGGATGGTCAAATGACTGAATTGGAATGCAATTTGAATCAAGAAATAATGGAAAAGAAGCCACTGAGTCATAGGTTCTGCCAAGATTAGACTTAAATGGCAGTGGTATCTTTTACAGAAGGGAGCCACGTTATGTTTATAACTAAAAGGGAGGACAACATGACTGAGTCCCTAAATAAGTTGAATAAAGAAATGCTGGAAAAGGGGCAATTAATAAATAGGTTCCGCCGAGATTTGAACTCGGATCGCAGGATTCAGAGTCCTGAGTGCTAACCGTTACACCACGGAACCAGCTGATGTGTAAGACTAACATGGTTGGTCAAATGACTAAATTGCTATGCAATTGAATAAAGAAATTATGGAAACTAAATAACTTAGTTTTGGCTATTGCCAAGCTTTGAATTGGGATGACAGTGGTTCTGTTACAGAAAGGGAGCCATGTTATGTTTATAACTAAATGGGAGGACATGACTGAGTTCCTAAATATGTTGAATAAAGAAATGCAGGAAAAGGGGCAATTAAGATATAGGTTCCACCGAGATTTGAACTAGGATCGCAGGATTCAGAGTCCTGAGTGCTAACCGTTACACCACGGAACCAGCTGATGTGTAAGACTAACATGGTTTTTCATATGACCGAATCTGACTGCATTTTGAATACAGAAATATTGAAAAATAAGTCACTGAGTTATAGGTTCTGCAAAGATGAGAATTCAGATGGCAGTGGTATCTGCTACAGAAGGGAACCATCTAATGTTTACAACTAACTGGCAGTACAACCCTACAGAGTCCCTAAATATGTTAAAAACAGTAATGCTGGAAAAGGGGCAATTAAGATATAGGTTCCGCCGAGATTTGAACTTGGATCGCAGGATTCAGAGTCCTGAGTGCTAACCGTTACACCACGGAACCAGCTGATGTGTAACACTAACATGGATGGTCAAATGACTGAATTGGAATGCAATTTGAATCAAGAAATGATGGAAAAGAAGCCACTGAGTCATAGGTTCTTCCAAGATTAGACTTAAATGGCAGTGGTATCTGTTACAGAAGGGAGCCACTTTATGTTTATAACTAAATGGGAGGACAACATGAGAGAGTCCCTAAATATGTTGAATAAAGAAATGCTGGAAAAGGGGCAATTAATAAATAGGTTCCACCGAGATTTGAACTCGGATCGCAGGATTCAGAGTCCTGAGTGCTAACCGTTACACCACAGAACCAGCTGATGTGTAAGACTAACATGGTTGGTCAAATGACTAAATTGGAATGCAATTGAATAAAGAAATTATGGAAACTAAATAACTTAGTTTTGGCTATTGCCAAGCTTTGAATTTGGATGACAGTGGTTCTGTTACAGAAGGGAGCCATGTAATGTTTATGACTAAATGGGAGGACATGACTGAGTTCCTAAATATATTGAATAAAGAAATGCTGGAAAAGGGGCAATTAAGATATAGGTTCCGCCGAGATTTGAACTCGGATCGCAGGATTCAGAGTCCTGAGTGCTAACCGTTACACCACGGAACCAGCTGATGTGTAACACTAACATGGATGGTCAAATGACTGAATTGGAATGCAATTTGAATCAAGAAATAATGGAAAAGAAGCCACTGAGTCATAGGTTCTGCCAAGATTAGACTTAAATGGCAGTGGTATCTGTTACAGAAGGGAGCCACGTTATGTTTATAACTAAATGGGAGGACAACATGACTGAGTCCCTAAATAAGTTGAATAAAGAAATGCTGGAAAAGGGGCAATTAATAAATAGGTTCCGCTGAGATTTGAACTCGGATCGCAGGATTCAGAGTCCTGAGTGCTAACCGTTACACCACGGAACCAGCTGATGTGTAAGACTAACATGGTTGGTCAAATGACTAAATTGGAATGCAATTAAGTAAAGAAATTATTGAAACTAAATAACTTAGTTTTGGTGATTGCCAAGCTTTGAATTGGGATGACAGTGGTTCTCTTACAGAAGGGAACCACGTAATGTTCATGACTAAATAGGAGGACATGACTGAATTCCTAAATATGTTGAATAAAGAAATGCTGGAAAAGGGGCAATTTAGATATAGGTTCCGCCAAGATTTGAACTCGGATCGCAGGATTCAGAGTCCTGAGTGCTAACCGTTACACTAGGAACCAGCTGATGTGTAACACCAACATGGTTGTTCATATGACTGAATCTGACTGCATTTTGAATACAGAAATATTGAAAAATAAGGCAGTGAGTCATAGGTTCTGCCAAGATTAGAATTTAGATGGCAGTGGTATCTGTTACAGAAGTGAACCACCTAATGTTTACAACTAACTGGGAGTACAACCCGACAGAGTCCCTAAATATGTTGAAAACAGTAATGCTGGAAAAGGGGCAATTGATAAATAGGTTCCGCCGAGATTTGAACTCGTATCGTAGGATTCAGAGTCCTGAGTGCTAACCGTTACACCACGGAACCAGCTGATGTGTAAGACTAACATGGTTGGTCAAATGACTAAATTGGAATGCAATTGAATAAAGAAATTATGGAAACTAAATAACTTAGTTTTGGCTATTGCCAAGCTTTGAATTGGGATGACAGCGGTTCTGTTACAGAAGGGAGCCATTTAATGTTTATGACTAAATGGGAGGACATGACTGAGTCCCTAAATATGTTGAATAAAGAAATGCTGGAAAAGGGGCAATTAAGATATAGGTTCCGCCGAGATTTGAACTCGGATCGCAGGATTCAGAGTCCTGAGTGCTAACCGTTACACCACGGAACCAGCTGATGTGTAAGACTAACATGGTTGTTCATATGACCTAATCTGACTGCATTTTGAATACAGAAATATTGAAAAATAAGTCACTGAGATATAGGTTCTGCCAAGATTAGAACATAGAAGGCAGTGGTATCTGCTACAGAAGGGAACCACCTAATGTTTACAACTAACTGGGGGGACAACATGACAGAGTCCCTAAATTTGTAGAATAAAGAAATGCTGGAAAAGGGGCAATTAAGATATAGGTTCCGCCGAGATTTGAACTCGGATCGCAGTATTCAGAGTCCTGAGTGCTAACCATTACACCACGGAACCAGCTGATGTGTAACACAAATATGGATGGTCAAATGACTGAATTGGAATGCAATTTGAATCAAGAAATAATGGAAAAGAAGCCACTGAGTCATAGGTTCTGCCAAGATTAGACCTAAATGGCAGTGGTATCTGTTACAGAAGGGAGCCACGTTATGTTTATAACTAAATGGGAGGACAACATGACTGAGTCCCTAAATATGTTGAATAAAGAAGTGCTGGAAAAGGGGCAATTAATAAATAGGTTCCGCCGAGATTTGAACTCGGATCGCAGGATTCAGAGTCCTGAGTGCTAACCGTTACACCACGGAACCAGCTGATGTGTAAGACTAACATGGTTGGTCAAATGACTAAATTGGAATGCAATTGAATAAAGAAATTATGGAAACTAAATAACTTAGTTTTGGCTATTGCCAAGCTTTGAATTGGGATGACAGTGGTTCTGTTACAGAAGGGAGCCATGTAATGTTTATGACTAAATGGGAGGACATGACTGAGTTCCTAAATATGTTGAATAAAGAAATGCTGGAAAAGGGGCAATTAAGATATAGGTTCCGCCGAGATTTGAACTCGGATCGCAGGATTCAGAGTCCTGAGTGCTAACCGTTACACCACGGAACCAGCTGATGTGTAACACTAACATGGTTGTTCATATGACCGAATCTGACTGCATTTTGAATACAGAAATATTGAAAAATAAGTCACTGAGTTATAGGTTCTGCAAAGATGAGAATTCAGATGGCAGTGGTATCTGCTACAGAAGGGAACCATCTAATGTTTACAACTAACTGGGAGTACAACCCTACAGAGTCCCTAAATATGTTAAAAACAGTAATGCTGGAAAAGGGGCAATTAAGATATAGGTTCCGCCGAGATTTGAACTCGGATCGCAGGATTCAGAGTCCTTAGTACTAACCGTTACACCACAGAACCAGCTGATGTGTAAGACTAACATGGTTGGTCAAATGACTTAATTGGAATGCAATTGAATAAAGAAATTATGGAAACTAAATAACTTAGTTTTGGCTATTGCCAAGCTTTGAATTGGGATGACAGTGGTTCTGTTACAGAAGGGAGCCATGTAATGTTTATGACTAAATGGGAGGACATGACTGAGTTCCTAAATATGTTGAATAAAGAAATGCTGGAAAAGGGGCAATTAAGATATAGGTTCCGCCAAGATTTGAACTAGGATCGCAGGATTCAGAGTCCTGAGTGCTAACCGTTACACCACGGAACCAGCTGATGTTTAAGACTAACATGGTTGTTCATATGACCGAATCTGACTGCATTTTGAATACAGAAATATTGAAAAATAAGTCACTGAGTTATAGGTTCTGCAAAGAAGAGAATTCAGATGGCAGTCTTATCTGTTACAGAAGTGAACCATCTAATGTTTACAACTAACTGGCAGTACAACCCTACAGAGTCCCTAAATATGTTAAAAACAGTAATGCTGGAAAAGGGGCAATTAAGATATAGGTTCCGCCGAGATTTGAACTTGGATCGCAGAATTCAGAGTCCTGAGTGCTAACCGTTACACCACGGAACCAGCTGATGTGTAACACTAACATGGATGGTCAAATGACTGAATTGGAATGCAATTTGAATCAAGAAATGATGGAAAAGAAGCCACTGAGTCATAGGTTCTGCCAAGATTAGACTTAAATGGCAGTGGTATCTGTTACAGAAGGGAGCCACTTTATGTTTATAACTAAATGGGAGGACAACATGAGAGAGTCCCTAAATATGTTGAATAAAGAAATGCTGGAAAAGGGGCAATTAATAAATAGGTTCCGCCGAGATTTGAACTCTGATCGCAGGATTCAGAGTCCTGAGTGCCAACCGTTACACCACAGAACCAGCTGATGTGTAAGACTAACATGGTTGGTCAAATGACTAAATTGGAATGCAATTGAATAAAGAAATTATGGAAACTAAATAACTTAGTTTTGGCTATTGCCAAGCTTTGTATTTGGATGACAGTGGTTCTGTTACAGAAGGGAGCCATGTAATGTTTATGACTAAATGGGAGGACATGACTGAGTTCCTAAATATATTGAATAAAGAAATGCTGGAAAAGGGGCAATTAAGATATAGGTTCCGCCGAGATTTGAACTCGGATCGCAGGATTCAGAGTCCTGAGTGCTAACCGTTACACCACGGAACCAGCTGATGTGTAACACTAACATGGATGGTCAAATGACTGAATTGGAATGCAATTTGAATCAAGAAATAATGGAAAAGAAGCCACTGAGTCATAGGTTCTGCCAAGATTAGACTTAAATGGCAGTGGTATCTGTTACAGAAGGGAGCCACGTTATGTTTATAACTAAATGGGAGGACAACATGACTGAGGCCCTAAATGAGTTGAATAAAGAAATGCTGGAAAAGGGGCAATTAATAAATAGGTTCCGCCGAGATTTGAACTCGGATCGCAGGATTCAGAGTCCTGAGTGCTAACCGTTACACCACGGAACCAGCTGATGTGTAAGACTAACATGGTTGGTCAAATGACTAAATTGGAATGCAATTGAATAAAGAAATTATGGAAACTAAATAACTTAGTTTTGGCTATTGCCAAGCTTTGAATTGGGATGACAGTGGTTCTGTTACAGAAAGGGAGCCATGTAATGTTTATGACTAAATGGGAGGACATGACTGAGTTCCTAAATATGTTGAATAAAGAAATGCTGGAAAAGGGGCAATTAAGATATAGGTTCCGCCGAGATTTGAACTAGGATCGCAGGATTCAGAGTCTTGAGTGCTAACCGTTACACCACGGAACCAGCTGATGTGTAAGACTAACATGGTTTTTCACATGACCGAATCTGACTGCATTTTGAATACAGAAATATTGAAAAATAAGTCACTGAGTTATAGGTTCTGCAAAGATGAGAATTCAGATGGCAGTGGTATCTGCTACAGAAGGGAACCATCTAATGTTTACAACTAACTGGGAGTACAACCCTACAGAGTCCCTAAATATGTTAAAGACAGTAATGCTGGAAAAGGGGCAATTAAGATATAGGTTCCGCCGAGATTTGAACTCGGATCGCAGGATTCAGAGTCCTGAGTGCTAACCGTTACACCACAGAACCAGCTGATGTGTAAGACTAACATGGTTGGTCAAATGACTAAATTGGAATGCAATTAAGTAAAGAAATTATTGAAACTAAATAACTTAGTTTTGGTGATTGCCAAGCTTTGAATTGGGATGACAGTGGTTCTCTTACAGAAGGGAACCACGTAATGTTCATGACTAAATAGGAGGACATGACTGAATTCCTAAATATGTTGAATAAAGAAATGCTGGAAAAGGGGCAATTTAGATATAGGTTCCGCCAAGATTTGAACTCGGATCGCAGGATTCAGAGTCCTGAGTGCTAACCGTTACACTAGGAACCAGCTGATGTGTAACACCAACATGGTTGTTCATATGACTGAATCTGACTGCATTTTGAATACAGAAATATTGAAAAATAAGTCACTGAGTCATAGGTTCTGCCAAGATTAGAATTTAGATGGCAGTGGTATCTGTTACAGAAGTGAACCACCTAATGTTTACAACTAACTGGGAGTACAACCCTACAGAGTCCCTAAATATGTTGAAAACAGTAATGCTGGAAAAGGGGCAATTGATGAATAGGTTCCGCCGAGATTTGAACTCGTATTGCAGGATTCAGAGTCCTGAGTGCTAACCGTTACACCACGGAACCAGCTGATGTGTAAGACTAACATGGTTGGTCAAATGACTAAATTGGAATGCAATTGAATAAAGAAATTATGGAAACTAAATAACTTAGTTTTGGCTATTGCCAAGCTTTGAATTGGGATGACAGTGGTTCTGTTACAGAAGGGAGCCATGTAATGTTTATGACTAAATGGGAGGACATGACTGAGTTCCTAAATATGTTGAATAAAGAAATGCTGGAAAAGGGGCAATTAAGATATAGGTTCCGCCGAGATTTGAACTCGGATCGCAGGATTCAGAGTCCTGAGTGCTAACCGTTACACCACGGAACCAGCTGATGTGTAAGACTAACATGGTTGTTCATATGACCTAATCTAAATGCATTTTGAATACAGAAATATTGAAAAATAAGTCACTGAGATATAGGTTCTGCCAAGATTAGAACATAGAAGGCAGTGGTATCTGCTACAGAAGCGAACCACCTAATGTTTACAACTAACTGGGGGGACAACATGACAGAGTCCCTAAATTTGTAGAATAAAGAAATGCTGGAAAAGGGGCAATTAAGATATAGGTTCCGCCGAGATTTGAACTCGGATCGCAATATTCAGAGTCCTGAGTGCTAACCGTTACACCACGGAACCAGCTGATGTGTAACACCAATATGGATGGTCAAATGACTGAATTGGAATGCAATTTGAATCAAGAAATAATGGAAAAGAAGCCACTGAGTCATAGGTTCTGCCAAGATTAGACTTAAATGGCAGTGGTATCTGTTACAGAAGGGAGCCACGTTATGTTTATAACTAAATGGGAGGACAACATGACTGAGTCCCTAAATATGTTGAATAAAGAAGTGCTGGAAAAGGGGCAATTAATAAATAGGTTCCGCCGAGATTTGAACTCGGATCGCAGGATTCAGAGTCCTGAGTGCTAACCGTTACACCACGGAACCAGCTGATGTGTAAGACTAACATGGTTGGTCAAATGACTAAATTGGAATGCAATTGAATAAAGAAATTATGGAAACTAAATAACTTAGTTTTGGCTATTGCCAAGCTTTGAATTGGGATGACAGTGGTTCTGTTACAGAAGGGAGCCATGTAATGTTTATGACTAAATGGGAGGACATGACTGAGTTCCTAAATATGTTGAATAAAGAAATGCAGGAAAAGGGGCAATTAAGATATAGGTTCCGCCGAGATTTGAACTCGGATCGCAGGATTCAGAGTCCTGAGTGCTAACCGTTACACCACGGAACCAGCTGATGTGTAACACTAACATGGTTGTTCATATGACCGAATCTGACTGCATTTTGAATACAGAAATATTGAAAAATAAGTCACTGAGTTATAGGTTCTGCAAAGATGAGAATTCAGATGGCAGTGGTATCTGCTACAGAAGGGAACCATCTAATGTTTACAACTAACTGGGAGTACAACCCTACAGAGTCCCTAAATATGTTAAAAACAGTAATGCTGGAAAAGGGGCAATTAAGATATAGGTTCCGCCGAGATTTGAACTCGGATAGCAGGATTCAGAGTCCTTAGTACTAACCGTTACACCACAGAACCAGCTGATGTGTAAGACTAACATGGTTGGTCAAATGACTTAATTGGAATGCAATTGAATAAAGAAATTATGGAAACTAAATAACTTAGTTTTGGCTATTGCCAAGCTTTGAATTGGGATGACAGTGGTTCTGTTACAGAAGGGAGCCATGTAATGTTTATGACTAAATGGGAGGACATGACTGAGTTCCTAAATATGTTGAATAAAGAAATGCTGGAAAAGGGGCAATTAAGATATAGGTTCCGCCAAGATTTGAACTAGGATCGCAGGATTCAGAGTCCTGAGTGCTAACCGTTATACCACGGAACCAGCTGATGTTTAAGACTAACATGGTTGTTCATATGACCGAATCTGACTGCATTTTGAATACAGAAATATTGAAAAATAAGTCACTGAGTTATAGGTTCTGCAAAGAAGAGAATTCAGATGGCAGTCTTATCTGTTACAGAAGTGAACCATCTAATGTTTACAACTAACTGGCAGTACAACCCTACAGAGTCCCTAAATATGTTAAAAACAGTAATGCTGGAAAAGGGGCAATTAAGATATAGGTTCCGCCGAGATTTGAACTCGGATCGCAGGATTCAGAGTCCTGAGTGCTAACCGTTACACCACGGAACCAGCTGATGTGTAACACTAACATGGATGGTCAAATGACTGAATTGGAATGCAATTTGAATCAAGAAATGATGGAAAAGAAGCCACTGAGTCATAGGTTCTGCCAAGATTAGACTTAAATGGCAGTGGTATCTGTTACAGAAGGGAGCCACTTTATGTTTATAACTAAATGGGAGGACAACATGAGAGAGTCCCTAAATATGTTGAATAAAGAAATGCTGGAAAAGGGGCAATTAATAAATAGGTTCCGCCGAGATTTGAACTCTGATCGCAGGATTCAGAGTCCTGAGTGCCAACCGTTACACCACAGAACCAGCTGATGTGTAAGACTAACATGGTTGGTCAAATGACTAAATTGGAATGCAATTGAATAAAGAAATTATGGAAACTAAATAACTTAGTTTTGGCTATTGCCAAGCTTTGAATTTGGATGACAGTGGTTCTGTTACAGAAGGGAGCCATGTAATGTTTATGACTAAATGGGAGGACATGACTGAGTTCCTAAATATGTTGAATAAAGAAATGCTGGAAAAGGGGCAATTAAGATATAGGTTCCGCCGAGATTTGAACTAGGATCGCAGGATTCAGAGTCTTGAGTGCTAACCGTTACACCACGGAACCAGCTGATGTGTAAGACTAACATGGTTTTTCACATGACCGAATCTGACTGCATTTTGAATACAGAAATATTGAAAAATAAGTCACTGAGTTATAGGTTCTGCAAAGATGAGAATTCAGATGGCAGTGGTATCTGCTACAGAAGGGAACCATCTAATGTTTACAACTAACTGGGAGTACAACCCTACAGAGTCCCTAAATATGTTAAAGACAGTAATGCTGGAAAAGGGGCAATTAAGATATAGGTTCCGCCGAGATTTGAACTCGGATCGCAGGATTCAGAGTCCTGAGTGCTAACCGTTACACCACAGAACCAGCTGATGTGTAAGACTAACATGGTTGGTCAAATGACTAAATTGGAATGCAATTAAGTAAAGAAATTATTGAAACTAAATAACTTAGTTTTGGTGATTGCCAAGCTTTGAATTGGGATGACAGTGGTTCTCTTACAGAAGGGAACCACGTAATGTTCATGACTAAATAGGAGGACATGACTGAATTCCTAAATATGTTGAATAAAGAAATGCTGGAAAAGGGGCAATTTAGATATAGGTTCCGCCAAGATTTGAACTCGGATCGCAGGATTCAGAGTCCTGAGTGCTAACCGTTACACTAGGAACCAGCTGATGTGTAACACCAACATGGTTGTTCATATGACTGAATCTGACTGCATTTTGAATACAGAAATATTGAAAAATAAGTCACTGAGTCATAGGTTCTGCCAAGATTAGAATTTAGATGGCAGTGGTATCTGTTACAGAAGTGAACCACCTAATGTTTACAACTAACTGGGAGTACAACCCTACAGAGTCCCTAAATATGTTGAAAACAGTAATGCTGGAAAAGGGGCAATTGATGAATAGGTTCCGCCGAGATTTGAACTCGTATTGCAGGATTCAGAGTCCTGAGTGCTAACCGTTACACCACGGAACCAGCTGATGTGTAAGACTAACATGGTTGGTCAAATGACTAAATTGGAATGCAATTGAATAAAGAAATTATGGAAACTAAATAACTTAGTTTTGGCTATTGCCAAGCTTTGAATTGGGATGACAGTGGTTCTGTTACAGAAGGGAGCCATGTAATGTTTATGACTAAATGGGAGGACATGACTGAGTTCCTAAATATGTTGAATAAAGAAATGCTGGAAAAGGGGCAATTAAGATATAGGTTCCGCCGAGATTTGAACTCGGATCGCAGGATTCAGAGTCCTGAGTGCTAACCGTTACACCACGGAACCAGCTGATGTGTAAGACTAACATGGTTGTTCATATGACCTAATCTAAATGCATTTTGAATACAGAAATATTGAAAAATAAGTCACTGAGATATAGGTTCTGCCAAGATTAGAACATAGAAGGCAGTGGTATCTGCTACAGAAGGGAACCACCTAATGTTTACAACTAACTGGGGGGACAACATGACAGAGTCCCTAAATTTGTAGAATAAAGAAATGCTGGAAAAGGGGCAATTAAGATATAGGTTCCGCCGAGATTTGAACTCGGATCGCAGTATTCAGAGTCCTGAGTGCTAACCGTTACACCACGGAACCAGCTGATGTGTAACACCAATATGGATGGTCAAATGACTGAATTGGAATGCAATTTGAATCAAGAAATAATGGAAAAGAAGCCACTGAGTCATAGGTTCTGCCAAGATTAGACTTAAATGGCAGTGGTATCTGTTACAGAAGGGAGCCACGTTATGTTTATAACTAAATGGGAGGACAACATGACTGAGTCCCTAAATATGTTGAATAAAGAAGTGCTGGAAAAGGGGCAATTAATAAATAGGTTCCGCCGAGATTTGAACTCGGATCGCAGGATTCAGAGTCCTGAGTGCTAACCGTTACACCACGGAACCAGCTGATGTGTAAGACTAACATGGTTGGTCAAATGACTAAATTGGAATGCAATTGAATAAAGAAATTATGGAAACTAAATAACTTAGTTTTGGCTATTGCCAAGCTTTGAATTGGGATGACAGTGGTTCTGTTACAGAAGGGAGCCATGTAATGTTTATGACTAAATGGGAGGACATGACTGAGTTCCTAAATATGTTGAATAAAGAAATGCAGGAAAAGGGGCAATTAAGATATAGGTTCCGCCGAGATTTGAACTCGGATCGCAGGATTCAGAGTCCTGAGTGCTAACCGTTACACCACGGAACCAGCTGATGTGTAACACTAACATGGTTGTTCATATGACCGAATCTGACTGCATTTTGAATACAGAAATATTGAAAAATAAGTCACTGAGTTATAGGTTCTGCAAAGATGAGAATTCAGATGGCAGTGGTATCTGCTACAGAAGGGAACCATCTAATGTTTACAACTAACTGGGAGTACAACCCTACAGAGTCCCTAAATATGTTAAAAACAGTAATGCTGGAAAAGGGGCAATTAAGATATAGGTTCCGCCGAGATTTGAACTCGGATAGCAGGATTCAGAGTCCTTAGTACTAACCGTTACACCACAGAACCAGCTGATGTGTAAGACTAACATGGTTGGTCAAATGACTTAATTGGAATGCAATTGAATAAAGAAATTATGGAAACTAAATAACTTAGTTTTGGCTATTGCCAAGCTTTGAATTGGGATGACAGTGGTTCTGTTACAGAAGGGAGCCATGTAATGTTTATGACTAAATGGGAGGACATGACTGAGTTCCTAAATATGTTGAATAAAGAAATGCTGGAAAAGGGGCAATTAACCCTTTCTGGCAGGGCAATGCCATATGGCATTCCCCTGGCCATGGCAGGACAATGCCATATGGCATTCCCCTAGCCAGGGCCGGACAATGCCATATGGCATTCACGTATGGAATGGATGAACCACTCTGTATTTGTTCCTTTGTAACTTTTTGAAAAATTATCGCAGAATCATAAAAATTATATGAGATATTATGCTAAATGTCGCCAGAAGGTCTATGAAATATCGGATTGTTCTAATAATGGATACGGATTTACTGGAAATTTGTAATTTGTAATTTCTTTTAATAATATTGACTACAAAACCGGCCATACAAAGGCCACATTTGGTTCTGGTGCCTGCCATAGTATGGGTACATGGGGAATGATGTGTGGCTCTTGAAGGGTTAAGATATAGGTTCCGCCAAGATTTGAACTAGGATCGCAGGATTCAGAGTCCTGAGTGCTAACCGTTATACCACGGAACCAGCTGATGTTTAAGACTAACATGGTTGTTCATATGACCGAATCTGACTGCATTTTGAATACAGAAATATTGAAAAATAAGTCACTGAGTTATAGGTTCTGCAAAGAAGAGAATTCAGATGGCAGTCTTATCTGTTACAGAAGTGAACCATCTAATGTTTACAACTAACTGGCAGTACAACCCTACAGAGTCCCTAAATATGTTAAAAACAGTAATGCTGGAAAAGGGGCAATTAAGATATAGGTTCCGCCGAGATTTGAACTCGGATCGCAGGATTCAGAGTCCTGAGTGCTAACCGTTACACCACGGAACCAGCTGATGTGTAACACTAACATGGATGGTCAAATGACTGAATTGGAATGCAATTTGAATCAAGAAATGATGGAAAAGAAGCCACTGAGTCATAGGTTCTGCCAAGATTAGACTTAAATGGCAGTGGTATCTGTTACAGAAGGGAGCCACTTTATGTTTATAACTAAATGGGAGGACAACATGAGAGAGTCCCTAAATATGTTGAATAAAGAAATGCTGGAAAAGGGGCAATTAATAAATAGGTTCCGCCGAGATTTGAACTCTGATCGCAGGATTCAGAGTCCTGAGTGCCAACCGTTACACCACAGAACCAGCTGATGTGTAAGACTAACATGGTTGGTCAAATGACTAAATTGGAATGCAATTGAATAAAGAAATTATGGAAACTAAATAACTTAGTTTTGGCTATTGCCAAGCTTTGAATTTGGATGACAGTGGTTCTGTTACAGAAGGGAGCCATGTAATGTTTATGACTAAATGGGAGGACATGACTGAGTTCCTAAATATATTGAATAAAGAAATGCTGGAAAAGGGGCAATTAAGATATAGGTTCCGCCGAGATTTGAACTCAGATCGCAGGATTCAGAGTCCTGAGTGCTAACCGTTACACCACAGAACCAGCTGATGTGTAAGACTAACATGGATGGTCAAATGACTGAATTGGAATGCAATTTGAATCAAGAAATAATGGAAAAGAAGCCACTGAGTCATAGGTTCTGCCAAGATTAGACTTAAATGGCAGTGGTATCTGTTACAGAAGGGAGCCACGTTATGTTTATAACTAAATGGGAGGACAACATGACTGAGTCCCTAAATATGTTGAATAAAGAAGTGCTGGAAAAGGGGCAATTAATAAATAGGTTCCGCCGAGATTTGAACTCTGATCGCAGGATTCAGAGTCCTGAGTGCTAACCGTTACACCACGGAACCAGCTGATGTGTAAGACTAACATGGTTGGTCAAATGACTAAATTGGAATGCAATTGAATAAAGAAATTATGGAAACTAAATAACTTAGTTTTGGCTATTGCCAAGCTTTGAATTGGGATGACAGTGGTTCTGTTACAGAAGGGAGCCATGTAATGTTTATGACTAAATGGGAGGACATGACTGAGTTCCTAAATATGTTGAATAAAGAAATGCTGGAAAAGGGGCAATTAAGATATAGGTTCCGCGGAGATTTGAACTCGGATCGCAGGATTCAGAGTCCTGAGTGCTAACCGTTACACCACGGAACCAGCTGATGTGTAAGACTAACATGGTTTTTCATATGACCGAATCTGACTGCATTTTGAATACAGAAATATTGAAAAATAAGTCACTGAGTTATAGGTTCTGCAAAGATGAGAATTCAGATGGCAGTGGTATCTGCTACAGAAGGGAACCATCTAATGTTTACAACTAACTGGCAGTACAACCCTACAGAGTCCCTAAATATGTTAAAAACAGTAATGCTGGAAAAGGGGCAATTAAGATATAGGTTCCGCCGAGATTTGAACTCGGATCGCAGGATTCAGAGTCCTGAGTGCTAACCGTTACACCACAGAACCAGCTGATGTGTAAGACTTACATGGTTGGTCAAATGACTAAATTGGAATGCAATTAAGTAAAGAAATTATTGAAACTAAATAACTTAGTTTTGGTAATTGCCAAGCTTTGAATTGGGATGACAGTGGTTCTATTACAGAAGGGAACCACGTAATGTTCATGACTTAATAGGAGGACATGACTGAATTCCTAAATATGTTGAATAAAGAAATGCTGGAAAAGGGGCAATTTAGATATAGGTTCCGCCAAGATTTGAAATCGGATCGCAGGATTCAGTCCTGAGTGCTAACCGTTACACTAGGAACCAGCTGATGTGTAACACAAACATGGTTGTTCATATGACTGAATCTGACTGCATTTTGAATACAGAAATATTGAAAAATAAGTCAGTGAGTCATAGGTTCTGCCAAGATTAGAATTTAGATGGCAGTGGTATCTGTTACAGAAGTGAACCACCTAATGTTTACAACTAACTGGGAGTACAACCCTACAGAGTCCCTAAATATGTTGAAAACAGTAATGCTGGAAAAGGGGCAATTGATAAATAGGTTCCGCCGAGATTTGAACTCGTATCGCAGGATTCAGAGTCCTGAGTGCCAACCGTTACACCACGGAACCAGCTGATGTGTAAGACTAACATGGTTGGTCAAATGACTAAATTGGAATGCAATTGAATAAAGAAATTATGGAAACTAAATAACTTAGTTTTGGCTATTGCCAAGCTTTGAATTGGGATGACAGTGGTTCTGTTACAGAAGGGAGCCATGTAATGTTTATGACTAAATGGGAGGACATGACTGAGTCCCTAAATATGTTGAATAAAGAAATGCTGGAAAAGGGGCAATTAAGATATAGGTTCCACCGAGATTTGAACTCGGATCGCAGGATTCAGAGTCCTGAGTGCTAACCGTTAAACCACGGAACCAGCTGATGTGTAAGACTAACATGGTTGTTCATATGACCTAATCTGACTGCATTTTGAATACAGAAATATTGAAAAATAAGTCACTGAGATATAGGTTCTGCCAAGATTAGAACATAGAAGGCAGTGGTATCTGCTACAGAAGGGAACCACCTAATGTTTACAACTAACTGGGGGGACAACATGACAGAGTCCCTAAATTTGTAGAATAAAGAAATGCTGGAAAAGGGGCTATTAAGATATAGGTTCCGCCGAGATTTGAACTCGGATCGCAGGATTCAGAGTCCTGAGTGCTAACCGTTACACCACGGAACCAGCTGATGTGTAAGACTAACATGGTTGGTCAAATGACTAAATTGGAATGCAATTGAATAAAGAAATTATGGAAACTAAATAACTTAGTTTTGGCTATTGCCAAGCTTTGAATTGGGATGACAGTGGTTCTGTTACAGAAGGGAGCCATGTAATGTTTATGACTAAATGGGAGGACATGACTGAGTTCCTAAATATGTTGAATAAAGAAATGCTGGAAAAGGGGCAATTAAGATATAGGTTCCGCCGAGATTTGAACTCGGATCGCAGGATTCAGAGTCCTGAGTGCTAACCGTTACACCACGGAACCAGCTGATGTGTAAGACTAACATGGTTTTTCATATGACCGAATCTGACTGCATTTTGAATACAGAAATATTGAAAAATAAGTCACTGAGTTATAGGTTCTGCAAAGATGAGAATTCAGATGGCAGTGGTATCTGCTACAGAAGTGAACCATCTAATGTTTACAACTAACTGGCAGTACAACCCTACAGAGTCCCTAAATATGTTAAAAACAGTAATGCTGGAAAAGGGGCAATTAAGATATAGGTTCCGCCGAGATTTGAACTCAGATCGCAGGATTCAGAGTCCTGAGTGCTAACCGTTACACCACGGAACCAGCTGATGTGTAAGACTAACATGGTTGGTCAATTGACTAAATTGGAATGCAATTGAATATAGAAATTATGGAAACTAAATAACTTAGTTTTGGCTATTGCCAAGCTTTGAATTGGGATGACAGTGGTTCTGTTACAGAAGGGAGCCATGTAATGTTTATAACTAAATGGGAGGACATGACTGAGTTCCTAAATATGTTGAATAAAGAAATGCTGGAAAAGGGGCAATTAAGATATAGGTTCCGCCGAGATTTGAACTCGGATCGCAGGATTCAGAGTCCTGAGTGCTAACCGTTACACCACGGAACCAGCTGATGTGTAAGACTAACATGGTTGTTCATATGACCGAGTCTGACTGCATTTTGAATACAGAAATATTGAAAAATAAGTCACTGAGTCATAGGTTCTGCAAAGATGAGAATTCAGATGGCAGTGGAATCTGCTACAGAAGGGAACCATCTAATGTTTACAACTAACTGGGAGTACAACCCTACAGAGTCCCTAAATATGTTAAAAACAGTAATGCTGGAAAAGGGGCAATTAAGATATAGGTTCCGCCGAGATTTGAACTCGGATCGCAGGATTCAGAGTCCTGAGTGCTAACCGTTACACCACAGAACCAGCTGATGTGTAAGACTAACATGGTTGGTCAAATGACTAAATTGGAATGCAATTGAATAAAGAAATTATGGAAACTAAATAACTTAGTTTTGGCTATTGTCAAGCTTTGAATTGGGATGACAGTGGTTCTGTTACAGAAGGGAGCCATGTAATGTTTATGACTAAATGGGAGGACATGACTGAGTTCCTAAATATGTTGAATAAAGAAATGCTGGAAAAGGGGCAATTAACCCTTTAAGGACGGCTGCCTATGGCAGAACTACACACATGGGGACGGCAACTAGTGACTATGTACAGTTCTAGGGGACGGGGACATTTTTCTCTGAACTCAAAATTCGAAAGTTTATCACATGATAAAATTTGTTATCCTTAATATTTCTATTTCCATTATTTAGAATTCTAAAATATGAAGTTATGCCTACATTCTGTGCAAATTTCAAGTTAATTGATAAAATATTTCCTGTTCAAAAGCAAAAATACATAATTTCATAGATACCCAGCAAATGATGCCTTAAGGCATCATCCGCCCCCGGCCGGGTGATGCCTTAAGGCATTATCCGCCTCCAGCCGGGTGATGCTTTAAGGCATCATCCGCCCTTAAAGGGTTAAGATATAGGTTCCGCCGAGATTTGAACTCGGATCGCAGGATTCAGAGTCCTGAGTGCTAACCTTTACACCATGGAACCAGCTGATGTGTAAGACTAACATGGTTGTTCATATGACCGAATCTGACTGCATTTTGAATACAGAAATATTGAAAAATAAGTCACTGAGTTATAGGTTCTGCAAAGAAGAGAATTCAGATGGCAGTCGTATCTGCTACAGAAGTGAACCATCTAATGTTTACAACTAACTGGCAGTACAACCCTACAGAGTCCCTAAATATGTTAAAAACAGTAATGCTGGAAAAGGGGCAATTAAGATATAGGTTCCGCCGAGATTTGAACTCAGATCGCAGGATTCAGAGTCCTGAGTGCTAACCGTTACACCACAGAACCAGCTGATGTGTAAGACTAACATGGTTGGTCAATTGACTAAATTGGAATGCAATTGAATATAGAAATTATGGAAACTAAATAACTTAGTTTTGGCTATTGCCAAGCTTTGAATTGGGATGACAGTGGTTCTGTTACAGAAGGGAGCCATGTAATGTTTATAACTAAATGGGAGGACATGACTGAGTTCCTAAATATGTTGAATAAAGAAATGCTGGAAAAGGGGCAATTAAGATATAGGTTCCGCCGAGATTTGAACTCGGATCGCAGGATTCAGAGTCCTGAGTGCTAACCGTTACACCACGGAACCAGCTGATGTGTAAGACTAACATGGTTGTTCATATGACCGAGTCTGACTGCATTTTGAATACAGAAATATTGAAAAATAAGTCACTGAGTCATAGGTTCTGCAAAGATGAGAATTCAGATGGCAGTGGAATCTGCTACAGAAGGGAACCATCTAATGTTTACAACTAACTGGGAGTACAACCCTACAGAGTCCCTAAATATGTTAAAAACAGTAATGCTGGAAAAGGGGCAATTAAGATATAGGTTCCGCCGAGATTTGAACTCGGATCGCAGGATTCAGAGTCCTGAGTGCTAACCGTTACACCACAGAACCAGCTGATGTGTAAGACTAACATGGTTGGTCAAATGACTAAATTGGAATGCAATTGAATAAAGAAATTATGGAAACTAAATAACTTAGTTTTGGCTATTGTCAAGCTTTGAATTGGGATGACAGTGGTTCTGTTACAGAAGGGAGCCATGTAATGTTTATGACTAAATGGGAGGACATGACTGAGTTCCTAAATATGTTGAATAAAGAAATGCTGGAAAAGGGGCAATTAACCCTTTAAGGACGGCTGCCTATGGCAGAACTACACACATGGGGACGGCAACTAGTGACTATGTACAGTTCTAGGGGACGGGGACATTTTTCTCTGAACTCAAAATTCGAAAGTTTATCACATGATAAAATTTGTTATCCTTAATATTTCTATTTCCATTATTTAGAATTCTAAAATATGAAGTTATGCCTACATTCTGTGCAAATTTCAAGTTAATTGATAAAATATTTCCTGTTCAAAAGCAAAAATACATAATTTCATAGATACCCAGCAAATGATGCCTTAAGGCATCATCCGCCCCCGGCCGGGTGATGCCTTAAGGCATTATCCGCCTCCAGCCGGGTGATGCTTTAAGGCATCATCCGCCCTTAAAGGGTTAAGATATAGGTTCCGCCGAGATTTGAACTCGGATCGCAGGATTCAGAGTCCTGAGTGCTAACCGTTACACCATGGAACCAGCTGATGTGTAAGACTAACATGGTTGTTCATATGACCGAATCTGACTGCATTTTGAATACAGAAATATTGAAAAATAAGTCACTGAGTTATAAGTTCTGCAAAGAAGAGAATTCAGATGGCAGTCTTATCTGTTACAGAAGTGAACCATCTAATGTTTACAACTAACTGGGAGTACAACCCTACAGAGTCCCTAAATATGTTAAAAACAGTAATGCTGGAAAAGGGGCAATTAAGATATAGGTTCCGCCGAGATTTGAACTCGGATCGCAGGATTCAGAGTCCTGAGTGCTAACCATTACACCACGGAACCAGCTGATGTGTAACACTAACATGGATGGTCAAATGACTAGATTGGAATGCAATTTGAATCAAGAAATGATGGAAAAGAAGCCACTGAGTCATAGGTTCTGCCAAGATTAGACTTAAATGGCAGTGGTATCTGTTACAGAAGGGAGCCACTTTATGTTTAAAACTAAATGGGAGGACAACATGACAGAGTCCCTAAATATGTTGAATAAAGAAATGCTGGAAAAGGGGCAATTAATAAATAGGTTCCGCCGAGATTTGAACTCGGATCGCAGGATTCAGAGTCCTGAGTGCTAACCGTTACACCACGGAACCAGCTGATGTGTAAGACTAACATGGTTGGTCAAATGACTAAATTGGAATGCAATTGAATAAAGAAATTATGGAAACTAAATAACTTAGTTTTGGCTATTGCCATGCTTTGAATTTGGATGACAGTGGTTCTGTTACAGAAGGGAGCCATGTAATGTTTATAACTAAATGGGAGGACATGACTGAGTTCCTAAATATGTTGAATAAAGAAATGCTGGAAAAGGGGCAATTAAGATATAGGTTCCGCCGAGATTTGAACTCGGATCGCAGGATTCAGAGTCCTGAGTGCTAACCGTTACACCACGGAACCAGCTGATGTGTAAGACTAACATGGTTGTTCATATGACCGAGTCTGACTGCATTTTGAATACAGAAATATTGAAAAATAAGTCACTGAGTCATAGGTTCTGCAAAGATGAGAATTCAGATGGCAGTGGAATCTGCTACAGAAGGGAACCATCTAATGTTTACAACTAACTGGGAGTACAACCCTACAGAGTCCCTAAATATGTTAAAAACAGTAATGCTGGAAAAGGGGCAATTAAGATATAGGTTCCGCCGAGATTTGAACTCGGATCGCAGGATTCAGAGTCCTGAGTGCTAACCGTTACACCACAGAACCAGCTGATGTGTAAGACTAACATGGTTGGTCAAATGACTAAATTGGAATGCAATTGAATAAAGAAATTATGGAAACTAAATAACTTAGTTTTGGCTATTGTCAAGCTTTGAATTGGGATGACAGTGGTTCTGTTACAGAAGGGAGCCATGTAATGTTTATGACTAAATGGGAGGACATGACTGAGTTCCTAAATATGTT
The DNA here is from genome assembly GCA_950022655.1 of Alentia gelatinosa. Classification (NCBI taxonomy): domain Eukaryota; kingdom Metazoa; phylum Annelida; class Polychaeta; order Phyllodocida; family Polynoidae; genus Alentia; species Alentia gelatinosa. The sequence continues at coordinate 84,986,557 of OX465579.1, forward strand.
GAATAAAGAAATGCTGGAAAAGGGGCAATTAACCCTTTAAGGACGGCTGCCTATGGCAGAACTACACACATGGGGACGGCAACTAGTGACTATGTACAGTTCTAGGGGACGGGGACATTTTTCTCTGAACTCAAAATTCGAAAGTTTATCACATGATAAAATTTGTTATCCTTAATATTTCTATTTCCATTATTTAGAATTCTAAAATATGAAGTTATGCCTACATTCTGTGCAAATTTCAAGTTAATTGATAAAATATTTCCTGTTCAAAAGCAAAAATACATAATTTCATAGATACCCAGCAAATGATGCCTTAACCCTTTAACAGCAGCATGATGCCTCCAGGCATTCCCCTGGCTACAGCAGCATGATGCCTCCAGGCATTCCCCTGGCTACCGCAGCATGATGCCTCCAGGCATCATAGAGGCATCATTGATACTTATATACAAAATTCAATAAATTAAAAAATAATTGTTTGAATTGAAAGAAATTTTGACATAGTAAAAACAGCATATTGAACTTCGATTTGGTATAACAAAATAGCATCAGCTACCAAGGTAAATTACTCAAATCACATGACACATCATGTGACATTGTTATTTTCCAAAAAAGGTGCCTGCTGTAGCAGGGTCGTTTATGCAGGCAATGCCTGCTGTACAATGGTGGTCAGAGAAATTGGGTGCTGCAGGGAAAGGGTTAAGGCATCATCCGCCCCCGGCCGGGTGATGCCTTAAGGCATTATCCGCCTCCAGCCGGGTGATGCTTTAAGGCATCATCCGCCCTTAAAGGGTTAAGATATAGGTTCCGCCGAGATTTGAACTCGGATCGCAGGATTCAGAGTCCTGAGTGCTAACCTTTACACCATGGAACCAGCTGATGTGTAAGACTAACATGGTTGTTCATATGACCGAATCTGACTGCATTTTGAATACAGAAATATTGAAAAATAAGTCACTGAGTTATAGGTTCTGCAAAGAAGAGAATTCAGATGGCAGTCTTATCTGTTACAGAAGTGAACCATCTAATGTTTACAACTAACTGGGAGTACAACCCTACAGAGTCCCTAAATATGTTAAAAACAGTAATGCTGGAAAATGGGCAATTAAGATATAGGTTCCGCCGAGATTTGAACTCGGATCGCAGGATTCAGAGTCCTGAGTGCTAACCGTTACACCACGGAACCAGCTGATGTGTAACACTAACATGGATGGTCAAATGACTGAATTGGAATGCAATTTGAATCAAGAAATGATGGAAAAGAAGCCACTGAGTCATAGGTTCTGCCAAGATTAGACTTAAATGGCAGTGGTATCTGTTACAGAAGGGAGCCACTTTATGTTTATAACTAAATGGGAGGACAACATGACAGAGTCCCTAAATATGTTGAATAAAGAAATGCTGGAAAAGGGGCAATTAATAAATAGGTTCCGCCGAGATTTGAACTCGGATCTCAGGATTCAGAGTCCTGAGTGCTAACCGTTACACCACGGAACCAGCTGATGTGTAAGACTTACATGGTTGTTCATATGACTGAATCTGACTGCATTTTGAATACAGAAATATTGAAAAATAAGTCACTGAGTCATAGTTTCCGGCAAGATTAGAATTTAGATGGCAGTCGTATCTGTTACAGAAGGGAACCACCTAATGTTTACAACTAACTGGGGGGACAACATGACAGAGTCCCTAAATTTGTAGAATAAAGAAATGCTGGAAAAGGGGCAATTAATATATAGGTTCCGCTGAGATTTGAACTCGGATCGCAGGATTCAGAGTCCTGAGTGCTAACCTTTACACCACGGAACCAGCTGATGTGTAACACTAACATGGATGGTCAAATGACTAAATTGGAATGCAATTGAATAAAGAAATTATGGAAACTAAATAACTTAGTTTTGGCTATTGCCAAGCTTTGAATTGGGATGACAGTGGTTCTGTTACAGAAGGGAGCCATGTAATGTTCATGACTAAATAGGAGGACATGACTGAGTTCCTAAATATGTTGAATAAAGAAATGCTGGAAAAGGGGCAATTATGATATAGGTTCCGCCGAGATTTGAACTCGGATCGCAGGATTCAGAGTCCTGAGTGCTAACCGTTACACCACGGAACCAGCTGATGTGTAAGACTTACATGGTTGTTCATATGACTGAATCTGACTGCATTTTGAATACAGAAATATTGAAAAATAAGTCACTGAGTCATAGGTTCCGGAAAGATTAAAATTTAGATGGCAGTCGTATCTGTTACAGAAGGGAACCACCTAATGTTTACAACTAACTGGGGGGACAACATGACAGAGTCCCTAAATTTGTAGAATAAAGAAATGCTGGAAAAGGGGCAATTAATATATAGGTTCCGCTGAGATTTGAACTCGGATCGCAGGATTCAGAGTCCTGAGTGCTAACCTTTACACCACGGAACCAGCTGATGTGTAACACTAACATGGATGGTCAAATGACTAAATTGGAATGCAATTAAATAAAGAAATTATGGAAACTAAATAACTTAGTTTTGGCTATTGCCAAGCTTTGACTTGGGATGACAGTGGTTCTGTTACAGAAGGGAGCCATGTAATGTTCATGAATAAATAGGAAGACATGACTGAGTTCCTAAATATGTTGAATAAAGAAATGCTTGAAAAGGGGCAATTATGATATAGGTTCCGCGGAGATTTGAACTCGGATCGCAGGATTCAGAGTCCTGAGTGCTAACCGTTACACCACAGAACCAGCTGATGTGTCAGACTAACATGGTTGGTCAAATGACTAAATTGGAATGCAATTGAATAAAGAAATTATGAAAACTAAATAACTTAGTTTTGGCTATTGCCAAGCTTTGAATTGGGATGACAGTGGTTCTGTTACAGAAGGGAGCCATGTAATGTTTATGACTAAATGGGAGGACATGACTGAGTTCCTAAATATGTTGAATAAAGAAATGCTGGAAAAGGGGCAATTAAGATATAGGTTCCGCCGAGATTTGAACTCGGATCGCAGGATTCAGAGTCCTGAGTGCTAACCTTTACACCATGGAACCAGCTGATGTGTAAGACTAACATGGTTGTTCATATGACCGAATCTGACTGCATTTTGAATACAGAAATATTGAAAAATAAGTCACTGAGTTATAGGTTCTGCAAAGAAGAGAATTCAGATGGCAGTCTTATCTGTTAAAGAAGTGAACCATCTAATGTTTACAACTAACTGGGAGTACAACCCTACAGAGTCCCTAAATATGTTAAAAACAGTAATGCTGGAAAATGGGCAATTAAGATATAGGTTCCGCCGAGATTTGAACTCGGATCGCAGGATTCAGAGTCCTGAGTGCTAACCGTTACACCACGGAACCAGCTGATGTGTAACACTAACATGGATGGTCAAATGACTGAATTGGAATGCAATTTGAATCAAGAAATGATGGAAAAGAAGCCACTGAGTCATAGGTTCTGCCAAGATTAGACTTAAATGGCAGTGGTATCTGTTACAGAAGGGAGCCACTTTATGTTTATAACTAAATGGGAGGACAACATGACAGAGTCCCTAAATATGTTGAATAAAGAAATGCTGGAAAAGGGGCAATTAATAAATAGGTTCCGCCGAGATTTGAACTCGGATCTCAGGATTCAGAGTCCTGAGTGCTAACCGTTACACCACGGAACCAGCTGATGTGTAAGACTTACATGGTTGTTCATATGACTGAATCTGACTGCATTTTGAATACAGAAATATTGAAAAATAAGTCACTGAGTCATAGTTTCCGGCAAGATTAGAATTTAGACGGCAGTCGTATCTGTTACAGAAGGGAACCACCTAATGTTTACAACTAACTGGGGGGACAACATGACAGAGTCCCTAAATTTGTAGAATAAAGAAATGCTGGAAAAGGGGCAATTAATATATAGGTTCCGCTGAGATTTGAACTCGGATCGCAGGATTCAGAGTCCTGAGTGCTAACCTTTACACCACGGAACCAGCTGATGTGTAACACTAACATGGATGGTCAAATGACTAAATTGGAATGCAATTGAATAAAGAAATTATGGAAACTAAATAACTTAGTTTTGGCTATTGCCAAGCTTTGAATTGGGATGACAGTGGTTCTGTTACAGAAGGGAGCCATGTAATGTTCATGACTAAATAGGAGGACATGACTGAGTTCCTAAATATGTTGAATAAAGAAATGCTGGAAAAGGGGCAATTATGATATAGGTTCCGCCGAGATTTGAACTCGGATCGCAGGATTCAGAGTCCTGAGTGCTAACCGTTACACCACGGAACCAGCTGATGTGTAAGACTTACATGGTTGTTCATATGACTGAATCTGACTGCATTTTGAATACAGAAATATTGAAAAATAAGTCACTGAGTCATAGGTTCCGGAAAGATTAAAATTTAGATGGCAGTCGTATCTGTTACAGAAGGGAACCACCTAATGTTTACAACTAACTGGGGGGACAACATGACAGAGTCCCTAAATTTGTAGAATAAAGAAATGCTGGAAAAGGGGCAATTAATATATAGGTTCCGCTGAGATTTGAACTCGGATCGCAGGATTCAGAGTCCTGAGTGCTAACCTTTACACCACGGAACCAGCTGATGTGTAACACTAACATGGATGGTCAAAAGACTAAATTGGAATGCAATTAAATAAAGAAATTATGGAAACTAAATAACTTAGTTTTGGCTATTGCCAAGCTTTGACTTGGGATGACAGTGGTTCTGTTACAGAAGGGAGCCATGTAATGTTCATGAATAAATAGGAAGACATGACTGAGTTCCTAAATATGTTGAATAAAGAAATGCTTGAAAAGGGGCAATTATGATATAGGTTCCGCGGAGATTTGAACTCGGATCGCAGGATTCAGAGTCCTGAGTGCTAACCGTTACACCACAGAACCAGCTGATGTGTCAGACTAACATGGTTGGTCAAATGACTAAATTGGAATGCAATTGAATAAAGAAATTATGAAAACTAAATAACTTAGTTTTGGCTATTGCCAAGCTTTGAATTGGGATGACAGTGGTTCTGTTACAGAAGGGAGCCATGTAATGTTTATGACTAAATGGGAGGACATGACTGAGTTCCTAAATATGTTGAATAAAGAAATGCTGGAAAAGGGGCAATTAAGATATAGGTTCCGCCGAGATTTGAACTCGGATCGCAGGATTCAGAGTCCTGAGTGCTAACCGTTACACCACGGAACCAGCTGATGTGTAACACTAACATGGTTGTTCATATGACCGAATCTGACTGCATTTTGAATACAGAAATATTGAAAAATAAGTCACTGAGTTATAGGTTCTGCAAAGATGAGAATTCAGATGGCAGTGGTATCTGCTACAGAAGGGAACCATCTAATGTTTACAACTAACTGTGAGTACAACCCTACAGAGTCCCTTAATATGTTAAAAACAGTAATGCTGGAAAAGGGGCAATTAAGATATAGGTTCCGCCGAGATTTGAACTCGGATCGCAGGATTCAGAGTCCTTAGTGCTAACCGTTACACCACAGAACCAGCTGATGTGTAAGACTAACATGGTTGGTCAAATGACTAAATTGGAATGCAATTGAATAAAGAAATTATGGAAACTAAATAACTTAGTTTTGGCTATTGCCAAGCTTTGAATTGGGATGACAGTGGTTCTGTTACAGAAGGGAGCCATGTAATGTTTATGACTAAATGGGAGGACATGACTGAGTTCCTAAATATGTTGAATAAAGAAATGCTGGAAAAGGGGCAATTAAGATATAGGTTCCGCCGAGATTTGAACTTGGATCGCAGGATTCAGAGTCCTGAGTGCTAACCGTTACACCACGGAACCAGCTGATGTGTAACACTAACATGGATGGTCAAATGACTGAATTGGAATGCAATTTGAATCAAGAAATAATGGAAAAGAAGCCACTGAGTCATAGGTTCTGCCAAGATTAGACTTAAATGGCAGTGGTATCTTTTACAGAAGGGAGCCACGTTATGTTTATAACTAAATGGGAGGACAACATGACTGAGTCCCTTAATAAGTTGAATAAAGAAATGCTGGAAAAGGGGCAATTAATAAATAGGTTCCGCCGAGATTTGAACTCGGATCGCAGGATTCAGAGTCCTGAGTGCTAACCGTTACACCACGGAACCAGCTGATGTGTAAGACTAACATGGTTGGTCAAATGACTAAATTGGAATGCAATTGAATAAAGAAATTATGGAAACTAAATAACTTAGTTTTGGCTATTGCCAAGCTTTGAATTGGGATGACAGTGGTTCTGTTACAGAAAGGGAGCCATGTAATGTTTATGACTAAATGGGAGGACATGACTGAGTTCCTAAATATGTTGAATAAAGAAATGCTGGAAAAGGGGCAATTAAGATATAGGTTCCACCGAGATTTGAACTAGGATCGCAGGATTCAGAGTCCTGAGTGCTAACCGTTACACCACGGAACCAGCTGATGTGTAAGACTAACATGGTTTTTCATATGACCGAATCTGACTGCATTTTGAATACAGAAATATTGAAAAATAAGTCACTGAGTTATAGGTTCTGCAAAGATGAGAATTCAGATGGCAGTGGTATCTGCTACAGAAGGGAACCATCTAATGTTTACAACTAACTGGCAGTACAACCCTACAGAGTCCCTAAATATGTTAAAAACAGTAATGCTGGAAAAGGGGCAATTAAGATATAGGTTCCGCCGAGATTTGAACTTGGATCGCAGGATTCAGAGTCCTGAGTGCTAACCGTTACACCACGGAACCAGCTGATGTGTAACACTAACATGGATGGTCAAATGACTGAATTGGAATGCAATTTGAATCAAGAAATGATGGAAAAGAAGCCACTGAGTCATAGGTTCTTCCAAGATTAGACTTAAATGGCAGTGGTATCTGTTACAGAAGGGAGCCACTTTATGTTTATAACTAAATGGGAGGACAACATGAGAGAGTCCCTAAATATGTTGAATAAAGAAATGCTGGAAAAGGGGCAATTAATAAATAGGTTCCACCGAGATTTGAACTCGGATCGCAGGATTCAGAGTCCTGAGTGCTAACCGTTACACCACGGAACCAGCTGATGTGTAAGACTAACATGGTTGGTCAAATGACTAAATTGGAATGCAATTAAGTAAAGAAATTATTGAAACTAAATAACTTAGTTTTGGTGATTGCCAAGCTTTGAATTGGGATGACAGTGGTTCTCTTACAGAAGGGAACCACGTAATGTTCATGACTAAATAGGAGGACATGACTGAATTCCTAAATATGTTGAATAAAGAAATGCTGGAAAAGGGGCAATTTAGATATAGGTTCCGCCAAGATTTGAACTCGGATCGCAGGATTCAGAGTCCTGAGTGCTAACCGTTACACTAGGAACCAGCTGATGTGTAACACCAACATGGTTGTTCATATGACTGAATCTGACTGCATTTTGAATACAGAAATATTGAAAAATAAGTCAGTGAGTCATAGGTTCTGCCAAGATTAGAATTTAGATGGCAGTGGTATCTGTTACAGAAGTGAACCACCTAATGTTTACAACTAACTGGGAGTACAACCCGACAGAGTCCCTAAATATGTTGAAAACAGTAATGCTGGAAAAGGGGCAATTGATAAATAGGTTCCGCCGAGATTTGAACTCGTATCGTAGGATTCAGAGTCCTGAGTGCTAACCGTTACACCACGGAACCAGCTGATGTGTAAGACTAACATGGTTGGTCAAATGACTAAATTGGAATGCAATTGAATAAAGAAATTATGGAAACTAAATAACTTAGTTTTGGCTATTGCCAAGCTTTGAATTAGGATGACAGTGGTTCTGTTACAGAAGGGAGCCATGTAATGTTTATGACTAAATGGGAGGACATGACTGAGTCCCTAAATATGTTGAATAAAGAAATGCTGGAAAAGGGGCAATTAAGATATAGGTTCCGCCGAGATTTGAACTCGGATCGCAGGATTCAGAGTCCTGAGTGCTAACCGTTACACCACGGAACCAGCTGATGTGTAAGACTAACATGGTTGTTCATATGACCTAATCTGACTGCATTTTGAATACAGAAATATTGAAAAATAAGTCACTGAGATATAGGTTCTGCCAAGATTAGAACATAGAAGGCAGTGGTATCTGCTACAGAAGGCCACCACCTAATGTTTACAACTAACTGGGGGGACAACATGACAGAGTCCCTAAATTTGTAGAATAAAGAAATGCTGGAAAAGGGGCAATTAAGATATAGGTTCCGCCGAGATTCGAACTCGGATCGCAGGATTCAGAGTCCTGAGTGCTAACCGTTACACCACGGAACCAGCTGATGTGTAACACTAACATGGATGGTCAAATGACTGAATTGGAATGCAATTTGAATCAAGAAATAATGGAAAAGAAGCCACTGAGTCATAGGTTCTGCCAAGATTAGACTTAAATGGCAGTGGTATCTGTTACAGAAGGGAGCCACGTTATGTTTATAACTAAATGGGAGGACAACATGACTGAGTCCCTAAATATGTTGAATAAAGAAGTGCTGGAAAAGGGGCAATTAAGATATATGTTCCGCCGAGATTTGAACTCGGATCGCAGGATTCAGAGTCCTGAGTGCTAACCGTTACACCACGGAACCAGCTGATGTGTAAGACTAACATGGTTGGTCAAATGACTAAATTGGAATGCAATTGAATAAAGAAATTATGGAAACTAAATAACTTAGTTTTGGCTATTGCCAAGCTTTGAATTGGGATGACAGTGGTTCTGTTACAGAAGGGAGCCATGTAATGTTTATGACTAAATGGGAGGACATGACTGAGTTCCTAAATATGTTGAATAAAGAAATGCTGGAAAAGGGGCAATTAAGATATAGGTTCCGCCGAGATTTGAACTCGGATCGCAGGATTCAGAGTCCTGAGTGCTAACCGTTACACCACGGAACCAGCTGATGTGTAAGACTAACATGGTTTTTCATATGACTGAATCTGACTGCATTTTGAATACAGAAATATTGAAAAATAAGTCACTGAGTTATAGGTTCTGCAAAGATGAGAATTCAGATGGCAGTGGTATCTGCTACAGAAGGGAACCATCTAATGTTTACAACTAACTGGCAGTACAACCCTACAGAGTCCCTAAATATGTTAAAAACAGTAATGCTGGAAAAGGGGCAATTAAGATATAGGTTCCGCCGAGATTTGAACTCGGATCGCAGGATTCAGAGTCCTGAGTGCTAACCGTTACACCACAGAACCAGCTGATGTGTAAGACTAACATGGTTGGTCAAATGACTAAATTGGAATGCAATTAAGTAAAGAAATTATTGAAACTAAATAACTTAGTTTTGGTGATTGCCAAGCTTTGAATTGGGATGACAGTGGTTCTCTTACAGAAGGGAACCACGTAATGTTCATGACTAAATAGGAGGACATGACTGAATTCCTAAATATGTTGAATAAAGAAATGCTGGAAAAGGGGCAATTAAGATATAGGTTCCGCCAAGATTTGAACTCGGATCGCAGGATTCAGAGTCCTGAGTGCTAACCGTTACACTAGGAACCAGCTGATGTGTAACACCAACATGGTTGTTCATATGACTGAATCTGACTGCATTTTGAATACAGAAATATTGAAAAATAAGTCACTGAGTCATAGGTTCTGCCAAGATTAGAATTTAGATGGCAGTGGTATCTGTTACAGAAGTGAACCACCTAATGTTTACAACTAACTGGGAGTACAACCCTACAGAGTCCCTAAATATGTTGAAAACAGTAATGCTGGAAAAGGGGCAATTGATGAATAGGTTCCGCCGAGATTTGAACTCGTATTGCAGGATTCAGAGTCCTGAGTGCTAACCGTTACACCACGGAACCAGCTGATGTGTAAGACTAACATGGTTGGTCAAATGACTAAATTGGAATGCAATTGAATAAAGAAATTATGGAAACTAAATAACTTAGTTTTGGCTATTGCCAAGCTTTGAATTGGGATGACAGTGGTTCTGTTACAGAAGGGAGCCATGTAATGTTTATGACTAAATGGGAGGACATGACTGAGTCCCTAAATATGTTGAATAAAGAAATGCTGGAAAAGGGGCAATTAAGATATAGGTTCCGCCGAGATTTGAACTCGGATCGCAGGATTCAGAGTCCTGAGTGCTAACCGTTACACCACGGAACCAGCTGATGTGTAAGACTAACATGGTTTTTCATATGACCGAATCTGACTGCATTTTGAATACAGAAATATTGAAAAATAAGTCACTGAGATATAGGTTCTGCCAAGATTAGAACATAGAAGGCAGTGGTATCTGCTACAGAAGGGAACCACCTAATGTTTACAACTAACTGGGGGGACAACATGACAGAGTCCCTAAATTTGTAGAATAAAGAAATGCTGGAAAAGGGGCAATTAAGATATAGGTTCCGCCGAGATTCGAACTCGGATCGCAGGATTCAGAGTCCTGAGTGCTAACCGTTACACCACAGAACCAGCTGATGTGTAAGACTAACATGGATGGTCAAATGACTGAATTGGAATGCAATTTGAATCAAGAAATAATGGAAAAGAAGCCACTGAGTCATAGGTTCTGCCAAGATTAGACTTAAATGGCAGTGGTATCTGTTACAGAAGGGAGCCACGTTATGTTTATAACTAAATGGGAGGACAACATGACTGAGTCCCTAAATATGTTGAATAAAGAAGTGCTGGAAAAGGGGCAATTAAGATATATGTTCCGCCGAGATTTGAACTCGGATCGCAGGATTCAGAGTCCTGAGTGCTAACCGTTACACCACAGAACCAGCTGATGTGTAAGACTAACATGGTTGGTCAAATGACTAAATTGGAATGCAATTGAATAAAGAAATTATGGAAACTAAATAACTTAGTTTTGGCTATTGTCAAGCTTTGAATTGGGATGACAGTGGTTCTGTTACAGAAGGGAGCCATGTAATGTTTATGACTAAATGGGAGGACATGACTGAGTTCCTAAATATGTTGAATAAAGAAATGCTGGAAAAGGGGCAATTAACCCTTTAAGGACGGCTGCCTATGGCAGAACTACACACATGGGGACGGCAACTAGTGACTATGTACAGTTCTAGGGGACGGGGACATTTTTCTCTGAACTCAAAATTCGAAAGTTTATCACATGATAAAATTTGTTATCCTTAATATTTCTATTTCCATTATTTAGAATTCTAAAATATGAAGTTATGCCTACATTCTGTGCAAATTTCAAGTTAATTGATAAAATATTTCCTGTTCAAAAGCAAAAATACATAATTTCATAGATACCCAGCAAATGATGCCTTAAGGCATCATCCGCCCCCGGCCGGGTGATGCCTTAAGGCATTATCCGCCTCCAGCCGGGTGATGCTTTAAGGCATCATCCGCCCTTAAAGGGTTAAGATATAGGTTCCGCCGAGATTTGAACTCGGATCGCAGGATTCAGAGTCCTGAGTGCTAACCGTTACACCACGGAACCAGCTGATGTGTAACACCAACATGGTTGTTCATATGACCGAATCTGACTGCATTTTGAATACAGAAATATTGAAAAATAAGTCACTGAGTCATAAGTTCTGCAAAGATGAGAATTCAGATGGCAGTCTTATCTGTTACAGAAGTGAACCATCTAATGTTTACAACTAACTGGGAGTACAACCCTACAGACTCCCTAAATATGTTAAAAACAGTAATGCTGGAAAAGGGGCAATTAAGATATAGGTTCCGCCAAGATTTGAACTCGGATCGCAGGATTCAGAGTCCTGAGTGCTAACCGTTACACCACAGAACCAGCTGATGTGTAAGACTAACATGGTTGGTCAAATGACTAAATTGGAATGCAATTGAATAAAGAAATTATGGAAACTAAATAACTTAGTTTTGGCTATTGCCAAGCTTTGAATTGGGATGACAGTGGTTCTGTTACAGAAGGGAGCCATGTAATGTTTATAACTAAATGGGAGGACATGACTGAGTTCCTAAATATGTTGAATAAAGAAATGCTGGAAAAGGGGCAATTAAGATATAGGTTCCGCCGAGATTTGAACTCGGATCGCAGGATTCAGAGTCCTGAGTGCTAACCGTTACACCACGGAACCAGCTGATGTGTAAGACTAACATGGTTTTTCATATGACCGAATCTGACTGCATTTTGAATACAGAAATATTGAAAAATAAGTCACTGAGTTATAGGTTCTGCAAAGATGAGAATTCAGATGGCAGTGGTATCTGCTACAGAAGGGAACCATCTAATGTTTACAACTAACTGGCAGTACAACCCTACAGAGTCCCTAAATATGTTAAAAACAGTAATGCTGGAAAAGGGGCAATTAAGATATAGGTTCCGCCGAGATTTGAACTCAGATCGCAGGATTCAGAGTCCTGAGTGCTAACCGTTACACCACAGAACCAGCTGATGTGTAAGACTAACATGGATGGTCAAATGACTGAATTGGAATGCAATTTGAATCAAGAAATAATGGAAAAGAAGCCACTGAGTCATAGGTTCTGCCAAGATTAGACTTAAATGGCAGTGGTATCTGTTACAGAAGGGAGCCACGTTATGTTTATAACTAAATGGGAGGACAACATGACTGAGTCCCTAAATATGTTGAATAAAGAAGTGCTGGAAAAGGGGCAATTAATAAATAGGTTCCGCCGAGATTTGAACTCTGATCGCAGGATTCAGAGTCCTGAGTGCTAACCGTTACACCACGGAACCAGCTGATGTGTAAGACTAACATGGTTGGTCAAATGACTAAATTGGAATGCAATTGAATAAAGAAATTATGGAAACTAAATAACTTAGTTTTGGCTATTGCCAAGCTTTGAATTGGGATGACAGTGGTTCTGTTACAGAAGGGAGCCATGTAATGTTTATGACTAAATGGGAGGACATGACTGAGTTCCTAAATATGTTGAATAAAGAAATGCTGGAAAAGGGGCAATTAAGATATAGGTTCCGCCGAGATTTGAACTCGGATCGCAGGATTCAGAGTCCTGAGTGCTAACCGTTACACCACGGAACCAGCTGATGTGTAAGACTAACATGGTTTTTCATATGACTGAATCTGACTGCATTTTGAATACAGAAATATTGAAAAATAAGTCACTGAGTTATAGGTTCTGCAAAGATGAGAATTCAGATGGCAGTGGTATCTGCTACAGAAGGGAACCATCTAATGTTTACAACTAACTGGCAGTACAACCCTACAGAGTCCCTAAATATGTTAAAAACAGTAATGCTGGAAAAGGGGCAATTAAGATATAGGTTCCGCCGAGATTTGAACTCAGATCGCAGGATTCAGAGTCCTGAGTGCTAACCGTTACACCACAGAACCAGCTGATGTGTAAGACTAACATGGATGGTCAAATGACTGAAATGGAATGCAATTTGAATCAAGAAATAATGGAAAAGAAGCCACTGAGTCATAGGTTCTGCCAAGATTAGACTTAAATGGCAGTGGTATCTGTTACAGAAGGGAGCCACGTTATGTTTATAACTAAATGGGAGGACAACATGACTGAGTCCCTAAATATGTTGAATAAAGAAGTGCTGGAAAAGGGGCAATTAATAAATAGGTTCCGCCGAGATTTGAACTCTGATCGCAGGATTCAGAGTCCTGAGTGCTAACCGTTACACCACGGAACCAGCTGATGTGTAAGACTAACATGGTTGGTCAAATGACTAAATTGGAATGGAATTGAATAAAGAAATTATGGAAACTAAATAACTTAGTTTTGGCTATTGCCAAGCTTTGAATTGGGATGACAGTGGTTCTGTTACAGAAGGGAGCCATGTAATGTTTATGACTAAATGGGAGGACATGACTGAGTTCCTAAATATGTTGAATAAAGAAATGCTGGAAAAGGGGCAATTAAGATATAGGTTCCGCCGAGATTTGAACTCGGATCGCAGGATTCAGAGTCCTGAGTGCTAACCGTTACACCACGGAACCAGCTGATGTGTAAGACTAACATGGTTTTTCATATGACCGAATCTGACTGCATTTTGAATACAGAAATATTGAAAAATAAGTCACTGAGTTATAGGTTCTGCAAAGATGAGAATTCAGATGGCAGTGGTATCTGCTACAGAAAGGAACCATCTAATGTTTACAACTAACTGGCAGTACAACCCTACAGAGTCCCTAAATATGTTAAAAACAGTAATGCTGGAAAAGGGGCAATTAAGATATAGGTTCCGCTGAGATTTGAACTCGGATCGCAGGATTCAGAGTCCTGAGTGCTAACCGTTACACCACAGAACCAGCTGATGTGTAAGACTAACATGGTTGGTCAAATGACTAAATTGGAATGCAATTAAGTAAAGAAATTATTGAAACTAAATAACTTAGTTTTGGTGATTGCCAAGCTTTGAATTGGGATGACAGTGGTTCTATTACAGAAGGGAACCACGTAATGTTCATGACTAAATAGGAGGACATGACTGAATTCCTAAATATGTTGAATAAAGAAATGCTGGAAAAGGGGCAATTTAGATATAGGTTCCGCCAAGATTTGAAATCGGATCGCAGGATTCAGTCCTGAGTGCTAACCGTTACACTAGGAACCAGCTGATGTGTAACACCAACATGGTTGTTCATATGACTGAATCTGACTGCATTTTGAATACAGAAATATTGAAAAATAAGTCAGTGAGTCATATGTTCTGCCAAGATTAGAATTTAGATGGCAGTAGTATCTGTTACAGAAGTGAACCACCTAATGTTTACAACTAACTGGGAGTACAACCCTACAGAGTCCCTAAATATGTTGAAAACAGTAATGCTGGAAAAGGGGCAATTGATAAATAGGTTCCGCCGAGATTTGAACTCGTATCGCAGGATTCAGAGTCCTGAGTGCTAACCGTTACACCACGGAACCAGCTGATGTGTAAGACTAACATGGTTGGTCAAATGACTAAATTGGAATGCAATTGAATAAAGAAATTATGGAAACTAAATAACTTAGTTTTGGCTATTGCCAAGCTTTGAATTGGGATGACAGTGGTTCTGTTACAGAAGGGAGCCATGTAATGTTTATGACTAAATGGGAGGACATGACTGAGTCCCTAAATATGTTGAATAAAGAAATGCTGGAAAAGGGGCAATTAAGATATAGGTTCCGCCAAGATTTGAACTAGGATCGCAGGATTCAGAGTCCTGAGTGCTAACCGTTACACCACGGAACCAGCTGATGTGTAAGACTAACATGGTTGTTCATATGACCTAATCTGACTGCATTTTGAATACAGAAATATTGAAAAATAAGTCACTGAGATATAGGTTCTGCCAAGATTAGAACATAGAAGGCAGTGGTATCTGCTACAGAAGGGAACCACCTAATGTTTACAACTAACTGGGGGGACAACATGACAGAGTCCCTAAATTTGTAGAATAAAGAAATGCTGGAAAAGGGGCAATGAAGATATAGGTTCCGCCGAGATTTGAACTCGGATCGCAGGATTCAGAGTCCTGAGTGCTAACCGTTACACCACGGAACCAGCTGATGTGTAAGACTAACATGGTTGGTCAAATGACTAAATTGGAATGCAATTGAATAAAGAAATTATGGAAACTAAATAACTTAGTTTTGGCTATTGCCAAGCTTTGAATTGGGATGACAGTGGTTCTGTTACAGAAGGGAGCCATGTAATGTTTATGACTAAATGGGAGGACATGACTGAGTTCCTAAATATGTTGAATAAAGAAATGCTGGAAAAGGGGCAATTAAGATATAGGTTCCGCCGAGATTTGAACTCGGATCGCAGGATTCAGAGTCCTGAGTGCTAACCGTTACACCACGGAACCAGCTGATGTGTAAGACTAACATGGTTTTTCATATGACCGAATCTGACTGCATTTTGAATACAGAAATATTGAAAAATAAGTCACTGAGTTATAGGTTCTGCAAAGATGAGAATTCAGATGGCAGTGGTATCTGCTACAGAAGGGAACCATCTAATGTTTACAACTAACTGGCAGTACAACCCTACAGAGTCCCTAAATATGTTAAAAACAGTAATGCTGGAAAAGGGGCAATTAAGATATAGGTTCCGCCGAAATTTGAACTCGGATCGCAGGATTCAGAGTCCTGAGTGCTAACCGTTACACCACAGAACCAGCTGATGTGTAAGACTAACATGGTTGGTCAAATGACTAAATTGGAATGCAATTAAGTAAAGAAATTATTGAAACTAAATAACTTAGTTTTGGTGATTGCCAAGCTTTGAATTGGGATGACAGTGGTTCTCTTACAGAAGGGAACCACGTAATGTTCATGACTAAATAGGAGGACATGACTGAATTCCTAAATATGTTGGATAAAGAAATGCTGGAAAAGGGGCAATTTAGATATAGGTTCCGCCAAGATTTGAACTCGGATCGCAGGATTCAGAGTCCTGAGTGCTAACCGTTACACTAGGAACCAGCTGATGTGTAACACCAACATGGTTGTTCATATGACTGAATCTGACTGCATTTTGAATACAGAAATATTGAAAAATAAGTCAGTGAGTCATAGGTTCTGCCAAGATTAGAATTTAGATGGCAGTGGTATCTGTTACAGAAGTGAACCACCTAATGTTTACAACTAACTGGGAGTACAACCCGACAGAGTCCCTAAATATGTTGAAAACAGTAATGCTGGAAAAGGGGCAATTGATAAATAGGTTCCGCCGAGATTTGAACTCGTATCGTAGGATTCAGAGTCCTGAGTGCTAACCGTTACACCACGGAACCAGCTGATGTGTAAGACTAACATGGTTGGTCAAATGACTAAATTGGAATGCAATTGAATAAAGAAATTATGGAAACTAAATAACTTAGTTTTGGCTATTGCCAAGCTTTGAATTAGGATGACAGTGGTTCTGTTACAGAAGGGAGCCATGTAATGTTTATGACTAAATGGGAGGACATGACTGAGTCCCTAAATATGTTGAATAAAGAAATGCTGGAAAAGGGGCAATTAAGATATAGGTTCCGCCGAGATTTGAACTCGGATCGCAGGATTCAGAGTCCTGAGTGCTAACCGTTACACCACGGAACCAGCTGATGTGTAAGACTAACATGGTTGTTCATATGACCTAATCTGACTGCATTTTGAATACAGAAATATTGAAAAATAAGTCACTGAGATATAGGTTCTGCCAAGATTAGAACATAGAAGGCAGTGGTATCTGCTACAGAAGGCCACCACCTAATGTTTACAACTAACTGGGGGGACAACATGACAGAGTCCCTAAATTTGTAGAATAAAGAAATGCTGGAAAAGGGGCAATTAAGATATAGGTTCCGCCGAGATTCGAACTCGGATCGCAGGATTCAGAGTCCTGAGTGCTAACCGTTACACCACGGAACCAGCTGATGTGTAACACTAACATGGATGGTCAAATGACTGAATTGGAATGCAATTTGAATCAAGAAATAATGGAAAAGAAGCCACTGAGTCATAGGTTCTGCCAAGATTAGACTTAAATGGCAGTGGTATCTGTTACAGAAGGGAGCCACGTTATGTTTATAACTAAATGGGAGGACAACATGACTGAGGCCCTAAATGAGTTGAATAAAGAAATGCTGGAAAAGGGGCAATTAAGATATATGTTCCGCCGAGATTTGAACTCGGATCGCAGGATTCAGAGTCCTGAGTGCTAACCGTTACACCACGGAACCAGCTGATGTGTAAGACTAACATGGTTGGTCAAATGACTAAATTGGAATGCAATTGAATAAAGAAATTATGGAAACTAAATAACTTAGTTTTGGCTATTGCCAAGCTTTGAATTGGGATGACAGTGGTTCTGTTACAGAAGGGAGCCATGTAATGTTTATGACTAAATGGGAGGACATGACTGAGTTCCTAAATATGTTGAATAAAGAAATGCTGGAAAAGGGGCAATTAAGATATAGGTTCCGCCGAGATTTGAACTAGGATCGCAGGATTCAGAGTCTTGAGTGCTAACCGTTACACCACGGAACCAGCTGATGTGTAAGACTAACATGGTTTTTCATATGACCGAATCTGACTGCATTTTGAATACAGAAATATTGAAAAATAAGTCACTGAGTTATAGGTTCTGCAAAGATGAGAATTCAGATGGCAGTGGTATCTGCTACAGAAGGGAACCATCTAATGTTTACAACTAACTGGCAGTACAACCCTACAGAGTCCCTAAATATGTTAAAGACAGTAATGCTGGAAAAGGGGCAATTAAGATATAGGTTCCGCCGAGATTTGAACTCGGATCGCAGGATTCAGAGTCCTGAGTGCTAACCGTTACACCACAGAACCAGCTGATGTGTAAGACTAACATGGTTGGTCAAATGACTAAATTGGAATGCAATTAAGTAAAGAAATTATTGAAACTAAATAACTTAGTTTTGGTGATTGCCAAGCTTTGAATTGGGATGACAGTGGTTCTCTTACAGAAGGGAACCACGTAATGTTCATGACTAAATAGGAGGACATGACTGAATTCCTAAATATGTTGAATAAAGAAATGCTGGAAAAGGGGCAATTAAGATATAGGTTCCGCCAAGATTTGAACTCGGATCGCAGGATTCAGAGTCCTGAGTGCTAACCGTTACACTAGGAACCAGCTGATGTGTAACACCAACATGGTTGTTCATATGACTGAATCTGACTGCATTTTGAATACAGAAATATTGAAAAATAAGTCACTGAGTCATAGGTTCTGCCAAGATTAGAATTTAGATGGCAGTGGTATCTGTTACAGAAGTGAACCACCTAATGTTTACAACTAACTGGGAGTACAACCCTACAGAGTCCCTAAATATGTTGAAAACAGTAATGCTGGAAAAGGGGCAATTGATGAATAGGTTCCGCCGAGATTTGAACTCGTATTGCAGGATTCAGAGTCCTGAGTGCTAACCGTTACACCACGGAACCAGCTGATGTGTAAGACTAACATGGTTGGTCAAATGACTAAATTGGAATGCAATTGAATAAAGAAATTATGGAAACTAAATAACTTAGTTTTGGCTATTGCCAAGCTTTGAATTGGGATGACAGTGGTTCTGTTACAGAAGGGAGCCATGTAATGTTTATGACTAAATGGGAGGACATGACTGAGTCCCTAAATATGTTGAATAAAGAAATGCTGGAAAAGGGGCAATTAAGATATAGGTTCCGCCGAGATTTGAACTCGGATCGCAGGATTCAGAGTCCTGAGTGCTAACCGTTACACCACGGAACCAGCTGATGTGTAAGACTAACATGGTTTTTCATATGACCGAATCTGACTGCATTTTGAATACAGAAATATTGAAAAATAAGTCACTGAGATATAGGTTCTGCCAAGATTAGAACATAGAAGGCAGTGGTATCTGCTACAGAAGGGAACCACCTAATGTTTACAACTAACTGGGGGGACAACATGACAGAGTCCCTAAATTTGTAGAATAAAGAAATGCTGGAAAAGGGGCAATTAAGATATAGGTTCCGCCGAGATTCGAACTCGGATCGCAGGATTCAGAGTCCTGAGTGCTAACCGTTACACCACAGAACCAGCTGATGTGTAAGACTAACATGGATGGTCAAATGACTGAATTGGAATGCAATTTGAATCAAGAAATAATGGAAAAGAAGCCACTGAGTCATAGGTTCTGCCAAGATTAGACTTAAATGGCAGTGGTATCTGTTACAGAAGGGAGCCACGTTATGTTTATAACTAAATGGGAGGACAACATGACTGAGTCCCTAAATATGTTGAATAAAGAAGTGCTGGAAAAGGGGCAATTAAGATATATGTTCCGCCGAGATTTGAACTCGGATCGCAGGATTCAGAGTCCTGAGTGCTAACCGTTACACCACAGAACCAGCTGATGTGTAAGACTAACATGGTTGGTCAAATGACTAAATTGGAATGCAATTGAATAAAGAAATTATGGAAACTAAATAACTTAGTTTTGGCTATTGTCAAGCTTTGAATTGGGATGACAGTGGTTCTGTTACAGAAGGGAGCCATGTAATGTTTATGACTAAATGGGAGGACATGACTGAGTTCCTAAATATGTTGAATAAAGAAATGCTGGAAAAGGGGCAATTAACCCTTTAAGGACGGCTGCCTATGGCAGAACTACACACATGGGGACGGCAACTAGTGACTATGTACAGTTCTAGGGGACGGGGACATTTTTCTCTGAACTCAAAATTCGAAAGTTTATCACATGATAAAATTTGTTATCCTTAATATTTCTATTTCCATTATTTAGAATTCTAAAATATGAAGTTATGCCTACATTCTGTGCAAATTTCAAGTTAATTGATAAAATATTTCCTGTTCAAAAGCAAAAATACATAATTTCATAGATACCCAGCAAATGATGCCTTAAGGCATCATCCGCCCCCGGCCGGGTGATGCCTTAAGGCATTATCCGCCTCCAGCCGGGTGATGCTTTAAGGCATCATCCGCCCTTAAAGGGTTAAGATATAGGTTCCGCCGAGATTTGAACTCGGATCGCAGGATTCAGAGTCCTGAGTGCTAACCGTTACACCACGGAACCAGCTGATGTGTAACACCAACATGGTTGTTCATATGACCGAATCTGACTGCATTTTGAATACAGAAATATTGAAAAATAAGTCACTGAGTCATAAGTTCTGCAAAGATGAGAATTCAGATGGCAGTCTTATCTGTTACAGAAGTGAACCATCTAATGTTTACAACTAACTGGGAGTACAACCCTACAGACTCCCTAAATATGTTAAAAACAGTAATGCTGGAAAAGGGGCAATTAAGATATAGGTTCCGCCAAGATTTGAACTCGGATCGCAGGATTCAGAGTCCTGAGTGCTAACCGTTACACCACAGAACCAGCTGATGTGTAAGACTAACATGGTTGGTCAAATGACTAAATTGGAATGCAATTGAATAAAGAAATTATGGAAACTAAATAACTTAGTTTTGGCTATTGCCAAGCTTTGAATTGGGATGACAGTGGTTCTGTTACAGAAGGGAGCCATGTAATGTTTATAACTAAATGGGAGGACATGACTGAGTTCCTAAATATGTTGAATAAAGAAATGCTGGAAAAGGGGCAATTAAGATATAGGTTCCGCCGAGATTTGAACTCGGATCGCAGGATTCAGAGTCCTGAGTGCTAACCGTTACACCACGGAACCAGCTGATGTGTAAGACTAACATGGTTTTTCATATGACCGAATCTGACTGCATTTTGAATACAGAAATATTGAAAAATAAGTCACTGAGTTATAGGTTCTGCAAAGATGAGAATTCAGATGGCAGTGGTATCTGCTACAGAAGGGAACCATCTAATGTTTACAACTAACTGGCAGTACAACCCTACAGAGTCCCTAAATATGTTAAAAACAGTAATGCTGGAAAAGGGGCAATTAAGATATAGGTTCCGCCGAGATTTGAACTCAGATCGCAGGATTCAGAGTCCTGAGTGCTAACCGTTACACCACAGAACCAGCTGATGTGTAAGACTAACATGGATGGTCAAATGACTGAATTGGAATGCAATTTGAATCAAGAAATAATGGAAAAGAAGCCACTGAGTCATAGGTTCTGCCAAGATTAGACTTAAATGGCAGTGGTATCTGTTACAGAAGGGAGCCACGTTATGTTTATAACTAAATGGGAGGACAACATGACTGAGTCCCTAAATATGTTGAATAAAGAAGTGCTGGAAAAGGGGCAATTAATAAATAGGTTCCGCCGAGATTTGAACTCTGATCGCAGGATTCAGAGTCCTGAGTGCTAACCGTTACACCACGGAACCAGCTGATGTGTAAGACTAACATGGTTGGTCAAATGACTAAATTGGAATGCAATTGAATAAAGAAATTATGGAAACTAAATAACTTAGTTTTGGCTATTGCCAAGCTTTGAATTGGGATGACAGTGGTTCTGTTACAGAAGGGAGCCATGTAATGTTTATGACTAAATGGGAGGACATGACTGAGTTCCTAAATATGTTGAATAAAGAAATGCTGGAAAAGGGGCAATTAAGATATAGGTTCCGCCGAGATTTGAACTCGGATCGCAGGATTCAGAGTCCTGAGTGCTAACCGTTACACCACGGAACCAGCTGATGTGTAAGACTAACATGGTTTTTCATATGACTGAATCTGACTGCATTTTGAATACAGAAATATTGAAAAATAAGTCACTGAGTTATAGGTTCTGCAAAGATGAGAATTCAGATGGCAGTGGTATCTGCTACAGAAGGGAACCATCTAATGTTTACAACTAACTGGCAGTACAACCCTACAGAGTCCCTAAATATGTTAAAAACAGTAATGCTGGAAAAGGGGCAATTAAGATATAGGTTCCGCCGAGATTTGAACTCAGATCGCAGGATTCAGAGTCCTGAGTGCTAACCGTTACACCACAGAACCAGCTGATGTGTAAGACTAACATGGATGGTCAAATGACTGAAATGGAATGCAATTTGAATCAAGAAATAATGGAAAAGAAGCCACTGAGTCATAGGTTCTGCCAAGATTAGACTTAAATGGCAGTGGTATCTGTTACAGAAGGGAGCCACGTTATGTTTATAACTAAATGGGAGGACAACATGACTGAGTCCCTAAATATGTTGAATAAAGAAGTGCTGGAAAAGGGGCAATTAATAAATAGGTTCCGCCGAGATTTGAACTCTGATCGCAGGATTCAGAGTCCTGAGTGCTAACCGTTACACCACGGAACCAGCTGATGTGTAAGACTAACATGGTTGGTCAAATGACTAAATTGGAATGGAATTGAATAAAGAAATTATGGAAACTAAATAACTTAGTTTTGGCTATTGCCAAGCTTTGAATTGGGATGACAGTGGTTCTGTTACAGAAGGGAGCCATGTAATGTTTATGACTAAATGGGAGGACATGACTGAGTTCCTAAATATGTTGAATAAAGAAATGCTGGAAAAGGGGCAATTAAGATATAGGTTCCGCCGAGATTTGAACTCGGATCGCAGGATTCAGAGTCCTGAGTGCTAACCGTTACACCACGGAACCAGCTGATGTGTAAGACTAACATGGTTTTTCATATGACCGAATCTGACTGCATTTTGAATACAGAAATATTGAAAAATAAGTCACTGAGTTATAGGTTCTGCAAAGATGAGAATTCAGATGGCAGTGGTATCTGCTACAGAAAGGAACCATCTAATGTTTACAACTAACTGGCAGTACAACCCTACAGAGTCCCTAAATATGTTAAAAACAGTAATGCTGGAAAAGGGGCAATTAAGATATAGGTTCCGCTGAGATTTGAACTCGGATCGCAGGATTCAGAGTCCTGAGTGCTAACCTTTACACCACAGAACCAGCTGATGTGTAAGACTAACATGGTTGGTCAAATGACTAAATTGGAATGCAATTAAGTAAAGAAATTATTGAAACTAAATAACTTAGTTTTGGTGATTGCCAAGCTTTGAATTGGGATGACAGTGGTTCTATTACAGAAGGGAACCACGTAATGTTCATGACTAAATAGGAGGACATGACTGAATTCCTAAATATGTTGAATAAAGAAATGCTGGAAAAGGGGCAATTTAGATATAGGTTCCGCCAAGATTTGAAATCGGATCGCAGGATTCAGTCCTGAGTGCTAACCGTTACACTAGGAACCAGCTGATGTGTAACACCAACATGGTTGTTCATATGACTGAATCTGACTGCATTTTGAATACAGAAATATTGAAAAATAAGTCAGTGAGTCATATGTTCTGCCAAGATTAGAATTTAGATGGCAGTAGTATCTGTTACAGAAGTGAACCACCTAATGTTTACAACTAACTGGGAGTACAACCCTACAGAGTCCCTAAATATGTTGAAAACAGTAATGCTGGAAAAGGGGCAATTGATAAATAGGTTCCGCCGAGATTTGAACTCGTATCGCAGGATTCAGAGTCCTGAGTGCTAACCGTTACACCACGGAACCAGCTGATGTGTAAGACTAACATGGTTGGTCAAATGACTAAATTGGAATGCAATTGAATAAAGAAATTATGGAAACTAAATAACTTAGTTTTGGCTATTGCCAAGCTTTGAATTGGGATGACAGTGGTTCTGTTACAGAAGGGAGCCATGTAATGTTTATGACTAAATGGGAGGACATGACTGAGTCCCTAAATATGTTGAATAAAGAAATGCTGGAAAAGGGGCAATTAAGATATAGGTTCCGCCAAGATTTGAACTAGGATCGCAGGATTCAGAGTCCTGAGTGCTAACCGTTACACCACGGAACCAGCTGATGTGTAAGACTAACATGGTTGTTCATATGACCTAATCTGACTGCATTTTGAATACAGAAATATTGAAAAATAAGTCACTGAGATATAGGTTCTGCCAAGATTAGAACATAGAAGGCAGTGGTATCTGCTACAGAAGGGAACCACCTAATGTTTACAACTAACTGGGGGGACAACATGACAGAGTCCCTAAATTTGTAGAATAAAGAAATGCTGGAAAAGGGGCAATGAAGATATAGGTTCCGCCGAGATTTGAACTCGGATCGCAGGATTCAGAGTCCTGAGTGCTAACCGTTACACCACAGAACCAGCTGATGTGTAAGACTAACATGGTTGGTCAAATGACTAAATTGGAATGCAATTGAATAAAGAAATTATGGAAACTAAATAACTTAGTTTTGGCTATTGCCAAGCTTTGAATTGGGATGACAGTGGTTCTGTTACAGAAGGGAGCCATGTAATGTTTATGACTAAATGGGAGGACATGACTGAGTTCCTAAATATGTTGAATAAAGAAATGCTGGAAAAGGGGCAATTAAGATATAGGTTCCGCCGAGATTTGAACTCGGATCGCAGGATTCAGAGTCCTGAGTGCTAACCGTTACACCACGGAACCAGCTGATGTGTAAGACTAACATGGTTTTTCATATGACCGAATCTGACTGCATTTTGAATACAGAAATATTGAAAAATAAGTCACTGAGTTATAGGTTCTGCAAAGATGAGAATTCAGATGGCAGTGGTATCTGCTACAGAAGGGAACCATCTAATGTTTACAACTAACTGGCAGTACAACCCTACAGAGTCCCTAAATATGTTAAAAACAGTAATGCTGGAAAAGGGGCAATTAAGATATAGGTTCCGCCGAAATTTGAACTCGGATCGCAGGATTCAGAGTCCTGAGTGCTAACCGTTACACCACAGAACCAGCTGATGTGTAAGACTAACATGGTTGGTCAAATGACTAAATTGGAATGCAATTAAGTAAAGAAATTATTGAAACTAAATAACTTAGTTTTGGTGATTGCCAAGCTTTGAATTGGGATGACAGTGGTTCTCTTACAGAAGGGAACCACGTAATGTTCATGACTAAATAGGAGGACATGACTGAATTCCTAAATATGTTGAATAAAGAAA
This sequence comes from Alentia gelatinosa, assembly GCA_950022655.1. Taxonomy (NCBI): domain Eukaryota; kingdom Metazoa; phylum Annelida; class Polychaeta; order Phyllodocida; family Polynoidae; genus Alentia; species Alentia gelatinosa. The sequence goes on from OX465579.1 coordinate 85,011,926, forward strand.
TGCTGGAAAAGGGGCAATTTAGATATAGGTTCCGCCAAGATTTAAAATCGGATCGCAGGATTCAGTCCTGAGTGCTAACCGTTACACTAGGAACCAGCTGATGTGTAACACCAACATGGTTGTTCATATGACTGAATCTGACTGCATTTTGAATACAGAAATATTGAAAAATAAGTCAGTGAGTCATAGGTTCTGCCAAGATTAGAATTTAGATGGCAGTGGTATCTGTTACAGAAGTGAACCACCTAATGTTTACAACTAACTGGGAGTACAACCCTACAGAGTCCCTAAATATGTTGAAAACAGTAATGCTGGAAAAGGGGCAATTGATAAATAGGTTCCGCCGAGATTTGAACTCGTATCGCAGGATTCAGAGTCCTGAGTGCTAACCGTTACACCACGGAACCAGCTGATGTGTAAGACTAACATGGTTGGTCAAATGACTAAATTGGAATGCAATTGAATAAAGAAATTATGGAAACTAAATAACTTAGTTTTGGCTATTGCCAAGCTTTGAATTGGGATGACAGTGGTTCTGTTACAGAAGGGAGCCATGTAATGTTTATGACTAAATGGGAGGACATGACTGAGTTCCTAAATATGTTGAATAAAGAAATGCTGGAAAAGGGGCAATTAAGATATAGGTTCCGCCGAGATTTGAACTCAGATCGCAGGATTCAGAGTCCTGAGTGCTAACCGTTACACCACGGAACCAGCTGATGTGTAAGACTAACATGGTTGGTCAAATGACTAAATTGGAATGCAATTGAATTAAGAAATTATGGAAACTAAATAACTTAGTTTTGGCTATTGCCAAGCTTTGAATTGGGATGACAGTGGTTCTGTTACAGAAGGGAGCCATGTAATGTTTATGACTAAATGGGAGGACATGACTGAGTTCCTAAATATGTTGAATAAAGAAATGCTGGAAAAGGGGCAATTAAGATATAGGTTCCGCCGAGATTTGAACTCAGATCGCAGGATTCAGAGTCCTGAGTGCTAACCGTTACACCACGGAACCAGCTGATGTGTAACACTAACATGGTTGTTCATATGACCGAATTTGACTGCATTTTGAATACAGAAATATTGAAAAATAAGTCACTGAGTTATAGGTTCTGCAAAGATGAGAATTCAGATGGCAGTGGTATCTGCTACAGAAGGGAACCATCTAATGTTTACAACTAGCTGGGAGTACAACCCTACAGAGTCCCTTAATATGTTAAAAACAGTAATGCTGGAAAAGGGGCAATTAAGAAATAGGTTCCGCCGAGATTTGAACTCGGATCGCAGGATTCAGAGTCCTGAGTGCTAACCGTTACACCACAGAACCAGCTGATGTGTAAGACTAACATGGTTGGTCAAATGACTAAATTGGAATGCAATTGAATAAAGAAATTATTGAAACTAAATAACTTAGTTTTGGCTATTGCCAAGCTTTGAATTGGGATGACAGTGGTTCTGTTACGGAAGGGAGCCATGTAATGTTTATGACTAAATGGGAGGACATGACTGAGTTCCTAAATATGTTGAATAAAGAAATGCTGGAAAAGGGGCAATTAAGATATAGGTTCCGCCGAGATTTGAACTCGGATCGCAGGATTCAGAGTCCTGAGTGCTAACCGTTACACCACGGAACCAGCTGATGTGTAATACTAACATGGTTGTTCATATGACCTAATCTGACTGCATTTTGAATACAGAAATATTGAAAAATAAGTCACTGAGATATAGGTTCTGCCAAGATTAGAACATAGAAGGCAGTGGTATCTGCTACAGAAGGGAACCACCTAATGTTTACAACTAACTGGGGGGACAACATGACAGAGTCCCTAAATTTGTAGAATAAAGAAATGCTGGAAAAGGGGCAATTAAGATATAGGTTCCGCCGAGATTTGAACTCGGATCGCAGGATTCAGAGTCCTGAGTGCTAACCGTTACACCACGGAACCAGCTGATGTGTAACACTAACATGGATGGTCAAATGACTGAATTGGAATGCAATTTGAATCAAGAAATAATGGAAAAGAAGCCACTGAGTCATAGGTTCTGCCAAGATTAGACTTAAATGGCAATGGTATCTGTTACAGAAGGGAGCCACGTTATGTTTATAACTAAATGGGAGGACAACATGACTGAGTCCCTAAATATGTTGAATAAAGAAGTGCTGGAAAAGGGGCAATTAATAAATAGGTTCCGCCGAGATTTGAACTCTGATCGCAGGATTCAGAGTCCTGAGTGCTAACCGTTACACCACGGAACCAGCTGATGTGTAAGACTAACATGGTTGGTCAAATGACTAAATTGGAATGCAATTGAATAAAGAAATTATTGAAACTAAATAACTTAGTTTTGGCTATTGCCAAGCTTTGAATTGGGATGACAGTGGTTCTGTTACAGAAGGGAGCCATGTAATGTTTATGACTAAATGGGAGGACATGACTGAGTTCCTAAATATGTTGAATAAAGAAATGCTGGAAAAGGGGCAATTAAGATATAGGTTCCGCCGAGATTTGAACTCAGATCGCAGGATTCAGAGTCCTGAGTGCTAACCGTTACACCACGGAACCAGCTGATGTGTAACACTAACATGGTTGTTCATATGACCGAATCTGACTGCATTTTGAATACAGAAATATTGAAAAATAAGTCACTGAGTTATAGGTTCTGCAAAGATGAGAATTCAGATGGCAGTGGTATCTGCTACAGAAGGGAACCATCTAATGTTTACAACTAACTGGGAGTACAACCCTACAGAGTCCCTTAATATGTTAAAAACAGTAATGCTGGAAAAGGGGCAATTAAGAAATAGGTTCCGCCGAGATTTGAACTTGGATCGCAGGATTCAGAGTCCTGAGTGCTAACCGTTACACCACAGAACCAGCTGATGTGTAAGACTAACATGGTTGGTCAAATGACTAAATTGGAATGCAATTGAATAAAGAAATTATGGAAACTAAATAACTTAGTTTTGGCTATTGCCAAGCTTTGAATTGGGATGACAGTGGTTCTGTTACGGAAGGGAGCCATGTAATGTTTATGACTAAATGGGAGGACATGACTGAGTTCCTAAATATGTTGAATAAAGAAATGCTGGAAAAGGGGCAATTAAGATATAGGTTCCGCCGAGATTTGAACTTGGATCGCAGGATTCAGAGTCCTGAGTGCTAACCGTTACACCACAGAACCAGCTGATGTAACTAACATGGTTGTTTTTATGACCGAATCTGACTGCATTTTGAATACAGAAATATTGAAAAATAAGTCACTGAGTTATAGGTTCTGCAAAGAAGAGAATTCAGATGGCAGTCTTATCTGTTACAGAAGTGAACCATCTAATGTTTACAACTAACTGGGAGTACAACCCTACAGAGTCCCTAAATATGTTAAAAACAGTAATGCTGGAAAAAGGGCAATTAAGATATAGGTTCCGCCGAGATTTGAACTTGGATCGCAGGATTCAGAGTCCTGAGTGCTAACCGTTACACCACGGAACCAGCTCATGTGTAAGACTAACATGGTTGGTCAAATGACTAAATTGGAATGCAATTGAATAAAGAAATTATGGAAACTAAATAACTTAGTTTTGGCTATTGCCAAGCTTTGAATTGGGATGACAGTGGTTCTGTTACAGAAGGGAGCCATGTAATGTTTATGACTAAATGGGAGGACATGACTGAGTCCCTAAATATGTTGAATAAAGAAATGCTGGAAAAGGGGCAATTAAGATATAGGTTCCGCCAAGATTTGAACTAGGATCGCAGGATTCAGAGTCCTGAGTGCTAACCGTTACACCACGGAACCAGCTGATGTGTAAGACTAACATGGTTGTTCATATGACCTAATCTGACTGCATTTTGAATACAGAAATATTGAAAAATAAGTCACTGAGATATAGGTTCTGCCAAGATTAGAACATAGAAGGCAGTGGTATCTGCTACAGAAGGGAACCACCTAATGTTTACAACTAACTGGGGGGACAACATGACAGAGTCCCTAAATTTGTAGAATAAAGAAATGCTGGAAAAGGGGCAATGAAGATATAGGTTCCGCCGAGATTTGAACTCGGATCGCAGGATTCAGAGTCCTGAGTGCTAACCGTTACACCACGGAACCAGCTGATGTGTAAGACTAACATGGTTGGTCAAATGACTAAATTGGAATGCAATTGAATAAAGAAATTATGGAAACTAAATAACTTAGTTTTGGCTATTGCCAAGCTTTGAATTGGGATGACAGTGGTTCTGTTACAGAAGGGAGCCATGAAATGTTTATGACTAAATGGGAGGACATGACTGAGTTCCTAAATATGTTGAATAAAGAAATGCTGGAAAAGGGGCAATTAAGATATAGGTTCCGCCGAGATTTGAACTCGGATCGCAGGATTCAGAGTCCTGAGTGCTAACCGTTACACCACGGAACCAGCTGATGTGTAAGACTAACATGGTTTTTCATATGACCGAATCTGACTGCATTTTGAATACAGAAATATTGAAAAATAAGTCACTGAGTTATAGGTTCTGCAAAGATGAGAATTCAGATGGCAGTGGTATCTGCTACAGAAGGGAACCATCTAATGTTTACAACTAACTGGCAGTACAACCCTACAGAGTCCCTAAATATGTTAAAAACAGTAATGCTGGAAAAGGGGCAATTAAGATATAGGTTCCGCTGAGATTTGAACTCGGATCGCAGGATTCAGAGTCCTGAGTGCTAACCTTTACACCACAGAACCAGCTGATGTGTAAGACTAACATGGTTGGTCAAATGACTAAATTGGAATGCAATTAAGTAAAGAAATTATTGAAACTAAATAACTTAGTTTTGGTGATTGCCAAGCTTTGAATTGGGATGACAGTGGTTCTATTACAGAAGGGAACCACGTAATGTTCATGACTAAATAGGAGGACATGACTGAATTCCTAAATATGTTGAATAAAGAAATGCTGGAAAAGGGGCAATTTAGATATAGGTTCCGCCAAGATTTGAAATCGGATCGCAGGATTCAGTCCTGAGTGCTAACCGTTACACTAGGAACCAGCTGATGTGTAACACCAACATGGTTGTTCATATGACTGAATCTGACTGCATTTTGAATACAGAAATATTGAAAAATAAGTCAGTGAGTCATATGTTCTGCCAAGATTAGAATTTAGATGGCAGTAGTATCTGTTACAGAAGTGAACCACCTAATGTTTACAACTAACTGGGAGTACAACCCTACAGAGTCCCTAAATATGTTGAAAACAGTAATGCTGGAAAAGGGGCAATTGATAAATAGGTTCCGCCGAGATTTGAACTCGTATCGCAGGATTCAGAGTCCTGAGTGCTAACCGTTACACCACGGAACCAGCTGATGTGTAAGACTAACATGGTTGGTCAAATGACTAAATTGGAATGCAATTGAATAAAGAAATTATGGAAACTAAATAACTTAGTTTTGGCTATTGCCAAGCTTTGAATTGGGATGACAGTGGTTCTGTTACAGAAGGGAGCCATGTAATGTTTATGACTAAATGGGAGGACATGACTGAGTCCCTAAATATGTTGAATAAAGAAATGCTGGAAAAGGGGCAATTAAGATATAGGTTCCGCCAAGATTTGAACTAGGATCGCAGGATTCAGAGTCCTGAGTGCTAACCGTTACACCACGGAACCAGCTGATGTGTAAGACTAACATGGTTGTTCATATGACCTAATCTGACTGCATTTTGAATACAGAAATATTGAAAAATAAGTCACTGAGATATAGGTTCTGCCAAGATTAGAACATAGAAGGCAGTGGTATCTGCTACAGAAGGGAACCACCTAATGTTTACAACTAACTGGGGGGACAACATGACAGAGTCCCTAAATTTGTAGAATAAAGAAATGCTGGAAAAGGGGCAATGAAGATATAGGTTCCGCCGAGATTTGAACTCGGATCGCAGGATTCAGAGTCCTGAGTGCTAACCGTTACACCACAGAACCAGCTGATGTGTAAGACTAACATGGTTGGTCAAATGACTAAATTGGAATGCAATTGAATAAAGAAATTATGGAAACTAAATAACTTAGTTTTGGCTATTGCCAAGCTTTGAATTGGGATGACAGTGGTTCTGTTACAGAAGGGAGCCATGTAATGTTTATGACTAAATGGGAGGACATGACTGAGTTCCTAAATATGTTGAATAAAGAAATGCTGGAAAAGGGGCAATTAAGATATAGGTTCCGCCGAGATTTGAACTCGGATCGCAGGATTCAGAGTCCTGAGTGCTAACCGTTACACCACGGAACCAGCTGATGTGTAAGACTAACATGGTTTTTCATATGACCGAATCTGACTGCATTTTGAATACAGAAATATTGAAAAATAAGTCACTGAGTTATAGGTTCTGCAAAGATGAGAATTCAGATGGCAGTGGTATCTGCTACAGAAGGGAACCATCTAATGTTTACAACTAACTGGCAGTACAACCCTACAGAGTCCCTAAATATGTTAAAAACAGTAATGCTGGAAAAGGGGCAATTAAGATATAGGTTCCGCCGAAATTTGAACTCGGATCGCAGGATTCAGAGTCCTGAGTGCTAACCGTTACACCACAGAACCAGCTGATGTGTAAGACTAACATGGTTGGTCAAATGACTAAATTGGAATGCAATTAAGTAAAGAAATTATTGAAACTAAATAACTTAGTTTTGGTGATTGCCAAGCTTTGAATTGGGATGACAGTGGTTCTCTTACAGAAGGGAACCACGTAATGTTCATGACTAAATAGGAGGACATGACTGAATTCCTAAATATGTTGAATAAAGAAATGCTGGAAAAGGGGCAATTTAGATATAGGTTCCGCCAAGATTTAAAATCGGATCGCAGGATTCAGTCCTGAGTGCTAACCGTTACACTAGGAACCAGCTGATGTGTAACACCAACATGGTTGTTCATATGACTGAATCTGACTGCATTTTGAATACAGAAATATTGAAAAATAAGTCAGTGAGTCATAGGTTCTGCCAAGATTAGAATTTAGATGGCAGTGGTATCTGTTACAGAAGTGAACCACCTAATGTTTACAACTAACTGGGAGTACAACCCTACAGAGTCCCTAAATATGTTGAAAACAGTAATGCTGGAAAAGGGGCAATTGATAAATAGGTTCCGCCGAGATTTGAACTCGTATCGCAGGATTCAGAGTCCTGAGTGCTAACCGTTACACCACGGAACCAGCTGATGTGTAAGACTAACATGGTTGGTCAAATGACTAAATTGGAATGCAATTGAATAAAGAAATTATGGAAACTAAATAACTTAGTTTTGGCTATTGCCAAGCTTTGAATTGGGATGACAGTGGTTCTGTTACAGAAGGGAGCCATGTAATGTTTATGACTAAATGGGAGGACATGACTGAGTTCCTAAATATGTTGAATAAAGAAATGCTGGAAAAGGGGCAATTAAGATATAGGTTCCGCCGAGATTTGAACTCAGATCGCAGGATTCAGAGTCCTGAGTGCTAACCGTTACACCACGGAACCAGCTGATGTGTAAGACTAACATGGTTGGTCAAATGACTAAATTGGAATGCAATTGAATTAAGAAATTATGGAAACTAAATAACTTAGTTTTGGCTATTGCCAAGCTTTGAATTGGGATGACAGTGGTTCTGTTACAGAAGGGAGCCATGTAATGTTTATGACTAAATGGGAGGACATGACTGAGTTCCTAAATATGTTGAATAAAGAAATGCTGGAAAAGGGGCAATTAAGATATAGGTTCCGCCGAGATTTGAACTCAGATCGCAGGATTCAGAGTCCTGAGTGCTAACCGTTACACCACGGAACCAGCTGATGTGTAACACTAACATGGTTGTTCATATGACCGAATTTGACTGCATTTTGAATACAGAAATATTGAAAAATAAGTCACTGAGTTATAGGTTCTGCAAAGATGAGAATTCAGATGGCAGTGGTATCTGCTACAGAAGGGAACCATCTAATGTTTACAACTAGCTGGGAGTACAACCCTACAGAGTCCCTTAATATGTTAAAAACAGTAATGCTGGAAAAGGGGCAATTAAGAAATAGGTTCCGCCGAGATTTGAACTCGGATCGCAGGATTCAGAGTCCTGAGTGCTAACCGTTACACCACAGAACCAGCTGATGTGTAAGACTAACATGGTTGGTCAAATGACTAAATTGGAATGCAATTGAATAAAGAAATTATTGAAACTAAATAACTTAGTTTTGGCTATTGCCAAGCTTTGAATTGGGATGACAGTGGTTCTGTTACGGAAGGGAGCCATGTAATGTTTATGACTAAATGGGAGGACATGACTGAGTTCCTAAATATGTTGAATAAAGAAATGCTGGAAAAGGGGCAATTAAGATATAGGTTCCGCCGAGATTTGAACTCGGATCGCAGGATTCAGAGTCCTGAGTGCTAACCGTTACACCACGGAACCAGCTGATGTGTAATACTAACATGGTTGTTCATATGACCTAATCTGACTGCATTTTGAATACAGAAATATTGAAAAATAAGTCACTGAGATATAGGTTCTGCCAAGATTAGAACATAGAAGGCAGTGGTATCTGCTACAGAAGGGAACCACCTAATGTTTACAACTAACTGGGGGGACAACATGACAGAGTCCCTAAATTTGTAGAATAAAGAAATGCTGGAAAAGGGGCAATTAAGATATAGGTTCCGCCGAGATTTGAACTCGGATCGCAGGATTCAGAGTCCTGAGTGCTAACCGTTACACCACGGAACCAGCTGATGTGTAACACTAACATGGATGGTCAAATGACTGAATTGGAATGCAATTTGAATCAAGAAATAATGGAAAAGAAGCCACTGAGTCATAGGTTCTGCCAAGATTAGACTTAAATGGCAATGGTATCTGTTACAGAAGGGAGCCACGTTATGTTTATAACTAAATGGGAGGACAACATGACTGAGTCCCTAAATATGTTGAATAAAGAAGTGCTGGAAAAGGGGCAATTAATAAATAGGTTCCGCCGAGATTTGAACTCTGATCGCAGGATTCAGAGTCCTGAGTGCTAACCGTTACACCACGGAACCAGCTGATGTGTAAGACTAACATGGTTGGTCAAATGACTAAATTGGAATGCAATTGAATAAAGAAATTATTGAAACTAAATAACTTAGTTTTGGCTATTGCCAAGCTTTGAATTGGGATGACAGTGGTTCTGTTACAGAAGGGAGCCATGTAATGTTTATGACTAAATGGGAGGACATGACTGAGTTCCTAAATATGTTGAATAAAGAAATGCTGGAAAAGGGGCAATTAAGATATAGGTTCCGCCGAGATTTGAACTCAGATCGCAGGATTCAGAGTCCTGAGTGCTAACCGTTACACCACGGAACCAGCTGATGTGTAACACTAACATGGTTGTTCATATGACCGAATCTGACTGCATTTTGAATACAGAAATATTGAAAAATAAGTCACTGAGTTATAGGTTCTGCAAAGATGAGAATTCAGATGGCAGTGGTATCTGCTACAGAAGGGAACCATCTAATGTTTACAACTAACTGGGAGTACAACCCTACAGAGTCCCTTAATATGTTAAAAACAGTAATGCTGGAAAAGGGGCAATTAAGAAATAGGTTCCGCCGAGATTTGAACTTGGATCGCAGGATTCAGAGTCCTGAGTGCTAACCGTTACACCACAGAACCAGCTGATGTGTAAGACTAACATGGTTGGTCAAATGACTAAATTGGAATGCAATTGAATAAAGAAATTATGGAAACTAAATAACTTAGTTTTGGCTATTGCCAAGCTTTGAATTGGGATGACAGTGGTTCTGTTACGGAAGGGAGCCATGTAATGTTTATGACTAAATGGGAGGACATGACTGAGTTCCTAAATATGTTGAATAAAGAAATGCTGGAAAAGGGGCAATTAAGATATAGGTTCCGCCGAGATTTGAACTTGGATCGCAGGATTCAGAGTCCTGAGTGCTAACCGTTACACCACAGAACCAGCTGATGTAACTAACATGGTTGTTTTTATGACCGAATCTGACTGCATTTTGAATACAGAAATATTGAAAAATAAGTCACTGAGTTATAGGTTCTGCAAAGAAGAGAATTCAGATGGCAGTCTTATCTGTTACAGAAGTGAACCATCTAATGTTTACAACTAACTGGGAGTACAACCCTACAGAGTCCCTAAATATGTTAAAAACAGTAATGCTGGAAAAAGGGCAATTAAGATATAGGTTCCGCCGAGATTTGAACTTGGATCGCAGGATTCAGAGTCCTGAGTGCTAACCGTTACACCACGGAACCAGCTCATGTGTAAGACTAACATGGTTGGTCAAATGACTAAATTGGAATGCAATTGAATAAAGAAATTATGGAAACTAAATAACTTAGTTTTGGCTATTGCCAAGCTTTGAATTGGGATGACAGTGGTTCTGTTACAGAAGGGAGCCATGTAATGTTTATGACTAAATGGGAGGACATGACTGAGTCCCTAAATATGTTGAATAAAGAAATGCTGGAAAAGGGGCAATTAAGATATAGGTTCCGCCAAGATTTGAACTAGGATCGCAGGATTCAGAGTCCTGAGTGCTAACCGTTACACCACGGAACCAGCTGATGTGTAAGACTAACATGGTTGTTCATATGACCTAATCTGACTGCATTTTGAATACAGAAATATTGAAAAATAAGTCACTGAGATATAGGTTCTGCCAAGATTAGAACATAGAAGGCAGTGGTATCTGCTACAGAAGGGAACCACCTAATGTTTACAACTAACTGGGGGGACAACATGACAGAGTCCCTAAATTTGTAGAATAAAGAAATGCTGGAAAAGGGGCAATGAAGATATAGGTTCCGCCGAGATTTGAACTCGGATCGCAGGATTCAGAGTCCTGAGTGCTAACCGTTACACCACGGAACCAGCTGATGTGTAAGACTAACATGGTTTTTCATATGACCGAATCTGACTGCATTTTGAATACAGAAATATTGAAAAATAAGTCACTGAGTTATAGGTTCTGCAAAGATGAGAATTCAGATGGCAGTGGTATCTGCTACAGAAGGGAACCATCTAATGTTTACAACTAGCTGGGAGTACAACCCTACAGATTCCCTTAATATGTTAAAAACAGTAATGCTGGAAAAGGGGCAATTAAGAAATAGGTTCCGCCGAGATTTGAACTCGGATCGCAGGATTCAGAGTCCTGAGTGCTAACCGTTACACCACAGAACCAGCTGATGTGTAAGACTAACATGGTTGGTCAAATGACTAAATTGGAATGCAATTGAATAAAGAAATTATTGAAACTAAATAACTTAGTTTTGGCTATTGCCAAGCTTTGAATTGGGATGACAGTGGTTCTGTTACGGAAGGGAGCCATGTAATGTTTATGACTAAATGGGAGGACATGACTGAGTTCCTAAATATGTTGAATAAAGAAATGCTGGAAAAGGGGCAATTAAGATATAGGTTCCGCCGAGATTTGAACTCGGATCGCAGGATTCAGAGTCCTGAGTGCTAACCGTTACACCACGGAACCAGCTGATGTGTAATACTAACATGGTTGTTCATATGACCTAATCTGACTGCATTTTGAATACAGAAATATTGAAAAATAAGTCACTGAGATATAGGTTCTGCCAAGATTAGAACATAGAAGGCAGTGGTATCTGCTACAGAAGGGAACCACCTAATGTTTACAACTAACTGGGGGGACAACATGACAGAGTCCCTAAATTTGTAGAATAAAGAAATGCTGGAAAAGGGGCAATTAAGATATAGGTTCCGCCGAGATTTGAACTCGGATCGCAGGATTCAGAGTCCTGAGTGCTAACCGTTACACCACGGAACCAGCTGATGTGTAACACTAACATGGATGGTCAAATGACTGAATTGGAATGCAATTTGAATCAAGAAATAATGGAAAAGAAGCCACTGAGTCATAGGTTCTGCCAAGATTAGACTTAAATGGCAATGGTATCTGTTACAGAAGGGAGCCACGTTATGTTTATAACTAAATGGGAGGACAACATGACTGAGTCCCTAAATATGTTGAATAAAGAAGTGCTGGAAAAGGGGCAATTAATAAATAGGTTCCGCCGAGATTTGAACTCTGATCGCAGGATTCAGAGTCCTGAGTGCTAACCGTTACACCACGGAACCAGCTGATGTGTAAGACTAACATGGTTGGTCAAATGACTAAATTGGAATGCAATTGAATTAAGAAATTATGGAAACTAAATAACTTAGTTTTGGCTATTGCCAAGCTTTGAATTGGGATGACAGTGGTTCTGTTACAGAAGGGAGCCATGTAATGTTTATGACTAAATGGGAGGACATGACTGAGTTCCTAAATATGTTGAATAAAGAAATGCTGGAAAAGGGGCAATTAAGATATAGGTTCCGCCGAGATTTGAACTCAGATCGCAGGATTCAGAGTCCTGAGTGCTAACCGTTACACCACGGAACCAGCTGATGTGTAACACTAACATGGTTGTTCATATGACCGAATCTGACTGCATTTTGAATACAGAAATATTGAAAAATAAGTCACTGAGTTATAGGTTCTGCAAAGATGAGAATTCAGATGGCAGTGGTATCTGCTACAGAAGGGAACCATCTAATGTTTACAACTAACTGGGAGTACAACCCTACAGAGTCCCTTAATATGTTAAAAACAGTAATGCTGGAAAAGGGGCAATTAAGAAATAGGTTCCGCCGAGATTTGAACTTGGATCGCAGGATTCAGAGTCCTGAGTGCTAACCGTTACACCACAGAACCAGCTGATGTGTAAGACTAGCATGGTTGGTCAAATGACTAAATTGGAATGCAATTGAATAAAGAAATTATGGAAACTAAATAACTTAGTTTTGGCTATTGCCAAGCTTTGAATTGGGATGACAGTGGTTCTGTTACGGAAGGGAGCCATGTAATGTTTATGACTAAATGGGAGGACATGACTGAGTTCCTAAATATGTTGAATAAAGAAATGCTGGAAAAGGGGCAATTAAGATATAGGTTCCGCCGAGATTTGAACTTGGATCGCAGGATTCAGAGTCCTGAGTGCTAACCGTTACACCACAGAACCAGCTGATGTAACTAACATGGTTGTTTTTATGACCGAATCTGACTGCATTTTGAATACAGAAATATTGAAAAATAAGTCACTGAGTTATAGGTTCTGCAAAGAAGAGAATTCAGATGGCAGTCTTATCTGTTACAGAAGTGAACCATCTAATGTTTACAACTAACTGGGAGTACAACCCTACAGAGTCCCTAAATATGTTAAAAACAGTAATGCTGGAAAAAGGGCAATTAAGATATAGGTTCCGCCGAGATTTGAACTTGGATCGCAGGATTCAGAGTCCTGAGTGCTAACCGTTACACCACGGAACCAGCTGATGTGTAAGACTAACATGGTTGGTCAAATGACTAAATTGGAATGCAATTGAATAAAGAAATTATGGAAACTAAATAACTTAGTTTTGGCTATTGCCAAGCTTTGAATTGGGATGACAGTGGTTCTGTTACAGAAGGGAGCCATGTAATGTTTATGACTAAATGGGAGGACATGACTGAGTCCCTAAATATGTTGAATAAAGAAATGCTGGAAAAGGGGCAATTAAGATATAGGTTCCGCCGAGATTTGAACTCGGATCGCAGGATTCAGAGTCCTGAGTGCTAACCGTTACACCACGGAACCAGCTGATGTGTAACACCAACATGGTTGTTCATATGACTGAATCTGACTGCATTTTGAATACAGAAATATTGAAAAATAAGTCAGTGAGTCATAGGTTCTGCCAAGATTAGAATTTAGATGGCAGTGGTATCTGTTACAGAAGTTAACCACCTAATGTTTACAACTAACTGGGAGTACAACCTGACAGAGTCCCTAAATATGTTGAAAACAGTAATGCTGGAAAAGGGGCAATTGATAAATAGGTTCTGCCGAGATTTGAACTCGTATCGCAGGATTCAGAGTCCTGAGTGCTAACCGTTACACCACGGAACCAGCTGATGTGTAACACTAACATGGATGGTCAAATGACTGAATTGGAATGCAATTTGAATCAAGAAATGATGGAAAAGAAGCCACTGAGTCATAGGTTCTGCCAAGATTAGACTTAAATGGCAGTGGTATCTGTTACAGAAGGGAGCCACTTTATGTTTATAACTAAATGGGAGGACAACATGAGAGAGTCCCTAAATATGTTGAATAAAGAAATGCTGGAAAAGGGGCAATTAATAAATAGGTTCCGCCGAGATTTGAACTCTGATCGCAGGATTCAGAGTCCTGAGTGCTAACCGTTACACCACGGAACCAGCTGATGTGTAAGACTAACATGGTTGGTCAAATGACTAAATTGGAATGCAATTGAATAAAGAAATTATGGAAACTAAATAACTTAGTTTTGGCTATTGCCAAGCTTTGAATTTGGATGACAGTGGTTCTGTTACAGAAGGGAGCCATGTAATGTTTATGACTAAATGGGAGGACATGACTGAGTTCCTAAATATATTGAATAAAGAAATGCTGGAAAAGGGGCAATTAAGATATAGGTTCCGCCGAGATTTGAACTCGGATCGCAGGATTCAGAGTCCTGAGTGCTAACCGTTACACCACGGAACCAGCTGATGTGTAAGACTAACATGGTTGTTCCTATGACCGAATCTTACTGCAGTTTTGAATACAAAAATATTGAAAAATAAGTCACTGAGTTATAGGTTCTGCAAAGATGAGAATACAGATGGCAGTGGTATCTGCTACAGAAGGGAACCATCTAATGTTTACAACTAACTGGGAGTACAACCCTACAGAGTCCCTAAATATGTTAAAAACAGTAATGCTGGAAAAGGGGCAATTAAGATATAGGTTCCGCCGAGATTTGAACTCGGATCGCAGGATTCAGAGTCCTGAGTGCTAACCGTTACACCACGGAACCAGCTGATGTGTAAGACTAACATGGTTGGTCTAATGACTAAATTGGAATGCAATTGAATACAGAAATATTGAAAAATAAGTCACTGAGTTATAGGTTCTGCCAACATTAGAACTTAGAAGGCAGTGGTATCTGCTACAGAAGGGAACCACCTAATGTTTACAACTAACTGGGGGGAAAACATGACAGAGTCCATAAAATTGTAGAATAAAGAAATGCTGGAAAAGGGGCAATTAAGATATAGGTTCCGCCGAGATTTGAACTCGGATCGCAGGATTCAGAGTCCTGAGTGCTAACCGTTACACCACGGAACCAGCTGATGTGTAAGACTAACATGGTTGTTCCTATGACCGAATCTTACTGCAGTTTTGAATACAAAAATATTGAAAAATAAGTCACTGAGTTATAGGTTCTGCAAAGATGAGAATACAGATGGCAGTGGTATCTGCTACAGAAGGGAACCATCTAATGTTTACAACTAACTGGGAGTACAACCCTACAGAGTCCCTAAATATGTTAAAAACAGTAATGCTGGAAAAGGGGCAATTAAGATATAGGTTCCGCCGAGATTTGAACTCGGATCGCAGGATTCAGAGTCCTGAGTGCTAGCCGTTACACCACAGAACCAGCTGATGTGTTAGACTAACATGGTTGGTCAAATGACTAAATTGGAATGCAATTAAGTAAAGAAATTATTGAAACTAAATAACTTAGTTTTGGTGATTGCCAAGCTTTGAATTGGGATGACAGTGGTTCTCTTACAGAAGGGAACCACGTAATGTTCATGACTAAATAGGAGGACATGACTGAATTCCTAAATATGTTGAATAAAGAAATGCTGGAAAAGGGGCAATTAAGATATAGGTTCCGCCGAGATTTGAACTCGGATCGCAGGATTCAGAGTCCTGAGTGCTAACCGTTACACCACGGAACCAGCTGATGTGTAACACCAACATGGTTGTTCATATGACTGAATCTGACTGCATTTTGAATACAGAAATATTGAAAAATAAGTCAGTGAGTCATAGGTTCTGCCAAGATTAGAATTTAGATGGCAGTGGTATCTGTTACAGAAGTGAACCACCTAATGTTTACAACTAACTGGGAGTACAACCCTATAGAGTCCCTAAATATGTTAAAAACAGTAATGCTGGAAAAGGGGCAATTAAGATATAGGTTCCGCCGAGATTTGAACTCGGATCGCAGGATTCAGAGTCCTGAGTGCTAACCGTTACACCACGGAACCAGCTGATGTGTAACACTAACATGGATGGTCAAATGACTGAATTGGAATGCAATTTGAATCAAGAAATGATGGAAAAGAAGCCACTGAGTCATAGGTTCTGCCAAGATTAGACTTAAATGGCAGTGGTATCTGTTACAGAAGGGAGCCACTTTATGTTTATAACTAAATGGGAGGACATGACTGAGTTCCTAAATATGTTGAATAAAGAAATGCTGGAAAAGGGGCAATTAAGATATAGGTTCCGCCGAGATTTGAACTCGGATCGCAGGATTCAGAGTCCTGAGTGCTAACCGTTACACCACGGAACCAGCTGATGTGTAAGACTAACATGGTTGTTCATATGACCGAATCTGACTGCATTTTGAATACAGAAATATTGAAAAATAAGTCACTGAGTTATAGGTTCTGCAAAGATGAGAATTCAGATGGCAGTGGAATCTGCTACAGAAGGGAACCATCTAATGTTTACAACTAACTGGGAGTACAACCCTACAGAGTCCCTAAATATGTTAAAAACAGTAATGCTGGAAAAGGGGCAATTAAGATATAGGTTCCGCCGAGATTTGAACTCGGATCGCAGGATTCAGAGTCCTGAGTGCTAACCGTTACACCACAGAACCAGCTGATGTGTAAGACTAACATGGTTGGTCAAATGACTAAATTGGAATGCAATTGAATAAAGAAATTATGGAAACTAAACAACTTAGTTTTGGCTATTGCCAAGCTTTGAATTTGGATGACAGTGGTTCTGTTACAGAAGGGAGCCACGTAATGTTTATGACTAAATGGGAGGACATGACTGAGTTCCTAAATATGTTGAATAAAGAAATGCTGGAAAAGGGGCAATTAAGATATAGGTTCCGCCGAGATTTGAACTTGGATCGCAGGATTCAGAGTCCTGAGTGCTAACCGTTACACAACGGAACCAGCTGATGTGTAAGACTAACATGGTTGTTCATATGACCGAATCTGACTGCATTTTGAATACAGAAATATTGAAAAATAAGTCAGTGAGTTATAGGTTCTGCAAAGATGAGAATACAGATGGCAGTGGTATCTGCTACAGAAGGGAACCATCTAATGTTTACAACTAACTGGGAGTACAACCCTACAGAGTCCCTAAATATGTGAAAAACAGTAATGCTGGAAAAGGGGCAATTAAGATATAGGTTCCGCCGAGATTTGAACTCGGATCGCAGGATTCAGAGTCCTGAGTGCTAACCGTTACACCACGGAACCAGCTGATGTGTAAGACTAACATGGTTGTTCATATGACCGAATCTGACTGCATTTTGAATACAGAAATATTGAAAAATAAGTCACTGAGTTATAGATTCTGCAAAGATGAGAATTCAGATGGCAGTAGAATCTGCTACAGAAGGGAACCATCTAATGTTTACAACTAACTGGGAGTACAACCCTACAGAGTCCCTAAATATGTTAAAAACAGTAATGCTGGAAAAGGGGCAATTAAGATATAGGTTCCGCCGAGATTTGAACTCGGATCGCAGGATTCAGAGTCCTGAGTGCTAACCGTTACACCACAGAACCAGCTGATGTGTAAGACTAACATGGTTGGTCGAATGACTAAATTGGAATGCAATTGAATAAACAAATTATTGAAACTAAATAACTTAGTTTTGGCTATTGCCAAGCTTTGAATTTGGATGACAGTGGTTCTGTTACAGAAGGGAGCCATGTAATGTTTATGACTAAATGGGAGGACATGACTGAGTTCCTAAATATGTTGAATAAAGAAATGCTGGAAAAGGGGCAATTAAGATATAGGTTCCGCCGAGATTTGAACTCGGATCGCAGGATTCAGAGTCCTGAGTGCTAACCGTTACACCACAGAACCAGCTGATGTGTAACACTAACATGGATGGTCAAATGACTGAATTGGAATGCAATTGAATAAAGAAATTATGGAAACTAAATAACTTAGTTTTGGCTATTGCCAAGCTTTGAAATGGGATGACAGTGGTTCTGTTACAGAAGGGAGCCATGTAATGTTTATGACTAAATGGGAGGACATGACTGAGTTCCTAAATATGTTGAATAAAGAAATGCTGGAAAAGGGGCAATTAAGATATAGGTTCCGCCGAGATTTGAACTCGGATCGCAGGATTCAGAGTCCTGAGTGCTAACCGTTACACCACGGAACCAGCTGATGTGTAAGACTAACATGGTTGTTCATATGACCGAATCTGACTGCATTTTGAATACAGAAATATTGAAAAATAAGTCACTGAGTTATAGGTTCTGCAAAGAAGAGAATTCAGATGGTAGTCTTATCTGTTACAGAAGTGAACCATCTAATGTTTACAACTAACTGGGAGTACAACCCTATAGAGTCCCTAAATATGTTAAAAACAGTAATGCTGGAAAAGGGGCAATTAAGATATAGGTTCCGCCGAGATTTGAACTCGGATCGCAGGATTCAGAGTCCTGAGTGCTAACCGTTACACCACGGAACCAGCTGATGTGTAACACTAACATGGATGGTCAAATGACTGAATTGGAATGCAATTTGAATCAAGAAATGATGGAAAAGAAGCCACTGAGTCATAGGTTCTGCCAAGATTAGACTTAAATGGCAGTGGTATCTGTTACAGAAGGGAGCCACTTTATGTTTATAACTAAATGGGAGGACAACATGACTGAGTCCCTAAATATGTTGAATAAAGAAATGCTGGAAAAGGGGCAATTAAGATATAGGTTCCGCCGAGATTTGAACTCGGATCGCAGGATTCAGAGTCCTGAGTGCTAACCGTTACACCACAGAACCAGCTGATGTGTAACACTAACATGGACGGTCAAATGACTGAATTGGAATGCAATTGAATAAAGAAATTATGGAAACTAAATAACTTAGTTTTGGCTATTGCCAAGCTTTGAAATGGGATGACAGTGGTTCTGTTACAGAAGGGAGCCATGTAATGTTTATGACTAAATGGGAGGACATGACTGAGTTCCTAAATATGTTGAATAAAGAAATGCTGGAAAAGGGGCAATTAAGATATAGGTTCCGCCGAGATTTGAACTCGGATCGCAGGATTCAGAGTCCTGAGTGCTAACCGTTACACCACGGAACCAGCTGATGTGTAAGACTAACATGGTTGTTCATATGACCGAATCTGACTGCATTTTGAATACAGAAATATTGAAAAATAAGTCACTGAGTTATAGGTTCTGCAAAGAAGAGAATTCAGATGGCAGTCTTATCTGTTACAGAAGTGAACCATCTAATGTTTACAACTAACTGGGAGTACAACCCTATAGAGTCCCTAAATATGTTAAAAACAGTAATGCTGGAAAAGGGGCAATTAAGATATAGGTTCCGCCGAGATTTGAACTCGGATCGCAGGATTCAGAGTCCTGAGTGCTAACCGTTACACCACGGAACCAGCTGATGTGTAACACTAACATGGATGGTCAAATGACTGAATTGGAATGCAATTTGAATCAAGAAATGATGGAAAAGAAGCCACTGAGTCATAGGTTCTGCCAAGATTAGACTTAAATGGCAGTGGTATCTGTTACAGAAGGGAGCCACTTTATGTTTATAACTAAATGGGAGGACAACATGACTGAGTCCCTAAATATGTTGAATAAAGAAATGCTGGAAAAGGGGCAATTAATAAATAGGTTCTGCCGAGATTTGAACTCGGATCGCAGGATTCAGAGTCCTGAGTGCTAACCGTTACACCACAGAACCAGCTGATGTGTAAGACTAACATGGTTGGTCAAATGACTAAATTGGAATGCAATTGAATAAAGATATTATGGAAACTAAATAACTTAGTTTTGGCTATTGCCAAGCTTTGAATTGGGATGACAGTGGTTCTGTTACAGAAGGGAGCCATGTAATGTTTATGACTAAATGGGAGGACATGACTGAGTTCCTAAATATGTTGAATAAAGAAATGCTGGAAAAGGGGCAATTAAGATATAGGTTCCGCTGAGATTTGAACTCGGATCGCAGGATTCAGAGTCCTGAGTGCTAACCGTTACACCACGGAACCAGCTGATGTGTAAGACTAACATGGTTGTTCATATGACCGAATCTGACTGCATTTTGAATACAGAAATATTGAAAAATAAGTCACTGAGTTATAGGTTCTGCAAAGATGAGAATTCAGATGGCAGTGGAATCTGCTACAGAAGGGAACCATCTAATGTTTACAACTAACTGGGAGTACAACCCTACAGAGTCCCTAAATATGTTAAAAACAGTAATGCTGGAAAAGGGGCAATTAAGATATAGGTTCCGCCGAGATTTGAACTCGGATCGCAGGATTCAGAGTCCTGAGTGCTAACCGTTACACCACAGAACCAACTGATGTGTAAGACTAACATGGTTGGTCAAATGACTAAATTGGAATGCAATTGAATAAAGAAATTATGGAAACTAAACAACTTAGTTTTGGCTATTGCCAAGCTTTGAATTTGGATGACAGTGGTTCTGTTACAGAAGGGAGCCACGTAATGTTTATGACTAAATGGGAGGACATGACTGAGTTCCTAAATATGTTGAATAAAGAAATGCTGGAAAAGGGGCAATTAAGATATAGGTTCCGCCGAGATTTGAACTTGGCTCGCAGGATTCAGAGTCCTGAGTGCTAACCGTTACACAACGGAACCAGCTGATGTGTAAGACTAACATGGTTGTTCATATGACCGAATCTGACTGCATTTTGAATACAGAAATATTGAAAAATAAGTCACTGAGTTATAGGTTCTGCAAAGATGAGAATACAGATGGCAGTGGTATCTGCTACAGAAGGGAACCATCTAATGTTTACAACTAACTGGGAGTACAACCCTACAGAGTCCCTAAATATGTGAAAAACAGTAATGCTGGAAAAGGGGCAATTAAGATATAGGTTCCGCCGAGATTTGAACTCGGATCGCAGGATTCAGAGTCCTGAGTGCTAACCGTTACACCACGGAACCAGCTGATGTGTAACACTAACATGGATGGTCAAATGACTGAATTGGAATGCAATTTGAATCAAGAAATGATGGAAAAGAAGCCACTGAGTCATAGGTTCTGCCAAGATTAGACTTAAATGGCAGTGGTATCTGTTACAGAAGGGAGCCACTTTATGTTTATAACTAAATGGGAGGACAACATGACAGAGTCCCTAAATATGTTGAATAAAGAAATGCTGGAAAAGGGGCAATTAATAAATAGGTTCCGCCGAGATTTGAACTCGGATCGCAGGATTCAGAGTCCTGAGTGCTAACCGTTACACCACAGAACCAGCTGATGTGTAAGACTAACATGGTTGGTCAAATGACTAAATTGGAATGCAATTGAATAAAGAAATTATGGAAACTAAATAACTTAATTTTGGCTATTGCCAAGCTTAGAATTGGGATGACAGTGGTTCTGTTACAGAAGGGAGCCATGTAATGTTTATGACTAAATGGGAGGACATGACTGAGTTCCTAAATATGTTGAATAAAGAAATGCTGGAAAAGGGGCAATTAAGATATAGGTTCCGCTGAGATTTGAACTCGGATCGCAGGATTCAGAGTCCTGAGTGCTAACCGTTACACCACGGAACCAGCTGATGTGTAAGACTAACATGGTTGTTCATATGACCGAATCTGACTGCATTTTGAATACAGAAATATTGAAAAATAAGTCACTGAGTTATAGGTTCTGCAAAGATGAGAATTCAGATGGCAGTGGAATCTGCTACAGAAGGGAACCATCTAATGTTTACAACTAACTGGGAGTACAACCCTACAGAGTCCCTTAATATGTTACAAACAGTAATGCTGGAAAAGGGGCAATTAAGATATAGGTTCCGCCGAGATTTGAACTCGGATCGCAGGATTCAGAGTCCTGAGTGCTAACCGTTACACCACGGAACCAGCTGATGTGTAAGACTAACATGGTTGTTCATATGACCGAATCTGACTGCATTTTGAATACAGAAATATTGAAAAATAAGTCACTGAGTTATAGATTCTGCAAAGATGAGAATTCAGATGGCAGTAGAATCTGCTACAGAAGGGAACCATCTAATGTTTACAACTAACTGGGAGTACAACCCTACAGAGTCCCTAAATATGTTAAAAACAGTAATGCTGGAAAAGGGGCAATTAAGATATAGGTTCCGCCGAGATTTGAACTCGGATCGCAGGATTCAGAGTCCTGAGTGCTAACCGTTACACCACAGAACCAGCTGATGTGTAAGACTAACATGGTTGGTCGAATGACTAAATTGGAATGCAATTGAATAAAGAAATTATTGAAACTAAATAACTTAGTTTTGGCTATTGCCAAGCTTTGAATTTGGATGACAGTGGTTCTGTTACAGAAGGGAGCCATGTAATGTTTATGACTAAATGGGAGGACATGACTGAGTTCCTAAATATGTTGAATAAAGAAATGCTGGAAAAGGGGCAATTAAGATATAGGTTCCGCCGAGATTTGAACTCGGATCGCAGGATTCAGAGTCCTGAGTGCTAACCGTTACACCACAGAACCAGCTGATGTGTAAGACTAACATGGTTGTTCATATGACCGAATCTGACTGCATTTTGAATACAGAAATATTGAAAAATAAGTCACTGAGTTATAGGTTCTGCAAAGAAGAGAATTCAGATGGTAGTCTTATCTGTTACAGAAGTGAACCATCTAATGTTTACAACTAACTGGGAGTACAACCCTATAGAGTCCCTAAATATGTTAAAAACAGTAATGCTGGAAAAGGGGCAATTAAGATATAGGTTCCGCCGAGATTTGAACTCGGATCGCAGGATTCAGAGTCCTGAGTGCTAACCGTTACACCACGGAACCAGCTGATGTGTAACACTAACATGGATGGTCAAATGACTGAATTGGAATGCAATTTGAATCAAGAAATGATGGAAAAGAAGCCACTGAGTCATAGGTTCTGCCAAGATTAGACTTAAATGGCAGTGGTATCTGTTACAGAAGGGAGCCACTTTATGTTTATAACTAAATGGGAGGACAACATGACTGAGTCCCTAAATATGTTGAATAAAGAAATGCTGGAAAAGGGGCAATTAAGATATAGGTTCCGCCGAGATTTGAACTCGGATCGCAGGATTCAGAGTCCTGAGTGCTAACCGTTACACCACAGAACCAGCTGATGTGTAACACTAACATGGACGGTCAAATGACTGAATTGGAATGCAATTGAATAAAGAAATTATGGAAACTAAATAACTTAGTTTTGGCTATTGCCAAGCTTTGAATTGGGATGACAGTGGTTCTGTTACAGAAGGGAGCCATGTAATGTTTATGACTAAATGGGAGGACATGACTGAGTTCCTAAATATGTTGAATAAAGAAATGCTGGAAAAGGGGCAATTAAGATATAGGTTCCGCCGAGATTTGAACTCGGATCGCAGGATTCAGAGTCCTGAGTGCTAACCGTTACACCACGGAACCAGCTGATGTGTAAGACTAACATGGTTGTTCATATGACCGAATCTGACTGCATTTTGAATACAGAAATATTGAAAAATAAGTCACTGAGTTATAGGTTCTGCAAAGAAGAGAATTCAGATGGCAGTCTTATCTGTTACAGAAGTGAACCATCTAATGTTTACAACTAACTGGCAGTACAACCCTATAGAGTCCCTAAATATGTTAAAAACAGTAATGCTGGAAAAGGGGCAATTAAGATATAGGTTCCGCCGAGATTTGAACTCGGATCGCAGGATTCAGAGTCCTGAGTGCTAACCGTTACACCACGGAACCAGCTGATGTGTAACACTAACATGGATGGTCAAATGACTGAATTGGAATGCAATTTGAATCAAGAAATGATGGAAAAGAAGCCACTGAGTCATAGGTTCTGCCAAGATTAGACTTAAATGGCAGTGGTATCTGTTACAGAAGGGAGCCACTTTATGTTTATAACTAAATGGGAGGACAACATGACTGAGTCCCTAAATATGTTGAATAAAGAAATGCTGGAAAAGGGGCAATTAATAAATAGGTTCTGCCGAGATTTGAACTCGGATCGCAGGATTCAGAGTCCTGAGTGCTAACCGTTACACCACAGAACCAGCTGATGTGTAAGACTAACATGGTTGGTCAAATGACTAAATTGGAATGCAATTGAATAAAGAAATTATGGAAACTAAATAACTTAGTTTTGGCTATTGCCAAGCTTTGAATTGGGATGACAGTGGTTCTGTTACAGAAGGGAGCCATGTAATGTTTATGACTAAATGGGAGGACATGACTGAGTTCCTAAATATGTTGAATAAAGAAATGCTGGAAAAGGGGCAATTAAGATATAGGTTCCGCTGAGATTTGAACTCGGATCGCAGGATTCAGAGTCCTGAGTGCTAACCGTTACACCACGGAACCAGCTGATGTGTAAGACTAACATGGTTGTTCATATGACCGAATCTGACTGCATTTTGAATACAGAAATATTGAAAAATAAGTCACTGAGTTATAGGTTCTGCAAAGATGAGAATTCAGATGGCAGTGGAATCTGCTACAGAAGGGAACCATCTAATGTTTACAACTAACTTGGAGTACAACCCTACAGAGTCCCTAAATATGTTAAAAACAGTAATGCTGGAAAAGGGGCAATTAAGATATAGGTTCCGCCGAGATTTGAACTCGGATCGCAGGATTCAGAGTCCTGAGTGATAACCGTTACACCACAGAACCAGCTGATGTGTAAGACTAACATGGTTGGTCAAATGACTAAATTGGAATGCAATTGAATAAAGAAATTATGGAAACTAAATAACTTAGTTTTGGCTATTGCCAAGCTTTGAATTGGGATGACAGTGGTTCTGTTACAGAAGGGAGCCATGTAATGTTTATGACTAAATGGGAGGACATGACTGAGTTCCTAAATATGTTGAATAAAGAAATGCTGGAAAAGGGGCAATTAAGATATAGGTTCCGCCGAGATTTGAACTCGGATCGCAGGATTCAGAGTCCTGAGTGCTAAACGTTACACCACGGAACCAGCTGATGTGTAACACTAACATGGATGGTCAAATGACTGAATTGGAATGCAATTGAATAAAGAAATTATGGAAACTAAATAACTTAGTTTTGGCTATTGCCAAGCTTTGAATTGGGATGACAGTGGTTCTGTTACAGAAGGGAGCCATGTAATGTTCATGACTAAATGGGAGGACATGACTGAGTTCCTAAATATGTTGAATAAAGAAATGCTGGAAAAGGGGCAATTAAGATATAGGTTCCGCCGAGATTTGAACTCGGATCGCAGGATTCAGAGTCCTGAGTGCTAACCGTTACACCACGGAACCAGCTGATGTGTAAGACTAACATGGTTGTTCATATGACCGAATCTGACTGCATTTTGAATACAGAAATATTGAAAAATAAGTCACTGAGTTATAGGTTCTGCAAAGAAGAGAATTCAGATGGCAGTCTTATCTGTTACAGAAGTGAACCATCTAATGTTTACAACTAACTGGGAGTACAACCCTATAGAGTCCCTAAATATGTTAAAAACAGTAATGCTGGAAAAGGGGCAATTAAGATATAGGTTCCGCCGAGATTTAAACTCGGATCGCAGGATTCAGAGTCCTGAGTGCTAACCGTTACACCACGGAACCAGCTGATGTGTAACACTAACATGGATGGTCAAATGACTGAATTGGAATGCAATTTGAATCAAGAAATGATGGAAAAGAAGCCACTGAGTCATAGGTTCTGCCAAGATTAGACTTAAATGGCAGTGGTATCTGTTACAGAAGGGAGCCACTTTATGTTTATAACTAAATGGGAGGACAACATGACTGAGTCCCTAAATATGTTGAATAAAGAAATGCTGGAAAAGGGGCAATTAATAAATAGGTTCTGCCGAGATTTGAACTCGGATCGCAGGATTCAGAGTCCTGAGTGCTAACCGTTACACCACAGAACCAGCTGATGTGTAAGACTAACATGGTTGGTCAAATGACTAAATTGGAATGCAATTGAATAAAGAAATTATGGAAACTAAATAACTTAGTTTTGGCTATTGCCAAGCTTTGAATTGGGATGACAGTGGTTCTGTTACAGAAGGGAGCCATGTAATGTTTATGACTAAATGGGAGGACATGACTGAGTTCCTAAATATGTTGAATAAAGAAATGCTGGAAAAGGGGCAATTAAGATATAGGTTCCGCCGAGATTTGAACTCGGATCGCAGGATTCAGAGTCCTGAGTGCTAACCGTTACACCACGGAACCAGCTGATGTGTAAGACTAACATGGTTGTTCATATGACCGAATCTGACTGCATTTTGAATACAGAAATATTGAAAAATAAGTCACTGAGTTATAGGTTCTGCAAAGATGAGAATTCAGATGGCAGTGGAATCTGCTACAGAAGGGAACCATCTAATGTTTACAACTAACTGGGAGTACAACTCTACAGAGTCCCTAAATATGTTAAAAACAGTAATGCTGGAAAAGGGGCAATTAAGATATAGGTTCCGCCGAGATTTGAACTCAGATCGCAGGATTCAGAGTCCTGAGTGCTAACCGTTACACCACAGAACCAGCTGATGTGTAAGACTAACATGGTTGGTCAAATGACTAAATTGGAATGCAATTGAATAAAGAAATTATGGAAACTAAATAACTTAGTTTTGGCTATTGCCAAGCTTTGAATTTGGATGACAGTGGTTCTGTTACAGAAGGGAGCCACGTAATGTTTATGACTAAATGGGAGGACATGACTGAGTTCCTAAATATGTTGAATAAAGAAATGCTGGAAAAGGGGCAATTAAGATATAGGTTCCGCCGAGATTTGAACTCGGATCGCAGGATTCAGAGTCCTGAGTGCTAACCGTTACACCACGGAACCAGCTGATGTGTAAGACTAACATGGTTGTTCATATGACCGAATCTGACTGCATTTTGAATACAGAAATATTGAAAAATAAGTCAGTGAGTTATAGGTTCTGCAAAGATGAGAATACAGATGGCAGTGGTATCTGCTACGGAAGGGAACCATCTAATGTTTACAACTAACTGGGAGTACAACCCTACAGAGTCCCTAAATATGTGAAAAACAGTAATGCTGGAAAAGGGGCAATTAAGATATAGGTTCCGCCGAGATTTGAACTCGGATCGCAGGATTCAGAGTCCTGAGTGCTAACCGTTACACCACGGAACCAGCTGATGTGTAACCCTTACATGGATGGTCAAATGACTGAATTGGAATGCAATTTGGATCAAGAAATGATGGAAAAGAAGCCACTGAGTCATAGGTTCTGCCAAGATTAGACTTAAATGGCAGTGGTATCTGTTACAGAAGGGAGCCACTTTATGTTTATAACTAAATGGGAGGACAACATGACAGAGTCCCTAAATATGTTGAATAAAGAAATGCTGGAAAAGGGGCAATTAATAAATAGGTTCCACCGAGATTTGAACTCGGATCGCAGGATTCAGAGTCCTGAGTGCTAACCGTAACACCACAGAACCAGCTGATGTGTAAGACTAACATGGTTGGTCAAATGACTAAATTGGAATGCAATTGAATAAAGAAATTATGGAAACTAAATAACTTAATTTTGGCTATTGCCAAGCTTTTAATTGGGATGACAGTGGTTCTGTTACAGAAGGGAGCCATGTAATGTTTATGACTAAATGGGAGGACATGACTGAGTTCCTAAATATGTTGAATAAAGAAATGCTGGAAAAGGGGCAATTAAGATATAGGTTCCGCCGAGATTTGAACTCGGATCGCAGGATTCAGAGTCCTGAGTGCTAACCGTTACACCACGGAACCAGCTGATGTGTAAGACTAACATGGTTGGTCAAATAACTAAATTGGAATGCAATTGAATAAAGAAATTATGGAAACTAAATAACTTAGTTTTGGCTACTGCCAAGCTTTGAATTTGGATGACAGTGGTTCTGTTACAGAAGGGAGCCATGTAATGTTTATGAGTAAATGGGAGGACATGACTGAGTTCCTAAATATGTTGAATAAAGAAATGCTGGAAAAGGGGCAATCAAGATATAGGTTCCGCCGAGATTTGAACTCGGATCGCAGGATTCAGAGTCCTGAGTGCTAACCGTTACACCACGGAACCAGCTGATGTGTAACACTAACATGGATGGTCAAATGACTGAATTGGAATGCAATTTGAATCAAGAAATAATGGAAAAGAAGCCACTGAGTCATAGGTTCTGCCAAGATTAGACTTAAATGGCAGTGGTATCTGTTACAGAAGGGAGCCACGTTATGTTTATAACTAAATGGGAGGACAACATGACTGAGTCCCTAAATATGTTGAATAAAGAAATGCTGGAAAAGGGGCAATTAATAAATAGGTTCCGCCGAGATTTGAACTCGGATCGCAGGATTCAGAGTCCTGAGTGCTAACCGTTACACCACAGAACCAGCTGATGTGTAAGACTAACATGGTTGGTCAAATGACTAAATTGGAATGCAATTAACTAAAGAAATTATTGAAACTAAATAACTTAGTTTTGGTGATTGCCAAGCTTTGAATTGGGATGACAGTGGTTCTCTTACAGAAGGGAACCACGTAATGTTCATGACTAAATAGGAGGACATGACTGAATTCCTAAATATGTTGAATAAAGAAATGCTGGAAAAGGGGCAATTAAGATATAGGTTCCTCCGAGATTTGAACTCGGATCGCAGGATTCAGAGTCCTGAGTGCTAACCGTTACACCACGGAACCAGCTGATGTGTAACACCAACATGGTTGTTCATATGACTGAATCTGACTGCATTTTGAATACAGAAATATTGAAAAATAAGTCAGTGAGTCATAGGTTCTGCCAAGATTAGAATTTAGATGGCAGTGGTATCTGTTACAGAAGTGAACCACCTAATGTTTACAACTAACTGGGAGTACAACCCTATAGAGTCCCTAAATATGTTAAAAACAGTAATGCTGGAAAAGGGGCAATTAAGATATAGGTTCCGCCGAGATTTGAACTCGGATCAAGGATTCAGAGTCCTGAGTGCTAACCGTTACACCACGGAACCAGCTGATGTGTAACACTAACATGGATGGTCAAATGACTGAATTGGAATGCAATTTGAATCAAGAAATAATGGAAAAGAAGCCACTGAGTCATAGGTTCTGCCAAGATTAGACTTAAATGGCAGTGGTATCTGTTACAGAAGGGAGCCACGTTATGTTTATAACTAAATGGGAGGACAACATGACTGAGTCCCTAAATATGTTGAATAAAGAAGTGCTGGAAAAGGGGCAATTAATAAATAGGTTCCGCCGAGATTTGAACTCGGATTGCAGGATTCAGAGTCCTGATTGCTTACCGTTACACCACGGAATCAGCTGATGTGTAAGACTAACATGGTTGGTCAAATTTTTTTATTTTTTTTGGTTTAAAGTAAATTTTATTGACTTAATAGATTCATCAAATACATGACGATCTTCCATCCATTTGTCCTTAATAACTAGTACATTAATAAATTATAACAGTACAAAGACACACAAGAAAAAAGAGAAGAATTAAGACATATACAGAAGGGTATACAGTAAAACCCCTCTTCCGGGACACCCCGCTTAAGGGGACACCCCGCTTATGGGGACAATTTGCTCGGAACGGAAATTTTTCCCACTATTAAGAGTTTATTTTAACCCCGCTTAAAGGGAGACCCCGCTTAAGGGGACACCCCGCTTTAGGGGACAGTTTTTCGGTACAGAAATGCTTAAAAACCCCGCTTAAGGGGACAGTTTGGGGGGACATCTTATCAAAAACATTCCAAATTATCACAAAATACTTGTTTATGCTGCTAGTTTATATACGGGACAGACATTGTCGCAACCAGAACAATAGACTAAGCATTCCCGGGCGGGTCCGGGCGGCCGGAGTGTGTTGTTTGAATGGTAATCCCTACATCTCTAGCGGCTCTGGGCGGGCCACAGTGAGTGAATATTAGTAGCATTGATTTTCGCGCTTGCTGAAGGTGCCAGGGAAGAGGTAGGGGGTTAGAGGTCCTCTTACAGGTTAGCTGTGGGCGACACAGGGAGGGCTGGGGGCTTTGAAGGTGCGGTATTCAGGGAGCCGTTGCGGCTCTGGGCGGCTCACGGTGAGTCCCTAATAGGCCTGCTGATTTCTATCAGAAGTTACGGGGGGGGGGGGGGGGCTGGGGCATTGACCAGGGGTATAAAAAGGAGCGAATTTCACAAGGAAGACATATCCACCTTCTACCTCTATTATTTATTTTTTATTTTTTTGTACATTTATATTCATTTATATTATATAATTTATATTTATTTGCTTATTTATGTGTTATTGATAAACCTTTTAACCTAATACCATCGTTTCCTTCATTTATGTAGGTATTGTATAACCATTGACAGACTGAAAACCCCGCTTAAGGGGACACCCCGCTTAAGGGGACACTTGGCCCGGAACGGAGGGTGTCCCCTTCAGAGGGGTTTTACTGTATAATTAAACTCTAGTATAAATCACAGTTTATAAACATCTCATAGTTACACCGTTTTACATCGGTATAACTAGGATTGTTATAGTTATTCTGGTTTTGATCTAAACTTTTATACTAATTGTTAATTTTTAATTCGCATTGGTGTTTAATATGTATCATTTTTCTAGTGCGCCTTCTTTGACGATAAACTCCTTTACTTGCATGTTAAACTGGTCTGTGGTTAATGCACTCTGTATTTTGAGTGGTAACCTGTCCCAGGCCTTATTGCCTCGATACATCGGGGATTTGGCATACTTCTCTGTTTTAGGTCTTCTGATCTGAAATCGGATTTTCTCATCTCCTCTGGTTACTTTTTTGTCGGAGTCGAAGACGTTTTCAGGGTTGTAACTCCACCATTTCATAACTGCTAATAAATGTGCTTGCCTTCTTTCACTAAGTTGCCTAATTTTACAGTCATTGTGTAGATCTTCGACACTCATATTTATTGCCTGGTATTTTCCGATTACTACTCTTAGACCTTTGTTTAACATAACCTGTAGTTTACGTAACCTAGTGATACCCATTAGATCATATATGGCATCAGAGTACTCTAGTACCGGTAGTAGCATCTGTTTTAGGATTTTCAGTCGTGTTTCCTTGTTTATTAAGGAGCTTATTTTCCTAAGTTTGAATAATTTTTGATTATATTCGCTTGATATTTTATTTAAATGATTTTTGAGGGTTAACTTGTTATCTATTATAACTCCCAGGTATTTATAAGTAGTGACTGCCTCAAACATATTGTCTCCGATTTTAACTTTTAGCTTATAATCTGTATCTTTTTTGTTACTAAACCACATGGTTTTAGTTTTTGAATAATTTATTGCTAGTAAATTACTCTTAGTCCATATATCGACTTTGTTAAGATCTTGTTCCATGTGATACAGCACCTCGTCTTGACTTTTGCCATCTATGATTAGGACAATATCGTCGGCATACATTAGGATTTGACTAAAGTTGAGTACTTTAACCAAATCATTTATAAAAATAATAAAGAAAACAGGCCCCAAAATAGAGCCTTGGGGAACTCCTACTCTAAGATTTGCATTACAAGATACTATTCCTTTCAGTTTAGTGGTATGTGTTCTATTATCTAAATAATCTGATAAGATTTTAAGAAAGCTTCCTCTGATACCTATCATTCTCAGTTTGTTTTTTAATAGAACATGGTTGACACTATCGAAGGCCTTACTCATATCTATATATGTTGCTCCGATTACCCTTTTACTATCTAATCCTATTAAAATTTCATTCGTTAATTTAAATATCGCTTGTACTGTTGACCGTTTTGGTAAAAAACCAAATTGACTATCACTAAAAAACTCCCTCCCTTTCAAGTAATCAAGTAGTATACCATGTAGAATTTTTTCAAAGACCTTTGATAGTGTCGGTAATACGGAAATTGGCCTCCAATTACCGTAGTCTGATAATAATCCAGTTTTAGGGATTGGTGTAATACATGCTCGCTTTAGGCAATTAGGGAAATAATTATTTGTAAACGCTTCATTGATAATGTTCGATAATATATCTACTCTTGTAAGTAAATTTTTTTTAAGACTTACAGTTTTAAAAAATGGGATTCCTGTACTCTTATCATTGTCTAACCTTTGGATTATCTTTTTAACTTCATTTGCTGTTGTATTAATACTTACATCCTCCCCATTTAATACCGGTATTATGGGTCTGATGTTACATGGTTTAGTTTTTCCACCTACAGTTGATGTACTTATTTGATGTCCTATGTTTGCAAAATAAACATTCATCTCATTTGCTTTCTTTTTGCATTCATCCTTGTTTGTTAATGATTGGATGCTATTTGATTTAAAATCCTTTGGTGCCCATACATCTTTGAGCGATCTCCAAAAATTTTTTGGGTTTAGTCTGTTGTTATTAAGATTCTTACGATTCTCTCTGGCTTTATTCTTACGAATAAGGCTTCTAATTTCGTTTCTTAGTTTTCTTAAGTTATTCAATACATGATTAAAGTTGGGGTCATTTTTATTCATTTTATTGATCTTATTTAATATCCTAGCACGCTGTTCAATCTTTCTTGTGATATGTTGGGGTAGGGGCAATCCATTGTTAGATCTTACCATAACCGATTCTACAGGACAATGGTAATCTATCTCCGTTTTTAGTTTTCCAGCAAATAGTTCACATCTTTCTTCGGTTTTATTTGGATTAGCATATGGTATATTCTGTTTTGAGGCATTATTCATAATGGTATTACAATTTTCTTCGGTTAATTCTGTTAATTTTCTTACATCGTAACTTATTCTTGGATGTTTTTCCCTTGCTTTTCTTTTTTAACATATATATTAAAACATGATCCGACATATAGTAATTTAAATTGCCAGATTCAACGATATGCTTAGCATTAGTGTATATATGGTCCAGGGTGCTTTTGTAGTTTTTATTAATATATGTTTCCTTAGTTATCCCCATTTGAAAACCAGTATCTTGCAGGAATTGTTTTAACACTCCGAATTTTGTTGAGTTTGTCTGAGTCGTATTGACGTTTAGGTCTCCACAGATCCATATCTCATGTTGCTTAAATTTTAGATCTTCAGTGATTGTTCGTAGGTAATTATAACGTAGATCTACATCGTCATTTGGGGGACGATATACAGTGATTACTAATAGTTTTTTATGTTCTGGCATTATTATTTCACATGTTAAACATTCTATTTTGGGATGTGATATCGTATAATTTTCCAATATATTTGTAAAATCTTGATACTTGTTATCAATATAAAGTGCAATGCCTCCTCCGCACTTCTCTTGTTTTCTATCATTTCTATATAAAGTTTTTCCTTTTACTATTAGCATATCATTTGTATATTTAGCTGACAGCCATGTCTCGGTTATTCCAAGGAAGTCAATATTTGCAAGTATTAAAAGTAGCTATCATTAAACCTTTCTTTCTGTCAAAGTCCTGGTGAGATATAAACCCTTTGCCTATATGTCCCATTTGTATATGTTGTGTTTACAATACGATTCAGTAGTATTCTTAATAGTTGCAGTTAAAGATGTAAGAAATATGAGTATCTACTACATTCTTCATTCCTCTTTTCCCATGTCTTGTTATAATATCCTGAGAATAAACAAATCTAGACTAAACTTATTACCTAAGCCAGTACCAAATTGGTTTAGGCCGAAACACACAAGGACACATGGTGCAGGTGAGGTGAGTGACATGACAACACAGCCGGTTCAAAGTTCTATGAATCCGTCTGAGCCTGAATTGGTAGACTAACCACAGGCATGGAAGTGCGTAAGTGTGGGTTGAACCACTTATTACCTAGATATACATAACATAACAGTATGTCTACTCCTAACAAGGAGGGCAAATATAAAAGAGAGGGTATCATAAGTAAGTTACAAGTAAGTTTCAGTATAAACACGCAATGAATACCAAAAATAATAATTGTATACGTGCATCACACAGTTATGTATCATGGCGGAGGCCATATACCAGTTTTGGTTCTAGTTATCTACCGAGTACCTTAGAGATATTAGTCAAATCACTTTAGATAAATAGTCATCAAGCTCACATCAATTTGGTTTACATAATATTGTTTATTCAAGAGTAATTTGGTTTTACATCCAAAGTACTGAATTTAAATAATATTCTATATATATATATAAATGCAAACACACTTGGGTATCTATTTAGTATATTAGTTGTATTGAATATAGATAGGTTAATTTAAATAAATAAATAAAAAGTATATATCGGTTCTTCAACTATTTGTGCGTATTTCTCATTAATTATCATTAATATACATATACAATGTGGAGCTCATAGTTCCCAAAAATCTATCTAAAGGTAGGACAATATGTACAAATACAGTACAATCGTGAGTCTGCATTCGTCTCCATATATAGTCCTAACTCTTATCTATCACTCCCATGTATATGGAGATCTCTTTACAGCTTTGGTTATGCCAGTTCTTACGTACCAGCATATCTATTGGTAACATGATTAAATCAAATCTCATAGGTTCATTAGAAAAATAAATATATATGCATTTCCAGTATTTTATTGATATAGTATAAGTCTTTATAACTTGAACACAATATGCTAATTCTTACGGACTAGCAATTTTGATTTACTGGTATTTCCTTTCAGTTATATACATGTTTTCAGGTTATCTGCTGATTTCAAAGTCTAAGTATATAATTGTTAGAGGTTGGGTTTACATGTGTTTTCCTAGCCGGATATTTTTATCAATAGTTTTGCTCAGTAATCGGGCCAGTTTTTCTTGTGTATTAGGGCTTGGGTGAACTCCATCATATAGCTTTTGGTATTTGTATTTGATCCCTGAACCTGGAACATTGTTGTGTACCTCTCTCGTCAAGAATGGTGTATAAACCTCTTGTGCGGCATTTAAGGTAGAGATATTCTCATTTATCTCTTGTACAACTGTCTCAAGTTTAGTCTGGTTTCTGTGCCTACCTTTGAGTATGCGGTTTGCCTTGTTTAGTTCCACAGAGTAAATTGAACTTATTACTATTGGTACATGAGAGTCTACTACTCATATGGCAAGTATCATTTCATTATATAATTCAACTACATTGTTGACTAGCTCACCAGTCTTTCCTGCTCGTAAATCAATTGTGGGTGGTTTGCCTTTCTTTTCTGTCACGTTGTTTATACCACCTATGATATAAACGGCTCTGAACCGGTGATTGTAGGAGTTTGCCCTATTTTTTTCCCTTACAGCAAAGGTACTCATTCTGGGTATTGTAGCGCCAGGCATCCACATCATCATGAAATCCTCGTCACGGTTGGTTAACAGCTGTTGACGCATATCTCTCAACCTCGAGTCTCCGATTAGTAGGTATGAAGGCCACATGTTCCGCGTTACTCGTTTCTGGACTCGTTGTTTCCTATTCATTAGAAGTGTACAATTAATTCCTCTGGGAGTAATATGAGTTCATTGGTGTTTATGTGTGGGTATAACTTATATCAATTTAACTTACCAGTTTTTTTCAATGTAATACGGCTAGTGTTTTGTCGTTGGTTGTTGCCGGGGTTGTTTTCAGGAATGCATGCCCTGGGAGTTATACACACGTCATAGGTCACATGTTCTTTTTTGCCAGCACATATACTGCTGTCCCCTATCGTACCTTCCTGGTACTACTGGGTTGTTAGTTCTTGCTACCTCTCATTTATTTAATTAACGATTTTCTTTCAGTGCCATAGTTTGCTCAGATCTTCTATAGTCTTCTCTGAGGTTCATTAATAGCTGGCCCATCATATTTTTTCCTGGATAATATCCTTTGTTATATTCTGGATCAGTTATGTCCATGCCGCCTGCCCAGAATCTATCAGTGGTTCCCTCTACCAGGTTTCCTGGATGTGTGAGTTTTAGTAGTCTCTTTAACTCTGGGTTTTGATTAAATTTTGTTCTTAGGATGAATTCCATAATTTCTGTCTTGCTTCTTTCCCAGTGTGTAGTGGTTTGACACTTTTCTCCAATTCTTTTTGCATCAAGTGGGGATCTAGTGTTCAAGACTTCAAGTACTAGGTCTGGCCGGCTGCATAAGTGGCATTTTTCAGCCTGGTACGCCTGCTCTGAACTTTCGTAGTAGGTACCGTTATATTTGATTTTAATAGCAGCAAAGTTGCTTAGGTAACTACCTTGTCCCTTGAAAAGAATGTGGATTTTTGTTGCCTTACTTGCGGTGCTTCCAAGGGGTCGTTATTAGGTTGTTGCGTAACGGGTACTTCGGTCATTTCAATGTTCATTGGGTCAGGTGTTGGTAATGGATTGTGCGAGTGCGGTCTTACGTCCGTTGTCGCTGGGTAAACTGCTTCTGGTAAGTTGACAGTATGATTCTGTGTTTGATTCATTTGTGTTTGATTTTGTCTTTGTACTGTTAATAGAGGTGTAGGTTGTATTTGTGTTTGCCGGGGATTTTGTCTTTGTGCTGTTATTAGGGGTGTCGGTTGCATTTGTGTTAGCCGGGGGTTATGTTGTTGGTAGTTTTGTCTTTCTGGGTATGGCGGGGGTGGTGGGGGAGCAGATCTCTCATACTGAGTGTAGCGATACGTACTTGTGTATGGCATATTATTTGGTCTATTGTATTCTTTAGTGGTTTCGTTCCCTGGTATCAGTTCTTCAGGTATTCTATCCATGTACTGACAATTGTACCAGGTGTTACCAATTCTACATTCGAACCCTTTTAATTGGGTTGCATACCCTAGTCTTCTACAGTGTCCTACCATTGCTCTAGCTCGTCCTCGTGCCTGTCTGATCTCAGTCGTTTCATCTGCGTTGAGGTAAATTCGTTCAAAGCCTTCAGTTTGTTTTAGGGCTCGTTTGTTTCTAAGTAGATGGTCGTGCATCCTCACACTTGTTAGGCATACTAGCAATAGGGCCGGTTCATTTGGGTTGTTATTTGACTTACGTACCCTTTGGGCTAGGTTGATGTCTTCAAGGGACACTTGTACATCTATCTGTTTAAGTACAAAAAGTGTAGCTTCATACAGGTCTTCATTTTTTACTTCCCTCAGTCCTTCTATATACATATTCATACGTCGGGGTGAGATATATCTTGTACTTTCATTTTGGTTTTGTGGTTGATCATTTTGATTTATTTTGAGTTGTTGTATTTCTTCTCCTTGTCTTTCAACTAGTCGTACCGTCTCATTTATTTCTTTTTTTGTTAATGTGAATTGGTCTTCAATTTTGTTGATATAACGGCCTACCTCGTCATCTATGTCTTGGTCTCTTGACAGTGCTTGGGATTCACATTCATCAATGTGTTTTTCAAGCCTTGTGATTTCTTCTTGTTGTTCTTTGATTTTTTTCATTTTGTTGTTCTTGTATTTCTGTGTTTTTTTGTTCATTTGCGTTTGCTGTGTACTCTGGTACATCTACTTTGGTTTCTGTTATGCTAAGCCTATTACTTATTTGTTCAGTTGATTCTTTAATCTGTATTTTTATCTTGTTAATTTCATCCCCTGTACAATCCATTTTCTGGTTTATCTTGTTAATTTCGATCCTAGTACTGTCCATTTTCTGATTTATCAAATCTTTGGTTTCATTTACCATTTGTTTTACTTGTCCCATATCTGTTTTCATTTCAAGAGTGATTTCCTGTAGTCTATTATTTACTAATTGCATGAAGTCCCCTAGAATTGTTTGTGGTAGCATTAGAAAATCATCTTTACCATCTTCACTGTATTTACGAGCAGATGTTCCTGACTGTGGGTGTGCGTTATGTTCATCGGGGGTACTTGCAAGTGCATTCAGGCGTGCTAGCGTTGTGTCAGTGTCGGTTCCTTCTGGTATACATTGTATTTGTACTTTCAGTGGTGGTTTATCACCTGACATTTTCACTGTAGTATCTGGTGTTGTTGCTGTATCAGAGCTATGACTCTGGTTTCTCTTAGTACTTTGTGTGTTAGTATTTTGGGTATTGTTCTTTTTGTTTTTCCCTTTCCTTTTTTGTTTACCTTGTGTCGGAGGTTTAACTTGGCCTATTGTCGCCCCCTTGGATTTTGTTATGTCAATATCTCTTATATAGTGTGGTAACATAGATAATGGTATTTTATCAATTTCGTCGTGCTCAGAATTACCATCTTGCGATGTACCTTCTAGCATTTCTTGACTATTTCCCGACATACCGTCCAATTCAAAGTCTACCGTTTCTTCCATACAGGGAGTCACCGGCACCGAATCCAGCAATGGCGGTGCACGCTACCAGGGTACTGTCTGTGTTTCGATTTATATTGGATTTTGTATACGTGGTATTAACAGCACTACTGTTTAAGGTCTGTATCCTTGATCTACGTACCTTTATAGTCAAGTTACTCCACTAGATTTTACTCTCTCGCTTTCCTTTTGTATAGATACCCTTGTTAATAGCCTCCGCCGATACAACAATGCACTCACCTCACCATGACGACACACCACTGAATGACTAAATTGGAATGCAATTGAATAAAGAAATTATGGAAACTAAATAACTTAGTTTTGGCTATTGCCAAGCTTTGAATTGGGATGACAGTGGTTCTGTTACAGAAGGGAGCCATGTAATGTTTATGACTAAATGGGAGGACATGACTGAGTTCCTAAATATGTTGAATAAAGAAATGCTGGAAAAGCGGCAATTAAGATATAGGTTCCGCCGAGATTTGAACTCGGATCGCAGGATTCAGAGTCCTGAGTGCTAACCGTTACACCACAGAACCAGCTGATGTGTAAGACTAACATGGTTGTTCATATGACCTAATCTGACTGCATTTTGAATACAGAAATATTGAAAAATAAGTCACTGAGATATAGGTTCTGCCAAGATTAGAACATAGAAGGCAGTGGTATCTGCTACAGAAGGGAACCACCTAATGTTTACAACTAACTGGGGGGACAACATGACAGAGTCCCTAAATTTGTAGAATAAAGAAATGCTGGAAAAGGGGCAATTAAGATATAGGTTCCGCCGAGATTTGAACTCGGATCGCAGGATTCAGAGTCCTGAGTGCTAAACGTTACACCACGGAACCAGCTGATGTGTAACACTAACATGGATGGTCAAATGACTGAATTGGAATGCAATTTGAATCAAGAAATAATGGAAAAGAAGCCACTGAGTCATAGGTTCTGCCAAGATTAGACTTAAATGGCAGTGGTATCTGTTACAGAAGGGAGCCACGTTATGTTTATAACTAAATGGGAGGACAACATGACTGAGTCCCTAAATATGTTGAATAAAGAAGTGCTGGAAAAGGGGCAATGAATAAATAGGTTCCGCCGAGATTTGAACTCGGATCGCAGGATTCAGAGTCCTGAGTGCTAACCGTTACACCACGGAACCAGCTGATGTGTAAGACTAACATGGTTGGTCAAATGACTAAATTGGAATGCAATTGAATAAAGAAATTATGGAAACTAAACAACTTAGTTTTGGCTATTGCCAAGCTTTGAATTAGGATGACAGTGGTTCTCTTACAGAAGGGAGCCACCTAATGTTCATGACTAAATAGGAGGACATGACTGAATTCCTAAATATGTTGAATAAAGAAATGCTGGAAAAGGGGCAATTAACTCTTTCAGTCCGAGCAATGCCTGGAGGCATTCCCACCCAGGGGACGAGCAATGCCTCCAGGCATTCCCACCCAGGGGACGAGCAATGCCTCCAGGCATTGTTTATGTGTCACCATCACAAACGTTATGTTTTATGAGAAATAATAAATAGATTTACACAATTTTTTCACAACAAATACAAAATACTATGTTCATAAATATACTCTATGGGCATTCGATTAGTAACTATAGTAACCTATATATACCAGGTTACTAAGTGACAAACATACGACAAACAGACGCCATTGCGGCGATAGTCTCGTCCCCGTGGGGTTTATAGCAGTATCCTGCCTCGTCCTATAGTGTGCACGCTCTCCATTCAGGCTCGGACAGAAAGAGTTAAGATATAGGTTCCGCCGAGATTTGAACTCGGATCGCAGGATTCAGAGTCCTGAGTGCTAACCGTTACACCACGGAACCAGCTGATGTGTAACACCAACATGGTTGTTCATATGACTGAATCTGACTGCATTTTGAATTCTGAAATATTGAAAAATAAGTCACTGAGTCATAGGTTCTGCCAAGATTAGACTTAAATGGCAGAAGTATCTGTTACAGAAGGGAGCCACGTTATGTTTATAACTAAATGGGAGGACAACATGACAGAGTCCCTAAATATGTTGAATAAAGAAATGCTGGAAAAGGGGCAATTAATAAATAGGTTCCACCGAGATTTGAACTCGGATCGCAGGATTCAGAGTCCTGAGTGCTAACCGTAACACCACAGAACCAGCTGATGTGTAAGACTAACATGGTTGGTCAAATGACTAAATTGGAATGCAATTGAATAAAGAAATTATGGAAACTAAATAACTTAATTTTGGCTATTGCCAAGCTTTTAATTGGGATGACAGTGGTTCTGTTACAGAAGGGAGCCATGTAATGTTTATGACTAAATGGGAGGACATGACTGAGTTCCTAAATATGTTGAATAAAGAAATGCTGGAAAAGGGGCAATTAAGATATAGGTTCCGCCGAGATTTGAACTCGGATCGCAGGATTCAGAGTCCTGAGTGCTAACCGTTACACCACGGAACCAGCTGATGTGTAAGACTAACATGGTTGTTCATATGACCGAATCTGACTGCATTTTGAATACAGAAATATTGAAAAATAAGTCACTGAGTTATAGGTTCTGCAAAGATGAGAATTCAGATGGCAGTGGAATCTGCTACAGAAGGGAACCATCTAATGTTTACAACTAACTGGGAGTACAACTCTACAGAGTCCCTAAATATGTTGAATAAAGAAATGCTGGAAAAGGGGCAATTAAGATATAGGTTCCGGCGAGATTTGAACTCGGATCACAGGATTCAGAGTCCTGAGTGCTAACCGTTACACCACGGAACCAGCTGATGTGTAAGACTAACATGGTTGGTCTAATGACTAAATTGGAATGCAATTGAATACAGAAATATTGAAAAATAAGTCACTGAGTTATAGGTTCTGCCAACATTAGAACTTAGAAGGCAGTGGTATCTGCTACAGAAGGGAACCACCTAATGTTTACAACTAACTGGGGGGAAAACATGACAGAGTCCATAAAATTGTAGAATAAAGAAATGCTGGAAAAGGGGCAATCAAGATATAGGTTCCGCCGAGATTTGAACTCGGATCGCAGGATTCAGAGTCCTGAGTGCTAACCGTTACACCACGGAACCAGCTGATGTGTAACACTAACATGGATGGTCAAATGACTGAATTGGAATGCAATTTGAATCAAGAAATAATGGAAAAGAAGCCACTGAGTCATAGGTTCTGCCAAGATTAGACTTAAATGGCAGTGGTATCTGTTACAGAATGGAGCCACGTTATGTTTATAACTAAATGGGAGGACAACATGACAGAGTCCCTTAATAAGTTGAATAAAGAAATGCTGGAAAAGGGGCAATTAATAAATAGGTTCCGCCGAGATTTGAACTCGGATCGCAGGATTCAGAGTCCTGAGTGCTAACCGTTACACCACGGAACCAGCTGATGTTTAAGACTAACATGGTTGGTCAAATATAACTACCTAAAGAACCGCCTTATGGCTACCGGGCAGTTAGAGTTGGTAGGGGCTACATATAGCAAGACCTGGGGAGGGGGGTATCCCTTGTCAGCCAGCGAATACGAGACGGGGCAATTACTCGGCCTGAATCGACAGGGGCTAATCGCTATGACGGTGAGGGCATTGCTAAAACAGAACCCATAAGACCGCTAGAAGCCTAATCACACACACCTACCTGCGTACAGTGCACTGGTGCCTGGCAGACTTCTTCAGCTATCCTTTATCCAGTTTAACCAAAATATATAGCAAAGATTACAACATGTCAGCTAACCGGATAATGAATTTCCTAATCATTGGCGATTCACGCGTCGCTTTCTTGAAGGAAGACATATATTTCGGTGTCAGGTTCCTACCTGTAAACATCAAGATTCTCTCACTACGTGGGGCCGGGCTAGACGACGTGACCAGAGTTGCACTATACGACCTAGAGCGAATGAAAGCCAGCAACCAAGGGAATTATGACGTGGTCATAATCAGTGCTGGAATCTGTGATATAACTGATATCAATACAATTGAGGAGCGCTTCATAGACGTGAACACCGATGACGAAGTGGTTCAGCCAAGACGGATTTGTTTCTTCGACCATGACAACCCCGTAAGCTGCAGGACTGCACTTCGCACCAAAATGGAGAACGCAGTCGACAAAATCGAGTCCCGATTCCCACGAGTAAAGTGCTTCCTGTCAACAATGTACGGAATGGATCTAGCCTATTACAACGGCTACGAGGGCATCGATGAAAGTCAGGTAGCCCTAGATGAAGCTGTGAAAGGAGTAAACTCTGATGCAGTGTTTATCAACCTTCAGTCGGGATACCCCACCCCAAGAATTGACTGCATCTTTCACCAGAGGCGCAGAAGTCGCAACATCGACGGCTCCAGAACAGGTCCTTCATGGCCAGTGGCCCTATATAATAAGCTACACGATGGCTGCCACCCATATTCCGAGTACCTTCCCAAGATCGCGGCAGCATATATGAAAGCAATAAGAGAATTTGTTGACTTGTATCATCATCATGAATCAAAGACTGCCTAAATTAGCTGCTACCTAAACAAAAGTAGCGCACAGTGAATCCAATGACTCGATAAGACCTCCTAAAAACAGGCGGAAAACAAAAAATCATTAACTGTAACTAACTGATTGTTTCTTGCTTGTCCTGAGTGTCAAAATATGTTTGAATAATGTGACCAAATCAACAATGAAAGAATGTCTGCCCACACCCATAGAGGCCAACGTTGTAATTGTAAATGTTTTCAGTGTATAGTTCTGTTTCATTACAGCTGTTGCTTAATGTACATGTATACATACACGTAAATATGTATGCAATAAGAGTATAGATTGATGTCTTGTGTGTAACTGTGAAATCAAATATCGATGATTAGAACCTAAAAATGGGTGCTACCAAAACCAACGACCTTTGACCTTTGACCTTTGATCTTATGGACTCCTAAATACGGGAGCCACACACATACTTA
The DNA here is from genome assembly GCA_950022655.1 of Alentia gelatinosa. NCBI lineage: Eukaryota > Metazoa > Annelida > Polychaeta > Phyllodocida > Polynoidae > Alentia > Alentia gelatinosa. Next base: position 85,055,206 of record OX465579.1, read on the forward strand.
CGTACGTACACACACACATACTTTTTGCCCTTGTGGATAACCATGCAATTGTAAATTAAAATCCGGAGTCAGAAACTAATAATAAACTCCTGGTTTTTCAATGCCAACTGATCTCTTCTGCTATCTTATGAAATTATCTGACATTTATAGTTACCAATATGAACGATAAACCTGTACCACATCCTTATATACATATATATTGGAACAAACTATTTTAAGCGCCCGCACTTTTTTCGCCGGTAGCAACTCAACTTCACACCAACTACTCGCTCTCTCAATGTCACATCAACATAAACTACTTTGATCACCTGGCAACAGTAACACCTAAGTCCAGTTAACCCTGGCATTACTGTTGCCTTCGTCCTATCTAGCGGCCGCAGCTTTTTAGGAAATTGTATATTTTTGTGTATACTTTGTATTTCATTATTCTATATCATCTGTCAAAATGACTACCACAATTCAAGAATTCACTCGAACCAAAGGAATTAAGAATGTTAGGAGTCTGATAAAAAACAGACTAGAAGTGCAAAGCCAATTGGCTGACGCAGACATAGTAACTTTCAGCGAAACTTGGCTAAGGGAGGACATGGATACCGGATTGACAATCTGGGGGGATCGTAAAATCTTCCGCACAGATAGGTGCCAGGGAAAGGGGGGAGGTGTTGCTTGCTATATTCGTCCAGGCATGGCATCGTATACCAAAAAACTAGACAACTATTGTAAATCAACACAGGATATTGAATCGCTTTTTCTTGAGATTAAGCCACCATCTCAGTCACCCATATTAATTGGGGTCATATACTTGACACCGAAAGGCAATACTGTCAATGGTCTACAACATATAAAATCGATATCAAACATCCCCAATTTTCACAAGTACGAAACTTGGCTACTCGGTGATTACAATATTGATTTCCTCAAACGAGGCTCTAGCGGGACAGATCAACTTGAAGTAATCATGTCTGACCTATCATGTAAGCGGTTAATAAACATCTGTACTAAGCCTTTTGGATCAGGGGGAAGCTGCATAGACAATATTTTCACTAATTCTGTCCACGTTAAACAACACAGGGTATTGAACCTCTTGGTCAGTGACCACCTACCTGTCTTTGCATGTAGGGATAGAGACAAACTGCCGAATGAAGCGAGAGAATTCACTGGTAGGGAATATCGACGGTATGATAAAGACAAACTTCGAGATTGGATACAGTCATTAGACTGGGACGTTTTCTGGCAACTACCAAGCGTTGACACTAATTGGGCTTTCATAGAGACTGAACTCTACTTATTTCTGAATCACCATTGCCCCATAAAAACGTGGGTGATTAAGAAGGACAGAGCGACTTGGATGAATGACGAAATCCTGGGATATATAACTAAGAGACAGGACTTAGTGAAGAGTTATGAAAAGGACAGAAATGCAGAATCCCTAGTCAAGGCAAAGAAAACCAGAAACATTATCACTAAATTGATTAGAAGAGCTAAAGCTGATGAAGTCTATCAGTCTCTAGAATACAATAAGAACAATACCAAACGCTTCTGGCGAGAATATAAAAACATAACGAAACCAAAGGAGCATGTAACACCCCCCACCATCGTAGACCCGGAAACGCATAAATCCATATCACCATCCGACTCGCCGACATATATAAATAATTTCTTCGCAACGATAGGAAAGAAGCTAGCGGAAAAAATCTTAATTTGCGCGCCTGGTCAACCACTACATGAAAGAGATGCATCAACCAATATGTCCGACTCTAACCGGATAATCTTACACGGAGAAGATGTTACCCGACTGATCTTAGACCTAAACATAAACAAATCGAGTGGTTTTCCGGATGTCAGGAGCGAAGTCATCAAAGATCTCCTACTACTTATCGTCCCACAAATTACTCATATCTTTGAAGAATCATTAAACACGGGAGTAGTCCCTAAAAGCTGGAAGAAAGCAAACGTTACTCCTATTCCGAAATCGGGTAAACTATCAGACCCCGGTAATTGGCGGCCAATATCTCTATTACAACTACATACAAAAGTAATAGAAAAGATAGTACATCAAAAGATTCTGGGAAAACTGCTGCAGGGAGTAGTAGATGAAGACCAATTTGGATACCTCCCAGGGCGCGGCACCATCGATGCAATATACCAATTAACCAACGACTTGTATAAGGCCAGAGATAACAGCGAGCTGACACCAGTGGTCTTCGTCAACTTTAAAAAGGCCTACGACAGCGTATACCATGGCCGATTAATCGAGAAATTGCAGAAACTTGCACTACCAGAAAACCAAATCTATTGGATTAAATCATACCTCCATGATAGATACCAACGTACGTGTTTTGGCAAATCATTCTCTTCTTTCGCATCTGTTGAGTACGGGGTACCCCAAGGCTCTGTCTTAGGACCCCTTCTATTTATATGGTACATAAATGACCTTCCTAAATTAGTAAAAGATCATTGCCTCTCGGTGAAATTATATGCGGACGACCTGGCAATATACATATCCTCGGACAGCCCTACAACAGCGGCTACCAAGCTACAGGAATGCCTAGACGCTATCCATGAGTGGACAAAGTTAAACCTTCTGACTATCAACACATCAAAAACTAAAGTAGTATGGTTCGGCTCTAGGAACAAACTGGATAAGCTCAAAAACAAGCTTCCTGACATATATTTAGGCTTAAACACCCTAGCGGTTGTAAACGAATATAACTATCTTGGTGTGATTCTCGACACTCATCTGAATTTTGACAAAAACGTCAGAATGGTAATAAAAAAGGTAAACAGGAAGTTGTACCTATTTGCTAAAATCAGACATTACATGTCGAGAGCTGTTGCGATAAAAGTATACAAACAAACGATAGTCCCAGTGATAGACTATGCATCTCAACTCCACGACTCAGGTCCGAGACGCCTACTACAAAAACTGCAAAGAGTCCAAAATAGAGGTCTCCGTATGTGCCTCCTAGAAAGAATTGGAACAACCAATGTCGAGAGATTACATACACTCTGTAGCATCCCTACCCTTGAGAGCAGAAGACTAGAACTTATGCTTTGTTATATGCGAAAGATAGCGCTGCGAAATGGTATTATTCGCCAATCTAAAGATGATCCCGACCTGGATCTGGATCTGGATTTGGATAACGATAAAGACACCACAACATCAGGTAGTGTCGATAGAAACACACAACTCGAACTTCGTTCGGGTAAACAAGACGACGATCAACATAATTTGAACAACCAGGAATTACAAAGTATACAAACCAGACGACAGTTAATGTCAGTCTTTGAGTTACCCAGGCCCAAAACGGAATTCCAGAAAAAATCGCCACTCTACAGAGGCTACAAAGCCTGGAATGACCTAACCGAGACTGAAAGGTCCGCCCCTAGTAAAAAGAATTTTAAGCAAGCGATACGGAAAGACATATTCGATGATCTCAACGACTCAACGCAATCGTAATATAAGAGCCACACCCATCAACATACCGCATGGTTCGTCCCATGCTTTACAGCCAGGTCTATCAACACCTCCTCTCTCCTGTCATCCACTGAAATACCGATATATACACTGATTACTTAATCAGCCTCCCTAGCCTCCTCAAAAAGCTTTTCAACTGAGATGAGGAGACATGTTCCTCATCCACATTTACAACCACACCTTATATAAACATGTTTTGCATCATTTCCATCAATGGATAATAAAGAGTCATTTAGTACTCATAAAACGGAAATCATTGGATAAGTAACCCAAAACTTTCACCATTTCATCCTCATCCTTTCCTGTTCGATTGTCCTATGTTCCCTGCTTCTTCACACTGTGCGTTTTCATTGTAATACTCTGTGTATCATCATGTATTGATCTAGAGGTAATAAAAGGGTATCTAAATCGATATCTGCGAATGGGTATAGTGGTAGACCGCTTAACTTGTACTAGCGAACTATATTCCAATAAAAACCTTATAAAAAAAAAAGACTAAATTGGAATGCAATTGAATAAAGAAATTATGGAAACTAGAAACTTAGTTTTGGCTATTGCCAAGCTTTGAATTGGGATGACAGTGGTTCTGTTACAGAAGGGAGCCATGTAATGTTTATGACTAAATGGGAGGACATGACTGAGTTCCTAAATATGTTGAATAAAGAAATGCTGGAAAAGGGGCAATTAAGATATAGGTTCCGCCGAGATTTGAACTCGGATCGCAGGATTCAGAGTCCTGAGTGCTAACCATTACACCACGGAACCAGCTGATGTGTTAGACTAACATGGTTGTTTATATGACCGAATCTGACTGCATTTTGAATACAGAAATATTGAAAAATAAATCACTGAGATAGAGGTTCTGCCAAGATTAGAACATAGAAGGCAGTGGTATCTGCTACAGAAGGGAACCACCTAATGTTTACAACTAACTGGGGGGACAACATGACAGAGTCGCTAAATGTGTAGAATAAAGAAATGCTGTAAAGGGGCAATTAAGATATAGGTTCCGCCGAGATTTGAACTCGGATCGCAGGATTCAGAGTCCTGAGTGCTAACCGTTACACCACGGAACCAGCTGATGTGTAACACTAACATGGATGGTCAAATGACTGAATTGGAATGCAATTTGAATCAAGAAATAATGGAAAAGAAGCCACTGAGTCATAGGTTCTGCCAAGATTAGACTTAAATGGCAGTGGTATTTGTTACAGAAGGGAGCCACGTTATGTTTATAACTAAATGGGAGGACAACATGACTGAGTCCCTAAATATGTTGAATAAAGAAGTGCTGGAAAAGTGGCAATTAATAAATAGGTTCCGCCGAGTTTTGAACTCGGATCTCAGGATTCAGAGTCCTGAGTGCTAACCGTTACACCACGGAACCAGCTGATGTGTAACACCAACATGGTTGTTCATATGACTGAATCTGACTGCATTTTCAATACAGAAATATTGAAAAATAAGTCAGTGAGTCATAGGTTCTGCCAAGATTGTAATTTAGATCGCAGTCGTATCTCTTATAGAAGTGAACCACCTAATGTTTACAACTAACTGGGAGTACAACCTGACAGAGTCCCTAAATATGTTGAAAACAGTAATGCTGGAAAAGGGGCAATCAAGATATAGGTTCCGCCGAGATTTGAACTTGGATCGCAGGATTCAGAGTCCTGAGTGCTAACCGTTACACCACGGAACCAGCTGATGTGTAAGACTAACATGGTTGGTCTAATGACTAAATTGGAATGCAATTGAACAAAGAAATTATGGAAACTAAATAACTTAGTTTTGGCTATTGCTAAGCTTTGAATTGGGATGACAGTGGTTTTGTTACAGAAGGGAGCCACGTAATGTTTATGACTAAATGGGAGGACATGACTGAGTTCCTAAATATGTTGAATAAAGAAATGCTAAAAAAGGGGCAATTAAGATATAGGTTCCGCCGAGATTTGAACTCGGATCGCAGGATTCAGAGTCCTGAGTGCTAACCGTTACACCACGGAACCAGCTGATGTGTAACACCAACATGGTTGTTCATATGACCGAATCTGACTGCATTTTGAAAACAGAAATATTGAAAAATAAGTCACTGAGTTATAGGTTCTGCCAAGATTAGAATTTAGAAGGCAGTGGTATCTGCTACAGAAGGGAACCACCTAATGTTTACAACTAACTGGGGGGACAACATGACAGAGTCCCTAAATATGGTGAATAAAGAAATGCTGGAAAAGGGGCAATTAATAAATAGGTTCTGCCGAGATTTGAACTCGGATTGCAGGATTCAGAGTCCTGAGTGCTAACCGTTACACCACGTAACCAGCTGATGTGTAACACTAACATGGATAGTCAAAAGACTGAATTGGAATGCAATCTGAATCAAGAAATAATGGAAAAGATCCACTGAGTCATAGGTTCTGCCAAAATTAGACTTAAATGGCAGTGGTGTCTGTTACAGAAGGGAGCCACTTTATGTTTATAACTAAATGGGAGGACAACATGACAGAGTCCCTAAATATGTTGAATAAAGAAATGCTGGAAAAGGGGCAATTAATAAATAGGTTCCGCCGAGATTTGAACTCGGATCGCAGGATTCAGAGTCCTGAGTGCTAACCGTTACACCACAAAACCAGCTGATGTGTAAGACTAACATGGTTGGTCAAATGACGAAATTGGAATGCAATTGAATAAAGAAATTATGGAAACTAAATAACTTAGTTTTGGCTATTGCCAAGCTTTGAATTGGGATGACAGTGGTTCTGTTACAGAAGGGAGCCACGTAATGTTTATGACTAAATGGGAGGACATGACTGAGTTCCTAAATATGTTGAATAAAGAAATGCTGGAAAAGGGGCAATCAAGATATAGGTTCCGCCGAGATTTGAACTCGGATCGCAGGATTCAGAGTCCTGAGTGCTAACCGTTACACCACGGAACCAGCTGATGTGTAACACCAACATGGTTGTTCATATGACTGAATCTGACTGCATTTTGAATACAGAAATATTGAAAAATAAGTCAGTGAGTCATAGGTTCTGCCAAGATTAGAATTTAGATGGCAGTGGTATCTGTTACAGAAGTGAACCACCTAATGTTTACAACTAACTGGGAGTACAACCCTACAGAGTCCCTATACATGTTGAAAACAGTAATGCTGGAAAAGGGGCAATTGATAAATAGGTTCGGCCGAGATTTGAACTCGTATCGCAGGATTCAGAGTCCTGAGTGCTAACCGTTACACCACGGAACCAGCTGATGTGTAAGACTAACATGGTTGGTCAAATGACTAAATTGGAATGCAATTGAATAAAGAAATTATGGAAACTAAATAACTTAGTTTTGGCTATTGCCAAGCTTTGAATTGGGATGACAGTGGTTCTGTTACAAAAGGGAGCCATGTAATGTTTATGACTAAATGGGAGGACAACATGACTGAATTCCTAAATATGTTGAATAAAGAAATACTGGAAAAGGGGCAATTAAGATATAGGTTCCGCCGAGATTTGAACTCGGATCGCAGGATTCAGAGTCCTGAGTGCTAACCGTTACACCACGGAACCAGCTGATGTGTAAGACTAACATGGTTGGTCGAATTACTAAATTGGAATGCAATTGAATAAAGAAATTATGGAAACTAAATAACTTAGTTTTGGCTATTGCCAAGCTTTGAATTGGTGTGACAGTGGTTCTGTTACAGAAGGGAGCCACGTAATGTTTATGACTAAATAGGAGGACATGACTGAATTCCTAACTCTGTTGAATAAAGAAATGCTGGAAAAGGGGCAATTAAGATATAGGTTCCTTCGAGATTTGAACTCGGATCGCAGGATTCAGAGTCCTGAGTGCTAACCGTTACATTACGGAACCAGCTGATGTGTTAGACTAACATGGTTGTTCATATGACTGAATCTGACTGCATTTTGAATACAGAAATATTGAAAAATAAGTCACTGAGTTATAGGTTCTGCCAAGATTAGAACTTAGAAGGGAGTGGTATCTGCTACAGAAGTGAACCACCTAATGTTTACAACTAACTGGGAGTACAACCCGACAGAGTCCCTTAATATGTTGAAAACAGTAATGCTGGAAAAGGGGCAATTAATAAATAGGTTCCGCCGAGATTTGAACTCGGATCGCAGGATTCAGAGTCCTGAGTGCTAACCGTTACACCACGGAACAAGCTGATGTGTAAGACTAACATGGTTGGTCAAATGACTAAATTGGAATGCAATTGAATAAAGAAATTATGGAAACTAAATAACTTAGTTTTGGCTATTGCCAAGCTTTGAATTGGTGTGACAGTGGTTCTGTTACAGAAGGGAGCCACGTAATGTTTATGACTAAATAGGAGGACATGATTGAGTTCCTAAATATGCTGATAAAAAAAGGGCTGGAAAAGGGGCAATTAAGGTATAGGTTCCGCCGAGATTTGAACTCGGATCGCAGGATTCAGAGTCCTGAGTGCTAACCGTTACACCACGGAACCAGCTGATGGTTGTTCATATGACTGAATCTCACTCCATTTTGAATACAGAAATATTGAAAAATAAGCCAGTGAGTCATAGGTTCTGCCAAGATTGGAATTTAGATGGCAGTGGTATCTCTTACAGAAGTGAACCACCTAAGGTTTACAACTAACTGGGAGTACAACCCGACAGAGTGCCTAAATATGTTGAAAACAGTAATGCTGGAAAAGGGGCAATTGATAAATAGGTTCCGCCGAGATTTGAACTCGGATCGCAGGATTCAGAGTCCTGAGTGCTAACCGTTACACCACGGAACCAGCTGATGTGTAAGACTAACATGGTTGGTCAAATGACTAAATTGGAATGCAATTGAATAAAGAAATTATGGAAACTAAATAACTTAGTTTTGGCTCTTGCCAAGCTTTGAATTGGTGTGACAGTGGTTCTGTTACAGAAGGGAGCCACGTTATGTTTATGACTAAATAGGAGGACATGATTGAGTTCCTAAATATGCTGAATAAAAAAACGCTGGAAAAGGGGCAATTAAGATATAGGTTCCCCCGAGATTTGAAGTCGGATCGCAGGATTCAGAGTCCTGAGTGCTAACCGTTACACCACGGAACCAGCTGATGTGTAACTTCAACATGGTTTTTCATATGACTGAATCTGACTGCATTTTGAATACAGAAATATTTAAAAAAAAAGGCACTGAGTTATAGGTTCTGCCAAGATTAGAACTTAGAAGGCAGTGGTATCTGCTACATAAGGGAACCACCTAATGTTTACAACTATCTGGGGGGACAACATGACAGAGTCCCTAAATTTGTTGAAAACAGTAATGCTGGAAAAGGGGCAATTAAGATAAAGGTTCCGCCGAGATTTGAACTCGGATTGCAGGATTCAGAGTCCTGAGTGCTAACCGTTACACCACGGAACCAGCTGATGTGTAACACTAACATGGATGGTCAAATGACTGAATTGGAATGCAATTTGAATCAAGAAATAATGGAAAAAAAGGCACTGAGTCATAGGTTCTGCCAAAATTAGACTTAAATGGCAGTGGTATCTGTTACAGAAGGGAGCCACGTTATGTTTATAACTAAATGGGAGGACAACATGACTGAGTCCCTAAATATGTTGAATAAAGAAATGCTAAAAAAGGGGCAATTAAAAAATAGGTTTCGCCGAGATTTGAACTCGGATCGCAGGATTCAGAGTCCTGAGTGCTAACCGTTACACCACGGAACCAGCTGTTGTGTAGGACTAATATGGTTGGTCAAATGACGAAATTGGAATGCAATTGAATAAAGAAATTATGGAAACTAAATAACTTAGTTTTGGCTATTGCCAAGCTTTGAATTGGGATGACAGTGGTTCTGTTACAGAAGGGAACCATGTAATGTTTATGACTAAATGGGAGGACAACATGACTGAATTCCTAAATATGTTGAATAAAGAAATGCTGGAAAAGGGGCAATTAAGGTATAGGTTCCGCCGAGATTTGAACTCGGATCGCAGGATTCAGAGTCCTGAGTGCTAACCGTTACACCACGGAACCAGCTGATGTGTAACACCAACATGGTTGTTCATATGACTGAATCTGACTGCATTTTGAATACAGAAATATTGAAAAATAAGTCACTGAGTTATAGGTTCTGCCAAGATTAGAACTTAGAAGGCAGTGGTATCTGCTACATAAGGGAACCACCTAATGTTTACAACTATCTGGGGGGACAACATGACAGAGTCCCTAAATTTGTTGAAAACAGTAATGCTGGAAAAGGGGCAATTAAGATAAAGGTTCCGCCGAGATTTGAACTCGGATCGCAGGATTCAGAGTCCTGAGTGCTAACCGTTACACCACGGAACTAGCTAATGTGTAAGACTAACATGGTTGGTCAAATGACTAAATTGGAATGCAATTGAATAAAGAAATTATGGAAACTAAATAACTTAGTTTTGGCTATTGCCAAGCTTTGAATTGGTATGACAGTGGTTCTGTTACAGAAGGGAGCCACGTAATGTTTATGACTAATTGGGAGGACATGACTGAGTCCCTAAATATGTTGAATAAAGAAATGCGGGAAAAGGGGAAATTAAGATATAGGTTCCACCGAGATTTGAACTCGGATCGCAGGATTCAGAGTCCTGAGTGCTAACCGTTACATTACGGAACCAGCTGATGTGTTAGACTAACATGGTTGTTCATATGACTGAATCTGACTGCATTTTGAATACAGAAATATTGAAAAATAAGTCACTGAGTTATAGGTTCTGCCAAGATTAGAACTTAGAAGGGAGTGGTATCTGCTACAGAAGTGAACCACCTAATGTTTACAACTAACTGGGAGTACAACCCGACAGAGTCCCTTAATATGTTGAAAACAGTAATGCTGGAAAAGGGGCAATTAATAAATAGGTTCCGCCGAGATTTGAACTCGGATCGCAGGATTCAGAGTCCTGAGTGCTAACCGTTACACCACGGAACCAGCTGATGTGTAAGACTAACATGGTTGGTCAAATGACTAAATTGGAATGCAATTGAATAAAGAAATTATGGAAACTAAATAACTTAGTTTTGGCTATTGCCAAGCTTTGAATTGGTGTGACAGTGGTTCTGTTACAGAAGGGAGCCACGTAATGTTTATGACTAAATAGGAGGACATGATTGAGTTCCTAAATATGCTGAATGAAAAAGCGCTGGAAAAGGGGCAATTAAGGTATAGGTTCCGCCGAGATTTGAACTCGGATCGCAGGATTCAGAGTCCTGAGTGCTAACCGTTACACCACGGAACCAGCTGATGGTTGTTCATATGACTGAATCTCACTCCATTTTGAATACAGAAATATTGAAAAATAAGCCAGTGAGTCATAGGTTCTGCCAAGATTGGAATTTAGATGGCAGTGGTATCTCTTACAGAAGTGAACCACCTAAGGTTTACAACTAACTGGGAGTACAACCCGACAGAGTGCCTAAATATGTTGAAAACAGTAATGCTGGAAAAGGGGCAATTGATAAATAGGTTCCGCCGAGTTTTGAACTCGGATCGCAGGATTCAGAGTCCTGAGTGCTAACCGTTACACCACGGAACCAGCTGATGTGTAAGACTAACATGGTTGGTCAAATGACTAAATTGGAATGCAATTGAATAAAGAAATAATGGAAACTAAATAACTTAGTTTTGGCTATTGCCAAGCTTTGAATTGGGATGACAGTGGTTCTGTTACAGAAGGGAGCCATGTAATGTTTATGACTAAATGGGAGGACATGACTGAATTCCTAAATATGTTGAACAAAGAAATGCTGGAAAAGGGGCAATTAAGATATAGGTTCCACCGAGATTTGAACTCGGATCGCAGGATTCATAGTCCTGAGTGCTAACCGTTACACCACGGAAGCAGCTGATGTGTTAGACTAACATGGTTGTTCATATGACTGAATCCGACTGCATTTTGAATACAGAAATATTGAAAAATAAGTCACTGAGTTATAGGTTCTGCCAAGATTAGAAATTAGAAGGGAGTGGTATCTGCTACAGAAGTGAACCACCTAATGTTTACAACTAACTGGGAGTACAACCCGACAGAGTCCCTTAATATGTTGAAAACAGTAATGCTGGAAAAGGGGCAATTAATAAATAGGTTCCGCCGAGATTTGAACTCGGATCGCAGGATTCAGAGTCCTGAGTGCTAACCGTTACACCACGGAACCAGCTGATGTGTAAGACTAACATGGTTGGTCATATGACTAAATTGGAATGCAATTGAATAAAGAAATTATGGAAACTAAATAACTTAGTTTTGGCTATTGCCAAGCTTTGAATTGGTGTGACAGTGGTTCTGTTACAGAAAGGAGCCATGTAATGTTTATGACTAAATAGGAGGAAATGATTGAGTTCCTAAATATGCTGAATAAAAAAACGCTGGAAAAGGGGCAATTAAGGTATAGGTTCTGCCAAGATTTGAACTCGGATCGCAGGATTCAGAGTCCTGAGTGCTAACCGTTACACCACGGAAACAGCTGATGTGTAACACCAACATGGTTGTTCATATGACTGAATCTGACTCCATTTTGAATACAGAAATATTGAAAAATAAGTCAGTGAGTCATAGGTTCTGCCAAGATTGGAATTTAGATGGCAGTCGTATCTCTTACAGAAGTGAACCACCTAAGGTTTACAACTAACTGGGAGTACAACCCGACAGAGTCCCTAAATATGTTGAAAACAGTAATGCTGGAAAAGGGGCAATTAATAAATAGGTTCTGCCGAGATTTGAACTCGGATCGCAGGATTCAGAGTCCTGAGTGATAACAGTTACACCACGCAACCAGCTGATGTGTAAGACTAACATGGTTGGTGAAATGACTAAATTGGAATGCAATTGAATAAAGTAATTATGGAAACTAAATAACTTAGTTTTGGCTATTGCCAAGCTTTGAATTGGGATGACAGTGGTTCTGTTACAGAAGGGAGCCATGTAATGTTTATGACTAAATGGGAGGACATGACTGAATTCCTAAATATGTTGAATAAAGAAATGCTGGAAAAGGGGCAATTAAGATATAGGTTCCGCCGAGATTTGAACTCGGATTGCAGGATTAAGAGTCCTGAGTGCTAACCGTGACACCACGGAAACAGCTGATGTGTGAGACTAACATGTTTGTTCGAATAACTGAATCTGATTGCATTTTGAATACAGAAATATTGAAAAATAAGTCACTGAGTTATAGGTTCTGCCAAGATTAGAACTTAGAAGGCAGTGGTATCTGCTACAGAAGTGAACCACCTAATGTTTACACCTAACTGGGAGTACAACCCGACAGAGTCCCTTAATATGTTGAAAACAGTAATGCTGGAAAAGGGGCAATTAAGATATAGGTTCCGCCGAGATTTGAACTCGGATCGCAGGATTCAGAGTCCTGAGTGCTAACCGTTACACCACGGAACTAGCTGATGTGTAAGACTAACACGGTTGTTCATATGACTGAATCTGACTGCATTTTGAATACAGAAATATTGAAAAATAAGTCACTGAGTTATAGGTTCTGCCAAGATTAGAACTTAGAAGGCAGTGGTATCTGCTACAGAAGGGAACCACTTAATGTTTACAACTAACTGGGGGGACAACATGACAGAGTCCCTAAATTTGTAGAATAAAGAAATGCTGGAAAAGGGGCAATTGATAAATAGGTTCTGCCGAGATTTGAACTCGGATCGCAGGATTCAGAGTCCTGAGTGCTAACCGTTACACCAAGACCAGCTGATGTGTAAGACTAACATGGTTGGTCAAATGACTAAATTGGAATGCAATTGAATAAAGAAATTATGGAAACTAAATAACTTAGTTTTGGCTATTGCCAAGCTTTGAATTGGGATGACAGTGGTTCTCTTACAGAAGGGAGCCACGTAATGTTCATGACTAAATAGGAGGACATTACTGAATTCCTAAATATGTTGAATAAAGAAATGCTGGAAAAGGGGCAATTAAGATATAGGTTCCGCCGAGATTTGAACTAGGATCGCAGGATTCAGAGTCCTGAGTGCTAACCGTTACACCACGGAACCAGCTGATGTGTAACACCAACATGGTTGTTCATATGACTGAATCTGACTGCATTTTGAATACAGAAATATTGAAAAATAAGTCACTGAGTCATAGGTTCTGCCAAGATTAGAATTTGGATGGCAGTCGTATCTGTTACAGAAGTGAACCATCTAATGTTTACTACTAACTGGGGGGACAACATGACAGAGTCCCTAAATTTGTAGAATAAAGAAATGCTGGAAAAGGGGCAATTAAGATATAGGTTTCTGCCGAGATTTGAGTCCTGAGTGCTAACCATTACAGGTAAGATAACATGGATGTTCAAATTACCGAATTGGAATGCAGTTTGAATAAAGACATTATGGAAAATAAGTCTTTTAGTCATAGTTATTGCCTTTTTGCATTTTGAGTGCTAACCGTTACACCATTGAACCACCTGATACCGCATCGGACTGAAAGGAGAGTCCTGAGTGTCAAGTGCTATACCATTCAAGTAAGCGTCGGGGTACCTTAATATGGAGACAAGATTAACGTTATTACTTACAATGAAGAAGTTGCATCTACAATATCTGCTTCATTATAGAATCATTGAAAGTAGATATCAAATGACAAAATTAGAAGGGAAAGCTTTGGAAAGTACACCCGTAGTATTAGGGGTCCCTCAAGGATCGTTCCTTGGACCGCTGTCATTCATACTTTTCATTAATACTATTATCAGTGTATTGAATTATTCACGTGCAATATTATATGCCGATGACATGGTTATTATTTCCGAGGGAAATGATCAAAATGAGATAATTTCGAAAATGGAATCTGGTCTCGTTGAAATTAACTCATGGATACGAGGTAGCAATCTAGCAATAAACCGCAAGAAGTCAAAAGTAAGCTGGTTCATCAATAGACCACAAATAAATAAAATAAAAAGTATAAGTATGGGTGACAAGGGGTTAGAATATATGAATGACATGATATTTGTAAAGTAAGAAATTTAGACATACGACGCAATTGCCATCTACTGATATAACGCCTTGACAATAAATATAAAAAGAACTCGCACAGCCTGGTTCGGCACAAGACCGAGAGTTCGGAGGCTTGACCCTATCGCTCTGAAATATGGTGATGCACCTATCCCTTTCACGAAATCTTATAGATACGTGGGTATTTTGCTGGATAGCTCTCTCAGTTACTCTGAAAATCACAAAGGAGTCGTAAGATTAACTGCTTCAAAGATCTTTAAACTAGGAAAGATTAGGCCGTACTTGAATTTTGAAGTTGCACGATTGATTTACATATCCTCCATTAGGCCGGTGCTTGAGTTCTGCTCCTTCTTGTTTGGGGGAGTATCCCAAGCTGACCTGCTCAAACTGCAGCGTATTGAAAATCGTGCCCTGCGTATTGTGGCTATAAGGTTAAAAAAAATAGAACACCCACCATTGATTTGTTAGAACGATGTAAGGTTTGTATGTTCAGTGAATACCGAGATAAACAAATACTGGTAATGATGTTTCGGTTGTCAAAATTAGAAGACCAAATCAATATCAGAGGGCGTGGTACACAGGCTGATGGGAAGGTCAGATTCAAAGAGTACCAATTTAGATGTGAATCATATAGAAAATCACAGTTATACCCGATTGTATGGATCCACGTAGAAGACCTGTTACGAATAACAGAATGCGGAAATTAACATTAGAAAAAGAAATTAAGTGGTGGAGTTTGGATGCACAACACATATATGACATAACAGAAAGAAACTTGAGAAATCATGACAAATGTAAACTAAAAGTGAAAAACCGAAATTGGAAAAATTAAAAAGATACCTGTTATACGTGTTGTAGGGAATGCGCTTTGGGAACGATTACCTATAGAAACACAAAAACTCAGAACGGGATATGCTTTCAAACTAAAATTAAAGAAGATATTTTAATACATATGATATAATTCCTATCACACTTATTGTGGCGCTACTGTGATACGTTATGTATTAATCCCATGTACTCTGTTCTCCCGTTGATAATGTGTACAAATGTATTTGCATTGTACATTTGTTAGACTGACTGATAAAAGATCAAAGTGTATATATTTACATTGAAAATCTAGGGTCTCTGGTTAATAAACATCTTTTCAGAAAAGGGAAGAAATCGGAGATTAACCTTATTACCGCTGGTTGCGAATGACTACACCAAAGGTTCAGATGCCATCATTGACATTCTGTGCTTTATCAATACGTTGCAATAATGAGAAAGGAATGCATCACCGATAAAGCAGTTTTCCACTAGCCGACGGAAACGATACCGATTCCCAAATGAAACAAGTACAGTTCCCTTAAAGTCTGTCAGTGGTGCCACCGACTGCACGTCGGTAATAGATAATTGGTGAGGGTGCTGTGAATGCCTTTTTTTACTGCATTTTACATGTCCATATAAACCTTGAGCCGAACCGATGAAATCAAAGCGTTTTGGTTGTGTTGCTCGTTGACCGAGTCGGTCGGCGGTGGCCTTATTGCATAATCTATGCACAATTAATCTGTGCTAATTTCTCTATGCATGTCTTGTTTCATGCACCAATCTATCGTCGGTATATACACCACAAAAATTGATCAGTGCATGGTTCCCGACTGCAAATCGGTCAATGGAAAAGGTTTTTGCTAACAGAACCACACAAGAGTGCATGGCCTAATACGGACATACTCTAAACAAACAGTGATATATATATACTTCATTGATGACAAAACAACAGGTCGGGTATCGGGTAAGTCGGCCAATGGAATTAGACTTTTGTATAGACTTCGAGAGATATACGTGCAGAACCTGATGTAAATCATGTCTCCTATATTCATCGTTGAGTTTCGTTTTATACCATCCCTTACATATACTGCCAAACGCTTTAGTAAACAATTGAAAAATTGTCAATAAGCACTTCTAAAAAGGCTGCCTATAGGAATTAGAAACTTAAACGAAGGGGAAAAAATGGATCCCCATTTCTATGGGAGTGGCGCTGCGGGCGGGTGGAAGCCTGGACTGTTATTGATCATTAATCGATGGTAGAGACGGTCAAACCATCTCACGGACCCGTGCACCAAGCCCGCAGCCCTAAAAAGAAAACATTTACGTGCGCAGGAAAAAAAGATGGAAAAATCTATTTAAATTGATTCTGTTCATCAGTGCAAAAACCGGCGCGCTTTACTTCTGCTGAAAATAGAGTTGGAAACTTCAAATGAAAGCGGTGGAGGAAAGTGCTGCTACTTTGAATAAGCATCAACATGGATGTAAAGAGTGAGGTTTACAGGTTTAGACTGATGTTGATGGAGAAGATATAAAAAAAGAATCTTCAAGGTCGATACATGCTCACGGGTATACTGCTTCATTAGACAAAGTCTAGGGCCTGGCTGATTCATATTCTAATGTGCTTCACAAGCCAGGATAAGCCTAACTACACGAAATACCTCAACGTTTTTAGGTAGCAGGTAACACTACTGAGGCTTTGGAATAACATTTTCGTGTTAAAGAATGGAATAAGAGTTGCTTTCAGGTTATCCATTTGAAGAAAATGAAGGCAGTTCACACAACAGTGTAGGCGGGCTATAATTGGCATATAACTTGTAATATGTAGAACATCCTGTAATAGCATAGAAAAGATAATCAGAGCTGATAGTGTTTTCTCATGTCAAAAGGTATGAAATACTCGGTGTACATCGAACAAGGGTTTCTCAAATTTACAAGAAGACTATATAAACTCAGACATATATATATATCGTACACTAAGACTGCGCCAGTGATTCTTGGGATATGAGTATAATATAAGGAGTGTGACTTAGTTGGCAATTGATAGAGTCTACAACTCGAAGAGTGCGAAAAAAGCACCTTGGAACGTTTTGACTTTTGGTAAGCTAGATTTAGACAATGACTATCCATTGGTAAAACCAGATAAAGTGTAATTTAAATTGTATAGGGACAACCGGGAAATTGGAATCATCCGATGTTAGACAGTTAGCTATGGGAGGACGAAACCATGGGGCCAAGTTCACTTGGCATCTGCCAGAAATATTCAACAAAACGCCGATTACAACCGATCTAACTATTTCCACCGAATTCACCAGATCGGTGGCAATCGAGGACGGTCCTTTTGATACACTTCACGGACCCAATTTTATGGTCCCACCGAAAGCCGCCGGTCGCACCCATATGAGAAAATTCTGGTTCTGCCTGGCCTTAATAGTTTGACACTGACGTTAGCTCTGTTGAATCCTATCTGAACAACCTTGACTTTCACATGCCTATCTGATCTTCTTACTATACCAGAGTAAGACTCTCTGCTGGAAGAGTGAATAATTCTTCAAGCAGATCTTAAATGTCGTGGCAGTCTATGTCACAACTGGCTGTTGTGGTTGGAGATTGCAGTACTCTCGAAGCCCATTATCCATATTATTATTTTCCTTTTTGTGTATTTTGATAGAAAGAACATGAAATAAGCCTAAGTTGATAATGTTTTGTAGTAAGTATTCATAATTCAGATTCCACTATGTCCCAAAGGTCTACCCTGCTTAGAGATATTTGTTTCGAGCTCTCTGGCCAGAAAGCGATCGGACCAAACCAACCCCTAAGTCGGAGACAGGGATCTGTATGCAAATCGGGGCCCTGCGTTTGGCTGGTGTGCTTCCAACCACATCTTGACTCAGACTGGCTTGGAGCCCAACGGGCCGGGAGCCAGCGCAGTCCGCTGGTGACTCTTTGCAGGCGAAATGTCGTCTGGTCACCAGCCACTCCTCTCGAGGTTCACCTACAGAAACCTGACTACTTCTTTAATTAAGGACAACTTCTAAATAGCAAATGTTTGACTCACACAAAGTTAAGGATCTCTAACAAAGTAGAACTTAACCAAAGTAATTTCAGCCAAAGTTACAAATCGTGAAAAAACACGCCACTTTAATTACTTAAGGATTTGTCAATTCAAAACGTAGGCCATATCTTCTTATGGGGGCCGTATCTTTTGTATGTCTATACTCAGATGTAAAAAATAACAAGCGGTGGGAGAAGGTGGTGAAATTTGATACGCCTCGTCTGAACACAAACTATTCTCAGATGTAGCTCTTCTCTTATGATTTACATCTATAGTCCTGAGCGTTTAATATGGGACAAAAAACTAGTTTTTTGTACCTTGTAAAAGGCAAATAATTTTTGTGTTCATAACGGGGCGATCTTTATAAACAAAACATCGTCAGAAAGCTAAGACCTGGGCCTATCTATTGGTATAAATTGGACGTACCTGTGTTATGGCTAAGATTTCCTGTCATAGATTGAACATCAGAATTTTTAGGTAAAATACACTAAAACATGTTACCTTCCTGTCTTTACAGTGATTTTATGAAAAGTCTATCGCGATGACCTATAGAATATGAAGAGACGTCACGAGTTTGAGTCTGAGTTTATTTATGCCACGCATTTTGTTGGCTCCATAATTTCACGAGTCGAAGACGAGTGACATTCCGGAGCCAACAAAATGAGTGGCATAAATAAGCTCAAACTCGAACGAGTGGCGTCTAGATTTTACCCTACACCGTTTCCATATTTTTTCAGTATCAGAAAGTAGTGACATAAACAATACTTTATGTCACACCTGTGAAATAAACAAATCCCATGTTAAGCCTATGGCGTTTTTTATTAGGGGTAGGATAAATAAACATCTAATGTTCATAGCTATTTCAAGAAAATTAAAATGATACCTATATTGCCAGGCTGTGATAGATATTTTCTGAGGTACAGGGGCATTATCACAGATGACAAAGAGTCCAAAAGAGCCATAAAAACGTAATTTTCTGATATCATTATATTTTTGGCAGATAGCATAGCTAAAACTGCCAATAATTACCTCTGAATAACATTTAATTGATAAGATAACCTATAAGTTGTATTCTGTGGGGGTCGATCTACAAATCACTCTTTATTTGAAGTATAGATCTATGCCAATTATTGACTGAGATAGGACTGAAGGAAGATGGAGTCTTTCTTGCTTATTTATAATGTCAGTGATTTAAGCAGAAATAATACTTCAGGCCAAAGTTCTTTCATAAAATGATAGGTATCACCACAATTTTTGAATCTTGGGCATGAAAAGGTTTGTATTCTTTGCGAAGTTTCGAAAATGATATCTTTTACAAATGCTGCATTTGATTGAACTCGATATTGTCATTTTACCCATATTAAACGCTCAGGACTATAGCCATGATGAACTCAAAACCGAATACTATAGTTTTCAGATCTCGTTACACTTTGATGTTCTAACATCTCCCGCCATTTTGAAAAAGGCGCAAGTTACGCTGGTCGATATATTGTGATTAGTTTGCGATTTAGGAATGGGCAACTAGTTAGATACACTGGCCACCAGAGTTAAACTACGTTAGGTCTGGTTGAGTTAAATCCGTGGCCACCTGAACCCAGTATCAGGAACTGATTACATTTGTGTATTTGTGACTCTCCTACCAGATCTTTCGTACTGCAAGTGTGTGTAACTTCCTAACCTCGAAGCCAATTTTCCGTTTTCTTATTTCCTTTTCTGTGTGTATGTTTTTTTAATACAATGAACATAAAGCTAGGTTTCATTATCAATTTGTTAAGCTACAAATATTTCATACTAATTACCTCTGCTTTTAGAACCTAAATACAACAAAATTACCTGGTTTCAGGGCATACCACAGATATCGTATGTAACTGCGCTTAAACAACCTCTTAATCGAAACAGAGTGGTGGTAGAGGTGGCGGCCAATCTACTAGCTAGATTGAAGCCTGTTGTGAGGCCAATTTCCACCATATGCCATGATATGGCATGTTCATAGGCTGTGGCGACGAAGGCGCTACAGTATTGCTATAAATGATATATATATATATATATATATGCGGGCATGCGCAGTGCCTTATCTTCCCTGGTGTTGTGACAGAGTATTTTGACTTTTCTGTCATGCCACGTGAACATCAACAAGCTGCATCATATGATACCAGATTCGAGTTGAGACTCAGTTAATGTTCCTATTATCGCTGACAGAGCAGACAATGAAAAGACACTATTAGATCAGGAAAGGTAGAGAAAGTTATGGAGAACAAGAAGTTAGTGCCTCCTTAATCAAACAACAGGTCTGTCTCATTTATAGACCATGGTGGACTGGGATCAGTGGCAAAAAAATACCTCAACGATTTTTATTCCCTTCTTATAAGATGTCCGTGGTGCATCCCAAATGATTGGTTTCATGCTAACACATTTGTTAAATGCAAAACGGCGCTGTTTCTGTGGTACCTCCCGACATATCTTAAGAACCGTGACCCATTTCATCAACGACAAAATCAGCATAGTAATATCTATTCAGTAAGGGATGTCAAATTCCACGACAATTAGTATAATCAGTTAGCTCTGCTTTGTTTTCAGTTTTTATTGTACAATATATTTTGTTAGTATATATAGTGCAAAAATATCCGTCCGTGTATTCCAACAAATCTATCGATACCAAAAGTCGGCCAATAGAAATCCCACGGTACTTGAGAGACGGCGTTCCATTACAAAGCGTCCTTTGGTGGACACAAGGAGGCGCGCACAGAAGAACGCCCAAGGGGAAGGTCATTGGTCGTAATGTCGTCTGCTCACCACCCCACGACATGATTGGTTCCTTTTAAAAGGGAGAAAATTAAAGATGGCCGCCACACGTCATGGCGGCGTCCCCACATCACCAGGCATGTGCAGTGGGTCGATCTCCGGCCTCATTCTGAGCGATGATGATTTGAGAGCCTCGCTTTCATGGGAGTGCTGGGTTCGATATGGCAGAGTGTGTTCTCTGTGATTGCAAGCTGGCCGTGGAGAGAGGACTGTGGTTGGCCAGGTGCAGGACAGTGAGAGGGGTGCAGCTGGGTGGCCGTGGTACTCCCACATAACTGTGATAGAAAATCGGGGGCACATAATATTTATAGAAACGGAACAAAAAATACACACCCAATTTTCAAGGGTTCTTGAGATTTTACACAAAACGCGGACAAAGCTGACCTGACAAACCGCCCCCTTTTCGCGATTTTGAGTAGTCTACAAGCCTCTGTAGACAAGGTGAAGTATTCCCTTTTCCTATTATGTCATGAATTTTCTCCTCAAATAGCTTTTTTTTTAAATTTGTGAACAGTGAATATCTTTAAAACTGACCCTTATTCTGCGAAATTACGAACCTATGTATATGCGGTCCTATATTGATATTGAGTGGGGGCTTTTGGGGAACGGTCTCATATTGATAAAGAGTTTGAGAGGTTTCTGGGAACGAGCATGCAATGTATAAGAAATCTTACTGCTTAGAGATGGATGTCAACCATGAAAGAAAAAGGGGTGCGGAAATGCGGAAAATGCCCAAAATAAATAGAAAGTTGAACTTAGCGCTCGTCCTGTAAGAGGTACTGTTTGTGAATGTAAAATTCTCCAAACCATGGGAGAATATCATTCAATAGTACCACTTTGAGTGAGATTTCCAAACGGTTTGTGGTGGACCATTCTCACAGTGAACACCGCATTTAAATAGAGTTTTATACGGAGTACACCTACTCCTCATAATACTCTCCCTACTTGTCACCGCTGCTGGCACTTGAGAGACTCTAGCACGTTTCCACGCAGCACAGAAGTACAATACTGTTACCGTACAGTTTGCAACATCTGCTGAAAGAGAACCTAAAGGTTTAGCCATGTTGTGTAAACATTACGTAATCGCGGTGATGAGAAGTTTCCTCACACATATAAGTGGAATCTCCATTGTCCAGCAAAAGCATCCTTTAACAAATATCTATATGCATGTACCAATAGGTCAACGGGGTAGTTCAGTTTGAAGTGGTTGGTCATGGTAAACTGGGCACTCTCTCTGGCAGTAAGACGATGGCCCTGTGTACCATCTTACATAGGGGTAACTCATCCCACTTTGATAGAAGGGAATGAATGATATGAATCCTAGAATGGCCTACTCGATGTAAAAGATTCTTTGATGTGATCCACGGTGTGGGCGGGTGGGTTAAAATACTTGTGGCGAAGCTGGTTGTTGGTCTATAGAGGTAGCGTTCTGGTGATAGGTCTACAGGTCGCTGCTAGCTTTACAAATTCATGACAAAATTTATATTTCATTCATCATCGTTTTTTAACTAGCAAACCATTTTTAGACGTTGAGTCTCCCACGGGAAGCATGGAGATTCTTATTCTTCTAACCTATGTAAAACAGATATGAGCAATGGAATGTTTGAGTACACATGGAAATTAAATTGATGTTGTGAAAGCCAAGATAACTCAGTCGAGAGAGCGTTAGACTGAAGATCTGATGGTCCTCGTTTCGATGCCAGGTCTGAGCAATCTAACTATTATAGAACACGTATCTGTCCATTGTGTACTACAGTAATTCATATAATACAAAAATCATCATAATACTCTTTCGACAAAAATGGATTATTTATCTTTAGATATGGCTCATGAAAACAATGACAGGATTTAGACTTATCGTTTTTATTGAGACAACGAAACGTACAGGAGTCGTCTGCGAAAACAGTTTTTGTTGATATCCTCTAGACCCGAGCTACAATACATCCAATTACAGTAACATCATCTGTCTGGATATTCAATATATATAATTAAGACGAAGAGATGTAATGAGGGTGACAAGGATGAGGCAAATAAGACAAAACGTTCCAGATAGTCACCTTACCACCAAGTCAGGTACATAGTCACTCTTTCATTCCTCTCTTAACTACGCCAATATTCGATTTCTGGATGACCGCATTGGTGTTGTTCCAGCTTTGCATACCTACATAAATGTACCGGAGTGTTCTTACAGTGACACAATCTAGTTTTGCGTCTAGTTCAGCTTAGCCTGGCACTTATGGTCACCTTCGGTTCTTGGGATTTCAGCAGTAGACACTATTTCTGTATACTTGTACATACCCACCAGTTTCAGGTACATATATTTACGGCGCCTATCAAATGTTTGTACTTAACATATTTCATATTGTTAAAGTTATATACTAATAAGTTGTTTGTTCAAAATAGATAATTTGTTTGCTTACCTTGTATTTTTGTTGTGGAAGCCTCGATAGCTCAGTTGGGAGAGCGTTAGACTGAAGATCTAAATGTCCCCGGTTCAATCCCGGGTCTGGGCACTTGATTTTAGCCAGTGATATTGGGGCTGCTCTGGATACATATCAATATTGATCAAATGCAGAATCAGGAAGGGAATAGATTATCAGGTAGGTGCGTATCGTGGACATTCAATTCAATAGCCTAATCAACTTTGTGTAAATTTAACCCGTATCCAATAGCATGTACTAGACACTCTTTTAAGATTTAGATGTAACATCGGGAAGGTTATAACTGAATGAAATCTCCCAAGACTAAAGAATATCATAGTTTATCATTCCTGCCTTATAGAGCTTCTGAGAAAGATACCATATGTTTTAATCATGTGGTTTCCAATGATAATAGATGTACGGTATCATTTACTGGTCAGCTATATACAATATCTCGTTGGCACCAAAACGTAGCATAATGATATGTCGTCAGCGAACAAGCTTTTGACGATACAAAGACCTGAAATGTTCATATTTCAGTGTATCATATCGTCCAACCTGACGTTCGACAAAATATTATTCAACGGCTCCCTGGTTTCTAGGATAAAGAATGTCCATGGTTTTCTAGGGATTACTGTCCCTAGAGAGGTTGTGACACCCTGGTGGCCCTGATAAACAAGGATACACACTAAACGGAGGAGGGGACCTGACGGCAATTTGAAATCTGCTGCTTCCTTGGTGCTTGGAATAAAACTTTTGATTCTACGACATATACAGACTAGAATAAAGTATGGAGAGTATACTTATAAAGGAAATTTTTCCAAACGTATAGAAAAATAGGATCCGTTTTACACAGCCAAAGTGAAACAGATTTAGACATCAACAATGTTGTGGATGTGACGGAATACGGCCAAGTGGCGAGGAATCTCATAAAAGACGTGTGGCATGTAACTTGTGATGCCTCCTTTCTCAGCAGTAGGTGTCACTCATACATCCACATGTACCTTGTCCACGCTTTTTTTCTAATCGGTAAACGGTCTTTGTCACCCTTGGCCAACCTCCCTTAAGTGGGATTCACACGATGGGATTCATGTACCTCACAGGGTGTTTATCTGAGACAAATCCTGCTTAGATTATAAAACAAAATGTCTTCATCTAAATTATAGGGTTCCATTTCCATGTTTCCCCCCTGCAATTGTTGGCGACATTAACCATTAAAAGGGAACATAATCTCATGAGATTTTGGACCCTGTGAAGGGCATGAATCCTACCGTGTGAACTCCACTGCAATACGAGGAGGATGAGACCCTATTGAGGTATCCCAGAATACAGTCTGTTTACAGGTCCCGGTGTGCGCTTGTTACCGAAGTTGTATGGTGATAGAACTTTGAACCGTAACCCGAAATTATTGCAATTAACGTTTTTTTTTTATAAATCTTCAAATGGTAAATCCGATGTCAGAAATGGAAATTTCAGCTGTTTCTACAATGCCCCTTTTCTGTTTCCGAAATTATTGTCAGGTTCTTCAAATATAACTGGGAATACTGTGGTTCATGTGATCGTGGTGTGCCCAGCCACTCACGAGCGGAACTTGTATTTACCCTGGGCAATAATAGGGAGACTAGTAACCTCTGGAGGGCGTATAGTTTACAGGCGTTGACCGAAACAGCACCTGCCGTGAGTGTTTCTGTGCCTCTGAACGACCTACCACACATCACAAGCATGTTTTTTTAATTAATTTTGTTAAAGTCAGAAACCTATTTAAACTCTATGTCAGGCCACGATATTGATACTCATCAAATTAATAGAGTGGATCAAATATCACCTTTTGGATAGAGACCCTGATATGGCAGTGATCTGGATCATCAGCGATGAATAATGGTAATATTGCCCTGTAATGCTGTGGTTATCGACCTCACTCTCAACATAAAAAAACTATGAGACATCGATGCTGATAATTTCCGATATGACTGGCTGACGACTGTCTCAGAATAGCAAAGTTGGTTTTGGGTGTACATACTCCAATCTTCTGATTCTACTTCTCCAATCATCTGTTATTTTTCGTATGTGGGATACGACTGACTCTGTCCATGGTTTGCAGCCCGGCCTCGGCCATCCATCATTGGTGATAAATGTTGATGTTGATGTTTTAAGAAGACCATGCAAATACGTTGTGACATGTAATGGAAATCAGCTTCATTTTTTTAGCTTTGATCAGAAACAGAAATCAGACATATGTATTCAGGTTTGGTTTTCTTCAACTCGGTACAACCAATATGCATGCCATCAATGTAGACAGAAGGAGTGAAAAAAATACCATACACTCTTCGGTTTAATAAGCAAAATAAAAAGTCCACTTTTAGTAAGAAGCACGTATGGCTAAACACTTATGTGCACAAACATAGGCAAGGGTGATATTCATAAGGACAATCAGATAGCACTCAGTCACCCCGCGTGTCTGGAGGAGACCTGGCTTTGTTGGCAGCGCCATCTGCCATGTTCTTCTGTGGTTAAACAGACAGGGCAGCATGTGCAGAAAACATAACGACTGTGAAGAGCGAGACTGTCTGAAGCAGATACCACGGAGAGGATATAATTGGTATTCTTGGCATACTAGCATATTTTGCAAAGTATGGTGGTATGACACATAATACTCACATACTTGGAACACGCAATCTGATTACCTGAGAGGCGAGCCGTGTATCGAACAATAATAAAAGAAAACACCCCTGAAATATATCTCTGATAGATACAGTTGACGAACACTCCAAACGCATATTGTATTACATTAGTTATTGCTTTTCATGTACTTTTCATATTCAACTCATTGTAAATAGGTATACATGTGTATAACATTATCTATATTAATGAAAATGTACTAAAGATGCTCACAGAATTAGTAACCATTTGGGTACGGTCGCTAGCGCTCGTGTATTACTACGCGTCAACCTCTCGTGGTTTACGGCCGCCTGTCCTCAAAACCATCGATTTACAAGTTTCTGCTGCCCATTTACTGTCAAACTCTCATTCAATCAGATTGCGTTAGTTTACGATGAAAACACTTCTTATGGTCTATCTAAAGACGAGCCGTACAAGAAAGTATGGGATACCTTCCTCGTATGATAAGAATACTACACCTGGAGCAGCAGTTCTTATTCTTAGCGAGTTTGTGCATAGGTAATCTGGTATATATATTAATACACATTTACTATATTTTCTAAAAGCCTGATGAGATGTCCTTGATTTACTGTCTTTGACTAGCGTCATTTTTTATTATGCGTAGTATGAACCTTAATATGGAAGATATATCGTATCTGTCTACCACTTGGCTGGTCGAATATCACATATCTTAACTGTGGAAAATACAGCTATCATTATATGTGAGGCTAAAATACAGTGCCCAGACCGGGGACCTTTTAGATCTTCAGTCTAACACTCTCCAAACTGAGCTAACGAGGCATGGATGTCCAGTACCACGAGTCAAAAAGACCAGCGACACGTAACCCTCCATACACAGATGGTTGCTGGTGTTTTAGAACTAGGAGCAAATGATTTTTCCATTTACAATGGATGAGCGCGGTACTTCTCAAGTACAATAGACTGTCAAATAACGACCACCTCGATAATACAACTATTTACAAGCATCAGTGCTTAGTCCAAATCCATTTTCCTGTATTCTGGATCCTAAATATCTAAGATTCCTTATTGAATAAATCTATTAACCAATATGTGCATCTTCATGCTAACTCAATATTAGTGTGGTAAAACGTCAATAGAAGAAGTAAGTTGTTGGGGTGGGGATTGGGGGGCGGAGTGTTTAGTCTGTGGTCAGTAAGATCATGAGGTTGTAAAACTGGTAAACCAAGTTTGCTGGCTCTGCAACATGTAGGGAGTCCCATTAGATTTCACAGTGTCTGAATATAGTGTATTTAGGTCTCTCCCATCAGATGTTAGTGTGCTCAGATTGCTAGTAGAGGAAGTCAGTTAGTAGGGGTGGGGGTGGGGGTTAGGGTCAGGAGGGGGGGGGGGAGGGTTTTGTCTGTGATCAGTAAGGGCACAAGGGTGAATTACTGGTCAAACTGGTTTGCTGGCTCTGCGCCATGTAGGGAGTCTCTCCCAACGGATATCAGTGTGTCTGAATATAGTGCATTTAGGTCTGTTCCATCAGATTTGAAAATGTGGGGTTGGAGTGGGAGTGAGTGGGTGAGGGTTTGACCCTTTTACCAGGCCTCTATAGTTGGTACATGGATAGTGAAGGGTTAGTTCCTTTACAGCAAGCTGAAACCCTGTGTGAGCATTCTAACCTGTGGGTGACGTATTATATGAGGGCGTTCTCCCGCGCTCAAAAATACCTGCTTGCTTTAATTATTCTGATATATATCCAGGCTTATTCATATATCGAGACTTCATGTGAGTGATTTTATCATGCTGTACTGAGTTTGATAAAGAAAATTACCTTTACATCTAATAATACTACTTTCTCATTTACAATCTGAATTACAAAATTGACATTGTAAACAAATAAGTCAATTAAATGTTTAGCCTCGAGACATTTCGTCCCTCCCAAGCAGGGTACAGAGAGAGAGAGACAGGGTACAGAGAGACAGGTTGTAGAGAGGCAGGAAACAAAGAGACATGGGGCAAACAGTCAGGGTACAGAGAGACAATTGGCAGGGAGACAGAGGACAGAGAGAAAGGGTTGCAGAGATATGTGGTAGAGATCGAGAGACAGGGTAGATATAGACAGGAGGTAGATGGACAGGGTGCAGAGAGACATGGTACAGGGAGGCAGGGGACAGAAAGAGATGGTACAGAGAGACAGGATGCAGAGACAGGTTACAGAGGGACAGGGGACAGACAAGGTATAGAGTGGCAGGGGACAGAGAGACAAGATACAGAATGATATAGGAAACAGACACAATGGACAGGAAGGCAGTGGGCAGAGAGCAGAGGGTACAGGAGAGGATGATTCTACCCAGCAGGTAGGGATTACACCAGTAAATGCAGCCCGACCACCTGTGACCCCTGTCAAACAGAACACGTGACCCCATGCAACCAGCGCCCCCCAGCGGCGACCTGACCCCATACGACAGGTCAACGCCAGGAAAAAAACAGGCTTCAGAGACTCTGCCAGGAATGATTGCAGCCTGCTACCTCTAAACATGCCTTCGTCACACATGACGGTTGACATCTGTTATTGGACTGCTAAACGCATCTGTTCATTGCCAGAGGTGGGCATTTCTTACTCTTTTAATTCACTAAAATTACTCTTTTTCCCCAGGGAAACCAATAGTAATTCCCCAACTATTTGTTGATGTTGACGCACTTGTAAACACGCTTTGGTCGTTATTAGTGTGAGGACTGCCTACACATCAAGGTGTGTGTTTGAAGGAGACTTCACGGCAGGATTAACGTGGTCAGCTGTAGCTGTACACTCAGGTGGCCTGGAGGTGAACGTACGGCAAGCCCCGTGTGACGGTAACGGCCGTGGGAGTGTGCATGGAGAACGGGGAGGGACGAAGGGTCGACCGCCCGGCGGGGAGTTATTTTGACACGGTCTCGCGGTGTCCAGGTGAGGGATACGTTCGCCGAGACACAAGCAGGTAACTCTGGTAGTGAATTCAACTCAATATTGCAGTGCATAGATGAATCATTGGTCTCTTTCGTATGCCCATTTTCTCACCCTCCATCAATCTACAGCCCCATCGTCTATCCTTGCCCTTTGTTTTCGTTGTTATTATTTGTTCCTCAACACGCAAGACTTGGTTTACACAGCTTTTTTTCAATCCTTTCTCCTAATTAACAAATTATAATATCCTTTTATTCTTTTGTCTCTACGAGCTCACCTGTGTTGTTCCTGCCCTCGCTGATGTTCTTTCATCAATCTACTACCTCCATGTTTCCTCGTTCTTCCCTGAACCTTCCTCCTCTGTCATCCCTATTCCTCCTCCTCGTCCCTCCAACTCTTCCTCTGACCTCCTGCTCCCCTCCAGCTCCTCTCCACTCTCCTCCTCGTCGCTCCTACTCCTCCCTCCCACCCACCCGACGAGCCCCCATCTCTACCCACCTCCACCTCTCTCTTTATGGTTTTCCCCTTGGCTTCCCTCACCTGATGTGCATTGTGCACGCATGCGCTCTGACCCGACCGCTCACAACCCACACGTCCAGTAGGATCTCCGCTAGGAGAGTGTACAGTGGCAGCAAGTGGTGCGCATGTTCGTTCGGGAGCAGGTATTACCGGAAGGGTTCCGCGAACTAACATCAACTGGATACACACTAGCAAAACGGACGCTAGAGTTCGGTACATGCATTCACAGATGAATGTGATCAGGAGTTGGTGAAAGCAACCGCTGAAGATTTTATGGATTACTGTTACACTGAAAGGGAGATCTGATTACTATTCAGGTAGGTCTATGATCTAATACATATCTCATATACAGAATACATAAACTATCTTTATTATACCTACAGGGAGGTAAATGAAATAGACCTGTATACTAGCATTACAATGCCATTTTTGAACATACTTTGTTTTGATATACAAGACTTGTCGGAACATAATTTATGGCCAAAATAATATTAACTTTCTGCGCAACCCACTAAAATATAATCACTGCAGTCAGGTTGTTTGTGCCCAGATGCACACTATTGAGCTTACCAGATTCACACTGATTCCCAATTGTTACTCATTCGACGATCACAATGAGTTGGCTACAATCGTTTTGAAGTAT
The DNA here is from genome assembly GCA_950022655.1 of Alentia gelatinosa. Classification (NCBI taxonomy): domain Eukaryota; kingdom Metazoa; phylum Annelida; class Polychaeta; order Phyllodocida; family Polynoidae; genus Alentia; species Alentia gelatinosa. The sequence continues at coordinate 85,085,483 of OX465579.1, forward strand.
AATACCCACGTACAGTGACCCAAATGACCATGAGATCAATATGTGTTACTGAGCACCGGACCAGACTGGGCTGCAGGCTTCAGGCAGAATTTGTCATATCCCATTTCCTATTAATGACCGACGGCTGTTGATGGAGCAATAACATCGGGTCGGTGAAGTACATATATATAAACGGAATGTCACAACCTCATACTGATCTGATCAATTCTTTGGATCGTAGATATCGAGACAGTGTCTAACTATAGGTTTTTCCCGGGGAAAATATAAACAGACATAAATCTGGGAAAGTGAACAGTCTGAGATGGTTTACATTTGCGTTATGTATACTCTGTAAAAAGCGCGTTATCTTTATTTTATGTTAAAGCAATAGTAGAGGTAGCTATTTACTTAACATAGTTTGGTTGTCTGTTTGTACCATATGTTTTCAGGCCGTGGGAATGCAGGGTAAGCTGCCACTTTTTTGCTGGTAGATATAGACATTTACCAACATCATAAAGGAAATTCCAAGAATGCATTCACAAATCTATAAAAAAGAAAGAGTAATATTTGGTGTGTGCTACATAAACGTGATGCATATACACCAGACAGAAGCATCATTTATGAAATACAAGATGTACCTCGCCAGGTTAAAGAGAAAACACCATAGCATGATACCCCTTCCCTTGATTTGAAAGGGGTGTTTCCGTTCAACGCCACCTAACGATGAGTTCCTTATTAAGGCCGTCACTTGGACAAACACCGCCAAGCCCGGCATCCTGGCCATAGAGAAACACAACAATCACACATAGAGTGTGAAGGATAGGTGTGATTGGAGGAGTGTTGTTTTTGACAGATTACACTGCTGGAACAATCAAGTGCAAGTATCAACGGGTCTGGGTTGTCTAAACTTCATAGTTTATAATTGTTTTGGTTATAACTCGGAAAAAGATAAGCATATTATAGCTAGGCCTGTCAATGTATGATTGTGCATCCAGTTTCAGTGTCCCTGTGTTTTAAATCTAAGCTATATCTAAAGTATTATTGAGCCGATATGTATGTATGACACACCAAATTTGAGCTAGAATAGCTAGATCGTTATCATTTCTCTGGGAATTATGTACACGGGTATTGTTAACGTATTACGCGTATACACTCAATGATCCTATGATGAAGAATACATTGCCAGGTGTTTGTTTGGTTGCAGGCATTAATACCTACCCAGGTAGATCCGCTGCGAAGCAGCCTGTGGAAAAAGGTCTATTGCGCATAAGCATATAATCACCTTTGTTCAGTCCAAAGTCCTACTTAAACTTTCTCCCCACAAGATTACATATCCGACCCTTTAAGAGTGAGAAAAGATGTCAATAACACAATAGATCATTGTCCGATGGTGAAAACAATCGTAGATTTGGCAGGTAGAAGCGATCATGCGGCAAACATAGAGGTAATATCCTCATAAGATCGTCTGCATACCGAGTGGGATGCAACATCACAGGGAGAAGGGCGTATTATCTAGTGTACATGTACAAACATTCAAAAAATGTCGAGTATTTAGACAATGGTGAAATGAAAACGAGAAGAGCTATGAATGTGGTTTTTGAGGAGCCTCGTTTTAGATGCATATCTTATTAAAATAAATCGCCTTTATTAAATATAGAAGCATTGCCCTGTGGAACAATCTTGCCAACACTGCCCAATTAGCTGATACAAAAGAATCGTTTGTAATTATTGATTAACCAGTGACCAACAGCAAGTAGGAATTATTCCCAACAGCCACTAAACCCCAACTAATTCATTGATTTAAGAATATCCATTGGGAGAACTTATAATCACGTACGGAAACGAATAAGATATTTAAAAAGGAAAGGAAAAAACAGCAATAAAATGATCATGAAAAGGGAAAAGAACATAAATTGTTATGGTGGGGCGTACCAGGATTTATATGCCATAGATGGACTTTAGACGATTTTACAAAATCCTTGGTGCTTGATTTTCTCAAAATAACCTCCTGTGAATCATGACGCGTGGCAATTGCCCCACTGACTGTACCATCCCTGACGCCATCTTGCGAAGAGGGTCGTTGTAATGACGTCACAGACTACGTCACGGCGAGGATCGCCGTCGGGCAGATGACCTTGTCAGTGTCTTTTGTGCACTAGCCGTGGTAGGGGCACGAAGACGACTATCTGCAGCACGCTCGGTCAGTCGGCGGGGTCAAAGGTCATGCGAACGCCTTGTTGAGTCACGTGACATTTGGAAGTAGTAGGCCGATTGCAGCGCCATTTAGAAGAGACGGTATGCCAGTATGCTACTCGCCATACAGTCTTCGCGCTCGGTATAGGCAAAGCCCAAATTATATGTACGAAGAGCATGTCAATAACAAAGCCGATTGATGCTGGTACGGTTGTTTAAGGGAGGCGGATGTGTTAAATTGTGCATGAATAGTAATTTATCTTTCACAGGCTTATGGTGCAATTCCTTGGATTACCGCTTAGCCATACTTATCACTTAGCCGCTGATATGTCCGGTATCATTGGTTATACAGTTGTTGTTTTTGTTGTTGTTGTTGTTGTTTTTTTTGTTTTTTTTTTGGGGGGGGGGGGGTAGTCTTTCATTGGCATCACAAGTTTACAGAAATTCTTTATCGTGACAATAGTTATCCGTCAACCAATAAAAGTCGCATGAACATCCTCTCAGCTATGGTTTATACCGACGTTGGTTTTCTTCAGGTGTTCTTCCATACAAATAAGTACAACACAATAGCTGCATGACATGATTCATATCTTATACATTGTAGTAAATTTTCACAACGAGATCCATCATTACAGTAACAATAGTATATATAAATAAATATATGATTCCACCGAGATACAATCATCATTTCCTTTGGAGGGAAATAGTATTTTAGTCTTAGATGGGGATTGTTTCAAACATAATTTTCTTTGATATGTGCCTAAATTCAGAGTATGTCTCTGATCAACCCTGTCTGCTGTTTACCACTAGGAGTTTGACATAAAACCCTTAGTTTCAAAGAGTATGACTCAGCCCTCAGAATTCACGGATGGAAACAACACGGTAAAAACGGAAAATAATGACCACCTTTAACCATGGAGTCGCCCATGTGTAACTAGACTCTAGTACAGTCCGTTGTCGCCAGGGCCAGGGCGCACAAGCTCAAACTAACGCGAAGGCGGCGCGGTGCGTGAACGGACTAATGCGTAACGAGGTTATTCTCACGAGATTTAATCAGAACGACACCCCCTCCCCGCCTGTGCGACACACTACAACATGTCCAAATGGTCCATCTGTAATCACAATGTCTGGAATATTAATCACCAAGTCATACAACTCACCTATGGAGGGGTTGGGGGTGTGAGACAGGTACTCACATGCAACTAAATAAAGTACCGCCCAATTACGAGCGTTAACATGCACGGATGTAATAGTTGAAATTATCCGAAAGTTTAATGTAGCTCCACCTGGGTAACTATAAGTTCAAGCTGAAAAAAGAGGAAAACAAAAGTTTTATCCAATTTGTCTCCATACTATATGGTAAAATAATCTCATTTGCTGATTTATGTTTGCTTCATATAAGAAATGTACTGAAATTGTTTTCTTCAAGTCATTCAGAAAAGGCATGGTGCCCTGCAGCTTTTAGTATACATTTACCATATTCTATTCAAATAATATAAAATGGATTTTACTATATAGAATTCCATTAAATCCATTAAAAAAGAGAGAATTTCTATACCATAATGCTGTGATATTGATAGTCTGCTAAGCTCTGGATCAAGTTTGGCATGTCGACCCCCACTTAATTAATAAATGTTTTATAGCACATTGAGGTCATTACATTCAACTTCGCTTGATAGCGTTATTTGATTACCACTCCTATGAATTACACCGAATAAGGCTGTACTGGGCACTGGGTATCTAATAGAGATAAGAAAGGTGTACATATGTGTGTGTGTGTGTGTGTGTGTGTGTGTGTGTGTGTGTGTGTGTGTGTGTGTGTGTGTGTATGTGTGTGTGTGTGTGTGTGTCGGTGGGGGGGGGGGGACTTTCAAGGGTATAACTAAGGCACATGGATTATTGAATAAAACAGGGGTAAGGGATATGCAATGTATGGACCCGACAACTTGCTGGACTAGGCCACTAAAAAACAAACTGTGCTCATCAACGCGCACATCAGCAAAACGTTTATAGATGTTATTTTTTACACAATGAACCTTGGTAGAAGTTATGAAAGGTATCTGCATTTGGTATCAAATTAAAGATCCTGATGTCAGGAATGCATTTGTATTCTTTTCATATTGCACATGGTATTTAGCCCCAAAAAAGGAATAATGCCCTTTTCACACTTTCCTTTTTGAATGGCCTAAATACTACTGGTATAGAGCGAAAAGTTAACGCAGTCGGCAGGATTCGAACCTGCGCGGGCAGAGCCCAATAGATTTCTAGTCTATCGCCTTAACCACTCGGCCACGACTGCCGGATGCATAAATTCCATCATATGGCCAATTTATTCATAATGCTCTTTTGGAGCCGAGGAGAAGTATATTACACACGTGTTACCATATGAAATCCAATTTGTAACAGCCCTACCTGTTACAGGAATTTTGACCAGATAGTAATACCATGTCACCTGACAGAAAATAGGAGGAAGATGACCCACAATGACCACTGAGTCTTACGTCTCTGAATGTATATATACAAGTCTATCCAATACATTTATCCCGTCCTCCGATAGTCTGATTATTATCATCACAGACAATTCTTGTATAAAAGGTTAGACCATGCAATTTAAACCAAACAAAATTACAAACTTTTCATCAGTCAAGTGCAGGTAGGTCAAAGGAAGTGGTTCAAGTTCTTGCAGAGTTCGTTGGGCCTGCAATGTTACACCCGGACCCGGTTTTGCCCTGTGTACACTGGTCACGCATGATTATGTTTCACGTGCCCCCAATCAGTGGGCGCTCACCCTGTTAATGACGTAAACCCCCACCCTCCCAGTAGGCCATACTCAGTGGGGTCACCCCCACCCCCCGGACTGTACCCCCACCTCCACTTCCCGCAAAGCACCATGACTGACAGAGCGGAAGTTTGGGTTTAGTCCTCCTGAAATCAAAACAAAACGTGGGTTCAATCATTTCTTCAGTCACACTGATGTTAACATTTCAGCGTATTAGAAACAGATGGGCATCCTGTAAATATTCGATCTATTCTTATTGATATGTCTCCCTAGCATTGAAGTTTCACTTATCTTCTGCTTATTAGAAAAGGTTCACACCCCATAAAATATAAATCAGATAAGATAAGTACAGTTCTGTATTGTAAGATAAGGCGGAGTAACTGGAATATTAGCTCGCGAAAGTGTGACTGTCAATGGAAGGAGATAAAGTGGGAGTGGGCGATATTCATGTGTGATACGAGTAAAGTTAGAATGGGTATGATAAGAATGTCTCTTTCTCTTTAGCCTATGAAACATCGACACAGATCACCGATTGTAACAGATGGTTGAAATGAATCAAGCATCGGCCCCACTGGTGCAACGGATTCGTCGTAATATTCAAACGCCGAGCAGTGACAATAAAAGCGGCCACGCTCGTCACTTCGCACACAATCGTACTAGAATAGGCCTTTTTCCGTAGGCCGGTGTCGCGCCTTATCTTCTTGGTTACGCAATGCATGCAGCCAAACAAACACCTGGCAACGTATTCTTTACCATTGGATGACCTAGTCTATGAGCGTAATACATTTATAATACCCGTGTATGTTATTTCTAGAAAACTAAAAGCGATTCTATCGTACTCTATGGTATGTCAGCTTTAATTTGGTATGTTAAACACATATCTCCTCAATAATACTTCAGATATTATAAGATAAAATAGAAATATTGTACACGCCTAACACTGGTAGCAGAGATATACTGGTATGGGCCTGGCCACTATAGGCTTATCCTCCCCTTTGGAATAACCAAAACAATTATCATATCATAATATATAGATATGGACGGGGTTCGTACAGAGCCTGGAAAACCAGGAAAAGCCTGGAATAATGCTTTTGGGTTTTCCAGGCCTGGAAAAGCCTGGAAAAACCTGGATTAACAGAGAATAAATTGGCATGTAGATGTCTTCGAGGGTCTGTATGCATGTGAAGAACGACACCACGCCTCTGTTCCGATCTAAAGTGTCCCTTAAAGGGGGCTACCCCCTTAAGTTTTTCTTTAATTTTTTTTTTATTTAGATACTTACATCCCTTAGATGGTGTAAAATCAGACATCTAACAGAAGGGGAAATCATTCCGCACAGAGCAGAAGCAATCGCGCGATGCTCCCTTGATATAGGTTCTAGTAGCTCTACCAAGGCGATTAATATTGATATTGTGAAAATTCTCGCACCTGGTGAAGCCTTCCCTAACATTTACAATACAAAATGTCAGATCCGTAAAGATTTTCAAGCCGGTTTCTCACGGCCTTTGACCTCCCCAAACCGGGATCACCATGAGCATATAGCTTATCAAACGAGTGTAAACCGGTTGGGAAAGCACAGCCACTGGGACTGAGTCAGCTGATTATAACAGGGCACTGTCCCCTCTTTGGCACGTCCTACGACATAATTGATATCGCTTAACTTGTTACTGTGGTGTAACCATGTGAAAATATGTTTGAAAATTACGCGACCACTCTTCAAAGTGAATCTTCCCTTAGACTGTGTAATTTCTCTTGAATGATTATGTTAGGGAGGGCTGGGCATGACGGTATATACAAAGGCACTTAAAGATGTGGTGGAATATGGTATAAAATGTAGAAAAAATCTACTGTGTAAGACTATAGATACGTATCTGCCTAATGGGGAAAAAACCAGTAAAATATGTTTGTCGGGGTAGAGGAGATCTAGGAAAAAGAGAGAGTTCATATTCTCCCCATTCTCTTCCCTTTCCTTTAATCTTGGATTTTACATTTTCCTAGAGCGTTAATATTATGATCTCAGGGTATTGTGGAACACTCTATAACTGAAAATGGGGGGGGGGGGGAGAGTGTTGATTTTGGATCTAGAGATTGATATCATATATATATATATATATAAACTATAAAATAGCAATTCCGAATAATTGAATTTCACATGGTAAAACGCGTTTAATATTCTTCAAAACCATCACAGAATATGATAAATGTGTAATACTGAAAATCTAACACCAAAAGCATATACAACCATTCTCGTTTTATATAGTAGAAAACAGAGTGTTACACTGATAGTTGTCAATGTTTAAATATTACTGAGGTGGCAACACTGTTGAATTTCAGGAATGTCTCAGATCCCTGCGTCCCCGTTTAGATCAAATGGAATGGCGAAGATCAAGGGGGAAACATAAGGTTTTCATCGTCAGCAATATATAGCGATCAAAAAGCGCATAGCAGTCAAGAATAAATTAATAAACTGCCATCATAAGAAGGACAGCTGTGGCTTCTGAGGAAAATGAAGCTGATAGGTGTCCGTTACAGACATAAATCGGGCCAGGTATCACCTTAAAACCTGACCCAGAACCCTCGAGTAATTGAATACAGTTTACAAGATGTTTACCTAGGTATATACTATTACACTATGTCTCTCAGCTTCCCCTTTCACCCACAAGGCCTTTGAACCCACAAGCACATCTTTCATTCAACCTCTGCTGGTCCTCAACCTAGAACCTAACCTCATGTTTATCATCTCAGCAACATGTCGGAAACTAGCGAAACTGGTCAGACTCCACTCTCCAGTCACATTTCTCCTCGTTGTGTTTATTTGTATGTTACAAAGACTGTATGTGGGGAGCGGGGGTCGCAGTTTGGTTAATGAGTCTGGCAGACACTTACCTCCCTCACATCACCCTGCATGTAGCTGTCATTTGTCTCTGTCACTCCCATTAGCTACAGTCGTTTCTAACAGGCGGAGAACGATAGATGTTCCGACACTAGAGTAGCCTGGGTTTCCATTGACCGACGCAATCCTCAATGGATTCTTGTTCCCACTCATGTAAAGTGGGTTTATGGGAAAGCATGTACGTTGAAACTGTTATTGGGAACTAGTCTTGGGTCTGCTTAAAATCCTGTGAACGATGACACGATGGGTGGTATGCCTGTCTTACATCAGGGGCCCGCTTAATAATCTAGGATCGTATATATAGTTTTTTTTCTTTTTTAATTTATTGACAAACTTCGCCAGAGTTGGCGGTTTTAGGTTTGAGTAGTACATTGCTTCAACAGTTCTTGCATCGTTTTTAGTGATACAACAGTGTAATACTACACATCATATTAGGCTTGCATATGTGGTATATTATTTACTACGCATTCTATAGCAACCATGAAAGTTTCTTCCATATTGTCTTACCCTGGTAGGCAGGGGACTTTTTTTAATTTATTTATTTTTATAAAACTCAGTCCTCGGCCTGAGCAATTTGAAAATGGACTGCTTTGCCGATCGCAAAATATGTGTAGTGGTTTCACTGTCCCGAGTGACCTTTTCTTTTTGAATGATACCTTCCTTCAAAGCCTGTTTCCGCATAAATGTCAAAGTGAGATCCGATATTTTCTCTCCCAAGAGGGGTAGTCCAATCAGATCATGAAGTATGTCGACAGTGTGCACCCAGCAGGTGTCCATGAGACTCATACGGAGTCCCCTGTTCTGAAGGTGTTGAACCTTATGTGCCGTCGCTTGTTGGTACCACTCCAGATGAGGGAACAGTAGTCAAACAAAGGTGATATTGTTTGCTTATAGACTAGCACCGCTACTTCCTTATTCATAATATACCTACTCTTGTTAAAGCTAAATAATCTACAGTTTATTCTTTTAATAAGTTTCCTGGTGTGGGTTTCAAAACTAAGAGTGGCATCAAGGTTCATACCTAAGTATGGGTAGATCCTTTCCTGTATGCCATAGAGTCCCAGAGACGATGTAAGTCAACTTTTTTCAACGCTTATGGACGACCTTATGGATGGCATAGACTGTCTTAGCGAACAGACTTAAACATTATTAAACAATAGCCCTTGTCCAACTTACAGAAAACGGTCTTCATGTACGATCCCTGATTATTAAACGGGCCCCTGATCTTGTTTAGTATCCTTAAACGATACAAGAATATGAAGAGTCCTACGTCTCATTTAATATATTTCTCATGCAGGCTTCCAACATCGCCCATTGAGTCCTAACTCGCCCAGTAATGTCGTCCTGGGCGACACCCCTTAGGCCTATAAAATAAAGACGAGATGGCTGTGCCTGATTCTGCATCGATTGGGTCGATGTTCACACTTCACCGACCCGATTTTAGTGCGTATCCGGACGCCTCGGGCAATACTACCATGTCAGATATGACCGACGGTCCCCAACCTTAAGATTTCGATGTACGCACTTTAAAGGCCCTAACACACTGTACTATTTTGGAACATGAATGTTCTTTTCTCGGCGACAAAAGAGCAATCGTAAGCTCAGGCGAGGCCTAGAAATTGAGTAGGTCAGTGTGGTACCCCCCTCAAGAACTTCGCCTGAGACAAGTTAAAATGCCCTTCCGATTTAGGGAGTTAATCGGTGGGAACGAAATCGTACAGGGTGTTTCCCACTTCACCGACTACTCCTGATTCTGAGTTGGCCGTTTGAATAACGATGGTACTTATCCACCCGTCCGATTTAGACGTTCCTTATATCGATTTGTAGGTGAACCAGAGGTGATTATTGATCTGAAAACCGTTTTCTGATATGTGAAATAGAACAGAAGTAGGAGGAGGTCTGATCGGGAACAGTCTACAAGACATCGACATTTTATCCCCGATTCTCACCCAGCCGATGGTCGGGATGAATAGGAAACAAATGTTGATGTCTTATAGGCTTTAGGGGTGTCGTGCGTTTTTTCAAGCGTCATTCAACTCTGTCATAAGACATATCTTCCGTGAATGGTGATACCCACGCATATACCGGAGCTTCAATAATACAGGATGAAGTTGAAAGATAGATGATATGGATGAAAGAGATCAAATACACCACTGTAGATCCTGAGCGTTCCATGTATAATGCTAAAAAATAGCATATAAGCTGTAGTTCGGAATTAATTACCCCAGTTAACTATGGCTTTAATAGCATATTTGAGGGCCTTTTTTTGTGGGCAACTTTTGCGTTTCCTGATCCAGTTTTTTCCACAGGGCAGGACCCCTATATGCTGGGCTCTTCATATAGCTACTCGTTTTAAACTCATGTTCAAGGATATTGATAGCACAGTCACAACGAGTTTCATCCAAATTCGATTCCTTCCTGTGGTATCTGTTGGTACTGTTTTCTCACACCTTTTTAGAGCAGGTCAGTGTCACAGGTCTTAGAGGCATGCCCATGGTGATATTTGACATATTCTCTTTTTGTAAATCATATGCACCGTGTGATGTGTGTTCATTGTTTTAACAGTCAATCTACCTTTATATTTCTTCGCAACGCACAACGGTATTACACGACATATGGGAAAAATCAATTCAGATTAACTAATGAAGTACGGAAGAACATTTACGCCATAGACCCTCTTCACACTGGCGCCATCTTGTAATGGCCGCCTATGTACTTCAATCGAAAACGAGACGAGCCCTCTCCAATCAGTCCTGAGCAATGATAAAAATACTAGTGTTTCTCTAACTTGAAATATGGAAATCGCTCTCACATCTTCACTAATCGGCCGATTTGTATAAACAATACATTGTTAGAAAGCTGAGACTTGGGCCTATCTTTTGGAAAATACATGATATACCTGTGTTATGGATAAAATTTCCTGTCATAGAATGAACATCGGAATCGTTTAAATGAAACACATTAAAACATGTTACTTTCCTGTTCTCACAGTGATTTAGTGAAAAATTTATCGTGATGTCATATATAAATAAACGTCCTACCCTTTTAGGCATCTCAAGATGATTAAAATGATACCTATATTGCCAGGTTGTGAAGGATATTTCCTGAGGTAATAGAGCATTTTATGACAGATGACAAGGAGTCAATAAGAGCACTAAAAATTAGATTTTCTGATACCATTGAATTTCTGATACTGGCTTTCATACAAAGTTGTCAAAGATTGCAATATTTTGCAAGTGCAATATTTATTTCCCTGTATATTTCATTTTTTTAATTTTTCTTCTGTAACAGGTTAACTATTTCAGACTTAAAACACTATCAAGTATCAGAAAATCATGTTTTAGTGCTCTTTTTGCCATCTGTCTTGATAGTCCATTATCTCAGGAAATATCTATCACAACCTGGTAATATTGGTATCATTTTAATCGTCTTGAAATGCCTAAAAAGATAGGATGTTTATTTCTTAGGTCATCGCGATAGATTTTTCATTAAATCACAGTGAAAACAGGAAGGTAACATGTTTGTGTTTTTTTTTACCTAAGCAATTCCAATGTTCAGTCTATGACAGAAAATCATAAACATTACACAGGTTTATCATATATATACCAACAGGTTTCTAACAATGTTTTGATTTTCAAAATCGGCTGTTTATTCATGACAGAAGAACGATTTATATTTTCATTATTATATTGGTATTAGGCACTTGCTGCAGTGTTGGCTTCACTCTGACAGCACTCGTTATGGAGTGCGGAAATTTCGCTGGTGCGTGGCTGGTACTTTATCAAATACATAGAACCAGCGAAACCCGTTTCCACGGCGATCGCCGCACCATGCTTATGTGCAAGAGGTGAATTGATTTCCCAGCCCGGCACAGAGTATATAATAGCATTATTAGAACTAGTCAGGCTTAACTATATAAAGCTTCTTGTGATGTCTACATTCATTAATACCATAACAATACCAATAAAATATATCTAACATGTACCAAAATCATAGCACACCGTAAGGCAGAAATGTGGACTGTGCACATAGTTTCAGCTGAAGCAATCAGGAGAAATTGTCGGGCCGATAACTCGTTGGTAAAGAGGATGTATTTTGTTACATATCAAGGTATTTCTTATGATCAGACCTTCTAAGCTAGGGCGATATGCGGGCATACGCATTCTGTATCATGGTAAACTTGTGGTTTTGATAAATCTCCGGACCGAGTTTATGACCCATTCCACAACATATATGTCAAGGGAAACTAGGAAACCAGAGAAACGCAGGCTGAATGTAGACAAAGGTAACCACGACAAAAAAATACCCCAAAACAAGGATCATATCGGGTTGACTTCTTACTAATGGAATGAGTAACAGTTAGCGCCAAAGATGCATGTGTTCAATTCAGTCCTTAACAAAGGAAACAAAATTAAAGCATGCGTGTAATAATTACAAACCAACTTGATTCAAGTTCACAAGATTTCGATGAGTGCTGCACCTGATGAGGGAAAATTGGACTGTCAAAAAGCTCCGTCTTAGGCCCATTATTGTTTATTTATTACATCATAGATCTAGAAAATGTTTTGAATAAGGCAAATTCTATCATCTACAGGGATGACAAAGTCATCTACTAAAGTGATACTGATCCTGGTACTGTTACTAAAATAATACAGGTGGAAATGGATGAGTTCATGTCATGGCAGGAAACAGAACTAAAGTAAAATATGTATCCACACAATAATACAATAATTGTAATCAAATCCCTTTCCGGTTCAAAACATGCATCAATATTTAGATGTATGGTGTATCTGTAGAAGGAAAATAGATTCCATGACTAAAATCTATGGAGATCAAGGAGTCTGGATACTGGTTTATTGAAGATGGAGACCCATAAAATGACCTGCTGTTTGACAAGAATATGTGCAATAGACTAGAAATCTATTGGGCTCAGCCCGGGAAGTTTCTAATCCTGCCGACTGAATGAGACTACACAAAGAACACTAGTGGCATATGATAGGTTTAAGCACCAGATGTAGTTTTTCATATAGCAGTCGTGGCCGAGTGGTTAAGGCGATAGACTAGAAATCTATTGGGCTCTGCCCGGGCAGGTTCTAATCCTGCCGACTGCGGGGCATTTTTAATGCATGTCATCAGTTCAAACCCTTACAGAACTAAAGTGAAATCTGCATCAACATATGCATGAAATAGCTATAATCCAATCCCTTTCAAGTTCACAACATGCATCAAGATTTAGAAGTGTGCTGAACCAGTGGAAGTAAAATAGATTCCTGGACTTAAAACTTTGGATATCAAGTAGTCTGGATACTCACTTATTGAATATAAAGGTCTGTAAAATGCAGCGCTGTTCAACCCAAATACTTGAAAGGAAAGCCTCTGGTCTTTACAAGTTTCCGCAATAAGTTATTCACATTGGTAGAAAATGAATGAGACTACAAACAGAAAGTGGCATATGATAGGTTTAAGCACCAGATGTGAGTTTTCATATAGCAGTCGTGGCCGAGTGGTTAAGGCGATAGACTAGAAATCTATTGGGCTCTGCCCGCGTAGGTTCGAATCCTGCCGACTTCGGGGCATTTTTAATGCATGTCATCAGTTTAAACCCTTACAGAACTAAAGTGAAATTTGCATCAACATATGCATACAATAGATGTTATCCAATCCCTTTCAAATTCACAACAAGCATCAAGATTTGGAAGTGTGCTGTACCAGTGGAGGTAAAATAGATTCCTGGTTTTAAAACTTTGGATATCAAGTAGTCTGGATACTGGCTCATTGAATATAAAGGTCTGTAAAATGCAGCGCTGTTCAACCCAAATAATTGAAAGGAAAGCCTCTGGTCTTTACAAGTTTCCCCAATAAGTTATTTACATTGGTAGAAAATAATTGAGACTACAAAATGAAAGTGGCATATGATAGGTTTAAGCACCACATGTAGTTTTTCATATAGCAGTCGTGGCCGAGTGGTTAAGGCGATAGACTAGAAATCTATTGGGCTTTGCCTGCGCAGGTTCGAATCATGCTGACTGCGGGGCATTTTTAATGCATGTCATCAGTTCAAACCCTTACAGAACAAAAGTGAAATCTGCATCCACACATGCATACAATAGCTCTAATCCAATCCCTTTCAAGTTTACAACAAGCATCAAGATTTAGAAGTGTGCTGTACCAGTGGAAGTAAAATAGATTCCCTGACTTAAAACTTTGGATATCAAGTAGTCTGGATACTGGCTTATTGAATATAAAGGTCTTTAAAATGCAGCGCTGTTCAACCCAAGTACTTGAAAGGAAACCCTCTGGTCTTTACAAGTTTCCCCAATTAGTTATTCACATTGGTAGAAAATAATTGAGACTACAAAAAGAAAGTGGCATATGATAGGTTTAAGCACCACATGTAGTTTTTCATATAGCAGTCGTGGCCGAGTGGTTAAGGCGATAGACTAGAAATCTATTGGGCTCTGCCCGCACAGGTTTGAATCCTGCTGACTGCGGGGCATCTTTAATGCATGTCATCAGTTAAAACCCTTACAGAATAGAAGTGAAATCTAAATCCACACATGCATACAATAGCTGTAATCCAATCCCTTTCAAGTTCACGACATGCATCAAGATTTAGAAGTGTACTGTACCAGTGGAAATGAAATAGATTCCTGGACTCAAAACTATGGATATGAAGTAGTCTGGATACTGGCTTATTGAATATATAGGTCCATAAAATGCAGCGCTGTTCAACCCAAGTACTTGAAAGGAAAGCCTCTGGTCTTTACAAGTTTCCCCAAAAAGTTATTCACATTGGTAGAAAATGAATGAGACTACAAAAAGAAAGTGGCATATGATAGGTTTAAGCAACAGATGTAAGTTTTCATATAGCAGTCGTGGCCGAGTGGTTAAGGCGATAGACTCGAAATCTATTGGGCTCTGCCCGCGCAGGTTCGAATCCTGCCGACTGCGTGGCATTTTTAATGCATGTCATCAGTTTAAACCCTTACAGAACAAAAGTGAAATTTCGTCATTATATGCATACTATAGCTGTAATCCAATCCCTTTCAAATTCACAACAAGCATCAAGATTTAGAAGTGTGCTGTACCAATGGAGGTAAAATAGATTCCTGGATTTAAAACTTTGGATATCAAGTAGTCTGGATACTGGCTTATTGAATATAAAGGTCTGTAAAAAACAGCGCTGTTCAACCCAAATAATTGAAAGGAAAGCCTCTGGTCTTTACAAGTTTCCCCAATAAGTTATTCACATTGGTAGAGAATGAATGAGACTACAAAAAGAAAGTGGCATATGATAGGTTTAAGCACCACATGTAGTTTTTCATATAGCAGTCGTGGCCGAGTGGTTAAGGCGATAGACTAGAAATCTATTGGGCTCTGCCCGCACAGGTTTGAATCCTGCCGACTGCGGGGCATCTTTAATGCATGTCATCAGTTCAAACCCTTGCAGAACTAATGTGAAATTTGCATCAACATATGCATACAATAGATGTTATCCAATCCCTTTCAAATTCACAACAAGCATCAAGATTTAGAAGTGTACTGTACCAGTGGAGGTAAAATAGATTCCTGGATTTAAAACTTTGGATATCAAGTAGTCTGGATACTGGCTTATTGAATATAAAGGTCTGTAAAATGCAGCGCTGTTCAACCCAAATAATTGAAAGGAAAGCCTCTGGTCTTTACAAGTTTCCCCAATAAGTTATTTACATTGGTAGAAAATAATTGAGACTACAAAATGAAAGTGGCATATGATAGGTTTAAGCATCACATGTAGTTTTTCATGTAGCTGGTCTGAGTGGTTAAGGCGATAGACTAGAAATCTATTGGGCTCTGCCCGCGTAGGTTCGAATCCTGCCGACTTCGGGGCATTTTTAATGCATGTCATCAGTTTAAACCCTTACAGAACTAAAGTGAAATTTGCATCAACATATGCATACAATAGATGTTATCCAATCCCTTTCAAATTCACAACAAGCATCAAGATTTGGAAGTGTGCTGTACCAGTGGAGGTAAAATAGATTCCTGGTTTTAAAACTTTGGATATCAAGTAGTCTGGATACTGGCTTATTGAATATAAAGGTCTGTAAAATGCAGCGCTGTTCAACCCAAATAATTGAAAGGAAAGCCTCTGGTCTTTACAAGTTTCCCAAATAAGTTATTCACATTGGTAGAGAATGAATGAGACTACAAAAAGAAAGTGGCATATGATAGGTTTAAGCACCACATGTAGTTTTTCATATAGCAGTCGTGGCCGAGTGGTTAAGGCGATAGACTAGAAATCTATTGGGCTCTGCCCGCACAGGTTTGAATCATGCCGACTGCGGGGCATCTTTAATGCATGTCATCAGTTCAAACCCTTGCAGAATAGAAGTGAAATCTGCATCCACACATGCATACAATAGCTCTAATCCAATCCCTTTCAAGTTCACGACATGCATCAAGATTTAGAAGTGTGCTGTACCAGTGGAAATGAAATAGATTCCTGGACTCAAAACTATGGATATGAAGTAGTCTGGATACTGGCTTATTGAATATATAGGTCCATAAAATGCAGCGCTGTTCAACCCAAGTACTTGAAAGGAAAGCCTCTGGTCTTTACAAGTTTCCCCAAAAAGTTATTCACATTGGTAGAAAATAATGAGACTACAAAAAGAAAGTGGCATATGATAGGTTTAAGCACCAAATGTAAGTTTTCATATAGCAGTCGTGGCCGAGTGGTTAAGGCGATAGACTCGAAATCTATTGGGCTCTGCCCGCGCAGGTTCGAATCCTGCCGACTGCGGGGCATTTGTAATGCATGTCATCAGTTGAAACCCTTACAGAACTAAAGTGAAATTTGCATCAACATATGCATACAATAGATGTTATCCAATCCCTTTCAAATTCACAACAAGCATCAAGATTTAGAAGTGTACTGTACAAGTGGAGGTAAAATAGATTCCCGGATTTAAAACTTTGGATATCAAGTAGTCTGGATACTGGCTTATTGAATATATAGGTCCATAAAATGCAGCGCTGTTCAACCCAAGTACTTGAAAGGAAAGCCTCTGGTCTTTACAAGTTTCCCCAAAAAGTTATTCACATTGGTAGAAAATGAATGAGACTACAAAAAGAAAGTGGCATATGATAGGTTTAAGCAACAGATGTAAGTTTTCATATAGCAGTCGTGGCCGAGTGGTTAAGGCGATAGACTAGAAATCTATTGGGCTCTGCCCGCGCAGGTTCGAATCCTGCCGACTGCGTGGCATTTTTAATGCATGTCATCAGTTTAAACCCTTACAGAACAAAAGTGAAATTTCGTCATTATATGCATACAATAGATGTTATCCAATCCCTTTCAAATTCACAACAAGCATCAAGATTTAGAAGTGTGCTGTACCAATGGAGGTAAAATAGATTCCTGGATTTGAAACTTTGGATATCAAGTAGTCTGGATACTGGCTTATTGAATATAAAGGTCTGTAAAATGCAGCGCTGTTCAACCCAAATAATTGAAAGGAAAGTCTCTGGTCTTTACAAGTTTCCCCAATAAGTTATTTACATTGGTAGAAAATAATTGAGACTACAAAATGAAAGTGGCATATGATAGGCTTAAGCACCACATGTAGTTTTTCATATAGCAGTTGTGGCCGAGTGCTTAAGGCGATAGACTAGAAATCTATTGGGCTCTGCCCGCACAGGTTTGAATCATGCCGACTGCGGGGCATCTTCAATGCATGTCATCAGTTCAAACCCTTGCAAAATAGAAGTGAAATCTGCATCCACACATGCATACAATAGCTGTAATCCAATCCCTTTCAAGTTCAGGACATGCATCAAGATTTAGAAGTGTGCTGTACCAGTGGAAATGAAATAGATTCCTGGACTCAAAACTATGGATATCAAGTAGTCTGGATACTGGCTTATTGAATATATAGGTCCATAAAATGCAGGGCTGTTCAACCCAAGTACTTGAAAGGAAAGCCTCTGGTCTTTACAAGTTTCCCCAAAAAGTTATTCACATTGGTAGAAAATGAATGAGACTACAAAAAGAAAGTGGCATATGATAGGTTTAAGCAACAGATGTAAGTTTTCATATAGCAGTCGTGGCCGAGTGGTTAAGGCGATAGACTAGAAATCTATTGGGCTCTGCCCGCGCAGGTTCGAATCCTGCCGACTTTGGGGCACTTTTAATGCATGTCATCAGTTGAAACCCTTACAGAACTAAAGCGAAATCTGCATCCACACATGCATACAATAGCTCTAATCCAATCCCTTTCAAGTTCACAACAAGCATCAAGATTTAGAAGTGTGCTGTACAAGTGGAAGTAAAATAGATTCCTGGACTTAAAACTTTGGATATCAAGTAGTCTGGATACTGGCTTATTGAATATAAAGGTCTGTAAAATGCAGCGCTGTTCAACCCAAATACTTGAAAGGAAAGCCTCTGGTCTTTACAAGTTTCCCCAAAAAGTTATTCACATGGGTAGAAAAAGAATGAGACTACAAAAAGAAAGTGGCACATGATAGGTTTAAGCACGACATGTAGTTTTTCATATAGCAGTCGTGGCCGAGTGGTTAAGGCGATAGACTAGAAATCTATTGGGCTCTGCCCGCACAGGTTTGAATCCTGCCGACTGCGGGGCATCTTTAATGCATGTCATCAGTTCAAACCCTTACAGAATAGAAGTGAAATCTAAATCCACACATGGATACAATAGCTGTAATCCAATCCCTTTCAAGTTTACAACAAGCATTAAGATTTAGAAGTGTGCTTTACCAGTGGAAGTAAAATAGATTCCTGGTTTTAAAACTTTGGATATCAAGTAGTCTGGATACTGGCTTATTGAATATAAAGGTCTTTAAAATGCAGCGCTGTTCAACCCAAGTACTTGAAAGGAAACCCTCTGGTCTTTACAAGTTTCCCCAATTAGTTATTCACATTGGTAGAAAATAATTGAGACTACAAAAAGAAAATGGCATATGATAGGTTTAAGCACCACATGTAGTTTTTCATATAGCAGTCGTGGCCGAGTGGTTAAGGCGATAGACTAGAAATCTATTGGGCTTTGCCTGCGCAGGTTCGAATCATGCTGACTGCGGGGCATTTTTAATGCATGTCATCAGTTCAAACCCTTACAGAACAAAAGTGAAATCTGCATCCACACATGCATACAATAGCTCTAATCCAATCCCTTTCAAGTTTACAACAAGCATCAAGATTTAGAAGTGTGCTGTACCAGTGGAAGTAAAATAGATTCCCTGACTTAAAACTTTGGATATCAAGTAGTCTGGATACTGGCTTATTGAATATAAAGGTCTTTAAAATGCAGCGCTGTTCAACCCAAGTACTTGAAAGGAAACCCTCTGGTCTTTACAAGTTTCCCCAATTAGTTATTCACATTGGTAGAAAATAATTGAGACTACAAAAAGAAAGTGGCATATGATAGGTTTAAGCACCACATGTAGTTTTTCATATAGCAGTCGTGGCCGAGTGGTTAAGGCGATAGACTAGAAATCTATTGGGCTCTGCCCGCACAGGTTTGAATCCTGCTGACTGCGGGGCATCTTTAATGCATGTCATCAGTTAAAACCCTTACAGAATAGAAGTGAAATCTAAATCCACACATGCATACAATAGCTGTAATCCAATCCCTTTCAAGTTCACGACATGCATCAAGATTTAGAAGTGTACTGTACCAGTGGAAATGAAATAGATTCCTGGACTCAAAACTATGGATATGAAGTAGTCTGGATACTGGCTTATTGAATATATAGGTCCATAAAATGCAGCGCTGTTCAACCCAAGTACTTGAAAGGAAAGCCTCTGGTCTTTACAAGTTTCCCCAAAAAGTTATTCACATTGGTAGAAAATGAATGAGACTACAAAAAGAAAGTGGCATATGATAGGTTTAAGCAACAGATGTAAGTTTTCATATAGCAGTCGTGGCCGAGTGGTTAAGGCGATAGACTCGAAATCTATTGGGCTCTGCCCGCGCAGGTTCGAATCCTGCCGACTGCGTGGCATTTTTAATGCATGTCATCAGTTTAAACCCTTACAGAACAAAAGTGAAATTTCGTCATTATATGCATACTATAGCTGTAATCCAATCCCTTTCAAATTCACAACAAGCATCAAGATTTAGAAGTGTGCTGTACCAATGGAGGTAAAATAGATTCCTGGATTTAAAACTTTGGATATCAAGTAGTCTGGATACTGGCTTATTGAATATAAAGGTCTGTAAAAAACAGCGCTGTTCAACCCAAATAATTGAAAGGAAAGCCTCTGGTCTTTACAAGTTTCCCCAATAAGTTATTCACATTGGTAGAGAATGAATGAGACTACAAAAAGAAAGTGGCATATGATAGGTTTAAGCACCACATGTAGTTTTTCATATAGCAGTCGTGGCCGAGTGGTTAAGGCGATAGACTAGAAATCTATTGGGCTCTGCCCGCACAGGTTTGAATCCTGCCGACTGCGGGGCATCTTTAATGCATGTCATCAGTTCAAACCCTTGCAGAACTAATGTGAAATTTGCATCAACATATGCATACAATAGATGTTATCCAATCCCTTTCAAATTCACAACAAGCATCAAGATTTAGAAGTGTACTGTACCAGTGGAGGTAAAATAGATTCCTGGATTTAAAACTTTGGATATCAAGTAGTCTGGATACTGGCTTATTGAATATAAAGGTCTGTAAAATGCAGCGCTGTTCAACCCAAATAATTGAAAGGAAAGCCTCTGGTCTTTACAAGTTTCCCCAATAAGTTATTTACATTGGTAGAAAATAATTGAGACTACAAAATGAAAGTGGCATATGATAGGTTTAAGCATCACATGTAGTTTTTCATGTAGCTGGTCTGAGTGGTTAAGGCGATAGACTAGAAATCTATTGGGCTCTGCCCGCGTAGGTTCGAATCCTGCCGACTTCGGGGCATTTTTAATGCATGTCATCAGTTTAAACCCTTACAGAACTAAAGTGAAATTTGCATCAACATATGCATACAATAGATGTTATCCAATCCCTTTCAAATTCACAACAAGCATCAAGATTTGGAAGTGTGCTGTACCAGTGGAGGTAAAATAGATTCCTGGTTTTAAAACTTTGGATATCAAGTAGTCTGGATACTGGCTTATTGAATATAAAGGTCTGTAAAATGCAGCGCTGTTCAACCCAAATAATTGAAAGGAAAGCCTCTGGTCTTTACAAGTTTCCCAAATAAGTTATTCACATTGGTAGAGAATGAATGAGACTACAAAAAGAAAGTGGCATATGATAGGTTTAAGCACCACATGTAGTTTTTCATATAGCAGTCGTGGCCGAGTGGTTAAGGCGATAGACTAGAAATCTATTGGGCTCTGCCCGCACAGGTTTGAATCATGCCGACTGCGGGGCATCTTTAATGCATGTCATCAGTTCAAACCCTTGCAGAATAGAAGTGAAATCTGCATCCACACATGCATACAATAGCTCTAATCCAATCCCTTTCAAGTTCACGACATGCATCAAGATTTAGAAGTGTGCTGTACCAGTGGAAATGAAATAGATTCCTGGACTCAAAACTATGGATATGAAGTAGTCTGGATACTGGCTTATTGAATATATAGGTCCATAAAATGCAGCGCTGTTCAACCCAAGTACTTGAAAGGAAAGCCTCTGGTCTTTACAAGTTTCCCCAAAAAGTTATTCACATTGGTAGAAAATAATGAGACTACAAAAAGAAAGTGGCATATGATAGGTTTAAGCACCAAATGTAAGTTTTCATATAGCAGTCGTGGCCGAGTGGTTAAGGCGATAGACTCGAAATCTATTGGGCTCTGCCCGCGCAGGTTCGAATCCTGCCGACTGCGGGGCATTTGTAATGCATGTCATCAGTTGAAACCCTTACAGAACTAAAGTGAAATTTGCATCAACATATGCATACAATAGATGTTATCCAATCCCTTTCAAATTCACAACAAGCATCAAGATTTAGAAGTGTACTGTACAAGTGGAGGTAAAATAGATTCCCGGATTTAAAACTTTGGATATCAAGTAGTCTGGATACTGGCTTATTGAATATATAGGTCCATAAAATGCAGCGCTGTTCAACCCAAGTACTTGAAAGGAAAGCCTCTGGTCTTTACAAGTTTCCCCAAAAAGTTATTCACATTGGTAGAAAATGAATGAGACTACAAAAAGAAAGTGGCATATGATAGGTTTAAGCAACAGATGTAAGTTTTCATATAGCAGTCGTGGCCGAGTGGTTAAGGCGATAGACTAGAAATCTATTGGGCTCTGCCCGCGCAGGTTCGAATCCTGCCGACTGCGTGGCATTTTTAATGCATGTCATCAGTTTAAACCCTTACAGAACAAAAGTGAAATTTCGTCATTATATGCATACAATAGATGTTATCCAATCCCTTTCAAATTCACAACAAGCATCAAGATTTAGAAGTGTGCTGTACCAATGGAGGTAAAATAGATTCCTGGATTTGAAACTTTGGATATCAAGTAGTCTGGATACTGGCTTATTGAATATAAAGGTCTGTAAAATGCAGCGCTGTTCAACCCAAATAATTGAAAGGAAAGTCTCTGGTCTTTACAAGTTTCCCCAATAAGTTATTTACATTGGTAGAAAATAATTGAGACTACAAAATGAAAGTGGCATATGATAGGCTTAAGCACCACATGTAGTTTTTCATATAGCAGTTGTGGCCGAGTGCTTAAGGCGATAGACTAGAAATCTATTGGGCTCTGCCCGCACAGGTTTGAATCATGCCGACTGCGGGGCATCTTCAATGCATGTCATCAGTTCAAACCCTTGCAAAATAGAAGTGAAATCTGCATCCACACATGCATACAATAGCTGTAATCCAATCCCTTTCAAGTTCAGGACATGCATCAAGATTTAGAAGTGTGCTGTACCAGTGGAAATGAAATAGATTCCTGGACTCAAAACTATGGATATCAAGTAGTCTGGATACTGGCTTATTGAATATATAGGTCCATAAAATGCAGGGCTGTTCAACCCAAGTACTTGAAAGGAAAGCCTCTGGTCTTTACAAGTTTCCCCAAAAAGTTATTCACATTGGTAGAAAATGAATGAGACTACAAAAAGAAAGTGGCATATGATAGGTTTAAGCAACAGATGTAAGTTTTCATATAGCAGTCGTGGCCGAGTGGTTAAGGCGATAGACTAGAAATCTATTGGGCTCTGCCCGCGCAGGTTCGAATCCTGCCGACTTTGGGGCACTTTTAATGCATGTCATCAGTTGAAACCCTTACAGAACTAAAGCGAAATCTGCATCCACACATGCATACAATAGCTCTAATCCAATCCCTTTCAAGTTCACAACAAGCATCAAGATTTAGAAGTGTGCTGTACAAGTGGAAGTAAAATAGATTCCTGGACTTAAAACTTTGGATATCAAGTAGTCTGGATACTGGCTTATTGAATATAAAGGTCTGTAAAATGCAGCGCTGTTCAACCCAAATACTTGAAAGGAAAGCCTCTGGTCTTTACAAGTTTCCCCAAAAAGTTATTCACATGGGTAGAAAAAGAATGAGACTACAAAAAGAAAGTGGCACATGATAGGTTTAAGCACGACATGTAGTTTTTCATATAGCAGTCGTGGCCGAGTGGTTAAGGCGATAGACTAGAAATCTATTGGGCTCTGCCCGCACAGGTTTGAATCCTGCCGACTGCGGGGCATCTTTAATGCATGTCATCAGTTCAAACCCTTACAGAATAGAAGTGAAATCTAAATCCACACATGGATACAATAGCTGTAATCCAATCCCTTTCAAGTTTACAACAAGCATTAAGATTTAGAAGTGTGCTTTACCAGTGGAAGTAAAATAGATTCCTGGTTTTAAAACTTTGGATATCAAGTAGTCTGGATACTGGCTTATTGAATATAAAGGTCTTTAAAATGCAGCGCTGTTCAACCCAAATAATTGAAAGGAAAGCCTCTGGTCTTTACAAGTTTCCCCAATAAGTTATTTACATTGGTAGAAAATAATTGAGACTACAAAATGAAAGTGGCATATGATAGGTTTAAGCACCACATGTAGTTTTTCATATAGCAGTCGTGGCCGAGTGGTTAAGGCGATAGACTAGAAATCTATTGGGCTTTGCCTGCGCAGGTTCAAATCATGCCGACTGCGAGCATTTTTAATGCATGTCATCAGTTCAAACCCTTACAGAACAAAAGTGAAATCTGCATCCACACATGCATACAATAGCTCTAATCCAATCCCTTTCAAGTTTACAACAAGCATCAAGATTTAGAAGTGTGCTGTACCAGTGGAAGTAAAATAGATTCCCTGACTTAAAACTTTGGATATCAAGTAGTCTGGATACTGGCTTATTGAATATAAAGGTCTTTAAAATGCAGCGCTGTTCAACCCAAGTACTTGAAAGGAAACCCTCTGGTCTTTACAAGTTTCCCCAATTAGTTATTCACATTGGTAGAAAATAATTGAGACTACAAAAAGAAAATGGCATATGATAGGTTTAAGCACCACATGTAGTTTTTCATATAGCAGTCGTGGCCGAGTGGTTAAGGCGATAGACTAGAAATCTATTGGGCTCTGCCCGCACAGGTTTGAATCCTGCTGACTGCGGGGCATCTTTAATGCATGTCATCAGTTAAAACCCTTACAGAATAGAAGTGAAATCTAAATCCACACATGCATACAATAGCTATAATCCAATCCCTTTCAAGTTCACGACATGCATCAAGATTTAGAAGTGTACTGTACCAGTGGAAATGAAATAGATTCCTGGACTCAAAACTATGGATATCAAGTAGTCTGGATACTGGCTTATTGAATATATAGGTCCATAAAATGCAGCGCTGTTCAACCCAAGTACTTGAAAGGAAAGCCTCTGGTCTTCACAAGTTTCCCCAAAAAGTTATTCACATTGGTAGAAAATGAATGAGACTACAAAAAGAAAGTGGCATATGATAGGTTTAAGCACCAGATGTAAGTTTTCATATAGCAGTCTTGGCCGAGTGGTTAAGGCGATAGACCAGAAATCTATTGGGCTCTGCCCGCGCAGGTTCGAATCCTGCCGACTATGGGGCATTTTTAATCCATGTCATCAGTTTAAACCCTTACAGAACTAAAGTGAAACTTCGTCAACATATGCATACTATAGCTGTAATCCAATCCCTTTCAAATTCACAACAAGCATCAAGATTTAGAAGTGTGCTGTACCAGTGGAGGTAAAATAGATTCCTCGATTTAAAACTTTGGATATCAAGTAGTCTGGATACTGGCTTATTGAATATAAAGGTCTGTAAAAAACAGCGCTGTTCAACCCAAATAATTGAAAGGAAAGCCTCTGGTCTTTACAAGTTTCCCCAATAAGTTATTCACATTGGTAGAAAATGAATGAGACTACAAAAAGAAAGTGGCATATGATAGGTTTAAGCACCACATGTAGTTTTTCATATAGCAGTCGTGGCCGAGTGGTTAAGGCGATAGACTAGAAATCTATTGGGCTCTGCCCGCACAGGTTTGAATCCTGCCGACTGCGGGGCATCTTTAATGCATGTCATCAGTTCAAACCCTTTCAGAATAGAAGTGAAATCTGCATCCACACATGCATACAATAGCTGTAATCCAATCCCTTTCAAGTTCACGACATGCATCAAGATTTAGAAGTGTGCTGTACCAGTGGAAATGAAATAGATTCCTGGACTCAAAACTATGGATATCAAGTAGTCTGGATACTTGCTTATTGAATATATAGGTCCATAAAATGCACCGCTGTTCAACCCAAGTACTTGAAAGGAAAGCCTCTGGTCTTTACAAGTTTCCCCAAAAAGTTATTCACATTGGTAGAAAATGAATGAGACTACAAAAAGAAAGTGGCATATGATAGGTTTAAGCAACAGATGTAAGTTTTCATATAGCAGTCGTGGCCGAGTGGTTAAGGCGATAGACTAGAAATCTATTGGGCTCTGCCCACGCAGGTTCGAATCCTGCCGACTTTGGGGCATTTTTAATGCATGTCATCAGTTGAAACCCTTACAGAACTAAAGCGAAATCTGCATCCACACATGCATACAATAGCTCTAATCCAATCCCTTTCAAGTTCACAACAAGCATCAAGATTTAGAAGTGTGCTGTACAAGTGGAAGTAAAATAGATTCCTGGACTTAAAACTTTGGATATCAAGTAGTCTGGATACTGGCTTATTGAATATAAAGGTCTGTAAAATGCAGCGCTGTTCAACCCAAATACTTGAAAGGAAAGCCTCTGGTCTTTACAAGTTTCCCCAAAAAGTTATTCACATGGGTAGAAAAAGAATGAGACTACAAAAAGAAAGTGGCATATGATAGGTTTAAGCACCACATGTAGTTTTTCATAGAGCAGTCGTGGCCGAGTGGTTAAGGCGATAGACTAGAAATCTATTGGGCTCTGCCCGCACAGGTTTGAATCCTGCCGACTGCGGGGCATCTTTAATGCATGTCATCAGTTCAAACCCTTACAGAATAGAAGTGAAATCTAAATCCACACATGCATACAATAGCTGTAATCCAATCCCTTTCAAGTTTACAACAAGCATTAAGATTTAGAAGTGTGCTTTACCAGTGGAAGTAAAATAGATTTCTGGTTTTAAAACTTTGGATATCAAGTAGTCTGGATACTGGCTTATTGAATATAAAGGTCTGTAAAATGCAGCGCTGTTCAACCCAAATAATTGAAAGGAAAGCCTCTGGTCTTTACAAGTTTCCCCAATAAGTTATTTACATTGGTAGAAAATAATTGAGACTACAAAATGAAAGTGGCATATGATAGTTTTAAGCACCACATGTAGTTTTTCATATAGCAGTCGTGGCCGAGTGGTTAAGGCGATAGATTAGAAATCTATTGGGCTTTGCCTGCGCAGGTTCGAATCATGCCGACTGCGGGGCATTTTTAATGCATGTCATCAGTTCAAACCCTTACAGAACAAAAGTGAAATCTGCATCCACACATGCATACAATAGCTGTAATCCAATCCCTTTCAAGTTCACGACATGCATCAAGATTTAGAAGTGTACTGTACCAGTGGAAATGAAATAGATTCCTGGACTTAAAACTTTGGATATCAAGTAGTCAGGATACTGGCTTATTGAATATAAAGGTCTGTAAAATGCAGCGCTGTCCAACAACATGTAGTTTTTCATATAGCAGTCATGGCCGAGTGGTTAAGCCGATAGACTAGAAATCTATTGGGCTCTGCCTGCGCAGGTTCGAATCCTACCGACTGCGGGCATTTTTGATGCATGTCATCAGTTCAAACCCTTACAGAACTAAAGTGAAATCTGCATCCACACATGCATACAATAGCTCTAATCCAATCCCTTTCAAGTTCACAACAAGCATCAAGATTTAGAAGTGTACTGTACCAGTGGAAATGAAATAGATTCCTGGACTCAAAACTATGGATATCAAGTAGTCTGGATACTGGCTTATTGAATATATAGGTCCATAAAATGCAGCGCTGTTCAACCCAAGTACTTGAAAGGAAAGCCTCTGGTCTACACAAGTTTCCCCAAAAAGTTATTCACATTGGTAGAAAATGAATGAGACTACAAAAAGAAAGTGGCATATGATAGGTTTAAGCACCAGATGTAAGTTTTCATATAGCAGTCTTGGCCGAGTGGTTAAGGCGATAGACCAGAAATCTATTGGGCTCTGCCCGCGCAGGTTCGAATCCTGCCGACTATGGGGCATTTTTAATCCATGTCATCAGTTTAAACCCTTACAGAACTAAAGTAAAAATTCGTCAACATATGCATACTATAGCTGTAATCCGATCCCTTTCAAATTCACAACAAGTATCAAGATTTAGAAGTGTGCTGTACCAGTGGAGGTAAAATAGATTCCCTGATTTAAAACTTTGGATATCAAGTAGTCTGGATACTGGCTTATTGAATATAAAGGTCTGTAAAATGCAGCGCTGTTCAACCCAAATACTTGAAAGGAAACCCTCTGGTCTTTACAAGTTTCCCCAATTAGTTATTCACATTGGTAGAAAATAATTGAGACTACAAAAAGAAAGTGGCATATGATAGGTTTAAGCACCACATGTAGTTTTTCATATAGCAGTCGTGGCCGAGTGCTTAAGGCGATAGACTAGAAATCTATTTGGCTCTGCCCGCACAGGTTTGAATCCTGCTGACTGCGGGGCATCTTTAATGCATGTCATCAGTTAAAACCCTTACAGAATAGAAGTGAAATCTAAATCCACACATGCATACAATAGCTGTAATCCAATCCCTTTCAAGTTCACGACATGCATCAAGATTTAGAAGTGTACTGTACCAGTGGAAATGAAATAGATTCCTGGACTCAGAACTATGGATATCAAGTAGTCTGGATACTGGCTTATTGAATATATAGGTCCATAAAATGCAGCGCTGTTCAACCCAAGTACTTGAAAGGAAAGCCTCTGGTCTTTACAATTTTCCCCCAAAAGTTTTTCAAATTGGTAGAAAATGAATGAGACTACAAAAAGAAAGTGGCATATGATAGGTTTAAGCACCAGATGTAAGTTTTCATATAGCAGTCGTGGCCGAGTGGTTAAGGCGATAGACTAGAAATCTATTGGGCTCTGCCCGCGCAGGTTCGAATCCTGCCGACTTTGGGGCATTTTTAATGCATGTCATCAGTTGAAACCCTTACAGAACTAAAGCGAAATCTGCATCCACACATGCATACAATAGCTGTAATCCAATCCCTTTCAAGTTCACAACAAGCATCAAGATTTAGAAGTGTGCTGTACAAGTGGAAGTAAAATAGATTCCTGGACTTAAAACTTTGGATATCAAGTAGTCTGGATACTGGCTTATTGAATATAAAGGTCTGTAAAATGCAGCGCTGTTCAACCCAAATACTTGAAAGGAAAGCCTCTGGTCTTTACAAGTTTCCCCAAAAAGTTATTCACATGGGTAGAAAAAGAATGAGACTACAAAAAGAAAGTGGCATATGATAGGTTTAAGCACCACATGTAGTTTTTCATAGAGCAGTCTTGGCTGAGTGGTTAAGGCGATAGACTAGAAATCTATTGGGCTCTGCCCGCACAGGTTTGAATCCTGCCGACTGCGGGGCATCTTTAATGCATGTCATCAGTTCAAACCCTTACAGAATAGAAGTGAAATCTAAATCCACACATGCATACAATAGCTGTAATCCAATCCCTTTCAAGTTTACAACAAGCATTAAGATTTAGAAGTGTGCTTTACCAGTGGAAGTAAAATAGATTCCTGGTTTTAAAACTTTGGATATCAAGTAGTCTGGATATTGGCTTATTGAATATAAAGGTCTGTAAAATGCAGCGCTGTTCAACCCAAATAATTGAAAGGAAAGCCTCTGGTCTTTACAAGTTTCCCCAATAAGTTATTTACATTGGTAGAAAATAATTGAGACTACAAAATGAAAGTGGCATATGATAGGTTTAAGCACCACATGTAGTTTTTCATATAGCAGTCGTGGCCGAGTGGTTAAGGCGATAGACTAGAAATCTATTGGGCTTTGCCTGCGCAGGTTCGAATCATGCCGACTGCGGGGCATTTTTAATGCATGTCATCAGTTCAAACCCTTACAGAACAAAAGTGAAATCTGCATCCACACATGCATACAATAGCTCTAATCCAATCCCTTTCAAGTTTACAACAAGCATCAAGATTTAGAAGTGTGCTGTACCAGTGGAAGTAAAATAGATTCCCTGACTTAAAACTTTGGATATCAAGTAGTCTGGATACTGGCTTATTGAATATAAAGGTCTGTAAAATGCAGCGCTGTTCAACCCAAATACTTAAAAGGAAACCCTCTGGTCTTTACAAGTTTCCCCAATTAGTTATTCACATTGGTAGAAAATAATTGAGACTACAAAAAGAAAGTGGCATATGATAGGTTTAAGCACCACATGTAGTTTTTCATATAGCAGTCGTGGCCGAGTGGTTAAGGCGATAGACTAGAAATCTATTGGGCTCTGCCCGCCCAGGTTTGAATCCTGCTGACTGCGGGGCATCTTTAATGCATGTCATCAGTTAAAACCCTTACAGAATAGAAGTGAAATCTAAATCCACACATGCATACAATAGCTGTAATCCAATCCCTTTCAAGTTCACGACATGCATCAAGATTTAGAAGTGTACTGTACCAGTGGAAATGAAATAGATTCCTGGACTCAAAACTATGGATATCAAGTAGTCTGGATACTGGCTTATTGAATATATAGGTCCATAAAATGCAGAGCTGTTCAACCCAAGTACTTGAAAGGAAAGCCTCTGGTCTTTACAAGTTTCCCCAAAAAGTTATTCACATTGGTAGAAAATGAATGAGACTACAAAAAGAAAGTGGCATATGATAGGTTTAAGCAACAGATGTAAGTTTTCATATAGCAGTCGTGGCCGAGTGGTTAAGGCGATAGACTCGAAATCTATTGGGCTCTGCCCGCGCAGGTTCGAATCCTGCCGACTGCGTGGCATTTTTAATGCATGTCATCAGTTTAAACCCTTACAGAACAAAAGTGAAATTTCGTCATTATATGCATACTATAGCTGTAATCCAATCCCTTTCAAATTCACAACAAGCATCAAGATTTAGAAGTGTGCTGTACCAATGGAGGTAAAATAGATTCCTGGATTTAAAACTTTGGATATCAAGTAGTCTGGATACTGGCTTATTGAATATATAGGTCTGTAAAAAACAGCGCTGTTCAACCCAAATAATTGAAAGGAAAGCCTCTGGTCTTTACAAGTTTCCCCAATAAGTTATTCACATTGTTAGAGAATGAATGAGACTACAAAAAGAAAGTGGCATATGATAGGTTTAAGCACCACATGTAGTTTTTCATATAGCAGTCGTGGCCGAGTGGTTAAGGCGATAGACTAGAAATCTATTGGGCTCTGCCCGCACAGGTTTGAATCCTGCCGACTGCGGGGCATCTTTAATGCATGTCATCAGTTCAAACCCTTGCAGAATAGAAGTGAAATCTAAATCCACACATGCATACAATAGCTCTAATCCAATCCCTTTCAAGTTCACGACATGCATCAAGATTTAGAAGTGTGCTGTACCAGTGGAAATGAAATAGATTCCTGGACTCAAAACTATGGATATCAAGTAGTCTGGATACTGGCTTATTGAATATATAGGTCCATAAAATGCAGCGCTGTTCAACCCAAGTACTTGAAAGGAAAGCCTCTGGTCTTTACAAGTTTCCCCAAAAAGTTATTCACATCGATAGAAAATGAATGAGACTACAAAAAGAAAGTGGCATATGATAGGTTTAAGCACCAAATGTAAGTTTTCATATAGCAGTCGTGGCCGAGTGGTTAAGGCGATAGACTCGAAATCTATTGGGCTCTGCCCGCGCAGGTTCGAATCCTGCCGACTGCGGGGCATTTTTAATGCATGTCATCAGTTGAAACCCTTACAGAACTAAAGTGAAATTTGCATCAACATATGCATACAATAGATGTAATCCAATCCCTTTCAAATTCACAACAAGCATCAAGATTTAGAAGTGTGCTGTACCAGTGGAGGTAAAATAGATTCCTGGATTTAAAACTTTGGATATCAAGTAGTCTGGATACTGGCTTATTGAATATAAAGGTCTGTAAAATGCAGCGCTGTTCAACCCAAATAATTGAAAGGAAAGCCTCTGGTCTTTACAAGTTTCCCCAATAAATTATTTACATTGGTAGAAAATAATTGAGACTACAAAATGAAAGTGGCATATGATAGGTTTAAGCACCACATGTAGTTTTTCATATAGCAGTCGTGGCCGAGTGCTTAAGGCGATAGACTAGAAATCTATTGGGCTCCTCCCGCGCAGGTTCGAATCCTGCCGACTGCGGGGCATTTTTAATGCATGTCATCAGTTTAAACCCTTACAGAACTAAAGCGAAATCTGCATCCACACATGCATACAATAGCTCTAATCCAATCCCTTTCAAGTTCACAACAAGCATCAAGATTTAGAAGTGTGCTGTACAAGTGGAAGTAAAATAGATTCCTGGACTTAAAACTTTGGATATCAAGTAGTCTGGATACTGGCTTATTGAATATAAAGGTCTGTAAAATGCAGCGCTGTTCAACCCAAATAATTGAAAGGAAAGTCTCTGGTCTTTACAAGTTTCCCTAATAAGTTATTTACATTGGTAGAAAATAATTGAGACTACAAAATGAAAGTGGCATATGATAGGTTTAAGCACCACATGTAGTTTTTCATATAGCAGTCGTGGCCGAGTGGTTAAGGCGATAGACTAGAAATCTATTGGGCTTTGCCTGCGCAGGTTCGAATCATGCCGACTGCGGGGCATTTTTAATGCATGTCATCAGTTCAAACCCTTACAGAACAAAAGTGAAATCTGCATCCACACATGCATGCAATAGCTCTAATCCAATCCCTTTCAAGTTCACAACAAGCATCAAGATTTAGAAGTGTGCTGTACCAGTGGAAGTAAAATAGATTCCCTGATTTAAAACTTTGGATATCAAGTAGTCTGGATACTGGCTTATTGAATATAAAGGTCTGTAAAATGCAGCGCTGTTCAACCCAAATACTTGAAAGGAAAGCCTCTGGTCTATACAAGTTTCCCCAATTAGTTATTCACATTGGTAGAAAATAATTGAGACTACAAAAAGATAGGTTTAAGCACCACATGTAGTTTTTCATATAGCAGTCGTGGCCGAGTGGTTAAGGCGATAGACTAGAAATCTATTGGGCTCTGCCCGCACAGGTTTGAATCCTGTTGACTGCGGGGAATCTTTAATGCATGTCATCAGTTAAAACCCTTACAGAATAGAAGTGAAATCTAAATCCACACATGCATACAATAGCTGTAATCCAATCCCTTTCAAGTTCACGACATGCATCAAGATTTAGAAGTGTGCTGTACCAGTGGAAATGAAATAGATTCCTGGACTCAAAACTATGGATATCAAGTAGTCTGGATACTGGCTTATTGAATATATAGGTCCATAAAATGCAGCGCTGTTCAACCCAAGTACTTGAAAGGAAAGCCTCTGGTCTTTACAAGTTTCCCCAAAAAGTTTTTCACATTGGTAGAAAATGAATGATACTACAAAAAGAAAGTGGCATATGATAGGTTTAAGCACCAGATGTAAGTTTTCATATAGCAGTTGTTGCCGAGTGGTTAAGGCGATAGACTAGAAATCTATTGGGATCTGCCCGCGCAGGTTCGAATCCTGCCGACTGCGGGGCATTTTTAATGCATGTCATCAGTTCAAACCCTTACAGAACTAAAGTGAAATCTGCATCGACACATGCATACAATAGCTCTAATCCAATCCCTTTCAAGTTTACAACAAGCATCAAGATTTAGAAGTGTGCTGTACCAGTGGAAGTAAAATAGATTCCCTGACTTAAAACTTTGGATATCAAGTAGTCTGGATACTGGCTTATTGAATATAAAGGTCTGTAAAATGCAGCGCTGTTCAACCCAAATACTTGAAAGGAAACCCTCTGGTCTTTACAAGTTTCCCCAATTAGTTATTCACATTGGTAGAAAATAATTGAGACTACAAAAAGAAAGTGGCATATGATAGGTTTAAGCACCAGATGTAAGTTTTCATATAGCAGTCGTGGCCGAGTGGTTAAGGCAATAGACTAGAAATCTATTGGGCTCTGCCTGCGCAGGTTCGAATCCTGCCGACTGCGGGGCATTTTTAATGCATGTCATCAGTTCAAAACCTTACAGAATTAAAGTGAAATCTGCATCCGCACATGCATACAATAGCTGTAATCCAATCCCTTTCAAGTTCACAACAAGCATCAAGATTTAGAAGTGTGCTGTACCAGTGGAAGTAAAATAGATTCCTGGACTTAAAACTTTGGATATCAAGTAGTCTGGATACTGGCTTATTGAATATAAAGGTCTGTAAAATGCATCGCTGTTCAACCCAAATACTTGAAAGGAAAGCCTCTGGTCTTTACAAGTTTCCCCAATAAGTTATTCACATTGGTAGAAAATGAATGAGACTACAAAAAGAAAGTGGCATATGATAGTTTTAAGCACCACATGTAGTTTTTCATATAGCAGTCGTGGCCGAGTGGTTAAGGCGATAGACTCGAAATCTATTGGGCTTTGCCCGCGCAGGTTCGAATCCTGCCGACTGCGGGGCATTTTTAATGCATGTCATCAGTTCAAACCCTTACAGAACTAAAGTGAAATCTGCATCCGCACATGCATACAATAGCTGTAATCCAATCCCTTTCAAGTTCACAACAAGCATCAAGATTTAGAAGTGTGCTGTACCAGTGGAAGTAAAATAGATTCCTGGACTTAAAACTTTGGATATCAAGTAGTCAGGATACTGGCTTATTGAATATAAAGGTCTGTAAAATGCAGCGCTGTCCAACAACATGTAGTTTTTCATATAGCAGTCATGGCCGAGTGGTTAAGGCGATAGACTAGAAATCTATTGGGCTCTGCCCGCGCAGGTTCGAATCCTGCCAACTGCGGGGCATTTTTAATGCATGTCATCAGTTTAAACCCTTACAGAACTAAAGTGAAATTTGCATCAACATATGCATACAAAAGCTGTTATCCAATCCCTTTCAAATTCACAACAAGCATCAAGATTTAGAAGTGTGCTGTACCAGTGGAGGTAAAATAGATTCCTGGATTTAAAACTTTTGATATCAAGTAGTCTGGATACTGGCTTATTGAATATAAAGGTCTGTAAAATGCAGCACTGTTCAACCCAAAAATTTGAAAGGAAAGTCTCTGGTCTTTACAAGTTTCCCCAATAAGTTATTTACATTGGTAGAAAATAATTGAGACTACAAAATGAAAGTGCCATATGATAGGTTTAAGCACCACATGTAGTTTTTCATATAGCAGTCGTGGCCGAGTGGTTAAGGCGATAGACTAGAAATCTATTGGGCTTTGCCTGCACAGGTTCGAATCATGCCGACTGCGGGGCATTTTTAATGCATGTCATCAGTTCAAACCCTTACAGAACAAAAGTGAAATCTGCATCCACACATGCATACAATAGCTCTAATCCAATTCCTTTCAAGTTCACAACAAGCATCAAGATTTAGAAGTGTGCTGTACCAGTGGAAGTAAAATAGATTCCCTGACTTAAAACTTTGGATATCAAGTAGTCTGGATACTGGCTTATTGAATATAAAGGTCTGTAAAATGCAGCGCTGTTCAACCCAAATACTTGAAAGGAAACCCTCTGGTCTTTACAAGTTTCCCCAATAAGTTATTCACATTGGTAGAAAATAATTGAGACTACAAAAAGAAAGTGGCATATGATAGGTTTAAGCACCACATGTAGTCTTTCATATAGCAGTCGTGGCCGAGTGGTTAAGGCGATAGACTAGAAATCTATTGGGCTCTGCCCGCGCAGGTTCGAATCCTGCCGACTGCGGGGCATTTTTAATGCATGTCATCAGTTAAAACCCTTACAGAATAGAAGTGAAATCTAAATCCACACATGCATACAATAGCTGTAATCCAATCCCTTTCAAGTTCACGACATGCATCAAGATTTAGAAGTGTACTGTACCAGTGGAAATGAAATAGATTCCTTGACTCAGAACTATAGATATCAAGTAGTCTGGATACTGGCTTATTGAATATATAGGTCCATAAAATGCAGCGCTGTTCAACCCAAGTACTTGAAAGGAAAGCCTCTGGTCTTTACAAGTTTCCCCAAAAAGTTATTCACATTGGTAGAAAATGAACGAGACTAGAAAAAAGAAAGTGGCATATGATAGGTTTAAGCACCAGATGTAAGTTTTCATATAGCAGTCGTGGCCGAGTGGTTAAGGCGATAGACTAGAAATCTATTGGGCTCTGCCCGCGCAGGTTCGAATCCTGCCGACTGTGGGGCATTTTTAATGCATGTCATCAGTTCAAACCCTTACAGAACTAAAGTGAAATCTGCATCGACACATGCATACAATAGCTCTAATCAAATCCCTTTCAAGTTCACAACAAGCATCAAGATGTGGATGTGTGCTGTACCAGTGGAAGTAAAATATATTCCTGGATTTAAAACTTTGGATATCAAGTAGTCTGGATACTGGCTTATTGAATATAAAGGTCTATGAAATGCAGCGCCGTTCAACCCAAATAATTGAAAGGAAAGCCTCTGGTCTTTACAAGTTTCCCCAATAAGTTATTCACATTGGTAGAAAATAATTGAAACTACAAAAAAGAAGTGGCATATGAGAGGTTTAAGCATCACATGTAGTTTTTCATATAGCAGTCGTGGCCGAGTGGTTAAGGCGATAGACTAGAAATCTGTTGGGCTCTGCCCGCACAGGTTTGAATCCTGCCGACTGCGGGGCATCTTTAATGCATGTCATCATTTCAAACCCTTGCAGAATAGAAGTGAAATCTAAATCCACACATGCATACAATAGCTGTAATCCAATCCCTTTCAAGTTCACGACATGCATCAAGATTTAGAAGTGTGCTGTACCAGTGGAAATGAAATAGATTCCTGGACTCAAAACTATGGATATCAAGTAGTCTGGATACTGGCTTATTGAATATATAGGTCCGTAAAATGCAGCGCTGTTCAACCCAAGTACTTGAAAGGAAAGCCTCTGGTCTTTACAAGTTTCCCTAAAAAGTTATTCACATTGGTAGAAAATGAATGAGACTACAAAAAGAAAGTGGCATATGATAGGTTTAAGCACCAGATGTAAGTTTTCATATAGCAGTCGTGGCCGAGTGGTTAAGGCAATTGACTAGAAATCTATTGGGCTCTGCCTGCGCAGGTTCGAATCCTGCCGACTGCAGGGCATTTTTAATGCATGTCATCAGTTGAAACCCTTATAGATCTAAAGTGAAATCTGCATCCGCACATGCATACAATAGCTGTAATCCAATCCCTTTCAAGTTCACAACAAGCATCAAGATTTAGAAGTGTGCTGTACCAGTGGAAGTAAAATAGATTCCTGGACTTAAAACTTTGGATATCAAGTAGTTTGGATACTGGCTTATTGAATATAAAGGTCTGTAAAATGCAGCGCTGTTCAACAACATGTAGTTTTTCATATAGCAGTCGTGGCCGAGTGGTTAAGGCGATAGACTAGAAATCTATTGGGCTCTGCCCATGCAGGTTCGAATCCTGCTGACTGCGGGGCATTTTTAATGCATGTCATCAGTTCAAACCCTTACAGAACAAAAGTGAAATCTGCATCCACACATGCATACAATAGCTCTAATCAAATCCCTTTCAAGTTCACAACAAACATCAAGATGTAGAAGTGTGCTGTACCAGTGGAAGTAAAATAGATTCCTGGACTTAAAACTTTGGATATCAAGTAGTCTGGATACTGGCTTTTTGAATATAAAGGTCTGTAAAATGCAGCGCTGTTCAACCCAAATACTTGAAAGGAAAGCCTCTGGTCTTTACAAGTTTCCCCAATAAGTTATTCACATTGGTAGAAAATAATGGAGACTACTAAAAGAAAGTGGCATATGATAGGTTTAAGCACCACATGTAGTTTTTCATATAGCAGTCGTGGCCGAGTGGTTAAGGCGATAGACTAGAAATCTATTGGGCTCTGCCCGCGCAGGTTCGAATCCTGCCGACCGCGGGGCATTTTTAATGCATGTCATCAGTTCAAACCCTTACAGAACTAAAGTGAAATCTGCATCCACACATGCATACAATAGCTCTAATCCAATCCCTTTCAAGTTCACAACAAGCATCCAGATTCAGAAGTGTGCTGTACCAGTGGAAGTAAAATAGATTCCTGGACTTAAAACTTTGGATATCAAGTAGTCTGGATACTGGCTTATTGAATATAAAGGTCTGTAAAATGCAGCGCTGTTCAACCCAAATACTTGAAAGGAAAGCCTCTGGTCTTTACAAGTTTCCCCAATAAGTTATTCACAGTGGTAGAAAATAATTGAAACTACAAAAAGAAAGTGGCATATGATAGGTTTAAGCATCACATGTAGTTTTTCATATAGCAGTCGTGGCCGAGTGGTTAAGGCGATAGACTAGAAATCTATTGGGCTCTGCCCGCGCAGGTTCGAATCCTGCCGACTGCGGGGCATTTTTAATGCATGTCATCAGTTCAAACCCTTACAGAACTAAATTGAAATCTGTATCCACA
Source organism: Alentia gelatinosa (assembly GCA_950022655.1). Taxonomy (NCBI): domain Eukaryota; kingdom Metazoa; phylum Annelida; class Polychaeta; order Phyllodocida; family Polynoidae; genus Alentia; species Alentia gelatinosa. Next base: position 85,123,424 of record OX465579.1, read on the forward strand.
CATGCATACAATAGCTCTAATCTAATCCCTTTCAAGTTCACAACAAGCATCAAGATTTAGAAGTGTGCTGTTCCAGTGGAAGTAAAATAGATTCCTGGACTTAAAACTTTGGATATCAAGTAGTCTGGATACTGGCTTATTGAATATAAAGGTCTGTAAAATGCCACGCTGTTCAACACAAATACTTGAAAGGAAAGCCTCTGGTCTTTACAAGTTTCCCCAATAAGTTATTCACAGTGGTAGAAAATAATTGAAACTACAAAAAGAAAGTGGCATATGATAGGTTTAAGCATCACATGTAGTTTTTTATATAGCAGTCGTGGCCGAGTGGTTAAGGCGATAGACTAGAAATCTATTGGGCTCTGCCCGCGCAGGTTCGAATCCTGCCGACTGCGGGGCATTTTTAATGCATGTCATCAGTTCAAACCCTTACAGAACTAAAGTGAAATCTGCATCCACACATGCATACAATAGCTCTAATCCAATCCCTTTCAAGTTCACAACAAGCATCAAGATTTAGAAGTGTGCTGTACCAGTGGAAGTAAAATAGATTCCTGGACTTAAAACTTTGGATATCAAGAAGTCTGGATACTGGCTTATTGAATATAAAGGTCTGTAAAATGCCACGCTGTTCAACACAAATACTTCAAAGGAAAGCCTCTGCTCTTTACAAGTTTCCCTAATAAGTTATTCACAGTGGTCGAAAATAATTGAAACTACAAAAAGAAAGTGGCATATGATAGGTTTAAGCATGACATGTAGTTCTTCATATAGCAGTCGTGGCCGAGTGGTTAAGGCGATAGACTAGAAATCTATTGGGCTCTGTCTGCGCAGGTTCGAATTTTGCAGACTGCGGGGCATTTTTAATGCATGTCATCAGTTCAAACCCTTACAGAACTAAAGTGAAATCTGCATCCACACATGCATACAATAGCTGTAATCCAATCCCTTTCAAGTTCACAATAAACATCAAGATTTAGAAGTGTGCTGTACCAGTGGAAGTAAAATAGATTCCTGGACTTAAAACTTTGGATATCAAGTAGTCTGGATACTGGCTTATTGAATATAAAGGTCTGTAAAATGCAGCGCTGTTCAACCCAAATACTTGAAAGGAAAGCCTCTGGTCTTTACAAGTTTCCCCAATAAGTTATTTACAGTGGTAGAAAATAATTGAAACTACAAAAAGAAAGTGGCATATGATAGGTTTAAGCATCACATGTAGTTTTTCATATAGCAGTCGTGGCCGAGCGGTTAAGGCGATAGACTAGAAATCTATTGGGCTCTGCCCGCGCAGGTTCGAATACTGCCGACTGCGGGGCATTTTTAATGCATGTCATCAGTTCAAACCCTTACAGAACTAAAGTGAAATCTGCATCCACACATGCATACAATAGCTCTAATCCAATCCCTTTCAAGTTCACAACAAGCATCAATATTTAGAAGTATGCTGTACCAGTGGAAGTAAAATAGATTCCTGGACTTAAAACTTTGGATATCAAGAAGTTTGGATACTGGCTTATTGAATATAAAGGTCTGTAAAATGCAGCGCTGTTCAACCCAAATACTTGAAAGGAAAGCCTCTGGTCTTTACAAGTTTCCCAATAAGTTATTCACAGTGGTAGAAAATAATTGAAACTACAAAAAGAAAGTGGCATATGATAGGTTTAAGCATCACATGTAGTTTTTCATATAGCAGTCGTGGCCGAGCGGTTAAGGCGATAGACTAGAAATCTATTGGGCTCTGCCCGCGCAGGTTCGAATACTGCCGACTGCGGGGCATTTTTAATGCATGTCATCAGTTCAAACCCTTACAGAACTAAAGTGAAATCTGCATCCACACATGCATACAATAGCTCTAATCCAATCCCTTTCAAGTTCACAACAAGCATCAATATTTAGAAGTATGCTGTACCAGTGGAAGTAAAATAGATTCCTGGACTTAAAACTTTGGATATCAAGAAGTTTGGATACTGGCTTATTGAATATAAAGGTCTGTAAAATGCAGCGCTGTTCAACCCAAATACTTGAAAGGAAAGCCTCTGGTCTTTACAAGTTTCCCCAATAAGTTATTCACAGTGGTAGAAAATAATTGAAACTACAAAAAGAAAGTGGCATATGATAGGTTTAAGCATCACATGTAGTTTTTCATATAGCAGTCGTGGCCGAGTGGTTAAGGCGATAGACTAGAAATCTATTGGGCTCTGCCCGCGCAGGTTCGAAAAGCCGACTGCGGGGCATTTTTAATGCATGTCATCAGTTCAAACCCTTACAGAACTAAAGTGAAATCTGCATCCACACATGCATACAATAGCTCTAATCCAATCCCTTTCAAGTTCACAACAAGCATCAAAATTTAGAAGTGTGCTGTACCAGTGGAAGTAAAATAGATTCCTGGACTTAAAACCTTTGGATATCAAGTAGTCTGGATACTGGCTTATTGAATATAAAGGTCTGTAAAATGCAGCGCTGTTCAACCCAAATACTTGAAAGGAAAGCCTCTGGTCTTTACAAGTTTCCCCAATAAGTTATTCACATTGGTAGAAAATAATTGAGAATACAAAAAGAAAGTGGCATATGATAGGTTTAAGCACCACATGTAGTTTTTCATATAGCAGTTGTGGCCAAGTGGTTAAGGCGATAGACTAGAAATCTATTGGGCTCTGCCCGCGCAGGTTCGAATTTTGCAGACTGCGGGGCATTTTTAATGCATGTCATCAGTTCAAACCCTTACAGAACTAAAGTGAAATCTGCATCCACACATGCATACAATAGCTCTAATCCAATCCCTTTCAAGTTCACAATAAACATCAAGATTTAGAAGTGTGCTGTACCAGTGGAAGTAAAATAGATTCCTGGACTTAAAACTTTGGATATCAAGTAGTCTGGATACTGGCTTATTGAATATAAAGGTCTGTAAAATGCAGCGCTGTTCAACCCAAATACTTGAAAGGAAAGCCTCTGGTCTTTACAAGTTTCCCAAATATGTTATTCACAGTGGTAGAAAATAATTGAAACTACAAAAAGAAAGTGGCATATGATAGGTTTAAGCATCACATGTAGTTTTTCATATAGCAGTCGTGGCCGAGTGGTTAAGGCGATAGACTAGAAATCTATTGGGCTCTGCCCGCGCAGGTTCGAAAAGCCGACTGCGGGGCATTTTTAATGCATGTCATCAGTTCAAACCCTTACAGAACTAAAGTGAAATCTGCATCCACACATGCATACAATAGCTCTAATCCAATCCCTTTCAAGTTCACAACAAGCATCAAGATGTAGGAGTGTGCTGTACCATTGGAAGTAAAATAGATTCCTGGACTTAAAACTTTGGATATCAAGTAGTCTGGATACTGGCTTATTGAATATAAAGGTCTGTAAAATGCAGCGCTGTTCAACCCAAATACTTGAAAGGAAAGCCTCTGGTCTTTACAAGTTTCCCCAATAAGTTATTCACAGTGGTAGAAAATAATTGAAACTACAAAAAGAAAGTGGCATATGATAGGTTTAAGCATCACATGTAGTTTTTCATATAGCAGTCGTGGCTGAGTGGTTAAGGCGATAGACTAGAAATCTATTGGGCTCTGCCCGCGCAGGTTCGAATCCTGCCGACTGCGGGGCATTTTTAATGCATGTCATCAGTTCAAACCCTTACAGAACTAAATTGAAATCTGCATCCACACATGCATACAATAGCTCTAATCCAATCCCTTTCAAGTTCACAACAAGCATCAAGATGTAGAAGTGTGCTGTACCAGTGGAAGTAAAATAGATTCCTGGACTTAAAACTTTGGATATCAAGTAGTCTGGATACTGGCTTATTGAATATAAAGGTCTGTAAAATGCAGCGCTGTTCAACCCAAATACTTGAAAGGAAAGCCTCTGGTCTTTACAAGTTTCCCCAATAAGTTATTCACAGTGGTCGAAAATAATTGAAACTACAAAAAGAAAGTGGCATATGATAGGTTTAAGCATCACATGTAGTTTTTCATATAGCAGTCGTGGCCGAGTGGTTAAGGCGATAGACTAGAAATCTATTGGGCTCTGCCCGCGCAGGTTCGAATCCTGCCGACTGCGGGGCATTTTTAATGCATGTCATCAGTTCAAACCCTTACAGAACTAAAGTGAAATCTGCATCCACACATGCATACAATAGCTCTAATCCAATCCCTTTCAAGTTCACAACAAGCATCAAGATTTAGAAGTGTGCTGTACCAGTGGAAGTAAAATAGATTCCTGGACTTAAAACTTTGGATATCAAGAAGTCTGGATACTGGCTTATTGAATATAAAGGTCTGTAAAATGCAGCGCTGTTCAACCCAAATACTTGAAAGGAAAGCCTCTGGTCTTTACAAGTTTCCCCAATAAGTTATTCACAGTGGTAGAAAATAATTGAAACTACAAAAAGAAAGTGGCATATGATAGGTTTAAGCATCACATGTAGTTTTTCATATAGCAGTCGTGGCTGAGCAGTTAAGGCGATAGACTAGAAATCTATTGGGCTCTGCCCGCGCAGGTTCGAATCCTGCCGACTGCGGGGCATTTTTAATGCATGTCATCAGTTCAAACCCATACAGAACTAAAGTGAAATCTGCATCCACACATGCATACAATAGCTCTAATCCAATCCCTTTCAAGTTCACAACAAGCATCAAGATTTAGAAGTGTGCTGTACCAGTGGAAGTAAAATAGATTCCTGGACTTAAAACCTTTGGATATCAAGTAGTCTGGATACTGGCTTATTGAATATAAAGGTCTGTAAAATGCCACGCTGTTCAACACAAATACTTGAAAGGAAAGCCTCTGGTCTTTACAAGTTTCCCCAATAAGTTATTCACAGTGGTAGAAAATAATTGAAACTACAAAAAGAAAGTGGCATATGATAGGTTTAAGCATCACATGTAGTTTTTCATATAGCAGTCGTGGCTGAGCAGTTAAGGCGATAGACTAGAAATCTATTGGGCTCTGCCCGCGCAGGTTCGAATCCTGCCGACTGCGGGGCATTTTTAATGCATGTCATCAGTTCAAACCCTTACAGAACTAAAGTGAAATCTGCATCCACACATGCATACAATAGCTCTAATCCAATCCCTTTCAAGTTCACAACAAGCATCAAGATTTAGAAGTGTGCTGTACCAGTGGAAGTAAAATAGATTCCTGGACTTAAAACCTTTGGATATCAAGTAGTCTGGATACTGGCTTATTGAATATAAAGGTCTGTAAAATGCAGCGCTGTTCAACCCAAATACTTGAAAGGAAAGCCTCTGGTCTTTACAAGTTTCCCCAATAAGTTATTCACAGTGGTAGAAAATAATTGAAACTACAAAAAGAAAGTGGCATATGATAGGTTTAAGCATCACATGTAGTTTTTCATATAGCAGTCGTGGCCGAGTGGTTAAGGCGATAGACTAGAAATCTATTGGGCTCTGCCCGCGCAGGTTCGAATCCTGCCGACTGCGGGGCATTTTTAATGCATGTCATCAGTTCAAACCCTTACAGAACTAAAGTGAAATCTGCATCCACACATGCATACAATAGCTCTAATCCAATCCCTTTCAAGTTCACAACAAGCATCAAGATGTAGAAGTGTGCTGTACCAGTGGAAGTAAAATAGATTCCTGGACTTAAAACTTTGGATATCAAGTAGTCTGGATACTGGCTTATTGAATATAAAGGTCTGTAAAATGCAGCGCTGTTCAACCCAAATACTTGAAAGGAAAGCCTCTGGTCTTTACAAGTTTCCCCAATAAGTTATTCACAGTGGTAGAAAATAATTGAAACTACAAAAAGAAAGTGGCATATGATAGGTTTAAGCATCACATGTAGTTTTTCATATAGCAGTCGTGGCCGAGTGGTTAAGGCGATAGACTAGAAATCTATTGGGCTCTGCCCGCGCAGGTTCGAATCCTGCCGACTGCGGGGCATTTTTAATGCATGTCATCAGTTCAAACCCTTACAGAACTAAAGTGAAATCTGCATCCACACATGCATACAATAGCTCTAATCCAATCCCTTTCAAGTTCACAACAAGCATCAAGATTTAGAAGTGTGCTGTACCAGTGGAAGTAGAATAGATTCCTGGACTTAAAACTTTGGATATCAAGAAGTCTGGATACTGGCTTATTGAATATAAAGGTCTGTAAAATGCAGCGCTGTTCAACCCAAATACTTGAAAGGAAAGCCTCTGGTCTTTACAAGTTTCCCCAATAAGTTATTCACAGTGGTAGAAAATAATTGAAACTACAAAAAGAAAGTGGCATATGATAGGTTTAAGCATCACATGTAGTTTTTCATATAGCAGTCGTGGCTGAGCGGTTAAGGCGATAGACTAGAAATCTATTGGGCTCTGCCCGCGCAGGTTCGAATCCTGCCGACTGCGGGGCATTTTTAATGCATGTCATCAGTTCAAACCCTTACAGAACTAAAGTGAAATCTGCATCCACACATGCATACAATAGCTCTAATCCAATCCCTTTCAAGTTCACAACAAGCATCAAGATTTAGAAGTGTGCTGTACCAGTGGAAGTAAAATAGATTCCTGGACTTAAAACTTTGGATATCAAGTAGTCTGGATACTGGCTTATTGAATATGAAGGTCTGTAAAATGCAGCGCTGTTCAACCCAAATACTTGAAAGGAAAGCCTCTGGTCTTTACAAGTTTCCCCAATAAGTTATTCACAGTGGTAGAAAATAATTGAAACTACAAAAAGAAAGTGGCATATGATAGGTTTAAGCATCACATGTAGTTTTTCATATAGCAGTCGTGGCCGAGTGGTTAAGGCGATAGACTAGAAATCTATTGGGCTCTGCCCGCGCAGGTTCGAATCCTGCCGACTGCGGGGCATTTTTAATGCATGTCATCAGTTCAAACCCTTACAGAACTAAAGTGAAATCTGCATTCACACATGCAGACAATAGCTCTAATCCAATCCCTTTCAAGTTCACAACAAGCATCCAGATGTAGAAGTGTGCTGTACCAGTGGAAGTAAAATAGATTCCTGGACTTAAAACTTTGGATATCAAGAAGTCTGGATACTGGCTTATTGAATATACAGGTCTGTAAAATGCAGCGCTGTTCAACCCAAATACTCGAAAGGAAAGCCTCTGGTCTTTACAAGTTTCCCCAATAAGTTATTCACATTGGTAGAAAATAATTGAGAATACAAAAAGAAAGTGGCATATGATAGGTTTAAGCACCACATGTAGTTTTTCATATAGCAGTTGTGGCCGAGTGGTTAAGGCGATAGACTAGAAATCTATTGGGCTCTGCCTGCGCAGGTTCGAATTTTGCAGACTGCGGGGCATTTTTAATGCATGTCATCAGTTCAAACCCTTACAGAACTAAAGTGAAATCTGCATCCACACATGCATACAATAGCTGTAATCCAATCCCTTTCAAGTTCACAATAAACATCAAGATTTAGAAGTGTGCTGTACCAGTGGAAGTAAAATAGATTCCTGGACTTAAAACCTTTGGATATCAAGTAGTCTGGATACTGGCTTATTGAATATAAAGGTCTGTAAAATGCAGCGCTGTTCAACCCAAATACTTGAAAGGTAAGCCTCTGGTCTTTACAAGTTTCCCCAATAAGTTATTCACATTGGTAGAAAATAATTGAGAATACAAAAAGAAAGTGGCATATGATAGGTTTAAGCACCACATGTAGTTTTTCATATAGCAGTTGTGGCCGAGTGGTTAAGGCGATAGACTAGAAATCTATTGGGCTCTGCCCGTGTAGGTTCGAATACTGCTGACTGCGGGGCATTTTTAATGCATGTCATCAGTTCAAACCCTTACAGAACTAAAGTGAAATCTGCATCCACACATGCATACAATAGCTCTAATCCAATCCCTTTCAAGTTCACAACAAGCATCAATATTTAGAAGTATGCTGTACCAGTGGAAGTAAAATAGATTCCTGGACTTAAAACTTTGGATATCAAGAAGTTTGGATACTGGTTTATTGAATATAAAGGTCTGTAAAATACAGCGCTGTTCAACCCAAATACTTGAAAGGAAAGCCTCTGGTCTTCACAAGTTTCCCCAATAAGTTATTCACAGTGGTCGAAAATAATTGAAACTACAAAAAGAAAGTGGCATATGATAGGTTTAAGCATCACATGTAGTTTTTCATATAGCAGTCGTGGCCGAGTGGTTAAGGCGATAGACTAGAAATCTATTGGGCTCTGCCCGCGCAGGTTCGAAAAGCCGACTGCGGGGCCTTTTTAATGCATGTCATCAGTTCAAACCCTTACAGAACTAAAGTGAAATCTGCATCCACACATGCATACAATAGCTCTAATCCAATCCCTTTCAAGTTCACAACAAGCATCAAGATTTAGAAGTGTGCTGTACCAGTGGAAGTAAAATAGATTCCTGGACTTAAAACCTTTGGATATCAAGTAGTCTGCATACTGGCTTATTGAATATAAAGGTCTGTAAAATGCAGCGCTGTTCAACCCAAATACTTGAAAGGAAAGCCTCTGGTCTTTACAAGTTTCCCCAATAAGTTATTCACAGTGGTAGAAAATAATTGAAACTACAAAAAGAAAGTGAGATATGATAAGTTTAAGCATCACATGTAGTTTTTCATATAGCAGTCGTGGCCGAGTGGTTAAGGCGATAGACTAGAAATCTATTGGGCTCTGCCCGCGCAGGTTCGAATCCTGCCGACTGCGGGGCCTTTTTAATGCATGTCATCAGTTCAAACCCTTACAGAACTAAAGTGAAATCTGCATCCACACATGCATACAATAGCTCTAATCCAATCCCTTTCAAGTTCACAACAAGCATCAAGATTTAGAAGTGTGCTGTACCAGTGGAAGTTAAATAGATTCCTGGACTTAAAACTTTGGATATCAAGTAGTCTGGATACTGGCTTATTGAATATAAAGGTCTGTAAAATGCCACGCTGTTCAACACAAATACTTGAAAGGAAAGCCTCTGGTCTTTACAAGTTTCCCCAATAAGTTATTCACAGTGGTAGAAAATAATTGAAACTACAAAAAGAAAGTGGCATACGATAGGTGTAAGCACCACATGTAGTTTTTCATATAGCAGTCGTGGCCGAGTGGTTAAGGCGATAGACTAGAAATCTATTGTGCTCTGCCTCCGCAGGTTCGAATCCTGCCGACTGCGGGGCATTTTTAATGCATGTCATCAGTTCAAACCCTTACAGAACTAAAGTGAAATCTGCATCCACACATGCATACAATAGCTCTAATCCAATCCCTTTCAAGTTCACAACAAGCATCAAGATTTAGAAGTGTGCTGTACCAGTGGAAGTAAAATAGATTCCTGGACTTAAAACTTTGGATATCAAGAAGTCTGGATACTGGCTTATTGAATATAAAGGTCTGTAAAATGCAGCGCTGTTCAACCCAAATACTTGAAAGGAAAGCCTCTGGTCTTTACAAGTTTCCCCAATAAGTTATTCACAGTGGTAGAAAATAATTGAGACTACTAAAAGAAAGTGGCATACGATAGGTTTAAGCACCACATGTAGTTTTTCATATAGCAGTCGTGGCCGAGTGGTTAAGGCGATAGACTAGAAATCTATTGGGCTCTGCCCGCGCAGGTTCGAATCCTGCCGACTGCGGGGCATTTTTAATGCATGTCATCAGTTCAAACCCTTACAGAACTAAAGTGAAATCTGCATCCACACATGCATACAATAGCTCTAATCCAATCCCTTTCAAGTTCACAACAAGCATCCAGATTTAGAAGTGTGCTGTACCAGTGGAAGTAAAATAGATTCCTGGACTTAAAACTTTGGATATCAAGTAGTCTGGATACTGGCTTATTGAATATAAAGGTCTGTAAAATGCAGCGCTGTTCAACCCAAATACTTGAAAGGAAAGCCTATGGTCTTTACAAGTTTCCCCAATAAGTTATTCACAGTGGTAGAAAATAATTGAAACTACAAAAAGAAAGTGGCATATGATAGGTTTAAGCATCACATGTAGTTTTTCATATAGCAGTCGTGGCCGAGTGGTTAAGGCGATAGACTAGAAATCTATTGGGCTCTGCCCGCGCAGGTTCGAATCCTGCCGACTGCGGGGCATTTTTAATGCATGTCATCAGTTCAAACCCTTACAGAACTAAATTGAAATCTGTATCCACACATGCATACAATAGCTCTAATCTAATCCCTTTCAAGTTCACAACAAGCATCCAGATTTAGAAGTGTGCTGTACCAGTGGAAGTAAAATAGATTCCTGGACTTAAAACTTTGGATATCAAGTAGTCTGGATACTGGCTTATTGAATATAAAGGTCTGTAAAATGCCACGCTGTTCAACACAAATACTTGAAAGGAAAGCCTCTGGTCTTTACAAGTTTCCCCAATAAGTTATTCACAGTGGTAGAAAATAATTGAAACTACAAAAAGAAAGTGGCATATGATAGGTTTAAGCATCACATGTAGTTTTTCATATAGCAGTCGTGGCCGAGTGGTTAAGGCGATAGACTAGAAATCTATTGGGCTCTGCCCGCGCAGGTTCGAATCCTGCCGACTGCGGGGCATTTTTAATGCATGTCATCAGTTCAAACCCTTACAGAACTAAAGTGAAATCTGCATCCACACATGCATACAATAGCTCTAATCCAATCCCTTTCAAGTTCACAACAAGCATCAAGATTTAGAAGTGTGCTGTACCAGTGGAAGTAAAATAGATTCCTGGACTTAAAACTTTGGATATCAAGAAGTCTGGATACTGGCTTATTGAATATAAAGGTCTGTAAAATGCCACGCTGTTCAACACAAATACTTGAAAGGAAAGCCTCTGGTCTTTACAAGTTTCCCCAATAAGTTATTCACAGTGGTAGAAAATAATTGAAACTACAAAAAGAAAGTGGCATACGATAGGTGTAAGCACCACATGTAGTTTTTCATATAGCAGTCGTGGCCGAGTGGTTAAGGCGATAGACTAGAAATCTATTGTGCTCTGCCTCCGCAGGTTCGAATCCTGCCGACTGCGGGGCATTTTTAATGCATGTCATCAGTTCAAACCCTTACAGAACTAAAGTGAAATCTGCATCCACACATGCATACAATAGCTCTAATCCAATCCCTTTCAAGTTCACAACAAGCATCAAGATTTAGAAGTGTGCTGTACCAGTGGAAGTAAAATAGATTCCTGGACTTAAAACTTTGGATATCAAGAAGTCTGGATACTGGCTTATTGAATATAAAGGTCTGTAAAATGCAGCGCTGTTCAACCCAAATACTTGAAAGGAAAGCCTCTGGTCTTTACAAGTTTCCCCAATAAGTTATTCACAGTGGTAGAAAATAATTGAGACTACTAAAAGAAAGTGGCATACGATAGGTTTAAGCACCACATGTAGTTTTTCATATAGCAGTCGTGGCCGAGTGGTTAAGGCGATAGACTAGAAATCTATTGGGCTCTGCCCGCGCAGGTTCGAATCCTGCCGACTGCGGGGCATTTTTAATGCATGTCATCAGTTCAAACCCTTACAGAACTAAAGTGAAATCTGCATCCACACATGCATACAATAGCTCTAATCCAATCCCTTTCAAGTTCACAACAAGCATCCAGATTTAGAAGTGTGCTGTACCAGTGGAAGTAAAATAGATTCCTGGACTTAAAACTTTGGATATCAAGTAGTCTGGATACTGGCTTATTGAATATAAAGGTCTGTAAAATGCAGCGCTGTTCAACCCAAATACTTGAAAGGAAAGCCTATGGTCTTTACAAGTTTCCCCAATAAGTTATTCACAGTGGTAGAAAATAATTGAAACTACAAAAAGAAAGTGGCATATGATAGGTTTAAGCATCACATGTAGTTTTTCATATAGCAGTCGTGGCCGAGTGGTTAAGGCGATAGACTAGAAATCTATTGGGCTCTGCCCGCGCAGGTTCGAATCCTGCCGACTGCGGGGCATTTTTAATGCATGTCATCAGTTCAAACCCTTACAGAACTAAATTGAAATCTGTATCCACACATGCATACAATAGCTCTAATCTAATCCCTTTCAAGTTCACAACAAGCATCCAGATTTAGAAGTGTGCTGTACCAGTGGAAGTAAAATAGATTCCTGGACTTAAAACTTTGGATATCAAGTAGTCTGGATACTGGCTTATTGAATATAAAGGTCTGTAAAATGCCACGCTGTTCAACACAAATACTTGAAAGGAAAGCCTCTGGTCTTTACAAGTTTCCCCAATAAGTTATTCACAGTGGTAGAAAATAATTGAAACTACAAAAAGAAAGTGGCATATGATAGGTTTAAGCATCACATGTAGTTTTTCATATAGCAGTCGTGGCCGAGTGGTTAAGGCGATAGACTAGAAATCTATTGGGCTCTGCCCGCGCAGGTTCGAATCCTGCCGACTGCGGGGCATTTTTAATGCATGTCATCAGTTCAAACCCTTACAGAACTAAAGTGAAATCTGCATCCACACATGCATACAATAGCTCTAATCCAATCCCTTTCAAGTTCACAACAAGCATCAAGATTTAGAAGTGTGCTGTACCAGTGGAAGTAAAATAGATTCCTGGACTTAAAACTTTGGATATCAAGAAGTCTGGATACTGGCTTATTGAATATAAAGGTCTGTAAAATGCAGCGCTGTTCAACCCAAATACTTGAAAGGAAAGCCTCTGGTCTTTACAAGTTTCCCCAATAAGTTATTCACAGTGGTAGAAAATAATTGAGACTACTAAAAGAAAGTGGCATACGATAGGTTTAAGCACCACATGTAGTTTTTCATATAGCAGTCGTGGCCGAGTGGTTAAGGCGATAGACTAGAAATCTATTGGGCTCTGCCCGCGCAGGTTCGAATCCTGCCGACTGCGGGGCATTTTTAATGCATGTCATCAGTTCAAACCCTTACAGAACTAAAGTGAAATCTGCATCCACACATGCATACAATAGCTCTAATCCAATCCCTTTCAAGTTCACAACAAGCATCCAGATTTAGAAGTGTGCTGTACCAGTGGAAGTAAAATAGATTCCTGGACTTAAAACTTTGGATATCAAGTAGTCTGGATACTGGCTTATTGAATATAAAGGTCTGTTAAATGCAGCGCTGTTCAACCCAAATACTTGAAAGGAAAGCCTATGGTCTTTACAAGTTTCCCCAATAAGTTATTCACAGTGGTAGAAAATAATTGAAACTACAAAAAGAAAGTGGCATATGATAGGTTTAAGCATCACATGTAGTTTTTCATATAGCAGTCGTGGCCGAGTGGTTAAGGCGATAGACTAGAAATCTATTGGGCTCTGCCCGCGCAGGTTCGAATCCTGCCGACTGCGGGGCATTTTTAATGCATGTCATCAGTTCAAACCCTTACAGAACTAAATTGAAATCTGTATCCACACATGCATACAATAGCTCTAATCTAATCCCTTTCAAGTTCACAACAAGCATCAAGATTTAGAAGTGTGCTGTACCAGTGGAAGTAAAATAGATTCCTGGACTTAAAACTTTGGATATCAAGTAGTCTGGATACTGGCTTATTGAATATAAAGGTCTGTAAAATGCCACGCTGTTCAACACAAATACTTGAAAGGAAAGCCTCTGGTCTTTACAAGTTTCCCCAATAAGTTATTCACAGTGGTAGAAAATAATTGAAACTACAAAAAGAAAGTGGCATATGATAGGTTTAAGCATCACATGTAGTTTTTCATATAACAGTCGTGGCCGAGTGGTTAAGGCGATAGACTAGAAATCTATTGGGCTCTGCCCGCGCAGGTTCGAATCCTGCCGACTGCGGGGCATTTTTAATGCATGTCATCAGTTCAAACCCTTACAGAACTAAAGTGAAATCTGCATCCACACATGCATACAATAGCTCTAATCCAATCCCTTTCAAGTTCACAACAAGCATCAAGATTTAGAAGTGTGCTGTACCAGTGGAAGTAAAATAGATTCCTGGACTTAAAACTTTGGATATCAAGAAGTCTGGATACTGGCTTATTGAATATAAAGGTCTGTAAAATGCCACGCTGTTCAACACAAATACTTGAAAGGAAAGCCTCTGGTCTTTACAAGTTTCCCCAATAAGTTATTCACAGTGGTCGAAAATAATTGAAACTACAAAAAGAAAGTGGCATATGATAGGTTTAAGCATCACATGTAGTTTTTCATATAGCAGTCGTGGCCGAGTGGTTAAGGCGATAGACTAGAAATCTATTGGGCTCTGCCCGCGCAGGTTCGAAAAGCCGACTGCGGGGCCTTTTTAATGCATGTCATCAGTTCAAACCCTTACAGAACTAAAGTGAAATCTGCATCCACACATGCATACAATAGCTCTAATCCAATCCCTTTCAAGTTCACAACAAGCATCAAGATTTAGAAGTGTGCTGTACCAGTGGAAGTAAAATAGATTCCTGGACTTAAAACCTTTGGATATCAAGTAGTCTGCATACTGGCTTATTGAATATAAAGGTCTGTAAAATGCAGCGCTGTTCAACCCAAATACTTGAAAGGAAAGCCTCTGGTCTTTACAAGTTTCCCCAATAAGTTATTCACAGTGGTAGAAAATAATTGAAACTACAAAAAGAAAGTGAGATATGATAGGTTTAAGCATCACATGTAGTTTTTCATATAGCAGTCGTGGCCGAGTGGTTAAGGCGATAGACTAGAAATCTATTGGGCTCTGCCCGCGCAGGTTCGAATCCTGCCGACTGCGGGGCCTTTTTAATGCATGTCATCAGTTCAAACCCTTACAGAACTAAAGTGAAATCTGCATCCACACATGCATACAATAGCTCTAATCCAATCCCTTTCAAGTTCACAACAAGCATCAAGATTTAGAAGTGTGCTGTACCAGTGGAAGTAAAATAGATTCCTGGACTTAAAACTTTGGATATCAAGTAGTCTGGATACTGCTTTTATTGAATATAAAGGTCTGTAAAATGCAGCGCTGTTCAACCCAAATACTTGAAAGGAAAGCCTCTGGTCTTTACAAGTTTCCCCAATAAGTTATTCACAGTGGTAGAAAATAATTGAAACTACAAAAAGAAAGTGGCATATGATAAGTTTAAGCATCACATGTAGTTTTTCATATAGCAGTCGTGGCCGAGTGGTTGAGGCGATAGACTAGAAATCTATTGGGCTCTGCCCGCGCAGGTTCGAATCCTGCCGACTGCGGGGCATTTTTAATGCATGTCATCAGTTCAAACCCTTACAGAACTAAAGTGAAATCTGCATCCACACATGCATACAATAGCTCTAATCCAACCCCTTTCAAGTTCACAACAAGCATCAAGATTTAGAAGTGTGCTGTACCAGTGGAAGTTAAATAGATTCCTGGACTTAAAACTTTGGATATCAAGTAGTCTGGATACTGGCTTATTGAATATAAAGGTCTGTAAAATGCCACGCTGTTCAACACAAATACTTGAAAGGAAAGCCTCTGGTCTTTACAAGTTTCCCCAATAAGTTATTCACAGTGGTAGAAAATAATTGAAACTACAAAAAGAAAGTGGCATACGATAGGTGTAAGCACCACATGTAGTTTTTCATATAGCAGTCGTGGCCGAGTGGTTAAGGCGATAGACTAGAAATCTATTGGGCTCTGCCCGCGCAGGTTCGAATCCTGCCGACTGCGGGGCATTTTTAATGCATGTCATCAGTTCAAACCCTTACAGAACTAAAGTGAAATCTGCATCCACACATGCATACAATAGCTCTAATCAAATCCCTTTCAAGTTCACAACAAGCATCAAGATGTAGAAGTGTGCTGTACCAGTGGAAGTAAAATAGATTCCTGGACTTAAAACTTTGGATATCAAGTAGCCTGGATACTGGCTTTTTGAATATAAAGGTCTGTAAAATGCAGCGCTGTTCAACCCAAATACTTGAAAGGAAAGCCTCTGGTCTTTACAAGTTTCCCCAATAAGTTATTCACAGTGGTAGAAAATAATTGAAACTACAAAAAGAAAGTGGCATATGATAGGTTTAAGCATCACATGTAGTTTTTCATATAGCAGTCGTGGCCGAGTGGTTAAGGCGATAGACTAGAAATCTATTGGGCTCTGCCCGCGCAGGTTCGAATCCTGCCGACTGCGGGGCATTTTTAATGCATGTCATCAGTTCAAACCCTTACAGAACTAAAGTGAAATCTGCATCCACACATGCATACAATAGCTCTAATCCAATCCCTTTCAAGTTCACAACAAGCATCAAGATTTAGAAGTGTGCTGTACCAGTGGAAGTAAAATAGATTCCTGGACTTAAAACTTTGGATATCAAGAAGTCTGGATACTGGCTTATTGAATATAAAGGTCTGTAAAATGCCACGCTGTTCAACACAAATACTTCAAAGGAAAGCCTCTGCTCTTTACAAGTTTCCCCAATAAGTTATTCACAGTGGTCGAAAATAATTGAAACTACAAAAAGAAAGTGGCATATGATAGGTTTAAGCATCACATGTAGTTTTTCATATAGCAGTCGTGGCCGAGTGGTTAAGGCGATAGACTAGAAATCTATTGTGCTCTGCCTCCGCAGGTTCGAATCCTGCCGACTGCGGGGCATTTTTAATGCATGTCATCAGTTCAAACCCTTACAGAACTAAAGTGAAATCTGCATCCACACATGCATACAATAGCTCTAATCCAATCCCTTTCAAGTTCACAACAAGCATCAAGATTTAGAAGTGTGCTGTACCAGTGGAAGTAAAATAGATTCCTGGACTTAAAACTTTGGATATCAAGAAGTCTGGATACTGGCTTATTGAATATAAAGGTCTGTAAAATGCAGCGCTGTTCAACCCAAATACTTGAAAGGAAAGCCTCTGGTCTTTACAAGTTTCCCCTATAAGTTATTCACAGTGGTAGAAAATAATTGAGACTACTAAAAGAAAGTGGCATACGATAGGTTTAAGCACCACATGTAGTTTTTCATATAGCAGTCGTGGCCGAGTGGTTAAGGCGATAGACTAGAAATCTATTGGGCTCTGCCCGCGCAGGTTCGAATCCTGCCGACTGCGGGGCATTTTTAATGCATGTCATCAGTTCAAACCCTTACAGAACTAAAGTGAAATCTGCATCCACACATGCATACAATAGCTCTAATCCAATCCCTTTCAAGTTCACAACAAGCATCCAGATTTAGAAGTGTGCTGTACCAGTGGAAGTAAAATAGATTCCTGGACTTAAAACTTTGGATATCAAGTAGTCTGGATACTGGCTTATTGAATATAAAGGTCTGTAAAATGCAGCGCTGTTCAACCCAAATACTTGAAAGGAAAGCCTATGGTCTTTACAAGTTTCCCCAATAAGTTATTCACAGTGGTAGAAAATAATTGAAACTACAAAAAGAAAGTGGCATATGATAGGTTTAAGCATCACATGTAGTTTTTCATATAGCAGTCGTGGCCGAGTGGTTAAGGCGATAGACTAGAAATCTATTGGGCTCTGCCCGCGCAGGTTCGAATCCTGCCGACTGCGGGGCATTTTTAATGCATGTCATCAGTTCAAACCCTTACAGAACTAAATTGAAATCTGTATCCACACATGCATACAATAGCTCTAATCTAATCCCTTTCAAGTTCACAACAAGCATCCAGATTTAGAAGTGTGCTGTACCAGTGGAAGTAAAATAGATTCCTGGACTTAAAACTTTGGATATCAAGTAGTCTGGATACTGGCTTATTGAATATAAAGGTCTGTAAAATGCCACGCTGTTCAACACAAATACTTGAAAGGAAAGCCTCTGGTCTTTACAAGTTTCCCCAATAAGTTATTCACAGTGGTAGAAAATAATTGAAACTACAAAAAGAAAGTGGCATATGATAGGTTTAAGCATCACATGTAGTTTTTCATATAGCAGTCGTGGCCGAGTGGTTAAGGCGATAGACTAGAAATCTATTGGGCTCTGCCCGCGCAGGTTCGAATCCTGCCGACTGCGGGGCATTTTTAATGCATGTCATCAGTTCAAACCCTTACAGAACTAAAGTGAAATCTGCATCCACACATGCATACAATAGCTCTAATCCAATCCCTTTCAAGTTCACAACAAGCATCCAGATTTAGAAGTGTGCTGTACCAGTGGAAGTAAAATAGATTCCTGGACTTAAAACTTTGGATATCAAGAAGTCTGGATACTGGCTTATTGAATATAAAGGTCTGTAAAATGCCACGCTGTTCAACACAAATACTTCAAAGGAAAGCCTCTGGTCTTTACAAGTTTCCCCAATAAGTTATTCACAGTGGTCGAAAATAATTGAAACTACAAAAAGAAAGTGGCATATGATAGGTTTAAGCATCACATGTAGTTTTTCATATAGCAGTCGTGGCCGAGTGGTTAAGGCGATAGACTAGAAATCTATTGTGCTCTGCCTCCGCAGGTTCGAATCCTGCCGACTGCGGGGCATTTTTAATGCATGTCATCAGTTCAAACCCTTACAGAACTAAAGTGAAATCTGCATCCACACATGCATACAATAGCTCTAATCCAATCCCTTTCAAGTTCACAACAAGCATCAAGATTTAGAAGTGTGCTGTACCAGTGGAAGTAAAATAGATTCCTGGACTTAAAACTTTGGATATCAAGAAGTCTGGATACTGGCTTATTGAATATAAAGGTCTGTAAAATGCAGCGCTGTTCAACCCAAATACTTGAAAGGAAAGCCTCTGGTCTTTACAAGTTTCCCCTATAAGTTATTCACAGTGGTAGAAAATAATTGAGACTACTAAAAGAAAGTGGCATACGATAGGTTTAAGCACCACATGTAGTTTTTCATATAGCAGTCGTGGCCGAGTGGTTAAGGCGATAGACTAGAAATCTATTGGGCTCTGCCCGCGCAGGTTCGAATCCTGCCGACTGCGGGGCATTTTTAATGCATGTCATCAGTTCAAACCCTTACAGAACTAAAGTGAAATCTGCATCCACACATGCATACAATAGCTCTAATCCAATCCCTTTCAAGTTCACAACAAGCATCCAGATTTAGAAGTGTGCTGTACCAGTGGAAGTAAAATAGATTCCTGGACTTAAAACTTTGGATATCAAGTAGTCTGGATACTGGCTTATTGAATATAAAGGTCTGTAAAATGCAGCGCTGTTCAACCCAAATACTTGAAAGGAAAGCCTATGGTCTTTACAAGTTTCCCCAATAAGTTATTCACAGTGGTAGAAAATAATTGAAACTACAAAAAGAAAGTGGCATATGATAGGTTTAAGCATCACATGTAGTTTTTCATATAGCAGTCGTGGCCGAGTGGTTAAGGCGATAGACTAGAAATCTATTGGGCTCTGCCCGCGCAGGTTCGAATCCTGCCGACTGCGGGGCATTTTTAATGCATGTCATCAGTTCAAACCCTTACAGAACTAAATTGAAATCTGTATCCACACATGCATACAATAGCTCTAATCTAATCCCTTTCAAGTTCACAACAAGCATCCAGATTTAGAAGTGTGCTGTACCAGTGGAAGTAAAATAGATTCCTGGACTTAAAACTTTGGATATCAAGTAGTCTGGATACTGGCTTATTGAATATAAAGGTCTGTAAAATGCCACGCTGTTCAACACAAATACTTGAAAGGAAAGCCTCTGGTCTTTACAAGTTTCCCCAATAAGTTATTCACAGTGGTAGAAAATAATTGAAACTACAAAAAGAAAGTGGCATATGATAGGTTTAAGCATCACATGTAGTTTTTCATATAGCAGTCGTGGCCGAGTGGTTAAGGCGATAGACTAGAAATCTATTGGGCTCTGCCCGCGCAGGTTCGAATCCTGCCGACTGCGGGGCATTTTTAATGCATGTCATCAGTTCAAACCCTTACAGAACTAAAGTGAAATCTGCATCCACACATGCATACAATAGCTCTAATCCAATCCCTTTCAAGTTCACAACAAGCATCAAGATTTAGAAGTGTGCTGTACCAGTGGAAGTAAAATAGATTCCTGGACTTAAAACTTTGGATATCAAGAAGTCTGGATACTGGCTTATTGAATATAAAGGTCTGTAAAATGCAGCGCTGTTCAACCCAAATACTTGAAAGGAAAGCCTCTGGTCTTTACAAGTTTCCCCAATAAGTTATTCACAGTGGTAGAAAATAATTGAGACTACTAAAAGAAAGTGGCATACGATAGGTTTAAGCACCACATGTAGTTTTTCATATAGCAGTCGTGGCCGAGTGGTTAAGGCGATAGACTAGAAATCTATTGGGCTCTGCCCGCGCAGGTTCGAATCCTGCCGACTGCGGGGCATTTTTAATGCATGTCATCAGTTCAAACCCTTACAGAACTAAAGTGAAATCTGCATCCACACATGCATACAATAGCTCTAATCCAATCCCTTTCAAGTTCACAACAAGCATCCAGATTTAGAAGTGTGCTGTACCAGTGGAAGTAAAATAGATTCCTGGACTTAAAACTTTGGATATCAAGTAGTCTGGATACTGGCTTATTGAATATAAAGGTCTGTTAAATGCAGCGCTGTTCAACCCAAATACTTGAAAGGAAAGCCTCTGGTCTTTACAAGTTTCCCCAATAAGTTATTCACAGTGGTAGAAAATAATTGAAACTACAAAAAGAAAGTGGCATATGATAGGTTTAAGCATCACATGTAGTTTTTCATATAGCAGTCGTGGCCGAGTGGTTAAGGCGATAGACTAGAAATCTATTGGGCTCTGCCCGCGCAGGTTCGAATCCTGCCGACTGCGGGGCATTTTTAATGCATGTCATCAGTTCAAACCCTTACAGAACTAAATTGAAATCTGTATCCACACATGCATACAATAGCTCTAATCTAATCCCTTTCAAGTTCACAACAAGCATCAAGATTTAGAAGTGTGCTGTACCAGTGGAAGTAAAATAGATTCCTGGACTTAAAACTTTGGATATCAAGTAGTCTGGATACTGGCTTATTGAATATAAAGGTCTGTAAAATGCCACGCTGTTCAACACAAATACTTGAAAGGAAAGCCTCTGGTCTTTACAAGTTTCCCCAATAAGTTATTCACAGTGGTAGAAAATAATTGAAACTACAAAAAGAAAGTGGCATATGATAGGTTTAAGCATCACATGTAGTTTTTCATATAGCAGTCGTGGCCGAGTGGTTAAGGCGATAGACTAGAAATCTATTGGGCTCTGCCCGCGCAGGTTCGAATCCTGCCGACTGTGGGGCATTTTTAATGCATGTCATCAGTTCAAACCCTTACAGAACTAAAGTGAAATCTGCATCCACACATGCATACAATAGCTCTAATCCAATCCCTTTCAAGTTCACAACAAGCATCAAGATTTAGAAGTGTGCTGTACCAGTGGAAGTAAAATAGATTCCTGGACTTAAAACTTTGGATATCAAGAAGTCTGGATACTGGCTTATTGAATATAAAGGTCTGTAAAATGCCACGCTGTTCAACACAAATACTTCAAAGGAAAGCCTCTGCTCTTTACAAGTTTCCCCAATAAGTTATTCACAGTGGTCGAAAATAATTGAAACTACAAAAAGAAAGTGGCATATGATAGGTTTAAGCATCACATGTAGTTTTTCATAAAGCAGTCGTGGCCGAGTGGTTAAGGCGATAGACTAGAAATCTATTGTGCTCTGCCCGCGCAGGTTCGAATCCTGCTGACTGCGGGGCATTTTTAATGCACGTCATCAGTTCAAACCCTTACAGAACTAAATTGAAATCTGTATCCACACATGCATACAATAGCTCTAATCTAATCCCTTTCAAGTTCACAACAAGCATCAAGATTTAGAAGTGTGCTGTACCAGTGGAAGTAAAATAGATTCCTGGACTTAAAACTTTGGATATCAAGTAGTCTGGATACTGGCTTATTGAATATAAAGGTCTGTAAAATGCCACGCTGTTCAACCCAAATACTTGAAAGGAAAGCCTCTGGTCTTTACAAGTTTCCCCAATAAGTTATTCACAGTGGTAGAAAATAATTGAAACTACAAAAAGAAAGTGGCATATGAGAGGTTTAAGCATCACATGTAGTTTTTCATATAGCAGTCGTGGCCGAGTGGTTAAGGCGATAGACTAGAAATCTATTGGGCTCTGCCCGCGCAGGTTCGAATCCTGCCGACTGCGGGGCATTTTTAATGCATGTCATCAGTTCAAACCCTTACAGAACTAAAGCGAAATCTGCATCCACACATGCATACAATAGCTCTAATCCAATCCCTTTCAAGTTCACAACAAGCATCCAGATTTAGAAGTGTGCTGTACCAGTGGAAGTAAAATAGATTCCTGGACTTAAAACTTTGGATATCAAGTAGTCTGGATACTGGCTTATTGAATATAAAGGTCTGTAAAATGCAGCGCTGTTCAACCCAAATACTTGAAAGGAAAGCCTCTGGTCTTTACAAGTTTCCCCAATAAGTTATTCACAGTGGTAGAAAATAATTGAGACTACAAAATGAAAGTGGCATACGATAGGTGTAAGCACCACATGTAGTTTTTCATATAGCAGTCGTGGCCGAGTGGTTAAGGCGATAGACTAGAAATCTATTGGGCTCTGCCCGCGCAGGTTCGAATCCTGCCGACTGCGGGGCATTTTTAATGCATGTCATCAGTTCAAACCCTTACAGAACTAAAGTGAAATCTGCATCCACACATGCATACAATAGCTCTAATCCAATCCGTTTCAAGCTCACAACAAGCATCAAGATGTAGAAGTGTGCTGTACCAGTGGAAGTAAAATAGATTCCTGGACTTAAAAGTTTGGATATCAAGTAGTCTGGATACTGGCTTATTGAATATAAAGGTCTGTAAAATGCAGCGCTGTTCAACCCAAATACTTGAAAGGAAAGCCTCTGGTCTTTACAAGTTTCCCCAATAAGTTATTCACAGTGGTAGAAAATAATTGAAACTACAAAAAGAAAGTGGCATATGATAGGTTTAAGCATCACATATAGTTTTTCATATAGCAGTCGTGGCCGAGTGGTTAAGGCGATAGACTAGAAATCTATTGGGCTCTGCCCGCGCAGGTTCGAATCCTGCCGACTGCGGGGCATTTTAATGCATGTCATCAGTTCAAACCCTTACAGAACTAAAGTGAAATCTGCATCCACACATGCATACAATAGCTCTAATCCAATCCCTTTCAAGTTCACAACAAGCATCAAGATTTAGAAGTGTGCTGTACCAGTGGAAGTAAAATAGATTCCTGGACTTAAAACCTTTGGATATCAAGTAGTCTGCATACTGGCTTATTGAATATAAAGGTCTGTAAAATGCAGCGCTGTTCAACCCAAATACTTGAAAGGAAAGCCTCTGGTCTTTACAAGTTTCCCCAATAAGTTATTCACATTGGTAGAAAATAATTGAGAATACAAAAAGAAAGTGGCATATGATAGGTTTAAGCACCACATGTAGTTTTTCATATAGCAGTTGTGGCCGAGTGGTTAAGGCGATAGACTAGAAATCTATTGGGCTCTGCCTGCGCAGGTTCGAATTTTGCAGACTGCGGGGCATTTTTAATGCATGTCATCAGTTCAAACCCTTACAGAACTAAAGTGAAATCTGCATCCACACATGCATACAATAGCTGTAATCCAATCCCTTTCAAGTTCACAATAAACATCAAGATTTAGAAGTGTGCTGTACCAGTGGAAGTAAAATAGATTCCTGGACTTAAAACCTTTGGATATCAAGTAGTCTGGATACTGGCTTATTGAATATAAAGGTCTGTAAAATGCAGCGCTGTTCAACCCAAATACTTGAAAGGTAAGCCTCTGGTCTTTACAAGTTTCCCCAATAAGTTATTCACATTGGTAGAAAATAATTGAAACTACAAAAAGAAAGTGGCATACGATAGGTTTAAGCACCACATGTAGTTTTTCATATAGCAGTCGTGGCCGAGTGGTTAAGGCGATAGACTAGAAATCTATTGGGCTCTGCCCGCGCAGGTTCGAATCCTGCCGACTGCGGGGCATTTTTAATGCATGTCATCAGTTCAAACCCTTACAGAACTAAAGTGAAATCTGCATCCACACATGCATACAATAGCTCTAATCCAATCCCTTTCAAGTTCACAACAAGCATCAAGATTTAGAAGTGTGCTGTACCAGTGGAAGTAAAATAGATTCCTGGACTTAAAACTTTGGATATCAAGTAGTCTGGATACTGGCTTATTGAATATAAAGGTCTGTAAAATGCAGCGCTGTTCAACCCAAATACTTGAAAGGAAAGCCTCTGGTCTTTACAAGTTTCCCCAATAAGTTATTCACAGTGGTAGAAAATATCTGAAACTACAAAAAGAAAGTGAGATATGATAGGTTTAAGCATCACATGTAGTTTTTCATATAGCAGTCGTGGCCGAGTGGTTAAGGCGATAGACTAGAAATCTATTGGGCTCTGTCCGCGCAGGTTCGAATCCTGCCGACTGCGGGGCATTTTTAATGCATGTCATCAGTTCAAACCCTTACAGAACTAAAGTGAAATCTGCATCCACACATGCATACAATAGCTCTAATCCAATCCCTTTCAAGTTCACAACAAGCATCAAGATTTAGAAGTGTGCTGTACCAGTGGAAGTAAAATAGATTCCTGGACTTAAAAGTTTGGATATCAAGTAGTCTGGATACTGCTTTTATTGAATATAAAGGTCTGTAAAATGCAGCGCTGTTCAACCCAAATACTTGAAAGGAAAGCCTCTGGTCTTTACAAGTTTCCCCAATAAGTCATTCACATTTGTAGAAAATAATCGAGACTACAAAAAGAAAGTGGCATATGATAGGTTTAAGCACCACATGTAGTTTTTCATATAGCAGTCATGGCTGAGTGGTTAAGGCGATAGACTAGAAATCTATTGGGCTCTGCCTGCGCAGGCTCGAATTTTGCAGACTGCGTGGCATTTTTAATGCATGTCATCAGTTCAAACCCTTACAGAACTAAAGTGAAATCTGCATCCACACATGCATACAATAGCTCTAATCCAATCCCTTTCAAGTTCACAACAAGCATCAAGATGTAGAAGTGTGCTGTACCAGTGGAAGTAAAATAGATTCCTGGACTTAAAAGTTTGGATATCAAGTAGTCTGGATACTGGCTTATTGAATATAAAGGTCTGTAAAATGCAGCGCTGTTCAACCCAAATACTTAAAAGGTAAGCCTCTGGTCTTTACAAGTTTCCCCAATAAGTTATTCACAGTGGTAGAAAATAATTGAAACTACAAAAAGAAAGTGGCATATGATAAGTTTAAGCATCACATGTAGTTTTTCATATAGCAGTCGTGGCCGAGTGGTTAAGGCGATAGACTAGAAATCTATTGGGCTCTGCCCGCGCAGGTTCGAATCCCGCCGACTGCGGGGCATTTTTAATGCATGTCATCAGTTCAAACCCTTACAGAACTAAAGTGAAATCTGCATCCACACATGCATACAATAGCTCTAATCCAATCCCTTTCAAGTTCACAACAAGCATCCAGATTTAGAAGTGTGCTGTACCAGTGGAAGTAAAATAGATTCCTGGACTTAAAACTTTGGATATCAAGAAGTCTGGATACTGGCTTATTGAATATGAAGGTCTGTAAAATGCAGCGCTGTTCAACCCAAATACTTGAAAGGAAAGCCTCTGGTCTTTACAAGTTTCCCCAATAAGTTATTCACAGTGGTAGAAAATAATTGAAACTACAAAAAGAAAGTGGCATATGATAAGTTTAAGCATCACATGTAGTTTTTCATATAGCAGTCGTGGCCGAGTGGTTAAGGCGATAGACTAGAAATCTATTGGGCTCTGCCCGCGCAGGTTCGAATCCTGCCGACTGCGGGGCATTTTTAATGCATGTCATCAGTTCAAACCCTTACAGAACTAAAGTGAAATCTGCATCCACACATGCATACAATAGCTCTAATCCAACCCCTTTCAAGTTCACAACAAGCATCAAGATTTAGAAGTGTGCTGTACCAGTGGAAGTTAAATAGATTCCTGGACTTAAAACTTTGGATATCAAGTAGTCTGGATACTGGCTTATTGAATATAAAGGTCTGTAAAATGCCACGCTGTTCAACACAAATACTTGAAAGGAAAGCCTCTGGTCTTTACAAGTTTCCCCAATAAGTTATTCACAGTGGTAGAAAATAATTGAAACTACAAAAAGAAAGTGGCATACGATAGGTGTAAGCACCACATGTAGTTTTTCATATAGCAGTCGTGGCCGAGTGGTTAAGGCGATAGACTAGAAATCTATTGGGCTCTGCCCGCGCAGGTTCGAATCCTGCCGACTGCGGGGCATTTTTAATGCATGTCATCAGTTCAAACCCTTACAGAACTAAAGTGAAATCTGCATCCACACATGCATACAATAGCTCTAATCAAATCCCTTTCAAGTTCACAACAAGCATCAAGATGTAGAAGTGTGCTGTACCAGTGGAAGTAAAATAGATTCCTGGACTTAAAACTTTGGATATCAAGTAGCCTGGATACTGGCTTTTTGAATATAAAGGTCTGTAAAATGCAGCGCTGTTCAACCCAAATACTTGAAAGGAAAGCCTCTGGTCTTTACAAGTTTCCCCAATAAGTTATTCACAGTGGTAGAAAATAATTGAAACTACAAAAAGAAAGTGGCATATGATAGGTTTAAGCATCACATGTAGTTTTTCATATAGCAGTCGTGGCCGAGTGGTTAAGGCGATAGACTAGAAATCTATTGGGCTCTGCCCGCGCAGGTTCGAATCCTGCCGACTGCGGGGCATTTTTAATGCATGTCATCAGTTCAAACCCTTACAGAACTAAAGTGAAATCTGCATCCACACATGCATACAATAGCTCTAATCCAATCCCTTTCAAGTTCACAACAAGCATCAAGATTTAGAAGTGTGCTGTACCAGTGGAAGTAAAATAGATTCCTGGACTTAAAACTTTGGATATCAAGAAGTCTGGATACTGGCTTATTGAATATAAAGGTCTGTAAAATGCCACGCTGTTCAACACAAATACTTCAAAGGAAAGCCTCTGCTCTTTACAAGTTTCCCCAATAAGTTATTCACAGTGGTCGAAAATAATTGAAACTACAAAAAGAAAGTGGCATATGATAGGTTTAAGCATCACATGTAGTTTTTCATATAGCAGTCGTGGCCGAGTGGTTAAGGCGATAGACTAGAAATCTATTGTGCTCTGCCTCCGCAGGTTCGAATCCTGCCGACTGCGGGGCATTTTTAATGCATGTCATCAGTTCAAACCCTTACAGAACTAAAGTGAAATCTGCATCCACACATGCATACAATAGCTCTAATCCAATCCCTTTCAAGTTCACAACAAGCATCAAGATTTAGAAGTGTGCTGTACCAGTGGAAGTAAAATAGATTCCTGGACTTAAAACTTTGGATATCAAGAAGTCTGGATACTGGCTTATTGAATATAAAGGTCTGTAAAATGCAGCGCTGTTCAACCCAAATACTTGAAAGGAAAGCCTCTGGTCTTTACAAGTTTCCCCAATAAGTTATTCACAGTGGTAGAAAATAATTGAGACTACTAAAAGAAAGTGGCATACGATAGGTTTAAGCACCACATGTAGTTTTTCATATAGCAGTCGTGGCCGAGTGGTTAAGGCGATAGACTAGAAATCTATTGGGCTCTGCCCGCGCAGGTTCGAATCCTGCCGACTGCGGGGCATTTTTAATGCATGTCATCAGTTCAAACCCTTACAGAACTAAAGTGAAATCTGCATCCACACATGCATACAATAGCTCTAATCCAATCCCTTTCAAGTTCACAACAAGCATCCAGATTTAGAAGTGTGCTGTACCAGTGGAAGTAAAATAGATTCCTGGACTTAAAACTTTGGATATCAAGTAGTCTGGATACTGGCTTATTGAATATAAAGGTCTGTAAAATGCAGCGCTGTTCAACCCAAATACTTGAAAGGAAAGCCTATGGTCTTTACAAGTTTCCCCAATAAGTTATTCACAGTGGTAGAAAATAATTGAAACTACAAAAAGAAAGTGGCATATGATAGGTTTAAGCATCACATGTAGTTTTTCATATAGCAGTCGTGGCCGAGTGGTTAAGGCGATAGACTAGAAATCTATTGGGCTCTGCCCGCGCAGGTTCGAATCCTGCCGACTGCGGGGCATTTTTAATGCATGTCATCAGTTCAAACCCTTACAGAACTAAATTGAAATCTGTATCCACACATGCATACAATAGCTCTAATCTAATCCCTTTCAAGTTCACAACAAGCATCAAGATTTAGAAGTGTGCTGTACCAGTGGAAGTAAAATAGATTCCTGGACTTAAAACTTTGGATATCAAGTAGTCTGGATACTGGCTTATTGAATATAAAGGTCTGTAAAATGCAGCGCTGTTCAACCCAAATACTTGAAAGGAAAGCCTCTGGTCTTTACAAGTTTCCCCAATAAGTTATTCACAGTGGTAGAAAATAATTGAGACTACTAAAAGAAAGTGGCATACGATAGGTTTAAGCACCACATGTAGTTTTTCATATAGCAGTCGTGGCCGAGTGGTTAAGGCGATAGACTAGAAATCTATTGGGCTCTGCCCGCGCAGGTTCGAATCCTGCCGACTGCGGGGCATTATTAATGCATGTCATCAGTTCAAACCCTTACAGAACTAAAGTGAAATCTGCATCCACACATGCATACAATAGCTCTAATCCAATCCCTTTCAAGTTCACAACAAGCATCCAGATTTAGAAGTGTGCTGTACCAGTGGAAGTAAAATAGATTCCTGGACTTAAAACTTTGGATATCAAGTAGTCTGGATACTGGCTTATTGAATATAAAGGTCTGTAAAATGCAGCGCTGTTCAACCCAAATACTTGAAAGGAAAGCCTCTGGTCTTTACAAGTTTCCCCAATAAGTTATTCACAGTGGTAGAAAATAATTGAAACTACAAAAAAGAAGTGGCATATGATAGGTTTAAGCATCACATGTAGTTTTTCATATAGCAGTCGTGGCCGAGTGGTTAAGGCGATAGACTAGAAATCTATTGGGCTCTGCCCGCGCAGGTTCGAATCCTGCCGACTGCGGGGCATTTTTAATGCATGTCATCAGTTCAAACCCTTACAGAACTAAAGTGAAATCTGCATCCACACATGCATACAATAGCTCTAATCCAATCCCTTTCAAGTTCACAACAAGCATCCAGATGTAGAAGTGTGCTGTACCAGTGGAAGTAAAATAGATTCCTGGACTTAAAACTTTGGATATCAAGTAGTCTGGATACTGGCTTATTGAATATAAAGGTCTGTAAAATGCAGCGCTGTTCAACCCAAATACTTGAAAGGAAAGCCTCTGGTCTTTACAAGTTTCCCCAATAAGTTATTCACAGTGGTAGAAAATAATTGAGACTACAAAATGAAAGTGGCATATGATAGGTTTAAGCATCACATGTAGTTTTTTAAAAAGCAGTCGTGGCCGAGTGGTTAAGGCGATAGACTAGAAATCTATTGTGCTCTGCCCGCGCAGGTTCGAATCCTGCCGACTGCGGGGCATTTTTAATGCACGTCATCAGTTCAAACCCTTACAGAACTAAATTGAAATCTGTATCCACACATGCATACAATAGCTCTAATCTAATCCCTTTCAAGTTCACAACAAGCATCAAGATTTAGAAGTGTGCTGTACCAGTGGAAGTAAAATAGATTCCTGGACTTAAAACTTTGGATATCAAGTAGTCTGGATACTGGCTTATTGAATATAAAGGTCTGTAAAATGCAGCGCTGTTCAACCCAAATACTTGAAAGGAAAGCCTCTGGTCTTTACAAGTTTCCCCAATAAGTTATTCACAGTGGTAGAAAATAATTGAAACTACAAAAAAGAAGTGGCATATGAGAGGTTTAAGCATCACATGTAGTTTTTCATATAGCAGTCGTGGCCGAGTGGTTAAGGCGATAGACTAGAAATCTATTGTGCTCTGCCCGCGCAGGTTCGAATCCTGCCGACTGCGGGGCATTTTTAATGCATGTCATCAGTTCAAACCCTTACAGAACTAAAGTGAAATCTGCATCCACACATGCATACAATAGCTCTAATCCAATCCCTTTCAAGTTCACAACAAGCATCCAGATGTAGAAGTGTGCTGTACCAGTGGAAGTAAAATAGATTCCTGGACTTAAAACTTTGGATATCAAGTAGTCTGGATACTGGCTTATTGAATATAAAGGTCTGTAAAATGCAGCGCTGTTCAACCCAAATACTTGAAAGGAAAGCCTCTGGTCTTTACAAGTTTCCCCAATAAGTTATTCACAGTGGTAGAAAATAATTGAGACTACAAAATGAAAGTGGCATACGATAGGTGTAAGCACCACATGTAGTTTTTCATATAGCAGTCGTGGCCGAGTGGTTAAGGCGATAGACTAGAAATCTATTGGGCTCTGCCCGCGCAGGTTCGAATCCTGCCGACTGCGGGGCATTTTTAATGCATGTCATCAGTTCAAACCCTTACAGAACTAAAGTGAAATCTGCATCCACACATGCATACAATAGCTCTAATCCAATCCCTTTCAAGTTCACAACAAGCATCCAGATGTAGAAGTGTGCTGTACCAGTGGAAGTAAAATAGATTCCTGGACTTAAAACTTTGGATATCAAGTAGTCTGGATACTGGCTTATTGAATATAAAGGTCTGTAAAATGCAGCGCTGTTCAACCCAAATACTTGAAAGGAAAGCCTCTGGTCTTTACAAGTTTCCCCAATAAGTTATTCACAGTGGTAGAAAATAATTGAGACTACAAAATGAAAGTGGCATACGATAGGTGTAAGCACCACATGTAGTTTTTCATATAGCAGTCGTGGCCGAGTGGTTAAGGCGATAGACTAGAAATCTATTGGGCTCTGCCCGCGCAGGTTCGAATCCTGCCGACTGCGGGGCATTTTTAATGCATGTCATCAGTTCAAACCCTTACAGAACTAAAGTGAAATCTGCATCCACACATGCATACAATAGCTCTAATCCAATCCGTTTCAAGCTCACAACAAGCATCAAGATGTAGAAGTGTGCTGTACCAGTGGAGGTAAAATAGATTCCTGGACTTAAAAGTTTGGATATCAAGTAGTCTGGATACTGGCTTATTGAATATAAAGGTCTGTAAAATGCAGCGCTGTTCAACCCAAATACTTGAAAGGAAAGCCTCTGGTCTTTACAAGTTTCCCCAATAAGTTATTCACAGTGGTAGAAAATAATTGAAACTACAAAAAGAAAGTGGCATATGATAGGTTTAAGCATCACATATAGTTTTACATATAGCAGTCGTGGCCGAGTGGTTAAGGCGATAGACTAGAAATCTATTGGGCTCTGCCCGCGCAGGTTCGAATCCTGCCGACTGCGGGGCATTTTAATGCATGTCATCAGTTCAAACCCTTACAGAACTAAAGTGAAATCTGCATCCACACATGCATACAATAGCTCTAATCCAATCCCTTTCAAGTTCACAACAAGCATCAAGATTTAGAAGTGTGCTGTACCAGTGGAAGTAAAATAGATTCCTGGACTTAAAACCTTTGGATATCAAGTAGTCTGCATACTGGCTTATTGAATATAAAGGTCTGTAAAATGCAGCGCTGTTCAACCCAAATACTTGAAAGGAAAGCCTCTGGTCTTTACAAGTTTCCCCAATAAGTTATTCACAGTGGTAGAAAATAATTGAAACTACAAAAAGAAAGTGGGATATGATAGGTTTAAGCATCACATGTAGTTTTTCATATAGCAGTCGTGGCCGAGTGGTTAAGGCGATAGACTAGAAATCTATTGGGCTCTGCCCGCGCAGGTTCGAATCCTGCCGACTGCGGGGCATTTTTAATGCATGTCATCAGTTCAAACCCTTACAGAACTAAAGTGAAATCTGCATCCACACATGCATACAATAGCTCTAATCCAATCCCTTTCAAGTTCACAACAAGCATCAAGATTTAGAAGTGTGCTGTACCAGTGGAAGTAAAATAGATTCCTGGACTTAAAACTTTGGATATCAAGAAGTCTGGATACTGGCTTATTGAATATAAAGGTCTGTAAAATGCAGCGCTGTTCAACCCAAATACTTGAAAGGAAAGCCTCTGGTCTTTACAAGTTTCCCCAATAAGTTATTCACAGTGGTAGAAAATAATTGAAACTACAAAAAAGAAGTGGCATATGAGAGGTTTAAGCATCACATGTAGTTTTTCATATAGCAGTCGTGGCCGAGTGGTTAAGGCGATAGACTAGAAATCTATTGGGCTCTGCCCGCGCAGGTTCGAATCCTGCCGACTGCGGGGCATTTTTAATGCATGTCATCAGTTCAAACCCTTACAGAACTAAAGCGAAATCTGCATCCACACATGCATACAATAGCTCTAATCCAATCCCTTTCAAGTTCACAACAAGCATCCAGATTTAGAAGTGTGCTGTACCAGTGGAAGTAAAATAGATTCCTGGACTTAAAACTTTGGATATCAAGTAGTCTGGATACTGGCTTATTGAATATAAAGGTCTGTAAAATGCAGCGCTGTTCAACCCAAATACTTGAAAGGAAAGCCTCTGGTCTTTACAAGTTTCCCCAATAAGTTATTCACAGTGGTAGAAAATAATTGAGACTACAAAATGAAAGTGGCATACGATAGGTGTAAGCACCACATGTAGTTTTTCATATAGCAGTCGTGGCCGAGTGGTTAAGGCGATAGACTAGAAATCTATTGGGCTCTGCCCGCGGAGGTTCGAATCCTGCCGACTGCGGGGCATTTTTAATGCATGTCATCAGTTCAAACCCTTACAGAACTAAAGTGAAATCTGCATCCACACATGCATACAATAGCTCTAATCCAATCCCTTTCAAGCTCACAACAAGCATCAAGATGTAGAAGTGTGCTGTACCAGTGGAAGTAAAATAGATTCCTGGACTTAAAAGTTTGGATATCAAGTAGTCTGGAAACTGGCTTATTGAATATAAAGGTCTGTAAAATGCAGCGCTGTTCAACCCAAATACTTGAAAGGAAAGCCTCTGGTCTTTACAAGTTTCCCCAATAAGTTATTCACAGTGGTAGAAAATAATTGAAACTACAAAAAGAAAGTGGCATATGATAGGTTTAAGCATCACATATAGTTTTTCATATAGCAGTCGTGGCCGAGTGGTTAAGGCGATAGACTAGAAATCTATTGGGCTCTGCCCGCGCAGGTTCGAATCCTGCCGACTGCGGGGCATTTTAATGCATGTCATCAGTTCAAACCCTTACAGAACTAAAGTGAAATCTGCATCCACACATGCATACAATAGCTCTAATCCAATCCCTTTCAAGTTCACAACAAGCATCAAGATTTAGAAGTGTGCTGTACCAGTGGAAGTAAAATAGATTCCTGGACTTAAAACCTTTGGATATCAAGTAGTCTGCATACTGGCTTATTGAATATAAAGGTCTGTAAAATGCAGCGCTGTTCAACCCAAATACTTGAAAGGAAAGCCTCTGGTCTTTACAAGTTTCCCCAATAAGTTATTCACAGTGGTAGAAAATAATTGAAACTACAAAAAGAAAGTGGGATATGATAGGTTTAAGCATCACATGTAGTTTTTCATATAGCAGTCGTGGCCAAGTGGTTAAGGCGATAGACTAGAAATCTATTGGGCTCTGCCCGCGCAGGTTCGAATCCTGCCGACTGCGGGGCATTTTTAATGCATGTCATCAGTTCAAACCCTTACAGAACTAAAGTGAAATCTGCATCCACACATGCATACAATAGCTCTAATCCAATCCCTTTCAAGTTCACAACAAGCATCAAGATTTAGAAGTGTGCTGTACCAGTGGAAGTAAAATAGATTCCTGGACTTAAAACTTTGGATATCAAGTAGTCTGGATACTGCATTTATTGAATATAAAGGTCTGTAAATTGCAGCGCTGTTCAACCCAAATTCTTGAAAGGAAAGCCTCTGGTCTTTACAAGTTTCCCCAATAAGTTATTCACATTGGTAGAAAATAATTGAGACTACAAAATGAAAGTGGCATACGATAGGTGTAAGCACCACATGTAGTTTTTCATATAGCAGTCGTGGCCGAGTGGTTAAGGCGATAGACTAGAAATCTATTGGGCTCTGCCCGCGCAGGTTCGAATCCTGCCGACTGCGGGGCATTTTTAATGCATGTCATCAGTTCAAACCCTTACAGAACTAAAGTGAAATCTGCATCCACACATGCATACAATAGCTCTAATCCAATCCCTTTCAAGTTCACAACAAGCATCAAGATTTAGAAGTGTGCTGTACCAGTGGAAGTAAAATAGATTCCTGGACTTAAAAGTTTGGATATCAAGTAGTCTGGATACTGGCTTATTGAATATAAAGGTCTGTAAAATGCAGCGCTGTTCAACCCAAATACTTAAAAGGTAAGCCTCTGGTCTTTACAAGTTTCCCCAATAAGTTATTCACAGTGGTAGAAAATAATTGAAACTACAAAAAGAAAGTGGCATATGATAGGTTTAAGCATCACATGTAGTTTTTCATATAGCAGTCGTGGCCGAGTGGTTAAGGCGATAGACTAGAAATCTATTGGGCTCTGCCCGCGCAGGTTCGAATCCTGCCGACTGCGGGGCATTTTTAATGCATGTCATCAGTTCAAACCCTTACAGAACTAAAGTGAAATCTGCATCCACACATGCATACAATAGCTCTAATCCAATCCCTTTCAAGTTCACAACAAGCATCCAGATTTAGAAGTGTGCTGTACCAGTGGAAGTAAAATAGATTCCTGGACTTAAAACTTTGGATATCAAGAAGTCTGGATACTGGCTTATTGAATATGAAGGTCTGTAAAATGCAGCGCTGTTCAACCCAAATACTTGAAAGGAAAGCCTCTGGTCTTTACAAGTTTCCCCAATAAGTTATTCACAGTGGTAGAAAATAATTGAAACTACAAAAAGAAAGTGGCATATGATAAGTTTAAGCATCACATGTAGTTTTTCATATAGCAGTCGTGGCCGAGTGGTTAAGGCGATAGACTAGAAATCTATTGGGCTCTGCCCGCGCAGGTTCGAATCCTGCCGACTGCGGGGCATTTTTAATGCATGTCATCAGTTCAAACCCTTACAGAACTAAAGTGAAATCTGCATCCACACATGCATACAATAGCTCTAATCCAATCCCTTTCAAGTTCACAACAAGCATCCAGATTTAGAAGTGTGCTGTACCAGTGGAAGTAAAATAGATTCCTGGACTTAAAACTTTGGATATCAAGAAGTCTGGATACTGGCTTATTGAATATGAAGGTCTGTAAAATGCAGCGCTGTTCAACCCAAATACTTGAAAGGAAAGCCTCTGGTCTTTACAAGTTTCCCCAATAAGTTATTCACAGTGGTAGAAAATAATTGAAACTACAAAAAGAAAGTGGCATATGATAAGTTTAAGCATCACATGTAGTTTTTCATATAGCAGTCGTGGCCGAGTGGTTAAGGCGATAGACTAGAAATCTATTGGGCTCTGCCCGCGCAGGTTCGAATCCTGCCGACTGCGGGGCATTTTTAATGCATGTCATCAGTTCAAACCCTTACAGAACTAAGATTTCAAGATTTAGAAGTGTGCTGTACCAGTGGAAGTAAAATAGATTCCTGGACTTAAAATTTTGGATATCAAGTAGTCTGGATACTGGCTTATTGAATATAAAGGTCTGTAAAATGCAGCGCTGTTCAACCCAAATACTTGAAAGGAAAGCCTCTGGTCTTTACAAGTTTCCCCAATAAGTTATTCACATTGGTAGAAAATAATTGAGAATACAAAAAGAAAGTGGCATATGATAGGTTTAAGCATCACATGTAGTTCTTCATATAGCAGTCGTGGCCGAGTGGTTAAGGCGATAGACTAGAAATCTATTGGGCTCTGCCCGCACAGGTTCGAATCCTGCCGACTGCGGGGCATTTTTAATGCATGTCATCAGTTCAAACCCTTACAGAACTAAAGTGAAATCTGCATCCACACATGCAGACAATAGCTCTAATCCAATCCCTTTCAAGTTCACAACAAGCATCAAGATGTAGAAGTGTGCTGTACCAGTGGAAGTAAAATAGATTCCTGGACTTAAAACTTTGGATATCAAGAAGTCTGGATACTGGCTTATTGAATATACAGGTCTGTAAAATGCAGCGCTGTTCAACCCAAATACTCGAAAGGAAAGCCTCTGGTCTTTACAAGTTTCCCCAATAAGTTATTCACATTGGTAGAAAATAATGGAGACTACTAAAAGAAAGTGGCATATGATAGGTTTAAGCACCACATGTAGTTTTTCATATAGCAGTCGTGGCCGAGTGGTTAAGGCGATAGACTAGAAATCTATTGGGCTCTGCCCGCGCAGGTTCGAATCCTGCCGACTGCGGGGCATTTTTAATGCATGTCATCAGTTCAAACCCTTACAGAACTAAAGTGAAATCTGCATCCACACATGCATACAATAGCTCTAATCCAATCCCTTTCAAGTTCACAACAAGCATCCAGATTTAGAAGTGTGCTGTACCAGTGGAAGTAAAATAGATTCCTGGACTTAAAACTTTGGATATCAAGTAGTCTGGATACTGGATTATTGAATATAAGGTCTGTAAAATGCAGCGCTGTTCAACCCAAATACTTGAAAGGAAAGCCTCTGGTCTTTACAAGTTTCCCCAATAAGTTATTCACAGTGGTAGAAAATAATTGAAACTACAAAAAGAAAGTGGCATATGATGGGTTTAAGCATCACATGTAGTTTTCATATAGCAGTCGTGGCCGAGTGGTTAAGGCGATAGACTAGAAATCTATTGGGCTCTGCCCGCGCAGGTTCGAATCCTGCCGACTGCGGGGCATTTTTAATGCATGTCATCAGTTCAAACCCTTACAGAACTAAATTGAAATCTGTATCCACACATGCATACAATAGCTCTAATCCAACCCCTTTCAAGTTCACAACAAGCATCAAGATTTAGAAGTGTGCTGTACCAGTGGAAGTTAAATAGATTCCTGGACTTAAAACTTTGGATATCAAGTAGTCTGGATACTGGCTTATTGAATATAAAGGTCTGTAAAATGCCACGCTGTTCAACACAAATACTTGAAAGGAAAGCCTCTGGTCTTTACAAGTTTCCCCAATAAGTTATTCACAGTGGTAGAAAATAATTGAAACTACAAAAAGAAAGTGGCATACGATAGGTGTAAGCACCACATGTAGTTTTTCATATAGCAGTCGTGGCCGAGTGGTTAAGGCGATAGACTAGAAATCTATTGGGCTCTGCCCGCGCAGGTTCGAATCCTGCCGACTGCGGGGCATTTTTAATGCATGTCATCAGTTCAAACCCTTACAGAACTAAAGTGAAATCTGCATCCACACATGCATACAATAGCTCTAATCAAATCCCTTTCAAGTTCACAACAAGCATCAAGATGTAGAAGTGTGCTGTACCAGTGGAAGTAAAATAGATTCCTGGACTTAAAACTTTGGATATCAAGTAGCCTGGATACTGGCTTTTTGAATATAAAGGTCTGTAAAATGCAGCGCTGTTCAACCCAAATACTTGAAAGGAAAGCCTCTGGTCTTTACAAGTTTCCCCAATAAGTTATTCACAGTGGTAGAAAATAATTGAAACTACAAAAAGAAAGTGGCATATGATAGGTTTAAGCATCACATGTAGTTTTTCATATAGCAGTCGTGGCCGAGTGGTTAAGGCGATAGACTAGAAATCTATTGGGCTCTGCCCGCGCAGGTTCGAATCCTGCCGACTGCGGGGCATTTTTAATGCATGTCATCAGTTCAAACCCTTACAGAACTAAAGTGAAATCTGCATCCACACATGCATACAATAGCTCTAATCCAATCCCTTTCAAGTTCACAACAAGCATCAAGATTTAGAAGTGTGCTGTACCAGTGGAAGTAAAATAGATTCCTGGACTTAAAACTTTGGATATCAAGAAGTCTGGATACTGGCTTATTGAATATAAAGGTCTGTAAAATGCCACGCTGTTCAACACAAATACTTCAAAGGAAAGCCTCTGCTCTTTACAAGTTTCCCCAATAAGTTATTCACAGTGGTCGAAAATAATTGAAACTACAAAAAGAAAGTGGCATATGATAGGTTTAAGCATCACATGTAGTTTTTCATATAGCAGTCGTGGCCGAGTGGTTAAGGCGATAGACTAGAAATCTATTGTGCTCTGCCTCCGCAGGTTCGAATCCTGCCGACTGCGGGGCATTTTTAATGCATGTCATCAGTTCAAACCCTTACAGAACTAAAGTGAAATCTGCATCCACACATGCATACAATAGCTCTAATCCAATCCCTTTCAAGTTCACAACAAGCATCAAGATTTAGAAGTGTGCTGTACCAGTGGAAGTAAAATAGATTCCTGGACTTAAAAC
Organism: Alentia gelatinosa; assembly: GCA_950022655.1. NCBI lineage: Eukaryota > Metazoa > Annelida > Polychaeta > Phyllodocida > Polynoidae > Alentia > Alentia gelatinosa. Next base: position 85,161,646 of record OX465579.1, read on the forward strand.
TTTGGATATCAAGAAGTCTGGATACTGGCTTATTGAATATAAAGGTCTGTAAAATGCAGCGCTGTTCAACCCAAATACTTGAAAGGAAAGCCTCTGGTCTTTACAAGTTTCCCCTATAAGTTATTCACAGTGGTAGAAAATAATTGAGACTACTAAAAGAAAGTGGCATACGATAGGTTTAAGCACCACATGTAGTTTTTCATATAGCAGTCGTGGCCGAGTGGTTAAGGCGATAGACTAGAAATCTATTGGGCTCTGCCCGCGCAGGTTCGAATCCTGCCGACTGCGGGGCATTTTTAATGCATGTCATCAGTTCAAACCCTTACAGAACTAAAGTGAAATCTGCATCCACACATGCATACAATAGCTCTAATCCAATCCCTTTCAAGTTCACAACAAGCATCCAGATTTAGAAGTGTGCTGTACCAGTGGAAGTAAAATAGATTCCTGGACTTAAAACTTTGGATATCAAGTAGTCTGGATACTGGCTTATTGAATATAAAGGTCTGTAAAATGCAGCGCTGTTCAACCCAAATACTTGAAAGGAAAGCCTATGGTCTTTACAAGTTTCCCCAATAAGTTATTCACAGTGGTAGAAAATAATTGAAACTACAAAAAGAAAGTGGCATATGATAGGTTTAAGCATCACATGTAGTTTTTCATATAGCAGTCGTGGCCGAGTGGTTAAGGCGATAGACTAGAAATCTATTGGGCTCTGCCCGCGCAGGTTCGAATCCTGCCGACTGCGGGGCATTTTTAATGCATGTCATCAGTTCAAACCCTTACAGAACTAAATTGAAATCTGTATCCACACATGCATACAATAGCTCTAATCTAATCCCTTTCAAGTTCACAACAAGCATCCAGATTTAGAAGTGTGCTGTACCAGTGGAAGTAAAATAGATTCCTGGACTTAAAACTTTGGATATCAAGTAGTCTGGATACTGGCTTATTGAATATAAAGGTCTGTAAAATGCCACGCTGTTCAACACAAATACTTGAAAGGAAAGCCTCTGGTCTTTACAAGTTTCCCCAATAAGTTATTCACAGTGGTAGAAAATAATTGAAACTACAAAAAGAAAGTGGCATATGATAGGTTTAAGCATCACATGTAGTTTTTCATATAGCAGTCGTGGCCGAGTGGTTAAGGCGATAGACTAGAAATCTATTGGGCTCTGCCCGCGCAGGTTCGAATCCTGCCGACTGCGGGGCATTTTTAATGCATGTCATCAGTTCAAACCCTTACAGAACTAAAGTGAAATCTGCATCCACACATGCATACAATAGCTCTAATCCAATCCCTTTCAAGTTCACAACAAGCATCCAGATTTAGAAGTGTGCTGTACCAGTGGAAGTAAAATAGATTCCTGGACTTAAAACTTTGGATATCAAGAAGTCTGGATACTGGCTTATTGAATATAAAGGTCTGTAAAATGCCACGCTGTTCAACACAAATACTTCAAAGGAAAGCCTCTGCTCTTTACAAGTTTCCCCAATAAGTTATTCACAGTGGTCGAAAATAATTGAAACTACAAAAAGAAAGTGGCATATGATAGGTTTAAGCATCACATGTAGTTTTTCATATAGCAGTCGTGGCCGAGTGGTTAAGGCGATAGACTAGAAATCTATTGTGCTCTGCCTCCGCAGGTTCGAATCCTGCCGACTGCGGGGCATTTTTAATGCATGTCATCAGTTCAAACCCTTACAGAACTAAAGTGAAATCTGCATCCACACATGCATACAATAGCTCTAATCCAATCCCTTTCAAGTTCACAACAAGCATCAAGATTTAGAAGTGTGCTGTACCAGTGGAAGTAAAATAGATTCCTGGACTTAAAACTTTGGATATCAAGAAGTCTGGATACTGGCTTATTGAATATAAAGGTCTGTAAAATGCAGCGCTGTTCAACCCAAATACTTGAAAGGAAAGCCTCTGGTCTTTACAAGTTTCCCCTATAAGTTATTCACAGTGGTAGAAAATAATTGAGACTACTAAAAGAAAGTGGCATACGATAGGTTTAAGCACCACATGTAGTTTTTCATATAGCAGTCGTGGCCGAGTGGTTAAGGCGATAGACTAGAAATCTATTGGGCTCTGCCCGCGCAGGTTCGAATCCTGCCGACTGCGGGGCATTTTTAATGCATGTCATCAGTTCAAACCCTTACAGAACTAAAGTGAAATCTGCATCCACACATGCATACAATAGCTCTAATCCAATCCCTTTCAAGTTCACAACAAGCATCCAGATTTAGAAGTGTGCTGTACCAGTGGAAGTAAAATAGATTCCTGGACTTAAAACTTTGGATATCAAGTAGTCTGGATACTGGCTTATTGAATATAAAGGTCTGTAAAATGCAGCGCTGTTCAACCCAAATACTTGAAAGGAAAGCCTATGGTCTTTACAAGTTTCCCCAATAAGTTATTCACAGTGGTAGAAAATAATTGAAACTACAAAAAGAAAGTGGCATATGATAGGTTTAAGCATCACATGTAGTTTTTCATATAGCAGTCGTGGCCGAGTGGTTAAGGCGATAGACTAGAAATCTATTGGGCTCTGCCCGCGCAGGTTCGAATCCTGCCGACTGCGGGGCATTTTTAATGCATGTCATCAGTTCAAACCCTTACAGAACTAAATTGAAATCTGTATCCACACATGCATACAATAGCTCTAATCTAATCCCTTTCAAGTTCACAACAAGCATCCAGATTTAGAAGTGTGCTGTACCAGTGGAAGTAAAATAGATTCCTGGACTTAAAACTTTGGATATCAAGTAGTCTGGATACTGGCTTATTGAATATAAAGGTCTGTAAAATGCCACGCTGTTCAACACAAATACTTGAAAGGAAAGCCTCTGGTCTTTACAAGTTTCCCCAATAAGTTATTCACAGTGGTAGAAAATAATTGAAACTACAAAAAGAAAGTGGCATATGATAGGTTTAAGCATCACATGTAGTTTTTCATATAGCAGTCGTGGCCGAGTGGTTAAGGCGATAGACTAGAAATCTATTGGGCTCTGCCCGCGCAGGTTCGAATCCTGCCGACTGCGGGGCATTTTTAATGCATGTCATCAGTTCAAACCCTTACAGAACTAAAGTGAAATCTGCATCCACACATGCATACAATAGCTCTAATCCAATCCCTTTCAAGTTCACAACAAGCATCAAGATTTAGAAGTGTGCTGTACCAGTGGAAGTAAAATAGATTCCTGGACTTAAAACTTTGGATATCAAGAAGTCTGGATACTGGCTTATTGAATATAAAGGTCTGTAAAATGCAGCGCTGTTCAACCCAAATACTTGAAAGGAAAGCCTCTGGTCTTTACAAGTTTCCCCAATAAGTTATTCACAGTGGTAGAAAATAATTGAGACTACTAAAAGAAAGTGGCATACGATAGGTTTAAGCACCACATGTAGTTTTTCATATAGCAGTCGTGGCCGAGTGGTTAAGGCGATAGACTAGAAATCTATTGGGCTCTGCCCGCGCAGGTTCGAATCCTGCCGACTGCGGGGCATTTTTAATGTATGTCATCAGTTCAAACCCTTACAGAACTAAAGTGAAATCTGCATCCACACATGCATACAATAGCTCTAATCCAATCCCTTTCAAGTTCACAACAAGCATCCAGATTTAGAAGTGTGCTGTACCAGTGGAAGTAAAATAGATTCCTGGACTTAAAACTTTGGATATCAAGTAGTCTGGATACTGGCTTATTGAATATAAAGGTCTGTTAAATGCAGCGCTGTTCAACCCAAATACTTGAAAGGAAAGCCTCTGGTCTTTACAAGTTTCCCCAATAAGTTATTCACAGTGGTAGAAAATAATTGAAACTACAAAAAGAAAGTGGCATATGATAGGTTTAAGCATCACATGTAGTTTTTCATATAGCAGTCGTGGCCGAGTGGTTAAGGCGATAGACTAGAAATCTATTGGGCTCTGCCCGCGCAGGTTCGAATCCTGCCGACTGCGGGGCATTTTTAATGCATGTCATCAGTTCAAACCCTTACAGAACTAAATTGAAATCTGTATCCACACATGCATACAATAGCTCTAATCTAATCCCTTTCAAGTTCACAACAAGCATCAAGATTTAGAAGTGTGCTGTACCAGTGGAAGTAAAATAGATTCCTGGACTTAAAACTTTGGATATCAAGTAGTCTGGATACTGGCTTATTGAATATAAAGGTCTGTAAAATGCCACGCTGTTCAACACAAATACTTGAAAGGAAAGCCTCTGGTCTTTACAAGTTTCCCCAATAAGTTATTCACAGTGGTAGAAAATAATTGAAACTACAAAAAGAAAGTGGCATATGATAGGTTTAAGCATCACATGTAGTTTTTCATATAGCAGTCGTGGCCGAGTGGTTAAGGCGATAGACTAGAAATCTATTGGGCTCTGCCCGCGCAGGTTCGAATCCTGCCGACTGTGGGGCATTTTTAATGCATGTCATCAGTTCAAACCCTTACAGAACTAAAGTGAAATCTGCATCCACACATGCATACAATAGCTCTAATCCAATCCCTTTCAAGTTCACAACAAGCATCAAGATTTAGAAGTGTGCTGTACCAGTGGAAGTAAAATAGATTCCTGGACTTAAAACTTTGGATATCAAGAAGTCTGGATACTGGCTTATTGAATATAAAGGTCTGTAAAATGCCACGCTGTTCAACACAAATACTTCAAAGGAAAGCCTCTGCTCTTTACAAGTTTCCCCAATAAGTTATTCACAGTGGTCGAAAATAATTGAAACTACAAAAAGAAAGTGGCATATGATAGGTTTAAGCATCACATGTAGTTTTTCATAAAGCAGTCGTGGCCGAGTGGTTAAGGCGATAGACTAGAAATCTATTGTGCTCTGCCCGCGCAGGTTCGAATCCTGCTGACTGCGGGGCATTTTTAATGCACGTCATCAGTTCAAACCCTTACAGAACTAAATTGAAATCTGTATCCACACATGCATACAATAGCTCTAATCTAATCCCTTTCAAGTTCACAACAAGCATCAAGATTTAGAAGTGTGCTGTACCAGTGGAAGTAAAATAGATTCCTGGACTTAAAACTTTGGATATCAAGTAGTCTGGATACTGGCTTATTGAATATAAAGGTCTGTAAAATGCCACGCTGTTCAACCCAAATACTTGAAAGGAAAGCCTCTGGTCTTTACAAGTTTCCCCAATAAGTTATTCACAGTGGTAGAAAATAATTGAAACTACAAAAAGAAAGTGGCATATGAGAGGTTTAAGCATCACATGTAGTTTTTCATATAGCAGTCGTGGCCGAGTGGTTAAGGCGATAGACTAGAAATCTATTGGGCTCTGCCCGCGCAGGTTCGAATCCTGCCGACTGCGGGGCATTTTTAATGCATGTCATCAGTTCAAACCCTTACAGAACTAAAGCGAAATCTGCATCCACACATGCATACAATAGCTCTAATCCAATCCCTTTCAAGTTCACAACAAGCATCCAGATTTAGAAGTGTGCTGTACCAGTGGAAGTAAAATAGATTCCTGGACTTAAAACTTTGGATATCAAGTAGTCTGGATACTGGCTTATTGAATATAAAGGTCTGTAAAATGCAGCGCTGTTCAACCCAAATACTTGAAAGGAAAGCCTCTGGTCTTTACAAGTTTCCCCAATAAGTTATTCACAGTGGTAGAAAATAATTGAGACTACAAAATGAAAGTGGCATACGATAGGTGTAAGCACCACATGTAGTTTTTCATATAGCAGTCGTGGCCGAGTGGTTAAGGCGATAGACTAGAAATCTATTGGGCTCTGCCCGCGCAGGTTCGAATCCTGCCGACTGCGGGGCATTTTTAATGCATGTCATCAGTTCAAACCCTTACAGAACTAAAGTGAAATCTGCATCCACACATGCATACAATAGCTCTAATCCAATCCGTTTCAAGCTCACAACAAGCATCAAGATGTAGAAGTGTGCTGTACCAGTGGAAGTAAAATAGATTCCTGGACTTAAAAGTTTGGATATCAAGTAGTCTGGATACTGGCTTATTGAATATAAAGGTCTGTAAAATGCAGCGCTGTTCAACCCAAATACTTGAAAGGAAAGCCTCTGGTCTTTACAAGTTTCCCCAATAAGTTATTCACAGTGGTAGAAAATAATTGAAACTACAAAAAGAAAGTGGCATATGATAGGTTTAAGCATCACATATAGTTTTTCATATAGCAGTCGTGGCCGAGTGGTTAAGGCGATAGACTAGAAATCTATTGGGCTCTGCCCGCGCAGGTTCGAATCCTGCCGACTGCGGGGCATTTTAATGCATGTCATCAGTTCAAACCCTTACAGAACTAAAGTGAAATCTGCATCCACACATGCATACAATAGCTCTAATCCAATCCCTTTCAAGTTCACAACAAGCATCAAGATTTAGAAGTGTGCTGTACCAGTGGAAGTAAAATAGATTCCTGGACTTAAAACCTTTGGATATCAAGTAGTCTGCATACTGGCTTATTGAATATAAAGGTCTGTAAAATGCAGCGCTGTTCAACCCAAATACTTGAAAGGAAAGCCTCTGGTCTTTACAAGTTTCCCCAATAAGTTATTCACATTGGTAGAAAATAATTGAGAATACAAAAAGAAAGTGGCATATGATAGGTTTAAGCACCACATGTAGTTTTTCATATAGCAGTTGTGGCCGAGTGGTTAAGGCGATAGACTAGAAATCTATTGGGCTCTGCCTGCGCAGGTTCGAATTTTGCAGACTGCGGGGCATTTTTAATGCATGTCATCAGTTCAAACCCTTACAGAACTAAAGTGAAATCTGCATCCACACATGCATACAATAGCTGTAATCCAATCCCTTTCAAGTTCACAATAAACATCAAGATTTAGAAGTGTGCTGTACCAGTGGAAGTAAAATAGATTCCTGGACTTAAAACCTTTGGATATCAAGTAGTCTGGATACTGGCTTATTGAATATAAAGGTCTGTAAAATGCAGCGCTGTTCAACCCAAATACTTGAAAGGTAAGCCTCTGGTCTTTACAAGTTTCCCCAATAAGTTATTCACATTGGTAGAAAATAATTGAAACTACAAAAAGAAAGTGGCATACGATAGGTTTAAGCACCACATGTAGTTTTTCATATAGCAGTCGTGGCCGAGTGGTTAAGGCGATAGACTAGAAATCTATTGGGCTCTGCCCGCGCAGGTTCGAATCCTGCCGACTGCGGGGCATTTTTAATGCATGTCATCAGTTCAAACCCTTACAGAACTAAAGTGAAATCTGCATCCACACATGCATACAATAGCTCTAATCCAATCCCTTTCAAGTTCACAACAAGCATCAAGATTTAGAAGTGTGCTGTACCAGTGGAAGTAAAATAGATTCCTGGACTTAAAACTTTGGATATCAAGTAGTCTGGATACTGGCTTATTGAATATAAAGGTCTGTAAAATGCAGCGCTGTTCAACCCAAATACTTGAAAGGAAAGCCTCTGGTCTTTACAAGTTTCCCCAATAAGTTATTCACAGTGGTAGAAAATATCTGAAACTACAAAAAGAAAGTGAGATATGATAGGTTTAAGCATCACATGTAGTTTTTCATATAGCAGTCGTGGCCGAGTGGTTAAGGCGATAGACTAGAAATCTATTGGGCTCTGTCCGCGCAGGTTCGAATCCTGCCGACTGCGGGGCATTTTTAATGCATGTCATCAGTTCAAACCCTTACAGAACTAAAGTGAAATCTGCATCCACACATGCATACAATAGCTCTAATCCAATCCCTTTCAAGTTCACAACAAGCATCAAGATTTAGAAGTGTGCTGTACCAGTGGAAGTAAAATAGATTCCTGGACTTAAAAGTTTGGATATCAAGTAGTCTGGATACTGCTTTTATTGAATATAAAGGTCTGTAAAATGCAGCGCTGTTCAACCCAAATACTTGAAAGGAAAGCCTCTGGTCTTTACAAGTTTCCCCAATAAGTCATTCACATTTGTAGAAAATAATCGAGACTACAAAAAGAAAGTGGCATATGATAGGTTTAAGCACCACATGTAGTTTTTCATATAGCAGTCATGGCTGAGTGGTTAAGGCGATAGACTAGAAATCTATTGGGCTCTGCCTGCGCAGGCTCGAATTTTGCAGACTGCGTGGCATTTTTAATGCATGTCATCAGTTCAAACCCTTACAGAACTAAAGTGAAATCTGCATCCACACATGCATACAATAGCTCTAATCCAATCCCTTTCAAGTTCACAACAAGCATCAAGATGTAGAAGTGTGCTGTACCAGTGGAAGTAAAATAGATTCCTGGACTTAAAAGTTTGGATATCAAGTAGTCTGGATACTGGCTTATTGAATATAAAGGTCTGTAAAATGCAGCGCTGTTCAACCCAAATACTTAAAAGGTAAGCCTCTGGTCTTTACAAGTTTCCCCAATAAGTTATTCACAGTGGTAGAAAATAATTGAAACTACAAAAAGAAAGTGGCATATGATAAGTTTAAGCATCACATGTAGTTTTTCATATAGCAGTCGTGGCCGAGTGGTTAAGGCGATAGACTAGAAATCTATTGGGCTCTGCCCGCCCAGGTTCGAATCCCGCCGACTGCGGGGCATTTTTAATGCATGTCATCAGTTCAAACCCTTACAGAACTAAAGTGAAATCTGCATCCACACATGCATACAATAGCTCTAATCCAATCCCTTTCAAGTTCACAACAAGCATCCAGATTTAGAAGTGTGCTGTACCAGTGGAAGTAAAATAGATTCCTGGACTTAAAACTTTGGATATCAAGAAGTCTGGATACTGGCTTATTGAATATGAAGGTCTGTAAAATGCAGCGCTGTTCAACCCAAATACTTGAAAGGAAAGCCTCTGGTCTTTACAAGTTTCCCCAATAAGTTATTCACAGTGGTAGAAAATAATTGAAACTACAAAAAGAAAGTGGCATATGATAAGTTTAAGCATCACATGTAGTTTTTCATATAGCAGTCGTGGCCGAGTGGTTAAGGCGATAGACTAGAAATCTATTGGGCTCTGCCCGCGCAGGTTCGAATCCTGCCGACTGCGGGGCATTTTTAATGCATGTCATCAGTTCAAACCCTTACAGAACTAAAGTGAAATCTGCATCCACACATGCATACAATAGCTCTAATCCAACCCCTTTCAAGTTCACAACAAGCATCAAGATTTAGAAGTGTGCTGTACCAGTGGAAGTTAAATAGATTCCTGGACTTAAAACTTTGGATATCAAGTAGTCTGGATACTGGCTTATTGAATATAAAGGTCTGTAAAATGCCACGCTGTTCAACACAAATACTTGAAAGGAAAGCCTCTGGTCTTTACAAGTTTCCCCAATAAGTTATTCACAGTGGTAGAAAATAATTGAAACTACAAAAAGAAAGTGGCATACGATAGGTGTAAGCACCACATGTAGTTTTTCATATAGCAGTCGTGGCCGAGTGGTTAAGGCGATAGACTAGAAATCTATTGGGCTCTGCCCGCGCAGGTTCGAATCCTGCCGACTGCGGGGCATTTTTAATGCATGTCATCAGTTCAAACCCTTACAGAACTAAAGTGAAATCTGCATCCACACATGCATACAATAGCTCTAATCAAATCCCTTTCAAGTTCACAACAAGCATCAAGATGTAGAAGTGTGCTGTACCAGTGGAAGTAAAATAGATTCCTGGACTTAAAACTTTGGATATCAAGTAGCCTGGATACTGGCTTTTTGAATATAAAGGTCTGTAAAATGCAGCGCTGTTCAACCCAAATACTTGAAAGGAAAGCCTCTGGTCTTTACAAGTTTCCCCAATAAGTTATTCACAGTGGTAGAAAATAATTGAAACTACAAAAAGAAAGTGGCATATGATAGGTTTAAGCATCACATGTAGTTTTTCATATAGCAGTCGTGGCCGAGTGGTTAAGGCGATAGACTAGAAATCTATTGGGCTCTGCCCGCGCAGGTTCGAATCCTGCCGACTGCGGGGCATTTTTAATGCATGTCATCAGTTCAAACCCTTACAGAACTAAAGTGAAATCTGCATCCACACATGCATACAATAGCTCTAATCCAATCCCTTTCAAGTTCACAACAAGCATCAAGATTTAGAAGTGTGCTGTACCAGTGGAAGTAAAATAGATTCCTGGACTTAAAACTTTGGATATCAAGAAGTCTGGATACTGGCTTATTGAATATAAAGGTCTGTAAAATGCCACGCTGTTCAACACAAATACTTCAAAGGAAAGCCTCTGCTCTTTACAAGTTTCCCCAATAAGTTATTCACAGTGGTCGAAAATAATTGAAACTACAAAAAGAAAGTGGCATATGATAGGTTTAAGCATCACATGTAGTTTTTCATATAGCAGTCGTGGCCGAGTGGTTAAGGCGATAGACTAGAAATCTATTGTGCTCTGCCTCCGCAGGTTCGAATCCTGCCGACTGCGGGGCATTTTTAATGCATGTCATCAGTTCAAACCCTTACAGAACTAAAGTGAAATCTGCATCCACACATGCATACAATAGCTCTAATCCAATCCCTTTCAAGTTCACAACAAGCATCAAGATTTAGAAGTGTGCTGTACCAGTGGAAGTAAAATAGATTCCTGGACTTAAAACTTTGGATATCAAGAAGTCTGGATACTGGCTTATTGAATATAAAGGTCTGTAAAATGCAGCGCTGTTCAACCCAAATACTTGAAAGGAAAGCCTCTGGTCTTTACAAGTTTCCCCAATAAGTTATTCACAGTGGTAGAAAATAATTGAGACTACTAAAAGAAAGTGGCATACGATAGGTTTAAGCACCACATGTAGTTTTTCATATAGCAGTCGTGGCCGAGTGGTTAAGGCGATAGACTAGAAATCTATTGGGCTCTGCCCGCGCAGGTTCGAATCCTGCCGACTGCGGGGCATTTTTAATGCATGTCATCAGTTCAAACCCTTACAGAACTAAAGTGAAATCTGCATCCACACATGCATACAATAGCTCTAATCCAATCCCTTTCAAGTTCACAACAAGCATCCAGATTTAGAAGTGTGCTGTACCAGTGGAAGTAAAATAGATTCCTGGACTTAAAACTTTGGATATCAAGTAGTCTGGATACTGGCTTATTGAATATAAAGGTCTGTAAAATGCAGCGCTGTTCAACCCAAATACTTGAAAGGAAAGCCTATGGTCTTTACAAGTTTCCCCAATAAGTTATTCACAGTGGTAGAAAATAATTGAAACTACAAAAAGAAAGTGGCATATGATAGGTTTAAGCATCACATGTAGTTTTTCATATAGCAGTCGTGGCCGAGTGGTTAAGGCGATAGACTAGAAATCTATTGGGCTCTGCCCGCGCAGGTTCGAATCCTGCCGACTGCGGGGCATTTTTAATGCATGTCATCAGTTCAAACCCTTACAGAACTAAATTGAAATCTGTATCCACACATGCATACAATAGCTCTAATCTAATCCCTTTCAAGTTCACAACAAGCATCAAGATTTAGAAGTGTGCTGTACCAGTGGAAGTAAAATAGATTCCTGGACTTAAAACTTTGGATATCAAGTAGTCTGGATACTGGCTTATTGAATATAAAGGTCTGTAAAATGCAGCGCTGTTCAACCCAAATACTTGAAAGGAAAGCCTCTGGTCTTTACAAGTTTCCCCAATAAGTTATTCACAGTGGTAGAAAATAATTGAGACTACTAAAAGAAAGTGGCATACGATAGGTTTAAGCACCACATGTAGTTTTTCATATAGCAGTCGTGGCCGAGTGGTTAAGGCGATAGACTAGAAATCTATTGGGCTCTGCCCGCGCAGGTTCGAATCCTGCCGACTGCGGGGCATTATTAATGCATGTCATCAGTTCAAACCCTTACAGAACTAAAGTGAAATCTGCATCCACACATGCATACAATAGCTCTAATCCAATCCCTTTCAAGTTCACAACAAGCATCCAGATTTAGAAGTGTGCTGTACCAGTGGAAGTAAAATAGATTCCTGGACTTAAAACTTTGGATATCAAGTAGTCTGGATACTGGCTTATTGAATATAAAGGTCTGTAAAATGCAGCGCTGTTCAACCCAAATACTTGAAAGGAAAGCCTCTGGTCTTTACAAGTTTCCCCAATAAGTTATTCACAGTGGTAGAAAATAATTGAAACTACAAAAAAGAAGTGGCATATGATAGGTTTAAGCATCACATGTAGTTTTTCATATAGCAGTCGTGGCCGAGTGGTTAAGGCGATAGACTAGAAATCTATTGGGCTCTGCCCGCGCAGGTTCGAATCCTGCCGACTGCGGGGCATTTTTAATGCATGTCATCAGTTCAAACCCTTACAGAACTAAAGTGAAATCTGCATCCACACATGCATACAATAGCTCTAATCCAATCCCTTTCAAGTTCACAACAAGCATCCAGATGTAGAAGTGTGCTGTACCAGTGGAAGTAAAATAGATTCCTGGACTTAAAACTTTGGATATCAAGTAGTCTGGATACTGGCTTATTGAATATAAAGGTCTGTAAAATGCAGCGCTGTTCAACCCAAATACTTGAAAGGAAAGCCTCTGGTCTTTACAAGTTTCCCCAATAAGTTATTCACAGTGGTAGAAAATAATTGAGACTACAAAATGAAAGTGGCATATGATAGGTTTAAGCATCACATGTAGTTTTTTAAAAAGCAGTCGTGGCCGAGTGGTTAAGGCGATAGACTAGAAATCTATTGTGCTCTGCCCGCGCAGGTTCGAATCCTGCCGACTGCGGGGCATTTTTAATGCACGTCATCAGTTCAAACCCTTACAGAACTAAATTGAAATCTGTATCCACACATGCATACAATAGCTCTAATCTAATCCCTTTCAAGTTCACAACAAGCATCAAGATTTAGAAGTGTGCTGTACCAGTGGAAGTAAAATAGATTCCTGGACTTAAAACTTTGGATATCAAGTAGTCTGGATACTGGCTTATTGAATATAAAGGTCTGTAAAATGCAGCGCTGTTCAACCCAAATACTTGAAAGGAAAGCCTCTGGTCTTTACAAGTTTCCCCAATAAGTTATTCACAGTGGTAGAAAATAATTGAAACTACAAAAAAGAAGTGGCATATGAGAGGTTTAAGCATCACATGTAGTTTTTCATATAGCAGTCGTGGCCGAGTGGTTAAGGCGATAGACTAGAAATCTATTGTGCTCTGCCCGCGCAGGTTCGAATCCTGCCGACTGCGGGGCATTTTTAATGCATGTCATCAGTTCAAACCCTTACAGAACTAAAGTGAAATCTGCATCCACACATGCATACAATAGCTCTAATCCAATCCCTTTCAAGTTCACAACAAGCATCCAGATGTAGAAGTGTGCTGTACCAGTGGAAGTAAAATAGATTCCTGGACTTAAAACTTTGGATATCAAGTAGTCTGGATACTGGCTTATTGAATATAAAGGTCTGTAAAATGCAGCGCTGTTCAACCCAAATACTTGAAAGGAAAGCCTCTGGTCTTTACAAGTTTCCCCAATAAGTTATTCACAGTGGTAGAAAATAATTGAGACTACAAAATGAAAGTGGCATACGATAGGTGTAAGCACCACATGTAGTTTTTCATATAGCAGTCGTGGCCGAGTGGTTAAGGCGATAGACTAGAAATCTATTGGGCTCTGCCCGCGCAGGTTCGAATCCTGCCGACTGCGGGGCATTTTTAATGCATGTCATCAGTTCAAACCCTTACAGAACTAAAGTGAAATCTGCATCCACACATGCATACAATAGCTCTAATCCAATCCCTTTCAAGTTCACAACAAGCATCCAGATGTAGAAGTGTGCTGTACCAGTGGAAGTAAAATAGATTCCTGGACTTAAAACTTTGGATATCAAGTAGTCTGGATACTGGCTTATTGAATATAAAGGTCTGTAAAATGCAGCGCTGTTCAACCCAAATACTTGAAAGGAAAGCCTCTGGTCTTTACAAGTTTCCCCAATAAGTTATTCACAGTGGTAGAAAATAATTGAGACTACAAAATGAAAGTGGCATACGATAGGTGTAAGCACCACATGTAGTTTTTCATATAGCAGTCGTGGCCGAGTGGTTAAGGCGATAGACTAGAAATCTATTGGGCTCTGCCCGCGCAGGTTCGAATCCTGCCGACTGCGGGGCATTTTTAATGCATGTCATCAGTTCAAACCCTTACAGAACTAAAGTGAAATCTGCATCCACACATGCATACAATAGCTCTAATCCAATCCGTTTCAAGCTCACAACAAGCATCAAGATGTAGAAGTGTGCTGTACCAGTGGAAGTAAAATAGATTCCTGGACTTAAAAGTTTGGATATCAAGTAGTCTGGATACTGGCTTATTGAATATAAAGGTCTGTAAAATGCAGCGCTGTTCAACCCAAATACTTGAAAGGAAAGCCTCTGGTCTTTACAAGTTTCCCCAATAAGTTATTCACAGTGGTAGAAAATAATTGAAACTACAAAAAGAAAGTGGCATATGATAGGTTTAAGCATCACATATAGTTTTACATATAGCAGTCGTGGCCGAGTGGTTAAGGCGATAGACTAGAAATCTATTGGGCTCTGCCCGCGCAGGTTCGAATCCTGCCGACTGCGGGGCATTTTAATGCATGTCATCAGTTCAAACCCTTACAGAACTAAAGTGAAATCTGCATCCACACATGCATACAATAGCTCTAATCCAATCCCTTTCAAGTTCACAACAAGCATCAAGATTTAGAAGTGTGCTGTACCAGTGGAAGTAAAATAGATTCCTGGACTTAAAACCTTTGGATATCAAGTAGTCTGCATACTGGCTTATTGAATATAAAGGTCTGTAAAATGCAGCGCTGTTCAACCCAAATACTTGAAAGGAAAGCCTCTGGTCTTTACAAGTTTCCCCAATAAGTTATTCACAGTGGTAGAAAATAATTGAAACTACAAAAAGAAAGTGGGATATGATAGGTTTAAGCATCACATGTAGTTTTTCATATAGCAGTCGTGGCCGAGTGGTTAAGGCGATAGACTAGAAATCTATTGGGCTCTGCCCGCGCAGGTTCGAATCCTGCCGACTGCGGGGCATTTTTAATGCATGTCATCAGTTCAAACCCTTACAGAACTAAAGTGAAATCTGCATCCACACATGCATACAATAGCTCTAATCCAATCCCTTTCAAGTTCACAACAAGCATCAAGATTTAGAAGTGTGCTGTACCAGTGGAAGTAAAATAGATTCCTGGACTTAAAACTTTGGATATCAAGAAGTCTGGATACTGGCTTATTGAATATAAAGGTCTGTAAAATGCAGCGCTGTTCAACCCAAATACTTGAAAGGAAAGCCTCTGGTCTTTACAAGTTTCCCCAATAAGTTATTCACAGTGGTAGAAAATAATTGAAACTACAAAAAAGAAGTGGCATATGAGAGGTTTAAGCATCACATGTAGTTTTTCATATAGCAGTCGTGGCCGAGTGGTTAAGGCGATAGACTAGAAATCTATTGGGCTCTGCCCGCGCAGGTTCGAATCCTGCCGACTGCGGGGCATTTTTAATGCATGTCATCAGTTCAAACCCTTACAGAACTAAAGCGAAATCTGCATCCACACATGCATACAATAGCTCTAATCCAATCCCTTTCAAGTTCACAACAAGCATCCAGATTTAGAAGTGTGCTGTACCAGTGGAAGTAAAATAGATTCCTGGACTTAAAACTTTGGATATCAAGTAGTCTGGATACTGGCTTATTGAATATAAAGGTCTGTAAAATGCAGCGCTGTTCAACCCAAATACTTGAAAGGAAAGCCTCTGGTCTTTACAAGTTTCCCCAATAAGTTATTCACAGTGGTAGAAAATAATTGAGACTACAAAATGAAAGTGGCATACGATAGGTGTAAGCACCACATGTAGTTTTTCATATAGCAGTCGTGGCCGAGTGGTTAAGGCGATAGACTAGAAATCTATTGGGCTCTGCCCGCGGAGGTTCGAATCCTGCCGACTGCGGGGCATTTTTAATGCATGTCATCAGTTCAAACCCTTACAGAACTAAAGTGAAATCTGCATCCACACATGCATACAATAGCTCTAATCCAATCCCTTTCAAGCTCACAACAAGCATCAAGATGTAGAAGTGTGCTGTACCAGTGGAAGTAAAATAGATTCCTGGACTTAAAAGTTTGGATATCAAGTAGTCTGGAAACTGGCTTATTGAATATAAAGGTCTGTAAAATGCAGCGCTGTTCAACCCAAATACTTGAAAGGAAAGCCTCTGGTCTTTACAAGTTTCCCCAATAAGTTATTCACAGTGGTAGAAAATAATTGAAACTACAAAAAGAAAGTGGCATATGATAGGTTTAAGCATCACATATAGTTTTTCATATAGCAGTCGTGGCCGAGTGGTTAAGGCGATAGACTAGAAATCTATTGGGCTCTGCCCGCGCAGGTTCGAATCCTGCCGACTGCGGGGCATTTTAATGCATGTCATCAGTTCAAACCCTTACAGAACTAAAGTGAAATCTGCATCCACACATGCATACAATAGCTCTAATCCAATCCCTTTCAAGTTCACAACAAGCATCAAGATTTAGAAGTGTGCTGTACCAGTGGAAGTAAAATAGATTCCTGGACTTAAAACCTTTGGATATCAAGTAGTCTGCATACTGGCTTATTGAATATAAAGGTCTGTAAAATGCAGCGCTGTTCAACCCAAATACTTGAAAGGAAAGCCTCTGGTCTTTACAAGTTTCCCCAATAAGTTATTCACAGTGGTAGAAAATAATTGAAACTACAAAAAGAAAGTGGGATATGATAGGTTTAAGCATCACATGTAGTTTTTCATATAGCAGTCGTGGCCAAGTGGTTAAGGCGATAGACTAGAAATCTATTGGGCTCTGCCCGCGCAGGTTCGAATCCTGCCGACTGCGGGGCATTTTTAATGCATGTCATCAGTTCAAACCCTTACAGAACTAAAGTGAAATCTGCATCCACACATGCATACAATAGCTCTAATCCAATCCCTTTCAAGTTCACAACAAGCATCAAGATTTAGAAGTGTGCTGTACCAGTGGAAGTAAAATAGATTCCTGGACTTAAAACTTTGGATATCAAGTAGTCTGGATACTGGCTTATTGAACATAAAGGTCTGTAAAATGCCACGCTGTTCAACCCAAATACTTGAAAGGAAAGCCTCTGGTCTTTACAAGTTTCCCCAATAAGTTATTCACATTGGTAGAAAATAATTGAGACTACTAAAAGAAAGTGGCATACGATAGGTTTAAGCACCACATGTAGTTTTTCATATAGCAGTCGTGGCCGAGTGGTTAAGGCGATAGACTAGAAATCTATTGGGCTCTGCCCGCGCAGGTTCGAATCCTGCCGACTGCGGGGCATTATTAATGCATGTCATCAGTTCAAACCCTTACAGAACTAAAGTGAAATCTGCATCCACACATGCATACAATAGCTCTAATCCAATCCCTTTCAAGTTCACAACAAGCATCCAGATTTAGAAGTGTGCTGTACCAGTGGAAGTAAAATAGATTCCTGGACTTAAAACTTTGGATATCAAGTAGTCTGGATACTGGCTTATTGAATATAAAGGTCTGTAAAATGCAGCGCTGTTCAACCCAAATACTTGAAAGGAAAGCCTCTGGTCTTTACAAGTTTCCCCAATAAGTTATTCACAGTGGTAGAAAATAATTGAAACTACAAAAAGAAAGTGGCATATGATAGGTTTAAGCATCACATGTAGTTTTTCATATAGCAGTCGTGGCCGAGTGGTTAAGGCGATAGACTAGAAATCTATTGGGCTCTGCCCGCGCAGGTTCGAATCCTGCCGACTGCGGGGCATTTTTAATGCATGTCATCAGTTCAAACCCTTACAGAACTAAATTGAAATCTGTATCCACACATGCATACAATAGCTCTAATCTAATCCCTTTCAAGTTCACAACAAGCATCAAGATTTAGAAGTGTGCTGTACCAGTGGAAGTAAAATAGATTCCTGGACTTAAAACTTTGGATATCAAGTAGTCTGGATACTGGCTTATTGAATATAAAGGTCTGTAAAATGCCACGCTGTTCAACACAAATACTTGAAAGGAAAGCCTCTGGTCTTTACAAGTTTCCCCAATAAGTTATTCACAGTGGTAGAAAATAATTGAAACTACAAAAAGAAAGTGGCATATGATAGGTTTAAGCATCACATGTAGTTTTTTATATAGCAGTCGTGGCCGAGTGGTTAAGGC
Organism: Alentia gelatinosa; assembly: GCA_950022655.1. Taxonomy (NCBI): domain Eukaryota; kingdom Metazoa; phylum Annelida; class Polychaeta; order Phyllodocida; family Polynoidae; genus Alentia; species Alentia gelatinosa. Next base: position 85,179,819 of record OX465579.1, read on the forward strand.
GATAGACTAGAAATCTATTGGGCTCTGCCCGCGCAGGTTCGAATCCTGCCGACTGCGGGGCATTTTTAATGCATGTCATCAGTTCAAACCCTTACAGAACTAAAGTGAAATCTGCATCCACACATGCATACAATAGCTCTAATCCAATCCCTTTCAAGTTCACAACAAGCATCAAGATTTAGAAGTGTGCTGTACCAGTGGAAGTAAAATAGATTCCTGGACTTAAAACTTTGGATATCAAGAAGTCTGGATACTGGCTTATTGAATATAAAGGTCTGTAAAATGCCACGCTGTTCAACACAAATACTTCAAAGGAAAGCCTCTGCTCTTTACAAGTTTCCCCAATAAGTTATTCACAGTGGTCGAAAATAATTGAAACTACAAAAAGAAAGTGGCATATGATAGGTTTAAGCATCACATGTAGTTTTTCATAAAGCAGTCGTGGCCGAGTGGTTAAGGCGATAGACTAGAAATCTATTGTGCTCTGCCCGCGCAGGTTCGAATCCTGCCGACTGCGAGGCATTTTTAATGCATGTCATCAGTTCAAACCCTTACAGAACTAAATTGAAATCTGTATCCACACATGCATACAATAGCTCTAATCTAATCCCTTTCAAGTTCACAACAAGCATCAAGATTTAGAAGTGTGCTGTACCAGTGGAAGTAAAATAGATTCCTGGACTTAAAACTTTGGATATCAAGTAGTCTGGATACTGGCTTATTGAACATAAAGGTCTGTAAAATGCCACGCTGTTCAACCCAAATACTTGAAAGGAAAGCCTCTGGTCTTTACAAGTTTCCCCAATAAGTTATTCACATTGGTAGAAAATAATTGAGACTACTAAAAGAAAGTGGCATACGATAGGTTTAAGCACCACATGTAGTTTTTCATATAGCAGTCGTGGCCGAGTGGTTAAGGCGATAGACTAGAAATCTATTGGGCTCTGCCCGCGCAGGTTCGAATCCTGCCGACTGCGGGGCATTATTAATGCATGTCATCAGTTCAAACCCTTACAGAACTAAAGTGAAATCTGCATCCACACATGCATACAATAGCTCTAATCCAATCCCTTTCAAGTTCACAACAAGCATCCAGATTTAGAAGTGTGCTGTACCAGTGGAAGTAAAATAGATTCCTGGACTTAAAACTTTGGATATCAAGTAGTCTGGATACTGGCTTATTGAATATAAAGGTCTGTAAAATGCAGCGCTGTTCAACCCAAATACTTGAAAGGAAAGCCTCTGGTCTTTACAAGTTTCCCCAATAAGTTATTCACAGTGGTAGAAAATAATTGAAACTACAAAAAAGAAGTGGCATATGAGAGGTTTAAGCATCACATGTAGTTTTTCATATAGCAGTCGTGGCCGAGTGGTTAAGGCGATAGACTAGAAATCTATTGGGCTCTGCCCGCGCAGGTTCGAATCCTGCCGACTGCGGGGCATTTTTAATGCATGTCATCAGTTCAAACCCTTACAGAACTAAAGTGAAATCTGCATCCACACATGCATACAATAGCTCTAATCCAATCCCTTTCAAGTTCACAACAAGCATCCAGATGTAGAAGTGTGCTGTACCAGTGGAAGTAAAATAGATTCCTGGACTTAAAACTTTGGATATCAAGAAGTCTGGATACTGGCTTATTGAATATAAAGGTCTGTAAAATGCAGCGCTGTTCAACCCAAATACTTGAAAGGAAAGCCTCTGGTCTTTACAAGTTTCCCCAATAAGTTATTCACAGTGGTAGAAAATAATTGAGACTACAAAATGAAAGTGGCATACGATAGGTGTAAGCACCACATGTAGTTTTTCATATAGCAGTCGTGGCCGAGTGGTTAAGGCGATAGACTAGAAATCTATTGTGCTCTGCCCGCGCAGGTTCGAATCCTGCCGACTGCGGGGCATTTTTAATGCATGTCATCAGTTCAAACCCTTACAGAACTAAAGTGAAATCTGCATCCACACATGCATACAATAGCTCTAATCCAATCCCTTTCAAGTTCACAACAAGCATCAAGATGTAGAAGTGTGCTGTACCAGTGGAAGTAAAATAGATTCCTGGACTTAAAAGTTTGGATATCAAGTAGTCTGGATACTGGCTTATTGAATATAAAGGTCTGTAAAATGCAGCGCTGTTCAACCCAAATACTTGAAAGGAAAGCCTCTGGTCTTTACAAGTTTCCCCAATAAGTTATTCACAGTGGTAGAAAATAATTGAAACTACAAAAAGAAAGTGGGATATGATAGGTTTAAGCATCACATGTAGTTTTTCATATAGCAGTCGTGGCCGAGTGGTTAAGGCGATAGACTAGAAATCTATTGGGCTCTGCCCGCGCAGGTTCGAATCCTGCCGACTGCGGGGCATTTTTAATGCATGTCATCAGTTCAAACCCTTACAGAACTAAGATTTCAAGATTTAGAAGTGTGCTGTACCAGTGGAAGTAAAATAGATTCCTGGACTTAAAACTTTGGATATCAAGTAGTCTGGATACTGGCTTATTGAATATAAAGGTCTGTAAAATGCAGCGCTGTTCAACCCAAATACTTGAAAGGAAAGCCTCTGGTCTTTACAAGTTTCCCCAATAAGTTATTCACATTGGTAGAAAATAATTGAGAATACAAAAAGAAAGTGGCATATGATAGGTTTAAGCACCACATGTAGTTTTTCATATAGCAGTTGTGGCCGAGTGGTTAAGGCGATAGACTAGAAATCTATTGGGCTCTGCCTGCGCAGGTTCGAATTTTGCAGACTGCGGGGCATTTTTAATGCATGTCATCAGTTCAAACCCTTACAGAACTAAGTGAAATCTGCATCCACACATGCATACAAAAGCTCTAATCTAATCCCTTTCAAGTTCACAACAAGCATCAAGATTAAGAAGTGTGCTGTACCAGTGGAAATAAAATAGATTCCTGGACTTAAAACTTTGGATATCAAGAAGTCTGGATACTGGCTTATTGAATATAATGGTCTGTAAAATGGAGCGCTGTTCAACCCAAATACTTGAAAGGAAAGCCTCTGGTCTTTACAAGTTTCCCCAATAAGTTATTCACAATGGTAGAAAATAATTGAAACTACAAAAAGAAAGTGGCATATGATAGGTTTAAGCATGACATGTAGTTCTTCATATAGCAGTCGTGGCCGAGTGGTTAAGGCGATAGACTAGAAATCTATTGGGCTCTGCCCGCGCAGGTTCGAATCCTGCCGACTGCGGGGCATTTTTAATGCATGTCATCAGTTCAAACCCTTACAGAACTAAAGTGAAATCTGCATCCACACATGCAGACAATAGCTCTAATCCAATCCCTTTCAAGTTCACAACAAGCATCAAGATGTAGAAGTGTGCTGTACCAGTGGAAGTAAAATAGATTCCTGGACTTAAAACTTTGGATATCAAGAAGTCTGGATACTGGCTTATTGAATATACAGGTCTGTAAAATGCAGCGCTGTTCAACCCAAATACTTGAAAGGAAAGCCTCTGGTCTTTACAAGTTTCCCCAATAAGTTATTCACAGTGGTTGAAAATAATTGAAACTACAAAAAGAAAGTGGCATATGATAGGTTTAAGCATCACATGTAGTTTTTCATATAGCAGTCGTGGCCGAGTGATTAAGGCGATAGACTAGAAATCTATTGGGCTCTGCCCGCGCAGGTCGAATCCTGCCGACTGCGGGACATTTTTAATGCATGTCATCAGTTCAAACCCTTACAGAACTAAAGTGAAATCTGCATCCACACATGCATACAATAGCTCTAATCAAATCCCTTTCAAGTTCACAACAAGCATCAAGATGTAGAAGTGTGCTGTACCAGTGGAAGTAAAATAGATTCCTGGACTTAAAACTTTGGATATCAAGAAGTCTGGATACTGGCTTATTGAATATAAAGGTCTGTAAAATGCCACGCTGTTCAACACAAATACTTCAAAGGAAAGCCTCTGCTCTTTACAAGTTTCCCCAATAAGTTATTCACAGTGGTCGAAAATAATTGAAACTACAAAAAGAAAGTGGCATATGATAGGTTTAAGCATCACATGTAGTTTTTCATATAGCAGTCGTGGCCGAGTGGTTAAGGCGATAGACTAGAAATCTATTGTGCTCTGCCCGCGCAGGTTCGAATCCTGCTGACTGCGGGGCATTTTTAATGCATGTCATCAGTTCAAACCCTTACAGAACTAAAGTGAAATCTGCATCCACACATGCATACAATAGCTCTAATCCAATCCCTTTCAAGTTCACAACAAGCATCAAGATTTAGAAGTGTGCTGTACCAGTGGAAGTAAAATAGATTCCTGGACTTAAAACTTTGGATATCAAGAAGTCTGGATACTGGCTTATTGAATATAAAGGTCTGTAAAATGCAGCGCTGTTCAACCCAAATACTTGAAAGGAAAGCCTCTGGTCTTTACAAGTTTCCCCAATAAGTTATTCACAGTGGTAGAAAATAATTGAGACTACTAAAAGAAAGTGGCATACGATAGGTTTAAGCACCACATGTAGTTTTTCATATAGCAGTCGTGGCCGAGTGGTTAAGGCGATAGACTAGAAATCTATTGGGCTCTGCCCGTGCAGGTTCGAATCCTGCCGACTGCGGGGCATTTTTAATGCATGTCATCAGTTCAAACCCTTACAGAACTAAAGTGAAATCTGCATCCACACATGCATACAATAGCTCTAATCCAATCCCTTTCAAGTTCACAACAAGCATCCAGATTTAGAAGTGTGCTGTACCAGTGGAAGTTAAATAGATTCCTGGACTTAAAACTTTGGATATCAAGTAGTCTGGATACTGGCTTATTGAATATAAAGGTCTGTAAAATGCAGCGCTGTTCAACCCAAATACTTGAAAGGAAAGCCTCTGGTCTTTACAAGTTTCCCCAATAAGTTATTCACAGTGGTAGAAAATAATTGAAACTACAAAAAGAAAGTGGCATATGATAGGTTTAAGCATCACATGTAGTTTTTCATATAGCAGTCGTGGCCGAGTGGTTAAGGCGATAGACTAGAAATCTATTGGGCTCTGCCCGCGCAGGTTCGAATCCTGCCGACTGCGGGGCATTTTTAATGCATGTCATCAGTTCAAACCCTTACAGAACTAAATTGAAATCTGTATCCACACATGCATACAATAGCTCTAATCTAATCCCTTTCAAGTTCACAACAAGCATCAAGATTTAGAAGTGTGCTGTACCAGTGGAAGTAAAATAGATTCCTGGACTTAAAACTTTGGATATCAAGTAGTCTGGATACTGGCTTATTGAATATAAAGGTCTGTAAAATGCCACGCTGTTCAACACAAATACTTGAAAGGAAAGCCTCTGGTCTTTACAAGTTTCCCCAATAAGTTATTCACAGTGGTAGAAAATAATTGAAACTACAAAAAGAAAGTGGCATATGATAGGTTTAAGCATCACATGTAGTTTTTTATATAGCAGTCGTGGCCGAGTGGTTAAGGCGATAGACTAGAAATCTATTGGGCTCTGCCCGCGCAGGTTCGAATCCTGCCGACTGTGGGGCATTTTTAATGCATGTCATCAGTTCAAACCCTTACAGAACTAAAGTGAAATCTGCATCCACACATGCATACAATAGCTCTAATCCAATCCCTTTCAAGTTCACAACAAGCATCAAGATTTAGAAGTGTGCTGTACCAGTGGAAGTAAAATAGATTCCTGGACTTAAAACTTTGGATATCAAGAAGTCTGGATACTGGCTTATTGAATATAAAGGTCTGTAAAATGCCACGCTGTTCAACACAAATACTTCAAAGGAAAGCCTCTGCTCTTTACAAGTTTCCCCAATAAGTTATTCACAGTGGTCGAAAATAATTGAAACTACAAAAAGAAAGTGGCATATGATAGGTTTAAGCATCACATGTAGTTTTTCATAAAGCAGTCGTGGCCGAGTGGTTAAGGCGATAGACTAGAAATCTATTGTGCTCTGCCCGCGCAGGTTCGAATCCTGCCGACTGCGGGGCATTTTTAATGCATGTCATCAGTTCAAACCCTTACAGAACTAAATTGAAATCTGTATCCACACATGCATACAATAGCTCTAATCCAATCCCTTTCAAGTTCACAACAAGCATCAAGATTTAGAAGTGTGCTGTACCAGTGGAAGTAAAATAGATTCCTGGACTTAAAACTTTGGATATCAAGTAGTCTGGATACTGGCTTATTGAATATAAAGGTCTGTAAAATGCCACGCTGTTCAACCCAAATACTTGAAAGGAAAGCCTCTGGTCTTTACAAGTTTCCCCAATAAGTTATTCACATTGGTAGAAAATAATTGAGACTACTAAAAGAAAGTGGCATACGATAGGTTTAAGCACCACATGTAGTTTTTCATATAGCAGTCGTGGCCGAGTGGTTAAGGCGATAGACTAGAAATCTATTGGGCTCTGCCCGCGCAGGTTCGAATCCTGCCGACTGCGGGGCATTATTAATGCATGTCATCAGTTCAAACCCTTACAGAACTAAAGTGAAATCTGCATCCACACATGCATACAATAGCTCTAATCCAATCCCTTTCAAGTTCACAACAAGCATCCAGATTTAGAAATGTGCTGTACCAGTGGAAGTAAAATAGATTCCTGGACTTAAAACTTTGGATATCAAGTAGTCTGGATACTGGCTTATTGAATATAAAGGTCTGTAAAATGCAGCGCTGTTCAACCCAAATACTTGAAAGGAAAGCCTCTGGTCTTTACAAGTTTCCCCAATAAGTTATTCACAGTGGTAGAAAATAATTGAAACTACAAAAAAGAAGTGGCATATGAGAGGTTTAAGCATCACATGTAGTTTTTCATATAGCAGTCGTGGCCGAGTGGTTAAGGCGATAGACTAGAAATCTATTGGGCTCTGCCCGCGCAGGTTCGAATCCTGCCGACTGCAGGGCATTTTTAATGCATGTCATCAGTTCAAACCCTTACAGAACCAAAATGAAATCTGCATCCACACATGCATACAATAGCTCTGATCCAATCCCTTTCAAGTTCACAACAAGCATCCAGATGTAGAAGTGTGCTGTACCAGTGGAAGTAAAATAGATTCCTGGACTTAAAACTTTGGATATCAAGTAGTCTGGATACTGGCTTATTGAATATAAAGGTCTGTAAAATGCAGCGCTGTTCAACCCAAATACTTGAAAGGAAAGCCTCTGGTCTTTACAAGTTTCCCCAATAAGTTATTCACAGTGGTAGAAAATAATTGAGACTACAAAATGAAAGTGGCATACGATAGGTGTAAGCACCACATGTAGTTTTTCATATAGCAGTCGTGGCCGAGTGGTTAAGGCGATAGACTAGAAATCTATTGGGCTCTGCCCGCGCAGGTTCGAATCCTGCCGACTGCGGGGCATTATTAATGCATGTCATCAGTTCAAACCCTTACAGAACTAAAGTGAAATCTGCATCCACACATGCATACAATAGCTCTAATCCAATCCCTTTCAAGTTCACAACAAGCATCCAGATTTAGAAGTGTGCTGTACCAGTGGAAGTAAAAAAGATTCCTGGACTTAAAACTTTGGATATCAAGTAGTCTGGATACTGGCTTATTGAATATAAAGGTCTGTCAAATGCAGCGCTGTTCAACCCAAATACTTGAAAGGAAAGCCTCTGGTCTTTACAAGTTTCCCCAATAAGTTATTCACAGTGGTAGAAAATAATTGAAACTACAAAAAAGAAGTGGCATATGAGAGGTTTAAGCATCACATGTAGTTTTTCATATAGCAGTCGTGGCCGAGTGGTTAAGGCGATAGACTAGAAATCTATTGGGCTCTGCCCGCGCAGGTTCGAATCCTGCCGACTGCGGGGCATTTTTAATGCATGTCATCAGTTCAAACCCTTACAGAACCAAAATGAAATCTGCATCCACACATGCATACAATAGCTCTGATCCAATCCCTTTCAAGTTCACAACAAGCATCCAGATGTAGAAGTGTGCTGTACCAGTGGAAGTAAAATAGATTCCTGGACTTAAAACTTTGGATATCAAGTAGTCTGGATACTGGCTTATTGAATATAAAGGTCTGTAAAATGCAGCGCTGTTCAACCCAAATACTTGAAAGGAAAGCCTCTGGTCTTTACAAGTTTCCCCAATAAGTTATTCACAGTGGTAGAAAATAATTGAGACTACAAAATGAAAGTGGCATACGATAGGTGTAAGCACCACATGTAGTTTTTCATATAGCAGTCGTGGCCGAGTGGTTAAGGCGATAGACTAGAAATCAATTGGGCTCTGCTCGCGCAGGTTCGAATCCTGCCGACTGCGGGGCATTTTTAATGCATGTCATCAGTTCAAACCCTTACAGAACTAAAGTGAAATCTGCATCCACACATGCATACAATAGCTCTAATCCAATCCCTTTCAAGTTCACAACAAGCATCAAGATGTAGAAGTGTGCTGTACCAGTGGAAGTAAAATAGATTCCTGGACTTAAAACTTTGGATATCAAGTAGTCTGGATACTGGCTTATTGAATATAAAGGTCTGTAAAATGCAGCGCTGTTCAACCCAAATACTTGAAAGGAAAGCCTCTGGTCTTTACAAGTTTCCCCAATAAGTTATTCACAGTGGTAGAAAATAATTGAAACTACAAAAAGAAAGTGGCATATGATAGGTTTAAGCATCACATGTAGTTTTTCATATAGCAGTCGTGGCCGAGTGATTAAGGCGATAGACTAGAAATCTATTGGGCTCTGCCCGCGCAGGTTCGAATCCTGCCGACTGCGGGGCATTTTTAATGCATGTCATCAGTTCAAACCCTTACAGAACTAAGATTTCAAGATTTAGAAGTGTGCTGTACCAGTGGAAGTAAAATAGATTCCTGGACTTAAAACTTTGGATATCAAGTAGTCTGGATACTGGCTTATTGAATATAAAGGTCTGTAAAATGCAGCGCTGTTCAACCCAAATACTTGAAAGGAAAGCCTCTGGTCTTTACAAGTTTCCCCAATAAGTTATTCACATTGGTAGAAAATAATTGAGAATACAAAAAGAAAGTGGCATATGATAGGTTTAAGCATGACATGTAGTTCTTCATATAGCAGTCGTGGCCGAGTGGTTAAGGCGATAGACTAGAAATCTATTGGGCTCTGCCCGCGCAGGTTCGAATCCTGCCGACTGCGGGGCATTTTTAATGCATGTCATCAGTTCAAACCCTTACAGAACTAAAGTGAAATCTGCATCCACACATGCAGACAATAGCTCTAATCCAATCCCTTTCAAGTTCACAACAAGCATCAAGATGTAGAAGTGTGCTGTACCAGTGGAAGTAAAATAGATTCCTGGACTTAAAACTTTGGATATCAAGAAGTCTGGATACTGGCTTATTGAATATAAAGGTCTGTAAAATGCAGCGCTGTTCAACCCAAATACTTGAAAGGAAAGCCTCTGGTCTTCACAAGTTTCCCCAATAAGTTATTCACAGTGGTTGAAAATAATTGAAACTACAAAAAGAAAGTGGCATATGATAGGTTTAAGCATCACATGTAGTTTTTCATATAGCAGTCGTGGCCGAGTGGTTAAGGCGATAGACTAGAAATCTATTGGGCTCTGCCCGCGCAGGTCGAATCCTGCCGACTGCGGGACATTTTTAATGCATGTCATCAGTTCAAACCCTTACAGAACTAAAGTGAAATCTGCATCCACACATGCATACAATAGCTCTAATCAAATCCCTTTCAAGTTCACAACAAGCATCAAGATGTAGAAGTGTGCTGTACCAGTGGAAGTAAAATAGATTCCTGGACTTAAAACTTTGGATATCAAGTAGTCTGGATACTGGCTTATTGAATATAAAGGTCTGTAAAATGCAGCGCTGTTCAACCCAAATACTTGAAAGGAAAGCCTCTGGTCTTTACAAGTTTCCCCAATAAGTTATTCACATTGGTAGAAAATAATGGAGACTACCAAAAGAAAGTGGCATATGATAGGTTTAAGCACCACATGTAGTTTTTCATATAGCAGTCGTGGCCGAGTGGTTAAGGCGATAGACTAGAAATCTATTGGGCTCTGCCTGCGCAGGTTCGAATCCTGCCGACTGCGGGGCATTTTTAATGCATGTCATCAGTTCAAACCCTTACAGAACTAAATTGAAATCTGTATCCACACATGCATACAATAGCTCTAATCTAATCCCTTTCAAGTTCACAACAAGCATCAAGATGTAGAAGTGTGCTGTACCAGTGGAAGTTAAATAGATTCCTGGACTTAAAACTTTGGATATCAAGTAGTCTGGATACTGGCTTATTGAATATAAAGGTCTGTAAAATGCCACGCTGTTCAACACAAATACTTAAAAGGAAAGCCTCTGGTCTTTACAAGTTTCCCCAATAAGTTATTCACAGTGGTAGAAAATAATTGAAACTACAAAAAGAAAGTGGCATACGATAGGTGTAAGCACCACATGTAGTTTTTCATATAGCAGTCGTGGCCGGGTGGTTAAGGCGATAGACTAGAAATCTATTGGGCTCTGCCCGCGCAGGTTCGAATCCTGCCGACTGCGGGGCATTTTTAATGCATGTCATCAGTTCAAACCCTTACAGAACTAAAGTGAAATCTGCATCCACACATGCATACGATAGCTCTAATCCAATCCCTTTCAAGTTCACAACAAGCATCCAGATTTAGAAGTGTGCTGTACCAGTGGAAGTAAAATAGATTCCTGGACTTAAAACTTTGGATATCAAGTAGTCTGGATACTGGCTTATTGAATATAAAGGTCTGTAAAATGCAGCGCTGTTCAACCCAAATACTTGAAAGGAAAGCCTCTGGTCTTTACAAGTTTCCCCAATAAGTTATTCACAGTGGTAGAAAATAATTGAAACTACAAAAAAGAAGTGGCATATGAGAGGTTTAAGCATCACATGTAGTTTTTCATATAGCAGTCGTGGCCGAGTGGTTAAGGCGATAGACTAGAAATCTATTGGGCTCTGCCCGCGCAGGTTCGAATCCTGCCGACTGCGGGGCATTTTTAATGCATGTCATCAGTTCAAACCCTTACAGAACCAAAATGAAATCTGCATCCACACATGCATACAATAGCTCTGATCCAATCCCTTTCAAGTTCACAACAAGCATCCAGATGTAGAAGTGTGCTGTACCAGTGGAAGTAAAATAGATTCCTGGACTTAAAACTTTGGATATCAAGTAGTCTGGATACTGGCTTATTGAATATAAAGGTCTGTAAAATGCAGCGCTGTTCAACCCAAATACTTGAAAGGAAAGCCTCTGGTCTTTACAAGTTTCCCCAATAAGTTATTCACAGTGGTAGAAAATAATTGAGACTACAAAATGAAAGTGGCATACGATAGGTGTAAGCACCACATGTAGTTTTTCATATAGCAGTCGTGGCCGAGTGGTTAAGGCGATAGACTAGAAATCTATTGGGCTCTGCCCGCGCAGGTTCGAATCCTGCCGACTGCGGGGCATTTTTAATGCATGTCATCAGTTCAAACCCTTACAGAACTAAAGTGAAATCTGCATCCACACATGCATACAATAGCTCTAATCCAATCCCTTTCAAGTTCACAACAAGCATCAAGATGTAGAAGTGTGCTGTACCAGTGGAAGTAAAATAGATTCCTGGACTTAAAAGTTTGGATATCAAGTAGTCTGGATACTGGCTTATTGAATATAAAGGTCTGTAAAATGCAGCGCTGTTCAACCCAAATACTTGAAAGGAAAGCCTCTGGTCTTTACAAGTTTCCCCAATAAGTTATTCACAGTGGTAGAAAATAATTGAAACTACAAAAAGAAAGTGGCATATGATAGGTTTAAGCATCACATGTAGTTTTTCATATAGCAGTCGTGGCCGAGTGGTTAAGGCGATAGACTAGAAATCTATTGGGCTCTGCCCGCGCAGGTTCGAATCCTGCCGACTGCGGGGCATTTTTAATGCATGTCATCAGTTCAAACCCTTACAGAACTAAGATTTCAAGATTTAGAAGTGTGCTGTACCAGTGGAAGTAAAATAGATTCCTGGACTTAAAACTTTGGATATCAAGTAGTCTGGATACTGGCTTATTGAATATAAAGGTCTGTAAAATGCAGCGCTGTTCAACCCAAATACTTGAAAGGAAAGCCTCTGGTCTTTACAAGTTTCCCCAATAAGTTATTCACATTGGTAGAAAATAATTGAGAATACAAAAAGAAAGTGGCATATGATAGGTTTAAGCATGACATGTAGTTCTTCATATAGCAGTCATGGCCGAGTGGTTAAGGCGATAGACTAGAAATCTATTGGGCTCTGCCCGCGCAGGTTCGAATCCTGCCGACTGCGGGGCATTTTTAATGCATGTCATCAGTTCAAACCCTTACAGAACTAAAGTGAAATCTGCATCCACACATGCAGACAATAGCTCTAATCCAATCCCTTTCAAGTTCACAACAAGCATCAAGATGTAGAAGTGTGCTGTACCAGTGGAAGTAAAATAGATTCCTGGACTTAAAACTTTGGATATCAAGAAGTCTGGATACTGGCTTATTGAATATAAAGGTCTGTAAAATGCAGCGCTGTTCAACCCAAATACTTGAAAGGAAAGCCTCTGGTCTTCACAAGTTTCCCCAATAAGTTATTCACAGTGGTTGAAAATAATTGAAACTACAAAAAGAAAGTGGCATATGATAGGTTTAAGCATCACATGTAGTTTTTCATATAGCAGTCGTGGCCGAGTGGTTAAGGCGATAGACTAGAAATCTATTGGGCTCTGCCCGCGCAGGTCGAATCCTGCCGACTGCGGGACATTTTTAATGCATGTCATCAGTTCAAACCCTTACAGAACTAAAGTGAAATCTGCATCCACACATGCATACAATAGCTCTAATCAAATCCCTTTCAAGTTCACAACAAGCATCAAGATGTAGAAGTGTGCTGTACCAGTGGAAGTAAAATAGATTCCTGGACTTAAAACTTTGGATATCAAGTAGTCTGGATACTGGCTTATTGAATATAAAGGTCTGTAAAATGCAGCGCTGTTCAACCCAAATACTTGAAAGGAAAGCCTCTGGTCTTTACAAGTTTCCCCAATAAGTTATTCACATTGGTAGAAAATAATGGAGACTACCAAAAGAAAGTGGCATATGATAGGTTTAAGCACCACATGTAGTTTTTCATATAGCAGTCATGGCCGAGTGGTTAAGGCGATAGACTAGAAATCTATTGGGCTCTGCCCGCGCAGGTTCGAATCCTACCGACTGCGGGGCATTTTTAATGCATGTCATCAGTTCAAACCCTTACAGAACTAAATTGAAATCTGTATCCACACATGCATACAATAGCTCTAATCTAATCCCTTTCAAGTTCACAACAAGCATCAAGATGTAGAAGTGTGCTGTACCAGTGGAAGTTAAATAGATTCCTGGACTTAAAACTTTGGATATCAAGTAGTCTGGATACTGGCTTATTGAATATAAAGGTCTGTAAAATGCCACGCTGTTCAACACAAATACTTGAAAGGAAAGCCTCTGGTCTTTACAAGTTTCCCCAATAAGTTATTCACATTGGTAGAAAATAATTGAGAATACAAAAAGAAAGTGGCATATGATAGGTTTAAGCATGACATGTAGTTCTTCATATAGCAGTCATGGCCGAGTGGTTAAGGCGATAGACTAGAAATCTATTGGGCTCTGCCCGCGCAGGTTCGAATCCTGCCGACTGCGGGGCATTTTTAATGCATGTCATCAGTTCAAACCCTTACAGAACTAAAGTGAAATCTGCATCCACACATGCAGACAATAGCTCTAATCCAATCCCTTTCAAGTTCACAACAAGCATCAAGATGTAGAAGTGTGCTGTACCAGTGGAAGTAAAATAGATTCCTGGACTTAAAACTTTGGATATCAAGAAGTCTGGATACTGGCTTATTGAATATAAAGGTCTGTAAAATGCAGCGCTGTTCAACCCAAATACTTGAAAGGAAAGCCTCTGGTCTTCACAAGTTTCCCCAATAAGTTATTCACAGTGGTTGAAAATAATTGAAACTACAAAAAGAAAGTGGCATATGATAGGTTTAAGCATCACATGTAGTTTTTCATATAGCAGTCGTGGCCGAGTGGTTAAGGCGATAGACTAGAAATCTATTGGGCTCTGCCCGCGCAGGTCGAATCCTGCCGACTGCGGGACATTTTTAATGCATGTCATCAGTTCAAACCCTTACAGAACTAAAGTGAAATCTGCATCCACACATGCATACAATAGCTCTAATCAAATCCCTTTCAAGTTCACAACAAGCATCAAGATGTAGAAGTGTGGTGTACCAGTGGAAGTAAAATAGATTCCTGGACTTAAAACTTTGGATATCAAGTAGTCTGGATACTGGCTTATTGAATATAAAGGTCTGTAAAATGCAGCGCTGTTCAACCCAAATACTTGAAAGGAAAGCCTCTGGTCTTTACAAGTTTCCCCAATAAGTTATTCACATTGGTAGAAAATAATGGAGACTACCAAAAGAAAGTGGCATATGATAGGTTTAAGCACCACATGTAGTTTTTCATATAGCAGTCGTGGCCGAGTGGTTAAGGCGATAGACTAGAAATCTATTGGGCTCTGCCCGCGCAGGTTCGAATCCTACCGACTGCGGGGCATTTTTAATGCATGTCATCAGTTCAAACCCTTACAGAACTAAATTGAAATCTGTATCCACAAATGCATACAATAGCTCTAATCTAATCCCTTTCAAGTTCACAACAAGCATCAAGATGTAGAAGTGTGCTGTACCAGTGGAAGTTAAATAGATTCCTGGACTTAAAACTTTGGATATCAAGTAGTCTGGATACTGGCTTATTGAATATAAAGGTCTGTAAAATGCCACGCTGTTCAACACAAATACTTGAAAGGAAAGCCTCTGGTCTTTACAAGTTTCCCCAATAAGTTATTCACAGTGGTAGAAAATAATTGAAACTACAAAAAGAAAGTGGCATACGATAGGTGTAAGCACCACATGTAGTTTTTCATATAGCAGTCGTGGCCGGGTGGTTAAGGCGATAGACTAGAAATCTATTGGGCTCTGCCCGCGCAGGTTCGAATCCTGCCGACTGCGGGGCATTTTTAATGCATGTCATCAGTTCAAACCCTTACAGAACTAAAGTGAAATCTGCATCCACACATGCATACAATAGCTCTAATCAAATCCCTTTCAAGTTCACAACAAGCATCAAGATGTAGAGGTGTGCTGTACCAGTGGAAGTAAAATAGATTCCTGGACTTAAAACTTTGGATATCAAGTAGCCTGGATACTGGCTTTTTGAATATAAAGGTCTGTAAAATGCAGCGCTGTTCAACCCAAATACTTGAAAGGAAAGCCTCTGGTCTTTACAAGTTTCCCCAATAAGTTATTCACAGTGGTAGAAAATAATTGAAACTACAAAAAGAAAGTGGCATATGATAGGTTTAAGCATCACATGTAGTTTTTTATATAGCAGTCGTGGCCGAGTGGTTAAGGCGATAGACTAGAAATCTATTGGGCTCTGCCCGCGCAGGTTCGAATCCTGCCGACTGCGGGGCATTTTTAATGCATGTCATCAGTTCAAACCCTTACAGAACTAAAGTGAAATCTGCATCCACACATGCATACAATAGCTCTAATCCAATCCCTTTCAAGTTCACAACAAGCATCAAGATTTAGAAGTGTGCTGTACCAGTGGAAGTAAAATAGATTCCTGGACTTAAAACTTTGGATATCAAGAAGTCTGGATACTGGCTTATTGAATATAAAGGTCTGTAAAATGCCACGCTGTTCAACACAAATACTTCAAAGGAAAGCCTCTGCTCTTTACAAGTTTCCCCAATAAGTTATTCACAGTGGTCGAAAATAATTGAAACTACAAAAAGAAAGTGGCATATGATAGGTTTAAGCATCACATGTAGTTTTTCATATAGCAGTCGTGGCCGAGTGGTTAAGGCGATAGACTAGAAATCTATTGTGCTCTGCCCGCGCAGGTTCGAATCCTGCCGACTGCGGGGCATTATTAATGCATGTCATCAGTTCAAACCCTTACAGAACTAAAGTGAAATCTGCATCCACACATGCATACAATAGCTCTAATCCAATCCCTTTCAAGTTCACAACAAGCATCAAGATTTAGAAGTGTGCTGTACCAGTGGAAGTAAAATAGATTCCTGGACTTAAAACTTTGGATATCAAGAAGTCTGGATACTGGCTTATTGAATATAAAGGTCTGTAAAATGCAGCGCTGTTCAACCCAAATACTTGAAAGGAAAGCCTCTGGTCTTTACAAGTTTCCCCAATAAGTTATTCACAGTGGTAGAAAATAATTGAGACTACTAAAAGAAAGTGGCATACGATAGGTTTAAGCACTTAAAATACTTGAAAGGAAAGCCTCTGGTCTTTACAAGTTTCCCCAATAAGTTATTCACATTGGTAGAAAATAATTGAGACTACTAAAAGAAAGTGGCATACGATAGGTTGAAGCACCACATGTAGTTTTTCATATAGCAGTCGTGGCCGAGTGGTTAAGGCGATAGACTAGAAATCTATTGGGCTCTGCCCGCGCAGGTTCGAATCCTGCCGACTGCGGGGCATTATTAATGCATGTCATCAGTTCAAACCCTTACAGAACTAAAGTGAAATCTGCATCCACACATGCATACAATAGCTCTAATCCAATCCCTTTCAAGTTCACAACAAGCATCCAGATGTAGAAGTGTGCTGTACCAGTGGAAGTAAAATAGATTCCTGGACTTAAAACTTTGGATATCAAGTAGTCTGGATACTGGCTTATTGAATATAAAGGTCTGTAAAATGCAGCGCTGTTCAACCCAAATACTTGAAAGGAAAGCCTCTGGTCTTTACAAGTTTCCCCAATAAGTTATTCACATTGGTAGAAAATAATTGAGACTACTAAAAGAAAGTGGCATACGATAGGTTTAAGCACCACATGTAGTTTTTCATATAGCAGTCGTGGCCGAGTGGTTAAGGCGATAGACTAGAAATCTATTGGGCTCTGCCCGCGCAGGTTCGAATCCTGCCGACTGCGGGGCATTTTTAATGCATGTCATCAGTTCAAACCCTTACAGAACTAAAGTGAAATCTGCATCCACACATGCATACAATAGCTCTAATCCAATCCCTTTCAAGTTCACAACAAGCATCCAGATTTAGAAGTGTGCTGTACCAGTGGAAGTAAAATAGATTCCTGGACTTAAAACTTTGGATATCAAGTAGTCTGGATACTGGCTTATTGAATATAAAGGTCTGTAAAATGCAGCGCTGTTCAACCCAAATACTTGAAAGGAAAGCCTCTGGTCTTTACAAGTTTCCCCAATAAGTTATTCACAGTGGTAGAAAATAATTGAAACTACAAAAAGAAAGTGGGATATGATAGGTTTAAGCATCACATGTAGTTTTTTATATAGCAGTCGTGGCAGAGTGGTTAAGGCGATAGACTAGAAATCTATTGGGCTCTGCCCGCGCAGGTTCGAATCCTGCCGACTGCGGGGCATTTTTAATGCATGTCATCAGTTCAAACCCTTACAGAACTAAATTGAAATCTGTATCCACACATGCATACAATAGCTCTAATCTAATCCCTTTCAAGTTCACAACAAGCATCAAGATTTAGAAGTGTGCTGTACCAGTGGAAGTAAAATAGATTCCTGGACTTAAAACTTTGGATATCAAGTAGTCTGGATACTGGCTTATTGAATATAAAGGTCTGTAAAATGCCACGCTGTTCAACACAAATACTTGAAAGGAAAGCCTCTGGTCTTTACAAGTTTCCCCAATAAGTTATTCACAGTGGTAGAAAATAATTGAAACTACAAAAAGAAAGTGGCATATGATAGGTTTAAGCATCACATGTAGTTTTTTATATAGCAGTCGTGGCCGAGTGGTTAAGGCGATAGACTAGAAATCTATTGGGCTCTGCCCGCGCAGGTTCGAATCCTGCCGACTGCGGGGCATTTTTAATGCATGTCATCAGTTCAAACCCTTACAGAACTAAAGTGAAATCTGCATCCACACATGCATACAATAGCTCTAATCCAATCCCTTTCAAGTTCACAACAAGCATCAAGATTTAGAAGTGTGCTGTACCAGTGGAAGTAAAATAGATTCCTGGACTTAAAACTTTGGATATCAAGAAGTCTGGATACTGGCTTATTGAATATAAAGGTCTGTAAAATGCCACGCTGTTCAACACAAATACTTCAAAGGAAAGCCTCTGCTCTTTACAAGTTTCCCCAATAAGTTATTCACAGTGGTCGAAAATAATTGAAACTACAAAAAGAAAGTGGCATATGATAGGTTTAAGCATCACATGTAGTTTTTCATAAAGCAGTCGTGGCCGAGTGGTTAAGGCGATAGACTAGAAATCTATTGTGCTCTGCCCGCGCAGGTTCGAATCCTGCCGACTGCGGGGCATTTTTAATGCATGTCATCAGTTCAAACCCTTACAGAACTAAAGTGAAATCTGCATCCACACATGCATACAATAGCTCTAATCCAATCCCTTTCAAGTTCACAACAAGCATCCAGATTTAGAAATGTGCTGTACCAGTGGAAGTAAAATAGATTCCTGGACTTAAAACTTTGGATATCAAGTAGTCTGGATACTGGCTTATTGAATATAAAGGTCTGTAAAATGCAGCGCTGTTCAAACCAAATACTTGAAAGGAAAGCCTCTGGTCTTTACAAGTTTCCCCAATAAGTTATTCACAGTGGTAGAAAATAATTGAAACTACAAAAAAGAAGTGGCATATGAGAGGTTTAAGCATCACATGTAGTTTTTCATATAGCAGTCGTGGCCGAGTGGTTAAGGCGATAGACTAGAAATCTATTGTGCTCTGCCCGCGCAGGTTCGAATCCTGCCGACTGCGGGGCATTTTTAATGCATGTCATCAGTTCAAACCCTTACAGAACTAAAGTGAAATCTGCATCCACACATGCATACAATAGCTCTAATCCAATCCCTTTCAAGTTCACAACAAGCATCAAGATGTAGAAGTGTGCTGTACCAGTGGAAGTAAAATAGATTCCTGGACTTAAAACTTTGGATATCAAGTAGTCTGGATACTGGCTTATTGAATATAAAGGTCTGTAAAATGCAGCGCTGTTCAACCCAAATACTTGAAAGGAAAGCCTCTGGTCTTTACAAGTTTCCCCAATAAGTTATTCACAGTGGTAGAAAATAATTGAAACTACAAAAAGAAAGTGGGATATGATAGGTTTAAGCATCACATGTAGTTTTTCATATAGCAGTCGTGGCCGAGTGGTTAAGGCGATAGACTAGAAATCTATTGGGCTCTGCCCGCGCAGGTTCGAATCCTGCCGACTGCGGGGCATTTTTAATGCATGTCATCAGTTCAAACCCTTACAGAACTAAGATTTCAAGATTTAGAAGTGTGCTGTACCAGTGGAAGTAAAATAGATTCCTGGACTTAAAACTTTGGATATCAAGTAGTCTGGATACTGGCTTATTGAATATAAAGGTCTGTAAAATGCAGCGCTGTTCAACCCAAATACTTGAAAGGAAAGCCTCTGGTCTTTACAAGTTTCCCCAATAAGTTATTCACATTGGTAGAAAATAATTGAGAATACAAAAAGAAAGTGGCATATGATAGGTTTAAGCACCACATGTAGTTTTTCATATAGCAGTTGTGGCCGAGTGGTTAAGGCGATAGACTAGAAATCTATTGGGCTCTGCCTGCGCAGGTTCGAATTTTGCAGACTGCGGGGCATTTTTAATGCATGTCATCAGTTCAAACCCTTACAGAACTAAGTGAAATCTGCATCCACACATGCATACAAAAGCTCTAATCTAATCCCTTTCAAGTTCACAACAAGCATCAAGATTAAGAAGTGTGCTGTACCAGTGGAAATAAAATAGATTCCTGGACTTAAAACTTTGGATATCAAGAAGTCTGGATACTGGCTTATTGAATATAATGGTCTGTAAAATGGAGCGCTGTTCAACCCAAATACTTGAAAGGAAAGCCTCTGGTCTTTACAAGTTTCCCCAATAAGTTATTCACAATGGTAGAAAATAATTGAAACTACAAAAAGAAAGTGGCATATGATAGGTTTAAGCATGACATGTAGTTCTTCATATAGCAGTCGTGGCCGAGTGGTTAAGGCGATAGACTAGAAATCTATTGGGCTCTGCCCGCGCAGGTTCGAATCCTGCCGACTGCGGGGCATTTTTAATGCATGTCATCAGTTCAAACCCTTACAGAACTAAAGTGAAATCTGCATCCACACATGCAGACAATAGCTCTAATCCAATCCCTTTCAAGTTCACAACAAGCATCAAGATGTAGAAGTGTGCTGTACCAGTGGAAGTAAAATAGATTCCTGGACTTAAAACTTTGGATATCAAGAAGTCTGGATACTGGCTTATTGAATATACAGGTCTGTAAAATGCAGCGCTGTTCAACCCAAATACTTGAAAGGAAAGCCTCTGGTCTTTACAAGTTTCCCCAATAAGTTATTCACAGTGGTTGAAAATAATTGAAACTACAAAAAGAAAGTGGCATATGATAGGTTTAAGCATCACATGTAGTTTTTCATATAGCAGTCGTGGCCGAGTGATTAAGGCGATAGACTAGAAATCTATTGGGCTCTGCCCGCGCAGGTCGAATCCTGCCGACTGCGGGACATTTTTAATGCATGTCATCAGTTCAAACCCTTACAGAACAAAAGTGAAATCTGCATCCACACATGCATACAATAGCTCTAATCAAATCCCTTTCAAGTTCACAACAAGCATCAAGATGTAGAAGTGTGCTGTACCAGTGGAAGTAAAATAGATTCCTGGACTTAAAACTTTGGATATCAAGAAGTCTGGATACTGGCTTATTGAATATAAAGGTCTGTAAAATGCCACGCTGTTCAACACAAATACTTCAAAGGAAAGCCTCTGCTCTTTACAAGTTTCCCCAATAAGTTATTCACAGTGGTCGAAAATAATTGAAACTACAAAAAGAAAGTGGCATATGATAGGTTTAAGCATCACATGTAGTTTTTCATATAGCAGTCGTGGCCGAGTGGTTAAGGCGATAGACTAGAAATCTATTGTGCTCTGCCCGCGCAGGTTCGAATCCTGCTGACTGCGGGGCATTTTTAATGCATGTCATCAGTTCAAACCCTTACAGAACTAAAGTGAAATCTGCATCCACACATGCATACAATAGCTCTAATCCAATCCCTTTCAAGTTCACAACAAGCATCAAGATTTAGAAGTGTGCTGTACCAGTGGAAGTAAAATAGATTCCTGGACTTAAAACTTTGGATATCAAGAAGTCTGGATACTGGCTTATTGAATATAAAGGTCTGTAAAATGCAGCGCTGTTCAACCCAAATACTTGAAAGGAAAGCCTCTGGTCTTTACAAGTTTCCCCAATAAGTTATTCACAGTGGTAGAAAATAATTGAGACTACTAAAAGAAAGTGGCATACGATAGGTTTAAGCACCACATGTAGTTTTTCATATAGCAGTCGTGGCCGAGTGGTTAAGGCGATAGACTAGAAATCTATTGGGCTCTGCCCGTGCAGGTTCGAATCCTGCCGACTGCGGGGCATTTTTAATGCATGTCATCAGTTCAAACCCTTACAGAACTAAAGTGAAATCTGCATCCACACATGCATACAATAGCTCTAATCCAATCCCTTTCAAGTTCACAACAAGCATCCAGATTTAGAAGTGTGCTGTACCAGTGGAAGTTAAATAGATTCCTGGACTTAAAACTTTGGATATCAAGTAGTCTGGATACTGGCTTATTGAATATAAAGGTCTGTAAAATGCAGCGCTGTTCAACCCAAATACTTGAAAGGAAAGCCTCTGGTCTTTACAAGTTTCCCCAATAAGTTATTCACAGTGGTAGAAAATAATTGAAACTACAAAAAGAAAGTGGCATATGATAGGTTTAAGCATCACATGTAGTTTTTCATATAGCAGTCGTGGCCGAGTGGTTAAGGCGATAGACTAGAAATCTATTGGGCTCTGCCCGCGCAGGTTCGAATCCTGCCGACTGCGGGGCATTTTTAATGCATGTCATCAGTTCAAACCCTTACAGAACTAAATTGAAATCTGTATCCACACATGCATACAATAGCTCTAATCTAATCCCTTTCAAGTTCACAACAAGCATCAAGATTTAGAAGTGTGCTGTACCAGTGGAAGTAAAATAGATTCCTGGACTTAAAACTTTGGATATCAAGTAGTCTGGATACTGGCTTATTGAATATAAAGGTCTGTAAAATGCCACGCTGTTCAACACAAATACTTGAAAGGAAAGCCTCTGGTCTTTACAAGTTTCCCCAATAAGTTATTCACAGTGGTAGAAAATAATTGAAACTACAAAAAGAAAGTGGCATATGATAGGTTTAAGCATCACATGTAGTTTTTTATATAGCAGTCGTGGCCGAGTGGTTAAGGCGATAGACTAGAAATCTATTGGGCTCTGCCCGCGCAGGTTCGAATCCTGCCGACTGTGGGGCATTTTTAATGCATGTCATCAGTTCAAACCCTTACAGAACTAAAGTGAAATCTGCATCCACACATGCATACAATAGCTCTAATCCAATCCCTTTCAAGTTCACAACAAGCATCAAGATTTAGAAGTGTGCTGTACCAGTGGAAGTAAAATAGATTCCTGGACTTAAAACTTTGGATATCAAGAAGTCTGGATACTGGCTTATTGAATATAAAGGTCTGTAAAATGCCACGCTGTTCAACACAAATACTTCAAAGGAAAGCCTCTGCTCTTTACAAGTTTCCCCAATAAGTTATTCACAGTGGTCGAAAATAATTGAAACTACAAAAAGAAAGTGGCATATGATAGGTTTAAGCATCACATGTAGTTTTTCATAAAGCAGTCGTGGCCGAGTGGTTAAGGCGATAGACTAGAAATCTATTGTGCTCTGCCCGCGCAGGTTCGAATCCTGCCGACTGCGGGGCATTTTTAATGCATGTCATCAGTTCAAACCCTTACAGAACTAAATTGAAATCTGTATCCACACATGCATACAATAGCTCTAATCCAATCCCTTTCAAGTTCACAACAAGCATCAAGATTTAGAAGTGTGCTGTACCAGTGGAAGTAAAATAGATTCCTGGACTTAAAACTTTGGATATCAAGTAGTCTGGATACTGGCTTATTGAATATAAAGGTCTGTAAAATGCCACGCTGTTCAACCCAAATACTTGAAAGGAAAGCCTCTGGTCTTTACAAGTTTCCCCAATAAGTTATTCACATTGGTAGAAAATAATTGAGACTACTAAAAGAAAGTGGCATACGATAGGTTTAAGCACCACATGTAGTTTTTCATATAGCAGTCGTGGCCGAGTGGTTAAGGCGATAGACTAGAAATCTATTGGGCTCTGCCCGCGCAGGTTCGAATCCTGCCGACTGCGGGGCATTATTAATGCATGTCATCAGTTCAAACCCTTACAGAACTAAAGTGAAATCTGCATCCACACATGCATACAATAGCTCTAATCCAATCCCTTTCAAGTTCACAACAAGCATCCAGATTTAGAAATGTGCTGTACCAGTGGAAGTAAAATAGATTCCTGGACTTAAAACTTTGGATATCAAGTAGTCTGGATACTGGCTTATTGAATATAAAGGTCTGTAAAATGCAGCGCTGTTCAACCCAAATACTTGAAAGGAAAGCCTCTGGTCTTTACAAGTTTCCCCAATAAGTTATTCACAGTGGTAGAAAATAATTGAAACTACAAAAAAGAAGTGGCATATGAGAGGTTTAAGCATCACATGTAGTTTTTCATATAGCAGTCGTGGCCGAGTGGTTAAGGCGATAGACTAGAAATCTATTGGGCTCTGCCCGCGCAGGTTCGAATCCTGCCGACTGCAGGGCATTTTTAATGCATGTCATCAGTTCAAACCCTTACAGAACCAAAATGAAATCTGCATCCACACATGCATACAATAGCTCTGATCCAATCCCTTTCAAGTTCACAACAAGCATCCAGATGTAGAAGTGTGCTGTACCAGTGGAAGTAAAATAGATTCCTGGACTTAAAACTTTGGATATCAAGTAGTCTGGATACTGGCTTATTGAATATAAAGGTCTGTAAAATGCAGCGCTGTTCAACCCAAATACTTGAAAGGAAAGCCTCTGGTCTTTACAAGTTTCCCCAATAAGTTATTCACAGTGGTAGAAAATAATTGAGACTACAAAATGAAAGTGGCATACGATAGGTGTAAGCACCACATGTAGTTTTTCATATAGCAGTCGTGGCCGAGTGGTTAAGGCGATAGACTAGAAATCTATTGGGCTCTGCCCGCGCAGGTTCGAATCCTGCCGACTGCGGGGCATTATTAATGCATGTCATCAGTTCAAACCCTTACAGAACTAAAGTGAAATCTGCATCCACACATGCATACAATAGCTCTAATCCAATCCCTTTCAAGTTCACAACAAGCATCCAGATTTAGAAGTGTGCTGTACCAGTGGAAGTAAAAAAGATTCCTGGACTTAAAACTTTGGATATCAAGTAGTCTGGATACTGGCTTATTGAATATAAAGGTCTGTCAAATGCAGCGCTGTTCAACCCAAATACTTGAAAGGAAAGCCTCTGGTCTTTACAAGTTTCCCCAATAAGTTATTCACAGTGGTAGAAAATAATTGAAACTACAAAAAAGAAGTGGCATATGAGAGGTTTAAGCATCACATGTAGTTTTTCATATAGCAGTCGTGGCCGAGTGGTTAAGGCGATAGACTAGAAATCTATTGGGCTCTGCCCGCGCAGGTTCGAATCCTGCCGACTGCGGGGCATTTTTAATGCATGTCATCAGTTCAAACCCTTACAGAACCAAAATGAAATCTGCATCCACACATGCATACAATAGCTCTGATCCAATCCCTTTCAAGTTCACAACAAGCATCCAGATGTAGAAGTGTGCTGTACCAGTGGAAGTAAAATAGATTCCTGGACTTAAAACTTTGGATATCAAGTAGTCTGGATACTGGCTTATTGAATATAAAGGTCTGTAAAATGCAGCGCTGTTCAACCCAAATACTTGAAAGGAAAGCCTCTGGTCTTTACAAGTTTCCCCAATAAGTTATTCACAGTGGTAGAAAATAATTGAGACTACAAAATGAAAGTGGCATACGATAGGTGTAAGCACCACATGTAGTTTTTCATATAGCAGTCGTGGCCGAGTGGTTAAGGCGATAGACTAGAAATCAATTGGGCTCTGCCCGCGCAGGTTCGAATCCTGCCGACTGCGGGGCATTTTTAATGCATGTCATCAGTTCAAACCCTTACAGAACTAAAGTGAAATCTGCATCCACACATGCATACAATAGCTCTAATCCAATCCCTTTCAAGTTCACAACAAGCATCAAGATGTAGAAGTGTGCTGTACCAGTGGAAGTAAAATAGATTCCTGGACTTAAAACTTTGGATATCAAGTAGTCTGGATACTGGCTTATTGAATATAAAGGTCTGTAAAATGCAGCGCTGTTCAACCCAAATACTTGAAAGGAAAGCCTCTGGTCTTTACAAGTTTCCCCAATAAGTTATTCACAGTGGTAGAAAATAATTGAAACTACAAAAAGAAAGTGGCATATGATAGGTTTAAGCATCACATGTAGTTTTTCATATAGCAGTCGTGGCCGAGTGATTAAGGCGATAGACTAGAAATCTATTGGGCTCTGCCCGCGCAGGTTCGAATCCTGCCGACTGCGGGGCATTTTTAATGCATGTCATCAGTTCAAACCCTTACAGAACTAAGATTTCAAGATTTAGAAGTGTGCTGTACCAGTGGAAGTAAAATAGATTCCTGGACTTAAAACTTTGGATATCAAGTAGTCTGGATACTGGCTTATTGAATATAAAGGTCTGTAAAATGCAGCGCTGTTCAACCCAAATACTTGAAAGGAAAGCCTCTGGTCTTTACAAGTTTCCCCAATAAGTTATTCACATTGGTAGAAAATAATTGAGAATACAAAAAGAAAGTGGCATATGATAGGTTTAAGCATGACATGTAGTTCTTCATATAGCAGTCGTGGCCGAGTGGTTAAGGCGATAGACTAGAAATCTATTGGGCTCTGCCCGCGCAGGTTCGAATCCTGCCGACTGCGGGGCATTTTTAATGCATGTCATCAGTTCAAACCCTTACAGAACTAAAGTGAAATCTGCATCCACACATGCAGACAATAGCTCTAATCCAATCCCTTTCAAGTTCACAACAAGCATCAAGATGTAGAAGTGTGCTGTACCAGTGGAAGTAAAATAGATTCCTGGACTTAAAACTTTGGATATCAAGAAGTCTGGATACTGGCTTATTGAATATAAAGGTCTGTAAAATGCAGCGCTGTTCAACCCAAATACTTGAAAGGAAAGCCTCTGGTCTACACAAGTTTCCCCAATAAGTTATTCACAGTGGTTGAAAATAATTGAAACTACAAAAAGAAAGTGGCATATGATAGGTTTAAGCATCACATGTAGTTTTTCATATAGCAGTCGTGGCCGAGTGGTTAAGGCGATAGACTAGAAATCTATTGGGCTCTGCCCGCGCAGGTCGAATCCTGCCGACTGCGGGACATTTTTAATGCATGTCATCAGTTCAAACCCTTACAGAACTAAAGTGAAATCTGCATCCACACATGCATACAATAGCTCTAATCAAATCCCTTTCAAGTTCACAACAAGCATCAAGATGTAGAAGTGTGCTGTACCAGTGGAAGTAAAATAGATTCCTGGACTTAAAACTTTGGATATCAAGTAGTCTGGATACTGGCTTATTGAATATAAAGGTCTGTAAAATGCAGCGCTGTTCAACCCAAATACTTGAAAGGAAAGCCTCTGGTCTTTACAAGTTTCCCCAATAAGTTATTCACATTGGTAGAAAATAATGGAGACTACCAAAAGAAAGTGGCATATGATAGGTTTAAGCACCACATGTAGTTTTTCATATAGCAGTCGTGGCCGAGTGGTTAAGGCGATAGACTAGAAATCTATTGGGCTCTGCCTGCGCAGGTTCGAATCCTGCCGACTGCGGGGCATTTTTAATGCATGTCATCAGTTCAAACCCTTACAGAACTAAATTGAAATCTGTATCCACACATGCATACAATAGCTCTAATCTAATCCCTTTCAAGTTCACAACAAGCATCAAGATGTAGAAGTGTGCTGTACCAGTGGAAGTTAAATAGATTCCTGGACTTAAAACTTTGGATATCAAGTAGTCTGGATACTGGCTTATTGAATATAAAGGTCTGTAAAATGCCACGCTGTTCAACACAAATACTTGAAAGGAAAGCCTCTGGTCTTTACAAGTTTCCCCAATAAGTTATTCACAGTGGTAGAAAATAATTGAAACTACAAAAAGAAAGTGGCATACGATAGGTGTAAGCACCACATGTAGTTTTTCATATAGCAGTCGTGGCCGGGTGGTTAAGGCGATAGACTAGAAATCTATTGGGCTCTGCCCGCGCAGGTTCGAATCCTGCCGACTGCGGGGCATTTTTAATGCATGTCATCAGTTCAAACCCTTACAGAACTAAAGTGAAATCTGCATCCACACATGCATACAATAGCTCTAATCCAATCCCTTTCAAGTTCACAACAAGCATCCAGATTTAGAAGTGTGCTGTACCAGTGGAAGTAAAATAGATTCCTGGACTTAAAACTTTGGATATCAAGTAGTCTGGATACTGGCTTATTGAATATAAAGGTCTGTAAAATGCAGCGCTGTTCAACCCAAATACTTGAAAGGAAAGCCTCTGGTCTTTACAAGTTTCCCCAATAAGTTATTCACAGTGGTAGAAAATAATTGAAACTACAAAAAAGAAGTGGCATATGAGAGGTTTAAGCATCACATGTAGTTTTTCATATAGCAGTCGTGGCCGAGTGGTTAAGGCGATAGACTAGAAATCTATTGGGCTCTGCCCGCGCAGGTTCGAATCCTGCCGACTGCGGGGCATTTTTAATGCATGTCATCAGTTCAAACCCTTACAGAACCAAAATGAAATCTGCATCCACACATGCATACAATAGCTCTGATCCAATCCCTTTCAAGTTCACAACAAGCATCCAGATGTAGAAGTGTGCTGTACCAGTGGAAGTAAAATAGATTCCTGGACTTAAAACTTTGGATATCAAGTAGTCTGGATACTGGCTTATTGAATATAAAGGTCTGTAAAATGCAGCGCTGTTCAACCCAAATACTTGAAAGGAAAGCCTCTGGTCTTTACAAGTTTCCCCAATAAGTTATTCACAGTGGTAGAAAATAATTGAGACTACAAAATGAAAGTGGCATACGATAGGTGTAAGCACCACATGTAGTTTTTCATATAGCAGTCGTGGCCGAGTGGTTAAGGCGATAGACTAGAAATCTATTGGGCTCTGCCCGCGCAGGTTCGAATCCTGCCGACTGCGGGGCATTTTTAATGCATGTCATCAGTTCAAACCCTTACAGAACTAAAGTGAAATCTGCATCCACACATGCATACAATAGCTCTAATCCAATCCCTTTCAAGTTCACAACAAGCATCAAGATGTAGAAGTGTGCTGTACCAGTGGAAGTAAAATAGATTCCTGGACTTAAAAGTTTGGATATCAAGTAGTCTGGATACTGGCTTATTGAATATAAAGGTCTGTAAAATGCAGCGCTGTTCAACCCAAATACTTGAAAGGAAAGCCTCTGGTCTTTACAAGTTTCCCCAATAAGTTATTCACAGTGGTAGAAAATAATTGAAACTACAAAAAGAAAGTGGCATATGATAGGTTTAAGCATCACATGTAGTTTTTCATATAGCAGTCGTGGCCGAGTGGTTAAGGCGATAGACTAGAAATCTATTGGGCTCTGCCCGCGCAGGTTCGAATCCTGCCGACTGCGGGGCATTTTTAATGCATGTCATCAGTTCAAACCCTTACAGAACTAAGATTTCAAGATTTAGAAGTGTGCTGTACCAGTGGAAGTAAAATAGATTCCTGGACTTAAAACTTTGGATATCAAGTAGTCTGGATACTGGCTTATTGAATATAAAGGTCTGTAAAATGCAGCGCTGTTCAACCCAAATACTTGAAAGGAAAGCCTCTGGTCTTTACAAGTTTCCCCAATAAGTTATTCACATTGGTAGAAAATAATTGAGAATACAAAAAGAAAGTGGCATATGATAGGTTTAAGCATGACATGTAGTTCTTCATATAGCAGTCATGGCCGAGTGGTTAAGGCGATAGACTAGAAATCTATTGGGCTCTGCCCGCGCAGGTTCGAATCCTGCCGACTGCGGGGCATTTTTAATGCATGTCATCAGTTCAAACCCTTACAGAACTAAAGTGAAATCTGCATCCACACATGCAGACAATAGCTCTAATCCAATCCCTTTCAAGTTCACAACAAGCATCAAGATGTAGAAGTGTGCTGTACCAGTGGAAGTAAAATAGATTCCTGGACTTAAAACTTTGGATATCAAGAAGTCTGGATACTGGCTTATTGAATATAAAGGTCTGTAAAATGCAGCGCTGTTCAACCCAAATACTTGAAAGGAAAGCCTCTGGTCTTCACAAGTTTCCCCAATAAGTTATTCACAGTGGTTGAAAATAATTGAAACTACAAAAAGAAAGTGGCATATGATAGGTTTAAGCATCACATGTAGTTTTTCATATAGCAGTCGTGGCCGAGTGGTTAAGGCGATAGACTAGAAATCTATTGGGCTCTGCCCGCGCAGGTCGAATCCTGCCGACTGCGGGACATTTTTAATGCATGTCATCAGTTCAAACCCTTACAGAACTAAAGTGAAATCTGCATCCACACATGCATACAATAGCTCTAATCAAATCCCTTTCAAGTTCACAACAAGCATCAAGATGTAGAAGTGTGCTGTACCAGTGGAAGTAAAATAGATTCCTGGACTTAAAACTTTGGATATCAAGTAGTCTGGATACTGGCTTATTGAATATAAAGGTCTGTAAAATGCAGCGCTGTTCAACCCAAATACTTGAAAGGAAAGCCTCTGGTCTTTACAAGTTTCCCCAATAAGTTATTCACATTGGTAGAAAATAATGGAGACTACCAAAAGAAAGTGGCATATGATAGGTTTAAGCACCACATGTAGTTTTTCATATAGCAGTCATGGCCGAGTGGTTAAGGCGATAGACTAGAAACCTATTGGGCTCTGCCCGCGCAGGTTCGAATCCTACCGACTGCGGGGCATTTTTAATGCATGTCATCAGTTCAAACCCTTACAGAACTAAATTGAAATCTGTATCCACACATGCATACAATAGCTCTAATCTAATCCCTTTCAAGTTCACAACAAGCATCAAGATGTAGAAGTGTGCTGTACCAGTGGAAGTTAAATAGATTCCTGGACTTAAAACTTTGGATATCAAGTAGTCTGGATACTGGCTTATTGAATATAAAGGTCTGTAAAATGCCACGCTGTTCAACACAAATACTTGAAAGGAAAGCCTCTGGTCTTTACAAGTTTCCCCAATAAGTTATTCACATTGGTAGAAAATAATTGAGAATACAAAAAGAAAGTGGCATATGATAGGTTTAAGCATGACATGTAGTTCTTCATATAGCAGTCATGGCCGAGTGGTTAAGGCGATAGACTAGAAATCTATTGGGCTCTGCCCGCGCAGGTTCGAATCCTGCCGACTGCGGGGCATTTTTAATGCATGTCATCAGTTCAAACCCTTACAGAACTAAAGTGAAATCTGCATCCACACATGCAGACAATAGCTCTAATCCAATCCCTTTCAAGTTCACAACAAGCATCAAGATGTAGAAGTGTGCTGTACCAGTGGAAGTAAAATAGATTCCTGGACTTAAAACTTTGGATATCAAGAAGTCTGGATACTGGCTTATTGAATATAAAGGTCTGTAAAATGCAGCGCTGTTCAACCCAAATACTTGAAAGGAAAGCCTCTGGTCTTCACAAGTTTCCCCAATAAGTTATTCACAGTGGTTGAAAATAATTGAAACTACAAAAAGAAAGTGGCATATGATAGGTTTAAGCATCACATGTAGTTTTTCATATAGCAGTCGTGGCCGAGTGGTTAAGGCGATAGACTAGAAATCTATTGGGCTCTGCCCGCGCAGGTCGAATCCTGCCGACTGCGGGACATTTTTAATGCATGTCATCAGTTCAAACCCTTACAGAACTAAAGTGAAATCTGCATCCACACATGCATACAATAGCTCTAATCAAATCCCTTTCAAGTTCACAACAAGCATCAAGATGTAGAAGTGTGCTGTACCAGTGGAAGTAAAATAGATTCCTGGACTTAAAACTTTGGATATCAAGTAGTCTGGATACTGGCTTATTGAATATAAAGGTCTGTAAAATGCAGCGCTGTTCAACCCAAATACTTGAAAGGAAAGCCTCTGGTCTTTACAAGTTTCCCCAATAAGTTATTCACATTGGTAGAAAATAATGGAGACTACCAAAAGAAAGTGGCATATGATAGGTTTAAGCACCACATGTAGTTTTTCATATAGCAGTCGTGGCCGAGTGGTTAAGGCGATAGACTAGAAATCTATTGGGCTCTGCCCGCGCAGGTTCGAATCCTACCGACTGCGGGGCATTTTTAATGCATGTCATCAGTTCAAACCCTTACAGAACTAAATTGAAATCTGTATCCACACATGCATACAATAGCTCTAATCTAATCCCTTTCAAGTTCACAACAAGCATCAAGATGTAGAAGTGTGCTGTACCAGTGGAAGTTAAATAGATTCCTGGACTTAAAACTTTGGATATCAAGTAGTCTGGATACTGGCTTATTGAATATAAAGGTCTGTAAAATGCCACGCTGTTCAACACAAATACTTGAAAGGAAAGCCTCTGGTCTTTACAAGTTTCCCCAATAAGTTATTCACAGTGGTAGAAAATAATTGAAACTACAAAAAGAAAGTGGCATACGATAGGTGTAAGCACCACATGTAGTTTTTCATATAGCAGTCGTGGCCGGGTGGTTAAGGCGATAGACTAGAAATCTATTGGGCTCTGCCCGCGCAGGTTCGAATCCTGCCGACTGCGGGGCATTTTTAATGCATGTCATCAGTTCAAACCCTTACAGAACTAAAGTGAAATCTGCATCCACACATGCATACAATAGCTCTAATCAAATCCCTTTCAAGTTCACAACAAGCATCAAGATGTAGAGGTGTGCTGTACCAGTGGAAGTAAAATAGATTCCTGGACTTAAAACTTTGGATATCAAGTAGCCTGGATACTGGCTTTTTGAATATAAAGGTCTGTAAAATGCAGCGCTGTTCAACCCAAATACTTGAAAGGAAAGCCTCTGGTCTTTACAAGTTTCCCCAATAAGTTATTCACAGTGGTAGAAAATAATTGAAACTACAAAAAGAAAGTGGCATATGATAGGTTTAAGCATCACATGTAGTTTTTTATATAGCAGTCGTGGCCGAGTGGTTAAGGCGATAGACTAGAAATCTATTGGGCTCTGCCCGCGCAGGTTCGAATCCTGCCGACTGCGGGGCATTTTTAATGCATGTCATCAGTTCAAACCCTTACAGAACTAAAGTGAAATCTGCATCCACACATGCATACAATAGCTCTAATCCAATCCCTTTCAAGTTCACAACAAGCATCAAGATTTAGAAGTGTGCTGTACCAGTGGAAGTAAAATAGATTCCTGGACTTAAAACTTTGGATATCAAGAAGTCTGGATACTGGCTTATTGAATATAAAGGTCTGTAAAATGCCACGCTGTTCAACACAAATACTTCAAAGGAAAGCCTCTGCTCTTTACAAGTTTCCCCAATAAGTTATTCACAGTGGTCGAAAATAATTGAAACTACAAAAAGAAAGTGGCATATGATAGGTTTAAGCATCACATGTAGTTTTTCATATAGCAGTCGTGGCCGAGTGGTTAAGGCGATAGACTAGAAATCTATTGTGCTCTGCCCGCGCAGGTTCGAATCCTGCCGACTGCGGGGCATTTTTAATGCATGTCATCAGTTCAAACCCTTACAGAACTAAAGTGAAATCTGCATCCACACATGCATACAATAGCTCTAATCCAATCCCTTTCAAGTTCACAACAAGCATCAAGATTTAGAAGTGTGCTGTACCAGTGGAAGTAAAATAGATTCCTGGACTTAAAACTTTGGATATCAAGAAGTCTGGATACTGGCTTATTGAATATAAAGGTCTGTAAAATGCAGCGCTGTTCAACCCAAATACTTGAAAGGAAAGCCTCTGGTCTTTACAAGTTTCCCCAATAAGTTATTCACAGTGGTAGAAAATAATTGAGACTACTAAAAGAAAGTGGCATACGATAGGTTTAAGCACTTAAAATACTTGAAAGGAAAGCCTCTGGTCTTTACAAGTTTCCCCAATAAGTTATTCACATTGGTAGAAAATAATTGAGACTACTAAAAGAAAGTGGCATACGATAGGTTGAAGCACCACATGTAGTTTTTCATATAGCAGTCGTGGCCGAGTGGTTAAGGCGATAGACTAGAAATCTATTGGGCTCTGCCCGCGCAGGTTCGAATCCTGCCGACTGCGGGGCATTATTAATGCATGTCATCAGTTCAAACCCTTACAGAACTAAAGTGAAATCTGCATCCACACATGCATACAATAGCTCTAATCCAATCCCTTTCAAGTTCACAACAAGCATCCAGATGTATAAGTGTGCTGTACCAGTGGAAGTAAAATAGATTCCTGGACTTAAAACTTTGGATATCAAGTAGTCTGGATACTGGCTTATTGAATATAAAGGTCTGTAAAATGCAGCGCTGTTCAACCCAAATACTTGAAAGGAAAGCCTCTGGTCTTTACAAGTTTCCCCAATAAGTTATTCACATTGGTAGAAAATAATTGAGACTACTAAAAGAAAGTGGCATACGATAGGTTTAAGCACCACATGTAGTTTTTCATATAGCAGTCGTGGCCGAGTGGTTAAGGCGATAGACTAGAAATCTATTGGGCTCTGCCCGCGCAGGTTCGAATCCTGCCGACTGCGGGGCATTTTTAATGCATGTCATCAGTTCAAACCCTTACAGAACTAAAGTGAAATCTGCATCCACACATGCATACAATAGCTCTAATCCAATCCCTTTCAAGTTCACAACAAGCATCCAGATTTAGAAGTGTGCTGTACCAGTGGAAGTAAAATAGATTCCTGGACTTAAAACTTTGGATATCAAGTAGTCTGGATACTGGCTTATTGAATATAAAGGTCTGTAAAATGCAGCGCTGTTCAACCCAAATACTTGAAAGGAAAGCCTCTGGTCTTTACAAGTTTCCCCAATAAGTTATTCACAGTGGTAGAAAATAATTGAAACTACAAAAAGAAAGTGGCATATGATAGGTTTAAGCATCACATGTAGTTTTTTATATAGCAGTCGTGGCCGAGTGGTTAAGGCGATAGACTAGAAATCTATTGGGCTCTGCCCGCGCAGGTTCGAATCCTGCCGACTGCGGGGCATTTTTAATGCATGTCATCAGTTCAAACCCTTACAGAACTAAATTGAAATCTGTATCCACACATGCATACAATAGCTCTAATCTAATCCCTTTCAAGTTCACAACAAGCATCAAGATTTAGAAGTGTGCTGTACCAGTGGAAGTAAAATAGATTCCTGGACTTAAAACTTTGGATATCAAGTAGTCTGGATACTGGCTTATTGAATATAAAGGTCTGTAAAATGCCACGCTGTTCAACACAAATACTTGAAAGGAAAGCCTCTGGTCTTTACAAGTTTCCCCAATAAGTTATTCACAGTGGTAGAAAATAATTGAAACTACAAAAAGAAAGTGGCATATGATAGGTTTAAGCATCACATGTAGTTTTTTATATAGCAGTCGTGGCCGAGTGGTTAAGGCGATAGACTAGAAATCTATTGGGCTCTGCCCGCGCAGGTTCGAATCCTGCCGACTGCGGGGCATTTTTAATGCATGTCATCAGTTCAAACCCTTACAGAACTAAAGTGAAATCTGCATCCACACATGCATACAATAGCTCTAATCCAATCCCTTTCAAGTTCACAACAAGCATCAAGATTTAGAAGTGTGCTGTACCAGTGGAAGTAAAATAGATTCCTGGACTTAAAACTTTGGATATCAAGAAGTCTGGATACTGGCTTATTGAATATAAAGGTCTGTAAAATGCCACGCTGTTCAACACAAATACTTCAAAGGAAAGCCTCTGCTCTTTACAAGTTTCCCCAATAAGTTATTCACAGTGGTCGAAAATAATTGAAACTACAAAAAGAAAGTGGCATATGATAGGTTTAAGCATCACATGTAGTTTTTCATAAAGCAGTCGTGGCCGAGTGGTTAAGGCGATAGACTAGAAATCTATTGTGCTCTGCCCGCGCAGGTTCGAATCCTGCCGACTGCGGGGCATTTTTAATGCATGTCATCAGTTCAAACCCTTACAGAACTAAATTGAAATCTGTATCCACACATGCATACAATAGCTCTAATCTAATCCCTTTCAAGTTCACAACAAGCATCAAGATTTAGAAGTGTGCTGTACCAGTGGAAGTAAAATAGATTCCTGGACTTAAAACTTTGGATATCACGTAGTCTGGATACTGGCTTATTGAATATAAAGGTCTGTAAAATGCCACGCTGTTCAACCCAAATACTTGAAAGGAAAGCCTCTGGTCTTTACAAGTTTCCCCAATAAGTTATTCACATTGGTAGAAAATAATTGAGACTACTAAAAGAAAGTGGCATACGATAGGTTTAAGCACCACATGTAGTTTTTCATATAGCAGTCGTGGCCGAGTGGTTAAGGCGATAGACTAGAAATCTATTGGGCTCTGCCCGCGCAGGTTCGAATCCTGCCGACTGCGGGGCATTATTAATGCATGTCATCAGTTCAAACCCTTACAGAACTAAAGTGAAATCTGCATCCACACATGCATACAATAGCTCTAATCCAATCCCTTTCAAGTTCACAACAAGCATCCAGATTTAGAAATGTGCTGTACCAGTGGAAGTAAAATAGATTCCTGGACTTAAAACTTTGGATATCAAGTAGTCTGGATACTGGCTTATTGAATATAAAGGTCTGTAAAATGCAGCGCTGTTCAAACCAAATACTTGAAAGGAAAGCCTCTGGTCTTTACAAGTTTCCCCAATAAGTTATTCACAGTGGTAGAAAATAATTGAAACTACAAAAAAGAAGTGGCATATGAGAGGTTTAAGCATCACATGTAGTTTTTCATATAGCAGTCGTGGCCGAGTGGTTAAGGCGATAGACTAGAAATCTATTGGGCTCTGCCCGCGCAGGTTCGAATCCTGCCGACTGCGGGGCATTTTTAATGCATGTCATCAGTTCAAACCCTTACAGAACTAAAGTGAAATCTGCATCCACACATGCATACAATAGCTCTAATCCAATCCCTTTCAAGTTCACAACAAGCATCCAGATGTAGAAGTGTGCTGTACCAGTGGAAGTAAAATAGATTCCTGGACTTAAAACTTTGGATATCAAGTAGTCTGGATACTGGCTTATTGAATATAAAGGTCTGTAAAATGCAGCGCTGTTCAACCCAAATACTTGAAAGGAAAGCCTCTGGTCTTTACAAGTTTCCCCAATAAGTTATTCACAGTGGTAGAAAATAATTGAGACTACAAAATGAAAGTGGCATACGATAGGTGTAAGCACCACATGTAGTTTTTCATATAGCAGTCGTGGCCGAGTGGTTAAGGCGATAGACTAGAAATCTATTGGGCTCTGCCCGCGCAGGTTCGAATCCTGCCGACTGCGGGGCATTTTAATGCATGTCATCAGTTCAAACCCTTACAGAACTAAAGTGAAATCTGCATCCACACATGCATACAATAGCTCTAATCCAATCCCTTTCAAGTTCACAACAAGCATCAAGATTTAGGAGTGTGCTGTACCAGTGGAAGTAAAATAGATTCCTGGACTTAAAACCTTTGGATATCAAGTAGTCTGCATACTGGCTTATTGAATATAAAGGTCTGTAAAATGCAGCGCTGTTCAACCCAAATACTTGAAAGGAAAGCCTCTGGTCTTTACAAGTTTCCCCAATAAGTTATTCACAGTGGTAGAAAATAATTGAAACTACAAAAGGAAGGTGGGATATGATAGGTTTAAGCATCACATGTAGTTTTTCATATAGCAGTCGTGGCCGAGTGGTTAAGGCGATAGACTAGAAATCTATTGGGCTCTGCCCGCGCAGGTTCGAATCCTGCCGACTGCGGGGCATTTTTAATGCATGTCATCAGTTCAAACCCTTACAGAACTAAAGTGAAATCTGCATCCACACATGCATACAATAGCTCTAATCCAATCCCTTTCAAGTTCACAACAAGCATCAAGATTTAGAAGTGTGCTGTACCAGTGGAAGTAAAATAGATTCCTGGACTTAAAACCTTTGGATATCAAGTAGTCTGCATACTGGCTTATTGAATATAAAGGTCTGTAAAATGCAGCGCTGTTCAACCCAAATACTTGAAAGGAAAGCCTCTGGTCTTTACAAGTTTCCCCAATAAGTTATTCACAGTGGTAGAAAATAATTGAAACTACAAAAAGAAAGTGGGATATGATAGGTTTAAGCATCACATGTAGTTTTTCATATAGCAGTCGTGGCCGAGTGGTTAAGGCGATAGACTAGAAATCTATTGGGCTCTGCCCGCGCAGGTTCGAATCCTGCCGACTGCGGGGCATTTTTAATGCATGTCATCAGTTCAAACCCTTACAGAACTAAAGTGAAATCTGCATCCACACATGCATACAATAGCTCTAATCCAATCCCTTTCAAGTTCACAACAAGCATCAAGATTTAGAAGTGTGCTGTACCAGTGGAAGTAAAATATATTCCTGGACTTAAAACTTTGGATATCAAGTAGTCTGGATACTGCTTTTATTGAATATGAAGGTCTGTAAATTGCAGCGCTGTTCAACCCAAATTCTTGAAAGGAAAGCCTCTGGTCTTTACAAGTTTCCCCAATAAGTTATTCACAGTGGTAGAAAATAATTGAGACTACAAAATGAAAGTGGCATACGATAGGTGTAAGCACCACATGTAGTTTTTCATATAGCAGTCGTGGCCGAGTGGTTAAGGCGATAGACTAGAAATCTATTGGGCTCTGCCCGCGCAGGTTCGAATCCTGCCGACTGCGGGGCATTTTTAATGCATGTCATCAGTTCAAACCCTTACAGAACTAAAGTGAAATCTGCATCCACACATGCATACAATAGCTCTAATCCAATCCCTTTCAAGTTCACAACAAGCATCAAGATGTAGAAGTGTGCTGTACCAGTGGAAGTAAATTAGATTCCTGGACTTAAAACTTTGGATATCAAGTAGTCTGGATACTGCTTTTATTGAATATAAAGGTCTGTAAAATGCAGCGCTGTTCAACCCAAATACTTGAAAGGAAAGCCTCTGGTCTTTACAAGTTTCCCCAATAAGTCATTCACATTGGTAGAAAATAATAGAGACTACAAAAAGAAAGTGGCATATGATAGGTTTAAGCACCACATGTAGTTTTTCATATAGCAGTCATGGCTGAGTGGTTAAGGCGATAGACTAGAAATCTATTGGGCTCTGCCTGCGCAGGCTCGAATTTTGCAGACTGCGTGGCATTTTTAATGCATGTCATCAGTTCAAACCCTTACAGAACTAAAGTGAAATCTGCATCCACACATGCATACAATAGCTCTAATCCAATCCCTTTCAAGTTCACAACAAGCATCAAGATGTAGAAGTGTGCTGTACCAGTGGAAGTAAAATAGATTCCTGGACTTAAAACTTTGGATATCAAGTAGTCTGGATACTGGCTTATTGAATATAAAGGTCTGTAAAATGCAGCGCTGTTCAACCCAAATACCTAAAAGGTAAGCCTCTGGTCTTTACAAGTTTCCCCAATAAGTTATTCACAGTGGTAGAAAATAATTGAAACTACAAAAAGAAAGTGGCATATGATAGGTTTAAGCATCACATGTAGTTTTTCATATAGCAGTCGTGGCCGAGTGGTTAAGGCGATAGACTAGAAAACTATTTGGCTCTGCCCGCGCAGGTTCGAATCCTGCCGACTGCGGGGCATTTTTAATGCATGTCATCAGTTCAAACCCTTACAGAACTAAAGTGAAATCTGCATCCACACATGCATACAATAGCTCTAATCCAATCCCTTTCAAGTTCACAACAAGCATCCAGATTTAGAAGTGTGCTGTACCAGTGGAAGTAAAATAGATTCCTGGACTTAAAACTTTGGATATCAAGAAGTCTGGATACTGGCTTATTGAATATGAAGGTCTGTAAAATGCAGCGCTGTTCAACCCAAATACTTGAAAGGAAAGCCTCTGGTCTTTACAAGTTTCCCGAATAAGTTATTCACAGTGGTAGAAAATAATTGAAACTACAAAAAGAAAGTGGCATATGATAAGTTTAAGCATCACATGTAGTTTTTCATATAGCAGTCGTGGCCGAGTGGTTAAGGCGATAGACTAGAAATCTATTGGGCTCTGCCCGCGCAGGTTCGAATCCTGCCGACTGCGGGGCATTTTTAATGCATGTCATCAGTTCAAACCCTTACAGAACTAAGATTTCAAGATTTAGAAGTGTGCTGTACCAGTGGAAGTAAAATAGATTCCTGGACTTAAAAGTTTGGATATCAAGTAGTCTGGATACTGGCTTATTGAATATAAAGGTCTGTAAAATGCAGCGCTGTTCAACCCAAATACTTGAAAGGAAAGCCTCTGGTCTTTACAAGTTTTCCCAATAAGTTATTCACAGTGGTAGAAAATAATTGAAACTACAAAAAGAAAGTGGCATATGATAGGTTTAAGCATCACATGTAGTTTTTCATATAGCAGTCGTGGCCGAGTGGTTAAGGCGATAGACTAGAAATCTATTGGGCTCTGCCCGCGCAGGTTCGAATCCTGCCGACTGCGGGGCATTTTTAATGCATGTCATCAGTTCAAACCCTTACAGAACTAAATTGAAATCTGTATCCACACATGCATACAATAGCTCTAATCTAATCCCTTTCAAGTTCACAACAAGCATCAAGATGAAGAAGTGTGCTGTACCAGTGGAAATAAAATAGATTCCTGGACTTAAAACTTTGGATATCAAGAAGTCTGGATACTGGCTTATTGAATATAAAGGTCTGTAAAATGCAGCGCTGTTCAACCCAAATACTTGAAAGGAAAGCCTCTGGTCTTTACAAGTTTCCCCAATAAGTTATTCACAGTGGTCGAAAATAATTGAAACTACAAAAAGAAAGTGGCATATGATAGGTTTAAGCATCACATGTAGTTTTTCATAAAGCAGTCATGGCCGAGTGGTTAAGGCGATAGACTAGAAATCTATTGTGCTCTGCCCGCGCAGGTTCGAATCCTGCCGACTGCGGGGCATTTTTAATGCATGTCATCAGTTCAAACCCTTACGGAACTAAATTGAAATCTGTATCCACACATGCATACAATAGCTCTAATCTAATCCCTTTCAAGTTCACAACAAGCATCAAGATTTAGAAGTGTGCTGTACCAGTGGAAGTAAAATAGATTCCTGGACTTAAAACTTTGGATATCAAGTAGTCTGGATACTGGCTTATTGAATATAAAGGTCTGTAAAATGCCACGCTGTTCAACCCAAATACTTGAAAGGAAAGCCTCTGGTCTTTACAAGTTTCCCCAATAAGTTATTCACATTGGTAGAAAATAATTGAGACTACTAAAAGAAAGTGGCATACGATAGGTTTAAGCACCACATGTAGTTTTTCATATAGCAGTCGTGGCCGAGTGGTTAAGGCGATAGACTAGAAATCTATTGGGCTCTGCCCGCGCAGGTTCGAATCCTGCCGACTGCGGGGCATTTTTAATGCATGTCATCAGTTCAAACCCTTACAGAACTAAAGTGAAATCTGCATCCACACATGCATACAATAGCTCTAATCCAATCCCTTTCAAGTTCACAACAAGCATCCAGATGTAGAAGTGTGCTGTACCAGTGGAAGTAAATTAGATTCCTGGACTTAAAACTTTGGATATCAAGTAGTCTGGATACTGCTTTTATTGAATATAAAGGTCTGTAAAATGCAGCGCTGTTCAACCCAAATACTTGAAAGGAAAGCCTCTGGTCTTTACAAGTTTCCCCAATAAGTTATTCACAGTGGTAGAAAATAATTGAGACTACAAAATGAAAGTGGCATACGATAGGTGTAAGCACCACA
Source organism: Alentia gelatinosa (assembly GCA_950022655.1). Taxonomy (NCBI): domain Eukaryota; kingdom Metazoa; phylum Annelida; class Polychaeta; order Phyllodocida; family Polynoidae; genus Alentia; species Alentia gelatinosa. The sequence continues at coordinate 85,220,958 of OX465579.1, forward strand.
TGTAGTTTTTCATATAGCAGTGGTGGCTGAGTGGTTAAGGCGATAGACTAGAAATCTATTGGGCTCTGCCCGCGCAGGTTCGAATCCTGCCGACTGCGGGGCATTTTTAATGCATGTCATCAGTTCAAACCCTTACAGAACTAAAGTGAAATCTGCATCCACACATGCATACAATAGCTCTAATCCAATCCCTTTCAAGTTCACAACAAGCATCAAGATGTAGAAATGTGCTGTACCAGTGGAAGTAAAATAGATTCCTGGACTTAAAAGTTTGGATATCAAGTAGTCTGGATACTGGCTTATTGAATATAAAGGTCTGTAAAATGCAGCGCTGTTCAACCCAAATACTTGAAAGGAAAGCCTCTGGTCTTTACAAGTTTCCCCAATAAGTTATTCACAGTGGTAGAAAATAATTGAAACTACAAAAAGAACGTGGCATATGATAGGTTTAAGCATCACATGTAGTTTTTTAGCAGTCGTGGCCGAGTGGTTAAGGCGATAGACTAGAAATCTATTGGGCTCTGCCCGCGCAGGTTCGAATCCTGCCGACTGCGGGGCATTTTAATGCATGTCATCAGTTCAAACCCTTACAGAACTAAAGTGAAATCTGCATCCACACATGCATACAATAGCTCTAATCCAATCCCTTTCAAGTTCACAACAAGCATCAAGATTTAGAAGTGTGCTGTACCAGTGGAAGTAAAATAGATTCCTGGACTTAAAACCTTTGGATATCAAGTAGTCTGCATACTGGCTTATTGAATATAAAGGTCTGTAAAATGCAGCGCTGTTCAACCCAAATACTTGAAAGGAAAGCCTCTGGTCTTTACAAGTTTCCCCAATAAGTTATTCACAGTGGTAGAAAATAATTGAAACTACAAAAAGAAAGTGGGATATGATAGGTTTAAGCATCACATGTAGTTTTTCATATAGCAGTCGTGGCCGAGTGGTTAAGGCGATAGACTAGAAATCTATTGGGCTCTGCCCGCGCAGGTTCGAATCCTGCCGACTGCGGGGCATTTTTAATGCATGTCATCAGTTCAAACCCTTACAGAACTAAAGTGAAATCTGCATCCACACATGCATACAATAGCTCTAATCCAATCCCTTTCAAGTTCACAACAAGCATCCAGATGTAGAAGTGTGCTGTACCAGTGGAAGTAAAATAGATTCCTGGACTTAAAACTTTGGATATCAAGTAGTCTGGATACTGCTTTTATTGAATATAAAGGTCTGTAAATTGCAGCGCTGTTCAACCCAAATTCTTGAAAGGAAAGCCTCTGGTCTTTACAAGTTTCCCCAATAAGTTATTCACATTGGTAGAAAATAATTGAGACTACAAAATGAAAGTGGCATACGATAGGTGTAAGCACCACATGTAGTATTTCATATAGCAGTCGTGGCCGAGTGGTTAAGGCGATAGACTAGAAATCTATTGGGCTCAGCCCGCGCAGGTTCGAATCCTGCCGACTGCGGGGCATTTTTAATGCATGTCATCAGTTCAAACCCTTACAGAACTAAAGTGAAATCTGCATCCACACATGCATACAATAGCTCTAATCCAATCCCTTTCAAGTTCACAACAAGCATCAAGATGTAGAAGTGTGCTGTACCAGTGGAAGTAAAATAGATTCCTGGACTTAAAACTTTGGATATCAAGTAGTCTGGATACTGCTTTTATTGAATATAAAGGTCTGTAAAATGCAGCGCTGTTCAACCCAAATACTTGAAAGGAAAGCCTCTGGTCTTTACAAGTTTCCCCAATAAGTGATTCACATTGGTAGAAAATAATAGAGACTACAAAAAGAAAGTGGCATATGATAGGTTTAAGCACCACATGTAGTTTTTCATATAGCAGTCATGGCTGAGTGGTTAAGGCGATAGACTAGAAATCTATTGGGCTCTGCCTGCGCAGGCTCAAATTTTGCAGACTGCGTGGCATTTTTAATGCATGTCATCAGTTCAAACCCTTACAGAACTAAAGTGAAATCTGCATCCACACATGCATACAATAGCTCTAATCCAATCCCTTTCAAGTTCACAACAAGCATCAAGATGTAGAAGTGTGCTGTACCAGTGGAAGTAAAATAGATTCCTGGACTTAAAAGTTTGGATATCAAGTAGTCTGGATACTGGCTTATTGAATATAAAGGTCTGTAAAATGCAGCGCTGTTCAACCCAAATACTTAAAAGGTAAGCCTCTGGTCTTTACAAGTTTCCCCAATAAGTTATTCACAGTGGTAGAAAATAATTGAAACTACAAAAAGAAAGTGGCATATGATAGGTTTAAGCATCACATGTAGTTTTTCATATAGCAGTCGTGGCCGAGTGGTTAAGGCGATAGACTAGAAATCTATTGGGCTCTGCCCGCGAGGTTCGAATCCTGCCGACTGCGGGGCATTTTTAATGCATGTCATCAGTTCAAACCCTTACAGAACTAAAGTGAAATCTGCATCCACACATGCATACAATAGCTCTAATCCAATCCCTTTCAAGTTCACAACAAGCATCCAGATTTAGAAGTGTGCTGTACCAGTGGAAGTAAAATAGATTCCTGGACTTAAAACTTTGGATATCAAGAAGTCTGGATACTGGCTTATTGAATATGAAGGTCTGTAAAATGCAGCGCTGTTCAACCCAAATACTTGAAAGGAAAGCCTCTGGTCTTTACAAGTTTCCCCAATAAGTTATTCACAGTGGTAGAAAATAATTGAAACTACAAAAAGAAAGTGGCATATGATAAGTTTAAGCATCACATGTAGTTTTTCATATAGCAGTCGTGGCCGAGTGGTTAAGGCGATAGACTAGAAATCTATTGGGCTCTGCCCGCGCAGGTTCGAATCCTGCCGACTGCGGGGCATTTTTAATGCATGTCATCAGTTCAAACCCTTACAGAACTAAGATTTCAAGATTTAGAAGTGTGCTGTACCAGTGGAAGTAAAATAGATTCCTGGACTTAAAACTTTGGATATCAAGTAGTCTGGATACTGGCTTATTGAATATAAAGGTCTGTAAAATGCAGCGCTGTTCAACCCAAATACTTGAAAGGAAACCCTTTGGTCTTTACAAGTTTTCCCAATAAGTTATTCACAGTGGTAGAAAATAATTGAAACTACAAAAAGAAAGTGGCATATGATAGGTTTAAGCATCACATGTAGTTTTTCATATAGCAGTCGTGGCCGAGTGGTTAAGGCGATAGACTAGAAATCTATTGGGCTCTGCCCGCGCAGGTTCGAATCCTGCCGACTGCGGGGCATTTTTAATGCATGTCATCAGTTCAAACCCTTACAGAACTAAATTGAAATCTGTATCCACACATGCATACAATAGCTCTAATCTAATCCCTTTCAAGTTCACAACAAGCATCAAGATTAAAAAGTGTGCTGTACCAGTGGAAATAAAATAGATTCCTGGACTTAAAACTTTGGATATCAAGAAGTCTGGATACTGGCTTATTGAATATAAAGGTCTGTAAAATGCAGCGCTGTTCAACCCAAATACTTGAAAGGAAAGCCTCTGGTCTTTACAAGTTTCCCCAATAAGTTATTCACAGTGGTAGAAAATAATTGAAACTACAAAAAGAAAGTGGCATATGATAGGTTTAAGCATGACATGTAGTTTTTCATATAGCAGTCATGGCCGAGTGGTTAAGGCGATAGACTAGAAATCTATTGGGCTCTGCCCGCGCAGGTTCGAATCCTGCCGACTGCGGGGCATTTTTAATGCATGTCATCAGTTCAAACCCTTACAGAACTAAAGTGAAATCTGCATCCACACATGCAGACAATAGCTCTAATCCAATCCCTTTCAAGTTCACAACAAGCATCAAGATGTAGAAGTGTGCTGTACCAGTGGAAGTAAAATAGATTCCTGGACTTAAAACTTTGGATATCAAGAAGTCTGGATACTGGCTTATTGAATATAAAGGTCTGTAAAATGCAGCGCTGTTCAACCCAAATACTTGAAAGGAAAGCCTCTGGTCTTTACAAGTTTCCCCAATAAGTTATTCACAGTGGTTGAAAATAATTGAAACTACAAAAAGAAAGTGGCATATGATAGGTTTAAGCATCACATGTAGTTTTTCATATAGCAGTCGTGGCCGAGTGGTTAAGGCGATAGACTAGAAATCTATTTGGCTCTGCCCGCGCAGGTCGAATCCTGCCGACTGCGGGGCATTTTTAATGCATGTCATCAGTTCAAACCCTTACAGAACTAAAGTGAAATCTGCATCCACACATGCATACAATAGCTCTAATCCAATCCCTTTCAAGTTCACAACAAGCTTTAAGATTTAGAAGTGTGCTGTACCAGTGGAAGTAAAATAGATTCCTGGACTTAAAACTTTGGATATCAAGTAGTCTGGATACTGCTTTTATTGAATATAAAGGTCTGTAAATTGCAGCGCTGTTCAACCCAAATTCTTGAAAGGAAAGCCTCTGGTCTTTACAAGTTTCCCCAATAAGTTATTCACATTGGTAGAAAATAATTGAGACTACAAAATGAAAGTGGCATACGATAGGTGTAAGCACCACATGTAGTATTTCATATAGCAGTCGTGGCCGAGTGGTTAAGGCGATAGACTAGAAATCTATTGGGCTCTGCCCGCGCAGGTTCGAATCCTGCCGACTGCGGGGCATTTTTAATGCATGTCATCAGTTCAAACCCTTACAGAACTAAAGTGAAATCTGCATCCACACATGCATACAATAGCTCTAATCCAATCCCTTTCAAGTTCACAACAAGCATCAAGATGTAGAAGTGTGCTGTACCAGTGGAAGTAAATTAGATTCCTGGACTTAAAACTTTGGATATCAAGTAGTCTGGATACTGCTTTTATTGAATATAAAGGTCTGTAAAATGCAGCGCTGTTCAACCCAAATACTTGAAAGGAAAGCCTCTGGTCTTTACAAGTTTCCCCAATAAGTGATTCACATTGGTAGAAAATAATAGAGACTACAAAAAGAAAGTGGCATATGATAGGTTTAAGCACCACATGTAGTTTTTCATATAGCAGTCATGGCTGAGTGGTTAAGGCGATAGACTAGAAATCTATTGGGCTCTGCCTGCGCAGGCTTGAATTTTGCAGACTGCGTGGCATTTTTAATGCATGTCATCAGTTCAAACCCTTACAGAACTAAAGTGAAATCTGCATCCACACATGCATACAATAGCTCTAATCCAATCCCTTTCAAGTTCACAACAAGCATCAAGATGTAGAAGTGTGCTGTACCAGTGGAAGTAAAATAGATTCCTGGACTTAAAACTTTGGATATCAAGTAGTCTGGATACTGGCTTATTGAATATAAAGGTCTGTAAAATGCAGCGCTGTTCAACCCAAATACTTAAAAGGTAAGCCTCTGGTCTTTACAAGTTTCCCCAATAAGTTATTCACAGTGGTAGAAAATAATTGAAACTACAAAAAGAAAGTGGCATATGATAGGTTTAAGCATCACATGTAGTTTTTCATATAGCAGTCGTGGCCGAGTGGTTAAGGCGATAGACTAGAAATCTATTGGGCTCTGCCCGCGCAGGTTCGAATCCTGCCGACTGCGGGGCATTTTTAATGCATGTCATCAGTTCAAACCCTTACAGAACTAAAGTGAAATCTGCATCCACACATGCATACAATAGCTCTAATCCAATCCCTTTCAAGTTCACAACAAGCATCCAGATTTAGAAGTGTGCTGTACCAGTCGAAGTAAAATAGATTCCTGGACTTAAAACTTTGGATATCAAGAAGTCTGGATACTGGCTTATTGAATATGAAGGTCTGTAAAATGCAGCGCTGTTCAACCCAAATACTTGAAAGGAAAGCCTCTGGTCTTTACAAGTTTCCCCAATAAGTTATTCACAGTGGTAGAAAATAATTGAAACTACAAAAAGAAAGTGGCATATGATAAGTTTAAGCATCACATGTAGTTTTTCATATAGCAGTCGTGGCCGAGTGGTTAAGGCGATAGACTAGAAATCTATTGGGCTCTGCCCGCGCAGGTTCGAATCCTGCCGACTGCGGGGCATTTTTAATGCATGTCATCAGTTCAAACCCTTACAGAACTAAGATTTCAAGATTTAGAAGTGTGCTGTACCAGTGGAAGTAAAATAGATTCCTGGACTTAAAACTTTGGATATCAAGTAGTCTGGATACTGGCTTATTGAATATAAAGGTCTGTAAAATGCAGCGCTGTTCAACCCAAATACTTGAAAGGAAAGCCTCTGGTCTTTACAAGTTTTCCCAATAAGTTATTCACAGTGGTAGAAAATAATTGAAACTACAAAAAGAAAGTGGCATATGATAGGTTTAAGCATCACATGTAGTTTTTCATATAGCAGTCGTGGCCGAGTGGTTAAGGCGATAGACTAGAAATCTATTGGGCTCTGCCCGCGCAGGTTCGAATCCTGCCGACTGCGGGGCATTTTTAATGCATGTCATCAGTTCAAACCCTTACAGAACTAAATTGAAATCTGTATCCACACATGCATACAATAGCTCTAATCTAATCCCTTTCAAGTTCACAACAAGCATCAAGATTAAGAAGTGTGCTGTACCAGTGGAAATAAAATAGATTCCTGGACTTAAAACTTTGGATATCAAGTAGTCTGGATACTGGCTTATTGAATATAAAGGTCTGTAAAATGCAGCGCTGTTCAACCCAAATACTTGAAAGGAAAGCCTCTGGTCTTTACAAGTTTCCCCAATAAGTTATTCACAGTGGTAGAAAATAATTGAAACTACAAAAAGAAAGTGGCATATGATAGGTTTAAGCATGACATGTAGTTTTTCATATAGCAGTCATGGCCGAGTGGTTAAGGCGATAGACTAGAAATCTATTGGGCTCTGCCCGCGCAGGTTCGAATCCTGCCGACTGCGGGGCATTTTTAATGCATGTCATCAGTTCAAACCCTTACAGAACTAAAGTGAAATCTGCATCCACACATGCAGACAATAGCTCTAATCCAATCCCTTTCAAGTTCACAACAAGCATCAAGATGTAGAAGTGTGCTGTACCAGTGGAAGTAAAATAGATTCCTGGACTTAAAACTTTGGATATCAAGAAGTCTGGATACTGGCTTAATGAATATAAAGGTCTGTAAAATGCAGCGCTGTTCAACCCAAATACTTGAAAGGAAAGCCTCTGGTCTTTACAAGTTTCCCCAATAAGTTATTCACAGTGGTAGAAAATAATTGAAACTACAAAAAGAAAGTGGCATATGATAGGTTTAAGCATCACATGTAGTTTTTCATATAGCAGTCGTGGCCGAGTGGTTAAGGCGATAGACTAGAAATCTATTGGGCTCTGCCCGCGCAGGTTCGAATCCTGCCGACTGCGGGGCATTTTTAATGCATGTCATCAGTTCAAACCCTTACAGAACTAAAGTGAAATCTGCATCCACACATGCATACAATAGCTCTAATCCAATCCCTTTCAAGTTCACAACAAGCATCAAGATTTAGAAGTGTGCTGTACCAGTGGAAGTAAAATAGATTCCTGGACTTAAAACTTTGGATATCAAGTAGTCTGGATACTGGCTTATTGAATATAAAGGTCTGTAAAATGCAGCGCTGTTCAACCCAAATACTTGAAAGGAAAGCCTCTGGTCTTTACAAGTTTTCCCAATAAGTTATTCACAGTGGTAGAAAATAATTGAAACTACAAAAAGAAAGTGGCATATGATAGGTTTAAGCATCACATGTAGTTTTTCATATAGCAGTCGTGGCCGAGTGGTTAAGGCGATAGACTAGAAATCTATTGGGCTCTGCCCGCGCAGGTTCGAATCCTGCCGACTGCGGGGCATTTTTAATGCATGTCATCAGTTCAAACCCTTACAGAACTAAATTGAAATCTGTATCCACACATGCATACAATAGCTCTAATCTAATCCCTTTCAAGTTCACAACAAGCATCAAGATTAAGAAGTGTGCTGTACCAGTGGAAATAAAATAGATTCCTGGACTTAAAACTTTGGATATCAAGTAGTCTGGATACTGGCTTATTGAATATAAAGGTCTGTAAAATGCAGCGCTGTTCAACCCAAATACTTGAAAGGAAAGCCTCTGGTCTTTACAAGTTTCCCCAATAAGTTATTCACAGTGGTAGAAAATAATTGAAACTACAAAAAGAAAGTGGCATATGATAGGTTTAAGCATGACATGTAGTTTTTCATATAGCAGTCGTGGCCGAGTGGTTAAGGCGATAGACTAGAAATCTATTGGGCTCTGCCCGCGCAGGTCAAATCCTGCCGACTGCGGGGCATTTTTAATGCATGTCATCAGTTCAAACCCTTACAGAACTAAAGTGAAATCTGCATCCACACATGCATACAATAGCTCTAATCAAATCCCTTTCAAGTTCACAACAAGCATCAAGATGTAGAAGTGTGCTGTACCAGTGGAAGTAAAATAGATTCCTGGACTTAAAACTTTGGATATCAAGTAGTCTGGATACTGGCTTTTTGAATATAAAGGTCTGTAAAATGCAGCGCTGTTCAACCCAAATACTTGAAAGGAAAGCCTCTGGTCTTTACAAGTTTCCCCAATAAGTTATTCACATTGGTAGAAAATAATTGAGACTACTAAAAGAAAGTGGCATATGATAGGTTTAAGCACCACATGTAGTTTTTCATATAGCAGTCATGGCCGAGTGGTTAAGGCGATAGACTAGAAATCTATTGGGCTCTGCCCGCGCAGGTTCGAATCCTGCCGACTGCGGGGCATTTTTAATGCATGTCATCAGTTCAAACCCTTACAGAACTAAAGTGAAATCTGCATCCACACATGCATACAATAGCTCTAATCCAATCCCTTTCAAGTTCACAACAAGCATCCAGATTTAGAAGTGTGCTGTACCAGTGGAAGTAAAATAGATTCCTGGACTTAAAACTTTGGATATCAAGTAGTCTGGATACTGGCTTATTGAATATAAAGGTCTGTAAAATGCAGCGCTGTTCAACCCAAATACTTGAAAGGAAAGCCTCTGGTCTTTACAAGTTTCCCAAATAAGTTATTCACATTGGTAGAAAATAATTGAAACTACAAAAAGAAAGTGGCATATGCTAGGTTTAAGCATCACATATAGTTTTTCATATAGCAGTCGTGGCCGAGTGGTTAAGGCGATAGACTAGAAATCTATTGGGCTCTGCCCGCGCAGGTTCGAATCCTGCCGACTGCGGGGCATTTTTAATGCATGTCATCAGTTCAAACCCTTACAGAACTAAATTGAAATCTGTATCCACACATGCATACAATAGCTCTAATCTAATCCCTTTCAAGTTCACAACAAGCATCAAGATGTAGAAGTGTGCTGTACCAGTGGAAGTTAAATAGATTCCTGGACTTAAAACTTTGGATATCAAGTAGTCTGGATACTGGCTTATTGAATATAAAGGTCTGTAAAATGCCACGCTGTTCAACACAAATACTTGAAAGGAAAGCCTCTGGTCTTTACAAGTTTCCCCAATAAGTTATTCACAGTGGTAGAAAATAATTGAAACTACAAAAATAAAGTGGCATACGATAGGTGTAAGCACCACATGTAGTTTTTCATATAGCAGTCGTGGCAGAGTGGTTAAGGCGATAGACTAGAATTCTATTGGGCTCTGCCCGCGCAGGTTCGAATCCTGCCGACTGCGGGGCATTTTTAATGCATGTCATCAGTTCAAATCCTTACAGAACTAAAGTGAAATCTGCATCCACACATGCATACAATAGCTCTAATCAAATCCCTTTCAAGTTCACAACAAGCATCAAGATGTAGAAGTGTGCTGTACCAGTGGAAGTAAAATAGATTCCTGGACTTAAAACTTTGGATATCAAGTAGTCTGGATACTGGCTTTTTGAATATAAAGGTCTGTAAAATGCAGCGCTGTTCAACCCAAATACTTGAAAGGAAAGCCTCTGGTCTTTACAAGTTTCCCCAATAAGTTATTCACAGTGGTAGAAAATAATTGAAACTACAAAAAGAAAGTGGCATATGATAGGTTTAAGCATCACATGTAGTTTTTTATATAGCAGTCGTGGCCGAGTGGTTAAGGCGATAGACTAGAAATCTATTGGGCTCTGCCCGCGCAGGTTCGAATCCTGCCGACTGCGGGGCATTTTTAATGCATGTCATCAGTTCAAACCCTTACAGAACTAAAGTGAAATCTGCATCCACACATGCATACAATAGCTCTAATCCAATCCCTTTCAAGTTCACAACAAGCATCAAGATTTAGAAGTGTGCTGTACCAGTGGAAGTAAAATAGATTCCTGGACTTAAAACTTTGGATATCAAGAAGTCTGGATACTGGCTTATTGAATATAAAGGTCTGTAAAATGCAGCGCTGTTCAACCCAAATACTTGAAAGGAAAGCCTCTGGTCTTTACAAGTTTCCCCAATAAGTTATTCACAGTGGTAGAAAATAATTGAGACTACTAAAAGAAAGTGGCATACGATAGGTTTAAGCACCACATGTAGTTTTTCATATAGCAGTCGTGGCCGAGTGGTTAAGGCGATAGACTAGAAATCTATTGGGCTCTGCCCGCGCAGGTTCGAATCCTGCCGACTGCGGGGCATTTTTAATGCATGTCATCAGTTCAAACCCTTACAGAACTAAAGTGAAATCTGCATCCACACATGCATACAATAGCTCTAATCCAATCCCTTTCAAGTTCACAACAAGCATCCAGATTTAGAAGTGTGCTGTACCAGTGGAAGTAAAATAGATTCCTGGACTTAAAACTTTGGATATCAAGTAGTCTGGATACTGGCTTATTGAATATAAAGGTCTGTAAAATGCAGCGCTGTTCAACCCAAATACTTGAAAGGAAAGCCTCTGGTCTTTACAAGTTTCCCCAATAAGTTATTCACAGTGGTAGAAAATAATTGAAACTACAAAAAGAAAGTGGCATATGATAGGTTTAAGCATCACATGTAGTTTTTCATATAGCAGTCGTGGCCGAGTGGTTAAGGCGATAGACTAGAAATCTATTGGGCTCTGCCCGCGCAGGTTCGAATCCTGCCGACTGCGGGGCATTTTTAATGCATGTCATCAGTTCAAACCCTTACAGAACTAAAGTGAAATCTGCATCCACACATGCATACAATAGCTCTAATCCAATCCCTTTCAAGTTCACAACAAGCATCAAGATTTAGAAGTGTGCTGTACCAGTGGAAGTAAAATAGATTCCTGGACTTAAAACTTTGGATATCAAGTAGTCTGGATACTGGCTTATTGAATATAAAGGTCTGTAAAATGCCACGCTGTTCAACCCAAATACTTGAAAGGAAAGCCTCTGGTCTTTACAAGTTTCCCCAATAAGTTATTTACATTGGTAGAAAATAATTGAGACTACTAAAAGAAAGTGGCATACGATAGGTTTAAGCACCACATGTAGTTTTTCATATAGCAGTCGTGGCCGAGTGGTTAAGGTGATAGACTAGAAATCTATTGGGCTCTGCCCGCGCAGGTTCGAATCCTGCCGACTGCGGGGCATTATTAATGCATGTCATCAGTTCAAACCCTTACAGAACTAAAGTGAAATCTGCATCCACACATGCATACAATAGCTCTAATCCAATCCCTTTCAAGTTCACAACAAGCATCCAGATTTAGAAGTGTGCTGTACCAGTGGAAGTAAAATAGATTCCTGGACTTAAAACTTTGGATATCAAGTAGTCTGGATACTGGCTTATTGAATATAAAGGTCTGTAAAATGCAGCGCTGTTCAACCCAAATACTTGAAAGGAAAGCCTCTGGTCTTTACAAGTTTCCCCAATAAGTTATTCACAGTGGTAGAAAATAATTGAAACTACAAAAAAGAAGTGGCATATGAGAGGTTTAAGCATCACATGTAGTTTTTCATATAGCAGTCGTGGCCGAGTGGTTAAGGCGATAGACTAGAAATCTATTGGGCTCTGCCCGCGCAGGTTCGAATCCTGCCGACTGCGGGGCATTTTTAATGCATGTCATCAGTTCAAACCCTTACAGAACTAAAGTGAAATCTGCATCCACACATGCATACAATAGCTCTAATCCAATCCCTTTCAAGTTCACAACAAGCATCCAGATGTAGAAGTGTGCTGTACCAGTGGAAGTAAAATAGATTCCTGGACTTAAAACTTTGGATATCAAGTAGTCTGGATACTGGCTTATTGAATATAAAGGTCTGTAAAATGCAGCGCTGTTCAACCCAAATACTTGAAAGGAAAGCCTCTGGTCTTTACAAGTTTCCCCAATAAGTTATTCACATTGGTAGAAAATAATAGAGACTACAAAAAGAAAGTGGCATATGATAGGTTTAAGCACCACATGTAGTTTTTCATATAGCAGTCATGGCTGAGTGGTTAAGGCGATAGACTAGAAATCTATTGGGCTCTGCCTGCGCAGGCTCAAATTTTGCAGACTGCGTGGCATTTTTAATGCATGTCATCAGTTCAAACCCTTACAGAACTAAAGTGAAATCTGCATCCACACATGCATACAATAGCTCTAATCCAATCCCTTTCAAGTTCACAACAAGCATCAAGATGTAGAAGTGTGCTGTACCAGTGGAAGTAAAATAGATTCCTGGACTTAAAAGTTTGGATATCAAGTAGTCTGGATACTGGCTTATTGAATATAAAGGTCTGTAAAATGCAGCGCTGTTCAACCCAAATACTTAAAAGGTAAGCCTCTGGTCTTTACAAGTTTCCCCAATAAGTTATTCACAGTGGTAGAAAATAATTGAAACTACAAAAAGAAAGTGGCATATGATAGGTTTAAGCATCACATGTAGTTTTTCATATAGCAGTCGTGGCCGAGTGGTTAAGGCGATAGACTAGAAATCTATTGGGCTCTGCCCGCGAGGTTCGAATCCTGCCGACTGCGGGGCATTTTTAATGCATGTCATCAGTTCAAACCCTTACAGAACTAAAGTGAAATCTGCATCCACACATGCATACAATAGCTCTAATCCAATCCCTTTCAAGTTCACAACAAGCATCCAGATTTAGAAGTGTGCTGTACCAGTGGAAGTAAAATAGATTCCTGGACTTAAAACTTTGGATATCAAGAAGTCTGGATACTGGCTTATTGAATATGAAGGTCTGTAAAATGCAGCGCTGTTCAACCCAAATACTTGAAAGGAAAGCCTCTGGTCTTTACAAGTTTCCCCAATAAGTTATTCACAGTGGTAGAAAATAATTGAAACTACAAAAAGAAAGTGGCATATGATAAGTTTAAGCATCACATGTAGTTTTTCATATAGCAGTCGTGGCCGAGTGGTTAAGGCGATAGACTAGAAATCTATTGGGCTCTGCCCGCGCAGGTTCGAATCCTGCCGACTGCGGGGCATTTTTAATGCATGTCATCAGTTCAAACCCTTACAGAACTAAGATTTCAAGATTTAGAAGTGTGCTGTACCAGTGGAAGTAAAATAGATTCCTGGACTTAAAACTTTGGATATCAAGTAGTCTGGATACTGGCTTATTGAATATAAAGGTCTGTAAAATGCAGCGCTGTTCAACCCAAATACTTGAAAGGAAACCCTTTGGTCTTTACAAGTTTTCCCAATAAGTTATTCACAGTGGTAGAAAATAATTGAAACTACAAAAAGAAAGTGGCATATGATAGGTTTAAGCATCACATGTAGTTTTTCATATAGCAGTCGTGGCCGAGTGGTTAAGGCGATAGACTAGAAATCTATTGGGCTCTGCCCGCGCAGGTTCGAATCCTGCCGACTGCGGGGCATTTTTAATGCATGTCATCAGTTCAAACCCTTACAGAACTAAATTGAAATCTGTATCCACACATGCATACAATAGCTCTAATCTAATCCCTTTCAAGTTCACAACAAGCATCAAGATTAAGAAGTGTGCTGTACCAGTGGAAATAAAATAGATTCCTGGACTTAAAACTTTGGATATCAAGAAGTCTGGATACTGGCTTATTGAATATAAAGGTCTGTAAAATGCAGCGCTGTTCAACCCAAATACTTGAAAGGAAAGCCTCTGGTCTTTACAAGTTTCCCCAATAAGTTATTCACAGTGGTAGAAAATAATTGAAACTACAAAAAGAAAGTGGCATATGATAGGTTTAAGCATGACATGTAGTTTTTCATATAGCAGTCATGGCCGAGTGGTTAAGGCGATAGACTAGAAATCTATTGGGCTCTGCCCGCGCAGGTTCGAATCCTGCCGACTGCGGGGCATTTTTAATGCATGTCATCAGTTCAAACCCTTACAGAACTAAAGTGAAATCTGCATCCACACATGCAGACAATAGCTCTAATCCAATCCCTTTCAAGTTCACAACAAGCATCAAGATGTAGAAGTGTGCTGTACCAGTGGAAGTAAAATAGATTCCTGGACTTAAAACTTTGGATATCAAGAAGTCTGGATACTGGCTTATTGAATATAAAGGTCTGTAAAATGCAGCGCTGTTCAACCCAAATACTTGAAAGGAAAGCCTCTGGTCTTTACAAGTTTCCCCAATAAGTTATTCACAGTGGTTGAAAATAATTGAAACTACAAAAAGAAAGTGGCATATGATAGGTTTAAGCATCACATGTAGTTTTTCATATAGCAGTCGTGGCCGAGTGGTTAAGGCGATAGACTAGAAATCTATTTGGCTCTGCCCGCGCAGGTCGAATCCTGCCGACTGCGGGGCATTTTTAATGCATGTCATCAGTTCAAACCCTTACAGAACTAAAGTGAAATCTGCATCCACACATGCATACAATAGCTCTAATCCAATCCCTTTCAAGTTCACAACAAGCTTTAAGATTTAGAAGTGTGCTGTACCAGTGGAAGTAAAATAGATTCCTGGACTTAAAACTTTGGATATCAAGTAGTCTGGATACTGCTTTTATTGAATATAAAGGTCTGTAAATTGCAGCGCTGTTCAACCCAAATTCTTGAAAGGAAAGCCTCTGGTCTTTACAAGTTTCCCCAATAAGTTATTCACATTGGTAGAAAATAATTGAGACTACAAAATGAAAGTGGCATACGATAGGTGTAAGCACCACATGTAGTATTTCATATAGCAGTCGTGGCCGAGTGGTTAAGGCGATAGACTAGAAATCTATTGGGCTCTGCCCGCGCAGGTTCGAATCCTGCCGACTGCGGGGCATTTTTAATGCATGTCATCAGTTCAAACCCTTACAGAACTAAAGTGAAATCTGCATCCACACATGCATACAATAGCTCTAATCCAATCCCTTTCAAGTTCACAACAAGCATCAAGATGTAGAAGTGTGCTGTACCAGTGGAAGTAAATTAGATTCCTGGACTTAAAACTTTGGATATCAAGTAGTCTGGATACTGCTTTTATTGAATATAAAGGTCTGTAAAATGCAGCGCTGTTCAACCCAAATACTTGAAAGGAAAGCCTCTGGTCTTTACAAGTTTCCCCAATAAGTGATTCACATTGGTAGAAAATAATAGAGACTACAAAAAGAAAGTGGCATATGATAGGTTTAAGCACCACATGTAGTTTTTCATATAGCAGTCATGGCTGAGTGGTTAAGGCGATAGACTAGAAATCTATTGGGCTCTGCCTGCGCAGGCTCGAATTTTGCAGACTGCGTGGCATTTTTAATGCATGTCATCAGTTCAAACCCTTACAGAACTAAAGTGAAATCTGCATCCACACATGCATACAATAGCTCTAATCCAATCCCTTTCAAGTTCACAACAAGCATCAAGATGTAGAAGTGTGCTGTACCAGTGGAAGTAAAATAGATTCCTGGACTTAAAACTTTGGATATCAAGTAGTCTGGATACTGGCTTATTGAATATAAAGGTCTGTAAAATGCAGCGCTGTTCAACCCAAATACTTAAAAGGTAAGCCTCTGGTCTTTACAAGTTTCCCCAATAAGTTATTCACAGTGGTAGAAAATAATTGAAACTACAAAAAGAAAGTGGCATATGATAGGTTTAAGCATCACATGTAGTTTTTCATATAGCAGTCGTGGCCGAGTGGTTAAGGCGATAGACTAGAAATCTATTGGGCTCTGCCCGCGCAGGTTCGAATCCTGCCGACTGCGGGGCATTTTTAATGCATGTCATCAGTTCAAACCCTTACAGAACTAAAGTGAAATCTGCATCCACACATGCATACAATAGCTCTAATCCAATCCCTTTCAAGTTCACAACAAGCATCCAGATTTAGAAGTGTGCTGTACCAGTGGAAGTAAAATAGATTCCTGGACTTAAAACTTTGGATATCAAGAAGTCTGGATACTGGCTTATTGAATATGAAGGTCTGTAAAATGCAGCGCTGTTCAACCCAAATACTTGAAAGGAAAGCCTCTGGTCTTTACAAGTTTCCCCAATAAGTTATTCACAGTGGTAGAAAATAATTGAAACTACAAAAAGAAAGTGGCATATGATAAGTTTAAGCATCACATGTAGTTTTTCATATAGCAGTCGTGGCCGAGTGGTTAAGGCGATAGACTAGAAATCTATTGGGCTCTGCCCGCGCAGGTTCGAATCCTGCCGACTGCGGGGCATTTTTAATGCATGTCATCAGTTCAAACCCTTACAGAACTAAGATTTCAAGATTTAGAAGTGTGCTGTACCAGTGGAAGTAAAATAGATTCCTGGACTTAAAACTTTGGATATCAAGTAGTCTGGATACTGGCTTATTGAATATAAAGGTCTGTAAAATGCATCGCTGTTCAACCCAAATACTTGAAAGGAAAGCCTCTGGTCTTTACAAGTTTTCCCAATAAGTTATTCACAGTGGTAGAAAATAATTGAAACTACAAAAAGAAAGTGGCATATGATAGGTTTAAGCATCACATGTAGTTTTTCATATAGCAGTCGTGGCCGAGTAGTTAAGGCGATAGACTAGAAATCTATTGGGCTCTGCCCGCGCAGGTTCGAATCCTGCCGACTGCGGGGCATTTTTAATGCATGTCATCAGTTCAAACCCTTACAGAACTAAATTGAAATCTGTATCCACACATGCATACAATAGCTCTAATCTAATCCCTTTCAAGTTCACAACAAGCATCAAGATTAAGAAGTGTGCTGTACCAGTGGAAATAAAATAGATTCCTGGACTTAAAACTTTGGATATCAAGTAGTCTGGATACTGGCTTATTGAATATAAAGGTCTGTAAAATGCAGCGCTGTTCAACCCAAATACTTGAAAGGAAAGCCTCTGGTCTTTACAAGTTTCCCCAATAAGTTATTCACAGTGGTAGAAAATAATTGAAACTACAAAAAGAAAGTGGCATATGATAGGTTTAAGCATGACATGTAGTTTTTCATATAGCAGTCGTGGCCGAGTGGTTAAGGCGATAGACTAGAAATCTATTGGGCTCTGCCCGCGCAGGTCAAATCCTGCCGACTGCGGGGCATTTTTAATGCATGTCATCAGTTCAAACCCTTACAGAACTAAAGTGAAATCTGCATCCACACATGCATACAATAGCTCTAATCAAATCCCTTTCAAGTTCACAACAAGCATCAAGATGTAGAAGTGTGCTGTACCAGTGGAAGTAAAATAGATTCCTGGACTTAAAACTTTGGATATCAAGTAGTCTGGATACTGGCTTTTTGAATATAAAGGTCTGTAAAATGCAGCGCTGTTCAACCCAAATACTTGAAAGGAAAGCCTCTGGTCTTTACAAGTTTCCCCAATAAGTTATTCACATTGGTAGAAAATAATTGAGACTACTAAAAGAAAGTGGCATATGATAGGTTTAAGCACCACATGTAGTTTTTCATATAGCAGTCGTGGCCGAGTGGTTAAGGCGATAGACTAGATATCTATTGGGCTCTGCCCGCGCAGGTTCGAATCCTGCCGACTGCGGGGCATTTTTAATGCATGTCATCAGTTCAAACCCTTACAGAACTAAAGTGAAATCTGCATCCACACATGCATACAATAGCTCTAATCCAATCCCTTTCAAGTTCACAACAAGCATCCAGATTTAGAAGTGTGCTGTACCAGTGGAAGTAAAATAGATTCCTGGACTTAAAACTTTGGATATCAAGTAGTCTGGATACTGGCTTATTGAATATAAAGGTCTGTAAAATGCAGCGCTGTTCAACCCAAATACTTGAAAGGAAAGCCTCTGGTCTTTACAAGTTTCCCAAATAAGTTATTCACATTGGTAGAAAATAATTGAAACTACAAAAAGAAAGTGGCATATGCTAGGTTTAAGCATCACATATAGTTTTTCATATAGCAGTCGTGGCCGAGTGGTTAAGGCGATAGACTAGAAATCTATTGGGCTCTGCCCGCGCAGGTTCGAATCCTGCCGACTGCGGGGCATTTTTAATGCATGTCATCAGTTCAAACCCTTACAGAACTAAATTGAAATCTGTATCCACACATGCATACAATAGCTCTAATCTAATCCCTTTCAAGTTCACAACAAGCATCAAGATGTAGAAGTGTGCTGTACCAGTGGAAGTTAAATAGATTCCTGGACTTAAAACTTTGGATATCAAGTAGTCTGGATACTGGCTTATTGAATATAAAGGTCTGTAAAATGCCACGCTGTTCAACACAAATACTTGAAAGGAAAGCCTCTGGTCTTTACAAGTTTCCCCAATAAGTTATTCACAGTGGTAGAAAATAATTGAAACTACAAAAAGAAAGTGGCATACGATAGGTGTAAGCACCACATGTAGTTTTTCATATAGCAGTCGTGGCAGAGTGGTTAAGGCGATAGACTAGAATTCTATTGGGCTCTGCCCGCGCAGGTTCGAATCCTGCCGACTGCGGGGCATTTTTAATGCATGTCATCAGTTCAAATCCTTACAGAACTAAAGTGAAATCTGCATCCACACATGCATACAATAGCTCTAATCAAATCCCTTTCAAGTTCACAACAAGCATCAAGATGTAGAAGTGTGCTGTACCAGTGGAAGTAAAATAGATTCCTGGACTTAAAACTTTGGATATCAAGTAGTCTGGATACTGGCTTTTTGAATATAAAGGTCTGTAAAATGCAGCGCTGTTCAACCCAAATACTTGAAAGGAAAGCCTCTGGTCTTTACAAGTTTCCCCAATAAGTTATTCACAGTGGTAGAAAATAATTGAAACTACAAAAAAGAAGTGGCATATGAGAGGTTTAAGCATCACATGTAGTTTTTCATATAGCAGTCGTGGCCGAGTGGTTAAGGCGATAGACTAGAAATCTATTGGGCTCTGCCCGCGCAGGTTCGAATCCTGCCGACTGCGGGGCATTTTTAATGCATGTCATCAGTTCAAACCCTTACAGAACTAAAGTGAAATCTGCATCCACACATGCATACAATAGCTCTAATCCAATCCCTTTCAAGTTCACAACAAGCATCAAGATTTAGAAGTGTGCTGTACCAGTGGAAGTAAAATAGATTCCTGGACTTAAAACTTTGGATATCAAGAAGTCTGGATACTGGCTTATTGAATATAAAGGTCTGTAAA
Organism: Alentia gelatinosa; assembly: GCA_950022655.1. Classification (NCBI taxonomy): domain Eukaryota; kingdom Metazoa; phylum Annelida; class Polychaeta; order Phyllodocida; family Polynoidae; genus Alentia; species Alentia gelatinosa. The sequence goes on from OX465579.1 coordinate 85,240,341, forward strand.
ATGCAGCGCTGTTCAACCCAAATACTTGAAAGGAAAGCCTCTGGTCTTTACAAGTTTCCCCAATAAGTTATTCACAGTGGTAGAAAATAATTGAGACTACTAAAAGAAAGTGGCATACGATAGGTTTAAGCACCACATGTAGTTTTTCATATAGCAGTCGTGGCCGAGTGGTTAAGGCGATAGACTAGAAATCTATTGGGCTCTGCCCGCGCAGGTTCGAATCCTGCCGACTGCGGGGCATTTTTAATGCATGTCATCAGTTCAAACCCTTACAGAACTAAAGTGAAATCTGCATCCACACATGCATACAATAGCTCTAATCCAATCCCTTTCAAGTTCACAACAAGCATCCAGATTTAGAAGTGTGCTGTACCAGTGGAAGTAAAATAGATTCCTGGACTTAAAACTTTGGATATCAAGTAGTCTGGATACTGGCTTATTGAATATAAAGGTCTGTAAAATGCAGCGCTGTTCAACCCAAATACTTGAAAGGAAAGCCTCTGGTCTTTACAAGTTTCCCCAATAAGTTATTCACAGTGGTAGAAAATAATTGAAACTACAAAAAGAAAGTGGCATATGATAGGTTTAAGCATCACATGTAGTTTTTCATATAGCAGTCGTGGCCGAGTGGTTAAGGCGATAGACTAGAAATCTATTGGGCTCTGCCCGCGCAGGTTCGAATCCTGCCGACTGCGGGGCATTTTTAATGCATGTCATCAGTTCAAACCCTTACAGAACTAAAGTGAAATCTGCATCCACACATGCATACAATAGCTCTAATCCAATCCCTTTCAAGTTCACAACAAGCATCAAGATTTAGAAGTGTGCTGTACCAGTGGAAGTAAAATAGATTCCTGGACTTAAAACTTTGGATATCAAGTAGTCTGGATACTGGCTTATTGAATATAAAGGTCTGTAAAATGCCACGCTGTTCAACCCAAATACTTGAAAGGAAAGCCTCTGGTCTTTACAAGTTTCCCCAATAAGTTATTTACATTGGTAGAAAATAATTGAGACTACTAAAAGAAAGTGGCATACGATAGGTTTAAGCACCACATGTAGTTTTTCATATAGCAGTCGTGGCCGAGTGGTTAAGGTGATAGACTAGAAATCTATTGGGCTCTGCCCGCGCAGGTTCGAATCCTGCCGACTGCGGGGCATTATTAATGCATGTCATCAGTTCAAACCCTTACAGAACTAAAGTGAAATCTGCATCCACACATGCATACAATAGCTCTAATCCAATCCCTTTCAAGTTCACAACAAGCATCCAGATTTAGAAGTGTGCTGTACCAGTGGAAGTAAAATAGATTCCTGGACTTAAAACTTTGGATATCAAGTAGTCTGGATACTGGCTTATTGAATATAAAGGTCTGTAAAATGCAGCGCTGTTCAACCCAAATACTTGAAAGGAAAGCCTCTGGTCTTTACAAGTTTCCCCAATAAGTTATTCACAGTGGTAGAAAATAATTGAAACTACAAAAAAGAAGTGGCATATGAGAGGTTTAAGCATCACATGTAGTTTTTCATATAGCAGTCGTGGCCGAGTGGTTAAGGCGATAGACTAGAAATCTATTGGGCTCTGCCCGCGCAGGTTCGAATCCTGCCGACTGCGGGGCATTTTTAATGCATGTCATCAGTTCAAACCCTTACAGAACTAAAGTGAAATCTGCATCCACACATGCATACAATAGCTCTAATCCAATCCCTTTCAAGTTCACAACAAGCATCCAGATGTAGAAGTGTGCTGTACCAGTGGAAGTAAAATAGATTCCTGGACTTAAAACTTTGGATATCAAGTAGTCTGGATACTGGCTTATTGAATATAAAGGTCTGTAAAATGCAGCGCTGTTCAACCCAAATACTTATGGGAAAGCCTCTGGTCTTTACAAGTTTCCCCAATAAGTTATTCACAGTGGTAGAAAATAATTGAAACTACAAAAAGAAAGTGGCATATGATAAGTTTAAGCATCACATGTAGTTTTTCATATAGCAGTCGTGGCCGAGTGGTTAAGGCGATAGACTAGAAATCTATTGGGCTCTGCCCGCGCAGGTTCGAATCCTGCCGACTGCGGGGCATTTTTAATGCATGTCATCAGTTCAAACCCTTACAGAACTAAGATTTCAAGATTTAGAAGTGTGCTGTACCAGTGGAAGTAAAATAGATTCCTGGACTTAAAACTTTGGATATCAAGTAGTCTGGATACTGGCTTATTGAATATAAAGGTCTGTAAAATGCAGCGCTGTTCAACCCAAATACTTGAAAGGAAAGCCTCTGGTCTTTACAAGTTTCCCCAATAAGTTATTCACATTGGTAGAAAATAATTGAGAATACAAAAAGAAAGTGGCATATGATAGGTTTAAGCACCACATGTAGTTTTTCATATAGCAGTTGTGGCCGAGTGGTTAAGGCGATAGACTAGAAATCTATTGGGCTCTGCCTGCGCAGGTTCGAATTTTGCAGACTGCGGGGCATTTTTAATGCATGTCATCAGTTCAAACCCTTACAGAACTAAAGTGAAATCTGCATCCACACATGCATACAATAGCTGTAATCCAATCCCATTCAAGTTCACAACAAGCATCAAGATTTAGAAGTGTGCTGTACCAGTGGAAGTAAAATAGATTCCTGGACTTAAAACTTTGGATATCAAGTAGTCTGGATACTGGCTTATTGAATATAAAGGTCTGTAAAATGCAGCGCTGTTCAACCCAAATACTTGAAAGGAAAGCCTCTGGTCTTTACAAGTTTTCCCAATAAGTTATTCACAGTGGTAGAAAATAATTGAAACTACAAAAAGAAAGTGGCATATGATAGGTTTAAGCATCACATGTAGTTTTTCATATAGCAGTTGTGGCCGAGTGGTTAAGGCGATAGACTAGAAATCTATTGGGCTCTGCCCGCGCAGGTTCGAATCCTGCCGACTGCGGGGCATTTTTAATGCATGTCATCAGTTCAAACCCTTACAGAACTAAAGTGAAATCTGCATCCCCACAATCATACAATAGCTCTAATCAAATCCCTTTCAAGTTCACAACAAGCATCAAGATGTAGAAGTGTGCTGTACCAGTGGAAGTAAAATAGATTCCTGGACTTAAAACTTTGGATATCAAGTAGTCTGGATACTGGCTTTTTGAATATAAAGGTCTGTAAAATGCAGCGCTGTTCAACCCAAATACTTGAAAGGAAAGCCTCTGGTCTTTACAAGTTTCCCCAATAAGTTATTCACATTGGTAGAAAATAATTGAGACTACTAAAAGAAAGTGGCATATGAAAGGTTTAAGCACCACATGTAGTTTTTCATATAGCAGTCGTGGCCGAGTGGATAAGGCGATAGACTAGAAATCTATTGGGCTCTGCCCGCGCAGGTTCGAATCCTGCCGACTGCGGGGCATTTTTAATGCATGTCATCAGTTCAAACCCTTACAGAACTAAAGTGAAATCTGCATCCACACATGCATACAATAGCTCTAATCCAATCCCTTTCAAGTTCACAACAAGCATCCAGATTTAGAAGTGTGCTGTACCAGTGGAAGTAAAATAGATTCCTGGACTTAAAACTTTGGATATCAAGTAGTCTGGATACTGGCTTATTGAATATAAAGGTCTGTAAAATGCAGCGCTGTTCAACCCAAATACTTGAAAGGAAAGACTCTGGTCTTTACAAGTTTCCGCAATAAGTTATTCACAGTGGTAGAAAATAATTGAAACTACAAAAAGAAAGTGGCATATGCTAGGTTTAAGCATCACATATAGTTTTTCATATAGCAGTCGTGGCCGAGTGGTTAAGGCGATAGACTAGAAATCTATTGGGCTCTGCCCGCGCAGGTTCGAATCCTGCCGACTGCGGGGCATTTTTAATGCATGTCATCAGTTCAAACCCTTACAGAACTAAATTGAAATCTGTATCGGCACATGCATACAATAGCTCTAATCTAATCCCTTTCAAGTTCACAACAAGCATCAAGATGTAGAAGTGTGCTGTACCAGTGGAAGTAAAATAGATTCCTGGACTTAAAACTTTGGATATCAAGTAGTCTGGATACTGGCTTATTGAATATAAAGGTCTGTAAAATGCCACGCTGTTCAACACAAATACTTGAAAGGAAAGCCTCTGGTCTTTACAAGTTTCCCCAATAAGTTATTCACAGTGGTAGAAAATAATTGAAACTACAAAAAAGAAGTGGCATATGAGAGGTTTAAGCATCACATGTAGTTTTTCATATAGCAGTCGTGGCCGAGTGGTTAAGGCGATAGACTAGAAATCTATTGGGCTCTGCCCGCGCAGGTTCGAATCCTGCCGACTGCGGGGCATTTTTAATGCATGTCATCAGTTCAAATCCTTACAGAACTAAAGTGAAATCTGCATCCACACATGCATACAATAGCTCTAATCAAATCCCTTTCAAGTTCACAACAAGCATCAAGATGTAGAAGTGTGCTGTACCAGTGGAAGTAAAATAGATTCCTGGACTTAAAACTTTGGATATCAAGTAGTCTGGATACTGGCTTTTTGAATATAAAGGTCTGTAAAATGCAGCGCTGTTCAACCCTAATACTTGAAAGGAAAGCCTCTGGTCTTTACAAGTCTCCCCAATAAGTTATTCACAGTGGTAGAAAATAATTGAAACTACAAAAAGAAAGTGGCATATGATAGGTTTAAGCATCACATGTAGTTTTTTATATAGCAGTCGTGGCCGAGTGGTTAAGGCGATAGACTAGAAATCTATTGGGCTCTGCCCGCGCAGGTTCGAATCCTGCCGACTGCGGGGCATTTTTAATGCATGTCATCAGTTCAAACCCTTACAGAACTAAAGTGAAATCTGCATCCACACATGCATACAATAGCTCTAATCCAATCCCTTTCAAGTTCACAACAAGCATCAAGATTTAGAAGTGTGCTGTACCAGTGGAAGTAAAATAGATTCCTGGACTTAAAACTTTGGATATCAAGAAGTCTGGATACTGGCTTATTGAATATAAAGGTCTGTAAAATGCAGCGCTGTTCAACCCAAATACTTGAAAGGAAAGCCTCTGGTCTTTACAAGTTTCCCCAATAAGTTATTCACAGTGGTAGAAAATAATTGAGACTACTAAAAGAAAGTGGCATACGATAGGTTTAAGCACCACATGTAGTTTTTCATATAGCAGTCGTGGCCGAGTGGTTAAGGCGATAGACTAGAAATCTATTGGGCTCTGCCCGCGCAGGTTCGAATCCTGCCGACTGCGGGGCATTTTTAATGCATGTCATCAGTTCAAACCCTTACAGAACTAAAGTGAAATCTGCATCCACACATGCATACAATAGCTCTAATCCAATCCCTTTCAAGTTCACAACAAGCATCCAGATTTAGAAGTGTGCTGTACCAGTGGAAGTAAAATAGATTCCTGGACTTAAAACTTTGGATATCAAGAAGTCTGGATACTGGCTTATTGAATATAAAAGTCTGTAAAATGCAGCGCTGTTCAACCCAAATACTTGAAAGGAAAGCCTCTGGTCTTTACAAGTTTCCGCAATAAGTTATTCACAGTGGTAGAAAATAATTGAAACTACAAAAAGAAAGTGGCATATGATAGGTTTAAGCATCACATGTAGTTTTTCATATAGCAGTCGTGGCCGAGTGGTTAAGGCGATAGACTAGAAATCTATTGGGCTCTGCCCGCGCAGGTTCGAATCCTGCCGACTGCGGGGCATTTTTAATGCATGTCATCAGTTCAAACCCTTACAGAACTAAAGTGAAATCTGCATCCACACATGCATACAATAGCTCTAATCCAATCCCTTTCAAGTTCACAACAAGCATCAAGATTTAGAAGTGTGCTGTACCAGTGGAAGTAAAATAGATTCCTGGACTTAAAACTTTGGATATCAAGAAGTCTGGATACTGGCTTATTGAATATAAAGGTCTGTAAAATGCCACGCTGTTCAACACAAATACTTCAAAGGAAAGCCTCTGCTCTTTACAAGTTTCCCCAATAAGTTATTCACAGTGGTCGAAAATAATTGAAACTACAAAAAGAAAGTGGCATATGATAGGTTTAAGCATCACATGTAGTTTTTCATATAGCAGTCGTGGCCGAGTGGTTAAGGCGATAGACTAGAAATCTATTGTGCTCTGCCCGCGCAGGTTCGAATCCTGCCGACTGCGGGGCATTTTTAATGCATGTCATCAGTTCAAACCCTTACAGAACTAAATTGAAATCTGTATCCACACATGCATACAATAGCTCTAATCTAATCCCTTTCAAGTTCACAACAAGCATCAAGATTTAGAAGTGTGCTGTACCAGTGGAAGTAAAATAGATTCCTGGACTTAAAACTTTGGATATCAAGTAGTCTGGATACTGGCTTATTGAATATAAAGGTCTGTAAAATGCCACGCTGTTCAACCCAAATACTTGAAAGGAAAGCCTCTGGTCTTTACAAGTTTCCCCAATAAGTTATTCACATTGGTAGAAAATAATTGAGACTACTAAAAGAAAGTGGCATACGATAGGTTTAAGCACCACATGTAGTTTTTCATATAGCAGTCGTGGCCGAGTGGTTAAGGCGATAGACTAGAAATCTATTGGGCTCTGCCCGCGCAGGTTCGAATCCTGCCGACTGCAGGGCATTATTAATGCATGTCATCAGTTCAAACCCTTACAGAACTAAAGTGAAATCTGCATCCACACATGCATACAATAGCTCTAATCCAATCCCTTTCAAGTTCACAACAAGCATCCAGATTTAGAAGTGTGCTGTACCAGTGGAAGTAAAATAGATTCCTGGACTTAAAACTTTGGATATCAAGTAGTCTGGATACTGGCTTATTGAATATAAAGGTCTGTAAAATGCAGCGCTGTTCAACCCAAATACTTGAAAGGAAAGCCTCTGGTCTTTACAAGTTTCCCCAATAAGTTATTCACAGTGGTAGAAAATAATTGAAACTACAAAAAAGAAGTGGCATATGAGAGGTTTAAGCATCACATGTAGTTTTTCATATAGCAGTCGTGGCCGAGTGGTTAAGGCGATAGACTAGAAATCTATTGGGCTCTGCCCGCGCAGGTTCGAATTTTGCCGACTGCGGGGCATTTTTAATGCATGTCATCAGTTCAAACCCTTACAGAACTAAAGTGAAATCTGCATCCACACATGCATACAATAGCTCTAATCCAATCCCTTTCAAGTTCACAACAAGCATCCAGATGTAGAAGTGTGCTGTACCAGTGGAAGTAAAATAGATTCCTGGACTTAAAACTTTGGATATCAAGTAGTCTGGATACTGGCTTATTGAATATAAAGGTCTGTAAAATGCAGCGCTGTTCAACCCAAATACTTGAAAGGAAAGCCTCTGGTCTTTACAAGTTTCCCCAATAAGTTATTCACAGTGGTAGAAAATAATTGAGACTACAAAATGAAAGTGGCATACGATAGGTGTAAGCACCACATGTAGTTTTTCATATAGCAGTCGTGGCCGAGTGGTTAAGGCGATAGACTAGAAATCTATTGGGCTCTGCCCGCGCAGGTTCGAATCCTGCCGACTGCGGGGCATTTTTAATGCATGTCATCAGTTCAAACCCTTACAGAACTAAAGTGAAATCTGCATCCACACATGCATACAATAGCTCTAATCCAATCCCTTTCAAGTTCACAACAAGCATCAAGATGTAGAAGTGTGCTGTACCAGTGGAAGTAAAATAGATTCCTGGACTTAAAACTTTGGATATCAAGTAGTCTGGATACTGGCTTATTGAATATAAAGGTCTGTAAAATGCAGCGCGGTTCAACCCAAATACTTGAAAGGAAAGCCTCTGGTCTTTACAAGTTTCCCCAATAAGTTATTCACAGTGGTAGAAAATAATTGAAACTACAAAAAGAAAGTGGCATATGATAGGTTTAAGCATCACATGTAGTTTTTCATATAGCAGTCGTGGCCGAGTGGTTAAGGCGATAGACTAGAAATCTATTGGGCTCTGCCCGCGCAGGTTCGAATCCTGCCGACTGCGGGGCATTTTTAATGCATGTCATCAGTTCAAACCCTTACAGAACTAAAGTGAAATCTGCATCCACACATGCATACAATAGCTCTAATCCAATCCCTTTCAAGTTCACAACAAGCATCCAGATTTAGAAGTGTGCTGTACCAGTGGAAGTAAAATAGATTCCTGGACTTAAAACTTTGGATATCAAGAAGTCTGGATACTGGCTTATTGAATATGAAGGTCTGTAAAATGCAGCGCTGTTCAACCCAAATACTTGAAAGGAAAGCCTCTGGTCTTTACAAGTTTCCCCAATAAGTTATTCACAGTGGTAGAAAATAATTGAAACTACAAAAAGAAAGTGGCATATGATAAGTTTAAGCATCACATGTAGTTTTTCATATAGCAGTCGTGGCCGAGTGGTTAAGGCGATAGACTAGAAATCTATTGGGCTCTGCCCGCGCAGGTCCGAATCCTGCCGACTGCGGGGCATTTTTAATGCATGTCATCAGTTCAAACCCTTACAGAACTAAGATTTCAAGATTTAGAAGTGTGCTGTACCAGTGGAAGTAAAATAGATTCCTGGACTTAAAACTTTGGATATCAAGTAGTCTGGATACTGGCTTATTGAATATAAAGGTCTGTAAAATGCAGCACTGTTCAACCCAAATACTTGAAAGGAAAGCCTCTGGTCTTTACAAGTTTCCCCAATAAGTTATTCACATTGGTAGAAAATAATTGAGAATACAAAAAGAAAGTGGCATATGATAGGTTTAAGCACCACATGTAGTTTTTCATATAGCAGTTGTGGCCGAGTGGTTAAGGCGATAGACTAGAAATCTATTGGGCTCTGCCTGCGCAGGTTCGAATTTTGCAGACTGCGGGGCATTTTTAATGCATGTCATCAGTTCAAACCCTTACAGAACTAAAGTGAAATCTGCATCCACACATGCATACAATAGCTGTAATCCAATCCCTTTCAAGTTCACAACAAGCATCAAGATTTAGAAGTGTGCTGTACCAGTGGAAGTAAAATAGATTCCTGGACTTAAAACTTTGGATATCAAGTAGTCTGGATACTGGCTTATTGAATATAAAGGTCTGTAAAATGCAGCGCTGTTCAACCCAAATACTTGAAAGGAAAGCCTCTGGTCTTTACAAGTTTTCCCAATAAGTTATTCACAGTGGTAGAAAATAATTGAAACTACAAAAAGAAAGTGGCATATGATAGGTTTAAGCATCACATGTAGTTTTTCATATAGCAGTCGTGGCCGAGTGGTTAAGGCGATAAACTAGAAATCTATTGGGCTCTGCCCGCGCAGGTTCGAATCCTGCCGACTGCGGGGCATTTTTAATGCATGTCATCAGTTCAAACCCTTACAGAACTAAATTGAAATCTGTATCCACACATGCATACAATAGCTCTAATCTAATCCCTTTCAAGTTCACAACAAGCATCAAGATTAAGAAGTGTGCTGTACCAGTGGAAATAAAATAGATTCCTGGACTTAAAACTTTGGATATCAAGAAGTCTGGATACTGGCTTATTGAATATGAAGGTCTGTAAAATGCAGCGCTGTTCAACCCAAATACTTGAAAGGAAAGCCTCTGGTCTTTACAAGTTTCCCCAATAAGTTATTCACAGTGGTAGAAAATAATTGAAACTACAAAAAGAAAGTGGCATATGATAAGTTTAAGCATCACATGTAGTTTTTCATATAGCAGTCGTGGCCGAGTGGTTAAGGCGATAGACTAGAAATCTATTGGGCTCTGCCCGCGCAGGTCCGAATCCTGCCGACTGCGGGGCATTTTTAATGCATGTCATCAGTTCAAACCCTTACAGAACTAAGATTTCAAGATTTAGAAGTGTGCTGTACCAGTGGAAGTAAAATAGATTCCTGGACTTAAAACTTTGGATATCAAGTAGTCTGGATACTGGCTTATTAAATATAAAGGTCTGTAAAATGCAGCACTGTTCAACCCAAATACTTGAAAGGAAAGCCTCTGGTCTTTACAAGTTTCCCCAATAAGTTATTCACATTGGTAGAAAATAATTGAGAATACAAAAAGAAAGTGGCATATGATAGGTTTAAGCACCACATGTAGTTTTTCATATAGCAGTTGTGGCCGAGTGGTTAAGGCGATAGACTAGAAATCTATTGGGCTCTGCCTGCGCAGGTTCGAATTTTGCAGACTGCGGGGCATTTTTAATGCATGTCATCAGTTCAAACCCTTACAGAACTAAAGTGAAATCTGCATCCACACATGCATACAATAGCTGTAATCCAATCCCTTTCAAGTTCACAACAAGCATCGAGATTTAGAAGTGTGCTGTACCAGTGGAAGTAAAATAGATTCCTGGACTTAAAACTTTGGATATCAAGTAGTCTGGATACTGGCTTATTGAATATAAAGGTCTGTAAAATGCAGCGCTGTTCAACCCAAATACTTGAAAGGAAAGCCTCTGGTCTTTACAAGTTTTCCCAATAAGTTATTCACAGTGGTAGAAAATAATTGAAACTACAAAAAGAAAGTGGCATATGATAGGTTTAAGCATCACATGTAGTTTTTCATATAGCAGTCGTGGCCGAGTGGTTAAGGCGATAGACTAGAAATCTATTGGGCTCTGCCCGCGCAGGTTCGAATCCTGCCGACTGCGGGGCATTTTTAATGCATGTCATCAGTTCAAACCCTTACAGAACTAAATTGAAATCTGTATCCACACATGCATACAATAGCTCTAATCTAATCCCTTTCAAGTTCACAACAAGCATCAAGATTAAGAAGTGTGCTGTACCAGTGGAAATAAAATAGATTCCTGGACTTAAAACTTTGGATATCAAGAAGTCTGGATACTGGCTTATTGAATATAAAGGTCTGTAAAATGCAGCGCTGTTCAACCCAAATACTTGAAAGGAAAGCCTCTGGTCTTTACAAGTTTCCCCAATAAGTTATTCACAGTGGTAGAAAATAATTGAAACTACAAAAAGAAAGTGGCATATGATAGGTTTAAGCATGACATGTAGTTTTTCATATAGCAGTCGTGGCCGAGTGGTTAAGGCGATAGACTAGAAATCTATTGGGCTCTGCCCGCGCAGGTTCGAATCCTGCCGACTGCGGGGCATTTTTAATGCATGTCATCAGTTCAAACCCTTACAGAACTAAAGTGAAATCTGCATCCACACATGCATACAATAGCTCTAATCCAATCCCTTTAAGTTCACAACAAGCATCCAGATTTAGAAGTGTGCTGTACCAGTGGAAGTAAAATAGATTCCTGGACTTAAAACTTTGGATATCAAGTAGTCTGGATACTGGCTTATTGAATATAAAGGTCTGTAAAATGCAGCGCTGTTCAACCCAAATACTTGAAAGGAAAGCCTCTGGTCTTTACAAGTTTCCCCAATAAGTTATTCACAGTGGTAGAAAATAATTGAAACTACAAAAAGAAAGTGGCATATGCTAGGTTTAAGCATCACATATAGTTTTTCATATAGCAGTCGTGGCCGAGTGGTTAAGGCGATAGACTAGAAATCTATTGGGCTCTGCCCGCGCAGGTTCGAATCCTGCCGACTGCGGGGCATTTTTAATGCATGTCATCAGTTCAAACCCTTACAGAACTAAATTGAAATCTGTATCCACACATGCATACAATAGCTCTAATCTAATCCCTTTCAAGTTCACAACAAGCATCAAGATGTAGAAGTGTGCTGTACCAGTGGAAGTTAAATAGATTCCTGGACTTAAAACTTTGGATATCAAGTAGTCTGGATACTGGCTTATTAAATATAAAGGTCTGTAAAATGCAGCACTGTTCAACCCAAATACTTGAAAGGAAAGCCTCTGGTCTTTACAAGTTTCCCCAATAAGTTATTCACATTGGTAGAAAATAATTGAGAATACAAAAAGAAAGTGGCATATGATAGGTTTAAGCACCACATGTAGTTTTTCATATAGCAGTTGTGGCCGAGTGGTTAAGGCGATAGACTAGAAATCTATTGGGCTCTGCCTGCGCAGGTTCGAATTTTGCAGACTGCGGGGCATTTTTAATGCATGTCATCAGTTCAAACCCTTACAGAACTAAAGTGAAATCTGCATCCACACATGCATACAATAGCTGTAATCCAATCCCTTTCAAGTTCACAACAAGCATCGAGATTTAGAAGTGTGCTGTACCAGTGGAAGTAAAATAGATTCCTGGACTTAAAACTTTGGATATCAAGTAGTCTGGATACTGGCTTATTGAATATAAAGGTCTGTAAAATGCAGCGCTGTTCAACCCAAATACTTGAAAGGAAAGCCTCTGGTCTTTACAAGTTTTCCCAATAAGTTATTCACAGTGGTAGAAAATAATTGAAACTACAAAAAGAAAGTGGCATATGATAGGTTTAAGCATCACATGTAGTTTTTCATATAGCAGTCGTGGCCGAGTGGTTAAGGCGATAGACTAGAAATCTATTGGGCTCTGCCCGCGCAGGTTCGAATCCTGCCGACTGCGGGGCATTTTTAATGCATGTCATCAGTTCAAACCCTTACAGAACTAAATTGAAATCTGTATCCACACATGCATACAATAGCTCTAATCTAATCCCTTTCAAGTTCACAACAAGCATCAAGATTAAGAAGTGTGCTGTACCAGTGGAAATAAAATAGATTCCTGGACTTAAAACTTTGGATATCAAGAAGTCTGGATACTGGCTTATTGAATATAAAGGTCTGTAAAATGCAGCGCTGTTCAACCCAAATACTTGAAAGGAAAGCCTCTGGTCTTTACAAGTTTCCCCAATAAGTTATTCACAGTGGTAGAAAATAATTGAAACTACAAAAAGAAAGTGGCATATGATAGGTTTAAGCATGACATGTAGTTTTTCATATAGCAGTCGTGGCCGAGTGGTTAAGGCGATAGACTAGAAATCTATTGGGCTCTGCCCGCGCAGGTTCGAATCCTGCCGACTGCGGGGCATTTTTAATGCATGTCATCAGTTCAAACCCTTACAGAACTAAAGTGAAATCTGCATCCACACATGCATACAATAGCTCTAATCCAATCCCTTTAAGTTCACAACAAGCATCCAGATTTAGAAGTGTGCTGTACCAGTGGAAGTAAAATAGATTCCTGGACTTAAAACTTTGGATATCAAGTAGTCTGGATACTGGCTTATTGAATATAAAGGTCTGTAAAATGCAGCGCTGTTCAACCCAAATACTTGAAAGGAAAGCCTCTGGTCTTTACAAGTTTCCCCAATAAGTTATTCACAGTGGTAGAAAATAATTGAAACTACAAAAAGAAAGTGGCATATGCTAGGTTTAAGCATCACATATAGTTTTTCATATAGCAGTCGTGGCCGAGTGGTTAAGGCGATAGACTAGAAATCTATTGGGCTCTGCCCGCGCAGGTTCGAATCCTGCCGACTGCGGGGCATTTTTAATGCATGTCATCAGTTCAAACCCTTACAGAACTAAATTGAAATCTGTATCCACACATGCATACAATAGCTCTAATCTAATCCCTTTCAAGTTCACAACAAGCATCAAGATGTAGAAGTGTGCTGTACCAGTGGAAGTTAAATAGATTCCTGGACTTAAAACTTTGGATATCAAGTAGTCTGGATACTGGCTTATTGAATATAAAGGTCTGTAAAATGCCACGCTGTTCAACACAAATACTTGAAAGGAAAGCCTCTGGTCTTTACAAGTTTCCCCAATAAGTTATTCACAGTGGTAGAAAATAATTGAAACTACAAAAAGAAAGTGGCATACGATATGTGTAAGCACCACATGTAGTTTTTCATATAGCAGTCGTGGCCGAGTGGTTAAGGCGATAGACTAGAAATCTATTGGGCTCTGCCCGCGCAGGTTCGAATCCTGCCGACTGCGGGGCATTTTTAATGCATGTCATCAGTTCAAACCCTTACAGAACTAAAGTGAAATCTGCATCCACACATGCATACAATTGCTCTAATCCAATCCCTTTCAAGTTCACAACAAGCATCCAGATTTAGAAGTGTGCTGTACCAGTGGAAGTAAAATAGATTCCTGGACTTAAAACTTTGGATATCAAGTAGTCTGGATACTGGCTTATTGAATATAAAGGTCTGTAAAATGCAGCGCTGTTCAACCCAAATACTTGAAAGGAAAGCCTCTGGTCTTTACAAGTTTCCCCAATAAGTTATTCACAGTGGTAGAAAATAATTGAAACTACAAAAAGAAAGTGGCATATGATAGGTTTAAGCATCACATGTAGTTTTTCATATAGCAGTCGTGGCCGAGTGGTTAAGGCGATAGACTAGAAATCTATTGGGCTCTGCCCGCGCAGGTTCGAATCCTGCCGACTGCGGGGCATTTTTAATGCATGTCATCAGTTCAAACCCTTACAGAACTAAAGTGAAATCTGCATCCACACATGCATACAATAGCTCTAATCCAATCCTTTTCAAGTTCACAACAAGCATCAAGATTTAGAAGTGTGCTGTACCAGTGGAAGTAAAATAGATTCCTGGACTTAAAACTTTGGATATCAAGAAGTCTGGATACTGGCTTATTGAATATAAAGGTCTGTAAAATGCCACGCTGTTCAACACAAATACTTCAAAGGAAAGCCTCTGCTCTTTACAAGTTTCCCCAATAAGTTATTCACAGTGGTCGAAAATAATTGAAACTACAAAAAGAAAGTGGCATATGATAGGTTTAAGCATCACATGTAGTTTTTCATAAAGCAGTCGTGGCCGAGTGGTTAAGGCGATAGACTAGAAATCTATTGGGCTCTGCCCGTGCAGGTTCGAATCCTGCCGACTGCGGGGCATTTTTAATGCATGTCATCAGTTCAAACCCTTACAGAACTAAATTGAAATCTGTATCCACACATGCATACAATAGCTCTAATCTAATCCCTTTCAAGTTCACAACAAGCATCAAGATTTAGAAGTGTGCTGTACCAGTGGAAGTAAAATAGATTCCTGGACTTAAAACTTTGGATATCAAGTAGTCTGGATACTGGCTTATTGAATATAAAGGTCTGTAAAATGCCACACTGTTCAACCCAAATACTTGAAAGGAAAGCCTCTGGTCTTTACAAGTTTCCCCAATAAGTTATTCACATTGGTAGAAAATAATTGAGACTACTAAAAGAAAGTGGCATACGATAGGTTTAAGCACCACATGTAGTTTTTCATATAGCAGTCGTGGCCGAGTGGTTAAGGCGATAGACTAGAAATCTATTGGGCTCTGCCCGCGCAGGTTCGAATCCTGCCGACTGCGGGGCATTATTAATGCATGTCATCAGTTCAAACCCTTACAGAACTAAAGTGAAATCTGCATCCACACATGCATACAATAGCTCTAATCCAATCCCTTTCAAGTTCACAACAAGCATCCAGATTTAGAAGTGTGCTGTACCAGTGGAAGTAAAATAGATTCCTGGACTTAAAACTTTGGATATCAAGTAGTCTGCATACTGGCTTATTGAATATAAAGGTCTGTAAAATGCAGCGCTGTTCAACCCAAATACTTGAAAGGAAAGCCTCTGGTCTTTACAAGTTTCCCCAATAAGTTATTCACATTGGTAGAAAATAATTGAGACTACTAAAAGAAAGTGGCATACAATAGGTTTAAGCACCACATGTAGTTTTTCATATAGCAGTCGTGGCCGAGTGGTTAAGGCGATAGACTAGAAATCTATTGGGCTCTGCCCGCGCAGGTTCGAATCCTGCCGACTGCGGGGCATTTTTAATGCATGTCATCAGTTCAAACCCTTACAGAACTAAAGTGAAATCTGCATCCACACATGCATACAATAGCTCTAATCCAATCCCTTTCAAGTTCACAACAAGCATCCAGATGTAGAAGTGTGCTGTACCAGTGGAAGTAAAATAGATTCCTGGACTTAAAAGTTTGGATATCAAGTAGTCTGGATACTGGCTTATTGAATATAAAGGTCTGTAAAATGCAGCGCTGTTCAACCCAAATACTTGAAAGGAAAGCCTCTGGTCTTTACAAGTTTCCCCAATAAGTTATTCACAGTGGTAGAAAATAATTGAAACTACAAAAAGAAAGTGGCATATGATAGGTTTAAGCATCACATGTAGTTTTTCCTATAGCAGTCATGGCCGAGTGGTTAAGGCGATAGACTAGAAATCTATTGGGCTCTGCCCGAGCAGGTTCGAATCCTGCCGACTGCGGGGCATTTTTAATGCATGTCATCAGTTCAAACCCTTACAGAACTAAAGTGAAATCTGCATCCACACATGCATACAATAGCTCTAATCCAATCCCTTTCAAGTTCACAACAAGCATCCAGATTTAGAAGTGTGCTGTACCAGTGGAAGTAAAATAGATTCCTGGACTTAAAACTTTGGATATCAAGAAGTCTGGATACTGGCTTATTGAATATGAAGGTCTGTAAAATGCAGCGCTGTTCAACCCAAATACTTGAAAGGAAAGCCTCTGGTCTTTACAAGTTTCCCCAATAAGTTATTCACAGTGGTAGAAAATAATTGAAACTACAAAAAGAAAGTGGCATATGATAAGTTTAAGCATCACATGTAGTTTTTCATATAGCAGTCGTGGCCGAGTGGTTAAGGCGATAGACTAGAAATCTATTGGGCTCTGCCAGCGCAGGTTCGAATCCTGCCGACTGCGGGGCATTTTTAATGCATGTCATCAGTTCAAACCCTTACAGAACTAAGATTTCAAGATTTAGAAGTGTGCTGTACCAGTGGAAGTAAAATAGATTCCTGGACTTAAAACTTTGGATATCAAGTAGTCTGGATACTGGCTTATTGAATATAAAGGTCTGTAAAATGCAGCGCTGTTCAACCCAAATACTTGAAAGGAAAGCCTCTGGTCTTTACAAGTTTCCCCAATAAGTTATTCACATTGGTAGAAAATAATTGAGAATACAAAAAGAAAGTGGCATATGATAGGTTTAAGCACCACATGTAGTTTTTCATATAGCAGTTGTGGCCGAGTGGTTAAGGCGATAGACTAGAAATCTATTGGGCTCTGCCTGCGCAGGTTCGAATTTTGCAGACTGCGGGGCATTTTTAATGCATGTCATCAGTTCAAACCCTTACAGAACTAAAGTGAAATCTGCATCCACACATGCATACAATAGCTGTAATCCAATTCCTTTCAAGTTCACAACAAGCATCAAGATTTAGAAGTGTGCTGTACCAGTGGAAGTAAAATAGATTCCTGGACTTAAAACTTTTGATATCAAGTAGTCTGGATACTGGCTTATTGAATATAAAGGTCTGTAAAATGCAGCGCTGTTCAACCCAAATACTTGAAAGGAAAGCCTCTGGTCTTTACAAGTTTTCCCAATAAGTTATTCACAGTGGTAGAAAATAATTGAAACTACAAAAAGAAAGTGGCATATGATAGGTTTAAGCATCACATGTAGTTTTTCATATAGCAGTCGTGGCCGAGTGGTTAAGGCGATAGACTAGAAATCTATTGGGCTCTGCCCGCGCAGGTTCGAATCCTGCCGACTGCGGGGCATTTTTAATGCATGTCATCAGTTCAAACCCTTACAGATCTAAATTGAAATCTGTATCCACACATGCATACAATAGCTCTAATCTAATCCCTTTCAAGTTCACAACAAGCATCAAGATTAAGAAGTGTGCTGTACCAGTGGAAATAAAATAGATTCCTGGACTTAAAACTTTGGATATCAAGTAGTCTGGATACTGGCTTATTGAATATAAAGGTCTGTAAAATGCAGCGCTGTTCAACCCAAATACTTGAAAGGAAAGCCTCTGGTCTTTACAAGTTTCCCCAATAAGTTATTCACAGTGGTAGAAAATAATTGAAACTACAAAAAGAAAGTGGCATATGATAGGTTTAAGCATCACATGTAGTTTTTCATATAGCAGTCGTGGCCGAGTGGTTAAGGCGATAGACTAGAAATCTATTGGGCTCTGCCCGCGCAGGTTCGAATCCTGCCGACTGCGGGGCATTTTTAATGCATGTCATCAGTTCAAACCCTTACAGAACTAAAGTGAAATCTGCATCCACACATGCAGACAATAGCTCTAATCCAATCCCTTTCAAGTTCACAACAAGCATCAAGATGTAGAAGTGTGCTGTACCAGTGGAAGTAAAATAGATTCCTGGACTTAAAACTTTGGATATCAAGAAGTCTGGATACTGGCTTATTGAATATAAAGGTCTGTAAAATGCAGCGCTGTTCAACCCAAATACTTGAAAGGAAAGCCTCTGGTCTTTACAAGTTTCCCCAATAAGTTATTCACAGTGGTTGAAAATAATTGAAACTACAAAAAGAAAGTGGCATATGATAGGTTTAAGCATCACATGTAGTTTTTCATATAGCAGTCGTGGCCGAGTGGTTAAGGCGATAGACTAGAAATCTATTGGGCTCTGCCAGCGCAGGTCGAATCCTGCCGACTGCGGGGCATTTTTAATGCATGTCATCAGTTCAAACCCTTACAGAACTAAAGTGAAATCTGCATCCACACATGCATACAATAGCTCTAATCAAATCCCTTTCAAGTTCACAACAAGCATCAAGATGTAGAAGTGTGCTGTACCAGTGGAAGTAAAATAGATTCCTGGACTTAAAACTTTGGATATCAAGTAGTCTGGATACTGGCTTATTGAATATAAAGGTCTGTAAAATGCAGCGCTGTTCAACCCAAATACTTGAAAGGAAAGCCTCTGGTCTTTACAAGTTTCCCCAATAAGTTATTCACATTGGTAGAAAATAATTGAGACTACTAAAAGAAAGTGGCATACGATAGGTTTAAGCACCACATGTAGTTTTTCATATAGCAGTCGTGGCCGAGTGGTTAAGGCGATAGACTAGAAATCTATTGGGCTCTGCCCGCGCAGGTTCGAATCCTGCCGACTGCGGGGCATTTTTAATGCATGTCATCAGTTCAAACCCTTACAGAACTAAAGTGAAATCTGCATCCACACATGCATACAATAGCTCTAATCCAATCCCTTTCAAGTTCACAACAAGCATCCAGATGTAGAAGTGTGCTGTACCAGTGGAAGTAAAATAGATTCCTGGACTTAAAAGTTTGGATATCAAGTAGTCTGGATACTGGCTTATTGAATATAAAGGTCTGTAAAATGCAGCGCTGTTCAACCCAAATACTTGAAAGGAAAGCCTCTGGTCTTTACAAGTTTCCCCAATAAGTTATTCACAGTGGTAGAAAATAATTGAAACTACAAAAAGAAAGTGGCATATGATAGGTTTAAGCATCACATGTAGTTTTTCATATAGCAGTCATGGCCGAGTGGTTAAGGCGATAGACTAGAAATCTATTGGGCTCTGCCCGAGCAGGTTCGAATCCTGCCGACTGCGGGGCATTTTTAATGCATGTCATCAGTTCAAACCCTTACAGAACTAAAGTGAAATCTGCATCCACACATGCATACAATAGCTCTAATCCAATCCCTTTCAAGTTCACAACAAGCATCCAGATTTAGAAGTGTGCTGTACCAGTGGAAGTAAAATAGATTCCTGGACTTAAAACTTTGGATATCAAGAAGTCTGGATACTGGCTTATTGAATATGAAGGTCTGTAAAATGCAGCGCTGTTCAACCCAAATACTTGAAAGGAAAGCCTCTGGTCCTTACAAGTTTCCCCAATAAGTTATTCACAGTGGTAGAAAATAATTGAAACTACAAAAAGAAAGTGGCATATGATAAGTTTAAGCATCACATGGAGTTTTTCATATAGCAGTCGTGGCCGAGTGGTTAAGGCGATAGACTAGAAATCTATTGGGCTCTGCCCGCGCAGGTTCGAATCCTGCCGACTGCGGGGCATTTTTAATGCATGTCATCAGTTCAAACCCTTACAGAACTAAGATTTCAAGATTTAGAAGTGTGCTGTACCAGTGGAAGTAAAATAGATTCCTGGACTTAAAACTTTGGATATCAAGTAGTCTGGATACTGGCTTATTGAATATAAAGGTCTGTAAAATGCAGCGCTGTTCAACCCAAATACTTGAAAGGAAAGCCTCTGGTCTTTACAAGTTTTCCCAATAAGTTATTCACAGTGGTAGAAAATAATTGAAACTACAAAAAGAAAGTGGCATATGATAGGTTTAAGCATCACATGTAGTTTTTCATATAGCAGTCGTGGCCGAGTGGTTAAGGCGATAGACTAGAAATCTATTGGGCTCTGCCCGCGCAGGTTCGAATCCTGCCGACTGCGGGGCATTTTTAATGCATGTCATCAGTTCAAACCCTTACAGAACTAAATTGAAATCTGTATCCACACATGCATACAATAGCTCTAATCTAATCCCTTTCAAGTTCACAACAAGCATCAAGATTAAGAAGTGTGCTGTACCAGTGGAAATAAAATAGATTCCTGGACTTAAAACTTTGGATATCAAGAAGTCTGGATACTGGCTTATTGAATATAAAGGTCTGTAAAATGCAGCGCTGTTCAACCCAAATACTTGAAAGGAAAGCCTCTGGTCTTTACAAGTTTCCCCAATAAGTTATTCACAGTGGTAGAAAATAATTGAAACTACAAAAAGAAAGTGGCATATGATAGGTTTAAGCATGACATGTAGTTTTTCATATAGCAGTCGTGGCCGAGTGGTTAAGGCGATAGACTAGAAATCTATTGGGCTCTGCCCGCGCAGGTTCGAATCCTGCCGACTGCGGGGCATTTTTAATGCATGTCATCAGTTCAAACCCTTACAGAACTAAAGTGAAATCTGCATCCACACATGCATACAATAGCTCTAATCCAATCCCTTTAAGTTCACAACAAGCATCCAGATTTAGAAGTGTGCTGTACCAGTGGAAGTAAAATAGATTCCTGGACTTAAAACTTTGGATATCAAGTAGTCTGGATACTGGCTTATTGAATATAAAGGTCTGTAAAATGCAGCGCTGTTCAACCCAAATACTTGAAAGGAAAGCCTCTGGTCTTTACAAGTTTCCCCAATAAGTTATTCACAGTGGTAGAAAATAATTGAAACTACAAAAAGAAAGTGGCATATGCTAGGTTTAAGCATCACATATAGTTTTTCATATAGCAGTCGTGGCCGAGTGGTTAAGGCGATAGACTAGAAATCTATTGGGCTCTGCCCGCGCAGGTTCGAATCCTGCCGACTGCGGGGCATTTTTAATGCATGTCATCAGTTCAAACCCTTACAGAACTAAATTGAAATCTGTATCCACACATGCATACAATAGCTCTAATCTAATCCCTTTCAAGTTCACAACAAGCATCAAGATGTAGAAGTGTGCTGTACCAGTGGAAGTTAAATAGATTCCTGGACTTAAAACTTTGGATATCAAGTAGTCTGGATACTGGCTTATTGAATATAAAGGTCTGTAAAATGCCACGCTGTTCAACACAAATACTTGAAAGGAAAGCCTCTGGTCTTTACAAGTTTCCCCAATAAGTTATTCACAGTGGTAGAAAATAATTGAAACTACAAAAAGAAAGTGGCATACGATATGTGTAAGCACCACATGTAGTTTTTCATATAGCAGTCGTGGCCGAGTGGTTAAGGCGATAGACTAGAAATCTATTGGGCTCTGCCCGCGCAGGTTCGAATCCTGCCGACTGCGGGGCATTTTTAATGCATGTCATCAGTTCAAACCCTTACAGAACTAAAGTGAAATCTGCATCCACACATGCATACAATTGCTCTAATCCAATCCCTTTCAAGTTCACAACAAGCATCCAGATTTAGAAGTGTGCTGTACCAGTGGAAGTAAAATAGATTCCTGGACTTAAAACTTTGGATATCAAGTAGTCTGGATACTGGCTTATTGAATATAAAGGTCTGTAAAATGCAGCGCTGTTCAACCCAAATACTTGAAAGGAAAGCCTCTGGTCTTTACAAGTTTCCCCAATAAGTTATTCACAGTGGTAGAAAATAATTGAAACTACAAAAAGAAAGTGGCATATGATAGGTTTAAGCATCACATGTAGTTTTTCATATAGCAGTCGTGGCCGAGTGGTTAAGGCGATAGACTAGAAATCTATTGGGCTCTGCCCGCGCAGGTTCGAATCCTGCCGACTGCGGGGCATTTTTAATGCATGTCATCAGTTCAAACCCTTACAGAACTAAAGTGAAATCTGCATCCACACATGCATACAATAGCTCTAATCCAATCCTTTTCAAGTTCACAACAAGCATCAAGATTTAGAAGTGTGCTGTACCAGTGGAAGTAAAATAGATTCCTGGACTTAAAACTTTGGATATCAAGAAGTCTGGATACTGGCTTATTGAATATAAAGGTCTGTAAAATGCCACGCTGTTCAACACAAATACTTCAAAGGAAAGCCTCTGCTCTTTACAAGTTTCCCCAATAAGTTATTCACAGTGGTCGAAAATAATTGAAACTACAAAAAGAAAGTGGCATATGATAGGTTTAAGCATCACATGTAGTTTTTCATAAAGCAGTCGTGGCCGAGTGGTTAAGGCGATAGACTAGAAATCTATTGGGCTCTGCCCGTGCAGGTTCGAATCCTGCCGACTGCGGGGCATTTTTAATGCATGTCATCAGTTCAAACCCTTACAGAACTAAATTGAAATCTGTATCCACACATGCATACAATAGCTCTAATCTAATCCCTTTCAAGTTCACAACAAGCATCAAGATTTAGAAGTGTGCTGTACCAGTGGAAGTAAAATAGATTCCTGGACTTAAAACTTTGGATATCAAGTAGTCTGGATACTGGCTTATTGAATATAAAGGTCTGTAAAATGCCACACTGTTCAACCCAAATACTTGAAAGGAAAGCCTCTGGTCTTTACAAGTTTCCCCAATAAGTTATTCACATTGGTAGAAAATAATTGAGACTACTAAAAGAAAGTGGCATACGATAGGTTTAAGCACCACATGTAGTTTTTCATATAGCAGTCGTGGCCGAGTGGTTAAGGCGATAGACTAGAAATCTATTGGGCTCTGCCCGCGCAGGTTCGAATCCTGCCGACTGCGGGGCATTATTAATGCATGTCATCAGTTCAAACCCTTACAGAACTAAAGTGAAATCTGCATCCACACATGCATACAATAGCTCTAATCCAATCCCTTTCAAGTTCACAACAAGCATCCAGATTTAGAAGTGTGCTGTACCAGTGGAAGTAAAATAGATTCCTGGACTTAAAACTTTGGATATCAAGTAGTCTGCATACTGGCTTATTGAATATAAAGGTCTGTAAAATGCAGCGCTGTTCAACCCAAATACTTGAAAGGAAAGCCTCTGGTCTTTACAAGTTTCCCCAATAAGTTATTCACATTGGTAGAAAATAATTGAGACTACTAAAAGAAAGTGGCATACAATAGGTTTAAGCACCACATGTAGTTTTTCATATAGCAGTCGTGGCCGAGTGGTTAAGGCGATAGACTAGAAATCTATTGGGCTCTGCCCGCGCAGGTTCGAATCCTGCCGACTGCGGGGCATTTTTAATGCATGTCATCAGTTCAAACCCTTACAGAACTAAAGTGAAATCTGCATCCACACATGCATACAATAGCTCTAATCCAATCCCTTTCAAGTTCACAACAAGCATCCAGATGTAGAAGTGTGCTGTACCAGTGGAAGTAAAATAGATTCCTGGACTTAAAAGTTTGGATATCAAGTAGTCTGGATACTGGCTTATTGAATATAAAGGTCTGTAAAATGCAGCGCTGTTCAACCCAAATACTTGAAAGGAAAGCCTCTGGTCTTTACAAGTTTCCCCAATAAGTTATTCACAGTGGTAGAAAATAATTGAAACTACAAAAAGAAAGTGGCATATGATAGGTTTAAGCATCACATGTAGTTTTTCCTATAGCAGTCATGGCCGAGTGGTTAAGGCGATAGACTAGAAATCTATTGGGCTCTGCCCGAGCAGGTTCGAATCCTGCCGACTGCGGGGCATTTTTAATGCATGTCATCAGTTCAAACCCTTACAGAACTAAAGTGAAATCTGCATCCACACATGCATACAATAGCTCTAATCCAATCCCTTTCAAGTTCACAACAAGCATCCAGATTTAGAAGTGTGCTGTACCAGTGGAAGTAAAATAGATTCCTGGACTTAAAACTTTGGATATCAAGAAGTCTGGATACTGGCTTATTGAATATGAAGGTCTGTAAAATGCAGCGCTGTTCAACCCAAATACTTGAAAGGAAAGCCTCTGGTCTTTACAAGTTTCCCCAATAAGTTATTCACAGTGGTAGAAAATAATTGAAACTACAAAAAGAAAGTGGCATATGATAAGTTTAAGCATCACATGTAGTTTTTCATATAGCAGTCGTGGCCGAGTGGTTAAGGCGATAGACTAGAAATCTATTGGGCTCTGCCAGCGCAGGTTCGAATCCTGCCGACTGCGGGGCATTTTTAATGCATGTCATCAGTTCAAACCCTTACAGAACTAAGATTTCAAGATTTAGAAGTGTGCTGTACCAGTGGAAGTAAAATAGATTCCTGGACTTAAAACTTTGGATATCAAGTAGTCTGGATACTGGCTTATTGAATATAAAGGTCTGTAAAATGCAGCGCTGTTCAACCCAAATACTTGAAAGGAAAGCCTCTGGTCTTTACAAGTTTCCCCAATAAGTTATTCACATTGGTAGAAAATAATTGAGAATACAAAAAGAAAGTGGCATATGATAGGTTTAAGCACCACATGTAGTTTTTCATATAGCAGTTGTGGCCGAGTGGTTAAGGCGATAGACTAGAAATCTATTGGGCTCTGCCTGCGCAGGTTCGAATTTTGCAGACTGCGGGGCATTTTTAATGCATGTCATCAGTTCAAACCCTTACAGAACTAAAGTGAAATCTGCATCCACACATGCATACAATAGCTGTAATCCAATTCCTTTCAAGTTCACAACAAGCATCAAGATTTAGAAGTGTGCTGTACCAGTGGAAGTAAAATAGATTCCTGGACTTAAAACTTTTGATATCAAGTAGTCTGGATACTGGCTTATTGAATATAAAGGTCTGTAAAATGCAGCGCTGTTCAACCCAAATACTTGAAAGGAAAGCCTCTGGTCTTTACAAGTTTTCCCAATAAGTTATTCACAGTGGTAGAAAATAATTGAAACTACAAAAAGAAAGTGGCATATGATAGGTTTAAGCATCACATGTAGTTTTTCATATAGCAGTCGTGGCCGAGTGGTTAAGGCGATAGACTAGAAATCTATTGGGCTCTGCCCGCGCAGGTTCGAATCCTGCCGACTGCGGGGCATTTTTAATGCATGTCATCAGTTCAAACCCTTACAGATCTAAATTGAAATCTGTATCCACACATGCATACAATAGCTCTAATCTAATCCCTTTCAAGTTCACAACAAGCATCAAGATTAAGAAGTGTGCTGTACCAGTGGAAATAAAATAGATTCCTGGACTTAAAACTTTGGATATCAAGTAGTCTGGATACTGGCTTATTGAATATAAAGGTCTGTAAAATGCAGCGCTGTTCAACCCAAATACTTGAAAGGAAAGCCTCTGGTCTTTACAAGTTTCCCCAATAAGTTATTCACAGTGGTAGAAAATAATTGAAACTACAAAAAGAAAGTGGCATATGATAGGTTTAAGCATCACATGTAGTTTTTCATATAGCAGTCGTGGCCGAGTGGTTAAGGCGATAGACTAGAAATCTATTGGGCTCTGCCCGCGCAGGTTCGAATCCTGCCGACTGCGGGGCATTTTTAATGCATGTCATCAGTTCAAACCCTTACAGAACTAAAGTGAAATCTGCATCCACACATGCAGACAATAGCTCTAATCCAATCCCTTTCAAGTTCACAACAAGCATCAAGATGTAGAAGTGTGCTGTACCAGTGGAAGTAAAATAGATTCCTGGACTTAAAACTTTGGATATCAAGAAGTCTGGATACTGGCTTATTGAATATAAAGGTCTGTAAAATGCAGCGCTGTTCAACCCAAATACTTGAAAGGAAAGCCTCTGGTCTTTACAAGTTTCCCCAATAAGTTATTCACAGTGGTTGAAAATAATTGAAACTACAAAAAGAAAGTGGCATATGATAGGTTTAAGCATCACATGTAGTTTTTCATATAGCAGTCGTGGCCGAGTGGTTAAGGCGATAGACTAGAAATCTATTGGGCTCTGCCAGCGCAGGTCGAATCCTGCCGACTGCGGGGCATTTTTAATGCATGTCATCAGTTCAAACCCTTACAGAACTAAAGTGAAATCTGCATCCACACATGCATACAATAGCTCTAATCAAATCCCTTTCAAGTTCACAACAAGCATCAAGATGTAGAAGTGTGCTGTACCAGTGGAAGTAAAATAGATTCCTGGACTTAAAACTTTGGATATCAAGTAGTCTGGATACTGGCTTATTGAATATAAAGGTCTGTAAAATGCAGCGCTGTTCAACCCAAATACTTGAAAGGAAAGCCTCTGGTCTTTACAAGTTTCCCCAATAAGTTATTCACATTGGTAGAAAATAATTGAGACTACTAAAAGAAAGTGGCATACGATAGGTTTAAGCACCACATGTAGTTTTTCATATAGCAGTCGTGGCCGAGTGGTTAAGGCGATAGACTAGAAATCTATTGGGCTCTGCCCGCGCAGGTTCGAATCCTGCCGACTGCGGGGCATTTTTAATGCATGTCATCAGTTCAAACCCTTACAGAACTAAAGTGAAATCTGCATCCACACATGCATACAATAGCTCTAATCCAATCCCTTTCAAGTTCACAACAAGCATCCAGATGTAGAAGTGTGCTGTACCAGTGGAAGTAAAATAGATTCCTGGACTTAAAAGTTTGGATATCAAGTAGTCTGGATACTGGCTTATTGAATATAAAGGTCTGTAAAATGCAGCGCTGTTCAACCCAAATACTTGAAAGGAAAGCCTCTGGTCTTTACAAGTTTCCCCAATAAGTTATTCACAGTGGTAGAAAATAATTGAAACTACAAAAAGAAAGTGGCATATGATAGGTTTAAGCATCACATGTAGTTTTTCATATAGCAGTCATGGCCGAGTGGTTAAGGCGATAGACTAGAAATCTATTGGGCTCTGCCCGAGCAGGTTCGAATCCTGCCGACTGCGGGGCATTTTTAATGCATGTCATCAGTTCAAACCCTTACAGAACTAAAGTGAAATCTGCATCCACACATGCATACAATAGCTCTAATCCAATCCCTTTCAAGTTCACAACAAGCATCCAGATTTAGAAGTGTGCTGTACCAGTGGAAGTAAAATAGATTCCTGGACTTAAAACTTTGGATATCAAGAAGTCTGGATACTGGCTTATTGAATATGAAGGTCTGTAAAATGCAGCGCTGTTCAACCCAAATACTTGAAAGGAAAGCCTCTGGTCCTTACAAGTTTCCCCAATAAGTTATTCACAGTGGTAGAAAATAATTGAAACTACAAAAAGAAAGTGGCATATGATAAGTTTAAGCATCACATGGAGTTTTTCATATAGCAGTCGTGGCCGAGTGGTTAAGGCGATAGACTAGAAATCTATTGGGCTCTGCCCGCGCAGGTTCGAATCCTGCCGACTGCGGGGCATTTTTAATGCATGTCATCAGTTCAAACCCTTACAGAACTAAGATTTCAAGATTTAGAAGTGTGCTGTACCAGTGGAAGTAAAATAGATTCCTGGACTTAAAACTTTGGATATCAAGTAGTCTGGATACTGGCTTATTGAATATAAAGGTCTGTAAAATGCAGCGCTGTTCAACCCAAATACTTGAAAGGAAAGCCTCTGGTCTTTACAAGTTTCCCCAATAAGTTATTCACATTGGTAGAAAATAATTGAGAATACAAAAAGAAAGTGGCATATGATAGGTTTAAGCACCACATGTAGTTTTTCATATAGCAGTTGTGGCCGAGTGGTTAAGGCGATAGACTAGAAATCTATTGGGCTCTGCCTGCGCAGGTTCGAATTTTGCAGACTGCGGGGCATTTTTAATGCATGTCATCAGTTCAAACCCTTACAGAACTAAAGTGAAATCTGCATCCACACATGCATACAATAGCTGTAATCCAATCCCTTTCAAGTTCACAACAAGCATCAAGATTTAGAAGTGTGCTGTACCAGTGGAAGTAAAATAGATTCCTGGACTTAAAACTTTGGATATCAAGTAGTCTGGATACTGGCTTATTGAATATAAAGGTCTGTAAAATGCAGCGCTGTTCAACCCAAATACTTGAAAGGAAAGCCTCTGGTCTTTACAAGTTTTCCCAATAAGTTATTCACAGTGGTAGAAAATAATTGAAACTACAAAAAGAAAGTGGCATATGATAGGTTTAAGCATCACATGTAGTTTTTCATATAGCAGTCGTGGCCGAGTGGTTAAGGCGATAGACTAGAAATCTATTGGGCTCTGCCCGCGCAGGTTCGAATCCTGCCGACTGCGGGGCATTTTTAATGCATGTCATCAGTTCAAACCCTTACAGATCTAAATTGAAATCTGTATCCACACATGCATACAATAGCTCTAATCTAATCCCTTTCCAGTTCACAACAAGCATCAAGATTAAGAAGTGTGCTGTACCAGTGGAAATAAAATAGATTCCTGGACTTAAAAGTTTGGATATCAAGTAGTCTGGATACTGGCTTATTGAATATAAAGGTCTGTAAAATGCAGCGCTGTTCAACCCAAATACTTGAAAGGAAAGCCTCTGGTCTTTACAAGTTTCCCCAATAAGTTATTCACAGTGGTAGAAAATAATTGAAACTACAAAAAGAAAGTGGCATATGATAGGTTTAAGCATGACATGTAGTTTTTCATATAGCAGTCGTGGCCGAGTGGTTAAGGCGATAGACTAGAAATCTATTGGGCTCTGCCCGCGCAGGTTCGAATCCTGCCGACTGCGGGGCATTTTTAATGCATGTCATCAGTTCAAACCCTTACAGAACTAAAGTGAAATCTGCATCCACACATGCAGACAATAGCTGTAATCCAATCCCTTTCAAGTTCACAACAAGCATCAAGATGTAGAAGTGTGCTGTACCAGTGGAAGTAAAATAGATTCCTGGACTTAAAACTTTGGATATCAAGAAGTCTGGATACTGGCTTATTGAATATAAAGGTCTGTAAAATGCAGCGCTGTTCAACCCAAATACTTGAAAGGAAAGCCTCTGGTCTTTACAAGTTTCCCCAATAAGTTATTCACAGTGGTTGAAAATAATTGAAACTACAAAAAGAAAGTGGCATATGATAGGTTTAAGCATCACATGTAGTTTTTCATATAGCAGTCGTGGCCGAGTGGTTAAGGCGATAGACTAGAAATCTATTGGGCTCTGCCCGCGCAGGTCGAATCCTGCCGACTGCGGGGCATTTTTAATGCATGTCATCAGTTCAAACCCTTACAGAACTAAAGTGAAATCTGCATCCACACATGCATACAATAGCTCTAATCAAATCCCTTTCAAGTTCACAACAAGCATCAAGATGTAGAAGTGTGCTGTACCAGTGGAAGTAAAATAGATTCCTGGACTTAAAACTTTGGATATCAAGTAGTCTGGATACTGGCTTTTTGAATATAAAGGTCTGTAAAATGCAGCGCTGTTCAACCCAAATACTTGAAAGGAAAGCCTCTGGTCTTTACAAGTTTCCCCAATAAGTTATTCACATTGGTAGAAAATAATTGAGACTACTAAAAGAAAGTGGCATATGATAGGTTTAAGCACCACATGTAGTTTTTCATATAGCAGTCGTGGCCGAGTGGTTAAGGCGATAGACTAGAAATCTATTGGGCTCTGCCCGCGCAGGTTCGAATCCTGCCGACTGCGGGGCATTTTTAATGCATGTCATCAGTTCAAACCCTTACAGAACTAAAGTGAAATCTGCATCCACACATGCATACAATAGCTCTAATCCAATCCCTTTCAAGTTCACAACAAGCATCCAGATTTAGAAGTGTGCTGTACCAGTGGAAGTAAAATAGATTCCTGGACTTAAAACTTTGGATATCAAGTAGTCTGGATACTGGCTTATTGAATATAAAGGTCTGTAAAATGCAGCGCTGTTCAACCCAAATACTTGAAAGGAAAGCCTCTGGTCTTTACAAGTTTCCCCAATAAGTTATTCATAGTGGTAGAAAATAATTGAAACTACAAAAAGAAAGTGGCATATGCTAGGTTTAAGCATCACATATAGTTTTTCATATAGCAGTCGTGGCCGAGTGGTTAAGGCGATAGACTAGAAATCTATTGGGCTCTGCCCGCGCAGGTTCGAATCCTGCCGACTGCGGGGCATTTTTAATGCATGTCATCAGTTCAAACCCTTACAGAACTAAATTGAAATCTGTATCCACACATGCATACAATAGCTCTAATCTAATCCCTTTCAAGTTCACAACAAGCATCAAGATGTAGAAGTGTGCTGTACCAGTGGAAGTTAAATAGATTCCTGGACTTAAAACTTTGGATATCAAGTAGTCTGGATACTGGCTTTTTGAATATAAAGGTCTGTAAAATGCCACGCTGTTCAACACAAATACTTGAAAGGAAAGCCTCTGGTCTTTACAAGTTTCCCCAATAAGTTATTCACATCGGTAGAAAATAATTGAAACTACAAAAAGAAAGTGGCATACGATAGGTGTAAGCACCACATGTAGTTTTTCATATAGCAGTCGTGGCCGAGTGGTTAAGGCGATAGACTAGAAATCTATTGGGCTCTGCCCGCGCAGGTTCGAATCCTGCCGACTGCGGGGCATTTTTAATGCATGTCATCAGTTCAAACCCTTACAGAACTAAAGTGAAATCTGCATCCACACATGCATACAATAGCTCTAATCCAATCCCTTTCAAGTTCACAACAAGCATCCAGATTTAGAAGTGTGCTGTACCAGTGGAAGTAAAATAGATTCCTGGACTTAAAACTTTGGATATCAAGTAGTCTGGATACTGGCTTATTGAATATAAAGGTCTGTAAAATGCAGCGCTGTTCAACCCAAATACTTGAAAGGAAAGCCTCTGGTCTTTACAAGTTTCCCCAATAAGTTATTCACAGTGGTAGAAAATAATTGAAACTACAAAAAGAAAGTGGCATATGCTAGGTTTAAGCATCACATATAGTTTTTCATATAGCAGTCGTGGCCGAGTGGTTAAGGCGATAGACTAGAAATCTGTTGGGCTCTGCCCGCGCAGGTTCGAATCCTGCCGACTGCGGGGCATTTTTAATGCATGTCATCAGTTCAAACCCTTACAGAACTAAATTGAAATCTGTATCCACACATGCATACAATAGCTCTAATCTAATCCCTTTCAAGTTCACAACAAGCATCAAGATGTAGAAGTGTGCTGTACCAGTGGAAGTTAAATAGATTCCTGGACTTAAAACTTTGGATATCAAGTAGTCTGGATACTGGCTTATTGAATATAAAGGTCTGTAAAATGCCACGCTGTTCAACCCAAATACTTGAAAGGAAAGCCTCTGGTCTTTACAAGTTTCCCCAATAAGTTATTCACAGTGGTAGAAAATAATTGAAACTACAAAAAGAAAGTGGCATACGATAGGTGTAAGCACCACATGTAGTTTTTCATATAGCAGTCGTGGCCGAGTGGTTAAGGCGATAGACTAGAAATCTATTGGGCTCTGCCCGCGCAGGTTCGAATTTTGCAGACTGCGGGGCATTTTTAATGCATGTCATCAGTTCAAATCCTTACAGAACTAAAGTGAAATCTGCATCCACACATGCATACAATAGCTCTAATCAAATCCCTTTCAAGTTCACAACAAGCATCAAGATGTAGAAGTGTGCTGTACCAGTGGAAGTAAAATAGATTCCTGGACTTAAAAGTTTGGATATCAAGAAGTCTGGATACTGGCTTATTGAATATAAAGGTCTGTAAAATGCAGCGCTGTTCAACCCAAATACTTGAAAGGAAAGCCTCTGGTCTTTACAAGTTTCCCCAATAAGTTATTCACAGTGGTAGAAAATAATTGAGACTACTAAAAGAAAGTGGCATACGATAGGTTTAAGCACCACATGTAGTTTTTCATATAGCAGTCGTGGCCGAGTGGTTAAGGCGATAGACTAGAAATCTATTGGGCTCTGCCCGCGCAGGTTCGAATCCTGCCGACTGCGGGGCATTTTTAATGCATGTCATCAGTTCAAACCCTTACAGAACTAAAGTGAAATCTGCATCCACACATGCATACAATAGCTCTAATCCAATCCCTTTCAAGTTCACAACAAGCATCCAGATTTAGAAGTGTGCTGTACCAGTGGAAGTAAAATAGATTCCTGGACTTAAAACTTTGGATATCAAGTAGTCTGGATACTGGCTTATTGAATATAAAGGTCTGTAAAATGCAGCGCTGTTCAACCCAAATACTTGAAAGGAAAGCCTCTGGTCTTTACAAGTTTCCCCAATAAGTTATTCACAGTGGTAGAAAATAATTGAAACTACAAAAAGAAAGTGGCATATGATAGGTTTAAGCATCACATGTAGTTTTTCATATAGCAGTCGTGGCCGAGTGGTTAAGGCGATAGACTAGAAATCTATTGGGCTCTGCCCGCGCAGGTTCGAATCCTGCCGACTGCGGGGCATTTTTAATGCATGTCATCAGTTCAAACCCTTACAGAACTAAAGTGAAATCTGCATCCACACATGCATACAATAGCTCTAATCCAATCCTTTTCAAGTTCACAACAAGCATCAAGATTTAGAAGTGTGCTGTACCAGTGGAAGTAAAATAGATTCCTGGACTTAAAACTTTGGATATCAAGAAGTCTGGATACTGGCTTATTGAATATAAAGGTCTGTAAAATGCCACGCTGTTCAACACAAATACTTCAAAGGAAAGCCTCTGCTCTTTACAAGTTTCCCCAATAAGTTATTCACAGTGGTCGAAAATAATTGAAACTACAAAAAGAAAGTGGCATATGATAGGTTTAAGCATCACATGTAGTTTTTCATAAAGCAGTCGTGGCCGAGTGGTTAAGGCGATAGACTAGAAATCTATTGTGCTCTGCCCGCGCAGGTTCGAATCCTGCCGACTGCGGGGCATTTTTAATGCATGTCATCAGTTCAAACCCTTACAGAACTAAATTGAAATCTGTATCCACACATGCATACAATAGCTCTAATCTAATCCCTTTCAAGTTCACAACAAGCATCAAGATTTAGAAGTGTGCTGTACCAGTGGAAGTAAAATAGATTCCTGGACTTAAAACTTTGGATATCAAGTAGTCTGGATACTGGCTTATTGAATATAAAGGTCTGTAAAATGCCACGCTGTTCAACCCAAATACTTGAAAGGAAAGCCTCTGGTCTTTACAAGTTTCCCCAATAAGTTATTCACATTGGTAGAAAATAATTGAGACTACTTAAAGAAAGTGGCATACGATAGGTTTAAGCACCACATGTAGTTTTTCATATAGCAGTCGTGGCCGAGTGGTTAAGGCGATAGACTAGAAATCTATTGGGCTCTGCCCGCGCAGGTTCGAATCCTGCCGACTGCGGGGCATTATTAATGCATGTCATCAGTTCAAACCCTTACAGAACTAAAGTGAAATCTGCATCCACACATGCATACAATAGCTCTAATCCAATCCCTTTCAAGTTCACAACAAGCATCCAGATTTAGAAGTGTGCTGTACCAGTGGAAGTAAAATAGATTCCTGGACTTAAAACTTTGGATATCAAGTAGTCTGGATACTGGCTTATTGAATATAAAGGTCTGTAAAATGCAGCGCTGTTCAACCCAAATACTTGAAAGGAAAGCCTCTGGTCTTTACAAGTTTCCCCAATAAGTTATTCACATTGGTAGAAAATAATTGAGACTACTAAAAGAAAGTGGCATACGATAGGTTTAAGCACCACATGTAGTTTTTCATATAGCAGTCGTGGCCGAGTGGTTAAGGCGATAGACTAGAAATCTATTGGGCTCTGCCCGCGCAGGTTCGAATCCTGCCGACTGCGGGGCATTTTTAATGCATGTCATCAGTTCAAACCCTTACAGAACTAAAGTGAAATCTGCATCCACACATGCATACAATAGCTCTAATCCAATCCCTTTCAAGTTCACAACAAGCATCCAGATGTAGAAGTGTGCTGTACCAGTGGAAGTAAAATAGATTCCTGGACTTAAAAGTTTGGATATCAAGTAGTCTGGATACTGGCTTATTGAATATAAAGGTCTGTAAAATGCAGCGCTGTTCAACCCAAATACTTGAAAGGAAAGCCTCTGGTCTTTACAAGTTTCCCCAATAAGTTATTCACAGTGGTAGAAAATAATTGAAACTACAAAAAGAAAGTGGCATATGATAGGTTTAAGCATCACATGTAGTTTTTCATATAGCAGTCGTGGCCGAGTGGTTAAGGCGATAGACTAGAAATCTATTGGGCTCTGCCCGCGCAGGTTCGAATCCTGCCGACTGAGGGGCATTTTTAATGCATGTCATCAGTTCAAACCCTTACAGAACTAAAGTGAAATCTGCATCCACACATGCATACAATAGCTCTAATCCAATCCCTTTCAAGTTCACAACAAGCATCCAGATTTAGAAGTGTGCTGTACCAGTGGAAGTAAAATAGATTCCTGGACTTAAAACTTTGGATATCAAGAAGTCTGGATACTGGCTTATTGAATATGAAGGTCTGTAAAATGCAGCGCTGTTCAACCCAAATACTTGAAAGGAAAGCCTCTGGTCTTTACAAGTTTCCCCAATAAGTTATTCACAGTGGTAGAAAATAATTGAAACTACAAAAAGAAAGTGGCATATGATAAGTTTAAGCATCACATGTAGTTTTTCATATAGCAGTCGTGGCCGAGTGGTTAAGGCGATAGACTAGAAATCTATTGGGCTCTGCCCGCGCAGGTTCGAATCCTGCCGACTGCGGGGCATTTTTAATGCATGTCATCAGTTCAAACCCTTACAGAACTAAGATTTCAAGATTTAGAAGTGTGCTGTACCAGTGGAAGTAAAATAGATTCCTGGACTTAAAACTTTGGATATCAAGTAGTCTGGATACTGGCTTATTGAATATAAAGGTCTGTAAAATGCAGCGCTGTTCAACCCAAATACTTGAAAGGAAAGCCTCTGGTCTTTACAAGTTTCCCCAATAAGTTATTCACATTGGTAGAAAATAATTGAGAATACAAAAAGAAAGTGGCATATGATAGGTTTAAGCACCACATGTAGTTTTTCATATAGCAGTTGTGGCCGAGTGGTTAAGGCGATAGACTAGAAATCTATTGGGCTCTGCCTGCGCAGGTTCGAATTTTGCAGACTGCGGGGCATTTTTAATGCATGTCATCAGTTCAAACCCTTACAGAACTAAAGTGAAATCTGCATCCACACATGCATACAATAGCTGTAATCCAATCCCTTTCAAGTTCACAACAAGCATCAAGATTTAGAAGTGTGCTGTACCAGTGGAAGTAAAATAGATTCCTGGACTTAAAACTTTGGATATCAAGTAGTCTGGATACTGGCTTATTGAATATAAAGGTCTGTAAAATGCAGCGCTGTTCAACCCAAATACTTGAAAGGAAAGCCTCTGGTCTTTACAAGTTTTCCCAATAAGTTATTCACAGTGGTAGAAAATAATTGAAACTACAAAAAGAAAGTGGCATATGATAGGTTTAAGCATCACATGTAGTTTTTCATATAGCAGTCATGGCCGAGTGGTTAAGGCGATAGACTAGAAATCTATTGGGCTCTGCCCGCGCAGGTTCGAATCCTGCCGACTGCGGGGCATTTTTAATGCATGTCATCAGTTCAAACCCTTACAGATCTAAATTGAAATCTGTATCCACACATGCATACAATAGCTCTAATCTAATCCCTTTCAAGTTCACAACAAGCATCAAGATTAAGAAGTGTGCTGTACCAGTGGAAATAAAATAGATTCCTGGACTTAAAACTTTGGATATCAAGAAGTCTGGATACTGGCTTATTGAATATAAAGGTCTGTAAAATGCAGCGCTGTTCAACCCAAATACTTGAAAGGAAAGCCTCTGGTCTTTACAAGTTTCCCCAATAAGTTATTCACAGTGGTAGAAAATAATTGAA
The DNA here is from genome assembly GCA_950022655.1 of Alentia gelatinosa. Classification (NCBI taxonomy): domain Eukaryota; kingdom Metazoa; phylum Annelida; class Polychaeta; order Phyllodocida; family Polynoidae; genus Alentia; species Alentia gelatinosa. The sequence continues at coordinate 85,276,257 of OX465579.1, forward strand.
ACTACAAAAAGAAAGTGGCATATGATAGGTTTAAGCATGACATGTAGTTTTTCATATAGCAGTCGTGGCCGAGTGGTTAAGGCGATAGACTAGAAATCTATTGGGCTCTGCCCGCGCAGGTTCGAATCCTGCCGACTGCGGGGCATTTTTAATGCATGTCATCAGTTCAAACCCTTACAGAACTAAAGTGAAATCTGCATCCACACATGCAGACAATAGCTCTAATCCAATCCCTTTCAAGTTCACAACAAGCATCAAGATGTAGAAGTGTGCTGTACCAGTGGAAGTAAAATAGATTCCTGGACTTAAAACTTTGGATATCAAGAAGTCTGGATACTGGCTTATTGAATATAAAGGTCTGTAAAATGCAGCGCTGTTCAACCCAAATACTTGAAAGGAAAGCCTCTGGTCTTTACAAGTTTCCCCAATAAGTTATTCACAGTGGTTGAAAATAATTGAAACTACAAAAAGAAAGTGGCATATGATAGGTTTAAGCATCACATGTAGTTTTTCATATAGCAGTCGTGGCCGAGTGGTTAAGGCGATAGACTAGAAATCTATTGGGCTCTGCCCGCGCAGGTCGAATCCTGCCGACTGCGGGGCATTTTTAATGCATGTCATCAGTTCAAACCCTTACAGAACTAAAGTGAAATCTGCATCCACACATGCATACAATAGCTCTAATCCAATCCCTTTCAAGTTCACAACAAGCATCAAGATTTAGAAGTGTGCTGTACCAGTGGAAGTAAAATAGATTCCTGGGCTTAAAACTTTGGATATCAAGTAGTCTGGATACTGGCTTATTGAATATAAAGGTCTGTAAAATGCAGCGCTGTTCAACCCAAATACTTGAAAGGAAAGCCTCTGGTCTTTACAAGTTTCCCCAATAAGTTATTCACAGTGGTTGAAAATAATTGAAACTACAAAAAGAAAGTGGCATATGATAGGTTTAAGCATCACATGTAGTTTTTCATATAGCAGTCATGGCCGAGTGGTTAAGGCGATAGACTAGAAATCTATTGGGCTCTGCCCGCGCAGGTTCGAATCCTGCCGACTGCGGGGCATTTTTAATGCATGTCATCAGTTCAAACCCTTACAGATCTAAATTGAAATCTGTATCCACACATGCATACAATAGCTCTAATCTAATCCCTTTCAAGTTCACAACAAGCATCAAGATTAAGAAGTGTGCTGTACCAGTGGAAATAAAATAGATTCCTGGACTTAAAACTTTGGATATCAAGAAGTCTGGATACTGGCTTATTGAATATAAAGGTCTGTAAAATGCAGCGCTGTTCAACCCAAATACTTGAAAGGAAAGCCTCTGGTCTTTACAAGTTTCCCCAATAAGTTATTCACAGTGGTAGAAAATAATTGAAACTACAAAAAGAAAGTGGCATATGATAGGTTTAAGCATGACATGTAGTTTTTCATATAGCAGTCGTGGCCGAGTGGTTAAGGCGATAGACTAGAAATCTATTGGGCTCTGCCCGCGCAGGTTCGAATCCTGCCGACTGCGGGGCATTTTTAATGCATGTCATCAGTTCAAACCCTTACAGAACTAAAGTGAAATCTGCATCCACACATGCAGACAATAGCTCTAATCCAATCCCTTTCAAGTTCACAACAAGCATCAAGATGTAGAAGTGTGCTGTACCAGTGGAAGTAAAATAGATTCCTGGACTTAAAACTTTGGATATCAAGAAGTCTGGATACTGGCTTATTGAATATAAAGGTCTGTAAAATGCAGCGCTGTTCAACCCAAATACTTGAAAGGAAAGCCTCTGGTCTTTACAAGTTTCCCCAATAAGTTATTCACAGTGGTTGAAAATAATTGAAACTACAAAAAGAAAGTGGCATATGATAGGTTTAAGCATCACATGTAGTTTTTCATATAGCAGTCGTGGCCGAGTGGTTAAGGCGATAGACTAGAAATCTATTGGGCTCTGCCCGCGCAGGTCGAATCCTGCCGACTGCGGGGCATTTTTAATGCATGTCATCAGTTCAAACCCTTACAGAACTAAAGTGAAATCTGCATCCACACATGCATACAATAGCTCTAATCAAATCCCTTTCAAGTTCACAACAAGCATCAAGATGTAGAAGTGTGCTGTACCAGTGGAAATAAAATAGATTCCTGGACTTAAAACTTTGGATATCAAGTAGTCTGGATACTGGCTTTTTGAATATAAAGGTCTGTAAAATGCAGCGCTGTTCAACCCAAATACTTGAAAGGAAAGCCTCTGGTCTTTACAAGTTTCCCCAATAAGTTATTCACATTGGTAGAAAATAATTGAGACTACTAAAAGAAAGTGGCATATGATAGGTTTAAGCACCACATGTAGTTTTTCATATAGCAGTCGTGGCCGAGTGGTTAAGGCGATAGACTAGAAATCTATTGGGCTCTGCCCGCGCAGGTTCGAATCCTGCCGACTGTGGGGCATTTTTAATGCATGTCATCAGTTCAAACCCTTACAGAACTAAAGTGAAATCTGCATCCACACATGCATACAATAGCTCTAATCCAATCCCTTTCAAGTTCACAACAAGCATCCAGATTTAGAAGTGTGCTGTACCAGTGGAAGTAAAATAGATTCCTGGACTTAAAACTTTGGATATCAAGTAGTCTGGATACTGGCTTATTGAATATAAAGGTCTGTAAAATGCAGCGCTGTTCAACCCAAATACTTGAAAGGAAAGCCTCTGGTCTTTACAAGTTTCCCCAATAAGTTATTCACAGTGGTAGAAAATAATTGAAACTACAAAAAGAAAGTGGCATATGCTAGGTTTAAGCATCACATATAGTTTTTCATATAGCAGTCGTGGCCGAGTGGTTAAGGCGATAGACTAGAAATCTATTGGGCTCTGCCCGCGCAGGTTCGAATCCTGCCGACTGCGGGGCATTTTTAATGCATGTCATCAGTTCAAACCCTTACAGAACTAAATTGAAATCTGTATCCACACATGCATACAATAGCTCTAATCTAATCCCTTTCAAGTTCACAACAAGCATCAAGATGTAGAAGTGTGCTGTACCAGTGGAAGTTAAATAGATTCCTGGACTTAAAACTTTGGATATCAAGAAGTCTGGATACTGGCTTATTGAATATAAAGGTCTGTAAAATGCAGCGCTGTTCAACCCAAATACTTGAAAGGAAAGCCTCTGGTCTTTACAAGTTTCCCCAATAAGTTATTCACAGTGGTAGAAAATAATTGAGACTACTAAAAGAAAGTGGCATACGATAGGTTTAAGCACCACATGTAGTTTTTCATATAGCAGTCGTGGCCGAGTGGTTAAGGCGATAGACTAGAAATCTATTGGGCTCTGCCCGCGCAGGTTCGAATCCTGCCGACTGCGGGGCATTTTTAATGCATGTCATCAGTTCAAACCCTTACAGAACTAAAGTGAAATCTGCATCCACACATGCATACAATAGCTCTAATCCAATCCCTTTCAAGTTCACAACAAGCATCCAGATTTAGAAGTGTGCTGTACCAGTGGAAGTAAAATAGATTCCTGGACTTAAAACTTTGGATATCAAGTAGTCTGGATACTGGCTTATTGAATATAAAGGTCTGTAAAATGCAGCGCTGTTCAACCCAAATACTTGAAAGGAAAGCCTCTGGTCTTTACAAGTTTCCCCAATAAGTTATTCACAGTGGTAGAAAATAATTGAAACTACAAAAAGAAAGTGGCATATGATAGGTTTAAGCATCACATGTAGTTTTTCATATAGCAGTCGTGGCCGAGTGGTTAAGGCGATAGACTAGAAATCTATTGGGCTCTGCCCGCGCAGGTTCGAATCCTGCCGACTGCGGGGCATTTTTAATGCATGTCATCAGTTCAAACCCTTACAGAACTAAAGTGAAATCTGCATCCACACATGCATACAATAGCTCTAATCCAATCCCTTTCAAGTTCACAACAAGCATCAAGATTTAGAAGTGTGCTGTACCAGTGGAAGTAAAATAGATTCCTGGACTTAAAACTTTGGATATCAAGAAGTCTGGATACTGGCTTATTGAATATAAAGGTCTGTAAAATGCCACGCTGTTCAACACAAATACTTCAAAGGAAAGCCTCTGCTCTTTACAAGTTTCCCCAATAAGTTATTCACAGTGGTCGAAAATAATTGAAACTACAAAAAGAAAGTGGCATATGATAGGTTTAAGCATCACATGTAGTTTTTCATATAGCAGTCGTGGCCGAGTGGTTAAGGCGATAGACTAGAAATCTATTGTGCTCTGCCCGCGCAGGTTCGAATCCTGCCGACTGCGGGGCATTTTTAATGCATGTCATCAGTTCAAACCCTTACAGAACTAAATTGAAATATGTATCCACACATGCATACAATAGCTCTAATCTAATCCCTTTCAAGTTCACAACAAGCATCAAGATTTAGAAGTGTGCTGTACCAGTGGAAGTAAAATAGATTCCTGGACTTAAAACTTTGGATATCAAGTAGTCTGGATACTGGCTTATTGAATATAAAGGTCTGTAAAATGCCACGCTGTTCAACCCAAATACTTGAAAGGAAAGCCTCTGGTCTTTACAAGTTTCCCCAATAAGTTATTCACATTGGTAGAAAATAATTTAGACTACTAAAAGAAAGTGGCATACGATAGGTTTAAGCACCACATGTAGTTTTTCATATAGCAGTCGTGGCCGAGTGGTTAAGGCGATAGACTAGAAATCTATTGGGCTCTGCCCGCGCAGGTTCGAATCCTGCCGACTGCAGGGCATTTTTAATGCATGTCATCAGTTCAAACCCTTACAGAACTAAAGTGAAATCTGCATCCACACATGCATACAATAGCTCTAATCCAATCCCTTTTAAGTTCACAACAAGCATCCAGATGTAGAAGTGTGCTGTACCAGTGGAAGTAAAATAGATTCCTGGACTTAAAACTTTGGATATCAAGTAGTCTGGATACTGGCTTATTGAATATAAAGGTCTGTAAAATGCAGCGCTGTTCAACCCAAATACTTGAAAGGAAAGCCTCTGGTCTTTACAAGTTTCCCCAATAAGTTATTCACAGTGGTAGAAAATAATTGAGACTACAAAATGAAAGTGGCATACGATAGGTGTAAGCACCACATGTAGTTTTTCATATAGCAGTCGTGGCCGAGTGGTTAAGGCGATAGACTAGAAATCTATTGGGCTCTGCCCGCGCAGGTTCGAATCCTGCCGACTGCGGGGCATTTTTAATGCATGTCATCAGTTCAAACCCTTACAGAACTAAAGTGAAATCTGCATCCACACATGCATACAATAGCTGTAATCCAATCCCTTTCAAGTTCACAACAAGCATCAAGATGTAGAAGTGTGCTGTACCAGTGGAAGTAAAATAGATTCCTGGACTTAAAAGTTTGGATATCAAGTAGTCTGGATACTGGCTTATTGAATATAAAGGTCTGTAAAATGCAGCGCTGTTCAACCCAAATACTTGAAAGGAAAGCCTCTTGTCTTTACAAGTTTCCCCAATAAGTTATTCACAGTGGTCGAAAATAATTGAAACTACAAAAAGAAAGTGGCATATGATAGGTTTAAGCATCACATGTAGTTTTTCATATAGCAGTCGTGGCCGAGTGGTTAAGGCGATAGACTAGAAATCTATTGGGCTCTGCCCGCGCAGGTTCGAATCCTGCCGACTGCGGGGCATTTGTAATGCATGTCATCAGTTCAAACCCTTACAGAACTAAAGTGAAATCTGCATCCACACATGCATACAATAGCTGTAATCCAATCCCTTTCAAGTTCACAACAAGCATCAAGATTTAGAAGTGTGCTGTACCAGTGGAAGTAAAATAGATTCCTGGACTTAAAACTTTGGATATCAAGAAGTCTGGATACTGGCTTATTGAATATGAAGGTCTGTAAAATGCAGCGCTGTTCAACCCAAATACTTGAAAGGAAAGCCTCTGGTCTTTACAAGTTTCCCCAATAAGTTATTCACAGTGGTAGAAAATAATTGAAACTACAAAAAGAAAGTGGCATATGATAAGTTTAAGCATCACATGTAGTTTTTCATATAGCAGTCGTGGCCGAGTGGTTAAGGCGATAGACTAGAAATCTATTGGGCTCTGCCCGCGCAGGTTCGAATCCTGCCGACTGCGGGGCATTTTTAATGCATGTCATCAGTTCAAACCTTACAGAACTAAGATTTCAAGATTTAGAAGTGTGCTGTACCAGTGGAAGTAAAATAGATTCCTGGACTTAAAACTTTGGATATCAAGTAGTCTGGATACTGGCTTATTTAATATAAAGGTCTGTAAAATGCAGCGCTGTTCAACCCAAATACTTGAAAGGAAAGCCTCTGGTCTTTACAAGTTTCCCCAATAAGTTATTCACATTGGTAGAAAATAATTGAGAATACAAAAAGAAAGTGGCATATGATAGGTTTAAGCACCACATGTAGTTTTTCATATAGCAGTTGTGGCCGAGTTGTTATGGCGATAGACTAGAAATCTATTGGGCTCTGCCTGCGCAGGTTCGAATTTTGCAGACTGCGGGGCATTTTTAATGCATGTCATCAGTTTAAACCCTTACAGAACTAAAGTGAAATCTGCATCCACACATGCATACAATAGCTGTAATCCAATCCCTTTCAAGTTCACAACAAGCATCAAGATTTAGAAGTGTGCTGTACCAGTGGAAGTAAAATAGATTCCTGGACTTAAAACTTTGGATATCAAGTAGTCTGGATTCTGGCTTATTGAATATAAAGGTCTGTAAAATGCAGCGCTGTTCAACCCAAATACTTGAAAGGAAAGCCTCTGGTCTTTACAAGTTTTCCCAATAAGTTATTCACAGTGGTAGAAAATAATTGAAACTACAAAAAGAAAGTGGCATATGATAGGTTTAAGCATCACATGTAGTTTTTCATATAGCAGTCGTGGCCGAGTGGTTAAGGCGATAGACTAGAAATCTATTGGGCTCTGCCCGCGCAGGTTCGAATCCTGCCGACTGCGGGGCATTTTTAATGCATGTCATCAGTTCAAACCCTTACAGAACTAAATTGAAATCTGTATCCACACATGCATACAATAGCTCTAATCTAATCCCTTTCAAGTTCACAACAAGCATCAAGATTAAGAAGTGTGCTGTACCGGTGGAAATAAAATAGATTCCTGGACTTAAAACTTTGGATATCAAGAAGTCTGGATACTGGCTTATTGAATATAAAGGTCTGTAAAATGCAGCGCTGTTAAACCCAAATACTTGAAAGGAAAGCCTCTGGTCTTTACAAGTTTCCCCAATAAGTTATTCACAGTGGTAGAAAATAATTGAAACTACAAAAAGAAAGTGGCATATGATAGGTTTAAGCATGACATGTAGTTTTTTATATAGCAGTCGTGGCCGAGTGGTTAAGGCGATAGACTAGAAATCTATTGGGCTCTGCCCGCGCAGGTTCGAATCCTGCCGACTGCGGGGCATTTTTAATGCATGTCATCAGTTCAAACCCTTACAGAACTAAAGTGAAATCTGCATCCACACATGCAGACAATAGCTCTAATCCAATCCCTTTCAAGTTCACAACAAGCATCAAGATGTAGAAGTGTGCTGTACCAGTGGAAGTAAAATAGATTCCTGGACTTAAAACTTTGGATATCAAGAAGTCTGGATACTGGCTTATTGAATATAAAGGTCTGTAAAATGCAGCGCTGTTCAACCCAAATACTTGAAAGGAAAGCCTCTGGTCTTTACAAGTTTCCCCAATAAGTTATTCACAGTGGTTGAAAATAATTGAAACTACAAAAAGAAAGTGGCATATGATAGGTTTAAGCATCACATGTAGTTTTTCATATAGCAGTCGTGGCCGAGTGGTTAAGGCGATAGACTAGAAATCTATTGGGCTCTGCCCGCGCAGGTCGAATCCTGCCGACTGCGGGGCATTTTTAATGCATGTCATCAGTTCAAACCCTTACAGAACTAAAGTGAAATCTGCATCCACACATGCATACAATAGCTCTAATCAAATCCCTTTCAAGTTCACAACAAGCATCAAGATGTAGAAGTGTGCTGTACCAGTGGAAGTAAAATAGATTCCTGGACTTAAAACTTTGGATATCAAGTAGTCTGGATACTGGCTTTTTGAATATAAAGGTCTGTAAAATGCAGCGCTGTTCAACCCAAATACTTGAAAGGAAAGCCTCTGGTCTTTACAAGTTTCCCCAATAAGTTATTCACATTGGTAGAAAATAATTGAGACTACTAAAAGAAAGTGGCATATGATAGGTTTAAGCACCACATGTAGTTTTTCATATAGCAGTCGTGGCCGAGTGGTTAAGGCGATAGACTAGAAATCTATTGGGCTCTGCCCGCGCAGGTTCGAATCCTGCCGACTGCGGGGCATTTTTAATGCATGTCATCAGTTCAAACCCTTACAGAACTAAAGTGAAATCTGCATCCACACATGCATACAATAGCTCTAATCCAATCCCTTTCAAGTTCACAACAAGCATCCAGATTTAGAAGTGTGCTGTACCAGTGGAAGTAAAATAGATTCCTGGACTTAAAACTTTGGATATCAAGTAGTCTGGATACTGGCTTATTGAATATAAAGGTCTGTAAAATGCAGCGCTGTTCAACCCAAATACTTGAAAGGAAAGCCTCTGGTCTTTACAAGTTTCCCCAATAAGTTATTCACAGTGGTAGAAAATAATTGAAACTACAAAAAGAAAGTGGCATATGCTAGGTTTAAGCATCACATATAGTTTTTCATATAGCAGTCGTGGCCGAGTGGTTAAGGCGATAGACTAGAAATCTATTGGGCTCTGCCCGCGCAGGTTCGAATCCTGCCGACTGCGGGGCATTTTTAATGCATGTCATCAGTTCAAACCCTTACAGAACTAAATTGAAATCTGTATCCACACATGCATACAATAGCTCTAATCTAATCCCTTTCAAGTTCACAACAAGCATCAAGATTTAGAAGTGTGCTGTACCAGTGGAAGTTAAATAGATTCCTGGACTTAAAACTTTGGATATCAAGTAGTCTGGATACTGGCTTATTGAATATAAAGGTCTGTAAAATGCCACGCTGTTCAACACAAATACTTGAAAGGAAAGCCTCTGGTCTTTACAAGTTTCCCCAATAAGTTATTCACAGTGGTAGAAAATAATTGAAACTACAAAAAGAAAGTGGCATACGATAGGTGTAAGCACCACATGTAGTTTTTCATATAGCAGTCGTGGCCGAGTGGTTAAGGCGATAGACTAGAAATCTATTGGGCTCTGCCCGCGCAGGTTCGAATCCTGCCGACTGCGGGGCATTTTTAATGCATGTCATCAGTTCAAATCCTTACAGAACTAAAGTGAAATCTGCATCCACACATGCATACAATAGCTCTAATCAAATCCCTTTCAAGTTCACAACAAGCATCAAGATGTAGAAGTGTGCTGTACCAGTGGAAGTAAAATAGATTCCTGGACTTAAAACTTTGGATATCAAGTAGTCTGGATACTGGCTTTTTGAATATAAAGGTCTGTAAAATGCAGCGCTGTTCAACCCAAATACTTGAAAGGAAAGCCTCTGGTCTTTACAAGTTTCCCCAATAAGTTATTCACAGTGGTAGAAAATAATTGAAACTACAAAAAGAAAGTGGCATATGATAGGTTTAAGCATCACATGTAGTTTTTTATATAGCAGTCGTGGCCGAGTGGTTAAGGCGATAGACTAGAAATCTATTGGGCTCTGCCCGCGCAGGTTCGAATCCTGCCGACTGCGGGGCATTTTTAATGCATGTCATCAGTTCAAACCCTTACAGAACTAAAGTAAAATCTGCATCCACACATGCATACAATAGCTCTAATCCAATCCCTTTCAAGTTCACAACAAGCATCAAGATGTAGAAGTGTGCTGTACCAGTGGAAGTAAAATAGATTCCTGGACTTAAAACTTTGGATATCAAGAAGTCTGGATACTGGCTTATTGAATATAAAGGTCTGTAAAATGCAGCGCTGTTCAACCCAAATACTTGAAAGGAAAGCCTCTGGTCTTTACAAGTTTCCCCAATAAGTTATTCACAGTGGTAGAAAATAATTGAGACTACTAAAAGAAAGTGGCATACGATAGGTTTAAGCACCACATGTAGTTTTTCATATAGCAGTCGTGGCCGAGTGGTTAAGGCGATAGACTAGAAATCTATTGGGCTCTGCCCGCGCAGGTTCGAATCCTGCTGACTGCGGTGCATTTTTAATGCATGTCATCAGTTCAAACCCTTACAGAACTAAAGTGAAATCTGCATCCACACATGCATACAATAGCTCTAATCCAATCCCTTTCAAGTTCACAACAAGCATCCAGATTTAGAAGTGTGCTGTACCAGTGGAAGTAAAATAGATTCCTGGACTTAAAACTTTGGATATCAAGTAGTCTGGATACTGGCTTATTGAATATAAAGGTCTGTAAAATGCAGCGCTGTTCAACCCAAATACTTGAAAGGAAAGCCTCTGGTCTTTACAAGTTTCCCCAATAAGTTATTCACAGTGGTAGAAAATAATTGAAACTACAAAAAGAAAGTGGCATATGATAGGTTTAAGCATCACATGTAGTTTTTCATATAGCAGTCGTGGCCGAGTGGTTAAGGCGATAGACTAGAAATCTATTGGGCTCTGCCCGCGCAGGTTCGAATCCTGCCGACTGCGGGGCATTTTAATGCATGTCATCAGTTCAAACCCTTACAGAACTAAAGTGAAATCTGCATCCACACATGCATACAATAGCTCTAATCCAATCCCTTTCAAGTTCACAACAAGCATCCAGATTTAGAAGTGTGCTGTACCAGTGGAAGTAAAATAGATTCCTGGACTTAAAACTTTGGATATCAAGTAGTCTGGATACTGGCTTATTGAATATAAAGGTCTGTAAAATGCAGCGCTGTTCAACCCAAATACTTGAAAGGAAAGCCTCTGGTCTTTACAAGTTTCCCCAATAAGTTATTCACAGTGGTAGAAAATAATTGAAACTACAAAAAAGAAGTGGCATATGAGAGGTTTAAGCATCACATGTAGTTTTTCATATAGCAGTCGTGGCCGAGTGGTTAAGGCGATAGACTAGAAATCTATTGGGCTCTGCCCGCGCAGGTTCGAATCCTGCCGACTGCGGGGCATTTTTAATGCATGTCATCAGTTCAAACCCTTACAGAACTAAAGTGAAATCTGCATCCACACATGCATACAATAGCTCTAATCCAATCCCTTTCAAGTTCACAACAAGCATCAAGATGTAGAAGTGTGCTGTACCAGTGGAAGTAAAATAGATTCCTGGACTTAAAAGTTTGGATATCAAGTAGTCTGGATACTGGCTTATTGAATATAAAGGTCTGTAAAATGCAGCGCTGTTCAACCCAAATACTTGAAAGGAAAGCCTCTGGTCTTTACAAGTTTCCCCAATAAGTTATTCACAGTGGTAGAAAATAATTGAAACTACAAAAAGAAAGTGGCATATGATAGGTTTAAGCATCACATGTAGTTTTTCATATAGCAGTCGTGGCCGAGTGGTTAAGGCGATAGACTAGAAATCTATTGGGCTCTGCCCGCGCAGGTTCGAATCCTGCCGACTGCGGGGCATTTTTAATGCATGTCATCAGTTCAAACCCTTACAGAACTAAAGTGAAATCTGCATCCACACATGCATACAAAAGCTCTAATCCAATCCCTTTCAAGTTCACAACAAGCATCCAGATTTAGAAGTGTGCTGTACCAGTGGAAGTAAAATAGATTCCTGGACTTAAAACTTTGGATATCAAGAAGTCTGGATACTGGCTTATTGAATATGAAGGTCTGTAAAATGCAGCGCTGTTCAACCCAAATACTTGAAAGGAAAGCCTCTGGTCTTTACAAGTTTCCCCAATAAGTTATTCACAGTGGTAGAAAATAATTGAAACTACAAAAAGAAAGTGGCATATGATAAGTTTAAGCATCACATGTAGTTTTTCATATAGCAGTCGTGGCCGAGTGGTTAGGGCGATAGACTAGAAATCTATTGGGCTCTGCCCGCGCAGGTTCGAATCCTGCCGACTGCGGGGCATTTTTAATGCATGTCATCAGTTCAAACCCTTACAGAACTAAGATTTCAAGATTTAGAAGTGTGCTGTACCAGTGGAAGTAAAATAGATTCCTGGACTTAAAACTTTGGATATCAAGTAGTCTGGATACTGGCTTATTGAATATAAAGGTCTGTAAAATGCAGCGCTGTTCAACCCAAATACTTGAAAGGAAAGCCTCTGGTCTTTACAAGTTTCCCCAATAAGTTATTCACATTGGTAGAAAATAATTGAGAATACAAAAAGAAAGTGGCATATGATAGGTTTAAGCACCACATGTAGTTTTTCATATAGCAGTTGTGGCCGAGTGGTTAAGGCGATAGACTAGAAATCTATTGGGCTCTGCCTGCGCAGGTTCGAATTTTGCAGACTGCGGGGCATTTTTAATGCATGTCATCAGTTCAAACCCTTACAGAACTAAAGTGAAATCTGCATCCACACATGCATACAATAGCTGTAATCCAATCCCTTTCAAGTTCACAACAAGCATCAAGATGTAGAAGTGTGCTGTACCAGTGGAAGTAAAATAGATTCCTGGACTTAAAAGTTTGGATATCAAGTAGTCTGGATACTGGCTTATTGAATATAAAGGTCTGTAAAATGCAGCGCTGTTCAACCCAAATACTTGAAAGGAAAGCCTCTGGTCTTTACAAGTTTCCCCAATAAGTTATTCACAGTGGTAGAAAATAATTGAAACTACAAAAAGAAAGTGGCATATGATAGGTTTAAGCATCACATGTAGTTTTTCATATAGCAGTCGTGGCCGAGTGGTTAAGGCGATAGACTAGAAATCTATTGGGCTCTGCCCGCGCAGGTTCGAATCCTGCCGACTGCGGGGCATTTTTAATGCATGTCATCAGTTCAAACCCTTACAGAACTAAAGTGAAATCTGCATCCACACATGCATACAAAAGCTTTAATCCAATCCCTTTCAAGTTCACAACAAGCATCCAGATTTAGAAGTGTGCTGTACCAGTGGAAGTAAAATAGATTCCTGGACTTAAAACTTTCGATATCAAGAAGTCTGGATACTGGCTTATTGAATATGAAGGTCTGTAAAATGCAGCGCTGTTCAATCCAAATACTTGAAAGGAAAGCCTCTGGTCTTTACAAGTTTCCCCAATAAGTTATTCACAGTGGTAGAAAATAATTGAAACTACAAAAAGAAAGTGGCATATGATAAGTTTAAGCATCACATGTAGTTTTTCATATAGCAGTCGTGGCCGAGTGGTTAAGGCGATAGACTAGAAATCTATTGGGCTCTGCCCGCGCAGGTTCGAATCCTGCCGACTGCGGGGCATTTTTAATGCATGTCATCAGTTCAAACCCTTACAGAACTAAGATTTCAAGATTTAGATGTGTGCTGTACCAGTGGAAGTAAAATAGATTCCTGGACTTAAAACTTTGGATATCAAGTAGTCTGGATACTGGCTTATTGAATATAAAGGTCTGTAAAATGCAGCGCTGTTCAACCCAAATACTTGAAAGGAAAGCCTCTGGTCTTTACAAGTTTCCCCAATAAGTTATTCACATTGGTAGAAAATAATTGAGAATACAAAAAGAAAGTGGCATATGATAGGTTTAAGCACCACATGTAGTTTTTCATATAGCAGTTGTGGCCGAGTGGTTAAGGCGATAGACTAGAAATCTATTGGGCTCTGCCTGCGCAGGTTCGAATTTTGCAGACTGCGGGGCATTTTTAATGCATGTCATCAGTTCAAACCCTTACAGAACTAAAGTGAAATCTGCATCCACACATGCTTACAATAGCTGTAATCCAATCCCTTTCAAGTTCACAACAAGCATCCAGATTTAGAAGTGTGCTGTACCAGTGGAAGTAAAATAGATTCCTGGACTTAAAACTTTGGATATCAAGTAGTCTGGATTCTGGCTTATTGAATATAAAGGTCTGTAAAATGCAGCGCTGTTCAACCCAAATACTTGAAAGGAAAGCCTCTGGTCTTTACAAGTTTTCCCAATAAGTTATTCACAGTGGTAGAAAATAATTGAAACTACAAAAAGAAAGTGGCATATGATAGGTTTAAACATGACATGTAGTTTTTCATATAGCAGTCGTGGCCGAGTGGTTAAGGCGATAGACTAGAAATCTATTGGGCTCTGCCCGCGCAGGTTCGAATCCTGCCGACTGCGGGGCATTTTTAATGCATGTCATCAGTTCAAACCCTTACAGAACTAAATTGAAATCTGTATCCACACATGCATACAATAGCTCTAATCTAATCCCTTTCAAGTTCACAACAAGCATCAAGATTAAGAAGTGTGCTGTACCAGTGGAAATAAAATAGATTCCTGGACTTAAAACTTTGGATATCAAGAAGTCTGGATACTGGCTTATTGAATATAAAGGTCTGTAAAATGCAGCGCTGTTAAACCCAAATACTTGAAAGGAAAGCCTCTGGTCTTTACAAGTTTCCCCAATAAGTTATTCACAGTGGTAGAAAATAATTGAAACTACAAAAAGAAAGTGGCATATGATAGGTTTAAGCATGACATGTAGTTTTTCATATAGCAGTCGTGGCCGAGTGGTTAAGGCGATAGACTAGAAATCTATTGGGCTCTGCCCGCGCAGGTTCGAATCCTGCCGACTGCGGGGCATTATTAATGCATGTCATCAGTTCAAACCCTTACAGAACTAAAGTGAAATCTGCATCCACACATGCAGACAATAGCTCTAATCCAATCCCTTTCAAGTTCACAACAAGCATCAAGATGTAGAAGTGTGCTGTACCAGTGGAAGTAAAATAGATTCCTGGACTTAAAACTTTGGATATCAAGAAGTCTGGATACTGGCTTATTGAATATAAAGGTCTGTAAAATGCAGCGCTGTTCAACCCAAATACTTGAAAGGAAAGCCTCTGGTCTTTACAAGTTTCCCCAATAAGTTATTCACAGTGGTTGAAAATAATTGAAACTACAAAAAGAAAGTGGCATATGATAGGTTTAAGCATCACATGTAGTTTTTCATATAGCAGTCGTGGCCGAGTGGTTAAGGCGATAGACTAGAAATCTATTGGGCTCTGCCCGCGCAGGTCGAATCCTGCCGACTGCGGGGCATTTTTAATGCATGTCATCAGTTCAAACCCTTACAGAACTAAAGTGAAATCTGCATCCACACATGCATACAATAGCTCTAATCAAATCCCTTTCAAGTTCACAACAAGCATCAAGATGTAGAAGTGTGCTGTACCAGTGGAAGTAACATAGATTCCTGGACTTAAAACTTTGGATATCAAGTAGTCTGGATACTGGCTTATTGAATATAAAGGTCTGTAAAATGCAGCGCTGTTCAACCCAAATACTTGAAAGGAAAGCCTCTGGTCTTTACAAGTTTCCCCAATAAGTTATTCACAGTGGTAGAAAATAATTGAAACTACAAAAAGAAAGTGGCATATGCTAGGTTTAAGCATCACATATAGTTTTTCATATAGCAGTCGTGGCCGAGTGGTTAAGGCGATAGACTAGAAATCTATTGGGCTCTGCCCGCTCAGGTTCGAATCCTGCCGACTGCGGGGCATTTTTAATGCATGTCATCAGTTCAAACCCTTACAGAACTAAATTGAAATCTGTATCCACACATGCATACAATAGCTCTAATCTAATCCCTTTCAAGTTCACAACAAGCATCAAGATTTAGAAGTGTGCTGTACCAGTGGAAGTTAAATAGATTCCTGGACTTAAAACTTTGGATATCAAGTAGTCTGGATACTGGCTTATTGAATATAAAGGTCTGTAAAATGCCACGCTGTTCAACACAAATACTTGAAAGGAAAGCCTCTGGTCTTTACAAGTTTCCCCAATAAGTTATTCACAGTGGTAGAAAATAATTGAAACTACAAAAAGAAAGTGGCATACGATAGGTGTAAGCACCACATGTAGTTTTTCATATAGCAGTCGTGGCCGAGTGGTTAAGGCGATAGACTAGAAATCTATTGGGCTCTGCCCGCGCAGGTTCGAATCCTGCCGACTGCGGGGCATTTTTAATGCATGTCATCAGTTCAAATCCTTACAGAACTAAAGTGAAATCTGCATCCACACATGCATACAATAGCTCTAATCAAATCCCTTTCAAGTTCACAACAAGCATCAAGATGTAGAAGTGTGCTGTACCAGTGGAAGTAAAATAGATTCCTGGACTTAAAACTTTGGATATCAAGTAGTCTGGATACTGGCTTTTTGAATATAAAGGTCTGTAAAATGCAGCGCTGTTCAACCCAAATACTTGAAAGGAAAGCCTCTGGTCTTTACAAGTTTCCCCAATAAGTTATTCACAGTGGTAGAAAATAATTGAAACTACAAAAAGAAAGTGGCATATGATAGGTTTAAGCATCACATGTAGTTTTTTATATAGCAGTCGTGGCCGAGTGGTTAAGGCGATAGACTAGAAATCTATTGGGCTCTGCCCGCGCAGGTTCGAATCCTGCCGACTGCGGGGCATTTTTAATGCATGTCATCAGTTCAAACCCTTACAGAACTAAAGTGAAATCTGCATCCACACATGCATACAATAGCTCTAATCCAATCCCTTTCAAGTTCACAACAAGCATCAAGATGTAGAAGTGTGCTGTACCAGTGGAAGTAAAATAGATTCCTGGACTTAAAACTTTGGATATCAAGAAGTCTGGATACTGGCTTATTGAATATAAAGGTCTGTAAAATGCAGCGCTGTTCAACCCAAATACTTGAAAGGAAAGCCTCTGGTCTTTACAAGTTTCCCCAATAAGTTATTCACAGTGGTAGAAAATGATTGAGACTACTAAAAGAAAGTGGCATACGATAGGTTTTAGCACCACATGTAGTTTTTCATATAGCAGTTGTGGCCGAGTGGTTAAGGCGATAGACTAGAAATCTATTGGGCTCTGCCCGCGCAGGTTCGAATCCTGCTGACTGCGGGGCATTTTTAATGCATGTCATCAGTTCAAACCCTTACAGAACTAAAGTGAAATCTGCATCCACACATGCATACAATAGCTCTAATCCAATCCCTTTCAAGTTCACAACAAGCATCCAGATTTAGAAGTGTGCTGTACCAGTGGAAGTAAAATAGATTCCTGGACTTAAAACTTTGGATATCAAGTAGTCTGGATACTGGCTTATTGAATATAAAGGTCTGTAAAATGCAGCGCTGTTCAACCCAAATACTTGAAAGGAAAGCCTCTGGTCTTTACAAGTTTCCCCAATAAGTTATTCACAGTGGTAGAAAATAATTGAAACTACAAAAAGAAAGTGGCATATGATAGGTTTAAGCATCACATGTAGTTTTTCATATAGCAGTCGTGGCCGAGTGGTTAAGGCGATAGACTAGAAATCTATTGGGCTCTGCCCACGCAGGTTCGAATCCTGCCGACTGCGGGGCATTTTTAATGCATGTCATCAGTTCAAACCCTTACAGAACTAAAGTGAAATCTGCATCCACACATGCATACAATAGCTCTAATCCAATCCCTTTCAAGTTCACAACAAGCATCAAGATTTAGAAGTGTGCTGTACCAGTGGAAGTAAAATAGATTCCTGGACTTAAAACTTTGGATATCAAGAAGTCTGGATACTGGCTTATTGAATATAAAGGTCTGTAAAATGCCACGCTGTTCAACACAAATACTTCAAAGGAAAGCCTCTGCTCTTTACAAGTTTCCCCAATAAGTTATTCACAGTGGTCGAAAATAATTGAAACTACAAAAAGAAAGTGGCATACGATAGGTTTAAGCATCACATGTAGTTTTTCATATAGCAGTCGTGGCCGAGTGGTTAAGGCGATAGACTAGAAATCTATTGGGCTCTGCCCGCGCAGGTTCGAATCCTGCCGACTGCGGGGCATTTTTAATGCATGTCATCAGTTCAAACCCTTACAGAACTAAAGTGAAATCTGCATCCACACATGCATACAATAGCTCTAATCCAATCCCTTTCAAGTTCACAACAAGCATCAAGATGTAGAAGTGTGCTGTACCAGTGGAAGTAAAATAGATTCCTGGACTTAAAACTTTGGATATCAAGAAGTCTGGATACTGGCTTATTGAATATGAAGGTCTGTAAAATGCAGCGCTGTTCAACCCAAATACTTGAAAGGAAAGCCTCTGGTCTTTACAAGTTTCCCCAATAAGTTATTCACAGTGGTAGAAAATAATTGAAACTACAAAAAGAAAGTGGCATATGATAAGTTTAAGCATCACATGTAGTTTTTCATATAGCAGTCTTGGCCGAGTGGTTAAGGCGATAGACTAGAAATCTATTGGGCTCTGCCCGCGCAGGTTCGAATCCTGCCGACTGCGGGGCATTTTTAATGCATGTCATCAGTTCAAACCCTTACAGAACTAAAGTGAAATCTGCATCCACACATGCATACAATAGCTCTAATCCAATCCCTTTCAAGTTCACAACAAGCATCAAGATTTAGAAGTGTGCTGTACCAGTGGAAGTAAAATAGATTCCTGGACTTAAAACTTTGGATATCAAGAAGTCTGGATACTGGCTTATTGAATATAAAGGTCTGTAAAATGCCACGCTGTTCAACACAAATACTTGAAAGGAAAGCCTCTGGTCTTTACAAGTTTCCCCAATAAGTTATTCACATTGGTAGAAAATAATTGAGAATACAAAAAGAAAGTGGCATATGATAGGTTTAAGCACCACATGTAGTTTTTCATATAGCAGTTGTGGCCGAGTGGTTAAGGCGATAGACTAGAAATCTATTGGGCTCTGCCTGCGCAGGTTCGAATTTTGCAGATTGCGGGGCATTTTTAATGCATGTCATCAGTTCAAACCCTTACAGAACTAAAGTGAAATCTGCATCCACACATGCATACAATAGCTGTAATCCAATCCCTTTCAAGTTCACAACAAGCATCAAGATTTAGAAGTGTGCTGTACCAGTGGAAGTAAAATAGATTCCTGGACTTAAAAGTTTGGATATCAAGTAGTCTGGATACTGGCTTATTGAATATAAAGGTCTGTAAAATGCAGCGCTGTTCAACCCAAATACTTGAAAGGAAAGCCTCTGGTCTTTACAAGTTTTCCCAATAAGTTATTCACAGTGGTAGAAAATAATTGAAACTACAAAAAGAAAGTGGCATATGATAGGTTTAAGCATCACATGTAGTTTTTCATATAGCAGTCGTGGCCGAGTGGTTAAGGCGATAGACTAGAAATCTATTGGGCTCTGCCCGCGCAGGTTCGAATCCTGCCGACTGCGGGGCATTTTTAATGCATGTCATCAGTTCAAACCCTTACAGAACTAAATTGAAATCTGTATCCACACATGCATACAATAGCTCTAATCTAATCCCTTTCAAGTTCACAACAAGCATCAAGATTTAGAAGTGTGCTGTACCAGTGGAAGTAAAATAGATTCCTGGACTTAAAACTTTGGATATCAAGTAGTCTGGATACTGGCTTATTGAATATAAAGGTCTGTAAAATGCCACGCTGTTCAACCCAAATACTTGAAAGGAAAGCCTCTGGTCTTTACAAGTTTCCCCAATAAGTTATTCACATTGGTAGAAAATAATTGAGACTACTAAAAGAAAGTGGCATACGATAGGTTTAAGCACCACATGTAGTTTTTCATATAGCAGTCGTGGCCGAGTGGTTAAGGCAATAGACTAGAAATCTATTGGGCTCTGCCCGCGCAGGTTCGAATCCTGCCGACTGCGGGGCATTATTAATGCATGTCATCAGTTCAAACCCTTACAGAACTAAAGTGAAATCTGCATCCACACATGCATACAATAGCTCTAATCCAATCCCTTTCAAGTTCACAACAAGCATCCAGATTTAGAAGTGTGCTGTACCAGTGGAAGTAAAATAGATTCCTGGACTTAAAACTTTGGATATCAAGTAGTCTGGATACTGGCTTATTGAATATAAAGGTCTGTAAAATGCAGCGCTGTTCAACCCAAATACTTGAAAGGAAAGCCTCTGGTCTTTACAAGTTTCCCCAATAAGTTATTCACAGTGGTAGAAAATAATTGAAACTACAAAAAAGAAGTGGCATATGAGAGGTTTAAGCATCACATGTAGTTTTTCATATAGCAGTCGTGGCCGAGTGGTTAAGGCGATAGACTAGAAATCTATTGGGCTCTGCCCGCGCAGGTTCGAATCCTGCCGACTGCGGGGCATTTTTAATGCATGTCATCAGTTCAAACCCTTACAGAACTAAAGTGAAATCTGCATCCACACATGCATACAATAGCTCTAATCCAATCCCTTTCAAGTTCACAACAAGCATCAAGATGTAGAAGTGTGCTGTACCAGTGGAAGTAAAATAGATTCCTGGACTTAAAACTTTGGATATCAAGTAGTCTGGATACTGGCTTATTGAATATAAAGGTCTGTAAAATGCAGCGCTGTTCAACCCAAATACTTGAAAGGAAAGCCTCTGGTCTTTACAAGTTTCCCCAATAAGTTATTCACAGTGGTAGAAAATAATTGAAACTACAAAAAGAAAGTGGCATATGATAGGTTTAAGCATCACATGTAGTTTTTCATATAGCAGTCGTGGCCGAGTGGTTAAGGCGATAGACTAGAAATCTATTGGGCTCTGCCCGCGCAGGTTCGAATCCTGCCGACTGCGGGGCATTTTTAATGCATGTCATCAGTTCAAACCCTTACAGAA
The DNA here is from genome assembly GCA_950022655.1 of Alentia gelatinosa. Lineage (NCBI taxonomy): Eukaryota > Metazoa > Annelida > Polychaeta > Phyllodocida > Polynoidae > Alentia > Alentia gelatinosa. The sequence continues at coordinate 85,296,941 of OX465579.1, forward strand.
CTAAGATTTCAAGATTTAGAAGTGTGCTGTACCAGTGGAAGTAAAATAGATTCCTGGACTTAAAACTTTGGATATCAAGTAGTCTGGATACTGGCTTATTGAATATAAAGGTCTTTTAAATGCAGCGCTGTTCAACCCAAATACTTGAAAGGAAAGCCTCTGGTCTTTACAAGTTTCCCCAATAAGTTATTCACATTGGTAGAAAATAATTGAGAATACAAAAAGAAAGTGGCATATGATAGGTTTAAGCACCACATGTAGTTTTTCATATAGCAGTTGTGGCCGAGTGGTTAAGGCGATAGACTAGAAATCTATTGGGCTCTGCCTGCGCAGGTTCGAATTTTGCAGACTGCGGGGCATTTTTAATGCATGTCATCAGTTCAAACCCTTACAGAACTAAAGTGAAATCTGCATCCACACATGCATACAATAGCTGTAATCCAATCCCTTTCAAGTTCACAACAAGCATCAAGATTTAGAAGTGTGCTGTACCAGTGGAAGTAAAATAGATTCCTGGACTTAAAACTTTGGATATCAAGTAGTCTGGATACTGGCTTATTGAATATAAAGGTCTGTAAAATGCAGCGCTGTTCAACCCAAATACTTGAAAGGAAAGCCTCTGGTCTTTACAAGTTTTCCCAATAAGTTATTCACAGTGGTAGAAAATAATTGAAACTACAAAAAGAAAGTGGCATATGATAGGTTTAAGCATCACATGTAGTTTTTCATATAGCAGTTGTGGCCGAGTGGTTAAGGCGATAGACTAGAAATCTATTGGGCTCTGCCCGCGCAGGTTCGAATCCTGCCGACTGCGTGGCATTTTTAATGCATGTCATCAGTTCAAACCCTTACAGAACTAAAGTGAAATCTGCATCCACACATGCAGACAATAGCTCTAATCCAATCCCTTTCAAGTTCACAACAAGCATCAAGATTTAGAAGTGTGCTGTACCAGTGGAAGTAAAATAGATTCCTGGACTTAAAACTTTGGATATCAAGTAGTCTGGATACTGGCTTATTGAATATAAAGGTCTGTAAAATGCAGCGCTGTTCAACCCAAATACTTGAAAGGAAAGCCTCTGGTCTTTACAAGTTTCCCCAATAAGTTATTCACAATGGTAGAAAATAATTGAAACTACAAAAAGAAAGTGGCATATGATAGGTTTAAGCATCACATGTAGTTTTTCATATAGCAGTCGTGGCCGAGTGGTTAAGGCGATAGACTAGAAATCTATTGTGCTCTGCCCGCGCAGGTTCGAATCCTGCCAACTGCGGGGCATTTTTAATGCATGTCATCAGTTCAAACCCTTACAGAACTAAAGTGAAATCTGCATCCACACATGCATACAATAGCTCTAATCCAATCCCTTTCAAGTTCACAACAAGCATCAAGATGTAGAAGTGTGCTGTACCAGTGGAAGTAAAATAGATTCCTGGACTTAAAACTTTGGATATCAAGAAGTCTGGATACTGGCTTATTGAATATAAAGGTCTGTAAAATGCCACGCTGTTCAATACAAATCCTTCAAAGGAAAGCCTCTGCTCTTTACAAGTTTCCCCAATAAGTTATTCACAGTGGTCGAAAATAATTGAAACTACAAAAAGAAAGTGGCATATGATAGGTTTAAGCATCACATGTAGTTTTTCATAAAGCAGTCGTGGCCGAGTGGTTAAGGCGATAGACTAGAAATCTATTGTGCTCTGCCCGCGCAGGTTCGAATCCTGCCGCCTGCGGGGCATTTTTAATGCATGTCATCAGTTCAAACCCTTACAGAACTAAATTGAAATCTGTATCCACACATGCATACAATAGCTCTAATCTAATCCCTTTCAAGTTCACAACAAGCATCAAGATTTAGAAGTGTGCTGTACCAGTGGAAGTAAAATAGATTCCTGGACTTAAAACTTTGGATATCAAGTAGTCTGGATACTGGCTTATTGAATATAAAGGTCTGTAAAATGCCACGCTGTTCAACCCAAATACTTGAAAGGAAAGCCTCTGGTCTTTACAAGTTTCCCCAATAAGTTATTCACATTGGTAGAAAATAATTGAGACTACTAAAAGAAAGTGGCATACGATAGGTTTAAGCACCACATGTAGTTTTTCATATAGCAGTCGTGGCCGAGTGGTTAAGGCGATAGACTAGAAATCTATTGGGCTCTGCCCGCGCAGGTTCGAATCCTGCCGACTGCGGGGCATTATTAATGCATGTCATCAGTTCAAACCCTTACAGAACTAAAGTGAAATCTGCATCCACACATGCATACAATAGCTCTAATCCAATCCCTTTCAAGTTCACAACAAGCATCCAGATTTAGAAGTGTGCTGTACCAGTGGAAGTAAAATAGATTCCTGGACTTAAAACTTTGGATATCAAGTAGTCTGGATACTGGCTTATTGAATATAAAGGTCTGTAAAATGCAGCGCTGTTCAACCCAAATACTTGAAAGGAAAGCCTCTGGTCTTTACAAGTTTCCCCAATAAGTTATTCACAGTGGTAGAAAATAATTGAAACTACAAAAAAGAAGTGGCATATGAGAGGTTTAAGCATCACATGTAGTTTTTCATATAGCAGTCGTGGCCGAGTGGTTAAGGCGATAGACTAGAAATCTATTGGGCTCTGCCTGCGCAGGTTCGAATCCTGCCGACTGCTGGGCATTTTTAATGCATGTCATCAGTTCAAACCCTTACAGAACTAAAGTGAAATCTGCATCCACACATGCATACAATAGCTCTAATCCAATCCCTTTCAAGTTCACAACAAGCATCCAGATGTAGAAGTGTGCTGTACCAGTGGAAGTAAAATAGATTCCTGGACTTAAAACTTTGGATATCAAGTAGTCTGGATACTGGCTTATTGAATATAAAGGTCTGTAAAATGCAGCGCTGTTCAACCCAAATACTTGAAAGGAAAGCCTCTGGTCTTTACAAGTTTCCCCAATAAGTTATTCACAGTGGTAGAAAATAATTGAGACTACAAAATGAAAGTGGCATACGATAGGTGTAAGCACCACATGTAGTTTTTCATATAGCAGTCGTGGCCGAGTGGTTAAGGCGATAGACTAGAAATCTATTGGGCTCTGCCCGCGCAGGTTCGAATCCTGCCGACTGCGGGGCATTTTTAATGCATGTCATCAGTTCAAACCCTTACAGAACTAAAGTGAAATCTGCATCCACACATGCATACAATAGCTCTAATCCAATCCCTTTCAAGTTCACAACAAGCATCAAGATGTAGAAGTGTGCTGTACCAGTGGAAGTAAAATAGATTCCTGGACTTAAAAGTTTGGATATCAAGTAGTCTGGATACTGGCTTTTTGAATATAAAGGTCTGTAAAATGCAGCGCTGTTCAACCCAAATACTTGAAAGGAAAGCCTCTGGTCTTTACAAGTTTCCCCAATAAGTTATTCACAGTGGTAGAAAATAATTGAAACTACAAAAAGAAAGTGGCATATGAAAGGTTTAAGCATCACATGTAGTTTTTCATATAGCAGTCGTGGCCGAGTGGTTAAGGCGATAGACTAGAAATCTATTGGGCTCTGCCCGCGCAGGTTCGAATCCTGCCGACTGCGGGGCATTTTTAATGCATGTCATCAGTTCAAACCCTTACAGAACTAAAGTGAAATCTGCATCCACACATGCATACAATAGCTCTAATCCAATCCCTTTCAAGTTCACAACAAGCATCCAGATTTAGAAGTGTGCTGTACCAGTGGAAGTAAAATAGATTCCTGGACTTAAAACTTTGGATATCAAGAAGTCTGGATACTGGCTTATTGAATATGAAGGTCTGTAAAATGCAGCGCTGTTCAACCCAAATACTTGAAAGGAAAGCCTCTGGTCTTTACAAGTTTCCCCAATAAGTTATTCACAGTGGTAGAAAATAATTGAAACTACAAAAAGAAAGTGGCATATGATAAGTTTAAGCATCACATGTAGTTTTTCATATAGCAGTCGTGGCCGAGTGGTTAAGGCGATAGACTAGAAATCTATTGGGCTCTGCCCGCGCAGGTCGAATCCTGCCGACTGCGGGGCATTTTTAATGCATGTCATCAGTTCAAACCCTTACAGAACTAAAGTGAAATCTGTATCCACACATGCATACAATAGCTCTAATCTAATCCCTTTCAAATTCACAACAAGCATCAAGATTAAGAAGTGTGCTGTACCAGTGGAAATAAAATAGATTCCTGGACTTAAAACTTTGGATATCAAGAAGTCTGGATACTGGCTTATTGAATATAAAGGTCTGTAAAATGCAGCGCTGTTCAACCCAAATACTTGAAAGGAAAGCCTCTGGTCTTTACAAGTTTCCCCAATAAGTTATTCACAGTGGTAGAAAATAATTGAAACTACAAAAAGAAAGTGGCATATGATAGGTTTAAGCATGACATGTAGTTTTTCATATAGCAGTCGTGGCCGAGTGGTTAAGGCGATAGACTAGAAATCTATTGGGCTCTGCCCGCGCAGGTCGAATCCTGCCGACTGCGGGGCATTTTTAATGCATGTCATCAGTTCAAATCCTTACAGAACTAAAGTGAAATCTGCATCCACACATGCATACAATAGCTCTAATCAAATCCCTTTCAAGTTCACAACAAGCATCAAGATGTAGAAGTGTGCTGTACCAGTGGAAGTAAAATAGATTCCTGGACTTAAAACTTTGGATATCAAGTAGTCTGGATACTGGCTTTTTGAATATAAAGGTCTGTAAAATGCAGCGCTGTTCAACCCAAATACTTGAAAGGAAAGCCTCTGGTCTTTACAAGTTTCCCCAATAAGTTATTCACATTGGTAGAAAATAATTGAGACTACTAAAAGAAAGTGGCATATGATAGGTTTAAGCACCACATGTAGTTTTTCATATAGCAGTCGTGGCCGAGTGGTTAAGGCGATAGACTAGAAATCTATTGGGCTCTGCCCGCGCAGGTTCGAATCCTGCCGACTGCGGGGCATTTTTAATGCATGTCATCAGTTCAAACCCTTACAGAACTAAAGTGAAATCTGCATCCACACATGCATACAATAGCTCTAATCCAATCCCTTTCAAGTTCACAACAAGCATCCAGATTTAGAAGTGTGCTGTACCAGTGGAAGTAAAATAGATTCCTGGACTTAAAACTTTGGATATCAAGTAGTCTGGATACTGGCTTATTGAATATAAAGGTCTGTAAAATGCAGCGCTGTTCAACCCAAATACTTGAAAGGAAAGCCTCTGGTCTTTACAAGTTTCCCCAATAAGTTATTCACAGTGGTAGAAAATAATTGAAACTACAAAAAGAAAGTGGCATATGCTAGGTTTAAGCATCACATATAGTTTTTCATATAGCAGTCGGGCCGAGTGGTTAAGGCGATAGACTAGAAATCTATTGGGCTCTGCCCGAGCAGGTTCGAATCCTGCCGACTGCGGGGCATTTTTAATGCATGTCATCAGTTCAAACCCTTACAGAACTAAATTGAAATCTGTATCCACACATGCATACAATAGCTCTAATCAAATCCCTTTCAAGTTCACAACAAGCATCAAGATGTAGAAGTGTGCTGTACCAGTGGAAGTAAAATAGATTCCTGGACTTAAAACTTTGGATATCAAGTAGTCTGGATACTGGCTTTTTGAATATAAAGGTCTGTAAAATGCAGCGCTGTTCAACCCAAATACTTGAAAGGAAAGCCTCTGGTCTTTACAAGTTTCCCCAATAAGTTATTCACAGTGGTAGAAAATAATTGAAACTACAAAAAGAAAGTGGCATATGATAGGTTTAAGCATCACATGTAGTTTTTTATATAGCAGTCGTGGCCGAGTGGTTAAGGCGATGGACTAGAAATCTATTGGGCTCTGCCCACGCAGGTTCGAATCCTGCCGACTGCGGGGCATTTTTAATGCATGTCATCAGTTCAAACCCTTACAGAACTAAAGTGAAATCTGCATCCACACATGCATACAATAGCTCTAATCCAATCCCTTTCAAGTTCACAACAAGCATCAAGATTTAGAAGTGTGCTGTACCAGTGGAAGTAAAATAGATTCCTGGACTTAAAACTTTGGATATCAAGAAGTCTGGATACTGGCTTATTGAATATAAAGGTCTGTAAAATGCAGCGCTGTTCAACCCAAATACTTGAAAGGAAAGCCTCTGGTCTTTACAAGTTTCCCCAATAAGTTATTCACAGTGGTAAAAAATAATTGAGACTACTAAAAGAAAGTGGCATACGATAGGTTTAAGCACCACATGTAGTTTTTCATATAGCAGTCGTGGCCGAGTGGTTAAGGCGATAGACTAGAAATCTATTGGGCTCTGCCCGCGCAGGTTCGAATCCTGCCGACTGCGGGGCATTTTTAATGCATGTCATCAGTTCAAACCCTTACAGAACTAAAGTGAAATCTGCATCCACACATGCATACAATAGCTCTAATCCAATCCCTTTCAAGTTCACAACAAGCATCCAGATTTAGAAGTGTGCTGTACCAGTGGAAGTAAAATAGATTCCTGGACTTAAAACTTTGGATATCAAGTAGTCTGGATACTGGCTTATTGAATATAAAGGTCTGTAAAATGCAGCGCTGTTCAACCCAAATACTTGAAAGGAAAGCCTCTGGTCTTTACAAGTTTCCCCAATAAGTTATTCACAGTGGTAGAAAATAATTGAAACTACAAAAAGAAAGTGGCATATGATAGGTTTAAGCATGACATGTAGTTTTTCATATAGCAGTCGTGGCCGAGTGGTTAAGGCAATAGACTAGAAATCTATTGGGCTCTGCCCGCGCAGGTTCGATTCCTGCCGACTGCGGGGCATTTTTAATGCATGTCATCAGTTCAAACCCTTACAGAACTAAAGTGAAATCTGCATCCACACATGCATACAATAGCTCTAATCCAATCCCTTTCAAGTTCACAACAAGCATCAAGATTTAGAAGTGTGCTGTACCAGTGGAAGTAAAATAGATTCCTGGACTTAAAACTTTGGATATCAAGAAGTCTGGATACTGGCTTATTGAATATAAAGGTCTGTAAAATGCCACGCTGTTCAACACAAATACTTCAAAGGAAAGCCTCTGCTCTTTACAAGTTTCCCCAATAAGTTATTCACAGTGGTCGAAAATAATTGAAACTACAAAAAGAAAGTGGCATATGATAGGTTTAAGCATCACATGTAGTTTTTCATAAAGCAGTCGTGGCCGAGTGGTTAAGGCGATAGACTAGAAATCTATTGTGCTCTGCCCGCGCAGGTTCGAATCCTGCCGACTGCGGGGCATTTTTAATGCATGTCATCAGTTCAAACCCTTACAGAACTAAATTGAAATCTGTATCCACACATGCATACAATAGCTCTAATCTAATCCCTTTCAAGTTCACAACATGCATCAAGATTTAGAAGTGTGCTGTACCAGTGGAAGTAAAATAGATTCCTGGACTTAAAACTTTGGATATCAAGTAGTCTGGATACTGGCTTATTGAATATAAAGGTCTGTAAAATGCCACGCTGTTCAACCCAAATACTTGAAAGGAAAGCCTCTGGTCTTTACAAGTTTCCCCAATAAGTTATTCACATTGGTAGAAAATAATTGAGACTACTAAAAGAAAGTGGCATACGATAGGTTTAAGCACCACATGTAGTTTTTCATATAGCAGTCGTGGCCGAGTGGTTAAGGCGATAGACTAGAAATCTATTGGGCTCTGCCCGCGCAGGTTCGAATCCTGCCGACTGCGGGGCATTATTAATGCATGTCATCAGTTCAAACCCTTACAGAACTAAAGTGAAATCTGCATCCACACATGCATACAATAGCTCTAATCCAATCCCTTTCAAGTTCACAACAAGCATCCAGATTTAGAAGTGTGCTGTACCAGTGGAAGTAAAATAGATTCCTGGACTTAAAACTTTGGATATCAAGTAGTCTGGATACTGGCTTATTGAATATAAAGGTCTGTAAAATGCAGCGCTGTTCAACCCAAATACTTGAAAGGAAAGCCTCTGGTCTTTACAAGTTTCCCCAATAAGTTATTCACAGTGGTAGAAAATAATTGAAACTACAAAAAAGAAGTGGCATATGAGAGGTTTAAGCATCACATGTAGTTTTTCATATAGCAGTCGTGGCTGAGCGGTTAAGGCGATAGACTAGAAATCTATTGGGCTCTGCCCGCGCAGGTTCGAATCTTGCCGACTGCGGGGCATTTTTAATGCATGTCATCAGTTCAAACCCTTACAGAACTAAAGTGAAATCTGCATCCACACATGCATACAATAGCTCTAATCCAATCCCTTTCAAGTTCACAACAAGCATCAAGATTTAGAAGTGTGCTGTACCAGTGGAAGTAAAATAGATTCCTGGACTTAAAACTTTGGATATCAAGTAGTCTGGATACTGGCTTATTGAATATAAAGGTCTGTAAAATGCAGCGCTGTTCAACCCAAATACTTGAAAGGAAAGCCTCTGGTCTTTACAAGTTTCCCCAATAAGTTATTCACAGTGGTAGAAAATAATTGAAACTACAAAAAGAAAGTGGCATATGATAGGTTTAAGCATCACATGTAGTTTTTCATATAGCAGTCGTGGCCGAGTGGTTAAGGCGATAGACTAGAAATCTATTGGGCTCTGCCCGCGCAGGTTCGAATCCTGCCGACTGCGGGGCATTTTTAATGCATGTCATCAGTTCAAACCCTTACAGAACTAAAGTGAAATCTGTATCCACACATGCATACAATAGCTCTAATCTAATCCCTTTCAAGTTCACAACAAGCATCAAGATTTAGAAGTGTGCTGTACCAGTGGAAGTAAAATAGATTCCTGGACTTAAAACTTTGGATATCAAGTAGTCTGGATACTGGCTTATTGAATATAAAGGTCTGTAAAATGCCACGCTGTTCAACACAAATACTTGAAAGGAAAGCCTCTGGTCTTTACAAGTTTCCCCAATAAGTTATTCACAGTGGTAGAAAATAATTGAAACTACAAAAAGAAAGTGGCATATGATAGGTTTAAGCATCACATGTAGTTTTTTATATAGCAGTCGTGGCCGAGTGGTTAAGGCGATAGACTAGAAATCTATTGGGCTCTGCCCGCGCAGGTTCGAATCCTGCCGACTGCGGGGCATTTTTAATGCATGTCATCAGTTCAAACCCTTACAGAACTAAAGTGAAATCTGCATCCACACATGCATACAATAGCTCTAATCCAATCCCTTTCAAGTTCACAACAAGCATCAAGATTTAGAAGTGTGCTGTACCAGTGGAAGTAAAATAGATTCCTGGACTTAAAACTTTGGATATCAAGAAGTCTGGATACTGGCTTATTGAATATAAAGGTCTGTAAAATGCCACGCTGTTCAACACAAATACTTCAAAGGAAAGCCTCTGCTCTTTACAAGTTTCCCCAATAAGTTATTCACAGTGGTCGAAAATAATTGAAACTACAAAAAGAAAGTGGCATATGATAGGTTTAAGCATCACATGTAGTTTTTCATAAAGCAGTCGTGGCCGAGTGGTTAAGGCAATAGACTAGAAATCTATTGTGCTCTGCCCGCGCAGGTTCGAATCCTGCCGACTGCGGGGCATTTTTAATGCATGTCATCAGTTCAAACCCTTACAGAACTAAATTGAAATCTGTATCCACACATGCATACAATAGCTCTAATCTAATCCCTTTCAAGTTCACAACAAGCATCAAGATTTAGAAGTGTGCTGTACCAGTGGAAGTAAAATAGATTCCTGGACTTAAAACTTTGGATATCAAGTAGTCTGGATACTGGCTTATTGAATATAAAGGTCTGTAAAATGCCACGCTGTTCAACCCAAATACTTGAAAGGAAAGCCTCTGGTCTTTACAAGTTTCCCCAATAAGTTATTCACATTGGTAGAAAATAATTGAGACTACTAAAAGAAAGTGGCATACGATAGGTTTAAGCACCACATGTAGTTTTTCATATAGCAGTCGTGGCCGAGTGGTTAAGGCGATAGACTAGAAATCTATTGGGCTCTGCCCGCGCAGGTTCGAATCCTGCCGACTGCGGGGCATTTTTAATGCATGTCATCAGTTCAAACCCTTACAGAACTAAAGTGAAATCTGCATCCACACATGCATACAATAGCTCTAATCCAATCCCTTTCAAGTTCACAACAAGCATCCAGATTTAGAAGTGTCCTGTACCAGTGGAAGTAAAATAGATTCCTGGACTTAAAACTTTGGATATCAAGTAGTCTGGATACTGGCTTATTGAATATAAAGGTCTGTAAAATGCAGCGCTGTTCAACCCAAATACTTGAAAGGAAAGCCTCTGGTCTTTACAAGTTTCCCCAATAAGTTATTCACAGTGGTAGAAAATAATTGAGACTACAAAAAGAAAGTGGCATATGATAGGTTTAAGCACCAGATGTAAGTTTTCATATAGCAGTCGTGGCCGAGTGGTTAAGGCAATAGACTAGAAATCTATTGGGCTCTGCCTGCGCAGGTTCGAATCCTGCCGACTGCAGGGCATTTTTAATGCATGTCATCAGTTCAAAACCTTACAGAACTAAAGTGAAATCTGCATCCGCACATGCATACAATAGCTCTAATCCAATCCCTTTCAAGTTCACAACAAGCATCAAGATGTAGAAGAGTGCTGTACCAGTGGAAGTAAAATAGATTCCTGGACTTAAAAGTTTGGATATCAAGTAGTCTGGATACTGGCTTATTGAATATAAAGGTCTGTAAAATGCAGCGCTGTTCAACCCAAATACTTGAAAGGTAAGCCTCTGGTCTTTACAAGTTTCCCCAATAAGTTATTCAAAGTGGAAGAAAATAATTGAAACTACAAAAAGAAAGTGGCATATGATAGGTTTAAGCATCACATGTAGTTTTTCATATAGCAGTCGTGGCCGAGTGGTTAAGGCGATAGACTAGAAATCTATTGGGCTCTGCCCGAGCAGGTTCGAATCCTGCTGACTGTGGGTCATTTTTAATGCATGTCATCAGTTCAAACCCTTACAGAACTAAAGTGAAATCTGCATCCACACATGCATACAATAGCTGTAATCCAATCCCTTGCAAGTTCACAACATGCATCAAGATTTAGAAGTGTGCTGTACCAGTGGAAGTAAAATAGATTCCTGGACTTAAAACTTTGGATATCAAGTAGTCTGGATACTGGCTTATTGAATATAAAGGTCTGTAAAATGCAGCGCTGTTCAACCCAAATACTTGAAAGGAAAGCCTCTGGTTTTTACAAGTTTCCCCAATAAGTTATTCACATTGGTAGAGAATGAATGAGACTACAAAAAGAAAGTGGCATATGATAGGTTTAAGCACCACAGTTTTCATATAGCAGTCGTGGGCGAGTGGTTAAGGCGATAGACTAGAAATCTATTGGGCTCTGCCAGCGCCGGTTCGAATCCTGGCGACTGGGGGGCATTTTTAATGCATGTCATCAGTTCAAACCCTTACAGAACTAAAGTGAAATCTGCATCCACACATGCATACAATAGCTGTAATCCAATCCCTTGCAAGTTCACAACATGCATCAAGATTTAGAAGTGTGCTGTACCAGTGGAAGTAAAATAGATTCCCGGACTTAAAACTTTGGATATCAAGTAGTCTGGATACTGGCTTATTGAATATAAAGGTCTGTAAAATGCAGCGCTGTTCAACCCAAATACTTGAAAGGAAAGCCTCTGGTTTTTACAAGTTTCCCCAATAAGTTATTCACATTGGTAGAGAATGAATGAGACTACCAAAAGAAAGTGGCATATGATAGGTTTAAGCACCACATGTAGTTATTCACATAGCAGTCGTGGCCGAGTGGTTAAGGCTATAGACTAGAAATCTATTGGGCTCTGCCCGCGCAGGTTCGAATCCTGCCGACTGCGGGGCATTTTTAATGCATGTCATCAGTTCAAACCCTTACAGAACTTAAGTGAAATCTACATCCACACATGCATACAATAGCTGTAATCACATCCCTTTCAAGTTCACAACAAGCATCAAGATTTAGAAGCGTGCTGTACCAATGGAAGTAAAATAGATTCCTGGACTTAAAAGTTTGGATATCAAGTAGTCTGGATACTGGCATATTGAATATAAAGGTCTGTAATATGCAGCGCTGTTCAACCCAAATACTTGAAAGAAAAGCCTCTGGTTTTTACAAGTTTCCCCAATAAGTTATTCACATTGGTAGAAAATGAATGAGACTACAAAAAGAAAGTGGCATATGATAGGTTTAAGCACCACAGTTTTCATATAGCAGTCGTGGGCGAGTGGTTAAGGCGATAGACTAGAAATCTATTGGGCTCTGCCAGCGCCGGTTCGAATCCTGGCGACTGGGGGGCATTTTTAATGCATGTCATCAGTTCAAACCCTTACAGAACTAAAGTGAAATCTGCATCCACACATGCATACAATAGCTGTAATCCAATCCCTTGCAAGTTCACAACATGCATCAAGATTTAGAAGTGTGCTGTACCAGTGGAAGTAAAATAGATTCCCGGACTTAAAACTTTGGATATCAAGTAGTCTGGATACTGGCTTATTGAATATAAAGGTCTGTAAAATGCAGCGCTGTTCAACCCAAATACTTGAAAGGAAAGCCTCTGGTTTTTACAAGTTTCCCCAATAAGTTATTCACATTGGTAGAGAATGAATGAGACTACCAAAAGAAAGTGGCATATGATAGGTTTAAGCACCACATGTAGTTATTCACATAGCAGTCGTGGCCGAGTGGTTAAGGCTATAGACTAGAAATCTATTGGGCTCTGCCCGCGCAGGTTCGAATCCTGCAGACTGCGAGGCATTTTTAATGCATGTCATCAGTTCAAACCCTTACAGAACTTAAGTGAAATCTACATCCACACATGCATACAATAGCTGTAATCACATCCCTTTCAAGTTCACAACAAGCATCAAGATTTAGAAGCGTGCTGTACCAATGGAAGTAAAATAGATTCCTGGACTTAAAAGTTTGGATATCAAGTAGTCTGGATACTGGCTTATTGAATATAAAGGTCTGTAAAATGCAGCGCTGTTCAACCCAAATACTTGAAAGAAAAGCCTCTGGTCTTTACAAGTTTCCCAAATAAGTTATTCACATTGGTAGAAAATGAATGAGACTACAAAAAGAAAGTGGCATATGATAGGTTTAAGCACCACATGTAGTTTTTCATATAGCAGTCGTGGCCGAGTGGTTAAGGCTATAGACTAGAAATCTATTGGGCTCTGCCTGCACAGGTTCGAATCTTGCCGACTGCGGGGCATTTTTAATGCATGTCATCAATTCTAATCCTAACAGAGGAAAGAGAACTACAGCGAAATCTGCATCAACACATTTAATAATAATTTAATTCAATAATTGTCATCCAATGTCTTTCGAACAAGAAAGTAAAAATGAATTTTAGGAAAATAATAGTTTTCTAGGAGTACGACTACTGCACAAAACGGATCTGTCAAGCAAGTCTTCGTGATAGTAGTATAATACCATACACCAGAAAATCTACTCTCTGCCATATTGTTTGATGATGAAAGAAAATAGATTAGGTTATGAAACAGATGGCGATAGGCGATAACCTATTTACATTTTGGAATGATAGAAGCGTATTGCGCTTCCCAGAGTCAACCGTATGTTTATACCAAACGTGAATAATACCAAAAATAACTCTCCATATTTAAAAGTACTGACTATCATGATTTTAAGAAGTCGTGTAAATGTTTTCATACACATGGCCATTTCGCTTTCCATTCCTGCAGTAGGTAATGCCTTGCAGCTAAAAGAACCAATGGCTTACTAAAAGGCCATATTCAATAATGCAGTTCCCCGATGTCATATCACGGGCAAAATTGTTATGAGCAAACTCATCGTAAGGGAACAGTTGATAAGTAGGTGTGGCAGAGTTTGTGTTGGCTGTTCCCTCGGCGTGTTTTTTTCCCAACTCACCACCTCAATGATATACCAATTCTGCCCCCGACCACTTAGGCAAACGTGTCCGTAACCCCGTCAATAGACCAATATATAGATCATGAGGTATGTATATTTACATCTGGTTCATGTAGAATGGTATCTAGGCCTTGAGGCTTTGCCTCTGGAACAGATCTTCCCAGTGCCCACATAAAATCCTAAGAACATCACATATGAATTCAACAATAGGTGATAACAAAAGTTTGAAAATATAAAAGATGTGGTAATGGTGCATGATGGTGAAAATGAATAGTTCGTAGTCACTGACTGTCCAACCCTAATTCAAGTAAACATGGATACAAAACATGGACCCGTAACCTTCCCTGTAACACCTCAACACATGCAAGGATTTCTATGAAACGTTGAGGGGGAAGTTGAGGGGTAACTGGCATACATATATACTATATGGGTGCTCAGGATGTTCAATATGATAGTGCAAGATACATATTGTTGCCCTCCGTTGCACACTCTGTGTTGGTCGAGGGTGCATCTGAAGAAAACGAGGCTTTCTCAGACAGAAATGTCGCCTGTTGAAATGGTCTATTGATGTGGGGCCGCTATCACCATCATATCCGCCACTGCGATGTTTCATTTACCGATTATTGCCACCGATAAATGTATCGGAAAACACCGAACGATTATCTGGGACCTCTTGACAAAATATTCAATAAATAGATACAGGAAAAATGCAGAACCAGCCACCGATTTCTGTCGACTGTGAATTTTGAAATGCTTCGAAATGGTTGATGGATACTGATGAATGTATCTGTAGCTAAACTCGGCTTTTGTTTGGTGAAGAAATAGTATTAGAGTGTTTGTAATCTTTACCGGTTAGTGAGAGATTTTATGCTTGATTAACTCGTATGAACAGAATTTACTGCGAGATAAATATAAAATCAGGTAATCCACAGCCCAATTAAAGGGGAGCTAGCTTAAGTGGTAGAGCCCTCGCTTAGCATGTGAGAGGTATGTGAGTGATTTAATCCTGTTTTTTTCTCCAGTTTCAATTTGTTTATTCTTACGCCGATGTCCAGCAGTTCAGATCATGAATACATCGACATTTTAACCTTTTTGTTCATTTATTTATTTTCTAATTTATTCACTATTAATTCACCTGAAAAGTATGTGGTTCCACATTACAGTATGACAGTCAGGGATAGTTAACAACAGTTCAAAATGATATTCTGAATCACATGAACATTGCATGTAAAGGCGGGCGTCCACCAAACACGAGAAGGCTCCGACAATGGCATTCCGACAAGGTCCACGACAGGCCTACAATTGGAGGACTTGTCGTAGCCTTGTCGTGGTTGGTGGACCCCAGAGTCTACAACAAGGCCATGACAGGCTGCGACTGGGAAGCTTGTCGGGAGCCATCTGACAAAGTTACGACAAAATCGAAAATGTTCGTTTTTTATTACGACTAGACCTTTGTCGTGGAGTGTCATGGCTTCCCGATACCCTCTGACAACGCTGTCGTAAAGCCTTCCTTCTTACGACAAGGCCGCGACATTGGAACTTTCTTGTCGACGCTTGTCGTAGTTGGTGGACGCCCGCCTTAAGAGGGTGCATCCACCAACCACGACAAGGCTGCGACAACGGCTTTCCGACAAGGTCATGGCGTGTTGGGAGCGTGCACTTCCCGATACCCTCTGACAACGCTGTCGTAAAGCCTTCCTTCTTACGACAAGGCCGCGACATTGGAACTTTCTTGTCGACGCTTGTCGTAGTTGGTGGACGCCCGCCTTAAGAGGGTGCGTCCACCAACCACGACAAGGCTGTGACAACGGCTTTCCGACAAGGTCCACGACAGCTCTACGATTGGAAGCCTTGTCGTAGCCTTGTCGTAGTTGGTGGACCACAGTTCCCGACAAGAGGCTACGACAAGGTCACGACAGGCTGCGACATGAAGCTTGTCGGGGGCCTGTCGGGGGCCTTCCGACAAGGTTACGACAATATCAAACATGTTCGATTTTGGAGCCGTGTCATGGTGTGTCGCAGAGGTCTACGATAGAATATTTAGGTGGAGCGTGCACTTTCCGACAGGCTGCGACAAGGGCTCACGACAGCTCCCCTCCTCACGACAAGGCTGCGACAAGGCACCGATTGGAAATATCTTGTCGGCGTGTGTCGCAGCCCTGTCGTGGTTAGTGGACGCACCCTCTAATAGTGGTAAATGTGAATAGCAACATTGGAAAACGATTATAAGCAATAGTGATGATAAAGCATTTCTGATTTAAGTAACGGTATAGTGCCTTTTAGAAATATGATGAGGCTATCTAACAAATTTTCTGATAGCATTTCAAATAACATATTACATAACATCTAAGATTAGCAAAATATATGGAATGGTAATAATAATGTAAAGTGATAAAGAGTGTTTAGCTTGGGGGATGATGCGTTTAACAGCTTAAGTATTTTTGCAATCGTATCTTTGAAACCGAGCTTTGAACCCTCCACTAAAACAGCCATGTGACGGACAGAGTGTACATATATCTGGAGAGATGGTTCATGAACATAATATTCATAAAATGATCAATGAGAATAGGCTCCTGACCCCGTATTGCATTTATTACACAGGAAAATGCTGGAAGGACGCACGGCGGAAGTGGCGTTTCCCTTAGCCTAAAATCCTCACCAATGCTCCGTGTGGAATATAAAAGTCAATCGGTGGTAACCACCTACCATAAGTCTGTGCCTTTTATCGATGAGAAAATTACGGCTTCATGACAACTTTCTAGAATCCTCACCCAGAAACTCAGGAATTCTACCACCCGGGATCATTTTCCCCATGATAAGTACTTTCATGTTATAGATGGTTAAAAGGTTATATGTGCTGGTGAACTGGCATATTTTATTATGGAGATCAAAGGTAGGATTCTTATTTGACAGGTAGGACTCTATATTTTAGCAGATAAGCACATAATAATAAGTCCTCCGAATGTAATTGAATGAGACTTAATTGTTCATATATGCACCACTTTAGTGGATATACATGTATATATCTGACATTTTTTCTTGACGACGTAATGATTGCAAACACAAAATCGCTATTACAAGTTCTACATCACTAAAGTCTTTTGAAATCACCCCCCTCACACACATACACACACACCCCTCTCACACACCTATACACACATACACACCTACACACCTACACACACATACCTACACACCCACACCCACACACCAAAATACAAATCACACACACAAACAAACATACTCCACAAACATATAATAGCCTCTACCTCTCAATGTCATTCTCTATGGGTCTATGCATTGGCTGTATAAAGTGTGTCTTGTATTATCATAAAATAATACAAACAGAAGCATCACCACTTTGAGATCCACTTGAGACATGACTGGAGACTGCCAGCGAGGAGGGTGGTAAAAGCATATGCTCAGCTCTTAACACAACACTTATCCATCATACAAATGTATACGTATATGCTATGACAACATGGTCTCCCTAAGAGCCCTTTTACGGCTTTTAAAGGGCATCACCTCACTCGAGCAGCTCAGCGCAGCTCAGCCTGCGGTTCCGGCAACCGCCATCTTAGCCTCATTCTGACTCGGAGATTTACTCTCAGAGCAGATCGATCTCAGAATATGGTAGAAAGATTGTGTACCTCAGCGAATCCGTTTGGAGAATGAAGCAGGAGGTCACATGGGAGAGAACGCTGACGACTCTTGGATAACCATTTAAGGTTAGATGGCACGTTGGTAGAGAGCATACTAATGCTCCAAAAGGAGTAAGGAATAGCGAGAGTGATAAACTGTGGTCATTAACCACATTTTCCTACTGACATATTTATTGGTAACCAGTTCAGCTGTATGATAGGTTGGTTTGTAAGATCCTATATAGTCCTATATACATAGTGTATAGTGTTTTTCTTGTTTTGTGTACTTAGTAAGCGAGAATGCATGGTAACATGCTCGGATACGCTACCTAACTATTTGGAGAAGTTACACTGACTCTGGACTTGCTGCAAAACCTAACCCTTCACTAACCGCGTGTAAATTCTGTGACATTGGTAGAGTGCAGAGGACCAGTATCTTAGTATCTCTGAGCGGTTCCCAGCTGCCCATGACCAATCGCTTCAGGTGGAAATATCTAGTGTGAAAATACCAAAAAGACTGGCAGTTTTGCACGAATAGAAAATTGGACGAAATTAGTCTCTGGCAATCTGGTATCAATTCGGTCAGTTAATATTTGGCAGCAAACAGACTGCGCTTATCACCCAGATTAGGTTCCAGCTTCGTGGAACAGATGAGCTGATTTGACTCTCTCTCCATGTCAGCAAATATTTAGTCCGACAAGGATTTTAACAAGTTGCAACTTAAACTGAGACTCTGACAGGGACATTATTGATTGTCCAATTAAAAGAACCACTAATGAAATATTGGCAAGTTTGAGGTGCTTCCTTTTACAAACTGTAAAAGAAATCTCTTGGTGATTAACTTAACACAATACGTCCTTAACATGCATGGTGATCATTGACAGGAGACTATTGCAAATAATTACAGAGGCATTTATATGGTACTCTAAGACACTTAGGGGGAAATATGTAAACGTATTAGAAACCGCGTCAGTCCATGTAGAAAAAACCCCACAAACATAAACTGTGTTCACCACAAAACTGCGTGTTTCAGATAATCAGTGTCCCATTAGAGCTTATTGTTTGCGGGAAACATTTAATTAGAAACAACATGCAAACTGGATTATTGTCTTCCCCAGGGGTTCTGAACCTTGGGGAAATTATTGGTTTTATATTTTACCTGGTTTTGGATGCAATTTCACGGGACCGTAATTGATGAAGTAAGCTCCGTGTCATGTCAGACTCGCCTACAATTTTTCATTACGTAATTTGATCAGAACGTCAATCTCAAGTTGTTTCCTGTGGTAATGATACCTCTATTTCAATATGAAATTGCACTCAAACGGGGACAGAAATGTATTTTTTTCGCCTGATTTGCAGTTCCTCTTATGAACATTATGGCAGTGGTGAATATGTACAAAACGATTGTATCAGTAACATGGCAGCAGTCATAATACCTGAAGATAGAATCCATGAAATGATGATAGAATAGCAATGTATAACAAAGGTAAAAAAAATCTTTGCATGTCGGAAAACGACCTAAATATGTCTGAAAGCATTAATGTTAGTTCAGTGGTATAGAAACATACAGGCATATGATAAGATCAATGCTATCTTATAAAATCTTGGGTTTTCCAAGCTGCAATCCTTCTTGTGCCAACGCCTAAGTCTCACCATTACAATACCGCAATTTGTATTTTTTAAAGTTTTATAGGGATAGATTTGTCAGTGCAAAGACCGCGCTATGCCATCTAGCCCTGGTGAGGTAATGGTTTTGATAAATACACAATATTGACTGGTTTCAGATAAAAGCAGGCCGTATGCTCCGAGGAGTTGACGCGTAGTAATATCTGAGCGTATGCGAGGATATTGCGTAGAGTCAACTCCGAGGAGCATACAAACACTTTTATCTGAAACCAGTCTATATTGTTTTTATTATCCACCTTTTCTGCACAAGTGACATGTCGATATCAGTTCATTTTAATTATGCACTATTTTTCCATACGCACTATTTTTCCGTATGCGCCACCCGGAGCATACAACATATCTGTATCCGCCGGGTATGTCCATACACGCTGCCTATGTGTTTTCTATGGACACTTTGTATTAGGTGGATAATAACAGTTCTAACTCTCTGAGACACTAGATTTGTTTCGGACCTTACATGTGCCTTACATGTGGTCCCTCAATGATATATTTCTTCAATTATCAGTCTTTTAACTTAAGAGGGTTTTACGACAAAGCATCATACATCCTTTGGTGATCTTCCATATAGATGTCAAATCAAAGGACGACACAGGACAACAATAACAGCACAATGTATGCGTGTTAAATCTTATGATTTCAGTTGATTTAGAATTTACATTTATGACCAGCCGGTATTCTTTGTACTTTCGCAGGGAACTTATTTCAGTAAATGTTTTTGGCACGGACGGCTAGAATTCTCATAGAATTATAAATTTTCTAGTGGTTGGCAAGCATTAGCAAATACCACCCCAGGTTATAGATAAGAAAAGTATTTTCGGCTTGTAGAACATTTTGGGATGTTGTCTGCAACCCATCCGCAAAAACGGCAGTAGACCAGTGATCCATCCGTTAAGAGACTTGACGACCAAGATCATTTCAGTTTGGAAGTAGCAACTCGGAGCAATGTGTGATTCTGCAGTTGCCCATAAAACACAAAGACCTAAATCCCAGGCAGACGGCCAGCCACAAAGGTCGTACACAGGGAGAGGTCGGGTGGGGTGGGGGTGGGGCGGTTGGTGAGTCTAATGAAATTGGAATGTTTACATACATCCCGTCTTCAATCTATTCCTTACTAGATGAGGAGATGGGCTGGTGGATGGTCGACATTTTCAGAAATGTTCCCTTTTATGCACTTTACGGATGACCCCAAGTTGTCTTGAGAAAAGTACGATAGGACACGATGGAGGCGTGTGAGGGGCATGGAGGAGACAGCATGGGGCAGATGGGGCAGACTCGGGGTCAGGAGGTCATTGCTCTCCTCCAGGGCAGACGTGCTGATTGGCTATTTCCGCGCATGCCCAGCGACGCCTGGAGGAGGGAGAAGCGGAGCTGATTAAGGGTTAGCACGGTAGGAGGGAGTGATAGTGGAAGGGTTTGGGGTGGAGGGAGGAAGTGATAGCAATGTCAGACCCTCCCAGCATCAGCTCGTTCTCCACTTTCTCATGCCTGCATGGTAGTCGGAAGGCGAGCGAGTATCGTACATGGTAGATTCCTAACATTCATTCATATTTATATACCAGGGGTATAGCTTTACCAAGGTTTACCAAGATAGGTGGTCCAGAATTACATGCTATTTCGTATAGCTACACAGAAGTTATCAGCTAAAATGCCATTGGTGGCTGTAGCATTGCTATATCCTGTGCACTTTCTGTGATTTTAGAAATCTACATTAACCTTCATGTCCAAATCTGTTTTGAGTGAAAACAAGGCTGCTGAATAAGTCATACAGGGAATCCCCAGACTCTCCAGCATATATTCTTGGTATTTTAAACGTAACATATCGAAATGTGCACATCTAAGAGGCTACTAAATAAAGCCTCCTACCAAAACAAGTCATAGAAATAATACGGGGGGACTGTTTGATATTTGGGGGCAGTGCGAAGGATAAGGACAATGACCAGGTAGAGAGAGTCGTTGTGTTAGATAAATGTTGCCCATATTTTATTGTCCTTCTTCTGTCATCAATCCTACAGAAAGGGAGTTCATGATGCAAGCCATCCTCTGATTGGTTCTTCTGTAAGCCATTTTCGGTCGAGTCGGTGGATGGTGGCCAACGACTTTTTTCTTTTTTTTAAGTTCTTTATTGTATCTCTCGCGAACGAGTTTTTCAGATTACAATGTTCATGATAACATATTACAGAGACATTCAACATAATACAGATATCAAATGTTAAGGTGGCTGAATGCCATGTTTGATAATAGTAGAATGAGATGAGGATGAAGTAAATGCCGGTTCGTTTGTCAGAGCTTTAGGATTTTCATCTTAAACTCCTTAGCAGTGAGACACATTTGGGTATCAGGCGAGAGAGTCTCCCAGGCTTTAATACCCCGCATGAAAGGTGATTCTCTAACCAAGACAGTCTTTGGACAGTTGGTCTTAAACTTGACCTTTGAACAACTACGGGTTCTACCCATCCTAGTATCAAGCAAGCTTCTGTTGGAAGAGGCTTTGTACATTGTCATCAGTAGTTGTCTATGCCTACGAACTGATGGTGGATCAAGCTGGCACTTTGCGTATAGTTCTCTAGTAGATAGACCTGATACACCACGATGGTTGCAAACTGTCCTTACTCCTCGTAACATTAGTCTTTCCAAGGAACCTAGATCCATTTTTCGAAAGCTACCATGCAAAAAGGAGCAGTATTCCATGACGGACTGGATATTCAACGTGAATACTTCTCGTGCAGCTGCATAGGTAAGGCATGCCCGCAATTTACTAAATTTAAATAGTCGTCCACTAACTGTTTTTATTATACTATTGACGTGTTGTTTCCATGAGAGTTCCGGGTCTAGCAGAACTCCAAGATGAGCATACGTGCTACTATAGTCTAGCTCAATGTCTAGCATACTAATTTTTGGTTTTAGTATGTGTCTAAGTTTATGAGGACTTCCGAACAACATTAGCTTGGTTTTCTTTATATTGACAGTCAGGCCATTTTTGATACACCAATTAGCTAGCTTATCCAAGTCCGACTGCAGATGTTGAACGATGGTATCTATTGAATCCCCGGATACATAGAAAACAAGGTCATCCGCATATTGTATATGGCCACAGTGTTGAAAGATCAAACCTAGGTTGTTAACAAACATTACGAATAAGAGGGGGCCTAACACGGAGCCCTGGGGTACCCCATAATTAATATCTTTGGTGGACGACTTAATATCATTTATGGTGACGTATTGATTGCGCTTGTATAAGTAGCTTTCCAGCCAGGATACAATATTTGGGGGGACTTTAAGGGTCTTCTCTAACTTTTTTATTAGTAGGCTATGATTGACTGAATCAAACACCTTTTTGAAGTCCACGAAACAGGCTAGTGTCAACTTTTTCTCGTTACAAGCGGCATATAGGTCTATAAGAAGAGAGAAGATTGCATCAGAGGTGCCTCTGCCAGGGCGGAATCCGTATTGGAATTCATTTAGAATTTCTGCCTCCTGTAGTATTGCATACAGTTCTCTGTGGACAATCTTTTCCTGGATTTTGCTCGGGAGGTTTAATAGTGAGATTGGCCTCCAGTTATCTAAAGATTTGGAATCACCATGTTTAGGGATAGGAATAACCTGAGCTGTGCACCAGACTTGGGGGAAAGTGTGATTTATAAATGATGAACTAAGCAAGCTAATAAATCTATCAATAGTTATCATCAGGTAGTCTTTTAGAACTTGCGTAGACACGTCTTTTAAACCAGATGACTTGTGGTCACTGGCCTTCCTAATAAGTTTTTCTACCAGATCAGTCGTAGGGATAATCTCATAAACAGGATTGACAGCTGCAGGCAGCGCTTCTAGTTCCGTGATGTAGGCATCAAATGGACCTCATTCCAGTTTAAGGAACAATTGCTCACCTATACTAGAAAAGAAGGCGTTCATGACATCAGGGATTTGTTCTGTGGGTACGCTTTTACCTTCAACTAGTAGCTCACATTTTCCATGTCCTTCACCTGGGCTAATGAGTTCATTTATTATATTCCAGAATTTCCTGGGAGAGCCCCAGATTCAGTTAGCCTTTCTCTACAATGAGTACTTTTTTCGGTACGTATCTTAAAGTGTATGACCCTTGAGCAACATCTCATTTCCTTTAGAACTATGGGGCTGTGAGTCCTTTGATATAATTTAGACAGGTCTTTACGATGCATCAGAAGGTTTAGCAGCTAATTGCTCATCCATATGGGCTTGGTATCTGAAAAAGACATGTTCTTCACTAGACAATATTCGTCAAGGAATTCTGTTAGCATTTTGAGATATTTACTACAATCTAGGTCCACATCATTTAGAGGGTTAAATTGAGCATAGTGTTGATGGACATAATCTTCTAGAGTTTTTTTGTCATAATGACGGTAGCTGCATCCCGCGAAGTGTGAGCTCTTCTTGTTACGCGCAGTGTGTTTTCTTACAGCAAGGGTTGGGAAATGGTCACTTAGAAAGTCAGACTTAACTTCAGCTCGCATAACATGTTGGGAATTGGTGTATACATGGTCAATTATGGTGCCCCCAGATGGGCACGGGTGAGTTACTTTATCTTTTTTATTATTTTTTTTTTTTATTTAGAAAAGAAGCATCTCTCAGTGTCCTGAGTTTTTCAGATACTCGCAGGTATCAATTACATAGTACATGTAGTCATGTGAACTCAATACAGAATCAAGAGGAAATTAAATGCCTACTTAAGGCTATAGGTGATCGGATGAGGTAATAATTACACGATGACAACATTTGGAGAGAATTAATGTTTATTTAACTTTTAGAAAAGACTCACGGGTCTTGTGATATGCCAACGGGCATTAATACAGAATGCCAAGGAGGCATAGAAAATGGAAAATTGGTGATATGCCAAAGGCATAATATAAAAAGTCTTTGAATACGTAGTATTGGTTAAAAGGTGTGGGTGGGCGGGTTTAAAGCTGTTGGAAGATTTCTGGAGACTGATGACGCGCCCTCTGTAGCAGTTGCAATGCCACGACAGCGGGCGCCCTCTCGCGTCGTTGGCGTTAAGCATTGTCGACTGCGCCATCTGTTGTACTATTTGAGAACTGTGGGTAGAAAAAGGGGGCGTGGCCCGAAATGTCTGTCCTGTAATTATAAACAATTCTCAATTGTCCTCAATTACACGATGACAACATTTGGAGAGAATTAATGTTTATTTAACTTTTAGAAAAGACTCACACGTCTTGTGATATGCCAACGGGCATTAATACTGAATGCCAAGGAGGCATAGAAAATGGAAAATTGGTGATATGCCAAAGGCATAATATAAAAGGCCAAGGCCAATTAGAATTACCGGGAGGGGGACGACGTCCCTCCCGGGCAGGGTAGGTAGGGCATAATGCCCGAGGCAGATTTCCAGGTGCCTCGTGCTCGTATCTCCCCCTCCGAGGCCCCTGCGTGCACGGCATCGTGCACCGCACCTCGTCTTAGAGAATGAAGTGTGACCTTCTCGGCCTCTCGTGTGAGGGTATGAGGGCCGCCCCAGGATGCTATGGAGGGGGCCAGAAGGTTGGAGACCCGTAGAAACGTGAAATATGAGAGCGCGAGGGCGGCTCTGAGGGCGAGGGATGCGGGTCCTGCCCTGGACAAGTAGGTGAGGATGATTCTGAGTTCCCGTAATCGTACCGGAGGAACGGGGGAGGGAGTATGGGTCGACAGACGACGGACTCCCCGGAGGACCGCTGCTACCTCCTCCTGGAGGAATGCCGACGGGTCCCCCCCGTGGGTCCTAATCCAGCGACGTGCTCCTGAGAGATAATTAGCGACAGATGATGGCGACTTGAGGTGGTTAGCGAGTCCCTGTGTATATCTAGCCGCGTGCCCGAGTGAGGGGAGGAGAGGAGAGGTCGAGGCAAGGACCAAGAACCGGACGTATACTTCGGCCTGGATTGCGTGGTTGCGGCGGGTCGAAGGGGCGTCAGCCGACTCCAGCGACTGCAGCATCTGGGCGTGGAGCTTTGATCCGTCGCCTAAAATCAGAAGAGAGGAGTTGATTAAGGTCGCACACAGGGGTGCAGTCGTCGCGAGGATAGGACGGGTCTAGCTCCTGAGGGCTGCCCTCCGCCGGGGCGAACTGGAGGTCGCAGTCCCCGAGGGTGGCCACAAGCCAGAGGCGTCGTCCGACCTCCGCGTATAGAGGGTCCGGAGTGCGGCCGGTAGCGAGGGCATCCAGGGGTGCCTCTCCACCCGTGTAGACTATCACGCGGGCGCAGCGGGGGCCCTCGGAGCGAGGGTGGCTACCGCCTGGAGAATGGCGACAGCGTGGCCCCGGGCCGCGGACGCGTGGTAGTCGATAATCGCGTTGATGTCTTGAGTGACTGCTGCTGTGGGGGCGATGCCCCTTGCCACGCCCCCTTTGCTGGAGACGCTGATCGGGTATGGTTCAAGAGCAGGTGCGACGAGGACGACCCCGTTGGCCTTACGGGCGTATTGCACGAACCACGCGAGATCAGCCTTGACCGTATCTGGGATCACAGCCCTGCCTACCTCGGGTATTCGTGCCAAGAACGCGAGGGCCCTGGTGATGAATTTGTGTGCTTGTGATACACAACGTGAGACGTACAATAAGCGGCCCAGGAGGGACTGGGGGTGAGCCCTAGACATAGTGCGGCGAGCAATCCATGCCTCACTGTCCCGAACCACGTCCTCCAGACGGTCCTGAGGGATCTTGAGGGTCATGGCCACCGTGTCGACATCAATGCCTAACCATTCGACTCGGCGGGCAGGAGGCTCGCACTTGCCGGGGGCGAGGACCAGGCCGAGGTCGACGGCCAGACGCTGGAACTTGTCATATGCTTCGCATGCTGCGTGGTAGGTGGGCTCCGGCCCGCGAAGTCGTCAATATACGCGAGTGGGTGGTAGCCGCACGCGCCCAGGAGATACGCGACCGCCCTCGCGACCCGCTGGCAGGCCAACGCGGAGAGGCGGGCGCCGAAGGGGCAGCAAACGTCTACGTAGTATCTGGATTCGAATTTGACCACCTGGAGGGGAAGGTCGCGTGGATCCACGCGTAGTTGGCGGTAAGCATGTGCGAGATCCACTTTCCAAATCCAGCCCCCCCCGCCGATATCGCGGACGCGGCGAGCTAGGTCTGCGATGGTAGGGAGGGTGCACGCGATTGCGTAGGGGAGGTGGTCTCCCAGAGCGATGCCGGCCTTGACCCCCCCCCAGGGGGAAATGACATGTCCACGATAATCCTGCGCTTCGATGACCCCCTCTTCAACCGGGTCATTATGGGGGAAACTGCGCACCAGGGGGTGAAGGGGGGGGTCTCGAATGGGCCGACGATGGCCCCCTCCAGGCGCTCCTCATCCAGGTAAGTCCCAACGTGTGCACTATAGTTCCTAGCCGACGCGTGGTTGTCCTCCGTTGGAACCAGGGGGGGGTGTCGGCCGTGTAGCCCAACGGCCACCCGTAGGCCAGGAAGTCGACCATTTCTGCGTCGTGGTATCCGCGGAGGGCGTGGCGCCATGCGCCCACATTGAGTCCCGAGGCGACTGGAATACGGGCGCCCGCGTAGTTGGAGCAGTCGTCAGCGCGTATCCATTCGTACGCATCAGTGATGCCTTCGAGACCCCTCCAGGCTCCCGGGTCTACGTGCGGCCATGTAGTGCGAACAACGGCCGCGAACACGACGGGAGAGCAGCGTAGGGGCGCAACCCGAGGAACCGCTGTCTCATGTGTGGCCGTTTCAGTGCTAGCGGTGGCACCACCTAGTGTGGTGCCGCGAACTACGGCTCCCACGTGGCCCGTATTTACATCCACATGATCATTTAAACAGTAATCCGAGTCCAACACAACATCATGACTCGTATCAATAAAAACATCAACATCAATGAAACCATCATTTTCGGGGGCCTCTGGGGAGGCTGAGGTACTCCAGAGGAGGCCTGCTGAGGCGCCGGTGCGGTAGGCCTTGTTGCGGCGGGAGGCCTCACGCCCGCCTACTGGCGAAAAACCTGCGGATGGGGGACCCGTACTGCTGCGCTTGCACGACCCGCGCTTACCGGAGGGGCCGCGGAGGACGAGTTGCGCTGCTTCGAGCGGCAGTTGATTTCTGTGTGAGGGTAGTAGGCCCCAGTATAGGCCTTACAGTAGGCACAGATGTGAGCTTGCCGCACCCCATCGATCACGTGACCATTATTATTATTATGCCGGCCTGTTGTAGGCCGGGCACGGGATGCCTGTTTTGTCCTCCTCCCTGCCTCGACTTTTACTTTTAGACTTCTCAGTGCCTGAGGGGGCGTGGTTGATCCTGCCACCGTGTACCTGGGCCATAGCCACCCGGAGTAACTGTATTCGCGATGTCTCCAGCCACCCCGACTTTAATCGACCCTCGGCGACTAGTGTAAATATGTGCTCCGACCAGCGCCTGACTTGGGCAAAGTCAAAGTCCCTTGCGTCCTCTAACAACTCATCTAAATGCGCTAACAGTGGGTGTACATAAATCTCGGGAAAACCTTTATCTTCGATAATACGGAAAATCGCCCAAGCGTATTCCGCCAAGGTGAGTTCGTTAAGCCTCGTGCGATTCCTGTCTGGGCCTCTAAATACATATAGGTGGGGAAAGAATCCAGCCTTACCAGGTTCGAGCTTTGAGGCGGCCGAGTCGAGGATGCCCCTAACACGCGCCTCGACTGTATCGTCGTATACCGCTGGTCTCAGGAACGAGTTGCCCGGCACCGCCTGTGCCCGGAAAGTGTGGACAGCTCCCGCCAGGCTGGAGCCCGCTGCGGCCGCCTGCGATGCCCCCGCGTAGTGGCCCGCCGCGTAGTTGGTGGCCAGTGTAGAGGGCGCCGTTCCCACGCCTGCTCCCAGGGTCGCGGACGTTGATGGCGATGGCGTGGTTGCTGCAGCAAAGATCTGTTGTAAAATCTGTGCATCCTCCGAGACGGCCATAGGGGCTATCTCTTGAGTGGGGAGTACTTGCCCGGCATGTGCAGAACTCCCATCTGCATTTTTCTCGGCCGAGGATTGCGTATTCCCAGTGTTCTCGGCCGTTGTGCTGGGGGTACCTGGCAGCCTCTCCATGATGGTATCGAGCGCCTTTTTAAGGCTATCAAACTTTTCGTTCAGAGCACTTATGCGATCATCTTCTGAGACAGAACCACTTTCCGGATCAGGCTGCTTCTTCCCTTTTTTAGCTTCCTTCGATTTCGAGGCAGATTTCGGCATCTTTGAGGGGGTTCTCGGACCGATTTCTGAGACACGTTTAAAGCTGTTGGAAGATTTCTGGAGACTGATGATGTGCCCTCTGTAGTAGTTGCGATGCCACGACAGCGGGTGCCCTCTCGAGTCGTTGGCATTAAGCATTGTCGACTGCGCCATCTGTTGTACTATTTGAGAACTGTGGGTAGAAAAAGGGGGCGTGGCCCGAAATGTCTGTCCTGTAATTATAAACAATTCTCAATTGTCCTCAATGATTTATGGGATACATTTTGAGTCCTAATTACATAAGTGGCAAGAGTAGCTTCTTAAAAGAGTGGACATTGCTTGATTCCTGGACTCCAAGTGGTAGGTCATTCCAGGCTCTGGCTCCCTGATGGTATGGGGAGTTTTGGACGGTTGTAGTTCGGGTAAAGTCAATTTTAAAGTTGGTCTTTGGGCTAGAGCGAGTTCTACGTGCGCTGGGGGCTATCCAGTCGTTGTTGGACTTGTTGCGGTACATGATAGTTAATAGTTGAGTTTTCCTCCGTTTCCATAGTGGGGTAATATTACATTCGGCATGTAGTGTTGCAATTGAGGTGTTCCGGGTCGGCTTATTCAGCAGTATGCGCAGGCCTCTGTGTAGCTTTTCTATCAACTGCCGAAGGCCCAAGTTTCTTATAAAGGATACTGCAGCTCTGTGTTCAACAGTGCCAGACTTCTTCATGTCCACATTCAGATCACCCACAATCCATATCTCTCTACCACTAACTTCAGGGGAATCACATATCTCTAGTAATTTCTCATAGGTCCTTTTTGCCGATTTTGGGGGGGGGGGGGCTTATAGCATATAATGATACTAAGCTTCTTAAACTTGGGCTTATCAATATTGATAACCATAATTTCATAGTCATCACAGGTGATGCTCAGGTTGTCTATAAATGTAGCAAAATGAGCATACTTAGATTGCACATAGCAGCCTACTCCACCCCACGATGAGTGCTGCTGGTCAAGTCTGAAAAACTTGTAACCGGCCCAGTATAGCATTGTACTGTCATACTTTTCATGAAGTAGGGTCTCCGTCAGGCAGACAATGGTGGCTCCATCGAATGCTTGCTTTACGCTGTCCAATTTATGGTACAAGCTTCTAATGTTTTGACCTACTATCGTGACTCCTTTTTCAGCTGTTAATCCCGACATGGTATGTAGAACCAAGAATGATTCGGCCTAGCATGATATGAGAATCAAGTGAAGATGGTGATACCTAGTTGCTGCAACCACACAATCTCCATGTGTGGCGGCACGAACTGTCCCGACATTACATCAGTAATAATCAGGACAGTTAGAAATAAGAAAAAAAAAGAAAATAGGTCATAACTCTGGCGGTAAGAGTGGAGGGTGTAGTATTAAGAAATAGTTTTCATGTCCGCTGCCCCGATGTTCTAATATGATAGAAGTGCCAGGAATTTCATATCCAGCAATGGTATCATTTTGCATATCAATAGTTAACTGATGTTCTTTGAGGCCTGGTCAGTCTCCGGTTTAAGGAGACCATGGACGAAATAGATAGCCAGAAACTAAGATCTCGGTATATATAGCTTTATAGGCAGTCAGATCCGTCGTGGTAAGACAAAACATGGGGCTCCCGTTTATGGAGTACAAATCCAGTTTAGGTTCACTTAATGCGGCTTCAGTTTAAGAAGCACAGTCAAGGAGTGTTATTCAGTTTATGAATAAGCACTAATTATCAGAGATCAATACATAGCACGGCTTCTGTTTATGAAGCTCAACACATAGCATGGCTTCTGTTTATGAAGCATGAGACGGGCGTGTTACTCAGTTTATGAGTAACAACAAGTTATCAAGGCATCAGTACCCCCTTACCAAGGCAACACTAAGCATAGGTCGGCTGCCTAGGGCATCATCCGGATATAGTTACAAATAAGCACAATTTATAATTTATACATCGGTATCTATAAATCAGGGAGGGTGCAGTGTATGCCTTGTTTCTACTGCATTTGACAGGTCTATAGAGACAGAAATAATTCAGTGATGGTCTCATTGTATAGTCTATGCACAATTAATAGGTGAGAACTGCTCTGGATGCCTGTTTCCATTTACCGATGTGGAGCCGGTTGTTTCTGACTGCAGATCGGTGACGAATAATCGGCCAGTGGAAAATGGCATTTGATGTCTGTCCCGGGCAATGGTGGGGTTGCTGACTTAAAGTCAGTGGTAATCAGAAGGTCCTGGATTCAAATCCTAGAAAAGTCCAATTTTGTTGGTATTTTTCTATTTAGAACTCTGTTCTTATTTTTTAGTGGCGAGTAACTGGATTATTTTCTGAAGGATATTATTTAAGCGAGTTGCTTGTTAGGATATCAGCTTCAGAAACGACACCAATTGAAATGTCCTTCCAAAAAGATAGTTTCCATAACTGAGGTCAGGACAACGACAGCTTTATCAAATGGCATTAAAGGACATTCTAGGTCTCCATCCTTCTCCCTGTCCTTTGAGGGTACAATCATATTTATTTAACGTGGACCATCATATAACAGGACTATGTTATGGCAGTCCGAGGAGAATCCTTCCAGATACTAAACGGCCGCTGACACACGGTATAAACTACAGAGGACTGCACAATCTCAATCTGTGTGACCTCACATAGAGTTTATAACCGTCTCTGACATTAGCCGATTGGGCCAAACCCATGCTCATGAAACCAAAAGCAAAATGTAAGCTGCCGGCTACTGTTATGCGACCCTATTATAATCCATCTCTACCTGCATGCTCTTTTGCTGGGTGTAAGGTTGTCTTCAATATTGCTGTTCTTTGTATAACAAGACAAAGGCATAAGCTAAAGGGGAAGTCGGAGGTGAAGTGGGGGATCACGAACAGGCGATTGCCAATCTTTGACTTGATTTTCTCATAGAGATACTTCAGAAGCGTCAACTAAAACGCCAATAGGCATATGGAGTTTCTAATCAAGCTTCTCATAGCCTGGAAGGCTATTCTATATATAGCATGGACCCACATAAAGCGAGGCACTGTTAGCGTCCTGCTCAGACCAGTGGATCACTGGTGACCGAGTGTACATTCGTCATGGTGCACTGTGTAACATATTTAAAAGTTATCTAAAATGCTATTTTCTTTTGAGAGATGACATTTTCTATCATGCATTCTTATTCAATTCAAACTGATGTAGCAACGAGAATGAAAAATTGAATTTTATATCTATAATTGGAATAGTATATGCAAAAGATAGCCTGGAAAGAGAGGATCACAAAGATATTTGATTTTTTTAAATCGGTCAAGTAGTTAAAGAATTATGGAGGAAAGTCTAGTCAAATTAAGATTGGATTTGAGGAAATACTGGACACCACGTGGTGCTTATGTGTGCTATATAAGCTGGACACTCCGTGGTGGTAAGTGTTGGGTGCACATACATGTGTGTAATTACGGCGTCCTCGTGGCACCGCGTGGTGGCTGTTCTCGGCATTTGGCGCGGGATCTAAGAAGACTCTGCGTCCGTGTGGATAGACGCCCATCACCACGCCCCCTGGCGGAATCAGGGGCAGGTTCCTAAGATCAAACATGAGAACCATCTCTATTCAGATTTCAGACTACAAAGGGATAGATCTCTACCAAGATGAAATCTCGACAGTATTTTGCGAGGTAGATGATTGAATCCTGATAGATAGCGATACGATTAGATCTCATTTAGACCCATTCTCAGCAACAGAAATACGAATTCGGCAGTAGTTGTCATGACTTCTTTCCTTCAGAATTTCTCCAGGCTACTTTTAGGGAACGGGGCCCTGAGATCACAGGAACCACGCCATTACTGCTGAGGGATTGTGGGAGTGGAAGGAAGACGGGAGATGGGTGGCCAAGAGACAGAACCGAGAAGGAGACCAGGAGGTGCTTCATAAGACGGCGACAACCCTGAGATTGCCCATGAATAGAAGGCCAGGAACCCGGGACTGCAACCTTAAAAGGGTTCAATTTGGAGGGTGTTGGCCGGGGTGTGCCTGGTTTACTGATAGGGGCACTGAATACCACTGGAGATCTGAGCTTTATAAGTTGATCTCCGGAAGGAGTTCAGTGAGGTGTCACATTCTAGAAAGTGAGGAGCACTTACAGTATGATAGAAGATTAGTATTTGAGTACATTCCCTGTACACCACAAGATAACGTGAGCTTTGATCTATAGTCCCAAGTGAGATAGAAACCCCTGTAATATCGACCGGTGCCTTAAGACATGGGGATGTGTAAATCATATCTAATGATTTCACTTCTTATACTGAACAGAACATTTAGTCAAAGGGTACTGGTTTATATTCACTTTCCAGAAATACTGGCAAAACATATGTAAATATTGTCACTTTAATCATAGTAGGACCCTTGGAGCAGACCACATGGTTACATGAAGCACACATAGGTAGGTGACAACCTTTGCTTGGAAAAGAATATTATGCTCCATATCTAATTCATTCCGTTAGGCGGACCACCCTCAACGCAGACCACTTAACTCCGTATCAGAGAGTGATTCGCCTAAAAGGGTTCTACTGTAATTCGTAGAATTTCCATATTCAATACGTTCCTGCAGGGAATTTTGGAAAAAGAGGCAACATACCCTCCCCCTCCAAAAGGTACGAAGCATTAATTATGATACTCCTATGGCACCTACCAAGTAAGCTAGAAAGCATCATGTAGCATCAACAATGGACAAATTTGTATCTTAATTCTTCTCATGAATCGTGCAGATACAGACAGTGACAACTGTTTTCGTGGGGTTGTACGTCTTTTTTTTCTAGATTTGTTGCAATATTCTCCGAGTAGTTGACGCAGGTACTCGTGTATCAATGCGTTTCATCTACTCGGATATAACAAACACCCGTCCAAAATACGATCATCATCTCCTTTTCTGATATGTGACTGACAGTAGTCACGTGGTACGGATGGACGTAAATATACTCGCAGACCCCTCGGCCAGTAAAAGTAAGACATTCGCCTATAGGTATGAAATAATACACATGTAAGTATTCAAGTCCATAGATCATCATCCTTTCTTCTTTTGGATGAATTGACAAAAGCCCATGTTTTAGTATGTGCTCCATGTAAGCATATGGAAATAGGGCTATTTTACCTATTGGGTGGGAACCAATTGGACAACATGTGGGTACAATCTGCACAATTCTATGACATGCTAATATACAGTTTGGCCTTTCTTTCTCATGGGCTCTAAGTCATGGATTGTAAGAAAACTCCACTGGTAAGAGCTGGAGAAAAGACATGAGAAGGGTCCATATTTTCGCAATTATACATACTCTCCTTCTCTGAAGGTCACCTTGCTAAGAACAGGTCAGATCAGCCACCCACCTGAAGGTCAGTCTTCAAGCAGGGCTCAGTCTCCAAGCAGTCAATCCTCCTGTTCCAATATAAAACCTCTCTAAAGCTGTGTTTGGAGACTCTCCGTGTGGTCAACTGCAGCTGGCCACAGACGAACTGCGTGTCATTTAACGATGCTGATTGTCGTCAAAGGTCACATGGTGCCAGAACCACTTCCGGTCTCCCAGCAGACGCAGACATACCTGCGATTTGTTTTGAAGACTCCGATTTTACACCAAGGAGCGGCCGTTATTAGTGTTCCTCTGAAGGTTTGACTATATATGTCAAGGCTGCCAGAGATACCTATGTCCGATGTAGGTATGATGAGATTCCCATTGGTAATCGGGTGCCTCAATAATTACTGTTCCCTTTGGCAAGAAATCGGTCGTTGGTGGGGTTTAAAAATACAGTACAGTTTGTGGTGACCTTGATAATCTTCTTGCCTCCTGACCGAGTTTTGCATTGATTGGTATTTTTTTCTACAAATCCGATAAAATCGGACAGTGGTGACGGAAATATCTACCGGGGGTAAAGGTTGGATTATTGAAACCCATCTGTATACCTGGTGCATAGACCAAGGTTGTTAAGGGAAATATCAACCTTACATGATCCAACCCACGAGCCAATTGATTGTTCCTTGAGGAGTGATACCGTTTCAACGGAAGCTTAGCCTTCATAGTATCATGGTCACATACCCATGACTCATATTGTTTGACAGATTAGATTGTTTGTTTACAATTATAGCCTCATTTATAGTTCATACTGAATGCTGTATTGATCGGATATTTATGATATTCAAACAGCAGGTAGGGCTATACATACACGCAGGTAGCCTGTTAGGTAAACACACATAACACTGGCCCCTGTGCCCTGTTGAACCCTTCCGATTACATGTTTTCACATGCTGCATGTGCTAAAGGGTGGAAGGTACAGTAGATGGTTTTATTCTAACGGTCCCATTTCTGCCAACCCCAAAATGATTATCAGCAACCAGAATACAGCAATAACTAATATAAATTCCATGCGCAAATATTGACTATGAAAAGGCAACATCATTTTGATCCAGAAAAAATAAACCTGTTCGTCGGAAAAGAGGCAACAAATATGTATTTTCAAAAATGGTTCGTGAGCATTAATGACATTTCCAGCACGAGTGATTAAACCAATAAAATTAAGTGTAACAAACCACTCTGCTCAGCTTCCTTTCATAAATAGAAACACATCAAGGATCGGGGAATTATTTCGTAATGCATCACGGACGTGAAGAGAGCTGAGGTAAACCTTATAGGTTTTATCAAAATAGAATTCTTCTATTGAGGCGAGACTCAGGGTGGACCAAAAGCTATATGAGATAGATCTGATGACCGGAACACATATTTTCACGCAACATATATGCATTACCTTCTCTCATGCACTCTCTTAAAAGGCTGCGTTCCATCAGGACGGCGACACTTTGGTGATCATTGGGATGGTCCAGCAATTGTCGGCAACAATCTCTTACTGATTCCAGGGACCCGATTAATATATGCAAGGATTCTCCTAGGACTGGCACACCCTAGCCCTAGGACTGTTATAGAAAGGTCCACGTTGAATAAATATGTATTGTACCTTCAATGAGCAGAGAGAATGGCAGAAACTTGAAATGTCCTTGCAGGCTGTTTAATAATTCTGTCATTGTCCTGACCTCGATCCCGAAAGCTATCCCTTTGGAAGGACATCTCAATAGGCCTGCGTCCTTTCTGAAATTATACATTTATTAGCCATTAAATGGTGAGAATAGCATCTTTTCGATTGAAATAGAAAACCCAACAAAATTGGGTTAATCTGAGGTTTGAACTCCGGATCTTGTAATTTGAGCTCTTTCATCACGTTGTCAATTCTAGAATAGTAAACCTGACACTAACAGATTTAGAACAGACACCTACAACGAGCTCAGCCACCATCTGTCGGCTGAGTATTCAATTCTGTAGAACACAGCCTTTAACCTTAATTCTGACCCGAACTCGAAAAAAAACACCTGACAGTCCCAGGGTCCATAACTCAGAGACTAGTAAGAGCTTATCTTAAATATTGGTCTGAGACTTCCACATTTGTAGGAGAAGCATCCTAATCCCTAAAGACACATACGAGTTTAGGCACAGGGAGTCGCCTTCTTGAATTAAGCATTAGCCACTAACGGGTAGGAATAAGAATATGACCATTAAATGTAAGATATGTAGTTCGGCATTACCATAAAAGAGCGTCAATGAAGGCCGAGGTTTATGCAGTTTGACATGTAGTTATGATAGGAATTGTAGTGCGAGTAGATTCATCAATATACAATAGATGTATTTGCCTCAGGAGATGAACATGCTAATGTGTATATCTATGCATATTTAGATAGAAACTGAAATAGCGTTTATATCGTCCATGTTGGGGTTGGTGGCTTTAAGCTGATATGTACAAGTGTGGGTGTGATTGGCTGGTGCTTTCTTAGCAAGTATGTGATTCGCTCTCTGCGGCGGAACAGAATTACTGTTCATATTTACCTTGGATCACCTATGAAATGGAATAGGAGGTGAGGAAGGACCTCACAGCGCCTCCGGGGAAGTGAATCACAAAGATTAGGAAGTATAGTTCTCATCTATTGATGGTGGTAATACTCCTAAAAATAGAAACCTAAAATAAAAATCCACTTCAAAGTATTACTGGAATTGAGACATCGGCATGAGACATCTGAAATGCAGACGTTTGCTTTTGACTAAATAACCCGGGATTCTACTCAACCAAGTAATGTATTCATCTGATCTTGGAGGTAATGGCTAGTTAAGACATTAAAGAATAAACTCATGAATGGAGTTCTTAAAACATTGCGGATTCTAGCTCCACCAGCAGAGAGAACATTTCCACAAGGCGATAAAGTTGCTAATAGTAGGGCCTAATGGGTGTTCTTTACAGAAGAATTGAACACATTAAGTGAATTCCGAGGCGTTTTCTTGTTTTAGCGCCACTCAGGGCCACATAAAACATAAAAGCAATATGCTGTTCGTGCGGTCAGATGACTAGGGAGCGCCACTGGAACGCAGATGCCGCTCGATCCGGCCACGCATGCGAGGTATGATGGATGTGGGATTGATGACGGGAGGGATCAGAACAGGATCAGTCTGCGGGGTTCTACCTGGGGTTGTGTCACTGGTGGAGCACCCTGTCACTCAAAAGGAGGCTAACCAGGACTCCTGTCGAGACGTTTCATAAAATAAGCCTGGGGAACTTTTCCCTCTCAGATACTGATAAGATATTGCTCTTGTGTTAAGAGGTGCATTCTCATTGTCAAACTTCCCCGTAAGAGTATGAAAAGAAGGCCTAATTCTCATTGCAATGGGACTAGGACCTTGTTATAATTAATCTTAAAAAAAACTCTCTTTGTAATTCACGGGGGGGGGGGGGGGTAATCGGAGACTTAACGGGGGTTCGTACCTCGTTTGGCAATGGTAATGAATTATAAATAGCAGTAGCAGCAATATCAGGTTCAAGATATCATTTTACATGAGAATCTCACCTTCGTGTAACTTTAATCCGGAAACCTAGGTCTGGCTTACTAAGTTACTCTCCCTATGTGCTGGAAAAACTCCAAACAGATCCGATAGAGATCTAGGTTTATTATTTCCAATTTCTTGCATATTCACAATTGAATGGAATAAAACATGATGGGCTTGTCCGGGATTTGAACCCGGGACCTCTCGCACCCTAAGCGAGAATCATACCCCTAGACCAACAAGCCACGGCTGTCCTTATAAGGTAAGATATGCTTCAGGTTAAAGGAGGATTATTTTCTAGAAGGCCAGGTTGCATGGAGTCGTCAGGACCGGTTTTCGTCATGGTCGGCCGACTGTGAACCAAAATAATACACCATATATCGTCACATAGTAGCGATATGATCCAGAGATACACCTCTCGACAGCCAGTGGCTTGTTGGTCTAGGGGTATGATTCTCGCTTTGGGTGCGAGAGGTCCCGGGTTCAAATCCCGGACAAGCCCTTGATCTTTTGTGAAATTGAGACACAGCTCTAATTGGGAAGACCACGATATCATAAGTAAGATCTAGACTGCATTTATGTTTGTGTATGGGTCCGTGCATTAATGTTTCTGAAATTCGCTTCCATGTGTGTTCAATAGAATTCCAAATATATGTCTTGAAATTAATAGCATCATTAGGGCACCCAAAAGAGAACTTGTTTCTCATCACCAAGCCATGAAAGATATGACGAGGACACTTCTTTTTATTCTCTTTTTCTTGCTGGACCAGAGGGGGCTTTTGAAGTGTCATAAAATGGACTTATTTAGGTCATATCTTGCACTCTCACTCTAGGCTCCTAATATCTCACTCATTTTACTGTGTGTAATTGTCTTCGTATTAGATGTTTATTATAACCCTGTGTAAGCGGTCACCCCACGTAAATTGACGCCCCGCGTTAACAGACACAAAAAGCCATTTAACCCTGTGTAAGCGGTCACTTCAGAGGGACGCCTTATCAAATATGCCTGGGTGGTATGGAGACAACACTCCAGATTATATTGATTCTTAGTTTAACATGTGTATTGCCTGGTGTCTGATTGTCTAGACACCAGGCTTCCGACCTGTATAGGCTACTGTAGGTGTAAGGTAGGCGTCTGTGAGGCGTCTTGTGAATTACTACGTGATTCAAACTTGATGAGTTACAAGCTCTGGCCCTAAACTTGAATAGGATTCCTCTGTGGAGCCTAACCATTGACAGACTGAAAACTTCATGTAAGCTGACACCCCACGTAAGTGGACACTTTTGCCCAGAGGGTCAGAGGGTGTCCACTTACACACGGGCCTACTCTACCTAGATACATATAATTGATTACCCTTGTTGTATCACTTAACCACATTCAATGCATCCCTGACATCAGGAGCTTTAATAATCTGATACCAAATGCTCATACCTTTCATGACTTTCATGATTTATATCAAGGTTTATATTATTTAAAAGAAAAAATCCTCTAAAAACGTTTTTACTGGCCTTAGCCTATTGATGATTTTCGAAACCATTGTTCCACATATATATACATATATATATATATATATATATATATATATATATATATATATATATATATATATATATATATATATATATATATATATATATATATATATATCAATTAGAGTTAATTCCAAAATTAAGAAGGTGGATGGGGTAAGTCAATGGAGTCACAACAGAAGGAAGGATCCGGAATCATGCAAAACTGTTTTATCCAGAGGTATAAGGTGATTAATGTATGGTAAATTTAGAACTGATATCATAAAAAATAGACAACAAAAAAGACGCTGCACGGACCCTTAACACATGAGGTAACAGTTTAGGGCGGCGTGAAGTGGAGGTAGTGAGTGGGTGTGATGGGAGAGTCCGGGTGCCAGCTTTACCGTGCCCAGCAGTGTCAGCAGCAAATACACACTGTTTGATCTCCTTTGGATCCTGGCCTCTTTGCCCTGGAAGACTGATGGGATTTTGGCGTGGGAAGAAAGCCGAAGGCCACTGACTTTGGATGCCACTCTTGAAGCATAGTCTAGGCATTAGTGAATCATGGGTTGCTTGGAAGAGGATGTGCTTGGTGTGTCTTTCTAAGTATTCGAGTGTTGTATGCACTCTACGGCAGATACAAACTGTTAGATAGCACACTAAAATCCCATTTCAACAAAAAACAAAACGAAACGAAACAAAACAAGCCCCCAAAAGAAAGGGAAACTCAACAACAACAAAACCTACAAACCAATTGCCTGTCAATCAGGGATTGGTCTACTGTAGCAAAGGGGCATGTCCATTGAGCAAGATGATGTGTTTATAAATACCAGGGTCTTTGTCAGAAATCTAGGAAACACCGTTTGGATATTATGTAATCTAATTCGGAAGGTATAAGTCCCAGTTCAAGATATCTGCTGCTCTCTCTCAATCAGTGATATATATACCTATCTAAATAGTCCGTCTTCATATAGGCTTTCTAAGTAATACACTATCAAATATGATGATAATGGTAGATATTAATGGTATACCTATAGTATATACTTTCAATGTATATATATTGGTTAAAGCACAAAGTCAAGTTATCAATAATTATGTTACTACTCGAGAAACAAAATATCGAATTGATATGGTATTACTTGTCCTCTCCAATAGTTTCATCCCGAAGCCCATATCGACAAGAGGTTGTCTGAATGTTCAACTATAACTAAACAAAATGCTAAAGCTGTTCTTGGTGCCAGCTTTTCAGAATGATAAAATGGTCCCGAAAACCTAAATCCACTCCATCACGGAATGCCTCATTTTCCTTGTTCAGTTTTTGACAAAAGAGTTATTCTCACCTCAAATTACTATGATTGATTGCCCCTTGTTTAAGCATGCATATTGTCATTTGAAGATGTGAGGTTTTCTTCGATAAGATTCTAGTTTAGTCCTGCAATGCAATTCAGGTTCTTCATTGTATTGCTGTATCATTGAGAAACTGGCATACTTTAATGTTATGGCTTAATTTACAACCTGCATTTCCTCCCATTACGTCCATACACTATAAATTGGAAGTGTCAAGATAGAATGACGCTTACCAGCACGGGCGTGTTATGATAACGTTTTCCAGGCGAGAATGATTTAAAGATATATATATGAATATAAATGCCTTGGCCTGAAATTGATCTCTTGACGAACCCAAGCATATTTCGGTCTAACAGTTTACATCTGATTCAAGTTCTTGGTATTTTCTAGCAATCTATGATCATGGAACCATCTCACCGCCTGCAAGTGCACCATGGTTTGCATATCTCTTTTGAAAACTCTTAATTTAGGCGAGAGTAGGCTGTAGGATTTCCATCTTGCTCCAGTGGCCTGGTCATTATTTATGCAATTCGTTAAAATATGTATGTTTCAGATACACTTAGGTTCAATATGCGAACTCCTTGGTAGAATACATATATGTCAACATGTTATAAGGCTGCAGATATCCAAACTACTCATGTGGTACAGTTACAATCTCCTTTATTTATGCAATTCGTTAAAACATGTATGTTTCAGATACACTTAGGTTCAATGTGCGAACTCCTTGGTAGAATATATATATGTCAACATGTTATAAGGCTGCAGATATCCAAACTACTCATGTGGTACAGTTACAATCCCCTCATTCCTCTAGTTATTTCTAACACGTAGGTGCCAGCAGAACCTATTGGCAACTCATCTGTTTATACAATACATTGTCAAACACATCTTTTCAAATAGAAATCTAGTTTCTGTATACAATTAGATAATAATACTGGGCAACTTAGCCCTTGGCTCTTGTTCTCTACTCGCTCACTGTTAATTGGACTGATTGTCAGTAATGCAGCTTTGATCACAGCCCCCTCTACCTATGGGATTACTCTCCAGATTAGAGGCACTGGGCACAGGTTTACGGACCTTGTGGATGTATACTC
The DNA here is from genome assembly GCA_950022655.1 of Alentia gelatinosa. Lineage (NCBI taxonomy): Eukaryota > Metazoa > Annelida > Polychaeta > Phyllodocida > Polynoidae > Alentia > Alentia gelatinosa. The sequence goes on from OX465579.1 coordinate 85,338,191, forward strand.
ATTAGAAACATATTAACTTCATCTGAAAACAGAGAGTGGGGTTCTGAGTGTATTGATACAGAGCAGGGCGATTTGACTAACAGATACTTACCGAACTTTCAAGATGGTTAAAAAATGAAATGCATATAATAAGTCACTGTAAAATGTAAAACCCATTCAGCTTCTTAAATGTCCACCATGATGGCCAAATAGTACTGTGGAACCTATGTGTATAACTGAAAAGGTGAGAGTCAGCGTGTCGATCTCGAGATTAATATGTTACGATGATATGTATTATAGTAATATGATATTGATACTATGATACCATATTTTCCCTAGCAGTTCCTATATAAATCACACAAACGTAAGCATGCCCATCTTACCCATTGGATTCCTCAGAGAGGTAATCTACCCAAACAAGTAGTACCAAATTGGTACTGACTGATGGTAAACCGATCAAAATTCTAGTAATTAAATACAAATAAATCTGACCGGGAAGCCTAACTCACCTCGGATAGAGTATGGCACACATATATTCATTCATATTGTTGTTACAATATGTGCATATTGAACGGGGTGGTATACAATTACAGTTTTTCCCTTCTCCACAGTGCTAGTGTGAGTGATATTTCTAATTCGTTGCTACCGATCACGAATAACCGTTGTCTGTATATGAACACTTTGGCTTGTAGGATACTGTAATAGATCATTATTTTCCTCGAATTCTTCTTAGGTTTCCTAAACATATATTCTTTGCTGTACACTATGAAGGTGGTGCCTTTTCGTAAATGGTACATCCAAGTTGCTATTGATTCAGCTTCTTTCTCCCTTTTATACAGAGTATTCTCAATCTTTGATGTCTTGAAACGTTAGACGTATCCTATGCTTCCTATTGCATCAGAATGTGATATTAAACCTCTGACATCTAAAATATGTTGTTTTTTTCTTCCTTTTTTTAAACATTATTCCTGCTTTATATAATTATTGGCTTCTTCTGGTAGAAGGTTTTCTATTCCACATATATTTACATACAAGACATTCTGCGTTAGCAGGTTTTTTGTGCCTTCTGATACTAAATTTAGGCCTAATGTATCATGAGGTGATTTCTGTGAGCCAATCAGAGCACTTTAAGGTCTGCAACGTTAGGTCGTTCTTTTTGGCATAAGTGGAATAATAAGCAGTGACGAGTTGAATGATGAGACAGACATTGTTATCTTAGTTGTCTCAGTTGGTCTTTGTCTTGGGGATGGCATTCTACATGTAGCGAGCTTAGTTCAAGTAGCACTGTGGTATTTGCATATCACACCTATTACGACTGTACCCATTCAACAATCGCGAAAAGCATCCTTGATCATACATAGGTTCCCAAAAGCTCAAGGAAACCCAGGATATCAGTGCAATTTGATGTAGAACAACCAAAGAGATGACAGCCCAACAACAGGTACATAATTCCACTCTTTGAATTCCATATGTCTATAGATATATACATATATTGACAAAGACAAAGATGAAAGACGACACTGGGGCGCTGCCTCCTCTCCCTTCCTTCACCTTCCTTGTAGAACAAGATCCCCTTTCTTCTCATGTTCTCTCCATACACCAGCGGGCGCCCCTATCACCGCCAGAGGGCATCTCGTCCGCGGCGTGCGTTCCTTATCTGCCAGCAGCCAATCGATGCACTCCTAATTCTACACATCATCAAAATGGTAATTGTCGGGATTGCTCGCATCAGGTCCATTGATCAGGCGAGAAAGAGTTCCGCTTGGGGCTCCGATAGGGGGAGCCAGGTGTCACTGAACTTCCACATTCCCTCGAGGTAGGGGATGCTATCTGAAACAAGCGGACCTGGGTTGAGAGTTGGGTGGATGAGTGCTGGGTAGGGTAGGTGCGTTGATTACTATCTGAGGGGATGTACCCTTGCAATGGTTGCCTTAACGAAATTAAACGTATGGGATTCGAGGGTTTGTCCTCTGGAGTTTGTCCTCTGGAGTTTATTATAAAAAAAAATATTTTGATTGACATCGATCATCTTTATATATATATATATATATATATATATATATATATATATATATATATATATATATATATATATATATTATATATGTAGGGGTCAGGGTAGTCGAGCAGCATTGTTTCACTTTACGCTAGATGGCACAAGTGCCGATCCCTGCTGTGTAGTATGGCCGGCGGACCCATGTATGCAAATACTACAGGGTCACCTGCATTACGTAACTCAGTCAGTATATAAGACTGAGTCCGCAGCAGGTTAACAGGACTTCTCGCAGTGCCTCGCAGTCGAGTGAATGCCTGGAGCCTCACAAGTTGGTAAGGTTGCCTCGGAACCTTTCAACGGCGAAGAGACCAGAATCTCTTCCCACACTAGTTGGTGCCCCGTAGCACCAACCTACTGTATTCATTATACTGAATAAAGTATTAGTATATTGAAATAGTCCGGAGTCTGGTTTTGTGTCCACCGGTAGCGATAGGTTGTAGATCCCGCATCTCCCTGCCCTTTCCAGTGGTTCATTCCGAACCCACCCATGCCGGAGCGGTAAGCACAGGGTAGCGACTTTGTCTCAAGCCACTGGTTGACTGCCGTTCACGGAAAGTGGTCACACACTTTCAGCGACCAGTGGTACGCTACATATAATATATTTATATATATCCCGCTTAAGGGGGCACTTTGCTCGGAACAGATTCGACTAGCGGGCCTTAATTCTTTCTAGCAGGCCATATTTTTCGAGAGGCCGTAGTTTCCTTTGTACCATATGGGGAGCAGCAGATAGTAACGATAGAAATTCGGTCCCAGGTATAAAATAATTTACAGATGAGTCTCTGAGATGAGTCTCTGAGACACAATGAATCTGTTATACGACGATTTTCTGTCGCCACTCTGTGGGTAATGATCATCTCATTATCCTCACTACATCCATCCAATCTCATCAACTACTAAAGCCTGCTACTTGCTGGTCGCGGCATAACCTCTAATTGCCTAGGATAAAGGTAGCTTTCGCATGCATGGCAATTCGCCCTATTATGCCTTGTGTTCTCAGAAAGATCTTTTTTCTCCTGATTAGATATACAGACATTCTGCTCTAAGGGAAATAAATATCACATCAGGAAAAGAAATGAATAAAAAAAGGGGAATGGCAGGAGAGAAAATCGGTAGGTTGGTTTCATTATTTTATTTCTCTCAGAATGATTTACTTGTAATCATGCAGTCTCTGGCTAAAAACTAGTTTCAGTTCAGTTCCGGGCTGCCCTAGCCGTGGCCCCCCACATTCATCTGGTCCCATAGTTGTGATCTCATTTTAATGAGATAACATCCAAAGCATCACCTTAACGCAATCAGAGTGAATTCACTGAAGGAGTCACACATAGATGCAAATTTTGTCTTTATCGAAAGTCTATTTCTAGATGAAATCATTTTGCTTGCCTTACCATGTGGTTAAACAGGGGTTCCTTTTATACATAGCTCAGTAATAGTAATAACAGCCGTGTCATCAACCGATTCAACATCATATCGTGACGTTACTGCTGACAGTTACACCATGGGATACCGTTGCCGCGACAGCGATAATTGCAATATCAATCTTTCTGGAAACTAACTACCCTTTTCAGGCTAAGTATAGCTGGAAATGGAAAATTTCATATATTTTTTCAGTACACTTTTGTCTATATTTGGTATATCACATTTTTTATAAGCATTTTTGGTTTATTAGATTTTTTTCATTAGCATTTCTTTATTCTTTTCCTATATTTTGATTTGTTGTTTTCTACATATTTCTCTATATTTCCCTATATTTGTACCTACTTTTGGATATAAAATGAGCTAAAGATAACAAGCACAATCTCCCACAACATACTGCGAGGTGTGATGCACCGTCAGCGGCTTTACTGTCGAACTCGAATCAATCAACATGTCGTTTATCGACGTTTTTTTCGTGCATGTTTAATATGAGAGTGTGATGTAACTATAGCCACGCCACGAAAAACACTCACAGATGAAAAGAGAACCGACACTCCGCACCGACCGTGTTGCGCATGTGCAGAACCGCCATTACACCGACCAGCCCTCTGCGGCTGCGCACTGATGGATTGCTCATTTCCGGTGTTCCGGAACGTAAAATACAATGGGTCGCGTGAGTGCGCATGGGCAAAAGGTGTCCGCCCATGGCAATGGGAGTCGCTGACAACGTTTGATGGCGCTGCGGTATGAGACGCTTAAATTACGTCAGTTTGCAGAGGAAACTGAGATGGTGACGTCATAGTTGCAGTTGATGCACTAATGGGTGGGTGGGCCCCTCAGCATATGGCAACTTGGACCACTCATGTGCAGAAGCCACCATGGCAATATTTCTGTTAGTATCGAAGGCCATGCTGAGTTACTGGTTTGGAATTGTTAGAAATGAGAGTCAAATCGTATGTATAGTGATCATCACAAGCTGCTAGCTGAACGGAGACGGTAGTAGTATGCGCCAAGTTGTTTAAATCCAAAGTGATTCTCAGAGTGGGTTGTTTAGTATTTAGAACAAATTGATAGTATCGTAAAAACATATATGGCAAGCTCCATAGAATAGAGTCACTCAATATTAAGCCGATGGCTTTTTTCATTAGGTGTAGAAAAATGTGGAATACTTTGTGACAGGACTCAATGAACACCGCACCTGTTCCCTGGGAATAGAAATAACATTAGCTCCTAGTGATATAGAGTAGACAAAACAATTTATTTTGAATTCGTCTTACACGTCCGGGCAGGTATTTGCTAAGTCAATGCATATAGGAAAACAGGATGAGAGGCCAGTTCAGAACCCCAGTCTTGAAAATCCTCATTTCAAAATAGATGCTCTGATATTTAACAATGTGGTTTGATGCCCAAATCTTTCTTAGAAATGCAACGGTCTACTGTAAAATAACCATAGCTACAATAAGCAATGTATATGATGAACCCTGTTGAAGGCAACAGTCGCCGAAACGTTGGTTAACTAAGACTACCATCCTGTAACCCAGAATAACTGGTGGACTCATGGCTGTTTTTTAATTAAATTATTCAAAAGAGAAGTAAAATATATAAAAATAAGGAAAAAAGTGAGGTGAGGTATGGAAGACGAAAGCCCACCATTGTTGTTACGCAATTGAAGACGGTATGCCGAGCTTAGAATCAATTATTGGATCTGAGCACAAGTATATTGATCAGCATTTTAACCCCCGCCTTCCCTGTCGAGGGTTTTAACCCCACATACGGGCTGAATCCTCCTGTTTGATCACTGACCAGCCCCTACAATATTTCAGGGATGTGGACAGGTTAATAATTCAGTCTTTAGGTGGTCACCCTGCTTAGAAGTAGGGCTAAATCCATTTTCCACGGGCCGACTATTCGCCACCGATCAATCTGTAGGGAATACCGACGTCAGATCGGTGAATGAAAACAGACATGCAGAAATATCTTCACCGATTATGCAATCAAGCCACCACCGACTGACCTGGTTGACAATTGACAGAATCAAAGGTCATTGTGTTCAAAGGACAATTCTGTCTGTATGTACCTGTCAAATGCGGCAGAAACAAAGCATACACAGTACCATCAATGGTTCTTAGATACTGACGTGCAGTCGTTAACCACCACCGACCGACTTGTAGGATAACTCAATTAATCAGTGCCGTTTTTGTCAGCCCGTAGAAATAGGCTTTATAGCTGCACCGTATCCCCTAAGTATGTGCCTGCCGTCCTAAATAGTTTTTGAGTGTGTCAGTAAGTTTCCCTGTTGTAAAGGTGACCCGTCGTTTCCTATCATCATATAGCTTTTTACTATACTTGATAAGATAAAATCTCCTAAAGCATGCTTACAGAATATTAAGATGGAGCAAACTATCTATGGCAGAATTTCCAGGGGAGGGAACACATGCATGCTCCAACCACCTCAATACGGACTGTATTAGGTAATGACACCACCTAATAATGCAGTGAAAAGGGTGATACATTGTCTGTAAACTACGCAATCCCGTGGGTAGCTACTACTACTACTACTACTACAGAGTTTGCCACTAGGGGTTGCTTGAAGCAATGGACAGTAAGACATGTCACTCCCCTGAGTCTGTAGAGCACGATTTGAGACGCAGTGTACAGCTACTGATGCGAATGAACCTAGGCATACCTCACAGATTCAGTATAACTGATAGGACTAATATTGTTTTAGAACAACTATAATGACAGTGTTGATTACCGACACCAACTTGCATAGAATAAGTAAATGATCAATCATCAATTCAAAGAATCGACAAGTTGCTATAGAACTTTCAGGAAAGTGCAGCACATATCCTACCTTGATCATCTGGGCATCCCCTAAGGGATACAGAGTTCAGGTGCAACCCATGAGATGATGCAAGCAGTCGGGGACCAACCTCCGTGATATTAGAACCATAGGCAACTCAGAATCGAACCATGGGAGGACACCACAGGTATGGCGTCGGCGGCTATAGTGGCGGCGCCAATGCAGGATATCTTCTTTGCCGTATATCCTATTGAAGTAGATCATGGATAGACCACACATCCACTCTTCAGACTCGTGTTTATATTCATCTGTAAACCACACTCCATCTTCACTCAGCACTGCTCTTCTCTTCTCCTCTGTGCATGTGTTTGATCTCGTGTTACATAGACAGCGCACTACGAATAGGGAATCCATCCACCAACATCATCACCACAGGGAGCTGCATTTCACCACAGAAGGTTATACAGAGATAACCAAAAGCCGTGGCTTCTGTTTCACTGTTTTCAAATCTATGTCATAGCTCTCCATATTCCGTGTACGTCGCTGGTTCTCTGTCGTGTGTAGCATTGGTATTTCACAACTCGCAATACTCCAGTCTGTGTTTTTTGTAGTGTTTCAATAAGAAAAACACAATATTCTATTATTGGTCTTATGGTAACCGTGTTGTATACTTTCAATGCATATAATCTTTTCAGAGTACACCTAATTTTGCCTAACTTGAATATTCTAGAGTTGGAACTGAGTATCATGGTATCAATAAGGTTGGCAAAATCCAGATTGCTGTCTATGATCACACCTAAGTATTGGTAATCGCCTATTTCTTGCAACCTTACCACACCGCAGTTCAAATCGAGATTCGCCAGGTATGCTCTTCGACGATGGGTAGAATGTTACCCAAAACGTTTTCTTCTTGGTGGCATTTAAAGTCATTCCTTTTGTTTCCCTTATACATTTTGTAAACATGGCTGAATAAAGACTCAAGGTACTGAAATTGGTAATCATGCCTCTCCAAAGATTTTTCCATAGAACGATATATCCATGAAAGTGCGATAAGTCTGTGGGTAGTTACTGACAAAATCGCCGAATGAGAATCTGGCTTACATTCCATTTTTAAACAAGCACCAGAGGCTTAGTACTATCACACTCATACACACCTGTAGCTGAGTGCCCGGCGTTACGTTGGACTTTTATGTTTGCCTGTGAGGTAAGTCTACAGGTGCTGCATGATTATACAGCCAGGAGGTGGTGGTAAATGGTTGGTTCCTTCCAGGCAACTTTTACCTGTTGTAGACCTACTGGTCCTCTAGTTTTATATGAAACCATTAAAAACTTTACAGTACAGTAAAAGAACCCTCTTGGAACCAGGTACTTTTTACTTTCACCAAACTATCATTTGATATATCAGGCATACTGACCATTCTGCTTCCACATACATAATCAGTTCCTGCGTTATTCACGAGCTATGAGCCTAATAGTAGGCATACTTTACCTCCTAAAACGGGATAATGTCTATGGATGAGGATCTCAGGGAGGACGTTCTCAAGTATCGCAGTAGTTCTGGTGTTATCCGTGGAAACTTTCTGCAATGTTAAAGTCAGCCCAGTCTATATTTTATGTTTGCGGGGGTTTTCGTTGGTCGACATTCCCATATTTCATATGTAATGATACTGAAATTGGTTAGTGTGTTTATGGATACGCCTAGTTCGGCAAATCTATTGGTGGATAAAGTCTGCCAATGGCAACCTACCTAGAGTACAGTTTTCTGCACCTCTTAACCTCACCTATTTCGTTTATTTCTGTCGATGGAAAGTGATTCCTGTGTACACACAGGTGAGGTTGCTGTAGGAGTTTTCACCAGGAGAGGACTGGGTGCGTGGGGACACCGTACGCTTCATACACGACAGAGAAGCCTCATTTTTAAAGGTAAACTAGGTGTGACAGCCTGCATACTTCAAAGGCCAGCTCTACCGTAAACCTCCTATGTAGCACAGCCACCCTCCTCTCTGACAGCTTCTAGCAATTAGACGTTGTCAGAGAGTTTCACCTTTTTGAACAAGCAGCAATAGGTTTATTGTTTCACCATAACGGTTTCTCTATTCCGGCGCATATTCGCTGCATCTGTGCTAAGAGATATTGATGTTGGGTGATGTGGGTGATGTTATTTTACCAAGTAGCAAATATAGAGTTGTAATGATGATCTGCCAATGGCAACCTTTAAGGTAGACCAGATAACATATCTTTGTCATTATATGAGGATTCTTTGTAGGTCAGATATTGATTATGTCAGGGCGCCCACGTGAAGTGTTGGGCATTGATGAGGCAACCCCGAAAGCCATATAAAAGGCATTTGTGCTAGAAGATGATGTGCTGGAGGATAACACAGTTCCGTTTACAGTGTAGGGCAGGGTACAAGGTGAGACAGACATGCCAAAGGGAAAATGCCCCATACATTGCCCCATTCCTCCAGTATCAGTGTTATTACATGTCGTGTCATTGCATGCAATACTGAAGGCACCATATAATCAAATGGAAACTATGTCAGTATTGGTAATACAGATGTTTTTGAGTGCTGTCTATTATGTACTGTACTTATGTACATAATTATTATTTTCTAAATAAATGTAGAGGATAGAAGGCACAGCAACAGGCTGATCAGACTATATCTTTAATAGTCTTCCCTCTTTATTCATGCAGTATGTTGTGATTTGTTTTAGTACTCCTCTCAGTTGTGTCAAAGACCAGGTTACTCTAAAGAATGATTTATGACTTACCCGTATATTCCCGTGTCCCCCAATGTGTTATCCAGACTGCCTGGCAATGAATGATTCATTATTAAATATCAGATGGACTTACAATTATCCACTCATGTATTGGATGTCATTGACTATTGACATGTACATGCATATATGGCGACAGAATGTCTAGTAGAACACCTCTGGTAAAGACCATTGAACCCTGAGTCTGTGACTTCCACAAAAGAGCGCTATTTAATCAGTCCCCCTTGGTTTGTATGTGGGAATGCATTTATATAATTGTATAAATAATATTCATGGGAAAGCTTGTTCACCCTCTTAAAACATTATACAACTACAGCTACATAGATTCATGGCTACATTTCCGCTTACGTCTACATGTCCGCTTCCGACTAATATTTACACAGAAAGACAAAGGTATTCTATTTTGACCTCACCTTCCTTAAGTGCTATCATGGAAGTGTCAACATATTCTTTTTATAAATCCATTCACGTTCGTATAATACGCCCAGGAGAAAATGTTCATAATCCAGGGGATCGCGATGCTCTTCGACTTAATCCCAGTCCCCTTAGCCCCATACTTACTTACCCCAAAAGGGAGGGGTGGTGGGAGGAATTTGTTGCTAGGATTAACACATCAAGAGCAGAAGCGTTGCAGTGACTGGTAACCTTAGAAAAGCGCTGCAGCTCATGAATTGTATCAAAAGAGGCATTTTAAAAATACACACAGCTTTGCCTGAAGATATAATCCTCCCACACACAATCGGTATATTATATACGTGTGTGGGGTGGTATACCTGCTTAAGCTAGCTCGCTCCTCCACGGCTGCTCCTTTCTGTCACGCAGGTCCACCAGGTAGAGTGAGGAGCGAGAAGCAGGGCCGTGTGACACTCTCCCAGCGTAAACTAAACTACTAGTCGTATCTCTGCCACACGGTATCTATTCAGAACAATAAGTCAGTTTTCTCTTTATCTACGCACTTTGAGGAGTACTTTGTGTGTTATTTGTAGATGAGAAGTAGGTTCATTGTATAGCATGTATAATACAGGTTCTTCCTATTGGTTGTGGTGCTAAATCTGGCATTGTGCTTCGGACTATAGCCACTTCCCCAAATTGAAAACCCGTTATGTGCCAGAGAGTTTTGGTTTTTCTAGGGCACATTTGTTCAATCATGAAAAACATAAGATGCATCCTATAGTCGTTCAGGGCAGAAAGAGAAATAATTGAACTCTCAGTGAGGCTCATCTAACAATAACATATATTTTGTATAAATCTATATATGACCCTCCACCCTCACTGACTACTTGATACAAACGTGCGGTCGGTGGCACCACCGACAGACTTTTAGAGGAACTCAATTAAATAAAGAGAGCTAAGCTCAAGTTAAAAAGAAAAAATCGGTGCCGTTTCGTCGATTAATGGAAAATGGCCTTATGCCACACCACCGTCTGTTGCAAAGAAAAGTGGTAAGCCCAAACGGCACGAAGCATCTGCTAGGAAACTGGCCGTGTGGGTAGGCGGCGGGCTGCGGCGTACGGCGTGCGGCGGGCGGGCGACGGGCACGCAGGGTAGTAGCGTATGGAGACTGGAGTTGGGAGCAGGCGTCGGGGACCCCGCTCTACCACCGCGAACATCACTAAATACCAGGACCTGGAGGAGTAAGGCTCACAGCACAGGGATCATTGTAACACTGGAGGAAGGTGGCCAGGCTAAGGGATAGACTTCGTGCACGGGTAAGGGGCCTAGAGTTCTGCCTCAGTCCCTGTGAGTGAATGCAGTGAGTGTATGGCGTGGGTGTGCGTTGTGAGTGTATGGAGTGACTGTATGGAATGGGTGTGGGGTATGAGTGTATATTGAGTGTATGAGATGAGAATGTGATATGGGTATGTGGTGTGTGGTGTGATTGTGAAGTGTAAGAGTGTGATGTTGCTGTGTAGTGTGGAGTGACTCAATGGAGTGAGATTGTAGTGTGAGTACATGGTGTCAGTATATGTAGTGAGTATATCGAGTGAGGATTTTGATGCAGGTAACCATAATGGTGGATACCTGAAGTATTACGGGTAACAGATGTTGCTATATCAGTATATGTTGGACGAGTTCCCTTATTTTACATGTATATGCATGCAATGCTGGGAATACACTTATTTTACATGTGCTGTGTTGAAGAGCTGCTGCTTTTAAATGTCTTGCATTACATGTTGAAGGATTACAATTCATATGTATAAATGTGTGCTAGGTTCTGGGAGTACATTATCCGCTTCTGTACATAGATATATCTACCTCAACCAACTGTACTATAAATCTACAGTCTACAGATTTATGGATATTCTATGATGTCTAGTGAGATCAGTCAATATGAATTGTCGACCTATTAGACACAGACATCATGATGAAAACTAGAGAAGGTGGAGAACCTGGTCTCAAAAGGTGTACGTACTGGAAGCCTTAAGGGATGCTCATACTAAGCAATGCAATTGTTAGTTGCGTTAAAACTGGAAACTGGCAAAAAAAACTATGTGTGGTTATTTGTGACCTCCTTTAGCCAAACGAGCTGTCAGACATCCAGATCATTTCACTTGATTAATTAAAATGAAGCAAGACGAATTAAATTGTACAAGCTACTGGTTCTCAATTGCCGTTTCTGAGGAAATCGTTATGCAAATTGATCCTGTGATCTCACATGCCACCTCCCATTGACAAAATATGCCACCAAGAAAATCAACTTCGGTTGACTTTGGCGTTGGAAAAATGGATAACGTCTCAGAAATCTCGTCAGTAACCACCACATAATTTCAGTGGTAACAGGGGGTCGTTCTTTCTTTGGGGGCCCTACCACAGACCCAGTTTCTACTATTCATAAACTCAGTACAGAACAGTAAAATACTCCAGGTTGCCACGCACGTCATATACCGTAGACATTGAAAAACGTATCTGTAATTGTGAATACTATACTTGTATTTTCCGATTCCCCAGAGAATCTATTCAGAAATCTGGTGGATATGGTCCTACTCAGAATCATATCTTAAATAGGTCATAGTGGCACACAACAAGCATGGTTAAAGAAAGAATTGTATATTTCCAACTTCTTCAAATCATATTGGGAATCTTGCCTGTAATTGTAAATACTAAGCTTTTATTTTCTGGTCAGCATAAGAGATCTTTCACAAGTTATCTAGACATTCGTCCCATTAGCATCTTTATCGTACATATCTCGCAAGGAAATCTCATCTACCCCCTGTCAATGAGTAGTGTACATAGATGAATTGATATCCATAAACGGACTATTGAAAACTTTGGAAGCTTTGAGTGAGGACATCCCTATATAGTAGTCTCCATTACTGACACTAGTGGCAGGTCAGTTTTGGCTAGTTGAGGACTAGGAACAAGCAGTAGTAGCGTCAAATTCCAAAAGTGAAACGCCATCGATATCGGCATCCATAGTAGAAAGGCAGTGGTAACAAAACAAGCATAGCCCGTTTCCCCTAGAACCCACCTGGCACCAAGCCAAGCTGTCACTTCTACAACGTCCAGCCCAACCATCCCAACTCAGGGGGTACCAGCTCAAACTAGTCGCACTGTATTATCCAAAAACACTAGTTTTCTGAGCAGTAATACTATTCACATAGTAACCACACGGTGAGCACAGAATCAAAGTATGTCAGCTCAGCCGTTGCTCATGATATTCTTCTTTTGGAAGCTGCCATTAGTCTAGATGCCTAACAGGTGACGCTCCTCTTGTGGATTGGCTCTGAATCATCAATGAACGAAATAACACATAGGTCTACCCCCAACTAGTGACCCCAATTCATGAGTCGCTCTGGAACCCCAGGGTAAGCTATATGAGATTAGTTTAAAGTGGTCATAATGAACGTGGTTCACTAGAAATCCTGTGTACCATTAACTATTTAGAATACGTAATATTAAAAATACATTAAAAAAGACCCAGCAGAAACCTACTCCAGTGCGTTAGAATCCCTGCTGTGCTGCAGACAGGCGCGGCCACATCCAGTCAGGAGTGGAGGATAAATATCAGAGTTTGTTTGAAGTGTGAGCAGAGGGGATCGCACTTGACGGGCGACGTGCAGTGTTTATCCTCACCAGCTGTGTTGACACGCACGTAGACATCAGACGTACGTTTCTGTGGTCGTGTGGTGATGACAAATCGTTTTGATGGCCTGCATGTTGACACACAAACCATACGGACTACATATAAAAAGATATTACCGACTCGGACAACGATACATGATTCTAAACTTTCATATTTGGCAAAATCATGAGAAAACATAAAAACCACGGCGTATTACCTGTTGTGCATGAACCACTTTCTTGTAGATCTCTCTACTTTCATACAAATCAATTATACGATCCAGGCAACTGTATTAGATTTCTATTTCGAATGCATTTAACTGGTGACCCATAAGATAATCTAAACAAGACCTTTGCAGGGGATACAGTCCCATGAACCCAGCCCCCTCTCTAGGTTGCTCGAGCATACAATATAAAACATTTCTTAAGATATCTGAGTAATTGTCAATATGTTTGGATCATCGAAGTCGGATTTTTCTTAATTTCTATCTAATCCCCAGACATCAGTGTGGGCTAGTTGACCGCGTTGTATTACACAGAATGGGGATTAGTGTTGGGCACCTGGTCTGTGAAAACTGACGCTTTATGTTTACGTCCTTGTCTCCGAGACTCCATATTTCCTGTAATAAAACCATAACTTATTTATTTCTTATATCCTATTCTGCCATATCCTCCAACGTAACATAGGAAGCTTGTATCCAATGCTCTTTCGAGGAGTGTAAAAACATGGTATTTGTGTGTGACGACGTTCTCGTATACTATACATTTTGATGATTTAGGGATGAAATCTAGACCAATTCAAGTCATGCCCCAGTCACACTGGCGTAAATTTCGGCGTTTCTTCTACGTATTTAAATTGGTGGGGAGTACGTATTATATAATGCCCCAGTCACACTGGCGTAAAAAACGGCGTTTTCTCGTGTACGCACCTCTACGTTCTTCTACACATTTTGAAATGTACAAATGCGCGGCTATACGCGGGAAAACGCGGAGATGCGTAGACGCAAGCCGAAATGCGTAAACGAACGTAGACAAAACGCGGAAAAAACGCGGTGTCAGAATGAGTTTTAAAATTTTTAAACTTATCTCTACGCATTTTAAATGCGTAAATGGACGCGGTAAAACGCCACAAATGCGTACAGAAGCATAGACAAGCGTTGAGAAACGTTGAGAAACTTACTAAAACGTTGAAACAAAGCAAACAGATACGTTCCCAATCCGTAGCTGATGCGTGGTTCCCACCACCTCAAATAGTAGTAAAAAACGCCAGAATTTACGCCAGTGTGACTGGATTGCGTACTAAAAGATAAATGCGTTCGATTTGCGTACTAAATACGCGGAACTCGCGCCCTTTCAAATGCGTAGAAGAAACGCCATTTTTTACGCCAGTGTGACTGGGGCATGAATGAGCTACGGATTTGGAACGCATTTGTTTACTTTCCTTCAACGTTTTAGTACGATTCTCAACGTTTATCAACGCTTCTTAACGCTTTTGTACGTATTGTGGCGTTTTTCGGCGCATTCCGACTCATTTACGCATCTCCGCGTTTTCCCGCGCATTGCGGCGTATTTGTATATTTCAAAATGCGTAGTAGACCGTAGAGGTGCGTACACGGAAAAACGCCGTTTTTTACGCCAGTGTGACTGGGGCATAGCATGAACCAATATTCCATTTGTTTGATAGTTAATCGATTTACTCGGCATCGCCTCATGAAATAACTATCTGAACAAACTCATGGCATATATATGAAACATACCTAACAAATTTCATTTATTACTTCAACAGATGTAGAATTATGTATTTAACTTCATTTTTCGTTTCTCCTTTTACGGCTTCAAGAAGCTAGGGGATCTCTTGGCATAATAAACATTTCAGCATGAAAGCCGACACACTGCTGATATTTCAACGTGCGCAGTATAACAGTGTACTGCATAGGGTTCAGTATTCTATTCATACTGCATAGGGAGCACTGCGGTATGTAATTATCAAATATACTGCATGGGTATATGATAAATTGACTGTCTCTGCCTCACTGACCGAGCCAACAATATTCAATACCCTCTGATAATAGTCGGGTCACTCTACCAGGATATTCTACATTTACATGATTGTAGCCCATTTCATAGGAATCAGTTATAAACTGTCAATATCATAAAGGTTTAAGTGCAATAATCAATTGCATAAATATAATTCATTGCACATCTGATATGTTATCACTCTAATTCGCACGAAGGGGATAATGTGTTATGTATAGGTGAAATTGGCACATATTATATTTCGATCTCATCAACAAATACACCCTCGATGATCACTATAACAACAGTATCGATAGTGTAGCACCAATGGTAATCCGACTATATTGAGAGCACGGGTTGCGGTATTTCTTCATTACTTATTTATAGTTTTGACAAGCCAGACATTCACGGTTCTTACCCATTCACACCAAGTTATCACAGGTAATTATCGATCCATGTCTCAGAAGTACCAGGTACTGTTTTGTCTGGTGGCTTCTTCCTGGTCCCTCTGCTGCCTGCACCCCTATAGATCTTTCTCCATCATGACCTTCACCCTAACCAGCCTACTTCCTCTGCTCCCTCCACCTCTAGACAATCGGCCTCACAGGACTTTTCCACCCCTATACAACTTACCCTTCACCATTTTCTCCAATCTACCTACTAGTGCCACCTCCAACCATAAGCAACCTCCCTCCCCTGCCACCTCCACCCACATAACCTACGACCCACATCCACTACCACCTCTACCCCATCATGATGTACCGCCCCTGCCACCTCCACCCCTATGAGACCACCTCCCCCTGCCACCCCCAGCCCTATACTGTCACCACCGACCCGGTACAAGTTACCTTCCGTGGTACCTACACCTCCTCTCTATCCTCCATTACCCCAACCCACATCCATCTCTATAGGAGCTACCTCTTATCACCCCACTAGTCTCAAATGTATTGATGCGCTGATGACGACCCAGTGACAGGGTTGGTTTGATAGGGTTGGATCGAGGGCAATAGTCTAATACACTGGCTTGGATTGTGTGATTGATTTGTGTGAACGTCGAGCATTCTACAGTGAAATGGTTCAGATATAAAAGGTAATTCGATGTCGCTTTAACATTTTCTCATGATTTTGCCAAATTTGATAAATCAACAACATCCCGAAATGAAGTTTAGAAACAGAATGTGAATTACTTAATGCCATGGTGTCCGTATGTAAAATTAAATCCAGATGCTGCATATCTGTCCCTCATTCTCCATCCCTCAAGTAGAGAGAAATAATCCATCTTTGCTGCCACGACCCTTATTTGCCATCACTTATACCTAAGACGATTTAGTGGTCATTTTGTCAGTTGTCTCTTATCAAAGATGAATCTTTCACGCACAGTCCCTTTAAAGCTGGAGAATGATAATTGTCGTTATATACATCGGAAAAAAAAGATATTGCATTACATAATATAGGTGTTACTTTGGGTCTCTCTATTTACTTTTGGACAGAACATTCCACCAAATTCAAGAACTGTACCAACTTCTACCAGACCCACATTTGTTTCCCATGTCCTCTCACCACACCAGGAGTTCCTCCTCACTCCTACGACCAGTTTCCACGCCCATCCCCACCACGCCAAGCCATGCCAAGGCCTCACATCCCGGCGGCCTGTTCTTCAGGTAGCACTCTTAGGCGATCGATGCTATCCTTGTGAAGCTGTGTGTGTCACGCCTCCCGGGTCTGAGCCTCCTGCTCTCCCTTATGTGTGTTCTCCGGGCTGCACCAGGAGGAGAGACAGGCAGGGAGGGTGACCAGGAGAAGGTTGCTTCACACACGGCTCGCTGCACGTTACTCCCGTCTGGGATTTTAATCTGTGATTGACTCAGTGGTGAGAGGTGTAATGATGTGGAACAAGGCAGTGCGCTTCTGGCTATGTGTGTATGTCTGTAAGTGTGTGGTGAGGGGTGTGTGTCTAGTGATAGGGTGTGTGTATATAGTAGGAATAATGTAGTTAAATGTAGGTGGTCAAGGTGGTTGGTGGCAATCCCTGTTTTGGGAGTAATGGATGCCATTTTGTATTTTGTATTTCATTGATAGTATAAAGCTTTTTGCGATACTCTGTAGTATGTCCGAACAGTATGTGACAGGTTATATATATATATATATATATGCAAACTTAATTGTTTCTCAGTTCTTAACAGTACTATATGATTTTACTACTATTTATGACCAGGGGATCGTTGCTACTGTTTTTCTGGTATCGTTTATTTTTACGATAACTTGAACGTTCCGACTGGAAAAGCCTTGCTCCCGTAAAATCGGATTGTATCCCTATATTCACTCGGTATCGTTATTTTGTACAATGTAATAGCGATACAACATATTCAGGGGAACATATTGAATGAAACAGGGGAAGATTCGTTAGATAGGTGCCACCACCTATCGTTATTGGGAATTTCAGACTAGGCCATTTTCAACCTTTTAACGTTTAGTGATACGATCCGCCATAGTGTGAAGGTCCGCGTAAAAAGTGTAGCTAAGCCGTATTTTACGCTGCGATTGCGATGCGATTGGGGGCAACGGTAAGGCCCTCGGGTCGCTATTCTAGTTATTTCAATCCCGGAGCAAAATCCCCCTTACGCATTAAGCAATGGTAGTAATGATGTGGATCTTAGTAGATGTTAATAAAAGCAATAATGAGGGACGTGATGGTAGATATGATGATGGTAATAAAAGTAATGGTGAATATTTTGATGGTCGATAACTTGGTAGTAATGGCAACGATCTTGAGAGTGTATATGGTACTGATAGTGGTAGTGCTGCTCCTGATGGTTGATATGATGGTGGCATTGGCAGTAATGGTTGGAGTTGTGAACACGAACCAAATACTTTACTCAGACTAATAGTAATCAATGGCAGGATTTCTCTAGTAGCACCACCACTGCAACGAATGTGCATTGAAGCGCAAAATGCCTGAATACACGCATGGCTTAACAATTGGCTCCCTGCGTTCATTCCAGAGTCCCCGGATACTGGAACAAAGAGAAGCAGAGTAATTCATTTAGTCGGCGATTGTCTAATATTCTGAAGCAACCTGTAGGTATAAATGAGATGTGAGCACTGATCATGATGGAGACAAACATCCACTGTCAGTCAGTCTGTGGGGAAATCCCGCAAGATGCCTGATGATACACAATACAAACGGAACTAAAAAATCATCCTATTGTCCGTTAATGCTATCATTATCTTTGAGCGTGCAGTTCATATTACCCGCTAGGGAAATACATTCAATTTTAGAGCCCAAATAGGCAGGGCCCAGCCATAGTTTGTTAACAGAGACCCAGCTTTAGAATGATTACCCACCAACCCTAAAGCCATTCAGTATGATGCTTGTATTATGCATCGCTAATCTATACAGACCACTGCCGAAGATATATTGTCTTTTGGGGTATTTTTCTATCTGTATTTTATTTTCTGTCTAGTAGAGTCATTTATACACATAATAAGAAAGCAGAGATCAAATACTTCATGTGGTACTTTATGCTGTAGAAATAATATGTTTTTGATACATGCTAACCTACCGAATCGAAAAACGACGTTGGTTTTAAATGGTTATATGATAGGTATTGAATTATGAAAAACATCTGGTATAATGCAGGCAATGGATTGTGTACTTTTAACAGCATGTAAATACCACGAATGGAGGTGACCATCTCAAGCCAGATGTCATATAAAACATGAAGTGAATTATATATGTCATCATATATCAGTGTAGATTTGTCATTTATCCTACCTCTAATGAAAAACGCCATAGGCTTAGCATGGGATTTGTTTATGTCACGGTTGCGACATAAAGTGTTGTTTATGTCACTACTTTCTAATACTGAAAGAATGTGGAAACGGGGTAGGATAAAACCTAGACGCCACTCGTTGGCAGTTTGTTGTGTCTGAGGAACTTAGCCAGTCCACCAGAGTTTGACAACTCGGTTTACGTCCTGTACGAAGTATCGATGTCTTTTAAACTCCATGAAGAATTTGAAATGATAAAGTAATTACCGTAAATATTCCCACGCCAATGAAAGCAGATGGGAATCAACACATCTGAGAGCCTACTCTGGCCTCAAATCAAAACTGAAGTTACAAAAATATATACATAATCCTTGCATACAGCTGAAACTGGTGCTACTATTACAATATGACTGGCCTCCCTCAGAATTCATTATATAGGTCACTAACTTGAACCAATTAAACCAATTAGGACAAAACCATACTCCGTTATGAGAGCTGTTCAATGGCTCGTTGGCGGCATCTGTCATTTTCACATTGATAGAATCTTGTCAGTACTAGGCCTATATCATCAATATATGTACTTTATTATCACATTATACTTTTACACGAATCATTACAATGTGCATATGCTTATGCTATCTGTCTGTTATCATTATTCTAAAGATGAGAGAGCATGTGGCAGGTTAGAACCTATCTGGAGAAGAGAGCCTTCAGAGGCTATGATAGAAAGGCATTGTCTCTATACTATTCAATCATTCTAAATAGGAAAATCGCAGCGTGAATCAGGAATGCTGATGTATGTTTTTATCGTGGACTGCATGACAATGTGGAGTACCGCAAAAACGAAAGTACATAATCTCACAATACATTTTGAATAGCGCATGTGTAACAGCTGCGTATCTATAGATTGGGAGCATGGGTGCGGCTGTGTGGCATGCAATTCAGTAAAACATACATGTAGAATTATCACCGAATCAGACAGACTTGTCCAGCTCATGAGAGATCCAACCGAGCACCACCAGCCAAATCAGACGTAATGGGACACCTGCTTAAGCGGGGTTCTACTCTATAGCAATTTGTCGGACGACCTGTCAGACGACCAGTCGGTGGAAGATCAGAGAAACAAATACTATTTTCATTTACAATGGAAGAGCGCGGTATACCTAAATCATGTGAAATCACAAGTATCATCTAAAGGAATATTTATCATGGTATTGAAATATACATATGTGAACAGATGGTAACCAATTACTTGGTTAAAATCAGTGTATCCTAATGCATCAAAGATGTTTCTTGATCAAGTCATGTATGGATCTAAGTGTGATAGATTCAATAATCTGATGTGTGGATGAAGCTAAGGAGTGTCTGTGTGAGGGGTTGCTAATATGGAGTTACTGTCTCTGGAATAGCTATGGTTTGAATGCTATGCAGTCAAGTCTGTCCCATAAGATATGATGCCATAGAGAATGGTCTGTCCCATCAGATACTAAATGGATGTTCCAATGCTAAACAGTCAGGACTGTCCTATTAGATCTAATAGTTTAAAATATACCTGCATTGTGAAGTTATAGTGGTTTTGAAAATGTAAATACCACGTTTAGTCAAAATTACCATCTAATAGTTTCCTTCTCTAGTAGCAGATTCCATTATGTATAACTAAGTATCTATCATTTAAAGACAAGATTGACATAGTGAATACTTTATCTTTAAAAAGACTAGACATGAAATTGTTTATTTTTAAAGAGCAAGTTAGTAGTGGGGCAGAGGGTATGGTAAAGATGGATACTGGACCCCTGCTAATTTTATCTGGCATTTATATGTGGCACCTTGATAGGGAAGGGTTAAATTCTTTGCGGTAAGCTATAATGGCAATATGAGACCATTCTAGCCTCTAGTGATGTCGGGGACACACCAAGCGAGTCAAGGCAGCGATCTCTGGAATCGCCAACACAAAATGGCATGTATGTGAGGCATTATTTGATTGTCACATCTCCCATATACATATACGTCAGTTTGTGTTGGCGATTACGGAAATCGCAGAGAATACTCGCTTGGTGTGGCTCCGACTTCACAGATCCAAGCGCGTTTCCCGGCGCTCAAAAATCCATGATCTCACAACTATAAACGTAAGTTTGACTGCAAGGTGAAAGGTATAACCCTAACGTTTGAGGGTAGGGTCTACTTTTACGATCAAATCCAGAATGCCCATGCACCTTTGTCAAATCTATACCCGACAAAGATTGAGTTTCAAGGTCAGATGTATGATAGCGCTGAGCAAGGTTTTCAGCATCAAAAGGCAGTCTATCTGAAGAACCAAGAGGTGGCAGAAAAAATCATGGAAAATTCCCAAATTCACCCAGTGACGACCTGCGTGAATTGCTAGTGGGCACTCAACCACTGTATAAGACAACAAAGGACCCTGAAGTGGGTTGTGGATTTCACCTCCGTGAAATTAACATGCTTACGGCGACGTCTGTCTCGGGCAACAAGTAGGGTGAAATATTGAATGAGGTCAGACACCAACTGAAGACGAAAATACTAGTGAATCGGTTAATCATATGATGCTGTAGGCAGGAAGGAAGAACATATTTGTATGAATGGCGAAACACGTGTGGGTATTCTTCCCGACTAAACTAGACAGAGATATCATCTCACCCTTGTTCAGGTTTAGCCATAGAAATAACGTAAGAAAAAACAATCAATGATAAACCCGGTAAAGTGACAATACTATGTGAAACCATGGTTTTGGTGACAATACGGGGTAGATTTATGAGTTGTTTCGGAGAAATTCGTTCTGAATGAGCCATTTACGACGAGTTCAGAACGAATTTTTGCGAAACAACGAGTAAATCTAACCCGTATTGGCACCATCACTATGGTTTCATATTATTATATACCTTAATTCGGTCTTAAATAGCTAAAAGTCAAAGTCACTTTTTGCAACTCGCAAAGACGATGTGTACGCTAGCAGACATGCCGGAAGTGGACAACTACATTGTTCAGGGCTTTAGAATTTAACGCATTCTAATTGGCCAAGAGGCCCGGGATTCCCCAGAGCGTAGGGAATCCCCAATAATGACGTCACAGTGGTGCGGCCATTTGTTGACATCTATGAGTCGCCCGTTCGGTGAGTGGCCGTATTGATATCGATCGATCTCACATATCTAAGCCATCTAAAGTGTATCACATGATTCGTTATTGTTTTCTACCTTGATTTTTGATATATTTTCACACTAACTCACTCCGTGGGTTATGTACGATGCCTTAGAACTCACGAAGTGAAGGTGTCCGCCATTTTTTAATCTTGCACCTAGAATTCTGTTGTCAGCCTCCCGTCCAATCAAAATGCATTATTTCTTCAATATGTAGGCCAAACAAAACGCAAACTCAAAGAGAGACTCTCAGAACATCTGAGAAGCATACGCAAACATAGCGGGATAAGCGATGTCCCAAAACACTTCAACATGAAAGATCATGATGGAGTGGAGGATGTTCAAATATATGTACTGGACCTTATATATCAACATCCCCAGAGCAAACATGCGAGCCGCCTAAGAGACAAAATTGAATACAACTGGATTCATCGTCTCGGGTGTCAGGCACCAAGGGGGCTCAATACGATGGATAGCAAATATGGATGAGAACAACCAAATGCCACGTCAAAAATTTTTCCGACGGACAGAGGCCGTACCAACACGCTATCAACTAGCTGAGGCTCGGAGACGCATCCGACGGCAGAATTTGATACATTGATTCTCTTACGTTCATCATCCATAGCGACACAACAAGTGACAGTGTCAAAACACCACCCGATAAACTGAAACACTCACCTTCAGTTTGTGCTGTCAATAACGGAACCACACACTCTCGTACGACAGCAACAGACCACAAGGATACAATATACGCCTGATGTGACATATACTGTCGAAACTAACGAGTAAGAGAGAGAGTTCCACTTTTGGGACCTCTCTACACTGATAAACTACATACAAGTGAGCCTACCACGCCTCTAGAGGACAGGCGAACTCACAGGGAAAGTCTAAACGATTAGTTCTAAGCATTACCACCAGCTGTCAGCACTGTCAAGTCCTCAGGACCGCATTGCTACACTGAACACGGGTAAAGAACCAGCTAAGACCCCATATTGATTTACATAGCGTCCGTAGCAACGACAAATCCGCACGGCGGATTCCGGCCATGTGATGGCACGCTCCAATCACTGGTGAATGCGAAACGGCGGAACGTCTTGCCCGCGGTTTGACTCTGTCACTTGCTCGTTAGTCGCGTTGTAGCCTTGTCGACCTCTATTTCTTCAAAGTGTGCAATCTGTAGCTCAAAGCATGCAGGTAAGGCTCAAAGCTTGCATTTTGTCACTCAAAGCGTGCAATCTGTTGGTATCCAAAGTAACCAGTACAACGATTCACAGCATACAGTGCATTCTGTGTACGATAACTGTACCCCTAGGAGCAGTACATATTTACACTGATTTAGTGCATAGGTATATAATAATACGCCATGGTTGTGGCGTAGTGAATACGAGATGATGTCAGTGGATTATGATAATATTATATAAATATATGTAACTTTATTATATAACTATATATGTAACCTCATTCAAAAAGTAATTTTCATTTGATATAGCTGGGCAATAATCGTTGGGCCTAGCGGCGCCTAAATCCGGAGACACACCAAGCGAGTATTGCAGCGAAATCCGTAATTGCCAAAGCAAAATGACGTATGTGAGCTATTTTTTCATATTTCACCTCATCATAGACCGCATTAGTGTGATGTCGTTATACGCGACTGGAAAGGGTTTCCCCCATGTTCTGGTGCCAAACTTTGGGATATCCCTTCAAAACATCGCGAATTCTTTAGTTCTGCAGAATATTTAACTATTCTAGGTTACTAAAACAAATACACCAACATAATAACTTTGTGCTGACTCCACTCACTAGTGTTGTTACACTTTTAAATATTCGAACAATAACTTGACAAAGTTAATGAGACAGGACTGCAAGGTTGGTGCCAATGTTAAGAATCGAAATATGCGTCTGGCTTTGCCTTGTCAGTGAACTTACCGTTTTTCCAGTCATAGCTCAATTCTATAACATGTTTTCTGCTGAATAAATCATCCACTTTCTTTAAATTTGCTGGTTTGTTACTAAAAACATTCATCGTTGGAAAGCACCAGACTCGCTACAGCACCGCGTGAATGCGGTGCTTCGCGGAGTACGGACTTGTTTGGCACCAAAATCCCATGTGACAGCAGGGAAATCCCAATGATGACGTCAAGACTAATGCGGTCTATTGCTTCTGAGACACTAAACTATTGGTGGGAAATCTCACATACATGCCATTTTCTGTTGGCGATTCCAGAGATCGCCGCCTTGACTCGCTTGGTGTGTACCCGGTATAAAGGTCATCAGATGCAAACGGTGTCACTGATTATTGGGCGGGGATAATTTCTCAAAGAGAACAACGGTCAGACTTTTCTGCAGGGTACAAGTAATCGGTGCCTTTTCTTCGGTAGGTGGAAACTGCACAATAGACCTACTAATACTTATGGAGGAACTCGGGCTTTCTATGAATACAATTATTGCACTAAAGGATGTAGTTAGCCTACACATACCGTATTATACTGTTAAAAATATAGATGATGGAATTAGATTTATGAATGATGATAAGAATGTTATTTATATAGGATATGAATATAGAAATATATTGGATAAAGCGTTTTGTGTTATATGATAAGGTGATGGCCGGATTCTGCCATTGCTGACCACAGGGCAGAGAGATATGGAAGATTTATGTGTTTTATATCCACACAGAGCCAATGAAAAAACCCCTTTTATCTACGTACACTTCACTGATAGGAACTCCCATGCACAAACGTCCTGTGGATTGATTATCATTAAAAACCTATTCATGTCTCTTGTTGGGGTAAAGAAGCTATCTATATCTCATGTTAGGGTAATATAGCATTCAGCGGGGATTTCTATGTTGGGAGCCCGTCCATAGATCAAGGTGGTATATATACGCTCAGCTCTATGGATTCTTGTTTTAATCTGAGCTCAAAACTCCTATAATGCCCTGCGGAACAACAGTATGGATTTCCGGCCGAAGATTAAAAGCCATTGTTGGCAATTCTTCCGGTAGTGCCTGGGGCAGGGACTTAATTGCATTTATGGAGATTTCGTGAAGATGTATGGCGCAAATATTAACGGTGCACGGCTAATGGTAAAGCATTGTTTTCTCAGTGTATGTAACGTATGGATAAAAACATCCATATAAAATAAAGAGAACTCTGTAGACCGCCCCCTGTATTGAATATCATTGTAAAGGTCAATATTAAAACCTATGGGGCATAGAAACACTATTATGTGTGAGAGGAATATGGGATTCTTGAAGGTATATACATTCTTATTGGGTATAATTCCTACAAAATACATGGCAACTCTACCCTTATACCCAGAACGCAATTCTCGATGATATCACATTTAGTCTCCACTATTTGAGAGCAACATTCTCTTTTTATTTCATGTATGGTCAACTAGGAATGTAAATATAGTCTCTATGAGCAGGTTTCCTCGGTGTTCTTCAATTTATTCACGGTGAACGCGTATATGACTAACACATATCAAAATGGCTGCCATTGGTTCCTAGTCAAGTACAGTTTACTCAAAGTCTCTCTCTCTCTCTGTATTTGTAGGTGATCAGGAAGGTTCAAGGAGACGCGCATGTCTCCGAGCGGCACCCGTCCCTATCCACACCCTACCTCGCGATATGAAGGGTCGATTAGGCGTTGGCACGCCTACCGAGACGCCCATAAACCACCAGTAATGGCACCGTGCATCTGAAAACCCGCTCTATCGCCCAGGAACAGATGTCAGCGACCAGCGTCTCTCTTACATACAGACCCGGAACCGGAAACAAAACCTGCGCCCTGAAAACTAGGATCGGGCACTGAGCGTCTCCCCAGCGTCTGCGGAACGCAAGGTGACCTTTGAATTTACATCAACTTTAGCGCAGTTTAACCTCGAGCTTCTAGCAAGAATTGCCTAAGTCTCATGGGTAAGTTCTCGCACCAACGAGAAGAACACAATTAAAGATTGTTTTGCTGGCAATGCTTTAAAGGTCACTGAGGGAGCATGCCTACTTGAGTGAAGGCCGCCTTTGTGTAACCTTGGCTTTGACCTTTGTGTTAACCTTAGCTTTGATCTTGTGCTGAGCTCTTGCTCCTAGGAGGGAACAAAGTTGACTTATTTAAACCTAAATTCTTCAAAGTCGGCAAATTTCAGTTCAAGTGAGAACGGAATATATGTGTCGCTGTATGTCTATTCCTAGGCATTATAGATTTAAAGATCTCCATAGGACTAAATAGGATAGACTTGGAGATGTTTTTCACATACATGAATCGTGACTGATCATTCATGAACCATTAGAAAGTAATATCGACGATGGATTCACGACGGTCCAGCGACACATCCACGACTGACAAGTTCTCCAAGGGGTCGGTGAGCCTGGAGTTTGATGACTACCCCCTAGACTTGATCTCCCCGATCCGCCGGGAGGACACGGACGGGGACCCGGGGGCCTGGAGGAGGCCCGTCCCGCCAAAAGACCCCGACCCCGACTCCGATCCCACCCTCAAGACGCTCTCCGACCTGGACGTAGCCATGGGCGAGGAGGATGAGGATGAAGAAGAAGAGGAGACCGAGATGGAGGAAGAAGAGGAGGAAAAGAAGCAGTTGGAGGATAAGGAGTTACGAGAATTGTGTGACGCTATCAAGGCTAACGGTACGGTGCTTGTGAACCGTAACGCGCTGCCTAAAGTGAACGGTAAGACCCCAGCTAAGAGTACGTTACGGGATAACGTTTTGTATGATATACTTAAGGACTACCCTATCCACAAACACAGACGTACAGATGGGCGCTGTGAGCCATGTCGGACTTGCTGCATCAGCTGCTGGAGGCCATGCCTCACCAAGTACCACCCTATGCCACAGAGCCCCACATATGCCGAAAGACTACGTCACAGCCTCATGTGCCCTCCACATGGTCACGTGAGTCACGTGATGGGCCTCGTTCTGGTCACAGGCCTCGTTTGGGGTCTGTTGTGGGCGCTGACAGGCCCTGGAGCGCTACCTGGTGGGAATTTCTTCGCGTTGATCATGTTGGTTGTGTTTGGATACTTGGCTGGGGTGCTCGTGAGGCTCGTCAAGCTGCCACCTCTGTTAGGTAAGTTTAACATTTATTCCAACCCATGCACACAGTTCACCTTTATAATATAAAGCTTTGTTATTTCTCAACTTGCATATTATAATCTAAAAGAACGTGAACATGTATCACTTAATAAACAGGTTTCCCATGTTTGTTTTTGATCTTGAGATATCACGATATCGCTCAACGTCCTCGTTTTAGAATGAGTTGAGGGAAATCTAATTTTTCAATCAATTTCGTACATAAACTAAATCATCATAAAAAGACATACATGTATTTTACCTACTGGGTAACTAGGGCAAACTGGACAAACCACATATTTTCCACACATAACAATAGAGTAAATCACAAGGAACAATTTGATATGATAGTTGTCAATATTCAAAAATCTCCCAGGCGATGCGAATGTCCTTTATGTCTTTGAAAGTGATGGGTTTGATTTTAAAATCTGATCTTACGTTGGATTTGTATAATCTGTGGTGATACTACCTTTGGGACTCCTTGGAGAATCAAAGTGTGCAATTGGTCTGTCACTATCTTGATATGAATCTGTGACGTTTGTAAAACTTTATGACGTCTGTAAACACCAGGATGTAAGAGGAATAGTAAAAGGTGTAGGGGTAACGACAAGTCATGGTGCTATATAATTTCCTTCCCATCCTGCCTCCCTCCTTATCCCTTTTCACCTCTTTCTCCCTCTCCTCTTTTTCCCCTTTTCTACCCAACCCTCTCCCGCTCTCTTTTCTTGCCTCTATCTGCCTTACCCCTCAATGCCATTTTCCTTCTCTCACCCTCTCTCCCTCCTTCTATCCCTTTCTCCCTCGCTGCCTCTCTCCCCCTGTCTCTATATTTGTATCTACCTCTCTCCGTGTACCTCCCCCTTTCTATTTCTCTGCTTCTCTGTCGCCTACCTCTCCCTCTCTCCCTCCACCTCTCTCGTGTCTCACTTTGTGTCCTCTATTACTGACTTTTTGATTCAGCTCAGACCTGCTACAGGCGGACAATGAGAAACCTGTAGAACCCATTATCGTTGCACTCCACCCATTCAGATATTGTTATCAGTGATGCCTCTGTGTGGAAGGCTGCTTCCCACAGGCAATGATATTTCATTCACTCCTGTCTGCCTGGGAGAAGAACACTTGTGCTTTCTAAACATCATCAATGATTGCATGCACGACGTGTGCGCAGGAGCCCAGTGTTATTTGTAAGTCCCATTCCCTTGATGGCGCCGGAAATGAGGGGGCTTGCTACTTTTTTTTAGTTTTTCAGCCACTATCTGCGGGGTGAATCCAACAGATCAATATCAATAACTAGGTAGAAAAAGGCAAGATGAATAAATGACTAAATAGATGATAGAAGCAGATAATATAAGAATTGATATAGATAAAAATATACCAAAGAAGTAAACAGATAAATGTATATAACAAGTGAATGAATGAACATAAAAATAATTGCCAACAATAAGGATGAAATAATAAGAAATGAGTAATGTTAACCTACAACAGGAATCTAGCTCATAGCTATTAGATAACAGTTTTAAAGGTGCGAATGCGTTTAGCTTCAAAGTGGGGCCTCATGCATCTGTTCTAAAAGGAATCGGGGTCTGCAGGGAGGGAGTGCAGCTATTTAGTCTCCTCTAATCATGGCGATGTAGGATGAGAGGTTGGAGGCTCGGAAGGCTTTACCGTGTTGGTGTTTGAATGAACAACCTCAGTCTCGGAAAGGCGGCTTTCACACCTGCCGACGAAACCACAACGACATTATTTGGGGTACAGAACTGTCATGAGGTATGCTCACTAAGAGAAAACCGGTGCTAATAATTGGCGACTGCTCATGTAATTGAAGCGTGTAAATTTTGCTTGCTGCAGATTCGTGCTTTTAAACCACGATAATTTATTTCAACACACTTCGATTCCTTTGGCGGGCGCCATGTTCGAGAGGAGGTGCTAGATTGCTTCTCATTTTTCATGTGTAAGGGTTCGGGGGAGGGAGGGAGGGTTGACCGTGTTTGAAATGTTCCTGTTTGCCGATATTTTATTGGAAATGTAAACTGTCGTCCAGTGTAAACGCCGCCAAAGGTACACTCGGAAATCTTCAAAGAGAATGAGCCAAGTCTAAAAAATAGAATGGAAATAGGGCCAATTCTCACCGAGGCTCCTCTCTGAACTGCCGAACAGGGAAAAAGGAGACCCGAATGAGGAGCAATCAGGACTGATTCAGTGATACACATAGTTGGGGCGCTCCACACGCCATACCGCTATTAGAGTGGTACTAAAGGATGAGCTCTTTTTACGTTCTATATACAAGACTTCGAGGAGTAGAGAGACCCAAATCGGTTATGTGCGTTGAACTTGTATGGTCTAGGAAAGGATGCGCAATAGATGGGAGCCTATGGCTTTGGCCTTCAATGAAAATATCCAGCAAACATTGAACACGGAAACTCTGATTTCTTTCCGTATGCCTAGAACCTGAAAACACTGATAATTTATATCCGATTTCCACTGATCCAACAGTCGGTTATAATTAGCTATAATCGGTTACAATTCTTCTAATGTATCATACTCGCTCCAGTTAAACGGTGCCACTGTGGGCTGGGCCATAGACTATAGTTACAATTGGGGAGAGTTGGTCATATCCTACATGCGACTTATGATCGACAGCCGTCAGTGGAGCAATAAAATCAGGTTCATTGTGTATACCGAAAAGAATCGATTGTCACGGATCCAGCACAAGTGTGGGGTCCGAGAACATCGGCAGTCAATGTCCAACAGTCCTGAGTGAATAAACCTAACTACAGTCAAATCGACGTCTACAATTTACGGAAAACTCATTAAACTCCCATCTTCACACGCAATCAGAAGGAGATAAAAACTTAAATGCGACTTTTCCCACTCTTGGCATGTTACTTCCGGTCTATTTGCTGTAATTAAGTAATCGAGGCCACTGAGCGTCTCCAACTTCACAGACATGTCCGTGCTGGTAAATAACTCCCTGAGCTCTGATACACAGCTTCGCGTTCGCTTCCTCCTTGTGGTTCTCGCGCTTTTTGAGTGCGGTAGCCAATCAGAAGGCGGGACAGGGACGGCTGCGGGACGGTGATTAAATGTCGTCTGCTCGTCGGGTCTTACTGAAATAGACATTCCTGCCACCCGGGGAAGCTTCTCAACAATGTAGCAATTTCTGCGATTGACGTCTGCTTCTCAAAGGGAAGAACAGGGAAGGTTCCGCCCTGGGTGCACTTAGCGCATCGTACCAATCAACCGCCATTTTGTTGCTACCGTAGAAGAGAATCCAATATCAGGAACAAAAAGCAAAACGGCAAAATTAGAAAAAGTGTACCGATTTGGAGATAATGTCTTATGGTCTTGTTCTCATATAGCGAAGCTACATCACTGGTGATATACATATGATTTACTAATCATTTTGCGCACATATATGTAGTGTAAAGATCAAACTATTGTAATGAATCATAATTCCGAAAAGGGTAATATAGGCTATATATATAGTCATATTCTCATTTCCATCACTTTAGTCCACATTTCATTAGCTGTGGTCACAAATAAAACAATCATGGAGTTGACCCATTTGGTTTAAGTCTTTTGTACTCTAAAAAGAGATACACAAATAATCTACAAAGCCACTAGGCATACCCCAGCTCCTATAGCCTCCAGTCAAAATAAGAGTTTTACGTTTGGATGTAATCCTTGTACGCGGTTGGCAATACAGGTGGAACTACTTCTAAACCTGATGTGGCCGTGCATTTAGTTGAAAAAAAAACCAACATTAGAAATCTTCGTTCACAGTTTCCAAAAGTAAGTTCTAGGGTGTGTTTTGTTCTAACCAATGACCGGGGTCACTTGAAGTATAAAAATTATGAGAGGTTTCAAATTTGAGCAACGAATAAGTTTACACAACAAGCAAAGGTATCGTCCCTTGCACTAGAGTTCACCACTGCTATCGGCAGGTATGAGCATAGTTTACTCAACAAACACCTGTTATTTTTCTTCTCACATGAGAATGCTTACTATATCCTGACAATCTTGGGCAGAATTAAGGAACTGTTTTATGCCATTTATTTTGTCTTCATTGCTGATGGTGACTGAATGAATGGATAAAAAACATTATCACATTTCCCTTAATTCATATTGGGAAGCTGCTATGATTTAGCTTTACAATATTCTCAATAAATGACACCTTTACTACATCCTTCGTTAGTTACCTCACTTATTGACCCTTTCTTTCTGTTTGAAGTATTTATTATCATAATCTGGGCAGGCCCAGTTCTTCTTTTCGATAATAAATGACAACCTGTACATAGCATATATTAAGTGCGCCTACATTGCGCTGGATGCAGAACAAAATATAATGATAATAAACCCCTGTCTGATCTCATACTATTAATACAAGTGTGTCAAGAGAGTAAAGAATAGACTCTGCATTACAACAGCTTGACATGCTAATCATAAATCAGTGCTCATAAATCCCACTCTGGAGTTCTCTTCTTCTCTCCGTGTTCCCTTTTCCTTCTCTACCTCTGCCTGGTTGTTACCGGTACTGCTCTTGTCTCTGTTTCCCTTTTAGCCTTCTCTCCCTCTCCTCTTTCTCAACATTTCTCTCTGCTTCATCGTTCTTCCCTGCACTCTTTAGATTCCCGATCTTGGCTCATTGCCATTCTCTCTCCAACTGGGATTCCATTGGCCGACAAAATACTCGACAAACGTTGTTCCCTTCCTATAAAAATCGGCTGGTGGTGAAGCCCAAAACGTCTGTTAAGTTTATTGCTGATCCTGATAACTGGTAGTTAGTGTTTGTTGAAAGATCTTTCACCTTGATACTACTACTTGTAATATAAAGTAGGTTGGGTTTGATTCTAAAAAGTAACATTTTCGATTTGAAACGAAAGAGATGGGATAGAGAGGACAGCCCTAGTCGCGCATCACTCAGCGCGTCCATCTCGAAATAGAGAGAACCAAACCACACGCCTATTCTTCAACACTATACCTACAATTTGATCTGTGTGCTGGGGGATGCTGGTGGGGGTCAAGGGATGGGATAGGGCCTCTGAGGGCAGCTCAGAACATGTAAAAGTGATGAGGTGTGTGTTGTTTGCCAATGTCACAGAGGACACCGTAGCCCTCTCTAATAGAGCCACAGGGAGTCAGTCACTGTCAAGGAGAGCTTCAAAGCCCTCTCTAATACGGCCACAGGGGGCTGGTTACAGTCACCGAGCCTCATAGCCTGCTCTAAAGGGGGTGACACACCTGGCGATTCTTGTACCCGTCATGTCAATTTGTCGGCAACTATGCTCAAGGTGATTTTGTACCAGAACATAATTTATATCATACAAATGTTCAGGGTACACTTACATTAGGTCTTACATTCGTAACTAGTTCCATACTGTCTCACTGTCAGAAGAAACATATACTTAACCTGAAGTTAAATCGAAAGTCGATTCAAACCATGACATGACAAATGCAGTGACTCAAAAACCAAGTTTTGATCTTTTCGACACACCTTTCCGAAATCCCCAGTATGCAGGGTCGGATTCCGTGTGATTTGTTTGGATGTAAAGATACAGAGTTTGGCCATCACTCTAGGTTTACCTGAGTAATCTAAACCAATGTGTAGTTAATGCTAGGTTTACACCATCACCCTGACAGTACAGGCATTGATTTCTTTTGCGAATCGTAAGTCTCCGTGGAAATTTTATGGCATATTTTGGTTTTTGCCTGCTCAGCCTAAAATAGGCAATCGACTTAAGGCACAGAGCGTCGAGTTGAGGCTGCCGTATATCGACGTGGTCTCGTAAGGGTCTGGTCAGCACGCTGCCGTGGCTCCTCCGTACGTCGACTTACGTTTGAAACCCAACAGGTCATAGATGAGTTCACATCAACGTAAGGTCACTTACATTTTTGCAGCAATGGAAGACCGCCTATGTAGGCGAATTGTTGACAATAAAAAAATCATTGTTCATGATACTGGCCCCCTTTACTTACGATTACTTATGATGCACAGGTCAAGTCAAGGTGACTTAAGGTAAGTTACAGCCATATTTGGTCCTTCCCCCCTCTTTGCGCCCTGATAGTTCCATGGCAGCTTCCTGACCCACCGTCATCGATATATAAAAGTGTGCTCCCCATGGCATCCTCAGTGTCTCCCACCTCGCCTTCACCTCAACTTGCCTCAACACCTCACCATGGTATGGACATTGGTCTGGTGCAGGGATTTGATCATCTCCTTTTCTTCCTCAAACAAGTTTGTGGTGCACCTTCCTCATAAGATCTCACACTCTCTAAGTGGTATTCTGTACAATGTTCTCACTATGCCCTATATGAGAAGAATTCTTAACAAACTAGGCTTAGAGCCTTTAGAATCCACTGGTCTGCCTCCTGTCTTATAAACGTACGTCAATGTAACCCAAAGATTCCTATAATCTAAATGATGTCACCTAGCAGGAATACTGTGTACTTGGCGCCCTAGTGGCTTTATTTAGACTGGAGTACAGAACACCTCTTAGAAAGTGTGACATATTATGAGAGGGGTGCACCAAGAACCATAGAACTGTCTTGCTCCTAGCAACTTCGTGCTTCTTGGGGGGGACCAACTCATCCTTATCACCTGCTCCATCCATATCCTGTCCTTCGCTGCTTCATCCCTGAACCCCGTCAGCTGCTTGGTATACAAGATGGGATTCTGGTGCAGGAACTTTTCTTCCTCAAAGAAGTCCAGAGAAGTCCATAATAATCGTTGGTTCTCGATGGGGACATGCATGTGGATGATCTTGGGGTAGTGCTGTGGCTAGCTCCAAAGACTCATGCTCTTCAGTAGGTGCTACCTCCTGATCTTCTGATTGCGAATCATGCGGGTGTAAAATAGATGCAACAGCAGCAGCTGCAAGATAATGTGGTTGACATGGTGGTACATGTATAAAAGTGTGCTCCCAGTGTGCTGCCCTTGCCTGGTGTTGTCTATTTTCATAATAGAATTAATAATAATACTCCATAAGATGTTGAGTTTGCTTTTTTTCAATACCAAGTTATTAGAGTCTCATATATTCTAATTGAATAAAAGTTGATTCATTGCATTTCTAACTTATTTGTTTCAATTGTGAGTTAATTTGTTTCGAAGTTGAAGAGTGAACTTCA
This sequence comes from Alentia gelatinosa, assembly GCA_950022655.1. Taxonomy (NCBI): domain Eukaryota; kingdom Metazoa; phylum Annelida; class Polychaeta; order Phyllodocida; family Polynoidae; genus Alentia; species Alentia gelatinosa. The sequence goes on from OX465579.1 coordinate 85,372,436, forward strand.
GATAACAAAAAAATTCATTAACAAAAAACATTGTATCATTAGCATCAGTGAGTACCATCAGTATCAGTGTCAATTAATAATAATCACATGTGTACCACTTTCACAAGGCAACAAAGGAACATAAAAAATGTAATGAAGGAAAATGTAAATAGTTGATAGACATCACCACACAGTTCATTTATCAGTGGTGTCACTTTATCAGTGGTGTCGTTGGGGATGTGGTAAGCATGCCCAATTGTGCTGCAAGTGCTTAGGGGCTGGTGACATTGCTTGGGGTGCTGCTAGATCAAAATAGTGACGAGAACAGCGGGGATCCAACCAGCTGAGTACAGATACAACACAGTATACTCCTTATATAAACATTTGCTTTGTTAACATCACAGTAAATAACGAGATTATGAAATAATGAATGAAGGGATGAAATAAAGTCTTTAGTTTGCACTGAGAATATTCGCAGCTACTTTCTTGGTAATCATCCTTTGAAGGCATCTCGTGTATGTAATTGATCCTGCCTCGTCAAGTCGTTCCAGCCCCTTGCACCCCTATAATAGGGACTGTTCAATGTGCTTGAGCATTTCGTCAAAGGGATGACAAACAAACTTTTATCACTGTATCTGGTACCTCTTCTTTTGGGAGCAAGCCACTCCTCATTGTTCCTATTTTTGTGCATCAACATCATCAGCTGGATCTTCCTCCTACTTGCCAAAGACAGAACCTTATAGTTCATTTGCATATTCATAATATTGGCCTTTCTTTTATTATGCTCAAATACAATACGAAGACCTCTATGATTTACTTGATTGGAGCACTATCCACCACGAACGAGCAGTATTAAAAAAAGGTAGAATGCAGCTTTTATATTCAGTTTTGGCCGCCTCAAATGTCAAACAAATACGTAATTTCCCAAACTTGAACAACTTGTTACTTACATTCTTCACAACATCATTTAAGTGGTTTTTCCATGATAACACATTATCGATAGTTACACCCAAATATTTGTAATTACTACATTCAGCAATAGTTTCATTAAAAAGAACCAAGTCCATCTTTCGACAAGTCTTTAGTTTGGCAGGTGTAGCGATCCACATTGATTTGGTCTTCTTAACATTGATGCTCAGCCCATTCTTGACACACCATGCTGACAAAGAATCTAGGTCATGTTGCACGTGGATGTGGATGGCAGGCAGGATGTTGGAGGAGTTGGTGGCAGTGGACAGGCAATGTCCATAGTTGGGAACTGCTGCTGTCCCCAACACCTGTCTTGGGAGTGCCACACGCCTGGGATGTGTAGACTGCTGAGACTGCTGCTGCACTCCCCCGAACAACAGCCGTGGCCGTAGTGGATCCACATCACTGACTGTTCCTGTCAGCCTCGCTGCTGCCAACTCACAACTGTTGGGTGTAAAACGAGGCATTTAGAGTTCACTCACTACTGCAAGTGACTGGGGATTTCACTTGATCAAGCCGATTATGACTTCTCCCGACTGCACTCATTGTTTTCATTGGTTATGACAGTGCATGTGACATTCAGCTTACATGTAATTGATCTCCAGCCACTTTTGGTTTGTGTCCTTAGTAGGAAACTGTCTCAGCTGTGAGTTTGTTCCCGGTGCTGTGTTTGTGAGTAGGGCTGTCTGGTGGGTTAGAGGGGAACTAACTTCCCAGTTTACCCTCGTAGGTGATGGTCTCTGTGAGAAGTCCAGCACCATACTCTCACAGAGCCCATCAACTTAAGGCGAGTTGAGGTCTGTGGCGGAAGATCTGTCAACTTGAGGCAAACCCAGGCAGTCATATACCCCAGGGGGGTTGCCGGGACTGTCATGGTGGATATTTTCCCTGGCAACTCTCTGACAGCCAAGTCAACCTACGATTCACAACCTCGATGATATGAAGCGAACTCGCAAATATCCTTCGGGATACGGCAATGCCATGTTGAGGCTGTTGGAGCTGTCGGGGTGATGATGTAAACTTAGCATAAGGCTTAACGACAATGAATTCCACTCTTGTTCTACCCTCATCATATTTCCATTATTAATTAATTTCTTCTTACCAAATCTTATTTTCTTGGCGATGATTTTATAGGTATGTCTACTTTTATAATTAACACCAATTCAATAATAAAAAGTGATATGTAGTCAGAAACGGAAATAAACTTCTATATAAAAAAACAGCTAAGAGACCTTCTTCTTACATTGGAACGCCTGATGGGAGGTGGTAGCCCCACAGTAACATAAATATCAACCATTTTCTCTTACAGTGACTTGATGAGCTTGGTGATATGGGAGTGGGTTGTGGTAGAGGGGTGTGAGGTCCATGTCGCCGTCGGGTCTATGTAAAATGATCTGGTTATTGTTTGTGGCAGGTCTTTCCCCCACGGTGCGAGCACTGTTACGTTGGTGTCCAGCAGGAGAGAAGCCAAACTCCCCCAGCGCCTTGAAGCCATTGACAGGGATCCTTATACCGACATGTGGGTTGTGGATGGGCTTCCAGAGCATCTAGTCTATTTGTATATCACAAGAACAAAATATCTATTCTATTAGGCACAAGAATGTTGGAGTCTAGAGGGTGAGGTTGAGGGTCTGTGGCAATCTACTTGTCGACAGTTTTAAGCTGTTTGTATATCAAACACTGATACTCCCATACAAATTTCTCTATGACATCCCATACTGATGTACCCTCAATAATACAATTAGTATAAGGGTAACTATTTTATAGAAAAATTAAGCGGCATATTTATCGCCTTATTTATCGGAATTTTCGTCAGATTTCTCCTAATCAAATTTGGCTAAGGGAGTAAATGTTCTCGTCTCATAAAATATTGCACATATTCGGAACTGACTTCATCAATAACATAGAATGGTCAGCTGATTACCTGAATGAGACGAATTAACCTAACATAAACTCATAATCTCATACATTACTCACAATGGAGACCCATCAGCGAACTCTACTCGTTATATATATACTACTAAAAACAGACTTCGTCAATAATTCACTTAAATGAAGTAATAGGTATTAGATATTGAGAGATTATCCAATCCGAATAAAGCAATTTGCAATACACTAATTGAGTCACAAAATGTACCGCATTTGGCAGTATGATAGAGCTATACAGTAAAACCCCGCTTCTGGGGCACCCCGCTTAAGGGAACACCCCGCTTAAGGCGTAATTATTTCGGTACGGAATGTTTCTTAACCCCGCTTAAGGGGACAATTTGGAGGGACACTTTATCAAATCTGATGGGACATGTTGATTGTGTTCTAACCACCGCGTCTATAGCGGCTCTGGGCCCACAGTGGGTGCAGGCATATAGCTGCTAGACTGCAGAAAGGACATGGATCGATTTTATCTGTCTATTTATTCTATATATATTTTGCATTTCTTTTGTATTCATTTTCCATGTATTTGCTTGTAATTAGTTATTCAATGAACCTTTTATCTAATAGCAGGTATTTCTGTCATGTATATAGGTATAATTTACTACACTATTTATGGAAGAACAGCCACTGGGCAGAATGAATAAAGATCTTTGAAAAAACAAAACAAACATAACCATCGACAGACTGAGAACCCCGCATAAGGTGATACTTTGCTCGGATCGGAGAGTAGCCCCCTTAAGCGGGCTTTCACTGTAATTCTCTTTGTTTGGACATTCATATGTTATAAGTTAGGCTCAGCATTGAGGCATAACAGTGAGGCCAAATCGGGCATAGCAATCAGGCCTACCCGCTATGCCTGCCCACCCGTCCAAGGCTCTATGCAATCCAATCGCCTTTGAGTACACTGATCCACAGAGTCCTTGCCAAGTCCAATTACTGTCCTGGGCACGAGGTGTTGCCACGCGTCCTCATCTTTAGACTTCGTGGTACTGACAGCGCCACCTGTACGGACGCCACACCAACTTAATGCCCACCAGAGGGCTCCAGTGGCGTCCCGCGGGGAACGCCACCGACAGGATCACTTGCGTTGACGTCAGTAAGTGACGTCATCTAAGAAGTAGTGACCTCGCAATTCCTCTTGTTTGTCATCAGAAGAATCACAGAAGCTGCATAACAGAAAAAACCAGGACTCCTTGAAAAGGAAAAGGAAAGGGTAATTCTATTGATCATTGATTTTATCCTGTCAGCAGATGCACTCTCTAGAGACTATCTGTCGACAGGCGTGGAGAAATGCGTGATGAGATTATGTAGGCTCTGGGTTTAAGCCAGGGGCATTCACAGGAACTTGTCCACCCATGGGTGAGATGGCAGAGAGAGACCATAGGTCTTAGCGAGGGGCAGTCAGGAGGATTGGTCCACCCATGAGAGGGATGGCAGAGCAAGAGCCTTGGCCTTAGTTAGGACGGTCAGAGAAGCTGCCCCACCCATGGATGTCATGGCAGCGTGAGAATTGTAGTCTTAACGAGGCACCGCTTCACCCAGTATGGTGGAGTGAATCAGCAGACACCGACATCGAATATTACTCAATGGACATACGCAATGGATTGGTAGACTCTCTAGTTGATCCAGAGGTAGGATATGTAAAACAAACGAGTGTTATATACCAATGTGTAGGGGAGACAGAGGCGATAATAAACCTGAAATCTAATTTCCGATATCTTAATTGGCTCTGAAGTTATTTTTCACTTTACGCGGGGTGACCGCTTACGCGGTGTCAGAATAAACATCTAATAGAGGGGAAAATTTCCGTTCCGAGCAAAAGTGTCCGCTTACGCGGGGTGTCCGTTAGGCGGGGTTCTGCTGTATTCATGTATGTATTCATGATCTGTGTATGTTAGAATGTATGTAGCTAGGTATGTGGGCATGTATGTATAAATCTATGTGTATATGTAAATATATGTACGCATACATTTGTATACGTATGCGTGCATATCCATGTATATATTACCTAAAAGACCTGCACTTCACTTCCCAATCATCAAAGTGTTTTAGCCGCCTCGTTTATCACGTGATTCATTCGTCACGTGACAAGGTTAACGGGTCCGCTACACCGTCTAGTATTACAAAAAGGCCCCAGCAGACAGACGACATTTTATACACCCTACCATCTCTGGTATGATGCTCCACATTAAACAGTTTTTGTGATATAGTGTGCTGAAGGGAAGGATGGTTGGCGTGTTTCAAAAAAGGTGGTCGGACGAATCGTATAAAGTACGTAGGATTTTAGCTCTGGAAGTGTCAAATATTGCCCTGTTCATAGTCTTTCAGCAATATCCTTGTCCATGATATACATTCAATAGAAACGCCCGAAGAGGAAAAGTGTAATAACCTGTGTAGGAAATTATTGGGTATGTCCGATGAATGTTGAAAAACGCCAGATTATTTCTATGATAGATGCGCAACCCAAATGAAATCATCATCAAATGCATTTATGGTAGAAATCATCACTACTGAGGAAAAGGTCTTCTTTTTCATGGGAGGTGACCACTGAAGAATTGAGAGTGTGAACCTGCAGTCTGCCACTGATTAAATGTATCCAGATACTTCCGGCTTAGGGCATAATGTATTCTAACTTTGTTAGTATCATCTGCTTTACTAGTTTTATGACAACATCCTTAGGGATCTAAGATGTATCTATTAAGAAATGATTGACCTGAAATTGATATTTTCTATTCCACCTGATAATCATCTACCCAAAAGTGTTAAATAATCAGTGGGTGGTGCTTGATGCCATAACCAGCCAAAATCATCAGGTGAAAATGTGGCAATAGGCATCTTGCCTCCCTGGCAGAAACCTGTCCTCATTGATCAGAAACAGGGAACTCTTCCAAGTATAACAGCACTCTCTGCTGTTACACTTGACCTCTTGTAGCATATACATGCACTGACCTTCCTTGATCTGGATATTCTCCTATTTGGCTGCCTTTTTGACGAGGTGTTTGACTATTTCAGTGATTTGTGTATGCAGCCTTGACAGGATAATCATTCATAACCACTTATTGTCATACTTATTCAGCACCTTTCCAGCATGGGCAAAGTTGCCTCTAAAGTCTTGGAAAGTTGCCTCTCAAGTCTTGGAATTATGTGATGTGTGTTTTGTCACACATCTCTGGACCCCCTCCCCCGTGATTTTTAGGCTGTGTCACACTTTTCACTCTACCCCGCCCCGCTAAATGTGACATAATTTATGGACAGCCCCTATGAGGTATTCTGGCTCACTGTAGTACAGTTGTCAAGGGTGGTCGGACTTTCTCCCACCGTTTGATTAATGTTATGGAATTATATACCGGATTCGAAAAGGTCTCCCACCATTCTGGACTGGATGAAAGAGGACTTGATATATTTCCTCACCTTTTCAATAAATTTCCCCAGTAATTCCTCCAACTGAGATTTAAGTAGAGACAGACGCATAGATATGATGCAGTGTGCAATAAGGATTGTTTTCTAGGCGTATCCATGGAATTTTAATGACCAGTCCGTCCCAGACAATTTATTGAATTGCCACCACTGGGTCAATGGCCCTTAAGATGTTTACGACGGTAAATGTATGTGAGCTATGGCCTATTGTAGTGGTGGCCTATCGATGGGGCCCATCATGCTATGGTCACAGAGTTACACTCAGACGATACTCAAGTAGTGGTAGGAAATAACTCTGGCCGCAGTAGGTCACACAGTGTTGGCTAAGGGAGATCTTTTGGCTTTCCTTCATTTGCGGTTTTCAATTGATGTGTACTCAAATTCATCTTTTTGAAAATGCAGTTCCTGATTTCCTCTCTAGAATTTTTTGACCCAGGAGGAAAGGAATTATCCCCGGCTCTCATGTTTACCATTAATTTTGCTTTCAGTTACTTGTCTGAGAGACCGGGTGGAATTCTAGGAAGATTCCTGGTTGTCATCCAATACGGCCAGGATTCATTATTTCTGATTTTGTGAGGAATTTCAATTGTTGTCTTTACCAGCCTGTGAACATGTTATATGTATGTACTCAGCTTATATGGCGGACAATTTCAAGAATTCTTCGGTTATTAATTATCTATCTACCATTATAGTTCTTCATGAGTTTAATAATGTGGAGTTTACAGACTCTTTCAGACTGAAACGGGTATTCACTGGTGTTAAGAGGGTCTTAGGAGACAATATTACTCAAGCTAGTCCTCTGGATATGTCAGATGGGTTTCAGAGGCCTGCTGCGTAAATCTAATATATTCGAGGAGGAATTTTCTGTCAAGCTATCATATATTGAATTTTCCCCTGACTATGTTCTAACTTTTGGCCCGTTCAGAGAAAGAGTATATTTTTTTACCATCCATTCCTATTATTGGATCCCCGTTTTGCAATTCTCCTTACTCATGTTGACAAGACATGATACATATCTAAACACTACCGGGGATAATGTGGCCTGGAATGTTTAGATGGTCTGGAATGTTTAGAATTTGTAGATGGTCATACGGTGCTGTGGTAGTGTTGCCAGCAGCATAAGGGAATAGGGAGAACAATAGCAGGGCCGAGTCTGCACAGTAGATAGGGTACACAACATGATGGGGTGAACGTAAATTAAGGGAGATGTAGGGAAGGAGGAGTGTGTGGAGTGGCAGGGAGTAATGGGACCAGCGTCGGGGGGACGTAAATGGAAGAGTAGTACTCACAGAGGAAGGTGTTTGCAGTAATACCACCAGATGGCGGGCTAATGGACGCTGGCTATGTCAGAGGGAACACTGCAATTAAGCAGCGCTAGGGACGCGATGAGCTCCGTACGGTGGTATATGTATAGTGGGGTTTCCTTCCATTGACTGAATTCTGCCACCGATAAATGAGAAAATGAGACTTTTGATAAAGTGTCAGTCAATATGATACTGCCAAAGTTAAACTGGGTCTATAATATAGACCATTATCGTTGATGGGTTAGTAAACAGGGATATGATCTTGAAAAGAGGCCTAGAAATGCACTTTCGTGGCAACCTTTTGTAAACATAGTGGAATGTGACTAGTTAGAGGTGATTTGGTAATTACTGAATAGTCATCGGCAAACAGTGTCAAAGTGTAGTTTTCTAAAGCTATAAAAATGACCTATGGATATATCTAAAATTCCAATGAGCTGACTTATGTGAATCTTCTCAATAAACAACAATTGTCCTGCCTATATATATATATATATATATATATATATATATATATATATATATATATATATATATATATAAGCAGAGATCAGACAAGGTTTCAATATTGAATACAACACAATGACTCATGTGTAAGCCATGGTGGCCGAAGGAATATGTCAATCTCAACTTAGTTGCTTCAAGGTGTCCATCAGTATCATAAAAGCCTACATTCTGATTTTCTTCTTCATTCCCAGTAGTGGTAGACTTACTGCAATATCAAAATCTTTTGTTCACATCTTCTTTGAAATGACCACCATTTCAAAACTCTACCAGTTTCCGTTTGAATGATCACAGAAACACCCTTTTTACAATTTCAGGCGGGGTGCCCGAATTCCAAGCCGGTACTTACATGAGGAATTTGATTTCAGCCATTATGATAGTTGTTCGTTCTGGTGGATTGGTTCATGATAGGGTACCTCTGGGCACATCAAGGGTAGAGAACGAAGGTGCGCATAGATATTCTTGGACATAGAAAACACTCCCTTTTCGATGATCTAACATACAAGTCTATTTCCTATTTGCACAAAAACGATGTAAATCTGTCTTCGTAAAACACTCTTCCTCATGATTTTAGGGTGCAAAACGACCGCCTTTTAAAAAACTTCGCAACTTGTACTGTTTTTCTTTTTACAATTTCTCATATCGGAAGGAGTCTACATTTGAGAAGAAATAGCCTAAAAATTCCCCCCTTTTCTGTAAAATTCAGAATAATCATGCAGTCCCTTTTTAATACTGGGTGGGTGAAGCGGGAAAGGTGCCCGAATTCCAGACCCTCGCTTTAATCTGAGTCTGCGCTTAATGGGATATCAGTGGGATATAACAGTGGGCCATCTTTATGTATCAAAGGACGTACGTGGGGAATTTAATTTCAGCAATCGTGTTAGCCGTCCTACATTACCGTGAAATGCAATCATCCTTAGCGTGAGAGTGTGACTGGTGGAATTTCACTCCTAAGCCTCAGATTAAAAGCTCTGTCGCCGTGAATGAGGTCTTAGTGTGCTTTATCTGAGCAAGACCCGTTATCATCTGTCAGATCTAGTATCTTTTAGAGCAGCACCTTATCACCTGTCAGATCTGGTATCTTTTAGATGGCTACCTGATTCAGAAAATGTCTATTCAGCGTCCATCTTAATTATCGTATGCACGCCAGCCTCGTTTTGAGGCAACCACACTGCCACGCCAATGCCAGTGACAAGAGGTGTAGTTTTACGAGTAGTATTCTATCCGTATATCTGGTTTCTTCAGTCTAATGGATACTTGTGGGTAAAGGCAGAATAATTGAATCACAGGGATAATATATATATTCCATTTGATGTTATTTTACTTATTCCATTGTACTGTATATAGTATTTACATAGTGTCATGTTTACAACAGTCCTCGCAGTCCTGGTAGGTCACATCATGGCCAACTCTCGGCGCACCGGCACACTTATGTTGTATTTTAACGACTTTTGGCCGACTCGGCCCGAAATTGGCCGGTAGTTTGCGGTCTACTAAGGTGCACCAAGTTGCACTGCGATCACTGGGACCGGTGCACCGGGATACCGGGATGGTCGGCTACGAATTGATCCCTGTCCGCGGCTGGCCCGCTGCGGTACCTCGCGGTCATCTCGGTGGTGTCTCGGTGCCCCAGGGTCTGTGAGGGCCTGCTACATCGCCAGTGAGCTTCCAGTGCAGCCCCAGTGCAGTCTTGGTGCAGCCCAGTGTGGTCCCGGGGCGCTCCTGGTGCGCTGTGGTGCGGTGCCAGTGCAGCCTGGTGCGGTCTTGGTGCGGTCCCGGTGCGCTGTGGCGATAGAAGGATGCACCAAGATGCCTTTATATATATGGTATGGAATCTACTTGTACACCTTCGCATAATTCGAAATGGAAATTGCTTGTACACCTTCCCATAGTTCACTGTTGCAAAACAGAAGTGAATAAAGCTTCATAAGAATACATAGGGCATATTATTATATACCTATGTCCGAATGTCTATTAAATACTGCCCGCTGCTAGGGGTGCAGTAATAATAATGTTCGTGCCCGCTGTGACTGCTACTTTGTATGTCACTAAAATGGCGTTTTATCACCAATTAAAGGCATATAATAATAAGCAAACATCCTCACTGTAGACGAAATGGTTCTCGTTCTCGGTCAGTCTCCATTTTCATACTGCCTTCCGCCTATGGCGTCAGGCAGTATGAAATCGACGACTGACCTCGAACCGGAACCGTTTCGTCCACAGTAAGGACGTTTCCTAATATTACAAAGGTACCTTTTCATAGTAACAAAACAAATTGAAATATAAGAACTATGTTCTTTGCAGGATTACATCGCACTATTAGAGGGAAATTGAGTTCGTTGATTGTTTGATGGGTATTCTACTCTGATTTAAACCTGTCCATCCCAATTCCTGAAATAACAAAGCCCTGCTACTAAAGTCTGCAGTCTGGTTTTACTGTGTTCTATTTCTCATCACAGGTATGCTGGTGGCTGGTTGTCTGATGAGAAACGTTCCTGGGATCGACATTGCGAAGGATATAGATGAGCAGTGGTCAGGTGCACTCCGGTAAGTTATCACATTGTAAATAGGTTCCCCACCAGTGTTAAGGTCTATCACCGAGCCAAATGAGTAAGGACAGGTACTACTGTCAAGTTAGGCCCGGCGTCCACCTACTACGATAGAATCGTAGACCTCCCGATATGGCACCGATACAAAATGTCAAAATCGGTGCCATATCGTGAAGGTGCAAAATCGTAGACATATGTCTAGACATGCCAATCCACCATGCATCCCAATGGGTTTTTATCGGTGTCTAATCGCAGAAACGTGGTCAACTGCCCCGATAGTAGGTGACCTTCCGACGCGATTTTGATTTAGCATCGGGAGGTGCATCGTAGACAATATCGGAGCCATATCGTAGTAGGTGGACGCCGAGCCTTACACTACCAGGGGACAGGGTGACCGTAGCCTCATATTTTATTGTTTCATTGGGGCTAACTGGAGAGTTGGCCATAATGCGTCCCGTTGTCAAGGACTCTCGCTCACGTGGTTCTGGTCACGCGGTCCCGCTCACGTGACCACCCCACTCCAACCCTGCGCCCACCTCAACCCTGGCATCCCAACGAGAAGGAACCACCCACCCACCCTACATAAAAAAACAAAACTCTTCAATCTCATCTCTTCAACTTCTACTACTTCGTAGGGCTTCTTTATAGCTCCTGAACTTTCGTCTCTACCTTAAGTATATTATAATGGCCTTATAAAATTATCTTGTATCTCAAGTCTACTCAATAAATTGTATGTCCATACCCGTGCTCTGAGTTAGTCATTACGTAAAATGATTCTTCATCCTTAAATACAATATGTTTGCCTAATGATATTGAATATATGATGTTTACAAATGATATATGTATGCGTCATATCTATTGATCCATTATTTCCTAATAAAAACAATAATATTGTAAGATATGTGAATAATGCCTCAAGGTCTTATTTGTCTCTAGCATAGTCTGCCTCAAGGCATTATATGCTCCTATCATGGTTTTTTCCTTAGGCATCTTGCCCAGTCATGGTCCGCCTTAAGACCTTATCTGTTCCTATCAATGTCTGCCTCAAGGCATTGTCTGTCCCTGTCCTGTACTACCTTAGGACATTATATGCTCATAGTATGGCCTGCCTGAAGACAGTATTTGTTCCTACCACGCTCTGCCTCGAGGCATTATCCATCCATAATGTGTTACTTCAGGATGATTAGTACAGAGTGATAAAGAGGCCATATCAAGTGGTGGGAGTATAGCAGACACACTTGTCGCATAGTGATAGAACTCTGCTTGTTGGTGCTTTGTCTGAGATACGCGTACCACGGCAACAAATACATATTATCAGATCAGGACTACAACTGCGACAATCATGATGGGAACATGGTATTGGGTCTAATCATCAGTCAATGGAATTCGTGTCACCAACATAGTACTGTGACTGGATGGGTCCGAAGCATTCGCAACATTTTCTGATATAAGCCAGCGGGTGCGATCGAATTTACAAAGGTAGATTTGTGTTTTAAACGGATTTAGCGAACTTTTGATACCCATGCTATTCTGATTGGGTCAAAAGACAAACTCTCCACCTAGAACGGCAGGAAAGAGTGTAAATAGTGCCAGAAAGTAAACACAGAAAACATTTGCAAATCTAAACCACATTACTGAAATAGGTCATATTGAATTTATTATGCATCAATAAGCAGGTGCGTAATGTACATATCGGATGACGGCCTCCATTCATTGGTGGAGTATTTTCCTCTGACTTATTTAATGTGTTTTTGTGTCCAGGTTTTCGGGTTTCAAGGGGGAGGGTTCCGCATTGTAGATGACTTCTATTATTGGGTCAGCTTGGTCAGCATTGGTCGGGATGATAGATAATTCACAATGTCAGTCTATAAAAGAGAAGACTCAACCTAGTACTGAGACTAGTTATTGCAACATGACGTACTTTAAATTCTAGTTTTGAGACCTTTGCTAAATATTTTCAGAGCATTAGGTAAGTTGCTATTTACAGCTGCCTATATTGGGCAGCACTTCAGCTGTCACACTATTATACAGCCATTTAATTATTCTGACCGAAGCCATGATATTGCTTACTTTTCCCAATAACGGTTGGAGACAATTCATAATCTATATCCAATGAGAAAAAGTCTCACATATATTACAACATAGTACCTAGACTTGCATTGAGGAACGTGGTTGGCTGGACCCTCTGTCAGTGAATTGCATTCCACAGGTCTCTGCTAGGTTATCAAGGCCAGGCCATTGGCTTATCTTAACAAGGTGGGAAACCTAACATTTCCTACCATATACCTACTATTTGTCACTGTGGGTTGGCTGCGGTTTCTCGGTAAGATGGGAAACCTGACATATACTACCGTAAGTCCCTTTTCAAATAGTTGACGTACAGGGTAGCGGCTATTTTAGTTGTATGAAAACCCAGTCGGTGGTGACCACTGACCTGCACGGTTACTGGAGAACTCGACCCGAAACGAACTCGACCCGTAATTGACAGGAGAACTCAGCCCGTTCTAAGGTCTAAGGTTAGGGATAGAGTTAAGGTTAGTGTTAGGGATAGGGATAGGGATAGGGATAGGGTCAGGGTTAGGGTTAGGGTTAAGGATAGGGTTAAGGTTAGGGTTAGGGTTAGGGATAGGGTTAGGGTTAGGGTTGGGGTTGGGGTTAGGGTTAGGGTTAGGGTTAGGGTAAGGGTCAGGGTTAGGGATAGGGTCAGGGTAAGGGTTAGGGTCAGGGTTAAGGATAGGGTTAGGGATAGGGTTAGGGTTGGGGATAGGCTTAGGGATAGGCTTAGGGTTAGGGATAGGGTTAGGGTTAGGGTTAGGGTAGGGTTAGGGTTAGGGTCAGAGTCAGGGTCAGGGTCAGGGTCAGGGTCAGGGTCAGGGTCAGGGTCAGGGTCAGGGTTTCGGTTAGGGTTAGGGTTAGGGTTAGGGATAGGGTTAGGGTTAGGGTTAGGGTTAGGGTTAGGGATAGGGTTAGGGTTAGGGTTAGGGTCAGGGTTAGGGTTAGGGATAGGGTTAGGGTTGGGGATAGGCTTAGGCTTAGGCTTAGGCTTAGGGATAGGGTCAGGGTTAGGATTAAGGTTAGGGTTAGGGTTGGCGTTGAACCTAAAACACCCTTCTAACAGTATCCTGCAATATAGGTACAGGTACCGGTACAAAAATATTAAGTTCTCTGATGCGTTGTAATTTTGAAATACATTGTTTACTAAGCTGTTTATCTTGATTTTGAGAATAATAAAAATTAATGAAAGCGATACATACACAACACTTGTCGTTTCCTCACAACTATACCTAAATATCCAAGAACAGTCTATCTGAGTCGAGGGCAGACACTACAGAATGGACACTCAAAACTCTTATTATCGCTCACATTTTCGGCAAAATTTGAAGCCAAGGTAATATAAATAGTAATAATACTTCCAAAATATTCTATTTCATATATATCCATATTTGCATCTATTAAATACTCGAGTTCAGTGCCGGAAAAACGGGTCGAGTTTGTTGCGGGTCGAGTTCCGTTTACGGGTCGAGTTCGTTGCAGGTCGAGTTTTTTACAGGTCGAGTTCCTTGCGGGTCTAGTTCTCCAGTATTCTGCATTACTAGAGAACTCGACCCGAAACGAACTCGACCCATAATTGACAGGAGAACTCGACCCGCAAACTCGACCCTTGAATTCAAAAAGAGAACTCCACCTGTTTTTGGGGAACTCGACCCGTGATTTAGAGCCAGTTTTAAATAATGAAAAAGTTGAAGGACCAGTTCTACCAGATGCACCCCTGAAACGCCGGCCCAACCTGTCCATATGCCTTAATCAATCTGTGAATCGTTTTGGTTTTCTCCGAGTTCTACTCTCAAATAAACATCTCCATGGCACTATATAGACTCAAAACACACAGATACATTGTTTTTAAACTGTTTTATTTAATATGGAAAATTTCTAACCCTTTTGTGCTTAAATCGACTGAAAAAGTGAATTGGAAAAAAGTCCAAGATTATGATGCCTGAAGGCATCATGTGGCAGTTCACACGTGAATGCCTGGAAGCATCATGTGGCAGTAGCCATGGGAATGCTTCCAGGCATCATGCGGCGGTTCACCTGGGAATGCCTGGAGGCATCATGTGGCAGTGAAAGGGTTAAGGTAAGGGATAGAGTTAGGGTTAGAGATATGGTTAAGGTTAGGGTTAGGGTTAGGGTTAGGGTTAGGGTTAAGGTCAGGGTTAAGGATAGGTTTAGGGATAGGGTTAGGGATGGGGATAGGGTTAGGGATAGGGTTAGGGCTAGTGATAGGGTTAGGGTTAGGGTTAGGGTCAGGGTCAGGGTCAGGGATAGGGTTAGGGTTAGGGTTAGGGTTGGGGATAGGGTTAGGCTTAGGCTTAGGCTTAGGGATAGGGTCAGGGTTAGGGTTAAGGTTAGGGTTAGGGTTGGGGTTAAACCTAAAACACCCTTCTAACAGTATCCTGCAATACAGGTTCAGGTACCGGTACAAAAATATTAAGTTCTCTGATGCGTTGTAATTTTGAAATACATTGTTTACTAAGCTGTATATCTAGATTTTGTAAATAATTAAAATTTATAAAAGCGATACACACACAACACTTGTCATTTCCTAACAACTATACCTAAATATCCAAGAACAGTCTATCTGAGTTGAGGGCAGACACTACAGAATGGACACTCAAAACTCTTATTATCGCTCACATTTTCGGCAAAATTTGAAGCCAAGGTAATATAAATAGTAATAATACATCCAAAATATTCTATTTCATATATATCCATATTTGCATCTATTAAATACTCGAATTCAGTGCCGTAAAAACGGGTTTGAGTTCGTTACGGGTCGAGTTCCGTTTGCGGGTCGAGTTCGTTGCGGTTCGAGTTTTTTTTACAGGTCGAGTTCCTTGCGGGGTGAGTTCTCCAGTATTCTGCATTACTAGAGAACTCGACCCGAAACAAACTCGACCCGTAATTGACAGGAGAACTCGACCCGTTTTGGAGAACTCGACCCGCAAACTCGAGCCTTAAATTTGAAAAGAGAACTCCACCCCTTTTTTGGAGAACTCCACCCGTGATTTAGAGCCAGTTTTAAATAATGAAAAAGTTGAAGGACCAGTTCTACCAGATGCACCCCTGAAACGCCGGCCAAACCCATCCATATGCCTGACTCCATCTGTGAGTCATTTTGATTTTCTCCGAGTTCTACTCGCAAATAAACATCTCAATGGCACTATATAGACTCAAGACACACAGATACATTGATTTAAAACTGTTTTATTTAATATGGAAAATTTCTAAACCTGTTGTGCTTAAATCGACTGAAAAAGTGAATTGGAAAAAAGTCCAAGTTTATGATGCCTCAAGGGATCATGCCGCGGTTCACACGGGAATCCCTGGAGGCATCATGTTGCAGTAGCCATGGGAATGCCTCCAGGCATCATGCGGCGGTTCACCCGGGAATGCCTGGAGGCATCATGTGGCGGTGAAAGGGTTAAGGTTAGGGATAGAGTTAGGGTTAGGGATAGGGTTAAGGTTAGGGTTAGGGTTAGGGTTAGGGTTAGGGTTAGGGATAGGGTCAGGGTTAGGGATGCGGTCAGGGTTAGGGTTAGGGTTAGGGTCAGGGTTAAGGATAGGTTTAGGGATAGGGTTAGGGTTGGGGATAGGGTTAGGGTTAGGGTCAGGGTTAGGGTTAGGGTCAGGGTCAGGGTCAGGGTCAGGGATAGGGTTGGGGTTGGGGTTAGGGTTAGGGTTAGGGTTAGGGTTAGGGTTAGGGTCAGGGTTAAGGTTAGGGATAGGGTTAGGGTTGCGGATAGGCTTAGGCTTAGGCTTAGGGATAGGGTCAGGGTTAGGGTTAAGGTTAGGGTTAGGGTTGGGGTTGAACCTAAAACACCCTTCTAACAGTATCCTGCAATACAGGTACAAGTACCAGTACAAAAATATTAAGTTCTCTGATGCGTTGTAATTTTGAAATACATTGTTTACTAAGCTGTATATCTAGATTTTGAGAATAATAAAAATTAATGAAAGCGATACACACACAACACTTGCCATTTCCTAACGACTATACCTAAATATCCAAGAACAGTCTATCTGAGTCGAGGGCAGACACTACAGAATGGACACTCAAAACTCTTATTATCGCTCACATTCTCGGCAAAATTTGAAGCCCAGTTAATATAAATAGTAATAAAACTTCCAAAATATTCTATTTCATATATATATCCATATTTGCATCTATTAAATACTCGAGTTCAGTGCCGGAAAAACGGGTCGAGTTCGTTGCGGGTCGAGTTCCGTTTACGGGTTGAGTTCGTTCTGGGTCGAGTTTTTTTACAGGTCGAGTTCCATGCGGGTCGAGTTCTCCAGTATTCTGCATTACTGGAGAACTCGACCCGAAACGAACTCGACCCGTAATTGACAGGAGAACTCGACCCTTTTGGGAGAACTCGACCCGCAAACTCGACCCTTAAATTTGAATAGAGAACTCCACCCGTTTTTGGAGAACTTCACCTGTGATTTAGAGCCAGTTTTAAATAATGAAAAAGTTGAAGGACCAGTTCTACCAGATGCACCCCTGAAACACCGGCCCAACCCGTCCATATACCCCACTCACTCTGTGAATCATTTTGGTTTTCTCCGAGTTCTACTCGCAAATGAACATCTCCATGGCACTATATAGACTCATAACACACAGATACATTCTTTTAAAACTGTTTTGTTTAATATAGAAAATTTCTATCCCTTTTGTGCTTAAATCGACTAAAAAAGTGAATTTGAAAAAAGTTTGAGTTTATGATACCTCAAGGCATCATGCGGCAGTTCACACGGGAATGCCTGGATGCATCATGTGGCAGTAGCAATGGGAATGCCTACAGGCATCATGCTGCGGTTCATCCGTGAATGCCTGGAGGCATCATGTGGCAGTAAATGGGTATGGGTTAGGGATAGAGTTAGGGTTGGGGATAGGGTTAAGGATAGGGTTAGGGTTAGGGTTAGGGTTAGGGTTAGGGTTAGTGTTAGGGATAGGGTCAAGGTCAGGGTTAGGGATAGGGTCAGGGTTAGGGTTAGGGTTAGGGTTAGTGTTAGGGATAGGGTCAAGGTCAGGGTTAGGGATAGGGTCAGGGTTAGGGTTAGGGTTAG